>CM061543.1:181840651-184240651 GCA_030864215.1 Capsicum pubescens
TGAAAATCTACATAGACTTATCATTTTTCAAATTTATAATATACATTTAAATTCAATTAATTAAATACAATAACGACAACAACAACAGTGTAACACCCCACTTTCTTGAGCAAGAAATCTGTAAGACCCCGCAAAGCTCCCTTGTAGTTTGAGCCTTGAGCGTGTCAAGTGAAGTGTAATTCCAGCCCTAAAAGATTGAGAAGAGACTTCCCAAGTGATTAGTGTTTTAATCTTGTTGAATTTTACTGAAAATGACTTCCTATAGTGTAGGGAATTGAATTAACTTTCCAACGATACCAATTTCGTTCAAATTCGGCATCGGGGTGGGAAGTATGGCCATTTTATCGAGAGTTGTCAGAACCGCCCAAGTGCGACGGACAGGTTGACGGACCGTCGAGTATGCGACGGACTGTCGTAACCAAGGTAGTAACTCCCTTTTCTGGACCAAGTGCGACGACCAGGATGACAGACCGTCAAGACTTCGAAGGACCGTCGCGGCTGAGGCAGTGTGGCCTCATTCTGGCCAACGTGCGATGGACGATCTGATGGACCATCAAGTTTGAGAAGGACCATTGCTGAGACCGTCACATCAAGGCAGTGTGTTATTTTTTGACTAACATGCGACGGACAATCCGACGGACCGTTAGGCTAGTGATGGACCGTCGCTTCGACCGTCGTAGCCTCTGTTCAGTATTTTAAGTTATTTTTAAAAGGGACTTTTTGGTATTTTCCACTCTTTTATCAATTAGATATATTCCAAATGAAGCAAATGACATCATTCATTATCCAAAACACAAGAGAGCTAGGGTTTCTCCCTCAAGATCAAATCTAAAATCCTTCTTCAAGAAATCCAAGAACTCACCATAGATTCTACAAATTGAGTTGAGATTTAACTTTCCCAAGTTTGAAGGTTGTAAGAACCCTCTCTCAAGAGTAAGAAGAAGAGTTTGAAGCAAGCTTGTTCATCCAATTTCATAATCTAAGAAATGTGGGGTTTTGAACAAGGATAATCCTTTCACCCTTGTTCCCAAAGTCTTATTTAAACTATAATTTTCTGAAATCTATGAGATTTTACATGATATTGAATTAGGGTTTTTCACCCATGGTTATTGATTGCAATATCTTGATGTTTCCCATGAATTGAAAGTCAAATAACATGATTTTGCATATTTTCTTAAGAAATTGAAGCTGGGTTTATACCCTATGTTGTGATTCCTTGAGAATTTAAGAGTTTAAATGTTCTAGAAATTAAAGTATATGAGTATGTTGATTTTATGAGACAAATTGCAGTAACTTTCAGATTTCTACATGAATTATGAATCTATATGCTATCTATTATGCATTATGATGAGTTTTAACTTGAGATTGAATTATGGGTCATTAAGCCCTACTTGAGACTTGTAATTTTATGAACCATTGTGCTATAAGCACCCATGATTTGAGTATTTTGAGATTAATGAGAAATATTTTGACCCAATGGTCATAGAGTTTTGAAATCCACTCTACCACATGAGATTATAGATTTAATTATTGGGTTCTTATGAACCATGAGATTAGTTTGAAAGTGGATTTCCATGAGATGAGCGAGATAAACTAAAGGGAGTAGTATTTAGCACCGAGTTGGGTAAGTTACCACGGTTTCTTACCCCAGAACTATGTGCCACCGTAGGTTTGAGATTTTGGGCCTGAGGCTGAGATGATTAGGCCCGAGGCCGAGATAAGTGATCACTAAGTTGAGGTTATACTTCTTGGCAAGAGTATCACACCTCTCCCCAACGCGAGGTTTCTTTATTAGGAGGACAAGACGTTGGACTCCATGTAGTTCACATGGTTTTTGTCAGTCAAGAGAACCTCCCTAAACTAAAGTATTTTCAATTGAGGTAGAATATTTTCCCTAAAGCTTTGAGATGAGATATTTTCTAAAGTGAACGAATTGCTTTTGAGTATTTTCCAAAGAAGGAAGTAGTTTGCTCTACTAATAAGAGTTGATCATCAGTTTTTAAACCAAAGTCATATGATTCTGAGTTCCAAGTGTTTGAGTTCAAAAGAGTTATAAGTTCTTGAGCAATAAAGAAGTTTTACTCTCCATGAGACATATGCATGAGTTGGAAGTATTATTTAAAGCTTCCTTCATCCTATGAGTTATAAGAATAAGAGGAGATCACAGATTTTAAAGCCCATGTATAATGACTCATGATATCTGTGTTACATGCTTTATTCTACATGATTTATGAGCTTTACATTTTAGACTTATTCAATCCATGTGAGTCATTCCTATTTGCATGCACAATTTGATTAAATAGTATTGATATTTTTTTATGTAAATACATACACCCCCATATACTTAGTACATTCCCAAGTGTTGATCCATATATACAGCTATGTGCTACATTGTCTTATAATGTAGATTCAGGTGGTCAGTCCCATCCTCATCAGTAATTCTCGAGTACCTTCGTCTACATTCTTACAGTGGTGAGTCCTCATGGTTCGAGGACCTATCTTCAGATATTTCAGTATTTGAGTTTTTATGCTATTACTTTCAGTTTAGTTTAAGTTAGTTGGGAACCTGTCCCAACGTCTCTCGAGTTCATGGAGTAATAGAGGCTTTGTTAGACTAGTTATCAGACTGTGTTTATGTTGAGATTTCCAGTATTATGGTTGTTTGGACCGAGTATTAGCTTCGTATTTTCTTTTATTTGATATGACAGTGCCAGTATTTTGTATATTTCTTCTTGAATGAGTTAATATGAGAAGTGAGAGGCTCAAAGGGTTAGCTTGGGGCTACTTGTAGCCCTAAGCACCGTGTGATATCCCGGGAGGTGATTTTGGGTCGTTACAAACTTGGTATCAGAGCCTAAGTCTTTAAAGGAGTCCTAGGGAGTTTGATAAACCGCGTTGAGTAGATTCTTAATCATCGGTGTGTAGCGCACCACATCTATGAGTAAGAGGTTACAAGATGTTTTAGGAAAAAGTTGTTTCTTTCTTTCAGATTCTATCGTGCCTACAATTGTGCCTCTCATCTAATAATTCGTGCTCTTCTATTTCAAAAAATGCCTTTCCAAAGAGCAAATGTCCACAGAAACGATGATGAGCAACCCCCACCTGTTGATCCTTTGAATGAGACTATGTCTCATGCTGAGTTTTGGGTGGCCTTTCAGGCATTAGCCCAAGAAGTCACCACTAATGTTTGGTCCAATAACCAGGCCGCAGTTGTAAATCAACAGGGAGTTGATGTATCTACTTCTAGGATCCATGATTTCATGCAGATGAATCTGCCAGAGTTTTATTGGTTCAAGGAAGGTGAGGACCCACAGTTATACCTTGAGGAGGTAAGAAAGATCACGTAGGTAATGCATGTTTCTGAGGAAGAAAGTGTTGAGTTGGCATCTTACAGGTTGAAGGACATAGCTTATGACTGGGTTGTATTGTGAAGAAAGGGTAGAGGTGAGGATGCTGCTCCTATGACTTGGAAAGTGTTCCAAGATGCATTTTTGGACAAGTTCTTTCCATTTGAGATGAGGGAAACAAAGATTGAGGAGTTTATGAACTTGAGGAAGGGCTCCATGAGTGTTAAGGAGTACTTCTTGAAGTTCAACCAGTTGGCCAAGTATGCTCCTAATTTTATTTCTGACACCCGAGCTAGTATGAGCAAGTTCGTGACAGGTGTTTTTGGTTTGGTGTTGAAAGAGTATAGGACTACGATGCTACATAAGATATGGATCTGTCTAGGTTGATAATGCATGCACAGTAGATAGAGGTAGATAAGATTAGAGAGAGAGAAAGAGTGAGGGGTAACAACAGGGTTAGGTCTGAGCAGCATGAGTATAGTCAACCTAGGTTCCATGGAGGAAACCACCCTCAGTTTCAGAGACGTCCGTCTATTCCAGTGCCTTTATCAGCTAGTGCTCCCGCGCCTAGATATAGGCAAGAGCAAGGGGCAGGTCTTTTATGTCTAGGTCGTAGAATAGTGTTGGTAAAATGCCCCATTATCCTCCTTGTGCTAAGTGTGGTAGGGATCATCCCGGTGAGTGTTTCACAGATTTGAGAGGTTGTTTTGGTTGTGGCAAGCAGAACCACATACTTAGAGATTTTCCACATGCTAGACAGGGGACCAGTGATGCCCGACCTCAGGCACAGACTACTAGTACACTAGCTTCTGTCCCTCATCCCGCCCATGTTCATGGCACTTCATCTAGCACTGTTGGCAGTCAACACCAGAACAGATTCTATGCCTTACCATCCCATCAGGAGAAGGAGGACTCTCCTAATGTTTTTACTGGCATGCTCCGCGTCTTTTTTTTATGTTTATGTGTTGTTGGACCCCGAGTCAAATCTCTCCTATGTGACCCTACTTGTGGCTGTGAATTTTAAAATGAGTCCCAAAAAGATTGCTGAGCCTTTCCTAGTCTCCATACCAGTAGGAGAGTCAGTTATTGCTAAACAAGTGTATAGAGATTATCCTGTTACTGTTCTTCATAGAGTCATACTTGCTGATTTGATAGATTTAGACATGGTGGATTTTGACCTTATTCTGGTTATGGATTGGCTTCATTCTTATTATGCATCGATAGACTATCATACCCATGTGGTCAAGTTTTAGTTCCCTGATGAGCCAGTTTTTGAGTGGTCCGAGAGTTCGGTATCTCCCAAGAGTCATTTTATCTCCTATCTCAAATACAAAAAGCTAATATCCAAGGGTTGTATCTATCTCCTAGTTAGAGTCAAAGACACTAAGTCTAAGGCTCCAACTATTCAGTCAGTCGATCTTGTTAATGAGTTTCCAGATTTTTTTTTGGAAGATCTCCCAGGGGTACCTCCCAATAGAGAGATAGAATTCGGGATTAACCTTCTTCCCGACACTCATCCCATTTCTATTCTGCCATACCGTATGGCACCTACTGAGCTTAAGGAGCTGAAAGAGAATCTCAAAGATTTTTTTGACAAAGGTTTCATAAGGCCCAGTATTTCTTCTTGGGGTACACCTTTTCTATTCATGCGGAAGAACGATAGTTCTTTGCATATGTGCATTGGCTATCATCAACTTAACAAGGTCACAGAAAAAATAAGTATCCTTTTTCGAGAATTGAAGACCTGTTTGATCAGTTGCAAGCTGCAAGTTATTTCTCCAAGATAGACCTTAGATCCGGCTATCATGTACTTAAAGTGAGGGAATATGATATTCCAAAGACAGCCTTTCAAACCCGCTATGGTCACTTTGAGTTTCTAGTCATGTCTTTTGGGATAACCAATGCCCCAACAGCCTTTCTAGACCTCATGAATCAAGTGTTCAAGTAATATTTTGATATGTTTGTCATAGTGTTCATAGATGATATCCTTGTGTACTCCTGCACTAAGAATGACCATGCAAATCACCTTAAAATTGTCTTGAAAACTCTTAAAGGTCACCAGTTGTTCACTAAATTCAGTAAGTTTGAATTTTGGCTAAGGTCTTTATACTTTATGGGTCATATTGTTTCAGCCGAAGGTATTAGAGTTGATCCCCAAAAGATAGAAGCTGTAAGAAATTAGCCTAGACCTATCTCTCCATCTGACATTAGAAGTTTCTTGGGTCTAGCGGGCTATTATCGCCTTTTTTGAAGGTTTCTCTTCTATTGCATCTATCATGACCCGGTTGACCCAAAAGAAAATTAAGTTCTAGTGGTCAAGTTCCTGTGAGAAGAGTTTTCAGGAGTTGAAGACTCGACTTACTTCATCCCCTGTGTTGACTTTTCCTGATGGTATAAATGGTTTTATGGTGTATTGTGATGCCTCTAGAGTTGGTTTGGGTTGTGTGTTGATGCAAAGAGGTAATGTTATAGACTATGCCTCTAGACAGTTAAAGTTGCATAAGAAGAATTACCCAATCCATGATCTTGAGTTAGCTGTTGTGGTCTTTGCTTTGAAAATCTAGAAACACTATCTTTATGGTGTTTATGTTGATGTGTTTACTGATCATAAGAGCCTGCAGTATGTATTTACTTAGAGGGAGTTGAATCTTAGGCAGAGAAGGTGGTTAGAGTTGTTAAAAGACTATGAATGACTGTATTGTATCACCCGAGCAAGGCCAATATAGTGGCGGATGCCCTTAGCAGATTGTCTATGGGTAGTGTTGCTCATGTAGAGGAGGGTAAGAAAGATTTAGCTCGTAATGTGCATTGTCAGGATAGATTGGGTTTTAGGTTGATTGATTAAGATGAGGTAAGTACTTTGGTGCAAAGTAGTTCCGAATCCTCTTTAGTTTCGAAAGTGAAGGAGAAACAAGATATAAATCCTAGTTTGGTCAAACTGAATGAGGCAGTTAAGGACCAAAAGGTAGAGGTTTTCTTCCAAGGGAGAGATGGCGTGTTGAGATTGCAGGGTAGATTGTGTGTTCCGTGTGTTGATGATCTGAGGCATAGAATTATGCCTGAAGTGCATAGCGTGCGGTATTTTATTCATCTCGGCACTACCATGATGTACCACAACTTGCGAGAAATCTATTGGTGGAATGGTATGAAGAAGGATAAAACTGAGTTTGTAGAGAAGTGTGCAATGTGCCAACAGGTTAAGGTAGAGAACTAAAGACCTGGTGGTGTGATGTAGGAGTTTGGTATACCCACTTGGAAGTGGGAGGTGGTGAATATGGACTTCGTGACTGGGTTACCTCTTTTGCGTCATCATCATGATTCTATTTGGGTTTTGTAGACAGGCTGACTAAGTCCGCACACTTTTTGCCTATGCATACATCTTATATAGTAGAGGATTATACTAGGTTGTATATCCAGGAGTTAGTCAGGCTACACGGAGTTCCCTCATCTATCATTTTGGATAGGGGTACTCAATTTACTTCTCAGTTTTGGAGGGCATTTCAACAGGGTCTTGGTACCCAAGTTCTTTTGAGTTTTGATTTTCGACCGCAGATAGATGGTCAGGATGAGAGGACCATTCAAACTCTAGAAGATACGTTGATGACGTGTGCTCTTGATTTCAAAGGTAGTTGGGATGAGCATTTTCCATTGATAGAGTTCACCTATAACAATAGTTACCATGCTAGAATCGGGATAGCACCATTTGAGGCCTTGTATGGTAGGAGATGTAGATCACCCTTAGGTTGGTTTGAAGTGGGTGAAGTTGTTGTGATTATACCTGATGTAGTATTTGAAGCTATAGAGAAAGTTAAGTTGATTAGGGAGAGATTGAAGACAACCCAAAGTCATCAAAAGTCTTATGCCGATGTGAGGAGAAGAGATTTTTAGTTTGAAGTGGACGATTTGGTATACTTGATGATTTCACACATAAAAAGGGTGAAGAGGTTTAGTAAGAAGGGAAAGCTGAGTGCCTGTTATGTTGGCCCATATAGTGTTTTGAGTCGTGTTGGAAAAGTAGCCTATGAGGTTGAGTTGCCTGTGGAGTTGTTAGCCGTTCATCCTGTGTTTCATGTCTCCATGCTTAATAAAAATATTGGTGATTCCGTTGTAGTAGACCCTTCAGAAAGTGTTGATATTCAGAACAGTCTTTCCTTTGATGAGATTCATGTTGAAATCCTAGATTTTTAGATCCGTAGACTGAGGAACAAAGAGGTTCCCTTGGTCAAAGTGTTATGGAGGAACGAATCAATTGAGGGCGCTACTTGGGAGGCAGAAGATGATATGCGAGCTAGGTACCCGCACCTCTTTTCCGTGAGTTCAGATCGATCCGAAGGTATTATTCTTCCTTGATTCAGCACTTCTAATCTAAAGTTTAGCTATATAGCTATTCTTGCATGAGTTCTTGCAATTTCTGAGGTATTCCAGAGTTTAGAGATATTTTGAGCCCGTTTAGCAACTTGCTTCAGCTATGTGTACTCTGTTTTCCTGTGTTCCTAGTCTAACTAGCGACATTCGAGGAGGAATATTTCCAAGGAGGATATATTGTAAGACCCCGCAAAGCTCCCTTGTAGTTTGAGCCTTGAGCGTGTCAAGTGAAGTGTAATTCCGGCCCTAAAATATTGAGAAGAGACTTCCCAAGTAATTAGTGTTTTAATCTTGTTGAATTGTCCTGAAAATAACTTTCTATAGTATAGGGAGTTGAATTAGCTTTCCAACGATATCAATTTCGTCCAAATCTGGCATCGGGGTGGGAAGTTATGGCCGTTTTATCGAGCGTTGTCGGAACTGCCCAAGTGCGACGGTCAGATTGATGGGCCTTCGAGTGTGCGATGGACCATCACCCATACCATCGTAACCAAGGTAGTAACTCCCTTTTCTGGCCCCAGTGCGATGGCCAGGATGACGAACCGTCAAGACTTCGACGGACCATCGCTGAGACCGTCGTCGTTGAGGCAGTGTGGCCTCATCCTGGCCAATGTACGACGGATGATCCGACGAACCGTCAAGTTTACGATGGACCATCGCTGATACCATCACATCGAGGCAGTGTGTTCTTTTTTTGACCGACATTTGATGGACGATCCGGCTGACCATCAGGCTAGCGACGGACCATTGCTTCGACCGTTGCAATCCTCGTTCAGTATTTTAAGTCATTTTTAAAAGGGACTTTTTGGTCATTTCCACTCTTTTATGAGCCAGATATATTCCAAACGAAGCAAATGACTTCATTCATCATCCAAAATACAAGAGAGTTAGGATTTCTCCCTCAAGATCAAATCTAAAACCCTTCTCCAAGAAATTCAAGAACTCATCATAGATTCTACAAATTGAGTTGAGATTTAAGTTCCCCAAGTTTGAGGGTTGCAAGAACCCTCTCTCAATCATAAGAAAAAGAGTTTGAAGCAAGCTTGTTCATTCAATTTCATAATCTAAGGTATGTGAGATTTTGAACAAGGGTAATCCTTTCACCCTTGTGCCCAAAGCCTTATTTAAACTATAATTTTCTGAAATCTATGAGATTTTACATGATATTGAATTAGTTTTTTCCACCCATGGTTATTGATTGCAATATCTTGATGTTTCCCATGAATTGAAAGTCAAATAACATGATTTTGAATGTTTTCTTAAAAAATTGAAGCTGGGTTTATACCCTATGTTGTGACTCCTTGAGAATTTAAGAGTTTCAATGTTCTAGAAATTAAAGTATATGAGTATGTTGATATTCTGAGATAAATTGCTGTAACGTCCAGATTTCTACATGAATTATGAATCTATATGCTATCTATCATGCATTATGATGAGTTTTAACTTGAGATTAAATTATGGGTCATTAAGCCCTACTTGAGACTTGTAATTTTATGAACCATTGTGCTATAAGCACCCATGATTTGAGTATTTTGAGATTAATGAGAAATGTTTTGACCTAATGGTCATAGAGTTTTGAAATCCACTCTACCACATGAGATTACAGATTTGATTATTGGGTTCTTATAAACCATAAGATTATTTTGAAAGTGAATTTCCATGAGATGAGCGGGATAACCTAAAGGGAGTAGTATTTAGCACCGATTTGGGTAAATTACCATGGTTTTTTACCCCAAAGCAACGTGCTACCGTAGGTTTAAGATTTTGGGACTGAGGCCGAGATGATTGTGCCCAAGGCTGAGATAAGTGATCACTGAGTTGAGGTTTTACTCCTTGACAAGAGTATGACGCCTCTCCCCAACATGAGATTTATTCCTTAGAAGGACAAGACGTTGCACTCCATGTAGCTTATATGGTTTATGTCGGTTAAGAGAACCTCCCTAAACTAAAGTATTTTCCATTGAGGTATAATATTTTCCCTAAAGCTTTGAGATGAGATATTTTCTAAAGTGAACGAATTGCTTTTGAGTATTTTCCAAAGAAGAAAGTAGGTTTCTCTACTAATAAGAGTTGATCATCAGTTTTTGAACCAAAGTCATATGATTCCGAGTTTCAAGTGTTTGAGTTCAAAAGAGTTATAAGTTCTTGAGCAATAAAAAAGTTTTACTCTCCATGAGACATATCCATGAGTTGAAAGTATTGTTTAAAGCTTCCTTCATTCTCTGAGTAACAAGAATATGAGAAGAGCACAGATTTTAAAGCCCAAGTATAATGACTCACCGGATTTGTGTTACATTCTTCATTCTACATGATTTATGAGCTTTATATTTTAAACTTTTTCAAGCCGTGTGAGTCATTCCTATTTGCATGCATGATTTGATTAAAGAGTATTAATAGTGTTTTATGTAAATGCATACACCCCCATATACTCAGTACATTTCCAAGTATTGATCCATATATACGTCTATGTTCTACATTGTCTTATAATGTAGGTTCAGGTGGTCAGTCCCAGCCTCTTCAGTGATTCCGGAGTACCTTCATCTACATTTCTACAGTGGTGAGTCCTCATGGTTCGAGTACCTATCTTTAGATATTTCAGTATTTGAGTTTTTATGTTATTACTTTCAGTTCAGTTTGAGTCAGTTGGGGACCTGTCCCAACGTCTCTCGAGTTCATGGAGTAATAGAGGTTTTGTCAGACTAGTTATCAGACTCTGGTTGTGTTGAGATTTCTAGTATTGCGGTCATTTGGACCGAGTATGACCTTTGTATTTTCTTTCATTTGATATGGCAGTTCCAGTGTTTTGTATATTTCTTCTTGAATGAGTTAATATGAGAAGTGATAGGCTCAAAGAGTTAGCTTGGGGATACTTGTATCCCTAAGCAGCTTATGACGTCCCGGGAGGTGATTTTGGGTCGTTACAAAATCGAACCGTTGTTTCTACATGTGTAAAATCTAATCCCATGATTAATCTTTGAATACATGTGTCAAGATCTTTATCCTAGTGTGTAAAGTACTTATGAGGTGAAAAATCTTTATAGGAATCACTTAGGGCAAAATTGAGCTAAGAGCCTTTGATTCGGACAGATTTTGGTATTTGATTCCAAGGGTCAACTTTGAACGTGTATAACTTATTATAAATGTGGAATTTTTCATCTCGAGATCCACCAAATTATAGATAATTGATTTAACTTTCCAACGATACCAATTTCGTCTTAATCCAATACCCGAGTAAAAAGTTATGATATTTTTTGTCATAACCAGTAAGCTGTCGCGATAGCACCACGATGCGGGACTAAGTTACCGCGTCAAGCTCTGGGACGCAGAGGATGCTTTTCCTGCATTCGAAAGTACAAGATCAAAGGGAATTTTAGTCATTTTCCCTTATCCCCAGTATCCAAGTGATGGATTAAAACACCAAAAGGGAATTATTTGCCTACTTTTCATCATCAAACCCTTATGTAAACCCTCCTCCTTACCAAGAATAAATTCCAAACTTTTTCCCCTAGAAACCAAGAATTCAAGCTTCCAAGTTCAAGAATCTTCAAGAAAACCTCAAGAATAGAGTTTCTTTCACAAGTTCATCATTCAAGTCCAAGGATTCAAGCTTTCTTCCTCATAAATTCAAGAGTTCAAGTTCCAATTTAAAGTTTCTTCAAGAATTCGTTCAATTAAGGTGTGTGGGATGTTCATACATGAGTCTATTTTCACCCATGGAGCCCAAAAACCTTCTTTTCAACTTAAGAATGGATTTTTCTCTTATTATGGAGTTTTGTATGTTCAAGATAGATTAAATTCAGGTGTTTCCTTAGTAGTTTGACTCTATTCATATCCAAGAATGATTTCATGAAAAGTTAGGTTATCTCATGATTTAAACTTTAATCTCTCATGTTATATTAAAGTGAATTTCATGTTGTATTTTCAAGTTATGGTCTTAGTCACGTAACCATGCTGTTTTTTTCCATGTTTAAGAAATTCCCATGTTGAAGTTTATGATTCTCACATGTTTGATGAAATATCTATGTTTTGGGATCTTTGAACCATGATTATATACTAAAATATTTCAAATTTGATATTGTATTTTCTTTATAATCATTCAGTATTGGCAGGTCATGAAGACCCGATACCTATGTGTTTTACATGATTTTCTTTTTCAGGTAACAAGTCAGTTAGACCATGGTTTAAATATCATATTCAGAAATCCATGACCATGTTGAGCATTACCAGTTTATATATTTATGATTACCTCAGAATCCGTATGCACTGTTATTTTTAAAATACCAAGACCGGAGCTTATCAGTTATCAGTTATCAGTGCATGCACCACTTAGTATTTCATTGTCTTTCCATTGAGAATAGGATTTAGCACCGAGTGGGAAGTGTGAGTTCAGTGCATCCTACTTCCCCAGAAACTACGTGCCACCATAGGTTTAGGGGCCTCGCCAGAGAGTGTTTCCCCTTGCCTAATATGGGCTCAGTTTAGTGATCACTCTAGTTCAGGTTCTATTCTAATGGAAAGGATAGAACAATCCTCCTCAACGTGGGTCAGACGTTGGACTCCATAATAGTCATATGGTTTATGTCGGTTACATGATAACTCCCATAGTTTTAGTTAGTACTCAGCCTATACAAGTTCAGGTTTGCTTGACCAAGTAATCAGATTTCAGTAATTATTCAATCAGTTTTATAGATATTTCATGTTATTCAGAACATGTCAGTACATGCTATACTTGGTCATGCATTCTCAGTTTGACATGTTCATATTTCTAGACCCAATATTCATACGTCATCCTCAGTACATCTTTTACAACATAGTTAGCCTTACAAGAGAATTTCTTGTAGAATTTATGTTTTTATTGCTTCCCAACTTCAGTTCTACTTATTCTACAAAATTAAAGATTTAAGAAAGTAAGTGTAGTGATTCACCAGCTTATCAGATCATGTTTGTTACTCATGTTTTAAGAGACTTCAGTTTTCAGTTTATTTCAGTCTCTTGGTGAGTCTACTTGCACTTCACATGGATGTTTTAATATTATGTTCCTAATTAGTTTTACTTATTGCATTCACCCTCACTTACTCAGTACATTCCAAAGTACTGATCCACATATATGTCTATGTGCTACATTGTCGCATAATGTAAGTACCAGGTTTAGCCTACACATCATACTCAGATAGTTTGCAGCTTCTAACCAGCAGGTGATGAGTTCTCTTATTTTTGGGACTCTAGTCAGTTGTAGTTCATGTAATTTATTTTGATTATTCATATGTATTTATTAGTGGTATTTGGAGGCATGTCCCAGCTATCTGTAGTCAGTATAATAGAAGCTTCATAGATAGTTAGTCAGAGTCATGATATTGTAAATCAAGTTCTTTCTTCAGATGTATCATATTGTAAACTATTTTAGTATTACATTCAATTAGATTTTCTCATGATTATTCTTCCACTTATCACTTTATGTTTTATTATGTACATATTTAATTAGTTGCTCAATAGTATGCAAGTTCATGTGTTAGCTTGGGATCACTTGTGGTTCCAAGCATCGTGTTACAACTAGGGGTAGTCTCGGGTCATGAAAAACTTGGTATCAGAGCACAGAGTTCAAGTGTCCTAGGGTGACTAAGAAGCCGTGTCAAGTAGGGTCTTGCATAATGGTATGGGGCCGTGTGTACTTTTCTTCGAGAGGCTACAAGGTATTTAGGAAATATTTCCCTTCTTTCTGGTCTTAGATCATGCAGTAGAAGTTTTATCTAAGGAACTTATGCAGATTCTTATGTTAATCCAATCATTCCATCTCTGCCTTATTCTTAAGACAACAAGAATAGCCAACTTAAATTCTTTCATACATAGTTTTCTCAAACAGTCCCACAGATAGTTATGGGATTGCACGCAGACTCAAAAATATTCCATCAGTTCTTTTAAGTTCCAAAGTTTGAAAGATTTCATCCATGTTTATGAAAATCGTGCACTAAGCTAAAGTCATATGTTCTCTCATATCCCTTCTCAGAATCCTATTACAGTATATGATCTAGAGTTAGAGGCATGAACCCAAAAGTTTAGCAGCAGTAAAGTGGAGATAGTTTTTATCTGGATTTAGTAGATTATGTATCCATTGGGTTAGTTGTATGAAAGATAAATCAGTAGGCTTGAAACAGTATATGTAAGAATTTAAATTATTGATCTAAAATTAAGTATGATGATGTGTGTATGATCCAGAGGTGTACCCAAGGTGATATGGAATTGTATTATTTCTAAGTTTTAACAGTGTGTGTGCTTAGATAGTACCCTTGAGTTGTTAAGTGTAAATGAGGCTATGTAGTATATAATGTTCTTATTAGCTAACTTATGGGTTATAGGTTGATGATGTTGGGTATGTTGGTGTAATGATAATTCTCATGGTTTAAGGAAAAATATAAGTTATGTGATATTAGTATGCTATGAAGGAATTTAGTATGGTTCATTAAAGGTTTGGGTATATCCATGTTAAGTGTTAGAATCTAAGTTTGAATTATGGATAGTTGAGCTAATAAAAGAAAGAGTTAAAATTCTAGATGGTATGAACTCAGGGTATGGTGATACTCAGGAAGATTCTAAGTTAGTCAGTGTTTGAGTTATTATATGATGACTATTGAGGCTATAAAAAAATAAGAGTTGTATGTCAAAAGAAAGTACTAGCAACGGATTTTACACTTTCAGATGTAGTCTTTTAGGTTAAGTTTATTATTTATGTGTATTGTTATATCTCAGACTCTAGAGTAAAGTGATTAAAGTTTAGTTTAGAGTTTAGGGCCCCACAGACTTAGAATAATGACTTAAAGATAAGGGGGAGATGATAGAACAACGAACCAAGTCAGGCTCTCAGATTCTTGTAGTGAGGCTGGTGCATTGTAGAGCAACAGTAGGGGAGGAAGATGTCCTACCCATTCTTATCTCAGTGCAAAGTTTTTTACTTCATTCATCACGATATCTACTCATGCCTTACATGTCAGCTCCATGATCATAACTCATATTCATGCACTTTTCGTAGAATTATGTACGCTCCCAGTTCCTAGTATAAGGAGTTCCAGTTCACTTAGCAGTACAAATCATATTCCCTAAAATTATAAACTCCAAACTCAGGTCATGCAGCTCATGACTCATGTACTCATGCTTTATAGAATGTTCAGTTCAAGGTACTCATGGTACACCCTTAATGACCAGTGAAAATTTAGATTATGTCATGTATATGCTCAGTTTTAATCTCTGTAATTAATCCATGTTGTGGATACTCTATTTCTCAGGCCTCAGTTAAGTGGACAAGTTATGTATAGTATTCTTTCATGCCTCGAGTCCTCATGTTCTAACATTTAGTGACCTCTCCTTATGTAAAGATAGTGGTGATGGACAATTGTTTAGATGGGAGAGAGTAAATATTTCATATTAAGGAAAGATTGTAGTATGCTTGTTTTATTTAAGGCTGTAAGAGTGGAGGAAGATTGAGGCAAAGATTTTGGTATATGTCATGGTTAGTTGAAAATTTTTGTGTGTGTCTTCGTAAGAATGGTTCAAGAAAGTTATTATTGATAGAGGTTTAGAGAATATGAGAAAAATACTTTTATGGGTGTTTGCCTAGAAGTTTGTAGGTGGTTATAATGATCGTCTTAAATGTCATATTGGTATATAAGTGGATGGTTGCATTATACGCTAGAAAATTCCTAGTAAGAGGCTGAATTTAGTTGTTGAGGTGGTAAGAAGAAAGATTCTTGAGACGAGAAGTTGTGAAAATGCATGGGGTATTGAATTAATGGTTCAGACTAGCATTATGGTGTTATGTGCAATACCTTGTAGTTTTGAGTTAGTCTTGAACATGGTGAGAGCAGGTAGTTCAACTCAGACTTTGGCTGAAGTAGTTATATGTACCCATGGGAGTATTTAAGGAGCGAGGCTAATCTTGAATTGGGAAGTTGCATTGCCTAATACCTAGTAATTCTATCCTAGTTTATGTTTTCATAGGCCTATGTTCCATGTTACAGAGTTATAGCCATATTAAGAGTCCTTACTCATATATCTTATTTAGATCGTGCCCAAGTTCTTTGCTCCCCACTATTATTAGAACTTCTTAGAAAGAGTGTTGAAGAAATACTCCAATTGAGTATAAACTGTTAGTATAATTAAGTTCGTATAGCCAACAACTCTGTATAGCATTCAGACAGATAAGTTCCTATGATTTTTCCATCTTTGGATCTAGTCTTACTATCTGAAGTTTCATAACTATAGCCATTCCAAGAGGTAATTTGTTCGCATCCATGTAAATTGTGAATTTAGTTCAGTTCATGCATCATGTTTCAGATTTAGATATTCAGTCATGATTTAGTTCGTAAGTGACCCCATGCATTATCTTAGTCTTTTCTTAGTATTTCAGCCAAGTCAATATCATTCGGGGGATGAATGATACCAAGAGGGAGGTGTTGTAATACCCCGAGTTCTAATGTCCTAAACCTTTCAACTTTTTTTCACGAAACTAGATCCAGCTTGAGGTAATGGTTACTCATAAGTTGATTCTCTCATTTCTATCTCAGCCTTATAACCAGTCTCATGTAATTGTATATATTCACTAAATTAGTTCAATTCATGTATCATACTCAGACTCAGTTATGCAATCATAATCCAAGTCATACATGTTCAGTATATAGTCGCAGTTGCCTTAGTATTCTCAGTCTAACCAGTCTCATTGGCGAATGATTTTAAGGGGGAGATAATGTAACACCCGTATTCTTAAGATAAAAATCAAAAAGTTATTTCTACGTGTGTAAACTCTAATCCTATGATTTATATTGAATACATGTATCATGATCTTTATCCTAGTATGTGAAGGGCTTATGAGGTCAAAAATCTTCATAGGAATCACTTACGGCAAAGTTGAGCTAAGAGCCTTTGATTAGACCAAATTTTGGTATTTGATTCTACAAGGGCCAACTTTGAACGTGTATAACTTCTTATATATATGGCATTTTTCATATCAATACCCACCAAATTATAGGTAACTGACTTATCTTTCCAATTATACCAATTTTGTCTTAATTCGATACTCGAGCAAAATGTTATGATAATTTTTGTCAGAACTAGTAAGTTGCCGCGATAGTGCCGCGATGCGTGACTAAATTACCGCGTCAAGCTCCACAATGCATAAGATGCTTTTCTTGCATCCAAAAGTACAAGCCCAAAGGGCGTTTTAGTCATTTTTACTTTCTCCCAAGCACCCAAGTGATGGATTAAAACACCAAAAAGGCATTATTTTACCCATTTTTCATCATCAAACCCTTATGTAAACCCTCCTCCTTCCCAAGATCAAATTCCAAACTTTTTCCCCAAGACTCCAAGAATTCAAGCTTTTAAGTTCAAGAATCTTCAAGAAAACATCAAGAATAGGGTTTCTTTCATAAGTTCATCATTCAAGTCCCAAGATTCAAGCTTTCTTCCTCAATAATTCAAGGGTTCAAGTTCCAATTTCAAGTTTCTTCAAGAATTCATTCAATTAAGGTATGTGAATCTTCATCCATGGGTTCCTTTTCACCATGGAGCCAAAAAACCCTCTTTTCAACTTAAGAATGGATTTTTCTCTTATCATGGAGTTTTGTATTTTCAAGGTGGATTAAATTCATGTGTTTCCTTAGTAGTTTGACTCTATTCATGTCCAGGAATGATTTCATGAAAAGTTAGGTTATCTCATGATTTAAGCTTCAATCTCTCATGTTATATTCAAGTAAATTTCATATTGTATTTTCATGTTATGATCTTAGTCACGTAACCATGCTATTTTTTCATGTTTAAGACATTCCCATGTTCAAATTTATGATTCTCACATGTTTGATGAAATATCTATGTTTTGGGATCCTTGAACCATGATTACATACTATAATATTTCAAGTTTGATATTGAATTTTCTTTATAATCATTCAGTACTGGCGTGTTATGAACACCTGATACATATGTGTTTTACATGATTTCCATTTTTCAAGTAACAAGTCAGTTAGATCATGGTTTTAATATCATATTCAGAACAGCATGATCATGTTGAGCACTACCTGTTTATATGTTTATGATTACCTCAGAATCCGTATGCACTATTATTTTCAGAATACCATGACCTGAGCTTATCAGTTATTAGTTATTAGTGCATGCACTACTTAGTATTTCATTGTCTTTCAGTTGGGAATAGGATTTATCACCGAGTGGGAAGTGTGGGTTCAGTGCATCCTACTTCCCCAGAAATTATGTGCCACCATAGGTTTAGGGACCTCGCCAGAGAGTGTTTCCTCTTACCCAATATGGGCTCAGTTTAGTGATCACTCCAGTTCAGGTTCTCTTCCAATGATAAGGATAGAATAACCCCCCTCAATGTGGGTCAGACGTTGGACTCCATGATAGCTCATATGGTTTATGTCGGTTACATGATAACTCCCATAGTTTATATCAGTACTCAGTCTGTACAAGTTCAGGTTTGCTTGACCAAGTAATCAAATTTCAGTAATTATACAATCAATTTTATTGATATTTTATGTTATTCAGATCATGTCAGTACATGTTATAGTTGGTCATGCATTCTCAGTTTTACATGTTCATGTTTCCAGACCCAATATTCATACGTTATCCTCAGTATAACTTTTATAACATATTCAGCCTTACAAGAGAATATCTTACAACATTTATGTTTTTACTACTTCCAAGCTTCAGTTCTACTTATTCTACAAAATTAAAGACTTAAGAAACTAAGTGTAGTGATTCACCAGCTTATCAGATCATGTTTGTTATTCATGTTTTAAGATACTTCAGTTTTCAGTTTATTTCAGTCTCTTGGTGAGTCTACTTGCACTTAGCATGTATGTTTTAAGATTATGTTCTTAATCAGTTTTACTTATTGCATTCAACCTCACTTACTCATTACATTCCAAAGTACTGATCCACATATATGTCTATGTGCTACATTGTCTCATAATGTAGGTACCAGTTGTAGCCTACACATCATATTCAGACAGTTTGCAACTTCTAACGAGCAGGTGATGAGTTTTCTTATTTCGGGGACTTCAGTTAGTTGTAGTTCATGTAATTTATTTTGATTATTCATATGTATTAATTAGTGGTAGTTAGAGGCATGTCCCAGCTATCTATAGTCAGTATTGTAGAGGCTTCATAGATAGTGAGTCAGAGTCATGATATTATTAATCTAGTTCTTTCTTCATATGTATCATATTGTAATCTTATTCAGTATTACATTCAATAAGATTTTCTCATGATTATGCTTCCACTCAACACATTACATTTTGTTTTATACATATTAAATCAATTACTCAACTGTATGCCAGTTCATGGGTTAGCTTGGGATCACTTGTGGTTCAAAGCACCGTGTTACGACTAGGGGGTAGTCTCGTGTCATGACAAACAACAACAGTATTAGAAACAATAATAAAGTATTGCCTTAGAAGATGCATTAGATTTGAAAATTTTAAGGATAAAGAAAAATAACAAATTAATCTTATTAACGAATTAAATTGACATTTGAATTTAAATTTGAATAGAAATTGAATTGAAATGAAGTGCTGAAGTGCTATCTTCTTAGCCTTCCTTATATATATTTAACATTATTCATGAATTTTCTTGTTGCATTCTCTATGTTCTTCATTTTTTTAAATACTATTTTTAATTCAATATATATTTTTATATATTTAAGAAAGATATGTCGTCTTCATCTTTCTCCATTAATGTTCAAGGTTCGCAAAGTAAATAACTTTTGTTTCTTACTCCTTTGTTGTAGCAACTATAAGGTAATCTTTGTCTGCTATGATGGTAAATTATTTATTTTTTAAAACCATTTTTAGTGGGGTTAATTTTAGTTTTTGTAACTAAAGTTATCTTTTATTTAAAAAAGACCTGCAAAAGAATCCGGCGAGATTAGACACTAATAACCCGTCTATGTTCAAGTTTTTTAACAAAAAATCTTTTGATTTTGAAAGAAGACATACAAATCGATGCCCAAATCATATCAGAGGATATGTGGAGAAATTCTTTAAAAATAGGTGAGATCTCATATAAGTTCTTAAAAATAAAGAAAAAAGAGAAACTAAAATTTTTGGTATTTGTCCTAAGATTTTTTATTGTCAAAGGATTGTCTTTGATTATTGTTAATTAGTTTGTTGTTAAAATCACTAAAGATTAGGTTAAATAATTAAATTTTTTATTTTTCTCAATATATATTGAAATATTCCTAATTAATACGATGTATATATTATACTTTATCGTCAAGTGGTGATATTTACAAATGCATTATTTAATGATTACAGGTCAATGTGCTTAAATTTGCAAAAGAAGTGAGGGGTTTGGAGAAAAATCAAGAACTTGAATAATGACGTTCAATAACTTCTTTCGGATGAATGATTTATTATTGAGCTAGTTAATATATATTTTAAACAATCTCTCAATGCAAAAGTTGAAAATAAAAAAAGAGAAGAAGAAAAGAATGGTGAGTTACATTTTATTAATGCTTCATATAATAAGGAGTTAAATTATATATGTTAGTGTCACACCCTCTTTTTACAAAAAAGATAACGATTTAAGTTCTAAAAGGGTTTTATTATTAAGTGATAAAAGTAAATAATTTGTTTCGAAAAGGATCTTTAACAATCAAAACTCAGAGTCGCCACTTGATATAAATTTGGTGTGCCAAGTCACCTTTGAAAATCCATCTTTAAAAATAATTTTTGACTCTTTCAAAAGTGGTCCACAAACATAGATTTCGGTTAAGAAATTTTGTTGATCAAGGAAAAGGTATTAGGCATCCCTCGATCTCAAGGTTCGATCACGGTCGCTACGTGGAGTGCATCGGCTAGTACAATACTATGAAATGTATAAACCAAGAAAAACACACTACAAGAAAACAAACAATCAAACAACCCAAAACTTCAAAATAGTGTCCAGTCCAATTTATTACAACCCAAAATAAAATGCTGAAATGAAAACCTAAATTATTCTAATTACCCTAACTATGCGTTAACTGATGCCTCAGGCCTTGATCACGAGCCTACTTTGGGTACATGATACTTTGGGGCATTCCCCGGTGAATAAATACAATGTTCCTCGAGGCATTCCCCGACAAAATAAGTACAATTGCGTCAAATGCGATAAAACGAAACCATTTAACAAATATTTTGAACATTCAAAAATCATTGGTACTTATAGTTTGCCTACCCGACGTAAGATTTTCCTATTTACGTTTTGACCTAAAACATGATACTACCAAATTCAACAACATCCATCAATGAATCAAACTAATCAATATTATCTTTTTTGTCAATTTCTCAATTCTCGCCCCAAATTTCTTTTTAATTCTTAATGAAATATCATTTCATTACACAATTCATAACCCAAGGAAATCAAACAAAAAATCAAATAATTCATCACTAATAAAGATCAATCAACACACGATATTTAATTTGATGCACCAGATACTATCAACAATGAAATAAACAGAGGAAAAGAGTAGAATTGGACCTCAATTTAAAGCTTTCAAACTCAATGTTACTCGAATAGAAAGATGAAACCCACAATCGGAGACCTCGAATTGAACCTCAATCCGAATCAACCCAACCTTGGTATAGCCTACACTGTTTTTGCCAACCCAAACTAAAATCGCAAGCGGGGAAAACCCGTACCCATTTTGCATCATTTTCCGGTGGGTCATGCCGAGAAAATAGAATGGGGGTCGGGTTTTGGGGATTTTCTGGCGGGAGTAATCATTTTTTATTAGAAAATGGGAATGGAAGGGAGATGGTAGCTTTTTTGGTGGGGAAAACAAATTCTGGCGATAAGCTCACTAGGAAATTCAGACTGTTAGCCATTTCCCAACTCCGTTTCCCTTTCATGGTTTCTTTTCTCTCAATTTCCTTTTCTCGTCTCCCCCATCTCCGATCTATCTCTCAATCACCGATCTTTCTCTATTTCTTTCTCTTTATCTACCTTTGCTATTTTTCTCTCATCTCTCACCTCTCTCTATACGTATCTCAGTGTGTGTGTTAATGAACTGTGTATTTTTTTGGTGGGTTTGTGCAAATTCTGGTGAAGTCCCTCATTATGTGTTGCTATGTGTATGCCTATCCGATGGTGAGTGTTTGTATATAAATTATGTGTCTTCTCCAATTTTCCAGTGAGTGTGTATGTTGTTTTTCCTCAAAATTGTGTGTGTTCTATATTCCAGTGAGGGGTGTGTTTGAAAAATATGTGAGAGTATTGTTAGTATATCTGAGTAGGTGTGTATTTTTTTCTCTTTTTCCAGTGTTATGTGTATGTATGTGAGATGGGAAATGGGGAATTAGGAGTGAGTCCTATATGGAGTATTCTGTGAATGGGAATTGGGAAGTATATCCGTGTGGGTATGTGCATGGCGTATATTTGTGAGTGACAGTGTGTCTTTTTGGTATATTCTAGTTATGGATCAATGTGTGGGAATATGTATATGTATCTATAGTGATTGTGACAATTTTCAGTGAGTCCCCTTTTGTGTGATTTTGTTGTGTATGAGGTGTATATGTGTCCATTCCCTCCAATCCATTGTGAGTTTGTTATGGGAAGGAATAAACTGTGAGTGGGGGAGGGGTGAGGGTGCATTGGTAGGGGTTATATGAGGGTAGGGGTATATGGGGTAGGGTAGTTAGGATGAGATAAAATTTGTTATGAATTTTGTTAAGAGTTGGTTAGTTTTGTCATTTTGTGAAAAATTATTAAAATGAGGTGGGATGTATGGTAATATGGGTAAATGGGTAAATTCAGCTTTCGGGAGGGACAAAATTACGTTTCTACATTATGCCCCTCTTTAGATGGAAACACAAAGTATTTTCAGATAAAGAAGTAGACAACGAGACAGAATTTTGACCCGACCTTTATTCAAAAGAAAGAAAAAGAAGGACAGATGCAACCAAGTATTTATTTTGGAAATCCTACCCATCCAAATTATGAGGGCATCAGGTCACAGGTATCTCAATGTGTTGGAAGGAGAAGGACTATACCAAGTTGGAGAGTCGAGTGAGGTCCTGTCGAGGTTCTGATTCGAGGCTTTTGTCATTACATCAAAAAAGAAAATTTTAAGTTAAAAACATAAATAAAATTACAAAAGACCTATCTATGCATCTTTGGTTGGCTCTTGAATTGCTATTTCATCACCTTATTCTCCAGGCGGTCTCCTGACTTAAAATTTCCTTACGCTGTTCTCCGGGCGAGCTCCCGACTTGCAATTTCATCATCTTGATGCTTGACCTTCAATTTCTTCACCCTATTCTCCAAGCGGGCTCCGACTTGCTATTTCTTCAATCTGTTGACTTTCAATTTCTTCACCTTGTTTCTTGACTTTCAACTTCTTGACCTTGTTGCTTGATTTTCCATTTATTCGCCTTGTTCTTTATGCGAGTAGCTGAAATCATATCAAAACTAGAAAAAAATTATCCCAATCAAAGGTTATAATAGAAATCTCACTTTTCAAAAATAAAGTCTTATTTTTCACAAGGGTCCTTAATGATGCTTTCAATAACATGAATTAAATTTTTGCCGCAGTTTATCATCAGAAAACTTTTGTGAATGTCAAATCCAATCATAACTACTTGCATGTTGCAATGATGAATCAAGACTTTGACCAAGAAATGCATCTCTTGAGAGAAATTAAATGATCAAGACTAGGAAGTGCGTCTCCTAAGAATTAAAGTGAGGACTTCGAACTAGAAAGTGCATCTTCTAGAAATACAGATTTAAGTTAGGAAGTTGTAATACCCCGCATGTTTCTAAGCTAGGAAGTGAATAAGTTTTCCTACGTATGAAACCTCCTATCCTGTGAGTAGCATTTTAGTGCATGACTTACAATGAATATCCTAGAGATGGGATAGCTTGCGATGTCTTAAGCATGCTCATATGAGTCGCTTAGAGTGATGCAAGCTAAGAGTTTTTGAATCCATCAAACCTTAGTGTTCGATTTTGCAAGGGTCATAGTTGAACAAGAATAACATAATTGATATGTGACATTTTGGCAGATTTACACACACCAAATTGTATAGAATCGAATTAGCTTTCCAACGATACCAATTTCATCAAAATCCGACGCCCGAGCAAGGAGTTATAGCCTTTCAAAGTAGAATGCGTCGCCTAACCAATCGCACATGGCCACTGGAAAGCATAGGCGATATCATATGCGGCGCCTATGTAAATATAGGCGATAGCATATGCGGCGCCTATGTATGATTTCAGCCACAAAAACACTTAGTTTTTGAGTTATTTTGAGGGTAGTTAAGTCTTTTAACACTCCTTACATGTCCCTAAACTTAACCTCATGAAATTTATAGCTTCTAAACATATTACAACCCTATTAACATCTCAAAGTTCATTATCCAAGAGCACCATAGGACAAAAACAACTAGGGTTGCACAATCAAGCTTGAAGATCAAATTTCAAGGAAATTCCTCCGTCAATCATCAAGAACCTCTCTTCCAAGGTATGCGTAGTGTTCATCCACGAATTTCTTTCGTCTGCGGAGTTCAAGAATCAATCTTTAAAATACAAAATCTTTGTTGGTTGTGGTGATATGATCATACCCATGTTGATGCTTGTTTGTTTTGCTATATAATAGTATCGTGACTGTACATCTCATGAAAGTTATGTTGTTAGTTGAAAAACATGATCTTTAGGTGGATTGATAAAATGCAAGTAATAAATCCACCTATGCCTTAAAGAATGCATGCAAGGTGTTCGACAAAATGCCTAGTATGTTAGAACTTTATATTTACATGATTTCATGATATCTAAATAACAAGTTCATGTTAGCCATACACTCCAATATGAATTTCCATGCAAATTATGTGTTGTTATTGTTGTGGTATAAAGCATGTATGATAATGGAGATATAAATTATGTACACAAAATATATCTATGCTTTTCCTATCATGTTTGAAATGTTGAATAAATACATGAAGTATACTATCCCCTACTTATGATATTGTGAATTGTGGACTCAAATCTTGTGATCAAGTCATGTCATGTGTGTCAGTTTCCTCCTATCGAGTCCTGGGGGTATTCGTACCTGAAAACTATAGTTGTGTGCCTAGATCCATGTCATGTTTCACGATATCCGAACTCAAGCTATGATTCCATAGACTTCAGTCAGTCATGTGACTCAGGAAAACCTCATGATCTCAGTCAGTTGTCAGATATCAGTAATATTCTACCAGTCAATGGAATTCAGTAAGATTAAGTCATGTATAGTCAGTTATTCATATCCATTCCCTCCAGATGGGAGTAGAGGTTAGCACCGAGTGAACCTAAGGATGGGAACTCACCCGCCAGTTCAGGATGTGATTCTTAGAAGCAGTCCTTGTGTTCCAGAACTACGGAGCCAGCGTAGGTTGAGACATCTTAACCTGTCAGATTAGGGTTGATAAAGTGGTTTAACCTGTCAGTTTAGGGTTCCTACCATTCTCATTGAGTACCTGCCAGATAAGGGTCACTCACAAGCTGTCCTTACCCGTGGCACGATATTGACACCCCTCCAGTCGGGGCAGAGATTGGACCCCAGCTTCGCCATAACGGCATACATGGGGCATATCGGTTAAACACTGCCTCCCATAGTTTTAATATCAGTCTCAGTAATAGAACTCAGGGCGTTCATCAGATTTCAGTATATACAAGACTGTTAGATACGGTCGTCCATGTTATCAGCTTGCAGTATCAGTCATGACAGTTATCAGTAAACCATGTATTAGCTTATAGGTCTTGCTATCACGTATTCACGGTCCTAGTTTCTATATATGTATGGTTGCACTCCCACGTTCATATTAGTCAGTCAGTGTTGTTCATGCATGAAACCCTTTATGTTCAGCCTACCTTCCTTGTATACTCAGTACTCCAGTTGTACTGACGCATTTGCACTATGATGCTTTCTTTTCATGTTACACCATAGGTGTTGAGACACGAGCTCCAACCCAGCAGTAGCGGTAACATTCCAGTCGTAGAGATACAGTGAGTCCTCATTGATTCGAGGACAATATGATTTGATACATTTATTTATTTCTTCAGTTTAGTTTTACGGAGTTAGTTGGAGACATGTTCCTTCAAATCCCTATTCATAAAGTTTAGAGGTTTTCAGATTTATGTTCAGATTTACGTTCAGACTTAGCTTTCAGATTGAGTTGTTTTGGGTATTTTCACCCACATGGACGTTATGATTTTCAGACATGGTTTTATTCAATTGAACCTTATGGCCTTACAGTTTAACGTATTTCACATTATTATGTCATGATTTGGAGTATACAGGTACAAATATCAGTCATGGGTTAGCTTGTGGTCCCTCGGGGTCATGAGCACCGTGTAGAGTTTTGGTTCAGCAAATCGGGGCGTTACAAACTTAGTATCAGAGCCTAAGGTTCAATAGAGTCCTGGGAAGTCTGAAAGCTGCATCTAGTAGAGTCTTGTACATGGGTGTGTTGCGTGCCACATTTATGTACAAGAGTCTATAAGATGTTTTAGGAACAGTCCCCTTTCTTCAGTATTCATGTCATGCTAGTGAGCATAATCATAAGTTAAACTCTCAGTCCAATCCATTCTTCTCTTATTTCAGACCATGGCCCCTAAGAGAAGAAACTAGCCAGCTCCTCAGCCCAAAGATCCTTTAGGAGAACATGTTTCCCATGTGGAGTTTAGAGCCGCATTTACCACACTTTCTCAGTCTGTGGTTGCACAGAATAAATGGCCACCAGTCATTCCGGCCAATCCAGTGGCCAATCCCATAGCAGCTAGGGTTTGGGACTTCACCCGGATGAACCCTCCATCTTTCCATGGGTCTAAGTCTGATGAGGACCCTCAGGAGTTCATTGACCAAGTCCAGAAGGTCATTGACATCATGGGTGTTACTTCTATTGAGAGTGCTGAGTTAGCCGCCTACCAGTTATAGGATGTTGCTCATGATTGGTACAAACAGTGGAAGTCTGAGAGGTTAGATGATGTAGGCCTTATCGAGTGAGAGGAATTTATCACGGCCTTCTTAGACAGATTCTTTCCCCAAGAGCAGAGGGAAGCCAAAGTTCTTGAGTTCATCAACCTGAGGCAGGGGAATATGACGTTTAGGGAGTATTTTCTCAGATTTACTCAGCTAGCCAGGTATGCTCCTCATGTGGTTGCAGACAATAGGGATAAGATTAGCAAGTTCGTGTCAGGGGTCAACGATAACGTGGTAAATGAGTGTAGGTCTACGATGCTGATCGGTGATATGACCTTAACCAGACTCATAATCCATGCCCAGCAAGTAGAAGAGCAGAAGGTTAAGACTAAGGAGAGGCAGAACAAGAGAGCAAGGTCAGGTAACTTCAACTTTGCTCACCCCAAGTCAGATGGAGGACATCGTTCACAGTTTTGCTCCAAGTCAGCCGTTCCATCCCCTTCTTCTGCCAGCGCTACAGTGCCGAAGTTCAGAGATGGCAATAAAGACAAAGCGCCAGGCTCTAAATCTAAGGGCAGTGTTAGCAGTGCCCGAACGAATCCCCTTTGTCAGACTTGTGGTAAGAACCACAAGGGCATTTGCAGAGCCGGTAGTGATGTCTATTTTGGTTGTGGCAAGACAGGCCACAGGATTAGGGAGTGTCCGCAGTCAAGTCTTCAGGGTCAGCAAAATCATTCTGCAGCTCAGTCCGGTCACCCGAACCAGCAGGGTGCAATTTCCAGTGCTACCAGTGGGCAACGCCCAAACAGTCTCTATGCTCTTTAGTCCCGGCAGGATCAAGAAAATTTTCCTGATGTCTTTACTGGTACGTTACAGATTTTCCATGTTCATGTTTATGCTTTTCTAGACCCAGGTGCATCCTTGTCTTTTGTTACTCCATACATAGCAGGCGATTTCAGAATCAGTAAATTCAGGCAGAGCCTTTTTCAGTCTCTACCCCAATGGGTAAAACCATCATAGCCCGGTGGGTATACAGGGACTTCCCGATTATGTTATCTCAAAAATCTACGTCAGCAGATTTAGTTGAGTTAGAGATGACTGATTTTGATGTCATTCTTGGCATGGATTGGCTTCATTCCTTCTATGCCACAGTCGACTGCAGAAACAGGATAGTTCAGTTTCAGTTCCCAAATGAGCCCGTCCTAGAGTGGAAGGGTAGCATTTCAGCGTTCAGGGGTCAACTTGTTTCCTACCTTCGGGCAAGGAAAATGATTTCTAAGGGGTGTGTCTATCATGTCGTGCATGTTAAAGATTCCAGTTCTGAATCTCCCATTCTCAAAACAGTCCCAGTTGTTAATAATACTCAGATGTCTTTCCCAAAGATCTTCCAGGCATTCCTCCCGAAAGGTAAATAGACTTTGACATAGACCTTCTTCCGGATACTCAACCTATTTCTATTCTGCCATACAGAATGGCACCAGAAGAACTCAAGAAACTGAAAGATCAGTTGAAAGATCACTTAGATAAGGGATTCATCAGACCCAGCGTTTCCCCATGGGGTGCGCCAGTATTATTCGTGTGCAAGAAAGACGGTTCTCTCAGGATGTGTATTGATTACCGTCAACTTAACAAGGTCACGTTCAAGAACATATATTCTCTTCCCAGGATTGATGATCTATTCGACCAACTTCAGGGTGCCAGTTATTTCTCCAAGATAGACCTCAGATCAGGCTATCATCAGCTCAGAGTTAGAGAATGTGACATTCCAAAGACAACTTTCCGTACTCGGTATAGTCACTTCAAATTTTTAGTCATGTCATTTGGTCTTACCAATGCCCCTGCAGCTTTTATGGATTTGATGAACCGTGTGTTCAAGCAGTACTTGGACATGTTTGTCATAGTCTTTATAGATGATATTCTGGTCTATTCTCGCACAGAGCGTGATCATGCAGACCATCTTAGGATTGTTCTTCAGACTCTCAGGGATCACCAGTTATTCGCTAAGTTCAGCAAGTACAAATTTTGGCTAAGATCAGTAGCATTCCTTGGCCATATTGTTTCCGGTGATGGTATTAGAGTAGATTCTCAGAAAACCAAGAAAGTAAGAAACTGGCCCAGACCCGTATCTCCATCAGATATCAGGAGTTTCATGGGTTTGGTTGGCTATTACAGATGGTTTGTCGAGGGATTTTCTTCTATTGTATCTCCCATGTACAGATTGACTCAGAAGAAGATTAAGTTTCAGTGGTCAGATTCATGCTAGAAGAGCTTTCAAGAGTTGAAGACTCGACTCACCTCAGCTCCAGTTCTAGCTCTACCAGATGGTTCAGACGGTTTTGTAGTCTATTATGATGCATCCAGAGTGGGTTTAGGTTGTGTCCTCATGCAGCATGGTAAGGTTATAGCCTACGCCTCCAGACAGTTAAAGCCACATGAGAAGAATTATCCTACTCATAATCTTGAGTTAGTAGCGGTAGTTTTTGCCTTGAAGATTTGGAGGCATTATCTCTATGGAGTTCATGTAGATGTCTTCACAGACCATAAAAGCCTCCAGTATGTCTTTTCCCAGAAAGATCTCAATCTTCGTCAGAGAAGGTGGTCAGAGCTCTTGAAAGATTACGACATGAGTGTTCTTTATCATCCGGGCAAGGCCAAAGTTGTGGAAGATGCTCTCAGTAGACTCTCCATGGGTATTATTTCTCATATTGAGGGTAGCAAGAAAAAGATGGCTCAGGAGATCTATCAGCTTGCCAGACTAGTCGTTCGCTTAGTCGATTCTTCAGAGGGTGGTGTATGTGTTCACAGTAGTTCAGAGTCATCTCTAGTTTCCGAGGTGAAAGAGAATCAAGACAGGGATCCTATCCTTGTCAAGCTCAAAGAGTCAGTTCAGAATAAAAAAGTCGAGGTTTTCTCCTAAGGGGGAGATGGTATTCTTCGTTGTCAGAGTCGTCTATGTGTTCCAGGTGTAGATAAATTGAGGCAGCGAATTCTTGCAGAAGCTCATGGTGCGCGATACTCTATTCATCCAGGGGCCACTAAGATGTACCGCGACATGCGGGAGATCTATTGGTAGAGTGGGATAAAGAGAGATGTTGCAGAGTTTGTGGCTAAGTGCTCTACATGTCGGCAGGTTAAGATAGAGCATCAGAAACCTAGTGGTTCCATGCAGGAGTTCACCATTCCTACTTGGAAGTGGGAAGAAGTGAACATGGACTTTGTGATGGTTTGCCTAGAACTCATCATCAACATGATTCAGTCTGGGTCATTATAGATAGAATGACCAAGTCAGCTCATTTCCTTCCTGTTCGTACTTTTTATTCCGCCGAGGATTATGCCAAACTCTATATCAGGGAGTTAGTTAGGTTACACGGTGTTCCACTATCTATCATCTCATACAGAGGTACCTAGTTTACCTCTCACTTTTGGAAAGCGTTCCAAAGGGGTCTCGGTACCCAAGTCCATCTTAGCATAATATTTCATCTTCAGACAGATGGTCAAGCAGAGAGGACCATTCAGACTCTTGAAGATATGCTAAGGGCGTGTGCAATTGACTTCAAGGGAAGTTGGGATGACCACTTGCCTTTGATTGAGTTTGATATATAACAATAGCTATCATTCTAGTATCCAGATAGCTTCATTCGAAGCTCTCTATGGTAGGAGATGTAGATCTCCGATTGGTTGGTTCGAAGTTAGTGAGGCCTCAGTCATAGATCCTGACTTAGTATTCGACACCTTAGAGAAAGTTTATTTGATCAGAGAGAGACTTCGAGATGCTCAGAGCTGACAGAAGTCCTATGCAGATGTTCATAGAAAGGATCTCGAGTTCGAGGTCAATGACTAGGTATGTCCTAAGATCTCTCCCATGAAGGGAGTGAAGAGGTTCGGAAAGAAAGGGAAGCTCATTCCCCGATATGTCGGTCCCTTCAGAATTCTCTATTACTTCGATAAGGTAGCTTATGATCTTGAGTTGACTTCAGATCTAGCCTCAGTCCATCCAGTCTTCCATGTCTCTTTGCTCAAGAAGTACATAGGTGACCCAGCAGTTGTTGTCCCTATTCAGAGCATCGACATTCAGAAAAGCCTCTTTTATGAAGAGATTCCAGTCGAAATCTTAGATTATCAGACTCGTAGATTGAGGAACAAAGAAGTCTCTCTAGTTAAGGTTCTTTGGCAAAATCAGTCTCATGAGGGAGCTACTTGGGAAGCAGAAGCGGATATGCGTATCAAGTATCCTCACCTCTTCCCCGCCAATTCATATCAAGCTCAAGGTAATAGTTCTCCTTAAGCTTATTCAGTTTCATGTTCATGTTTCGAGTATAAAATTGGTACCTATTAACCGTTGCATACTCAGTCATGCATTCATGTATCAGTTGTCCGTGCATCAGATATGCACGAGTTCAGTATGTTTAGCATGTCAGTCATGAGATCAAGTTTCAGTTCTTCATGTTCAGTTCAGGTTCTGTTGTCTTCTATCCTGTCTCAGTAAATTCTCATTCGAGGACGAATGTTCCCAAGGGGGAGATATTGTAATACCCCGCATGTTTCTAAGATAGGAAGTGAATAAGTTTTCCTACGTATGAAAACTCTTATCCTATGAGTAGCATTTTAGTGCATGACTTACAATGAATATCCTAGCGATAGGATAGCTTGCGATGTCTTAATCATGATCATATGAGTCGCTTAGAGTGATGCAAGCTAAGAGTTTTTGAATCCATCAAGTCTTAGTGTTCAATTTTGAAAGGGTCATCTTTGAACAATAATAACATGATTGATATGTGATATTTTGGCATATTTAGACCCACCAAATTGTAGAGAATCGAATTAGCTTTCCAACGATACCAATTTCATCAAAATCCGACACCCGAGCAAGGAGTTATGGCCTTTTAAAGTAGAATGCGTCGCCTAACCAATCGCACATGGCCACTGGAAAGCATAGGCGATATCATATGCGGCGCCTATGTAAAGCATAGGAGATATCATATGAGGAGCCTATGTAAAGCATAGGCGGTATCATATGCGGCGCTTATGTATGATTTCAGCCACGAAAACACTTAATTTTTGAGTTATTTTGAGGGTAGTTAAGTCTTTTAACAATCCTTACGTGTCCCTAAACTTAAACTCACGAAATTTATAGCTTCTAAACATATTACAACCCTATTAACATCTCAAATTTCATTATCCAAGAGTACCATAGGAGAAAAACAACTAGGGTTGCACAATCAAGCTTGAAGATCAAATTTCAAGGAAATTCCTCCGTCAATCATTAAGAACCTCCCTTCCAAGGTATGCGTAGTGTTCATCCACTGATTTTTTTCATACGTGGAGTTCAAGAATCAATCTTTAAAATACAAAAGCTTGGTTGGTTGTGGTGATATGATCATACCCATGTTGATGCTTGTTTGTTTTGCTATATAATTGTATCGTGACTGTACATCTCATGAAAGTTATGTTGTTAGTTAAAAACATGATCTTTAGGTGGATTGATAGAATGCAAGTAATAAATCCACCTATGCCTTAAAGAATGCATGCAAGGTGTTCGACAAAATGCCTAGTATGTTAGAACTTCATATTTACATGATTTCATGATATCTAAATAACAAGTTCATGTTAGCCATACACTCCAATATGAATTTCCATGCAAATTATGTGTTGTTATTGTTGTGGTATAAAACATGTATGATAATGGAGATATAAATTATGTACACAAAATATATCCATGTTTTTTCTATCATGTTTGAAATGTTGAATAAATACATAAAGTATACTATCCCCTACTTATGATATTGTGAATTGTGGACTCAAATCTTGTGATCAAGTCATGTCATGTGTGTCTGTTTTCTCCTATCGAGTCCTGGGGGTATTCGTACCCGAAAACTATAGTTGTGTGCCTAGAGCCTTGTCATGGTTCACGATATCCGAACTCAAGCTATAATCCATAGACTTCAGTCAGTCATGTGACTCATGAAAACCTCATGATCTCAGTCAGTTGTCAGATATCAGTAACATTCCGCCAGTCAATGAAATTCAGTAAGATTAAGTCATGTATAGTCAGTTATTTATATCCAGTCCCTCCAGATAGGAGTAGAGGTTAGCGCCGAGTGAACTCAAGGATGGAAACTCACCCGCCAGTTCAGGGTATGATTCTTAGAAGTAGTATTTGTGTTCCAGAACTAACGTAGCCAGCGTAGGTTTAGACATCTTAACCTGTCATATTAGGTTTGATGAGGTGGTTTAACCTGTCAGTTTAGGGTTCCCACCATTATCATTGAGTACCTGCCAGATAAGGGTCACTCACAAGTTGTCCTTACCCGTGGCACGGTATTGACACCCCTCCAGTCGAGGAAGAGATTGGACCCCAGCTTAGCCATAACGGCATACATGGGGTATATTGGTTAAACACTACCTCCCAAAGTTTCAGTATCAGTCTCAGTAAAAGATTTCAGGGCATTCTTCAGATTTCAGTATATACAGGACTGTCAGATACAGTCGTCTATGTTAGCAGCTTGCAGTATCAGTCATGATAGTTATCAGTAAACCATGTATTAGCTTACAGGTCTTGCTATCACGTATTCACGATCCCAGTTTCTATATATGTATGTTTGCACTCCCACATTCATATTAGTCAGTCAGTGTTGTTCATGCATGAAACCCTTTATGTTCAGCCTACCTTCCTCGTATACTCAGTACTCCAGTTGTACTGACGCATTTGCGCTATGGTGCCTTCTTTTCATGTTACACCATAGGTTCCGAGACACGAGCTCCATCCCAGCAGTAGCGGTAGCATTCCAGTCGCAAAGACACAGTGAGTCCTCATTGATTCGAGGATAATATGATTTGATACATTTATTTATTTTTCAGTTCAGTTTTATGGAGTTAGTTGGAGACATGTTCCTTCAACTCCTTATTCAGAAAGTTTAGAGGCTTTCAGATTTATGTTCAGACTTAGCTTTCAGATTGAGTTGTTTTGGGTATTTTCACCCACATGGACGTTATGATTTTCAGACATGGTTTTATTCAGTTGAACCTTATGGTCTTACAGTTTTACGTATTCCGCATTATTATGTCATGATTTGTAGTATATAGGTATAGATATCAGTTATGGGTTAGCTTGTGGTCCCTCGGAGTCATGAGCATCGTGTAGCATTCCGGTTCAGCAAATCGGGGCATTACAGAAGTGTGACAACTGAAAAATAAAAACTGGCAAGGAAGTGCATCTCCTAATGGTTAAGTGCAATAACTCGACTAGAAAATTCAGCTTCTAGGAGTGAATGTTAAATTTAGGAAGTGCATCACCTAATAAATGAAACCTGAATTACTCAGATAAGGAGGTCCATCTCCTAGGGGTTGCATGGAAGGACTCGACCAGAAAGTGTAACTTCAGGAGTAAAGGCTTAAATTAGGAAGTATATCACCAACAAGCCAAAACGTAAACTACCCTGACAAAGAATTGTATCTCCTAAGGGTTAAGTGGAATGACTCGACTAGAAAGTGCATTTTCTAATAGTAAAGGCTTAAGTTAGGAAGGGAACCACCTAACAAGCGAAACTTGAATTACCTGACAAGAAAGTGCGTCTCCTAAGGGTTAACTACTCAACTAGAAAGTACATTTTCTAGGAGTAAAGTCTTAAGTTAGGAAGTGAACCACCTAACAAGCAAAACTTGAATACCCACCAAGGAAGTGTGTCTTCTAAGGGTCAAGTGGAATGACTCGACTAGAAAGTGAATTTTCTAGGATTCAAGACTTAAGTTAGGAAGTGCATCACCTAACAAGTAAAATTCGAATTAGCCAATCAAGAAATTGCGTCTCCTTACAAGTACCACTTGATTTACACAGATAAGGAAATGTGTCTCCTTACAAATCCCACTTATATTACCCAAACAAAAAAATGCGTCTTCTTACAAATGTCACTTAAATTACCCAAACAAGGAAATACGTCTACTTACAAATGCCGCTTGAATTACCCAAACAAGGAAATGTGTCTCCTTACAAATTCCACTTAAATTACCCATACAAGGAAATATGTCTCCTAACAAATGTCATTTGAATTACCCAAGGAAGTGCATCTCCATACAAATGCTGTTTGAATTACCCGAACAAGAAAATGCGTCTCCTTACATGTGCCGCTTGAATTACCCAAACAAGGAACTAGTCTCCTAACAAATGCCATTTGAATTACCCAAGAATATGCGTCTCCTTACAAATTCCACTTGAATTACCCGAATAAGGAAATGCGTCTCCTTACATATGCCGCTTGAATTAACCAAACAAGGAAATGCGTCTCCTTATACATTCCACTTAAATTACCCAGATAAGAAATGTGTCTCCTTACAAATGCTACTTGAATTACCCAAATAAGAAAATGTGCCTCCTTACAAATGTCGCTTAAATTACCCAAATGAGGAAATGCGTCTCCTTACAAATACCACATGAATTACCCAGATACATCTCCTTACAAATGCCACTTGAATTACCCAAGGAAATGTGTCTCCTTACAAATGCCGCCTGAATTACCCAAACAAGAAAATGTGTCTCCTTACATATGCCGCTTGAATTATCTAAACAAGAAAATGTGTCTCCTTACAAATACCGCTTAAATTACCCAGACAAGGAAATATGTCTCCTTAAAAATGCCACTTGAATTACCCAAGGAAATGCATCTCCTTACAAATGCCGCTTGAATTAGCCGAATAAGAAAATGCATCACCTTACATATGCCACTTGAATTTCTCAATCAAGGAAATATGTCTCCTTACAAATACTACTTGAATTATTCAGACAAGAAAATGCATCTCCTTAAGATTAAATGGAAGAACTCAACTAGAAAGTGTGACTTCTAGGAGTGAAGGTTAAATTTAGGAAGTGCATCACCTAATAAATGAACCTGAATTTCCTGGATAAGGAAGTGTGTCTCCTAGAGATAGTGGATTGTCAGTTTTACCATGATTTTTATTACTAAACCTATGCAACAACATTGCCCCTTGCATTTATAGATTTGAGAAATGACGGTCTTTGATGTTTAGGCTTTAAAGTCCTTGATTTGTAGGTAACATGTGTTCTTGTTTCATACAAAGAAAACTTGTGAGGTTAAAAACACGGTGGCTAGTTTGTGGCTTTAGCTTTCGCGATAATCGCCCTTGCCCCCATCACATTTAATCTTGCTTCCAACCATTAGCATATGTCATTGAATTACTGCATCATTGATCTAAACCCAGATTATTAAGAGTGACCCTGAAACAATACAATATCTTTATTTTTTCTATGTTCCTCAGATAAATCCTTTGAATCTTGGTATTTCCATGAGTTCCAAGACTTGTCTGTTGACAAAACTTTCTGTATGCCTTATTTCAGCTCATAATCCTATTTCTTCCATGTGTTGGCCTTTTGTCTTATTTTGTGCAATTGAAGAAGTTGGTATCCAGTTTTGAAATCTTTTCTCACTTACTTTGACATTGATTTGACTCAAAGACACAAGAAAAATGAATTTCCATTTGAATAACTGACTCAAGAAAACAAAATAAAAATATAGAGAAGAAAGAAAAGACAATGAATGTCCCCATTCAAACAGAGAAAAGAAAAATTTATCTTAAAATGACAGTCAACTCTAATGATTATGACATGTATTTTTGATTAAGCTGACTGATCTTTCCATCTAATCTTTCATCAATTGTTGTTGATTAATGACCCTGAAATCGAGTTTCTTCCATAGGCTAATTGCACTCATAGACCTCATTTGGCTAGTGACGTCTTGGGGATTTTTGCCAACAAGCCTCTCTTGTTCATATGTTCCTCAGCTCACCATAGACTACGGTGTCCATGAAGATTTTCACTAATAAGAGTCTCTTATTTTCATTCTTTTTCAAATCATAATCGTCTTATGGTACCCGTAAGGATTTTCACCAATAATACTCTCTCATTTCATTCTCTCAACTCAAAATCGTCTTACGGTGTCCGTGAGGATTTTCATCAATAAGACACTCTTATTTTATTTCTCTCCTAACTCCTTATGCTAAGAAAGACAAGTAGTTCCCAAAATACACCATTATATCCATTGTAAGCTTCTCCTTAACATTCTCAAAGATTGATATGAAGATCTTTCTTTGGTTGTAACTTGGCTTTTGAATAAGTTTAGAAAGGAAACTTGAAGTGGGGTGCGAGTTGAAACTTTTGAAATCAACTCAAACAATGGAAATTGACCCATGCTCTAATTTTTTTTGACTGGGTAATTCTAAATTGCTCATTTGGTTGGACCGAGTCTAGAGTACGATTGCCTATGTATCTCATCCCCGAGAAAAGAGAATAAGGTCACACGTAGTTCCAATGACTTGTTCTTTTGCTTGATTTTGATTTTTTTCATTGACTCTTTCCTCTTTGAAACTTTTTCTGACTCTATTTTTCTTAACACTCTCCTCTTTTCTTTCTTTTTGACACATTTTTTCTTTTTTTTTGAAACTTTTCTGACTCTATTCTTTTGCTTGATACTTTTTTTTTTTAGCTTTGTTGACTCTATATTGATTCCAAAAGAGGGGTATGAAAGAAAATAACACTAAAACTCAAATGAGGTAAACAAAGGATGACACAGTATTGGGATAGCAGAATGAAATGCCTTCATCATATCAATCCTTGAAAATGAAGGTACACATCATGCAATATGAACCAAAAGATGAAGATCATTTGTGACACTTTAACAACACTAACTTTAACTAAGTATGTGGGCCACTTCTTCTTCAGCACTTTTCCAGCATACAACTCCACCTTTGTTGTACATTTCTCATATCGAATAAACCATGCTTGCGTGGAGTTGATTTTCTTTCTGTTTCTCTTGATATAGGATCGCACATTTATTATTTGACCTAATTGAGACATGCCTTTCAATTGATGACGAAGCTATTCTTGTGATTCTCAAAATAATTGCCTTAATTTTTAAAGAAGGCTTCAACTCGTCACTAAATGTCTCAGCACTCTAACTATTTTCTCAGAAACTTTTTTCTAACTTTATCCTTCTAATTCAAAGTTCATTCTTAAATTGGATTTTAAGATCTAGCTAAAAATTTTGCAAGTATGTCCTATCACTAGAACCAACATAAAATGTACTATTTAAAGAAAACAAACAAACAACACATTTAAACACAAAGGGAAAAGGACACTCCATTTAGTTGAAATGAAAGATAGAAAGGTTTGAAAATAAAAAACAAAGGAACAAAATAAGATAGATACCGTACTACAAACCTGAAATAATTTGGATAAGAAAAAAAATAAGACAAGCTACCAAAAAACCCCTTCCTAGTAAGGAAAGTAGTGTCTTCCCAATTTCCAAGCTTGACATCCAGCCACTGGTTTTCATATCCGCATGATTCGAGTTTCTACCACTTCCCAGTTTCCTCAATAAATAAGTTCTGGCTCCCCATTCTTAACTCATTGCTTCCCACGTATTGTGCATTACCAGGTGTGGGTGAAGGATTCTGTGTGACGCTCAAGGTGTTAATGTTTTTCACTACGATTACTTTTTCTTGAATCATCTTTTCTATTTCTCTTTTCAAAGTACGACAATCTTCAGTACTGTGACCCTGAACATCACAATGATATACACATCGTACATTAGGATCAAAATTTCTTGAGTATGGGTTAGGAGTATACCTGAGTAGAGGAGTAATCATGCTCCACTGTCTCAATCTCTGGAACAAACTGGTATAAGATTCCCCAAATAGGTGTGAAATTATCCTTTGCCTTCCTCCTCCATGCAAATTCTGGTCTCGGTTGAAACTTGAATTTAGAGGTACCTTGGTAAGTATATGGGGGCCGAGGACGATGTTGGGGGACCAATGCTATCCATTGTGGATAAGATGACGGACGAGTATATAATAATGCATTGTTCAAAGGATATTGAGGAAGTGGAATGAGATTTCATGAATTTTGGAGAGAGGAACCTTGTTACAGGTGATTATGTGAATCTAATATGTAAGCTCGGGATTGAGGATGACAGTATTGGGGAGATGGACCTCTCGAACTCTAGTTTGGCCTTGGCACGACAATAGGTATGTTTTCCTTCTTCTTTCCTTCAGTTTCCCTTTATTGATTGTAATATTGTCCCAAATGTTTCACGGCACCCTCATGTCCATCATGCTCCTCAAATTTTGATATCTCAAAGCTTGGAGAAAGGTTGACACTTGAAGACATACCCCATCTTTATATGAAACATCTTCTTTACTCGCAAGTCCTAAGGAACTTTTCATAGCATTTTTTGCACTCTTTATTTTTCCAACCATTTTCTCTTGCTCTTCTGGCATACTAGGCTTCTTGGAAAGAAATTTTAGTTGTCCCATTAACTTAAATATAGGCTAAAAAATATAGCAGTGATCATCATGAGTATTGAACATGGGTTCACTAGAGGCATGGGGAAGCACAACCGTTGAGCGGATAGCCAATGTGGAAGCCTTAGTAGAGGATTGAGCAACAAAATCACAGACGATATGTGGTGTTCTGAATGTACCAGACTTATACTGAGGAGCTAGAGAAAGGGTGGTGGAAGTATTGGGATGCAGTTGATGTGGAATAAATTTCTTAGGCATGTTGTGGTGCATCAACAACAATAAGAAACTGACCTTGCAATTGTGATAGAAAACTCAAGGCATTTGCAGGGTCAATAGTGGGGAATGGAGGAGGAGGAAACCCACTGGCCCAAGCTCGATACATTTCTATCATTTGTTGCCTTAGTCTCACAATCTCTTGCTTTAAACTCTCATTTTCCCAACTCTTTGTTTGATCCATGATGTCACTCCCTATATCCTTGTTGGACACAACTAACCCTTCCTTGCATTTGGTGTGATATGGAGGCCCAACCAGAATGGCACAAACCAACCACCTTAAACTAACTAAACAAGAGATAACAAATGCGTTAGAGTTGAACACTTTCACAAAATCTTTCTCTCTTTTTTTCTTTTGAAAAGATGACCGAACCCAAGAAGGGCATCTACGTATCTCACTTTCGAGAGAGAAGAATCAGGTGTGCGTAGTTCGTGAAGTTTGTCCACAAAATGACCAATCAACTTTCTTTCTTTTTCTTTTTTCTTTTTTTCTTTTTCAAAACTTTAAGAAGAAAAGAAAATAACAAATTGTCAAAAGAATTTACCAAAATCCCTTTGAATTTTTCAGCTTAAAAATCTCTATACAAAATGAAATCTATGATTACCAAAGAATTTTTTTTTTGGTTTTTTGATTTTGAATTTCATATGAAAATGAAGCTTTAAACTATTAAAGGAAAATCCTTTTGTAGTTTTCTTTTAAAGATGTATATGAAACACCTACTCTAAGTGAAGAGTGAAGAAAATGTTTTTGAATTTCTTAAATAAGATCACCGAACCCATGAAGGGCTGCCTACGTATCTCACTTCTGAAAGAGAAGAATCAGGTGTGTAGTTCGTCCAAATTGGACAATTAGGGATTAACTAACAGATTGACCCTAACTTAAGAGGCACGACCAAAGACAGACGATGAACAATGTCAATAAATTTTTTTTGGGGATTTTAATTAGACACTTCACATAAAACTGACACCAACAACTACGAAAGAAAAAACTTTTTTGGTAATTTGTTATATGAAATGTACAAAACTTCTACTATGTTTTTTTTAAAAAAAATCTTTTATAAAAAACTCCTAATAAAAAAAACCTTTTGAAATTTTTAAATTATGAATTCTTGCTAAAGGAAACAACGGCAATTTTTTTTTGATGTTTTGCTTTTTGAGTAAACGAGTACAAAAGGTAAAAGATCTTTTTGAATTTTTGAATTGTGAAAAACAAAAGCCATAAAGAACACTAAAAAAAAATAAGAAACTCTATTTTTTGACTCATTTTTTCTTTTTTTTCTTTTTTTTTCTTTTCAAACACACTTTTCTTTAATTCACATGTTTTCCCCAAAATTAACTTGTTAAATGACCTTATTACCCTCAAAGATACAACAATTAACACGTAGGAATGCTTTAGGGGTGATTCTCCTACAAAGGATTAAGTGAGTCCCGCTAGGTCTCAATATGATGCAGATAAGTATGATCTAAAAGCTAACCTAGGTTGGGGTCTACTAATAAAGCTGTTTGGGGGAGCGTATGGTCGATGGTGGCTGTGATAGTTTTCCACCCACTCCATACTAGCTGACGACTCCCCCTCTTAAAATAAGGGTAACCCAACTAAAGGTCGTGTACACAACGTGTACTACAAGACTTGTTGCGAAAGAAATAACTCGGGTTATGCATAGATGTCAGATATAATGCGGTAACACATAAGAGAAAAAACTGTAAACACGTAGCACGGAGGAACTCAACAATGATAAAATAAATACAAACGATAACACAAACAACGTCTATACACTCATAATGTCAAACTAAGCCGATACAACTCAAAAATAAGGTCAAATTCTGAAAAATCCCCAGCAGAGTCGCCAGAGCTGTCACACCCCCTTTTTACCAAAAATATAATGATTTAAGTTCTAAATTTTTTTTATTATTAAGTCACAAAAGAAAACTATTTCGAAAAGGACCTTTAACAATCAAAATTCAGAGTCGCCACTTGACATAAATCTGGTGTGCCAAGTCAGCTTTGGAAATCCCTTTTAAAAAATAATTTTTGACTCTTTTAAAACTAGTCCGTGAACATAGATTCCGATTGAGGAATTCTGTTGATCGAGGGGAAGGTATTAGGCATCCCTCGATCCCGTGGTTCGACCACGCTCGCTTCATGGAGTGCATTGGCTAGTACAATACTATGAAATGTATAAACCAAGCAAAACACCCATCAAGAAAACAAAAAATCAAACAACCTAAAACTTCAAAATAGTGTCCAGTTCAATTTATTAAAACCCAAAATAAAATGCTAAAATGAAAACCTAAACTATTCTAATTACCCTAACTATGGTTTACCCGATGCCTCAGGCCTTGATCACGAGACTTTATTGCGTACATGATACTTCGGGGCATTCCTCGGTGAATAAGTACAATGTGCCTCGGGGCAATCCTTAGCCAAATAAGTACAATTTCTCCAAATGCGATAAAACGAAACCATTCAACAAACATTTTGAACATTCAACAATCATTGATTCTTACGGTTCGCCTATTTACATTTTGGCCTAAAATATGATACTACCGAATTCAACAACATCCATAAATGAATCGAACTAATCAATATTCAATTTTTTTGTCAATTTCTCAATTTTCACCCCAAATTCCTTTTTAATTCGTAACGATATATCATTTCATTACACAATTTTTAACCCAAGAGGATTAAACAACAAATTAAACAAATAGCAATTCATCACTGATCAAGATCAATTAACACAGGATATTCAATCCAATGCACCGACTATTATCAACAATGAAATAAACAGAGGGGAAGAGTAGAATTGGACCTCAATTTGAAGCTTTCAAACTCAATGCTACTTGAATGAAAAGACGAAACCCGCAACTGAATACCTCGAATTGAACCTCAATCTGAATCAACCCAGCCTCGGTATAGCCTTCACTATTTTTGCCAACCCGAACTAGAATCACAAACGAGGAAGACCTGTACCCATTTCACATCATTTTTCGGTGGGTCTTGCCGAGAAAACAAAATGTGGGTCAGTTTTTGTGGATTTTCTGGCAAAAATAGTCATTTTTTGTCAAAAAATAGGAACGAAAGGGAGCTGATGGGGGAAAACGAATTCTGGTGATAAACTCAAAAAATTCAGACTGTTAGCCATTTCCCCGTTCCGTTTCCCTTTCATAATTTCTTTTCTCATCTCCCCCGTATTTGATCTATCTCTCAATCGCCGATCTCTATTTGTTTCTTTCTCTCTATCTCCCCCACTATTTTTTCCCCTCTCTCCTCTCTCTCTCTATACGTATCTCAGTGTGTGTATGTTAATGAACTGTGTGTATTTTTTCGGTAGGTCTGTGCAAATTTTGGTGAAATCCCTCGTTATGTGTTGTTGTGTGTGTGTATATAAATTGTGTGTCTTCTCTAATTTTCCAGTGAGTGTGTATGTTGTTTTTGCTCAAGAATTGTGTGTGTTCTATATTCCAGTGAGGGGTGTGTGTGAAAAATATGTAAGAGTGTTGTTAGTATATCTGAGTGTGTGTGTATTCTCTAATTTTTTTTTTGCTTTTTACAATGTTGTATGTATGTATGTGAGATGGGAAATGGAAATTAGCAGTGTATCCTCTATGGAGTATTCTATGAATGGGAATTGAGGAGTATATCCGTGTGGGTGTGTGTATAGTGTGTATGTGTGAGTGATGGTGTGTGTTTTTGGTGTATTCTAGTGATGGATCAATATGTAAGAATGTGTATGTGTATCTATAGTGATTGTGACAATTTCCAGTGGGTCCTCTTTTGTGTGATTTTGTTGTGTATGAGGTGTATATGTGTCCATTTCCCCCAATCCGTTGTGAGTTTTTTATGGGAAAGAATAAAATATGAGTGGGGGAGGGGTGAGGGTACGTGGGTAGGGGGTATATAAGGTAGGGTGGTTAGAATGAGATAAAATTTGTTATGAATTTTGTTAAGAGTTGGTTATTTTTGTTATTTTATGAAAAATAATTAAAATGAGGTGCGGTGTATGGTAAGGTGGGTAAATGAGTAAATTTGACTTTCGGGTGGAACAAAATTACGTGTCTACAGTTAGACTCGTATCGTCGTTCTTAATTAAGCTAACTTATAGTAAATGTGCTCTCAATTTACTTTCTAGCATAATAGATTCACATGCAGGGTCTTCTTGCTAATTGGAAATTGAAATGTTTTATTCAATCATAAATGAGAAATTATGAATAATGTTTATTGTATGTGTAGTTTATTTAATCAGAAGAAGGTTATTTTGTCGAGTTTCTTCAATATGACTTTCTCAAACGTCTATCCTTTACCAAATCTATATGAATAAAGATGGTCACATAATTATAAAAAAATAAATTATATTTCATATTTTTCTTTTTATTTATTATGTTATTCATAATTAAAAGAAATTGAATTGTTAATGTTGATTTTTTTTAATTTTTAAGTTTTTACTCTTTATTCACATCTATTCAGCATGCTATCTAATTACTTCATTATATTCTCAAAATTAGTTCAAAATTCACTAAAATCATTATTTAAAACTAAAATAAAGATAAATTAAAAATAACAAATTAGTTGTGAATTTGACATTGTTTCTATTATATAAAATGTAAAAAATACTAAGGTTTTATTTGGTAGAGTGTATTGAAATATATAATACATGCATTAATTAATGTATACTACTAGTATCTTGTTTGGTACATCTTTTTGTCTATGTATAACTAATGCAAGCATTAGTTATATACTCTATTGTGTATTGGGGTGTGTATTAGTAATACACACCATTTCCTATGTATTAGTAATATAAAGACTTTAAACACATGCATTAACTTATTAAACGACCTTAATACCCCTCAATTTTTCTTTCAAAATATTTCACAATTCCTTTTTTCCACCATTTTAATTTGCAATAGTGAATCTTCTCAAAACATTTCACAATTTTTTTTTCCACCATTTTAATTTAAATCAATGAATAGTTGATTTAAATAACTGCAACATATTTTTGCTTTATTTTGAGGGTCTTTAAAAAGATTCTTGAGACTATTTTCTAATTTTACATCTTGTATTTTATTTTAATTTTGACTATGTTAATCCGTCCGTGTAACATTTCATGCGCAAAGATGAAGGTCTTGCAATTAACCCTAAGCTTCTATATGCTAGTTCAACAATACTAATTATGTTTGAGATGACAAAAAAAATTTATAGTAAAAAAAAAGTGTACCAAGTCAAAGAATGGTATTTTTGTAAACAAACATCTCTTTTATAGAAATTATGTAAGATATATTATTTCTAATACATCAAACCAAACAATGTATAAAAAACAATCTCAACATAACTTATACAAATATAACTAATACAAATATTACTAATGCAAGCATTACTAATATATTATATTTCGCATTGTTCTTATACATTCTACTAAACGACCCCTAAATGAATAAAAACGATCTAAAATATTAGAGTTAGAAAAAATATACACAAAACGAAAAATAGTCAAATACACAAATCACGATTATACTTCACATTTCAACTTCACAACTTTAAATAGAATATAATATTATTTGCATAATAGATGAATACTAAATAAGAAACAAATACAAATTCAAATATCATCGTCAAAATGTGATGTATAAGAAAAAAGAATAAAAATATTATAATAATTTTTGAGAAAGTGCCATTTCAAAAATTTGAAAAATATAAGAGAGGAGTTGTTGTACTATTTGAGAAAAAGTCCTCATCCTCAGGAGGAGGGGGAGCACGGGGGTGTAAGAAGAAATTTGAGTTAATTTTGAAAATATAGTGGAGAAAAATATTCTTCTCATCCGGGAGGGGGGAGAGTGAGGAAGGGGCAAGAGGAAATTTGAATTAATTTTAAAAATTAAATGAAGTAATTAGATCAAACACATAATACTGTCTATAAATTTTAAATGAGAGATGAAAGAACAGTAGAATAGAAATTTAAATATTTTTGACGATTTTAAATATTTAAATTGTAAGCAATACGATACACAAAAATATTTTTTATCGTTATATATTATTTTTAATAATATAAAATTTAATTAGAGGTGGGAGAAGGAAGAGAGATAAGGTTGAGCAGATATTAATCAATTTAATATCTTTAAATTATAAATAATATAAAAAATTCTAAAATATAAAATTTAATTTTATAATTGTATTATTATTATTTTGTATAAATTTAATTAGAGGTTGGGGGAGGAGATTGGGGGTGGGTGGGGAGTGGAGGCGTGCGGCCGGAGTGAAGATGGAGGTGGTGGTGGAGGTGGGGGCAGGGATGGGTGGGAGATAGGATTTTATTTTCATATTTCAGTAAGAAATAATATGGTAGTTAATTTTTTTAAAAATAATATAATTTAATATGTTTAAAAAAATATTTTAATACAAAGTAATTATAAATAATATCTTAATATGATCTGTACATGTACGTATACCAGTGTATTATAAAGAAAAATAAAATTGAGCGATTATTTGGTAAAAGCACACGTCACCATCAGCGGTCATTGTGTGACTGTGGGAGTCTCATGTAATAGAGTGAGAGCAGTTCCATTTTGACAAAAGAAGGCAAGAATTTAGTGAATAACATTACAGGCTACAGCTGGTCGCTGGATGATATATATTTCTTCTGGGGCTACAGATTTACATGATTTTTCTTTTTCTTCAGCTGAAAATTCTATCTTATCTCCTCATGTACTTACTGATCATTTTCTGTTTCTTTTTTAGTGTATCTGGTGAGAGAAATTTAACAGCTATTTTCTTCTTCTTTAAATTATCTTTTGCAGTCCTTTGAGCGGAAAAAAACAAAAAGAAAAGAAGCACAAATGTCTGCTTGCATGGTCTTATCATTCTTCTTGATTAAACATCTGGCTGTATCATTGTCTTCTATCTACCAATTTGCAACAGTAAATTATATGTCGGTCAGTGATGATTGACGTCATCTCTGGCTCTATTTCAATTTCACAAAAAAAAAAAAAATCCTCTTTTATTGCAGGTATATTTCATTAATTGGAATCCACCTCTAGCCTCAAGTGGATTTCGTAACAATTTAACCAATATCTTTCCAAGATCATCATTTCTGAATAAAATTTTCAGGTTTTTTTTCCTTAAAAAAATATAGACCTTTCCCGAGTTCCATCTTCACGATAGGTGAAAATTTCAAGCATGAATTTGGTTTCTTTATTTCTGTATTTCGAGTTTCATCCAAATTTCTTTTCGGTAAGACAAGACTTGTAGCTTTTGAAGTTTCCACTTTTTGATTAAATTTATTATTCTGGAGTGTGGCGTGTTGCGGGAGAGATGCACCAACATCAGTGTTAGCGACTTGTGTTTTTAGGTAATGTCTAATTAATATTATTTAAACTGATGGGCTATTTTCTTGTAAGTTTGCAGTTGCAAGAAAAGTACTATATCAATAACTATGACTGCGCCTCATGAATCATCATCACAAACCCTGTTACTCCAATTAAACTCATCTAGTAGGAAGAAAAGTATACCTGTGTTCAAATAGTTAAAAAGTTGATTGGGAACGAGCAAAGCATGGAACACAGAATTAAAGATTTCTGAGGTTTGAGTGATGGTCATTTGTGGGGGCAAAACATGGAAGCTTTGAATCAGAGGTCTCTGGAAAGAGTTGTTTCACAAAGAGCTCTGCAAATAGGAAGTTCATTTCCGTGCCGGATTTGTGTGATTGGCTTTTTGTGTGGTGTTTGCCTCACCTCTTTATTTCTTGCTGCTCTTACTTCATTTGGTGCCTTTGAGTTTGGTGCCCTTTCAATTTCACCTGCAATTTCTTCTTCAACAAGCCCAACAAGTAAGTCAAATTAATGCGCAACCTCATTTTTCTTCCCTTCTCTTTCAAATTTTCCCTACTTCATTCCCGACATCACAAATTTTTCACTTGGGCATTCATTTATCTGAAAGATTATTCCTAATTCGCGAGAAGAAGTGTTTGTTTTTCATAGGATTATTCCTAATTCGCGAGAAGAAGGGTTTGTTTTTCACTTCCTATGATAGGCGGTCTTTTCATTTTCTTATTTTGATGGTGTCTGGCCAGCCAGCGTGATTGTTACTCCCTGTGTCTAGAACATGTTGAAAATTTCTATTTTATCCCTTTTTTTTAATTTTATCTTTTCATTTATTGAAGTTCTTTAAGTAATTCATATTTATAAAAATATAATTTAATAATAATTAAAAAATAATAGTGAAAAGTTAAATTATAGAATTTTTTTTTAAAGAATATATTATATTTTAATAATTTAATTATTTTTATATGGAGGAAGTATATAAACTTATATTCAATGATATTTGAGGGACGTGAAAATATTTGACTTTTTGGATACCAGTCATCTGCATAATAAACCAAGATTTAATATTACTTTTCTTTTATAGCAGTTTGATTTCATATTTGTCAGAATAAATTGGACTATGGTCCAGCCTAAACCATGAAAAAAGTACAAGATTCATAATATTTGTTCCAAGAGTGATTTTCAAGCAACCTAAGGTTGGAATGATTTGAATTGCAGATTTATTATCTACTTTCGGCTACAAGTCCTAATAAAGCTTGGGACAAATTATCATAAAAATTCATACAACTGCTGTATGTTACCTGGCATCAGATCTATTTAGACTATTGTGATACCTTTCTGTTTTCCTTCATATAATTGAGAACGAAGGACAATAATCTCATGGAGATAGTTTATTTGATATTATTTTTCTTTTATAGCAGTTTGGTTTCGTAGTTGTCAGAATAAATTGGACTATGGTCCAGCCTAAACCATGAAAAAAAATACAAGAATCATAATATATGTTCCAAGAGTGATTTTCAAGCAACCTAAGGTTGGAATGATTTGAATTTCAGATTTATTATCTACTTTCTCTACAAGTCCTGATAAAGCTTAGGGATAATTTATCATAAAAATTCATCCAATTGCTGTATGTTACCTGGCATCAAATCTATTTCGACTCTTGTGATACCTTTCTATTTTCCTTCATATAATTGAGAACAAAGGACAATAATCTCTAGAGATAGGATATTGGACTGCAGCGGCATGACTGCTGACAAATTAAAGAGGTGCTGACCAAAAAGGTGAAATTAGATAAAACTATTTATTAGAATCTACTCCCTCCGTTCCAAATTGGGATGACACAGCTATTAAGAAAACAATGATTGATAATATAACTTTACTATTTTGCCCCTCTTAATTGTGTATTGTTGTTAGTTTCAATATTGATGGATGACTAATAACAAGGATTAATCAATTACACTAAGGATATGATGGAAAAAAAATTGTCTTTGTCTTGATAGGTAAAAAAAGACAAGTAAAATGGGACATCAAATTAAAAATTTTGGGACGGATAAAATGGGACGGAGGGAGTACTTAAGCAATCTGGTAGTCATTAGAATCTAGAACTTAGATTATGACACAGTTTTTGCAATGGAAAACAGTACTTAAGCTGGTACTACCTCTATTTCAAAATAATTGAATTGTTGAAATATGACACATCTTTTGAAAAAAAATCTTTTATGTCATAAATTATAGGTTAGTTTTCATTATTACTTTTTTAATTATTCTGAAATTACTTTTTTAGAAAATGTAAAGTACTTAAGAACCCCATTAAATGAAAGGATAAAATTAAAAGAAATTTCCAACATGTCTTTTGGAAAATGAACAATCATTTATTTTGAATATTAAAAAATAGCTCAACAATTCATTTATTTTGAAATGAAGGAGTATTTATTAACGTCTTGTGACTCTAAAGAATAAAGATACTCCCAGTATAAAAAACAAGCAGAAGAGTATTATTTGCACTGAACAACATATACATCTTCCTGTCATTAATACACCTGTAGAGATCTTACGTACTGACCTTATTTGGACATGCTATAGGTGGAGAATGCAATGTTAAACAAAAGAATTTAGAAAGGTGGTTCATTTCCCAAGAAAAGTTAACAGTGGGAGGAGATGAGAGGGTGTCATTACTATACTCATCTTGGGGTAATTTAGTGACTCAATCAGCAAATGAAGACACTCATCTTGGTAAATCCAACTTACCAAAAGCACCTCACTTGGAGGACTGCAAGCTGAGTGCAGAAACAAATCAACGTCTTGATAACCGAGTCCAAAATGACAGCTTCCCTCCATGGACAATATGGAAGGGACAGTTAAATAACATCCCGTGGACAGCTGAAGATGAGCAGCTGCGGTATTATAGACATCAAACAGTATCTGAAGGAACTTATCCTCCCTGGGTAAGTTATTATCATGCATTATTTCTATTCGTGAAGTTCTAGGCATAAATTTGCAACTGTCTGGTTTGTAAGAGAATGAAGATGCACCTGTACTAGAAAAATAAATCATTTTCTTACTAAACACTGTAAAATATAGGATTTCCAACTGCCTAGTCATTAACAAAGAGTATCTCAAAACATAAGAATCAATTGCAGATCAAGGGCTCAGATGAAGAGAACTACCCCTTAACGAGGAAGGTGCAACGTGACATGTGGCTCCATCAGCATCCTTTGAACTGTAGTGATGGAAATGTGAAGTTTCTGGTAGCTGACTGGGAGAGACTACCTGGGCTTGGTATTGGTGCCCAGATAGCTGGAATGAGTGGTCTTCTTGCAATAGCAATCAATGAGAAAAGGGTTCTTGTTACAAGCTATTATAACCGTGCTGACCACAATGGGTGTAAAGGTAGTTCTAATTGTCACCGCATGTTCTTTACACTTTAATCCCTTTGGGTCACCTAATTCAACAATATTTTACCATTAGAAACCACAGGAAACTTGATAGCACCGGAAAGTGATGACGTTCCTCTTTGTTTGATTCTATGGTACTTTCCCTTTTGTTGTCAAACCTATTTCAAAGCTGCATTAAATTTTATCCCTAGATCCCACCAAAAACTTGCAGAAGATAAATTGATTGGTCTCTTATTGTTATTGTTAGAGTTTTTGGCCTGATTTTCTTATCATATTTGAGTTTTATTTTTCTTAGAAAGAAAATAAAAGTAATACCATAATTACTTTTACTAAATTTATTCATATTTGGTAAATGTTTTTCTTGTAGGAAAAGTTTTGGTCATCTATAAATAGAAACCCTACTTCTCATACCATAACAAGAGTCTTTGGTTAGGGGAGATTTTCTTTCTTATTAGTTTTTGTGTTTTTTTCAAATATTAGGTTTTTCAAAACATTAAGAAAGCAGTGTCAAGGCTATGAAGTTCTCCCTTAATGCATTTTGAAGTTGAGACGTGATGGCTGATACTATTCCGTGTATATGGCTATTGGATAACGTTCTATCAATGTTGCCTTCATAGGTTCATCACGCTCCAGTTGGTCTTGCTACTTCTTTCCGGAAACATCTCTGAAATGCAGAGATCGTGCTTTTAAGCTCATGAAACAAAAAGAAGCATGGGAAAAAGGAATTATAACGATAAAAGAAAACTATACTTCTAAGGAGATATGGTCTGGACGCACTCCAAGGTAAAACTGTAGCCGATGCCATCGTGAAAATAAGTACACCCTACAATAGCAAGTACAGATTTCTGTAACATTTCCTAAATATTTTTAATTTTTTTTTTTCTAATTTAGGGGATGTTACGGATTTCTTAACATCTCCTAAATATTTTTATTTTGAAACTTGTGATTTGCATCTTTTTAGTGCTTTTATGTTGTTTCCAAAATATAATACTCCTTCCGTTTGAAAAAAGAATGAATTACTTTGACTTAACACAAAGTTTAAGAAAATAAAGAAACTTTTGAATCATTAAATTAAAGTTGTGTCAAATATACAAAAATACCCTTTAATCTTGTGGTCCTAAACATGTCATGTGGAAAGTTGAAATTAAAGTATCGTCAAAAAAGGAAAGGGGTCATTTTATTTTTAAATAGACTAAATAGGAAAGTAGGTCATTTTTTTCTAAACGGAGGAGTAAATTTTAATTTTTAAGAAAGTCTAAAGGAGTGTTGTCCATTCTCATGCAATTAATAAGTAGATATTTAACTCCGAGTCCCGTCATTTCTTTTGGGACAGAGAGAATACAATTCATGCAACTCATAGCCTCTTAATTTCAGGTCATGGGGAGAACCTTGGAGTTATTTGCAGCCAACAACAGATGTAAATGGAAGTCTAATTGCGTATCATCGCAAAATGGATAGGAGGTGGTGGCGTGCTCAGGTAGGATCAGTAGGCCTACTTAAATTAGAATGTCAAATAATTTCTTGCTCCTTGTTTATAATTTATATTGACACCTGCTGTCTATCAACAATTGGATTATGGAAATTTCTCCCCAAGTTGCAGAACTAACAAGTCCATTAGAAAGTCTAATCAACAATTTTACAAGAATTTTCTGTTTTAAAAGAGAAATAAAATGGTTCAAAACTGCAGTTGTTTCTCTTTCAGTTGGTAACCTGTAGTATAATAAATGGGTGTTAATAGTTCATATATCTGCCTTTTTTCAGCTGTGTTTAATAGCCTTTTCTAAATAAATATGATCTTTGACATGAAACTATAACCAAAACTGTATACTATAGATGCCTGTTGCTTTTTCTAGTGCATTAAACAAATAGCTTTATCAGTGATGGGCAAGTCTGTAAGCATATGCATTTCATGATTTCTATATCTTTGCCAGGCAGTGCGCTATCTAATGCGGTTTCATACCGAGTACACATGCAACCTGCTAAACCAGGAACGACATGCAGCATTTGGCTGGGAAGCAGCGAGAATGGTTCTTGAAAGTCAACATACAGATTTTTCCGAGGTAGCTATTCATCTTCCGATTGACTAGAAGATAACTCTCATCAGGGCTGTTTCTTGTTCATCGAATTGTGAATATCGTCATTGGGTTTATGAGATATACATGCCATCTATTTACTCTTTTATTCGTTTGTCTATCAATCCAACATAATTTCTATTTCCCTATGTTCTCAGGAACAATAATGTTCCATCATTAAGTTTGTGACAACCCTTAGTCTTGTTTGTTAAGACGGATCAAGTATCCTTCTTTGATTTGTTCTAGTAGATAATTGTTTATCATGTTTGAATGTGATTCTTTATGATTAAAAATTATCTATTTTGTCATTTCCTTTCCTCAGGGAGTAGAGAAGGTGGCCGAACATGACATTGAAAATTTTGTATGGTCAAGTCATAAACCTTGGAGTCCTAGGCCAATACTGAGCATGCATGTCCGAATGGGTGACAAGGCATGTGAGATGAAGGTTGTAGGATTCAAAGAATACATGCATCTTGCTGAGCGCATAAGAAAGCACTTCCCTGATCTTAAGAACATCTGGCTTTCAACGGAAATGCAGGTATCTCACTTTTTTTCATATTTCAGTTGTTTTTCACCCTGATTTACATAATCACACCTTCAACATAACAGGAAGTTGTAGATCAATCAAGACTGTACCCCAATTGGATGTTTTACTACACAAATGTGACGCGCCAAATGGGTAACATGACAATGGCAACTTATGAAGCTAGTCTTGGCAGGGAGATGAGCACGAATTATCCTCTTGTTAATTTTTTGATGGCAACTGAAGCCGATTTCTTCATTGGAGCTTTGGGCTCCACTTGGTGTTTCCTCATAGACGGTATGAGGAATACTGGAGGGAAAGTCATGTCTGGATACTTGAGTGTTAACAAGGATCGATTTTGGTAGCTATACAATGGAGCTTCTAACTCCATCTATGGGTTCAATCTGATTATTCTGGAGATAATGTCGTCTCGGATAAACATGGAAACAATACCACGTTTACAAATGAAAAGAATTGGCGGAAAATGCTCTGTTTTCTTAGTTTGATGTGTGTATTTTGAAGCGTGAAGAGCCGGTGCATCAGAAAAGTGCTAGCATGGTGCTTGGATGCTATCAGATGAGTTCTAGCCTGTAAATTGTTTATTGTAAAAGTAAAATATGCAGCACTCTTTTCAGAATTCTATGTAACTAATAGCTGTGAAATATGAGCAAATATATGAAATAATATAAAACAAGATATATTGAATAAGAGTTCGAGGGGAGATAATTTTTTCTTCTTCTATTAGGTGTATAATCCATGAGCCAAAGTGTTGTATTTATAGTTAGATACATCCTCAAAGCCGAGAATGAAAATGATGATGTTACATATTTTGTAGATACTAGTTTAACTGTGCGTGCCTCGCACGTATAATATTTAATCGTTTAAAATAAAATTGCACGTATAATGTTTGATCGTTTAAAATTAGATGATTTTATCTATTGCGGAGATTTTTAATGAAAGTGTAAAAGTTTAAATCACTTTTTAAAGATTCTTTATATTTTAATATAATAATGTAAATATAAACAGATACTATAGTGTAAGCACATATATATATTTTACCACAAGAAGTTTTAAGTGGTTGATGGATCATCACTTTTGTGTTTGTCATGCATTACCTCTTTTCCTTGCTGGTAGAGGTTAAGTGAGACGCATTAATTTTAACCATATTCATGGTACGGTTTTTTTTCTATATTTAAATTTTTTTTCTTGTTTTTAAAGTCAAGGTACGATTTTTTTTCTATATTTAAATTTTTTCCTTATTTTTAAAGTTAAATCTTTACAAAGTCATTGATTACATTCTTATTAGCCTTTATATTTATTTCTAGATTTTTTAAATCTTTTAAAATTAAATTTAGTTGATTTTAGAATTCTTAAACTATTGAAAAAAATATTAGTTGTCATTAATTCTGATGACTTCTAAAAAGGAAAAGTTTTATCATAAATATATTTAATTAATTTTCAACTCTTAAATATTAGAAAAAATAATGAAAAGACGATTTTATCTAAATCAAAGACTTTTAATGAAGGGTATAAAGTTCAAATGATATTTCTAAGGCCCTTCACACTTTTAATATATTATAGATATAGATATAGATTATAGATATGTGTAGATAGATATGAATGCAAGCAAATTTGTGTATATAAATTAAATGGACAATACACTTCTTTTTTCATCCGTTGTATTCATAACGCTCTTCCTTAGATATTCGTATATCTTAATAGGAAAAATAATTTTAGTGAAGAAAAAAGGCACATCTTGTAATACGCTTTGGGTGTTATACAATTAAAAATCTTATCAGGAAACTTCAATTAGGACAAAACCTTGGTTAAGAGAAAAAAGTACAACACATTTTAATTTCCTTAATGAAAACTTTACATGATATCTTAGAGACAACACATTTCAATTTTATATCTCATGTTTTTAAATGTTGATGTTGACAATGCCTTAATGAACAAATCTACAAGATTGTCACTCGAACAAATTTATTGAACATCTATCTTACCATTTTGTTTGTAATGACCCTTCAGGTCATTTTCCATATTTATGTTTATTTTCACTGTTTGAGCTTCTCCATAGCTTCCCCAAGTCATTTATGACTTGCTGGGATTGACGGTTCGATTACCGGACAGTTCGTTTGTTTTTTAGAGCCAATTCGCTATTTAAAAGTCTTTTCTAGTTCCAAATGGCCACCGAGCAAAAACTTTAGTGAAACAATCTTGGATGCAAATTTCAACTGCGCCAGCAAATTCGGAATATCGATTTTAGTCTAGGTAGATCTTTGGTTTGGGTCCCACTGCATCCGAGCTCATTTTGACCTATTGGTCGAAAAGTTGAAAATTGAAAGGAATGGGTGTGGGACCCATATTTGGTTGAAACGGCCTCGGATTGCAAATTCAACTTCGCCATTGCGTCCGAAATGTTGATTTTAGGCTAGGGAGACCCTTGGTTCAGGTCCCAAGGCTCCCGAACTCATTTCAGGCTATTGAGCGGAATTTATGAAAAATGATGAAAGTTTAGGTGTGGACCCACTTTTTGTCCTAAACGATCTCCAATGAAAGTTTTGATGATTCCAATGGAAATGAAATATTGTTAACACTCAAAATTCACTATTGTATCATGTTATTTGGACCCCGTATAAGTTTTGAGGGTCAAAAACTCATTTTTCAATTTGTTGTCATCTGGTGCAACCACGATTGCAGTTAAGTGTGAGAAATCGCGGAAGCGTAATCGCGGCCCATGTGACTGCGATAGCGGCTCCTGAGAACGGGGCTATATAAAGGTCCCAAGATGCCTTTGGACCATTTCCCCTTCACCATTTAGACCTAGAAGCTCCAAAATGAGTATATTAACTCAAAATTGGTCATGAGGGGTGGCTTGAGAGCTTAATTATCATCTTGTATCGCGATTATCTTCAAGATTAAGGTAAGAATTCCTTAAATTCATGCTTGAATTTCAAAGTTTGGACCCAAAACCCCAATTTAGCTTAGGGCTTGATTTTAGCCCAATGTATGCTTAATTTTCACCAATTCTTTTAGGGTTATAATTCCTTGTTCATGTGTGAACATTGGGTTGATCTCGAAAGCACATTTTTCATATGTGGGACACACTTGAGGTTTTGGTATTTTTTTTGGACCCGAAGCACAATAGTGCAATATGGGTGTCATTAGACTCGTATTGATGAGTAGATTATGGTTTTGATAGTGTGATGGCATTTTGAGGATTGTAAAGTGAAGACGAGCATGTGGTGCATGAAGTGAGGTTTTGCGATTTGGCCTTGAGGTAGGCTTCTGTCTACTCTTCTTCATGGATGATTATGATATATATTGCATGTGCATGTGAATGTTAAGATTGATATTGGATAGAATTAATTAGTATTGAATACACGTATAAGTTTGGAGATTAAATGGGGGTTGTTTTGACCCGTAGGTTGAATTACTTAATACCCTTGAAGAATCATATTGCCTTCTCCCTAGTTTGGGTAAATTTGTAGCATAAATATGATATAATGCTATGCTTGGACTATGGTTTTAACATTTGAAGCATGATTTATATATTTAGCCTTATTGGGCTAATGTGGTAGTTTTTAAATCGTAAGTTTGGTAGAGTTGACTTGAGTATCTTTGTTTCTAGTCGAAGTTACTATGTTAGGCTTGAATATGACTTGCTCGGTATCTAGAAGATGAACTAGATACCTTAGCCTAGTTTGGGGCATAGTATGCCTAATTATGGAAATTGTGGATTAGAAGTGGGATCATTCAGCCCACTTAGGCCTAAGCTTGTGTTAAGTCTTGTGGACTTAGTTGTGGATGTTAGACATAAATGAGGCTAGTAAATCTTAGAATAAGGTTACTTCATAACTTGGTAACTTGTATTGATGTTTCCGAATTGTGTCTTTTGAGATATGGTTATGATACTACTTGTGGAAGTGATATTGGGCATTTAGAGATCATATTCCTCCTAGATACGTTATGTGGCCTATAGAGACGTTATTTCCTCTTAGATATGTAAATTGTCCTAGAAAAGTGATATGGAAAGTAGGGGAATGGAACTGCTCTCAGCTACTACGATCGCGTTCCCCAAGCGCGATCACAACCACCCGCGTGTCCGCAATCACAGTCACTTGACCACAGTCGTGGTCACTTCAGCTACTTAATCCCTTGTTGTCTTGACGTATGACCTATGGATATATGATATCCTATAGACAATATATGTCTATTTATTTTATGCCTCCTAGATGTGAGATGTCTCTTGTGTGAGAGATGATAACATGTTTATTGATATTATGCCTCTTATATGTGAGATGCCTCCTATATGTGAGATGATTAGAGATATGCTATGGCTTATAGTATGATTATTGATATGAGTTCTGAATATGAATATGGGCCTAAGGCCATGATTATGATGTTGAGATTATTTCGGATAAATTAATGGGCTACGGGCCGCGTTATAACATTGATTGAATATCCGAGAAGTGTTTGTCATCATAAGTGATGTGATTATAGTTTATGAATATGAATATGTATATGTTTGTATATGCATCTCTCCGGTATGGGACAGAGCAAGATGCGGTATGATTCTCACTATTCCACTGATTGAATACTGGTGATAGCATGCATAGATTTGGTACAATCTTGATTATTATATCGGTAATTGATGTGATTCTAGTTGAAATACGATCTTATTATTGTTCTTCCTAATTAAGGGTTAAGCTAAGTGGTAGCTAGATGTCTTTTAGGTGGCTATAGTACTTGATGGCTAGAAATTTAATGTACTAGTTAATGAACCTTGCTTAGTTGAAATATGGTAGCTAACGATTAGAGTCGATACGTGGCAATGAAAATGGGTTTATCTATGATAATAATTAGTTGCTATTGATAACAAGTTGAGATATCGATTAGTTGTTAAGTAAGGATAATGTGGCTTAATATTGCTAGATAATAAAGGTAGTTAGTGATATTGACGCCTAGTTAATAACGATGCCTATATAAAGATAATACCGAGTTAATAATGTTTACTAACTAGTAATGTGGATTAGTTGAATAATGAGGATTAGTTGGTAAATGATAGTTAGTTAATGATTGGTGTTAGTTAATAAAAACTGGTTAGATGGTAATTGGTAATTTGTTGGCTAATGATGATTATCGGATATATGATAATTAGTTGATAATAATGAATAGTGGATAAGTGGTGATTATTGTCTTGTGATGAATAGAAAATTAGCGGTTTAATAACAAGCATTGGTTAACTAATAAGAGTAGTTGGGATGTATTGACAAGACAAATATCTTTATGGCTATAAGTATATCGGCTTACGTCTGTATACCTATTATATGCGTATATTTATTTGTTGATAGTTACGATGATATATTGATGCCCAACAAGGCCGAAAGATATCGTGATGACATATTGATACCCGACAAGGCCGGAGGATATTATGATGATATTGATACTCGATTCGAGTCCGGAGAATACTATTGAGATGATATTGATACCCAGCAAGGCTGGAGGATATTGTGATGATATTAATACCCGGTTCGAGTCCAGAAGATACTATTGAGATGATACTGATTCTCGACAAGGCCAGAGGTTGATTACGATGGTGATGGTTCTGATGAGTATGTTATTATGAGCTGTGATATTGATGGTATACTTTGCATTCATTTCTACATGCGCATCGCCTATCACCCGTATGCTCCTATATTTATCAACCGATATGAGACAGTTGCATAGATATGGGTGAAGGATCTGTCTTTTGTTGTTGTATGTTGATTGAATCTTCCGAGCCTGGGGCGGTGGGGGTACGTATAGGCTCTTCTAGGTATTTGGTTAGCCGCAGTATTCTGTTATTAATGTTGTTATTGATATTGTTATTATCATTGTTATGATCGTTATTATGGCCTAGCTATGACAGATTGGTCATTGATCCGGTATCGGGATTTGAGGTATGTCTTTGGCCTCTCCTATCTTATGATTGCATTATTATGCATGAGTATTTCATGTCTAGCCATGTGGATTAGAATCCCCGAGTATGATAGTATTTAAATCATGATAGTATTATAATGAGGTCTCAAAATGAGAATATGATGATATAGGTTATGCGTTGAGATGACCTCATATTTATATGTACTTATACCTATATATCTATCTATCTATCTATCTATCTATATGAAGCTATGATACTACCGTATATCCCTTCCTTTGTTGTTTATTTTATATTGTCTTTACTTCGCCTTGTATATTACTATATATCTTTCTTTTGCTCTTTATTCGTATATTGACATGGTATATATGGTATAACATTGACGTATGTTGAATGTAGATGGAATAAGATAGTTCACCCTGATACTTCCTTAGTCTTATTATGTTAGACGCTTAGATATAAATATGATAGTTTTCCCGTATTACTCTCACTGACGTATTATATGATCTATGGACTCTTGGGTGTAGTTTTCATTCTATTTATATGATGTTTATATCTTCTTTATGTTTGGAGCTCAGTCGGCAGTTGCCTACCGAGTACCATTCATTTGGTACTCATACTACACTTCTGCAGCCTGCAGATCATAGTACGGTTTATAGCCATTTATGCGTGCATCGTGCGGAGCAGCCCTGGTTCAGAGACTTAGAGTGAGCTCCTAACGTTTGGAGTATTACTTATCTCTTTCGTATGTATTATACTAGTCTCTAAGTTGTATTTAGAGACAAGTTGCATCATTGTATAATTCTTGATATATCACTTTTATACTTTTATGATATTAGAAGCTCTTGTACTGATACCATCGGGTTTTGGGATTCTTCTATGTATTGATCTTTAATTCATATATTCCGCATTTTTTTCCTTATATTATTGAGTAGATCGTTACTAGTCGTTCCAGACTATTGGTTGGCTTGCCTATGGTGGGTTATGGTAGGCACCATCATGACTTGAGGAATAGGGTCGTGACTGTTGAAGATCAAGTATGAAGAAGAATTTTGATGAAATGTGTTTTGTTTAATCTCTTTCATGTAGGGCTATTATCTTAGCACAATTTGAAGAAGTAGCAGCTAGAGTTTATTTTGTTTAACGCCATGATATAGTTGTATCTCCATGGGTGAATAGATAGCTTGTTTGAGATCGAGCTTTGTTTGGATCAAACAAATAACCTACATCTACATGGCCAATCATTTGTGAATTGGATTCATTCCAATAAAGTAATTCAATATCAATAGTTCTCGGTGGTATTGTAAAATATGATTAACATTATTTTAGTGTCTTTTTGTTGGTAAGGAAGTGAATATTGATAGTACATTCACTGCAAAGAATATATATGGCTTTGCATTATTAGAAAGTTATATTTGTGCCCCAATTGCACTAAGATATGAAGCTTCATCACGTAGGAGCTCTTCATCTTCTTCTTGAGGTCGGAATGAATTATTGTTTATATCAAGTGATCTCAGAATCATCGGAGTACTCAATGGATGTGCTATATTCATGTAAATTTATTTTAGTATCTTTTCAATACATGTAGACTGATGGATAATATTTCATTCTTTAAATACTCAATTTGTGGATCAAGACAAAATTTTGTTTTTCCAAGATCTTTCATTGCAAAATTATTCATCAAATTTTTTATTGCCTTTAAAAATTCTTCAAGATTTCCAATGATATGATTGATATCCAAATAATTAACATAAACAATTATGATGAAAAATTTTGTTCCAGACCTTCTAACAAAAACAAGGACAAATAAGATCATTTTTGTACCCTTCTTTTAGCAAATACCACAACATTATTCCCAATTGTTTCAATCTGTACAAGAATGAAGCTTTATTGATCAAGTTTTTGAAGAGCCTTTGTATGCTTCAGTCATTTTGAGTCCTTTACAAATCTTCATAATATTTTGTTGTCTAGTGAGCCATATAAGTAGGTTGTGATACTATCCATTAAGATCAAATTTTTCATGCACTGCCATATTTTTAATATATCTGAAAGTCATTGCATTCACTACAGAAGAATATGTATCTATATAATAAATACCAAGTCTTTATGAAAATTCTTTTGCCATAAATTATGCTTTATATCTAATGATTTTTTATTACGTTTTTACACAAAGACCCATTTGTACCTACTTGACTTACACCCAAGTGTTGACATTATAGGTCTAAACTTCACATTTTTCAAGTGAAACTGATTCTTCTTCAATTACAATTTTTTATTTTGTCCAGTCTCTCTCTACATTCATCAGCAAACTTCAACTCAATATTTATCTTCTTTCATTACTTCAATAGCAACATTATATGCAAAAGAATTATCGACATCAATACCATTTCAATTTCATCTCTCTTTATCTCTCTAAAAAAGATAACTTATTGAGATTTCATCCAAATGAGACAGTCATAATGCACTCCAGTCTATTTTCTTTCCTTTTTATTAATTTTTCCTCCTAGTATTGGAAAAAATAATTCACCAATGTGAATATCAACAAATCTGTCCTTAAATAACTTTCATGGATTTTAGATATTTGATAACACATTAGGATTCATAAACAACATATATTCTCAACCTTCTTTGAGGACCCATCTTTGTATCTTTAGGTGGAGCAACTGAGACATACACCATGCAATTAAAAATTCTAAAGTGGAAATATTTGGCTCCCGACCAAAAGAAAATTATAATGGAGAGCTTTTATGATAACCTATTGGCCTTATGAGTATAAACGTATCTATATGCAAAATGAATATCCCAACACTGAAAGGGAAAGTTTGGTCTTCATAAGGAGTGATCTAGCTATCAACTGAAGTCACTTGATGAACAATTCTGCTAGACCATTTTGAGTATGAATATAAGCCACTGAATACTCAACTATTATCCCAATTTCCATACAATAATCATCAAAAAATTGAGACTAAACCTACCAAGTTGTCTAGATGAATTGTCTTAGTTGCATAATCTGAAAAATATACTCTTAATCTTATTAATTAAGTCAACATCACCACTAATGCCATATTATGAGTTGATAATAAGTACACATGTACTATCTTGTAGATGCATTTATCAAAATCATATAATAATAGAATGGTCAGCATGGAGAATGAATGGACCCACATATATCACCCTATGTGTAATACCCTATATTTTTAAGGTCACTGTGGAACCTACAACTCATTTCTCAAGTCATAAAGATTCCTTATGAGTTGTATGGTCCAGTCGTAATCAGCTCAGTAGTAAAGCTAAATATTTCTATCACATGACGACTCAACCCTGAAGTCGTTACCAGTCTATATGAGTCGTATAGTGGGAGTCGTTGATACAATAGAGTAGGATCCCTAGGTTTTGGTCCAGATTATGAGTAATGTCTACAAGTTGTAGTGACTTGTTACGAGTCGTAGGATACGACTTGTATCCATAGTAGTGTGCATCCTTATTGTTACTTGTCAAGGTTATGAGTCACCAGGCCAACTCGTAACTAGATGTTACGAGTCGTAAGGTGACTCGTGACGACTGACAGGTCAAGTTTCTATTTGTGTAGTTAAGGGGCCTTTCGGTCTTATCTCTTTTCTAAACTCCCAACTCATGAATTTGTAACATAAAAGAGGCGTTATTTTCCTTTATTCTCAGTCAGTTAACAACACTCTTTCTCCTCTTATCCACAAGAACAACAAGGCTTGGGTTTGTCCTACAAAGACATCTCTTAAGTCTCTAAGTTCAAGTTCCCTTCACAAGTCAAGCAAATCCAGGTATGTGGGGTTTGAGAAAGTATAATCTTTCATCCTTGTGCCCGAAAACTTGAAGTTGAATTCATATGATTGTAGTTAGGGTTCATACCCATATTCCCATATTCTTGAATTTATGATATCATCATATGATTTAAAGATTGATTTGCACAAGAAATACCTTTTACTCATGTTTTGTCTTACATTATTGATATTATGATATGACTTCATTATTTTGACTTGAAGTTTGATGAATTGACGAAAGATTATAACTTAAGTTTGAGTATGGTATTCTGATATGAAGTTTCTAAGACATGATGTATAAATTTAAAGATTTAAGCAAAAGTTATTGAGTACAAGAAGTTTAAGCTTATAAGTTCAATTTGCAATTATGAAAACTTGATTAAAGTCTAGTTTTGATCTTATGATCACATTTAAGATTTGAAATCCACAATTTCACCCCATGAGAATGATTTAAGTAAAAGAAGCATAGTCGTTTTTTAGTTTACAAACTCACATGCGATTTTTAAGGTAGATTTCCTAAGTATGAGCATACATATATAAATTTGGGAGTAGTATTTAGCACCGAGAAGGGAATGTGGATGAGCGTATCCTATTTTTTGGAAACTATGAGCCACCGTATGTTTAAGGGACCTTGCCAGTAAGTGTCTTCTTTTTTAAATATGGATGAGGTTTAGTGATCACTCTAAGTTAAGGTTCTATTTCATTGGCAAGGGTAGGACAACTCTCCCTAACGTGGATAAGACGTTGGACTCCATAATAGCTCACATGGCTTATGTCGGTTATAAGAATCTCACACAAGAAAGAATAAAAGCAAAGATTTTTAAAACTAAGTGTAATGGCTCACTAGCTAATTCATGATGTTGTTTATTGTTTCTATGACTTTTCAGTTTTCAGCTGCATTCATATCCAAGGTGAGTCCTTTACACTTAGCATGCATGATTTGAAAGTATGCTCAGTACCTGTTTTACGTATGTATTCACCCTTATATACTCAGTACATTCTAGGAGTACTGACCCATATATATGTTTATGCGCTACATTGTCTTATAGTGTAGGTTCTGGTGCTCATTTCAAGCAGCATGATTGATCAAGGGCACAACCTCTTGTATCCTAATATTTGGTAAATCCTCATAGTTTGAGGACCCAACTTATCAGACTCTTAGATGTTCATGAATACTATTTTAGTTATTTGATTTCAGTTTATATTCGGGTCAGCTGAGGTCGGTCCCAGTGACTCTCTAGTTAGTAGTAGAGGCTTGTTAAACAAATACAACTTTTAGTTTAAAGATATTTATTGAGACTTTTGATTTTCAAGTTAAGATTAATACTTTAAGTTGTTTCCTTACAGTATTCATATGTATGTCAGTACACTTTCCATGTGAGTTCTAAGTTGAGTAGGTAGTATGGGTTAGCGTGAGGCTATTTGAAGTACTAGGCACCGTGTGACGTCCAGGGGGTACTCCTAGGTCGTTACACTATGTATGTTCTAAAACTGCATGGGATTAAATATGAACTTTTGTTGTTAATGATTAGATAATCAATTTTTATTAGAAATAAATAACACAAGAGAATTTCTAAAATTGAAAAATCTTCTGAGTCATTAATGTATGTCTATATGATTTTTAATTATTTTATGCATCATATTAGAACTGGTATGACCCAATTGGTCATGCCAAATAATAAAATCCTTAGGATTCATAAATTTCTTATTTAATATGGACATGTTATTCAATTATACCAACACTCATTAGTATAGATTAAAGGAAAATGTGGGTAGTCTTTTATTTATGAGTTTTCTTTATGTTGCTATTGTAGTATTATAAGGGTATTCAACCTTTATTTCATTGGTTGTCTCAACATGATATCCATATTGATGAATATTCTTAAAATTCAACAGATTTCTTTGAGACCTTGTAATGACCCTTCAGGTTATTTTTTAAAATTTTATGCATTTTTAATATTTTGAGCCTTTCCACAGCGGCTATAAATCATTTATGACTTGTGAGAACTGTTGGTTTAATTATCGGACAGTTTATTTGGATTTTAAGCTTATTTTTCTATTTTGGAGCTTTCACTGTTAAGAAATTGGTCGCAGATCAAAGCTCCTAGTAAATTATCTTATATGAGAAATCTGACAGTGCCATCAACTCTGAAATATTAGTTTTAGTCTCGGGAGATCCTTGGTTCAGGTTCCGAGGCTTTCAGACTCATTTTGGGCTATTTGGTAGAATTTGGTTAAAATAAAACTAGGTATGAGACCAACACTTAATTGAAATGATCTCAGAAGAATGTTTTAATGGTTTCATTGAGCCTAAAATATCAAATTTGGTATGGTAGCATAGTCTGTTTGTGTGCACATGGTTTTAAACGAATCTTGAGCACCAAATCAGAGTCTATTTGGACTTAACAAAATCTGATGCCTCAGTTTCTGGTGCAGTATCTAATGTGATAGTTGTTTTACCGACCTTGTGCCTCTTTAGCAGCCTTATCTACCCAGCTGAGGGTTATTTTACCAAACCCTTTCTGCTTAAGCAGACATTGCTTTAGCGACCAGGGTGTCTCTTAAGCGGTTCCGCCTCTCCTGACCTCTCACTTTAGTGATCAAGTGCCACTTAAGCAATTATCGCTTAAGAGACACAGTTGCCGCTTAAGTGGAAACTGCTAATAATATATTCACTCTTTCACCCTATTTCCCTTTATTTCCTAGGGAGTTTTCCTTTATTTTTGGAGCTTAAAGTATGGTAAATTATCGGGAATCATTCATTGAAGATTAGGTATGTTAGTTCAACACTCCTTGTCCATTTTTCATTATTTTCCCCATCAAATTCCATCCTTTTTCATTGTAAATTCCGATAATTCAGGTTTTAAATTTCTAAATTTTAGGGGATGATTTGGGCCTCAATTTGTACTCTATTCATGCTCAAATTTTATGCACACATATCTTATCTTTCAAGAGATCTCATGATGGATTCAATTTTAGAATTTTATTAGCGGGTCCTACGAGCCTATTTTTTATCTGATTTTGGGCCCAGAGTTTAATATTGCAATATGGATATTATTTTACTCCTCTTAATGTGTAGATTATTATTTTGATAGTGCAAAGTTATTTTGGAATCGTTGAGAAAGGACAAGCAATTTATGGATGATTCATGATTGTGGTTCAGCAATCTAGGTAGGCTTCGATCTATTTTTTTCTATGAGATGGTGTTATGTATAGGTTGCATGTTAGGAAAGGATTATAGAATGGGATTATGACTAGTATATAATGACTTTATCTAATTAGGGATTTAGAATAGATAGGTGATGCGAGGCTAAAAATCACCTTATTTTACCATCTTTTGCATCATATTTGTTCTATTTTTGGTGTTGTCTTGAGCTTAAATAATATGAGTTATGCTTAAGTTTCATGATGTTATTATATAGGAGTGTATTGAGTTATTTGGATCTTAAACAAGAAGAAAAAGAGAATCAAGGAATCAAAAATAAAAAATAAAGGAAGAATCTACATCGCAATGCATTGAAAATAATGTGGAAGGGCAGAAAATATTGTTCTTTGCACCATTGTTGCAAAGCAAGCAGTGAAGCCTATTTTTGTTGTTGTCATTGTCATGTTTTTTTCCTATCAGGTGCGGTATGATTTTAGAACCGACATGTCTAGGAGAAATTATTTCGTACTGTGTTTTATTTTGTGTTGTTTTGTATGTTTTTGTTTAGATAGGAGAAAATAAGTACATAAGGCATTTGATGTGTTTGATTTGTTTGTGTTTAAAGAAATATGTTAGAAAAATGATACCCCTCCAAAAAAAAATGTGTTTTGGACTGTGTGATATGTATATATATATGTGACCATTATAAATCTCGTTATGGCATTAGGATTAGGGACATGATAATCATAGCTAACATTTGCATGAATTGGATAGGTAGTATCTTCTGATGCAACCCTGGGCCTTGTGTGTGAGATGTTACTTAGTTCCCTTTGTGTATGGAATTCAGAACTTGTCCGGTTAGTCTTGCCTAGGTTGTAGGGTAGTTGGTTAGTAAAGGATCATAGGTCGTTCTTGAAATTAGTTCACATTTAGCCAAATGTCTTACCAAATATGAATAAGTAATTCCTTGATCCGTACTTGAGCCTTTATAGCCTATTTTTCTTGTTTCACCTTCCCATTTGAAATACAATGAACCTGTTTTGGCCCTAGTCCTCCTTAGACATTATGCACCTCAACTCAGGCAAATAGCCTAAGTTGAGGATGGTCATCATTGAGGTATATGATTAGAAGTAGGTGTGAAGAAAGGTTTAAATAGGAGAAAATAAATTAAGGTTGGGTGTGGCAAGAAAATAAGAATGGAAAAAGGAAAAGAAAAAGAAAAAAAAGAATAATAGAAACCATACGCAGCCTGAATGAGCAATAAGAGAATAAAAAGGGAGAAACAAAGGTGGAATAAAATAAAAGTTGGTTGATAAGTGGACCCCTAACGTAATTATAGTGTCAAGGAGTCTTAGTCACTAAAAATTTCCAAATGCATCATACCATCCACAAGCCTATTACAAGCCCAGTAAAGTCCTATAGTGATCCTAACCCGATTATTTGAAAACTAAAGTAGAGAACATAAGGGCAAGCCTATGATATTCTATGCTCATTGTTGGAACTTCTTTGTCAGTGTGATTGTGAGTGTCTCATGGCCATCCTGGTATTAACATGCATGATTTACTCGAGAGAGTGGGACTTCTTTTTTGTAAGGAAACTTTGATTGTGTTACTAATTGCTTATTTGTTCGGGCAGTGTAGTTTGAACATATTTGTGATTGTTTTCATCTAATGTAATGCCATAGATTGATTCCTTTATGTCATGTTATTGTTCTATATAGAGTCACACAGTTAGTTTTGAAAAGTAGAAATAGGAAAGGGTGATGGTTTTTAGCTGAATTTGAAATTGACTGCCATAGGTATCTAAAATATGCAAACACTTAGGCCCCATTTTGTTAGATATGATGTGTGTTTTATGTGTTTTGCAGGATAATTAGGTTGGAAGTGACATGGAATATAATTGGAAGAAAAATCTCTGAGAATCAAAGAGTCTAACTGGACTACAAGTTGTTGGGTAGCTATATGACTCATAGCCCAAGTCATGGTGAGAACAGTGAAGGTTGCTTGAATCAAGTATGGAAGTTGAGGCTGACCATGACCCATTACATTTAACAATGAGTCATACTGATGATCCGTTCTGAGAAAATTATATAAAGTCCTAAGGATAGTCAAGTTGAAACCCCAGTAGAAATGGAGGATGACTACGAATCATTATGACAACCAACGACTCATTGTGAAAACGCATGCTGACAACAGAGAAAAAAGTCCTAGAAGGAGAAGATGTACTGGAGTGACAACGAGTCTAGCCAACAACTCGTAGAGTATAACTATGATTCATCATCACTAATTGAGGAATGAAGGAAATAAAGCTGACAACAAGTCATTGTCAGTCCAGACGACTCGTTGCCTGAGGCATGGCCACTCTCGACTTAGTTTTGCTATTTTTCTTTAGTTAGGTTTTCTTTGTTATTTAGAGAAACTATAATTACCCTTAAGATACTCTTGTATTAGGTTACACACTTTATACTCTTACAAACAAATATTGATTTCAAGATTGACTTTTGATCTTGAAATTCTCTTGTTCTTGGTTTTTGGTTAAGTGATTGATTTGAGACTTTAGGGTTTATTCTCTAATTATTGTGAAATTAATTCTATGTTTTTTTTATCAAATTCCATGGATTTTTTCGTAACTATGAGTGGCTAATTCCCTTATCCAGGGTTGTGGGAACACTGGTGGATTAATGAATTAGAGGAAGTGTAAGGTTCGTCTAAATCATTGTTGTTGCAGGTATTGTGATCTTTTCCATATTGTTTGCTTCCTTAGCTACTGCATAGCTAATGACTCACTTGTATTTGCGATAATCTTCACAAAAAAGGTCAAGATTGGGAAAAAAGGTTACAATAGTGATTTGAGGCTATTAACCCTCGTCTAATAACTTGATACCCACAAGGTGAAAGTTAAACTGGGATCAAATACAAGGGTTAGTGGTGCCACACCCTGAGACTCATAAGGTAAAGAGTGAGATTCACCAAAGGTGTACACAAAATGATTGGTGATACATAGCTTGTCAGATTCTGCATGTGTGGCATTGAGATAGTCAGATTGAGCACGATAAACCTACAATGTTAGAAGCCAGAGGGAACATAAGCTCATCTCAGATTGATTACAACCAAAAACATTCACTAATTGTTACTTTTTATGGTTTTCTACAAATCCCCCCATTTACTTTCTTGCACTTCCAGCTACTTCAGCAAGTTCACAAGATGAGTTCGACCTATTCCCTATGGGATCGACCCCAACCTAGTTGGGTTACTATAATTTGAAAACGATCACATTCTATCTTCTTGGAGGGTATAGTTTAGGAGATATCAGATACCCAAATGAAAAGTCTCAATTATCTTGGCATTATCCACTATACTCTGAAAAGAACCTCCAAAAACTACTAACTGAGTCATTGCCAACTAGTAATACCAGACAAACCCTTAACAAACTTTTTGACCTTCTCTGACTCAACAGAGATACTAGCAATGGCATATTTAGATAAATCATGAAAACAAGACTCATACTTGGCAATAGTCATGGATCCCTACTCTAAATGATCAAATTTATATCTCCTGCTAGTTCCTCAAACTAAAGGGCACAAATCACTCCAGAAAAGTCTCAAAAACTAGGTCCAAGTCAACTGAGGGGAACCCACTGGCTACAACTAACAAAAGACCTCCATCATTGCCTAGCCATAGTAGTCAACTTATGGGTAGTGTAAGCAACCCCATAGGACTTAAGTGAACTGAGGTTATCAACCTCTCTTGACAGCCAATCAAAAACTCATAAGCATCCTCACCAATGGCATTATTGAACTTGGGAGGGGAGAATTTGATGAATCTATCAAATCACTTTTTCTCATCAACAAACAGGACCTGTAAAAATTGGTGGAACAATTAATCTAGTAGGCAAAGCATCAATATGTGGGGCTATCATAGTATATGATTGTGCTATGGGAGTTTGAAAACCATAAGTAGTAGCCTACCCTGGATATTGTACACCTCTTATTGTATAAAAACCATCTGGTGTACCTAGTAGAATACTAGTCTGGGGAATATCATCCAAATATCCCAAAAGAAGATCCAATATTAGGATAACCATAGAACCCTGAGGGGCCTAAGCTGGTCCCAAATCCTCTAGCTGATAATTCTCATCATCATACTCAATCTCAGGCTTGAGAAAGGCTGCACTAGCTTATCCTCTAGTTGGAAATACTCTTCGTGCTTGACTTTACCTGTGTCTTGGTCCCGACCCTACTTTTCCCCTTGATTGAGGCTCCAACGATAGGTTCTGGCTCAGTATACTCAAAAACTCTAGATCAAGTCCTCACCATCTGCACAGAAGAAAATGGGGTACAAGTTTAGAATATTGGGCATGAACAATATGCATGATATTAAATCAAATCAGAGAAATTTTCCTAACAATTTCACATAGCCTCCCAAAGATAGATACGGACGTCAACATATCAATTTGTGAGACTTTATTAGATATCATGCTCTTCTACTCATGAGACTAGTGAACCTAGTACTATGATACCAATTTTTTACAACTCAAAAGTAGAGGTCATGATGGTACCATCCCTATCCCAACCCTAGTAGGTAGGTCCAACACCCAACAGTTAAAGAATGCATAAAAGAGATAATAAACTTAATACGAGACTTCATGAGAAAATCAGGCCATAATATAAATAACAACTATATCTGAATCCGAACAAAATACAACTCCAAATTTCAAAATATGATGTCACAAGTAAGGAGCATTATTACTAACAAAGAGTATGAAAATACATAACTTTGTCTTCAAAAAGCTGTAACACCCTGCATTTAGGGCTAGAACGAAAACCGTCATTTCTACGTGTAGATGTTCCAAAAACCCTAAATTCTATATAAATTTGGTATGTTAATCAATTATGTAGTGTGGGAACCGATTTGATCATGAATTGAGATCATAGATATCCCCTAACTCAAGGTCAAGTTGAAAGCTTTCCTGTCGTTCGAGTTTTAGTGAGTGTCCAAACTTGAGTTGACTTCAATCAACCATAACTCCTTGTATATGACGAACTGGGTGGCCTACTATTTATCAAATGAAATCTCTTCGAATTATATTTCCAACAATATCAATTTTTCCTAAATATGATACCAAAGGAAAAAGTTATGCCCATTTTAATCCAGCATGTCAGCCTGGAAAACTGAGTGATGACATTCATGATAACTTATCACAAGTGTGACGACTTAACACGAATGTCTTCAGCCTTAGGCAGAATCCAACCCCCAGTGACGATATTTCTGATAAGTTATCACAAGTGTGATGACTTATCACGAATGTCGTCAGCCTTAAGTAGAAATCCACCAATTCCAGCCCCCAGTGATGACATTTGTGACAACTTATCACAAGTCTGACGGCCTATCACAAATGTTGTAAGCCTTAGATTTTCAGTAATTGGGAAACAATTTAGTAAGGGTATTTTGGTCTTTTCCCACACCTCCCATGACTTATAACCCTCAAGGAGCATATTATCTTCCATTCTCTTTAGTTAAACATCTCAAAATTCTCTGCATACCTTCAACCATAAGGTTAGGGTTTCAACATAAAAACTCAATTATCTAGAGATTCAACCGTGAGAATTCGATAATTTTTGCATATTTGAATTCCCCGTTAAGAGGGCTATGAGGGACACCCAATAGTTTGTGAATAACCTTCCAGAATTTTTAAAGTCATCCAAAATCTTCAAGTTTAAGGTATGTGGTTTTGAACAAAAACAACCTTTTGTTCTTGTGCCCAAAAGTTACATATTTTCGTAAAGTATTTCGTAAACTCATAGAGAATTCCTATCATGTTATTACATTATGAGTTTTATGAAACTATGTCTTACCCAATCTTTGAGTTGTAAAATTATTATGCATATTAATATTTTAAATTGTCAATTTATGGTTTAAGTTGCATAATTCAACGTCTATATCATGTTTTGAGAATTTCAATTCTATTGTTGTGAATTGAACCTTATGGTTAAACCGTGAGTTTGAGAATGAGATGTTAGTGATTTTTAAAGAATATCAAGAAGTGAGTTTTGATTGTAAGTTAAGATAGAAATCCACATTCTTGAGTTTGAAGTAAAGGGGATGCATTTTGGCTCCCATTATATATATATATATACATATATATATATATATATATTGTTGAATTGTCTTAAAGTTGATTTTTCTAAAGTTTTGAGCTAAGTAAGGGAGTAGTATTTAGCATCGAATTGGGTGTGATTTCGAGGTCTCATTCCCCAGAACTACATGCCTCCGTAGGTTCTTGATATAGCCCAAGTGGGTTAAGATAGTGATCACTAAAGTTAAGGTTATATCCGATGGCAAGGATAGAATAGCTCTTCCCAACGTGGGTAAGACGTTGGAATCTATGTAGCTCACATGGTTTATGTCGGTTAGAAGAAACTCCCAAAGTAGTCCCCCACTCTTTCTAAGATATAAGTATATGTATTTTGAAACCTATAAGTGCAAGATTTCTAAGGCTCTCAAGTGTCAAAATCTTTAAGTTTCCAAAGAAGTTCCTAGTTTTCATGAGATTGAAGTGTATGCTCTGAAAGATGTTGTTTTAAGACTTTATCTATATTACAAGTTTGAGAATAAAGAAAGAATGCAGATTTAGAATGAAGTGCAATGACTTACGTGATTTACATTACCTGTTTTCTTATTCATGATTATGATGGTTTTAATTCAAGCTATGTGAGTCATCTATACTAGCATACATGTTTTCTATAAGGATTTATGATATTGATTATTTAATTGCATACACCCCTATATACTCAGTACATTCCCAAAATGCTGATCCACATATACGTCTATGTGCTACATTGTCTCATAACGTAGGTACAAGACTTAGTATGTACATTCAGATTCAGTCAGCTCGCAGCTTTCAGTCAGCAGGTGATGAATCTTTTTGATTCAAGGGTTTGAGCTAGATAGACAGTTTGAGCAGTTCTTTATTTTCCTATTTCAGTCGTATTGAGTTAGGATAGTTGGGAGTTATGACCCGACTATCTAAAGTCAGTACTAGTAGAGGCTTCATAGACAGTCAGTAGAGTTGATATATTCAGTTTCAATTTTATTTAGGTAAAAGCAGAGTTGTAGTCTTGTAAAGTTCATATTTGTATTGATCAAGTTCAGAAAAGTTTTGTGTTCTCGTTGATTTTATACAGATTTAAGCATTTTATTCAGTAGTTTATGAGTTATGCCAATAGAAGGGTTAGCTTGGGGTCACTTGTGACCCTAAGCACCGTGTGATGTCTCGGGACCCAATTTTGGGGCGTTACGAACTTAGTATCAGAGCACAGAGTTCAAGTGTCCTAGGGTGTCTGTTAAGCCGTGTCTAGTAGAGTCTTGCGGAATGGTATGGAGACGTCTGTACTTTTCTTCGAGGGGATACAAGGAACTTAGGAAATATCTTCATTCTTTCAAGTCTCAGATCGTGCTATAGAAATGTTCTTTAAGAAACTTATATAGATTCTCATCTTACTCTATCCGAGCCACCTCTACCTTATTTTCAAGGTATCAGAAATAGTCAAGCTTAAATCTTTACAGATAGTGCTTTCTCAGACAGTCTCCACAGATAGTTATCGGATTGTAAGTGAGCTAGAAAGTATCCCATCAGTGCTTTTGAGTTCCGATGATTGAAGTGCTCTATTCATGATTCATAAAAGTTTTGCACTAAGCCCAAGCCAGATGTACTTCTAGATTCCTCCTCAAAATTTATAATGTAAAGCTATACTTCCCTATCCATGTATTATTCTTGAGATAGCATGATTAGTATGTTCCAGTTCCTCCCCAGATAACGCTCTCAGATTGTCTAGCAAGAAGCTTCAAAAGTCATACAAAGCGACTTGAGAGTGACTTGAGAGTAGCATTCTAGTGTGTTATAAGTCTCCCAAGATCAGAGTTATGTGCTCACTCTTATGATTCATGCAAGTAAGACAGAATAAGTTGTGTTTTCTTAGAGCATTGAATATTGTGTGTCAGGTTTCTATCTCTTGTAACCTTGTTATCATTATTTTGTTGAAAAATCAAAGTCCAGTGAAGCCGTGTGAGGCCTATTTTGATTCACTAGCAACTTGTTGCGCATCTTGTTGTTTTTGTGTTGGTTGAAACTTATAGAGCTACAAAAGAAGTTTAGGTGTATAGATAGGTGGCTAGTAATGATGTGTAGAAGGAGGATGTGGTAATGGATTGTAAATAAGATAGCCACATATTTATGATCGATTATCGTTATGATGAGCTTCAAGTGGGATAGTTATTCTTAATGTTTTATTTTAAAGCTTCCAAGTGAGAACAAGACTATGTATTAAGTTTGAACGATTGGTGGTCATGAAGGTAGATGTGATGATTTCTTGGCTAATAATACTAGTTATAGGGAAGTAATATAATAGGCTTGAATAGTGTATGCAAGAGCATAAGTTTACTTGATTCGTAATCAAGTTTGACGTTGTATGTATGATGCAGAAGTACGCCTAAGGTGCTATGGGGATGCATTATTTTTTTTGAAGATTATTGCATGTTGTGGGGTCAGTAGTACCGTTGAAATGTTAGGTGGAGAAAGACTAGTTAGATAATGAGTAATTTTCTTGATAGCTAAGTTAAGGAGTTTGATTGAAGATGTTGAGCCTTTTTAAGTATTAATGTGATTCTCATGGTTTAGAAATATAAGTTTACAAGCATGATATTGGTAGACTATGACAGAAGTTGTATGGTCCATCAAAGGTTTGGAGATACCCATGTTAAGCGTTAGAATCTAAGTTTGAAATTTTGAAGTTTTAGCTAATAGGAATAAGAGTTGAAGCACTAGATGGTGTGCACTCCAACTATGGGGATGCTCATGTAGATTCAAAATTAGTAAGTATTCAAGTATTAGATGATGACTATTAGGGCTATAGAAAGATAGGGTATAGCTCAGAAGTGAGTATTAGAAGTTGGTTTTACGCTTTCAGGTGTAGTCATTCGGGTTAAGTTCTTTTGTTCATGTGTGTTGCTATATCCCAGACTCTAGAGTAAAGTAATTGTAGTTATACTAGAGTTTATATAGTGGTTCACAACCTTAGAGTGATGGCTTACATCTAAGGGGGAGATGATAGAAAAAGTAACCAAGTCAAGCCTTCATATTCTAGTAGATGTACCAGTAAGTTGTAGAATAGCTGTGAGAAAGATTAATGCTTGACCCAATCTTATTTCAGCATTTTCAGTTGTCTCAATATCTACTCATGTCTTACGTTCAGTTCCATGATCTTAGTTCGTGCTCATGCATATGATGGAGAATTATGTACTCTCCTATTTCCCAAAAATGAGGAGTTCCAGTTCTTTCAGCAATTGGAATCACAATCCATAAGTTATGAACTTCAAATTCAGGTCATGCAGCTCATGACTCATGTACTCAAGCTATACAGTATGTTCAGTCCAAGTACTCAAGCAATACTTTTAATGACCAGCGAAATTCGGATTTATATCTTGTATGTCCTCAGATCATACTTCTTTGATAAGTCCATGATACTATATATTCTATTCCTCAAGCCTCAGTTGAGTATCAAGTTATTCATAGTATCCCCTCATATTTCGGACCCTCGTGTTCTAACCTTTTGTTACCTTTCCTTCCGTTAAGATAGTGATGATAATCAGTTATCTGGATGGGAGAGAGTAAACATTTCTTGTTACTGGAAGATCGTTGTATGCTTATTTTAGCTAAGGCAGTAAAGTGTGAAGTAAGATTGAAGACAAGTCTTTAATACCCGTCATGGTTAGTCGAAGTTTTATATGAGATGTTTGGGTAGTTGAAATATTATGTATGTATTCTTCTGAGTAGTGCATGGAGGTTTTTCTTGATAGAGGTTTGAATGTTGTGACAAAGGTATTTTAGGGGAGTGTCTTTAGAAGTGCATATGTGGTTATAGAAGTGAGGCTTGAATATCATGTTTGTATATTTAGATGAATGCACTGCACATTAGTAAAATGTCTAGTATGAGGTTGAATGTGGTTATTGGAGTAGTAATGAGGATTTTCATGAGATGAGAAGTTGTGAAGTGCAGGGTGTGTTGAATTATGGTTCAGACTAGTAGTACAGTGTTATGTGGTGTACCCTATGATTGTGGGTTAGGCTTGAAGATGGTGAGGGAATTTAGTTCAGTTTAGACATGAGTAGAAGGAAATATCAACGACCTTGTTAGAATTAGAAGATTAATCAATAAGTATGGTTTTTAAGGTAACGGATTAGTTGAAAGAATATTTTAGAAGTGTGTCTAAGTTTTAAGTAAGGTGTTGCATTGCCTAAAGCCTAGTAAATTCTACCCCAGTCTATGACTCAAAGGTCTATGATTCCAAGCTATGGAATTGTAGCAATATTGTAATCCCTTATTCAGATGTCTTGTTCAGATCTTGATCAAAATTCTTGGCTCCTTCAAATCGTTAGAACTCCCTAGAGGGGTGTTGAAGAAACCCTCCACTTGAGCATGAGTATCTAGTATGATTCAGTTTGGATATACAACAGTTCAGTTTAACTATCAGGCACATAGATTTCTATGGATTTCTATTTTTTGAACTAGCCTAGTTTTACTACCTGAAGTTTCATAAGTACGGTAATTCCGAAATAGTTTCGCAATTGTGAATTCAGCTCAGTATATGTATCAGGCATCAGTTTCAGAATTTGGATATCTAGTTATGATTCAGCTCATAAATATTCACCGAACGATCTTTGTTTTCCAAGTATTCCATCTCAAACACTGTGATACCCATTATGTGATCTTAGCCTTGTTTTCTCATGATTTGTGCCTGTATAAAATATCACCTCACAATCTATAAGTACGATCGCACCATGAGCACATCAAGCAAATTATAAACCCTCAACATAAGTCAGCTCTTCAAAAATAAGTAAAAAGGGCAAGTTAGCTCATATTCAGACAAAGGTAACAACCTTCCGTCATTCAGTTCCTCTCTAATCAAAGATTCAGTTAGATAGCTATTCTTATCATGAGTATATGCATTCATCAAAGTATGCCAAAGTTTAGAAAGATATAGATTCAATTTAATAAGTTATTTCAACTGTGTATCCTCAATTTTCTCTGTATTCTTAACCTAAATAGAAACATTCGGGGATGAATGATCCTAAGGAGGAGATAATGTAACACCCCGCATTTCAGGCTAGAACGAAAACCGTCATTTCTACGTATAGATGTTCCAAAAACCATAAATCCTATGCAAATTTGGTATCTTAATCAATTATGTAGTGTGGTAACCTATTTGAGCATGAATTGAGATCATAGATATCACCTAACTCAAGGTCAAGCTGAAAGCTTTCCTGTCGTTCGAGTTTTAGCGAGCGTCAAAACTTGAGTCGACTTCAATCGACCATAACTCCTTGTATATGATAAATTGGGTGGCCTTCTATAAATCAAATGAAATCTCTTCAAATTATCTTTCCAACGATATCAATTTTGCCGAAATTCGATACCGCCAGCATGTCAACCTGGAAAACTGAGTGACGACATTCATGATAACTTATCACAAGTGTGACGAGTTATCACGAATGTCGTCAGCCTTAGGCAGAATTCAGCCCCCAGTGATGACAATTCTGATAAGTTATCACAAGTGTGATGACTTATCACAAATGTCGTCAGCCTTAGGCATAAATCCACCAATTCCATCCCCTCAGTGACGATATTTGTGACGACTTATCACAAGTCTGACAGCCTATCACAAATATCGTTAGTCTTAGATTTTCAGCAACTGGGAAGCGGTTTAGTAAGGATACTTTGGTCTTTTTCCTTCACTTCCCACGGCTTATAACCCCCAAGGAGTGTATTATCTTCCATTCTCTTTAGTTAAACATCTCAAAATTCTCTGCACACCTTCAACCACAAGGTTAGGGTTTCAACATAAAAACCCAATTATCTAGAGATTCAACCGTGAGAATTTGATTATTCTTGCATATTTGAATTTCCCGTTAAGAGGTCTACGAGGGACACCCAATAGTTCATGAATAACTTTCCGGAATTTTTGAAGTCATCCAAAAGCTCCAAGTTTAAGGTATGTGGTTTTGAACAAGAACACCCTTTTGTTCTTGTGCCCAAAAGTTACATATTTTCGTAAAGTATTTCGTAAACTCATACAGAATTCCTATCATGTTATTATATTGTGAGTTTTATGAAACTATGTCTTACCCAAACTTTGAGTTGTAATATTATTATGCATATTAATGTTCTAAATTGTTAATTTATGGTTTAAGTTGCATAATTCAACGTCTATATCATGTTTTGAGAATTTCAAGTCCTATTGTTGTGAATTGAACCTTATGGTTAAACCGTGAGTTTGAGAATGAGATGTTAGTGATTTTTAAAGAATATCAAGAAGTGAGTTTTGATTGTAAGTTAAGATAGAAATCCACATTCTTGAGTTTGAAGTAAAGGGGATGCATTTTGGCTCCCATTATATATATATATACATATATATATATATATTGTTGAATTGTTTTATGGTGAATTTTTCTAAAGTTCTAAGCTAAGTAAGGGAGTAGTATTTAGCACCGAGTTGGGCTTGATTCCGATGTGTCATGCCCCAGAACTGCGTGCCCCCGTAGGTTCTTGATATACCCCAAGTGGGTTAAGATAGTGATCACTAAAGTAAAGGTTCTATCCGATGGCAAGGATAGAACAGCTCTCCCCAACGTGGGTAAGACGTTGGACTCCATATAGCTCACATGGTTTATGTCGGTTAGAAGAAACTCCCAAAGTAGTCCCCCACTCTTTCTAAGATATAAGTATATGTATTTTGAAAGCTATAAGTCCACGATTTCTAAGGCTCTCAAGTGTCAAAATCTTTAAGTTTCCAAAGAAGTTCCTAGTTTTCATGAGATTGAAGTGTATGCTCTGAAAGATGTTGTTTTAAGACTTTACCTATATTACAAGTTTGAGAATAAAGAAAGAATGCAGATTTAGAATGAAGTGCAATGACTCACGTGATTTACATTACCTGTTTTCTTATTCATGATTATGATGGTTTTAATTCAAGCTATGTGAGTCATCTATACTAGCATGCATGTTTTCTATAAGGATTTATGATATTGATTATTTAATTGCATACACCCCCATATACTCAGTACATTCCCAAAGTGTTGATCCACATATACATTTATGTGCTACATTGTCTCATAATGTAGGTACAAGACTTAGTATGCACATTCAGATTCAGTCAGCTCGCAGCTTTCAGTCAGCAGGTGATGAATCCTCTTGATTCAAGGGTTTGAGCCAGATAAATAGTTTAAGCAGTTCTTTATTTTCCTATTTCAGTCATATTAAGTTGGGATCGTTGGGAGTCATGACCTAGCTATCTAAAGTTAGTACTAGTAAAGGCTTCATAGACAGTCAGTAGAGTTGATGTATTCAGTTTTAATTTTATTTTGGTAAAAAAAGAGTGTAATCTTGTAAAGTTTGGATTTGTATTGATCAAGTTCAGAAAAGTTTTTTGTTCTCGCTGATTTTATACAGATTTAAGCATTCTAATCAGTTGCTTATGAGTTATGCTAGTAGAAGGGTTAGCTTAGGATCACTTGTGACCCTAAGCACCATGTGACGTCTCGGGACCCAATTTTGGGGCGTTACAAAGGTACAATAAAGACAATAAAGGTATATGAAGTTTAAAATCAAGCCCCGAACGAGGATCTTACCTGTCATCCCAATCAGCCTTGCTCACCGAACGATCTTACACTTTGGGGTCACACTCAAACTAGGATCTGCACCAAAAAGGTACAAAAAGTAGGAGGGAGTACATTTTACTTGTACTCAGTAGGTATCAAAAGCTAACTGGTCAAATCAAAAAAATAAACAAGTAAATAATATTGTGAGCACAGTACCACCTACATATACAAAAGTTCTTAACGGTGGATCAAATTGTATATCCTAACAATTCTATAAGTATATATCTACATAAGAATAACTATACACGAATAGATAAACAAGTCTAAATACACAATAACAATCACATAAATAAAAGTGCAAATAATGCAACACAATGCTAAAGTAGTGGGATAATGATGAAGTAATCCATCACATGGACTCGTATACACCTTTCGAGCATAATATTCTAGTACAAGACCCATGGAGGGTTCGCATCCATACACTTTCACAATCTCAATCTCAGATCTCAATCAACCTGTCAGCAAAATCTTTGATCAAGGTTTTATAAAGTGTTTTATTCTTTTTTAAAATTAGTGATTCTATGTGGTACCAATTTCATGTATATGGATGAGTAATATGAGGATGCACGCTCAATAACCAATACAATATCATATATAATGAATCAAGTCAATGATGGTAGCATCTTCTTAATGTATCAATAAATTATGATATAAGTCATCGCATGACACCACAATAATGAATATTTATGTAATTCATCAGTAATATCAATTCAAGCCCCCCACTCTGGCATCACAATAAATATAGATGGACAATAACGCTTATACAAGACCAATATCAACCCCCACTCGGGTATCACCACAATAATCACCTCTCAAGTCATATATAATGCTCATATAAGCCTCCACAGGCATCACAATATTAATAATACCGTAAGTCAATAATAATACTTAAATAATTCCCCTCACCCAATGAACAACATGATAAAATAACTATCTGAAAACACGAATCTCAAAATGCAATCCCCTAACATAGCATACTTTACATAAATAGTTAACCACCTAGCCTAGTTTAAGAAAAGTTAAGTCATAATCTACCTCGAATAGTCAAAATACGAACCTAGACCCTTCAACACAGAGCATTTACTTTACAAACAACTTTGAAACAAACCAAATCCATCAAAAATATAATTTACATGTTAAAATAAGTCTAACTATACACATATTGGTTGCTTTTATTTTGGATCCAAAAATAGTTCAAAAATTAACTCAAAATTGAAAAGTGTAAAATTGAAATTTTATTTAAAAATTATGTTCCCCATACTAACAGAGTTCTAAACCTGAAAACCCAACAAAAAATGAGTTGAAATCAAAGAAAATCAATTTTACACTTTATCAGGAAAAATCCCAAATTCAAGCTTGAAATAATTTATTTTAAGTTGTTTGAAGATGAAATCTATAGGGAATGATGAAAATAGGAGTGTAGTGTTTATCCACATAAGACTGATATAAAATTTCTTTGAAATCGGCAAGAACTGAGGTCTCAAAGATGAAAAATACTAAAAATGGAGTTTTGGACGAGGAAAAGAATTAAACTCTGCTCAGGTATTATTTGCCCTAAGCAGACGCGATCACTTATGTCACGTTCGTAACCGGACCTAAACTAAACCTTCGTAATTGTGGGCAAACTTCTTCAATCACTGATGTTTGCAATATGTTCTGCAAATTCTTCAACTTCATAATCACTTAATCTGGTAGTTCTAACAAGTGTGTGAATGGAACTATCTGGTATGCGTCAATTTTCATTATGAGGAGTTAAGAGAAAAATATTTTGAAGCAATAACATCTAATTTCAGAGGAATTATTATTTCTAAACTTTTGACAATGAAATCATCTCTCTTATAATCTAAATTATTTGTCAGCAAATGTATGCATGTTTTGAGTTCATCATCTGTAGTTACAATCATAATCATGTTTGTACCCATCTTAATATGAAATAATACTTGCAGTTGATGTAGTTTCATATTGACAGTTCAATTTTTTTATGAATAACATGAAAGATGTGTGTAAAAGAAGCAAGAGTAGTTTTGTATTATGGTCTATGTAATTATTGTATTCTAAGGTCTATTTAACGTTAGAAGTAAGTATAATGCAAATGTCTCATTCCTAGAATAACAGTTGTTCAATATCAGAAATATTAGACATTCAAACTGGACTATCACTTAAAAATATGTCAAGAGTCAGTCTAACATGTCTGAATTATGTAATATCAGACATATAATATTAAATTATCACTTAAAAATATTGCAAGTGTCATCCTATCATCTCTAAATGCATTTTAGATTTGTGTGGCTTAGATAGGTTCAGATAGGTCAAACATGTATGCGAAACCAAAATAAGTCAAGATATGAAAAAGTGACCAAAATCGGTCACCTTTTTTATAAGTTATCAAAATAGGCTAAACGTAATAAATTATTACGTTTTATCCTTTTCTTTTAATGGTGAAGTAATGGAGATCAACAGTTAATTTTTTTTGTAAAACATATATAATTATTATGTTTATAAAAAGTTTTGTAAAACGTAATAATTTATTACGTTTTACACGAATACAAAAAATATAATGTATTGTCCCATCAACAACTTTACTTTAATTTTTAGTCAAATCAGTGTATTGTCAAATTTTTTTGTAAAAGGTAAATATTTATTAGACAAAAATTATTACAATAGTGTATTATTAAATCAACAACTTTATCTCAACTGTCAAAAATTATTATATTTTAGACAAAGTAAATCGCCTTTTGCACTACACAAAATGAAGCTTTTCAACAAGCTTCATCTCCTTTACCCACACACTGCTTCTCTCCATAAACACCATCTTGTCCATTTAACAATCACCATCCGCACCTTAATAAATTCATCAAATTAATAATCCATAATACCCTAAAGAATATAAGAAAGGTTAATGTCACCATTAGGTGGCAGCACAACCCGGTGGATGAGGACGGGGGTTGAAGGAGGCTTTTGTTGTATCTTTTTGCAGTTTTTGGGTTTATTCTTCTGATTTTTCAAGCTATCTTTATTTTGTGGGTAATCTTGTAAATTAGTGAAGCTTAATTGTTTGTCTATGATTGTGGCAGCTGTTGTTTGTCTATGATTGTGGCAGCTGCTGGGTTAATGGTTTCTAGGTTGAAAATCAGAATTTTGAACCCATCATCCATCTCCAAAGATTCTTTGCTTTCTTCTATTGTTGCTTATTACTTGTAATACTAGCTAGGCTGAAGTAATATCAAAGCAATGATGGTCCAATCAGCATTGTAAAAACGTTTATGGCTTCATTTTGTGTAGTGCAAAAGGCAATTCATTTTGTGTAAAACTTAATAATTTTTGACAGCTGAGATAAAGTTGTTGATTTTTAACAATACATTATTGTAATAATTTTTGTTGAATAACTATTACCTTTTATAAAAAAAAATTGACAATACATTGATTTGACTAAAAGTTGAGATAAAGTTGGTGATGGATGATGATAGGTGAATTTACACGCCTATAGCACTATATTTTGCCCATATTTTAGCCTAGTTTTGAGAACAAATTATATATTTCATGCACTTTTAGTCCATTTTCCTGTAAGTGAGCTAACGAACATGATTAGCAAAGTTTTAGGTATAAATGATGCAGAATTCAGCATTTCATGGATAACTTGACGCCAAAGAAAGCTTCACGAAAGGAGAAAAGCCAATCTTGGACGCCAAGGACTAAAGATGGCGCATGGAAATTCTGTCCCGGGATAAAACAACATTTCTGAAGACTTTGGGGACTAACAGTAACTTATTAGGATTAGGATAATGATACATTAACCTAGTACAATTGGGTTAAGTATTTCATTAGCTTATTAGAATTTGGTTAAGCATTTCATTAGCTTAGTAGGAATAGGATATGGGTATTATAAATACCCTATCTTGCTAGAGATTTTAAGACATCTTCTTACATTCAATTCTATTCTATTCTACTTCTAAGACATTCTAGTTCTAAACAATCATTCCTCCATTAATTCTATTTTTCTTCTGCTATTCATCTATTCTTAAATTCCACAACAAGAGAAACGTTACTTTGCTAAGGGATTCACGCCTAACGCCTACCACACCATTACAAATGTGAAATCTTTATTGTAGTATAACAACAATGTAAATTGTGATTTTCTTCGCACTCATGGGTAACTAAACTTCTCTGTTGGGGTTATGGAAGCCGAATGAGATACTATCTATTGCTGTGAGTTTGTGAGTTCGTGACACGTATGCTGCTTATATCATTATTCTCTTCATCTTAATCTAAATTCTTTGTGGTTGCAAACGCAAGAATACGCCAGTATAACATTTAACTTGTTCGAAAGAAAGGTTATCTGTCTGGAAAAGAGATAATGTCAAGGTAGTAGGGTCCCATCCCCTATTAAAAAGTTAGTGTCGTAACTGGATTAACCTCTTGGAGAATTCGTACCGTTAGACACGCTTTAAGCTCAAAAGAGTTAAAGTGAAATAATCCTCGAATAGGTCGAAAGACGCCTGGATTTACCATCGAATACAATTCTCTATAAGCACATGCATGTCTGAATTTCGCACACTCATAGCCAATAGAGACGTATAACTCAGAAGGTGGACATAACCCCAACTCCTCAATTTTCATTGTTTACATATTACAAAACATTCATTCTTTTACTTTGCTATTTTCTGCTTTACTCTCTTATTTTGGTTACATTACTTTCACAATACAATTCCCCCCTTTTTACGAGACTTGCACTAAAAGTCTAGTAATCGTTGCTTACTTGTTGACCAAGCTATTCCCTGAGGGATCGATACCCAACCCAGGTTGGGTTCTATATTTGCTAACGACCGCTTTACACTCCTACGAGAGCTGTAGATTGAGCGTTATCAAAAATTGGCGCCGCTGCCGGGGAATACAAGTGTTAATTAAGTTCGTAATAATTACTAGACCCTTTGGTCAAAGATTCTTGTACTTTTACTTTTAGTTTTTGTTTTTGTTTACTGCAGGTTTTTATTCAGTGCATGCCCCATACCCGAAGTTCTGGTCAACCGTTATTACCTATCAATCCTGAACCACAACGTATTCGCAGAACGGAGGCACAACACACAATTGAAAGGATGGCTGCTCAACAGGAACAGGCGAGACTAGTTGCGCTAGCCGCCACTCAAGTGCATCAACAGAATATTGATAACCCTGGGCGAGCAACAAATTATGACAATGAAGATCTAGGTGATGACGAGCTACTAAACCCTAGGCATGCCGCTGAGATCGCAATACCTGCCAACAGAAGAGATCGTCAAGCTAGGTTTAGGCCTGAACGCCAAGCTATGCAGCCAGCTTTCGACGATGATGATGATGATCTTGATGGAGCCGGAGCCACAGGAGCCATTATTCCTCCACCATTGGCACCCGGAGCCAAGTTCAACATCACAAGCACCATGATTCAGTTATTGTAACTCAAGGGATTATTTAGTGGACTAGCAGGCGATGATCCAAATATGCATCTCATCAACTTTATTTCTACATGCAAGTCGTTTGATAATCCTGGAGTTGGTCAGAATGCAATTCGATTACGTCTATTTCCATTGTCTCTGTCTGGGGAGGCAACTCTATGGTTGAATGGGCTGACTCCTGATTCTATTACAAATTGGAGGCAATTGAGAGACGCTTTCCTAGAAAGATTCTTTCCGCCATCCAAAAGAGCACAATTGAGAGATAAAATCAGCAACTTTCGTCAGCTTCCCACTGAAGCTCTTCATGAAACATGGGAGAGGTTCAAGACAAAGCTAGCGAGGTGACCAAACCATCATATGACTAATTTTCACCTAATGGAGATATTATATAGAGCCCTGAATTCAATAACTAAACTAGTGGTGGATAATGCGGCTGGAGGATACTTTATGGATCTCACCTTTGGTCAAGCAAGCAATATGCTAGATCGTATGACGAAACAAAGTAGATCTTGGCATACCAGGGATTCTGAGGTAGCAAGCCCCACTTTATCTATAGGCATGACTGCAGACCAAATGAGAAGAGAAGAAGAACGTGATCAAGATATGGCGCACATGAAAACACAAGTGGATCTTCTTACAAAGCATTTATTATCAGGGAAGACCGAAAAAGTGAAAGCTATTGCGTCAAAAGGAAGAGACGAATCTGATTCGGAAGAGGAAGCCAACTACTTGAACAATCAGGGGGGTTTCCGAGGCAATGCCCAAGAAAACCAAGGTCGGAACTATCATGGTAAATCTGGAAACATGGACCAAGGTAGTTGGAAGAACAAGAATGACAGTAGTGGTTTGTATGTTCCCCCTGGAAGACGTGACGCCACCACATCTAGTTCTGGAAGTATGGAAGACATGATGGCTAAACTACTGAAAGGAGTGGAAGCAACGAGCGCAGGAGTAACGGAGGTAATAAATGATTTGTCCTCTATGAAGCAATTAGTTGATTCTCATTCCACTTCAATCAAGCAAATAGAGCAGCAATTGAGCCAACTTTCAGCAACACTCAATCAAAGAAAGACTGGTACTTTACCTAGCGATACTGTGCAAAACCCAAGGAATGATGGGTCATGCATGGCCATCACTACCCGATGTGGTAAGGTGCTGGAAACTTCAGAAAAAGGCAAGAAAGTGGTTGACGAAGAAGCGGAAATTGATGATAAGGCGAAAGGGAAAGATGTCGCAGCAGCCGATCCTAACGTCCTTAACATCACTCCTCACGACATGCATCCTGAAAAAGCTGAAAAACGGAAGCAATAGGAGAAGAAAGCCGTGGAGAGAACAATTACATACCCACCACCACCTTTTCCCCAAAGATTGAAGAAGGTGGCGGATGATACGAAGTTCAGCAAATTCATGACTATGTTAAAGCAGCTGACCATTAATGTTCCATTGGTGGAAGCACTTGAACAAATGTCTGGGTATGCGAAATTTATGAAGGATCTTTTGACAAAGAAGCGGGCAGCAAGTTATGAGTTGAAAGATGATGTCCATCACTGCAGCGCAATCGCTACCCGATCAATAGTTCAGAAGAAGGCTGACCCCGGAGCTTTCACTATTCCTTGCACCGTTGGATCTTTGAATTTTGCCAAAGCATTATGTGATTTAGGATCCAGCATTAATTTGATGCCATTATCTATCTATAAAAAGTTGGGGTTGGGTGATCCTACTCCAACCAATATGAGGCTCGTCATGGCGGATAGGTCGGTAAAACGACCTGTTGGTATCCTATGTGATGTCTTGGTAAAGGTTTCTTCATTCATCTTTCCAGCAGACTTTGTTATTTTGGATTGTGAAGCGGACTCAGAGGTTCCCATAATCTTGGGAGGCCCTTTCCTTGCTACAGGAAGTGTGCTCATTGATTTGAGAGCTAATGAGCTTTCATTCCGAATAAATGACGAAGTGGTTCGCTTTGATGTTTGCAAATCAATGAAGCAACCCAAAGATCCGAGTGTATTTTCGGTGGCTGATGTTTTCTTTGATGATCCGAAAGAATTACTTAAAGAAGAGCAAATTATTGTTGACCCTTTGGCGGTTGTGCTCATGAATGGAGAGAGTAAGAATGCTGAAAATTGCAAAGAAGCTATTTGTGCTCTATCAGGATTAGGGACATATCGCTATGCTCCCAAGAAGCTGGACCTTGATCTCAAAAATCGACCCACACCATCAGCTAAGCCATCTATTGAAGAGCCACCCACGTTAGAATTTAAGGAGCTGCCAAGTCATTTAAAGTATGCATTCTTAGGAAGCGGAAGCACACTTCCAGTCATTGTGGCAGCAGATTTGGGTGAGCAACAAGTTGCAGCTCTTATTGCTATTCTACGGAAGTATATTAGAGCTATTGGATGGACCATTGCAGATATTATTGGTATTCCACCTGGGATTTGTACTCACAAGATTCAGCTTGAAGAAAATTGCAAACCAACCATTGAGCATCAAAGACGTCTAAACCCACCTATGTAAGAAGTGGTGAAGAAAGAAATTATCAAGTGGTTAGACGCAGAGGTTGTGTATCTAATCTCTGATAGTATATGGGTAAGCCCGGTACAATGTGTTCCCAAGAAAGGAGGCATGACGGTGGTCGCGAATGAGAAAAATGAACTTATTCCACTCAGACCCGTCACTGGATTGAGAGTATGCATGGACTACCGGAAGCTGAATTCTTGGACGCTCAAAGATCACTTTCCAATGCTATTTATGGACCAAATGCTAGATCGATTAGCGGGGAAAGGATGGTTTTGTTTCTTAGACGGTTATTCAGGCTATAATCAGATTTGTATTGCTCCCGAAGACCAAGAGAAGACAACATTTACATGCCCATATGGTACGTTTGCCTTCAAGCGTATGCCATTCGGGCTATGTAACGCACCAGCCACCTTTCAACGTTGTATGATGTCCATTTTTTCTGATATGGTTGAAGACACTTTGGAGGTATTCATGGATGATTTTTCATTTGTTGGTGAGACTTTTGAAGCGTGCTTGACAAACCTAAGTATGGCGTTGCAAAGATGTGTAGAATTCAACCTAGTGCTGAATTGGGAAAAGTGCCACTTCATGGTAAAAGAAGGTATTGTTCTTGGGCACAAAATCTCTGAAATAGGAATTGAGGTTGATCGAGCGAAAATTGAAGTCATTGAGAAGCTAACGCCTCCAATTTTGGTGAAGGGTGTTCATAGTTTTCTCGGCCATATAGGTTTCTATCGTCGGTTCATCAAAGACTTCTCCAAAATTGCTAGTCCATTGTGCAAACTCTTGGAGAAAGATGCGAAGTTTGACTTCAATGACGATTGCTTGAAGGCATTCGAATGCCTCAAAGGAAAACTCATTGAAGCCCCTATCATGGTATCACCAGATTGGTCTCTCCCGTTCGAAGTCATGTGTGATGCTAGTGGTGTAGCCGTTGGTGTTGTACTTGGTCAGAGAAAGGAGAAGTTATTTCATCCTATCTACTATGTGAGTAAGGTCCTAAATGAAGCCCAAAGGAACTACACTGTTACTGAACAAGAGCTCCTAGCGGTTGTGTATGCGTTTGAGAAGTTTTGTGCCTACCTATTGGGTACTAAGGTGATCATTCATACAGACCATGCAGCTCTTAGGTATCTAATGACAAAGAAGGATGCAAAACTAAGACTAATTCGATGGGTATTGCTGCTGCAAGAGTTTGATTTCGAAGTTAAAGATAGAAGAGGTTGCGAGAACCAAGTGGCCGACCATCTCTCTAGACTCGAGAATGAGCATATGGCGCAACCTGAAATCGACATTGATGATGCATTCCCTGATGAGGAGATCTTAGACACGATAATAGAAGAGTTACCATGGTATGCCGACTTTGCAAACTTTGTGGTGAGTAATGTGATACCTGCAAATTTATCTTACCATCAAAAGAGGAAGTTTATGCATGATGTACAACACTACTTTTGGGATGAGCCATATTTGTTTCGACGATGCGCGGATGGTTTTATCCGACGATGTATATCCCATGAAGAGGTGCCAAATATATTGGAAGCATGCCACACTTCCCAAGTTGGGGGACATCACGCAGGTAATCGGACGGCAAGAAAAGTATTGCAAAGTGGATATTATTGGCCTTCCATATTTAGAGATGCTCATGACTTTGTTAGAAGATGCGACCAATGCCAGCGACAAGGTGCTATTTCGAAACACCATGAGATGCCTATGTCGAAAACTCTTGAGGTAGAACTCTTTGATGTATGGGGCATTGATTTCATGGGTCCATTCGTGAATTCATTTGGAATGAAATACATCTTAGTTGCTGTGGATTATGTCTCGAAATGGGTTGAAGCTGTAGCGTTGGCCGACAATGAGGGAAAGCGTGTTGTAGCGTTCTTGAAGAGGAATATCTTCTCTCGCTTTGGAGTACCACGTACTATCATAAGCGATGGAGGATCTCACTTTTGCAACAAGCTATTCAAGTCCGTGTTGGCAAAATATGGTGTCAAGCAACATAAGGTAGCCACGCCTTATCACCCACAAACTAGTGGACAGGTAGAGGTTTCCAATTGAGAGATCAAGCAAATCCTTTCGAAGACGGTAAATGCTAATAGGAAAGATTGGTCTCGGAAGCTGGACGATGCACTATGGGCGTACAGGACTGCATTCAAAATGCCAATTGGCATGTCCCCTTATCAACTAGTTTATGGGAAGGCTTGTCACTTACCCATTGAGCTCGAGCACAAGGCATTGTGGGCGCTGAAGCGATTGAATTTGAATTGGGATGATGCAATGAAGCTGAGGATGGAGCAACTGAACGAGATGGATGAATTCCGTCTACATGCTTATGAAAGATCAGACCTATACAAGGAGCGGATGAAAAAGTATCATGATCAGCGGATTGTTCGTCGAAACTTTCAAAAGGATGATATGGTACTTTTCTTCAACTCCAGATTGAAGCTCTTCCCAGGTAAGTTAAAGTCCAAGTGGTCTGGTCCATACAAAGTTATCCAAGTCTACTCGTCTGGAGTAGTTGAATTGGAAGATAATAATGGTGTTATCTTCAAAGTGAATGGCCAACGTGTGAAACCTTATATCGGTCCTCTTGATTCGATAAACTTCATGGCCATCACTTATCTCGACAAAGTATAAGTACTCGAGGTAACTATGTTGAGCCACGACAATAAATAAGGCGCTATATGGGAGGCAACCCATCATTTATCGTTTATCGTTTATCGTTTATCGTTTATCGTTTTACATTTTTTTGTTTTTTCTTTCATTTTAGTACGTGTTTTGTTTTTGATAAATAAAAAAATCCAAAAATAAGAGTCGTTCCACGACCAAAACTAAGGCGCTTGATGGGAGGCAACCCATCGTACTAATTGTTTTCATTGGTTTGAGAAAATGTAGGTGCAAGAGGTATAAAACGAGGAGATTAATTTCAAATGACGATTTGGACGTATTGCATGGTAAAGGTGGTGAGTTAGGAATGAAGATGCATAAGGCTATGGATTGAGCATTTCTCATGACAAAATAGGCATCGAGCAAGGCTAGGCCTAGGTAAAACTAGGCCACGAACAAGGCATGGCCTATACTATAGCCCAAGGTCTCGGAATCTAGTGTGCTATAGCATAGGCGCCACCCATGCTCAAGTATGCCATAGCATAGGCGCCGCCTATGCTAAAGCATTTGGTCTCTGAATCTCATATGCCATGCTAAAGGCGCCGCCTATGGTCACTAAAGGCATTGAACTAGGCGCCGCCTATGCTAGCAAATGCTTTGCATTAGGCTCCGCCTATGACAAGCTTAGGCAAAGCTAAAGGCGCCGCCTATGGTCACTTTTTGTCTCCAAAACCGTTTTTAAATGGGTCAAAACCCGACCCATTATTTTCCTATATAAAGGAGACTTAGTCTTGAAACACAAACACATTGAAAACTTGACTTAGGCGCCGCACATACTCTCCAAATCATCTCAAAACTTTTCTTTTTGCTCTCCCACTTCACAAGAACATCTCCAAAGGCTTCAATCACGTAAGTACTCTTTTGTTCTTCATCTATTTTTCGTAAGTGCTACGTTGCTATGTCTATTATGAATTGCTACATCTTGAAGAAATATTGGTGATGTTAATGTGTTTGAATTGTTGATACAAAACCAAGTGAGTGAACATGTACGTTAGGATACTCTTAACTTGTTTCCGACTTGAATTTGATTTTGATGCATTGTTATACTACTTGCGGAATTGCTATAGTCATGAACATTGCATAATCTTGTCACTAGAATGCTTACATGTTAGAATGTCCCGTTCATCGGAATAAGACTTATAGTTGCCTACCGACATAGGAGGTTGTGATTATTGATAGAAACAATACCATGATGTAATTCCTATGTAGTAGTCTTGATATATCTAACATGAAAATATTGCAAAGGTTGCAAGAAGTGATACATCTCTAATTTTCTTGTTGGAATATAGCTCCTACAACGTATGTCGATGAAGTCTAAGTAATCAACCACTTTCACTTCACTAATTCGTATCAATAAACTAAGTGTGGGGTGGTACCCCTACTGCTTATGTATAGATTGTATCCATTGAGATTGTGCTAACGTGAACTCTATTTCAAGTCTCAGGTACAATGGCACCAAAAGCAAGACAAGGCAAAGATAAGGCTACCAATTCCCAAAAGAGCAAGAAAAGAAGTCGCAAGGAGCAAGGAGAATCATCCTCAATGCAATTACCACGCCGCACATTTGGAATAAAATAGGTTCTTGAGGAGGAAGCGAAGGAATGGTATAGGAACAACAAAGAAAGAAAATATGTTCATGTAGACCTGATCAACAAGGAAAGCCTAGCGAAGAAGGAGCCGCGCATGTTGGCCAAGATCATGTCATTACATCTGGATTTCATCTTTCGAGACATGGTAGAATGCAATCTCGATTTAACAAGAGAATTTTATGCCAACTGGTCACCGAAAACCACAGGAAGTGAGGTCAAGATTCGGGGACAAGTTTTACAACTCAATGCGGATTTCTTCAACTCCTTTCTTGGCTTGCCTTCAGTCGATCCAACACCATTCAAAGAGCTGTACAGTAGACCTCCATATAGAGCAATTCGACACACACTTTGTGGAAGTAGATCCATGGCAAGGTGGAGCAGACATAAAGACACCGGGCGACACAACACCTTCCCTTATGCTCCTTTGAATAGGGAAGCAAGGATATGGTTGTGTATTGTCAACTCTTGCCTCATACCAGGGACTCAGTACACCAAGATAACAAGAGATAGAGTGTGTTTGGTATACGCATTGATGACGAATATCCCTATCAACGTCGGGGCAATTATTCGTTCCACAATGCGGAAAGCTAGGCTACACAAGAGGTCCCACTTCAGTTTTGGCAACCTGTTGACTGCAATACTAAGGAAAGAAGACATCGAAGAGGAACCGGCTGATCACAAACTCCCACACAATATAAAGAAGGTTGACCTCACGAAGGTTAAAGATAATGAAACCACTCATGGAGTCAACCTTACCACTTCAGAAAGGCATGCTCGCGACGAAAGCTTCTCCCGCCATTTATATGGCATGATGAAGTTTACCATGATGAGCGGGGGTCGTGTTCCAACTGTTGCAGAGCTCCAACAGTTGGATTATGACTACCCAATGAATGAGCATGCGATGGCGATGTGTGGAGAAGATGTATATTTTGAGGAACCTCTTGATGACGACATGCCAACCTCTGATGATCGACGAATGCCAGACTCCGACGTGGAAAAGAACTCTGATGACGACGACTCTGATGACGATTCCGATGCAGGGGGTATGACCCCAGACATAGAGGATGAGTCCGACTAATCAGGTTTTTCTTATTTATTTTTCACTGAGGCAGTGTGTCCCGTCTAAGTGTGGGGTGCTGGTATTTGCATGCTATACTTCTCTATCCACATTTGCATTTATTTATGTTTGTTTGTTTTGTTAGTAGTTAATTGTTTTTTTTTTCAGTAGTTAAAATTTTTTTAACTTAGCATCGCATGAAATTATTCTAATAGGCAGCATGAGATTATGACAAGAGTTTGTGCTAAAATCATGACTATTGAGACGTTTAGGCTCTAATTGTGACTCACTATGTGATATTGTTTGGTTTAATTCCTTCATCTGTTGGGTCAAGAGTCTATACTACTCCCAATAAAGTCGACCATGTGCCTTGTGTGTGTGAGCTAATAGTATATTCTGTGCTTGTGGATGATACTAGAACTTGCCTGGTATGTATGTAAAGCGAAAATAAGGAGTGTAAGTTTAGGAGATGATTTAGGCATTTATTTGGCAACCTATATTTGTTTACCTTCATTTTTACCTACGCATGGACATTATCCTAGTTAACCCTTTTGAGCCTTTAGCCTATTTTCTTTGACAACCTCATATGTAAGACTAATCCATTTTTTTCAAGACCATAATTTGATCCAAATTCCTAAGTGCTTTAAAGTGTAAAGTCATGTGACAAAATAAGAGGAAATTGGGTGAGTATGATGCTTTAGAATGCATTGGTGCTTGAAATTGCTATGAAAAAGAAGTGCTATCATAAGAGGTATGTTATGAAAAGAAAAAGGAAGAAAAAACTGAAAAGTTAGTCATGTTTAAAATCGAAAAACAAAAGAGGAGAAAAAGGGTGGTAGAATAAATGAAAGAAAGGTTGTTAGAAAGAAAAGTGTTAATGACACAATGTGATGTATTAAAGCGCTTAGGAACATAGTCACTATTTCTGGCCAAAATAGTCCTACCCGTCCCTTAGCCTACATTACAACCATCAAAAGACCTATTTGATTCTAAGCTTAGCATTCTGACATTTAGTGGAGCATTACACTAAGGGCAAGCCTATGGTCATCAGTTGCTGCATATGAATTCTTTGTGAGAGTGAGAGCAAGGATATTTTGATACCCATGTTTGAAAAATATGCTATACTTGTGAGTGATTATGGGTAATATATTGTGAGACACACATGGTTGATGAGTTTTGGGTAGTTGTGTATGATTCTTTGTGCCTTAACTTTTGAATATGAGTTGACCACTATCACGAGTCTATGTTGGAGGCTAAATGGTCTCTACTAATGATCAGAAAACTACTCTTTGTTGATAATTGTTGTGCTTGTCTTGACAAATATTTTATGTTGTTGCTGTGAAACCCTAAGTTGATGTTTAGAGGGACATGATATTTTGTTCGAGGACGAACAAAGCTTTAAGTGTGGGGTGTTGATGATAGGCGAATTTACACGCCTATAGCACTATATTTTGCCCATATTTTAGCCTAGTTTTGAGAACAAATTATATATTTCATGCACTTTTAGTCCATTTTCCTGTAAGTGAGCTAACGAACATGATTAGCAAAGTTTCAGGTATAAATGATGCAGAATTCAGCATTTCATGGATAACTTGACGCCAAAGAAAGCTTCACGAAAGGAGAAAAGCCAATCTTGGACGCCAAGGACTAAAGATGGCGCATGGAAATTCTGTCCCGGGCTAAAACAACATTTCTGAAGACTTTGGGGACTAGCAGTAACTTATTAGGATTAGGATAATGATACATTAACCTAGTACAATTGGGTTAAGTATTTCATTAGCTTAGTAGGATTTGGTTAAGCATTTCATTAGCTTAGTAGGAATAGGATATGGGTATTATAAATACCCTATCTTGCTAGAGATTTTAAGACATTTTCTTACATTCAATTCTATTCTATTCTACTTCTAAGACATTCTAGTTCTAAACAATCATTCCTCCATTAATTCTATTTTTCTTCTGCTATTCATCTATTCTTAAATTCCACAACAAGAGAAACGTTACTTTGCTAAGGGATTCACGCCTAACGCCTACCACACCATTACAAATGTGAAATCTTTATTGTAGTATAACAACAATGTCAATTGTGATTTCCTTCGCACTCATGGGTAACTAAACTTCTCTGTTGGGGTTATGGAAGCCGAATGAGATACTATCTATTTCTGTGAGTTTGTGAGTTCGTGACATGTATGCTGCTTATATCATTATTCTCTTCATCTTAATCTAAATTCTTTGTGGTTGCAAATGCAAGAATACGCCAGTATAACATTTAACTTGTTCGAAAGAAAGGTTATCTGTCTGGAAAAGAGATAATGTCAAGGTAGTAGGGTCCCATCCCCTATTAAAAAGTTAGTGTCGTAAATGGATTAACCTCTTGGAGAATTCGTACCGTTAGACACGCTTTAAGCTCGAAAGAGTTAAAGTGAAATAATCCTCGAATAGGTCGAAAGACGCCTGGATTTACCATCGAATACAATTCTCTATAAGCACATGCATGTCTGAATTCCGCACACTCATAGCCAATAGAGACGTCTAACTCAGAAGGTGGACATAACCCCAACTCCTCAATTTTCATTGTTTACATATTACAAAACATTCGTTCTTTTACTTTGCTATTTTCTGCTTTACTCTCTTATTTTGGTTACATTACTTTCACAATACAATTCCCCCCTTTTTACGAGACTTGCACTAAAAGTCTAGTAATCGTTGCTTATTTGTTGACCAAGATATTCCCTGAGGGATCGATACCCAACCCAGGTTGGGTTCTATATTTGCTAACGACCACTTTACACTCCTACGAGAGCTGTAGATTGAGCGTTATCAATGGAACAATACACTATTTTTAAAACTTTTGTGTAAAATATAATAAATTATTACATTTTACAAAACTTTTTATAAAACGTAATAATTTATTACGTTTTACAAAAAAAAAATTACTGTGGATCTTTGTTATTTCATCGTTATAAAAAAAGATAAAACGTAATAATTTATTGTGTTTAGCCTATTTGGACAACTTATTAAAGAAATAACCTATTTTGGTCACTTTATTCATATTTTGACTTATTTTAATTTTGAGTTCATTGAACTATAACTTCAAAATATTGCAAGGCTCAATCTAACATGTATGAACGCATTTTTTCAAACAATAATTTGAGTACATGTTCTTTTCGAATTCATTATAGTTTTTTTATGCATAATCCATATCAGGAGCAGAAAATTTTAGATATATAGGACATATCTCAGCCCACAATTATATGAATTTAGATACTAACTATCGAACTCAGTTTATGCTATTAGAATCCATCACAGTTTTTGCATATATAATTTACATCAGGATCATGATTCAATGTATCGTACTTCCTTCATTCCAAAATAAATAAATTGTTGAGCTATTTTTCAATGTTCAAAATAAATGAATTGTTCATTCTTCAAGAGACATGTTAGAAATTTCTTCCAGTTTTACTTTTTCATTTAATGAGGTTCTTAAGTACTTCACATTTTTTAGAAGAGCAATTTAAGAATAATTAAAAGGGTAATAGTGGGAAGTAATCTACAATTTATGTCTTAAAAGATTTTTGTCAAGGGGTGTGCCATACCCCAACAATTTAATTATTTTGGAATGGAGAGAGTATTTGAATTCATCGTAGTTTTTAATGCATAATTCATTTTTGTTATGAAATATAAAGCAAAGAAGAAGAAGAATAGACAGAGAAGAGAGAGTGATTATTATTTCTCTTGAGAAGTTTCTTGATGGGTTAAATTACAATGAAGGAAAATCTCTATATTTATAGGGGAAAACTAGCCTTGGGGTTTATAATTTTTCCATAAGTAGACATTCACTATATATGGTAAAATAGACATTTACTATATGTGGTAATATGTTTATAACACTCCCCCTTGAATGTCAAATTGATAGATAATGTACCTCGTTAAAACCTTACTAGAAAAAAATTGGTTGAACGAATTGGTTGCATGTTAATATCATCATTCTTTTGTAGCTCGTGTGTATAGAAAATCTTTGGAAAAATGTGCTTCAAAATATCTCCTTGAGTCCTTCCTTAAGTTGTGTTGTGCATGTTGCATTATCCTAAAAAAAATCTTGGGTACTTTATCACATTTCAAACCACATTTTTCTCGAATGAGATGTATAATCGACCTCAACAGACATTTTGAATCCTTAAAAAGTTTCATTTAAATTTTGTCAAGTGACAATATTCAGTATTTCACGTGTGACATCTTTAAGTATTTGGATTGCAAATCAAATAATTTTTATGCTTACCAAGATACATCCTTTCATGTCACTTGATAAATATTTCTACATCAGCATGTTTAAATAAACGTAGAATTCAGATCCTCGTAATCTTTTAAAGATATTGATGATATATCATTTCATGTCAGTTCACAGTGTGACATAACATTTTGAGATCTCATCACTTCATTATTTTCAGGTACCTGAACCCCTAATAAGGTTTGATGAAGTGTTATGTTGTAGGTTCTTCAAGAGCTCATGTCTTTCTTATTATGATTATTTGCTCCTTATCATTTTCAAGGATTATTTCATTTGGAACCAATTAGTCTATCATGCTTCATGCATGCATAGACTTTATCCTCTAGGGACACAAAATAGAAGGACTTGCAACTTAAATATGAGATGTTTTTGATATTTGAATTGAATTATCTTTTGAATGAGGATTTGGTGATAATTCCTAACATATTTCATAGTTGCTTATAATCTCCCCCTTATATTAGGAAAACTAACATACATCCTCCATCTTCTTTGAGGAATCCATCTTTGTGCATCATGGTATATTCATTAATTGTATACCGCACATCAGAATTATTCGATGGACAATGTATGATTTCTGATTCAGAACCAACTTTGAGGACAGTTAATCATAATTTATTGGATTGATGCATATAAGTAATTTTGTATATAATATATCATATTTCAAACCCACACATGGTGAGGTTGGATTCCCAGGATGTTTGTAAGAGGGATAATTTTAAGTATCTCGGGTCTATGATTCAGAGAAATGGCGAGATTGATGAGGATGTCTCTAAACGTATTGAAGAAGGTTGGATAAAGTAGAGGCTCTCCTCGGAAGTATTTTGCGATAAGAAGGTGCCATTAAAGCTTAAAGGTAAGTTCTATAGAGTGACAGTTCGCCCGGTCATGCTGTATGGTGCGGAGTGTTGGCCAGTCAAGAATTCTCATATTCAAAAATTGAAGGTAGCAGAAATAAGAATGTTGCATTGGATGTGTGGGCTTACTAGAGGGGATAGAATTAGGAATGAGATTATCCGGGAGAAGGTAGGAGTGGCCTTGGTGGAAGACAAGATGAGAGAAGAAAGGCTGAGATGATTTGGGCATGTGATGAGGTGGGACACGGATGCCCCAGTTCGTAGGTGTGGGAGGCTAGCTTTGGATGGTTTCAAAAGGAGTAGAGGCAGACCGAAAAAATACTGGAGAGATTTGATTAGACATGACATGAAGCTGCTACAACTTACTGAGGACATTACCCTAGATAGAAAAGTGTGGAGGTCGCAGATAAGGGTAGAAGGCTAGTGCGTATGTGGGTTGTGACTAGTAGTTAGAGAGCTCTTCTATAGCCGGTTTAGTAACCCTAGGACTGTCCTTTGGTAGGAACCGCTACTGTATTCTACTACTAGGTGGGTGTCCTTTTCTTATTTCTTATTTTCGTAGTGCGCTTATTTTCGTGTCACTCTTATTTTTATTATTATTGCTTCTTATTTCTTATTTTCGGTTATGCCACCCATCCTATTTCATGTATTACTATGACCTTGTTAACTATTCTTTATCTTGAACCGGAGGTCTGTCGGAAACAACCTCTCTACTTCTTCGAAGGTAGCGGTATAGACTGCGTACATTCTACCCTTCCCAAACCCCGCTTGGTGGGAATACACTGGGTTTGTTATTGTTGTTGTTGTTGTTCAAACCCACACATGAAACGTTGTTTTCGTTAGCAATGGTTCAACTATTTATCAAAGGCATTCAATGTCAAATCATCATCATCAAGATGAATTGTCTTGATTACACAATCTAAAAATTATTCTCTTAACTCAATTTTATTCAGCAATAACTTTATGAATGTCAAACTACAGGTTGACAATAAGCGTACAAGTGATTATCTTATATCGATGCATCTTAATTAATCACATGACTGGTGAACGGGCACATATTCACCTTTTATACTTTTCAGATTTTGAGGAATCAAATCCCAACATTCATTGGTATTACCAACTTATCATGAGAACAAACAACATAGATAATTTTTGAAAAATCTTCTAGTTCTTCATTACATGTCCATTACTCAATATGCACATCTTCGGAATGTTACAATTGCTCATGTCAATTTATGAACTTTTATTCTAGTAAACTCCAAGTTTACCATGATATGTGTTTTTTACTTTAGTAAACTTCTAGTTTACTATGACGCGAATTTTATATAAATAAACTCCTAGTTTATTATAGCATATGATCTCACCATGCTCGAATAACTTTTCACATTCAAGTTTCTTATCATAGTAACTTGGAGATATTCAACCTTCCCATTATTCTACCCCTTTTGTAGGTGGACTGTGATATCTTCACAACTAAGAACACATTTGAATCTATATACAGTCACATTCAACCCAAGGTACAGATCTGTATTTATAATAATTAAATTCATTCCCATGAATGAAATATAATCGTGTGTTAAGCCTATCAAATTATGATAGTTTAGAACCTCTTTCAAGATATTGTTAATTCAAGAGCAAATCGAGGTGTGCATATAATGTGGAGAATTTTTCTCTAACATATCTTATAATCATAATAAGCGTGTGAAATATCATCACTTTTGATGATAATTATCATATTGTCCTCCCACGCTTATATTCGTGCATTCAATCACTTGTTTCTTTCAAACATAATATGCACTGGTACAACATTCACTTTAGAGAATGAAGTATATTCAATGAGACATGTCTCATGACTTTTCACCAAAAAACACATTATTTTGTCTTAACCATCATAATATCATCAATATGGTGCATTGAGATTCAAACTCAACATCTTATCCATATAAAGACGTCTTAGGCTATAATTCGATGGGACTTGAACCCAACATCTTATCATCATGGTGCATTAAAACTTTTAACCTAATGTCTTACCCTTTCAGTGAGATGAGACGTTAAATTCATCATCATATCTTTTAACAATATTGTTTTTCATGAATAAATTTAAAGCATAAGTGGTTCCAACCCAATTATTTTTTCCCAAATCCAACATTAATTATATCATTAGTAGCAAAAGACAAATAACATAAGAAATTACTAACCTTGAAATTACCTTTGGATTTATAATCTCACATTGTTTGGCAGAGTCTCATGCTGATAACGTGTTATGAAATATAAAGCAAAGAAGAAGAAGATGAAGAGAGAGAGGAGAAAGTGATTATTATTTTTCTTGAGAAGTTTCTTGATGGGTTAAATTACAAATGAAGAAAAATTCCTATATTTATAGGGAAAAACTAACCTTAGAGTTTCTAACTTTTCTATAAATAGACATTCACTGTATATGGTAAAATAAACCTTCACTATATATGATAATATGTTTATAACAATTTCTAGGATCTTATGCATTATTTAATGCATAATACATTCAATACAATTTTTCATGCATACTTTATTATTACGATCATAAGAGATTAGAATTCAATTTTAGGATCTCAATTTGTCTATCGTATTCAAATTCATAACGAATCCATTTTTAAGATCTGCATTCATCACAAATGTAGCAGAAGATCCAGAAAAAAAAGGGGGGAAGAGTTTATTGTTTTCAAATTGGAATATCAGAGGATTAAATGAATTATTCTGAAGAAGATACCGAGATCTGTAGATTCCGGTTCAAAATTACGTTGAAGGGAACACTTCAGAGTGATCTAATTCCGGTATCGGTGAAAAAAGTCGTAGCGGTTAGGGGTAATTGACGTCGAGAGGTATTGTCAAAACATTATGCCGCTTTTCCTGTTCGGCTATTTCATGTAAGATATAAGGAGTGCGGGTGGTTATTTGTTAAATGACAGCCTCAAATCTAGTTATTTATGCACTTCCCCCCACTTCACCGGTAGGAAAACTAAGGCCATATAGCTAATAATTGATAATTGGGTTATTTTGGGTAAGGAACTTTGATTCAATGGACGTTGTCTAATTTTTTCCATGAAAAAAACTCTGGTAGAGAACGTTATCTTCGAATGGGTCATATGCGGTGTGAATTTGAATTAGCAAAAACTCTAATATGAATATCGAATACTGAATGCAAAACCAAAACAAATATACTGAAATAGGAGATCTGCTCACAATCCATTGATAAAGTCTAACACCACCGCATCAAACCATACAAACAAAGGCATCAGGAAACTTGATGTTTCCAAATTACAGAAACACAAGCACACTAAGCTATCAGAAGATGTAAACCTTTCTAAAAATTTCATTGTTCAAGTACTCTATCTTGCAAACGCCTAGTAAGAACGAACAAAATACGCAATCTAAAAAATGATTGGACTTATATGTCACAGGAGAGAAACACAAACTCTATCCTCTTACAAATTTAAGTCAATCTCTGCCTAATGTTTTCTTAGATTGACAAAGAACTCCATTTGAGAAAAGCTACTAAACATAGATACATTTAAAACAGTGAAGGTGATAAAACAGGCTGAAAACACTGAGAAATAAACAAAAATAAACAAGATGACTTTTAGATCTTGGAATCAAATAAAGATACAACAGCAGATGATAGATATCTTCTAATACAATAAAGAGGCATCTCAACAAACACTAGATAGCCCACTGGAAGAGCTGAGACGGGAAAAAGCAGCTTTACCTCTTCTTGTGGAGCCAATAGACAAAATCTCTAAACCATTGTTATTCTTCAACAATGTCAGTGGCTTGGCGCTCAGTATCTGAATTCCTAGTAGTGCTTTGCTTTTTATGCTTCTTGGTCTTCGCTTTCTTGGCTTTCATTCGGCGTTTTTTCTCATTTGCATCAACCCAAGCATAATCAAAAGGTATGTGGAAAGGGTCAATCTCTTCACGGAAGCTGCGGCTTTCACTGTCACTAGATTGGCCACCGTGACTTCCCCTCATCCATGAAATCCATGATGTTGAGCCATCAGATTGCCTAGATCTAGCATCTTGCAAATGTGCTGGGCTTGAAAGAGGTGTTGAGAACTCCTCCACTGGATGGAGCTCCTCAAACTTGGTAAAAGTAACAAGAACACGGATGGTCGGAACAATAGGAATAGCCACCTGAGATGCAGCAATATTATAATGAGTCCACGCGAAACTCCATCATACAGAGTCAGATGAGAGTTAAGGAGGTCTAGCAAACTAGCATATCTATCAATACAAGATCACAACAGACAACTAACTAATTGCACCTAGAAAAATAAATTATCAATGCTCACTAATTAAGGCAACATCTAAAATACTGTGTTTTACTCAAGGATCCAAAAATCTTTTTTATATCACTAGAAACACGCGAGAAGAATCTGATCATGAAACCATCACCGGTAATTTTGTCTCAAATTGATGATTTGATTTTTAATCCAATTCATTGAAATTGAACTACTTTAAGTGTCTAATGTTAGGTGATTCAAAAGCCAAGCCCTCAACCACTCCCCAATTTTAAGCTAGAATGCAAGTTACTAGCCAACAATATCAACAAATAAGTACTCCATTTCATTTTACATAAAGGTGTTTGACTGAACACAATTTTTACAAAAAAAAAAAAATGATTTTGGCACATACCAAAAGACAAAAGCACCATTTTTGGATGAGTGGTCTTAAATATGTCACGGCATTTTTATGGTTATAAGAGCATGTCATTAAGCGTAAAAACGAAAAGTTTAATGCTAAAGAGCTTTCAAATATAGAAATGGGTCAGAATATCAGAGATAGACTAAGAAAAGAAATAGTATCATCTATAATAAAATGGAATAAAATGAGTATTTATTAAAGAGGACTGTCCAATGCACTAAGATCCCACTGTGTGTAAGTCTGGGGAATGACCGAACCATAATAGATTCATTGCATGCAACCTTATCTTGCATTTTCACAAGAGGTTGTTCCACGGGCTGAACCCTAGACTTCATGGTCACACGACAACTTCTTTTACTGTTGCACGAAGGCTCCCCCCTCAACAAATAGTATTTAATCTTTCACTAATACTCAAGTAACAACAACATACCCAATATATTCCCACCAAGTGGGGTCTGGGGAGGGTAAGTGTACGCAGTCCATACTACTACCTCTGAGGTGAGATAGCACTAAATACTCAAGTAGTGATTTAAAAAAAATCTTCAGATTCAAAATTTCAGACAAATAACTAATGCTCTATAATTTGCATATTGCAAGGACAAGACATGTAGATTATTAGTAATATTCCATATCAACAAGCAATTCCCTCTTTATTTATGGAAATCGGTACAACATTTTGTCAAAGCTTAGACCAGAAATCACACAACACATGCAGCCAGGATAAGAACGGACCATCTTTAGACCAGAAGCCATTTCTGTTTCGATATTTTTTTTTAAAAAGGACCATCTTTAAACCTATTTTATGGTAATAAAGAAAAGCCTCAACATTCCTTTTTTAAAATATTATTCTTTTCGAAAGAAACCCTTAACATGTATGATCCACATATAACCTCAAATGAATGTCATTTTTGTCCTCATACCAAATTTACTATGAAATAAACTTTTGGTACATTTTGTGATAAGAGACAATTTCAGCAAGTACAGAAAAACACTAATGTATACCACAAATATCGTTTAAAAGAATATGACGGGTATTTTCCGAAGCTACAACATAATTTGATGCATCAAACTGGGAAGCTTCAAAAAGGATGGTTCTTGCTTAGCTGTCACTAGATCTTAATTAAAGCATACAATACAGAATTATCACCATTGGATAAACATGTCAAAAGATCCACGCTATCACTACCTAAGTTGCTCGGACTCCGATGCGGATATCCGATATGAGTGCGAACCTAGAAGCTAGATCCTTCATGATATAAATTTTAAGATTCAGGGATACTGATACGGGTGTGAGGATATACCTAAAAATAGAGCTATAAAACATGAAGAATCATGAGAGATTAGGTGGAAAACTTACATGTAGCTTGTAGAGTGAAGTAACTCAATCTATTATTCTCAATTTGTAGGTAGTCATCTAGAAATCTACAGTAGCTTTTTTCTTGACAAATCAAAATGTCAAATCTTATCTTTAGCTTCTCTGTAGTTTGTGGTCAAAGTATCCAATGTTGATTGACCAGTCCGGTACACATCCTACACCCATACTACAGTTGATGTCATGACAAAACGGGTTTCGCACCACGAATGAAGAGTACCCAACCTAGACCGCTATCGACAACACAAACATGTTACACAGTATACTTGCTAGTTTCAAATCTCTACCACTGCATGCATGCATGCATGATGGAGGAAGTTCCATTATTCATGTTAAGACAACCATTCCACAAGTGTCTGTCCTTACAGAAAAACTTAAGTACTACTCCTACTTTACTTATATTCATGTGGGGAATACGCATAGGTTGAAGTTTTAGCAAGTTCATAATGTAATTTTAACAACTTACACAAAAGACCACAGCTACCTTCAGGTACATCACTGAAACTGAAACCATCCAGCATGGGCCTTCTCCTTTTGTCACCTCAGCTTTCAAATGCCAGGTCGTCTCATTTTTCTTTTTATTTTTTGGATAAATGTAAAGTTGAAGATGCTTTTGAAGGGGTAGATCTTGATTTTGTAAAGTTAAAGAGTAGTGCTTTGTACCAAGTTTACTTTTGGTGTACTTGGGAGGTCACAATTTGTATAGAGGATTGGACCTCTTTTGCAGAGAACCATATTTTGGTGTAGGTTTTCTTCTTTTGTCATATGTTATGGGGTTTTCCCCCCAAATGTTGATAAAATTGTTTACCTTATCAAAAAATAAGAAAAAAACTGAATCATGTTTATCATATAGGTAGGAACATCCATTTTATTTCCAGTTCTGCTCATCAAAACCTCTTCTGTTCCTGAGTAACACTTGATTCATGGAGAAATAGAGAGCACCTAACATAATTTGATATTTTAACAAGGCCTCCCGGTCTATTAAAAGTACCTATATTTCTTTTTTCTAGGAGAAAAAAAAATGCATTTATTTCAGGAAGAATGACCCCTCACAGAAAACTTAGAACAAAAGTGATTGGTCACCAATAAAATTTTAAAAAGGAAACATTGAGGACAAAAATTAACAGTGGCAACTCTTTACATGGAGATTTTAGTAGGAGAAAATATATAGATCTGGAAGAAATTTAAAAGACCAAGGCACCAAAAAATGTAGCCTTCTTCACCTCGTGCGCAATGTGAGAAGCAACCTTAAACGTATATAATTTTAAGAGGGATGCAAATGGTTGAGACCTACTATCTCATGTAAGAAGAATGGAAAGAACACTGACCGCCTCGTATTGCATTTCAACTTTACACACTAATTGACCTTAGTCTTCTCTATGCTTAACATTACTTGGGTGTTACTATGTAAGGTAGGTGAAGCAATATAGAATTCATCCAGAGGAAGGCAGTTTAGACAGCAACGGCATTCTCTTTTAGCCTCTTTGGAGTGAAAGAAATAGGAAATCCTATTGTTATATCATAAGAAGAATGTGCAAGATGTATTAAAAAACATTCTTGTGTCATGTATAGTGTTGGTGTGAAGAGCGAGTCCCCAATAGTGTAGATAGTTGTAATTCGTTGGATGATTGTGGTTCTCACAAAACTAAATGTAAATACTTTAACACCAACTTGGTGTACTTTGTTTTAACCAAGAAATAGCTGAGGACCAACTGGCCCACGATTCGGAACTCCATGAAAAATGGCCCGCTTGGTGTGTGGAAAGGTTCAAACTCGAGACGTGCACCTAATCCACACATCACCCTCTGTTTCTTTACCTCTGAACCAACATTTGCTGGGAGCCCCCAACTTGGTGTACTTATGAGATATATTTGAATACATGAAAAAAAGTAACTGGAGATATTGTCATTCCATCAAAACCTCAAAATGACTAGCCATATAGTTTTTCCCGTTTTCACCTAAATAGAATCAAGAAAAGAACATATGAAACAAGTAAAGAAAAGGGAGAGGAGGTAAAACTTAGATAAGGGAAAAGCCAAACAGCACCAAAAGTCTCCACCATACAGGATGACCTCAACTTAGCCTGTAACTTAAAACTCCCCAAAATTCATTTCACATTTGACCTTGCTATACTTTAATCCTACCGTCATACCAACATAAAGACAAAAATCACAAAGGAATCTTACTAACGGTAGAAAGTCGATTTAGTTGAGTTTTAAAGAATATCCACCAGATTTCGTCTATTATATATATAAACGTATATATACACGTATATATATATGTATATGTACACGTATATATATATATATATATATGTGTGTGTGTATATATATATATATATATATATATATATATACTGGAATTTGGAATTTACACAGGCTAGACTTTTAAGAAGCGGTGTTTAATTTTGACCTATTATGGAAAAAAAGCGTAGCCCGGTGCACTAAAGCTCCCGGTATGCGCAGGGTTTGGGGAAGAGCCGGATAACAAGGGGCTATTGTATGCAGTCTTACCTTACATTTATGGAAGAGGCTATTTTCACGGCTCGAACTCATAGTCTATCTCTAACCTCTAACCTCTAACCTATTAAAAGTGAGAAGGGCCTTAGAAATGTTGTTTGAATTTCTTGCCCTCCATTAAAAGTCACCCTTTTAGACAAAATCGTCTTTTTACTATTTTCCTCAAAATATTATTTAATTTTCTTTATAATATTGGCTCCTAAAATATATGGGATCGGGATTTTAAAATATATGATTAAAATAAATCTTTCTCCTGGTCTACGTAAACTAGGTACTTTTAAATATCTAAGAATAGTAATTTATTTATTTTCCTAATATTTAGTACTTTCAAACCAACTATAATTGTATATTAATTTTTTCTTATGTAATTTGTTGTAATTGATTTAGAACTCTTAAAGATAATGTTTTTTTCTTAGATTAAATAAAGAGTTAATTAATTTCTTAATGGTTTGGTTATGAGTGATTGCAAGTTTACATAATCATACAGGAAAAATCAATTGTTTTTGGACTAAAAAAATTAGTAAAGCGCGGCAGCTTCCTTTGGGGAAGGAAAACTCAATTATTTTGGGACTTAAAAAGTAAGTTAAAAAAAAGAAACAACGACTCTCGGAACTTTAATTTAAGGAAGATTTTATTTTTGAAACTTTTAATATATAAAATTATTAAAATTATATATATATACTTTAGATAAAATTGTCTTTTTCCTCTCTACTTCTTTGGAGGTAGCGGTATGGACTGTGTACATTCTACCCTCCCCAGACCCCACTTTGTGGGAATACACTAGGTTTTTTGTTGTTGTTGTAGATAAATTGTCTTTTCACTATTTTTCTAAATTATTATTTAATTTTCTTTTTAATATTGGCTCCTCAAACATATGGGCTCCAAAAATATATATATAATTTGTGTAATTTAAGACTTTCAAACTGCCTAATATTGTGGATTAATTTTTCCTTATTAAAAACTCCTATATATCTATAATCTATAATATATTAAAAGTGGAAAAAGCCTTAAAAAAGTGATTCAAACTTCTTTCCCTTCTTTATAAGTTTCTTCTTTACACAAAATCGTCTTTTCACTATTTTTCTCAAATTATTAAATCATAATATTTAATAGTCCTAAATCAATTAAAATTATCTTATATATAATTTATATTTTTACACAAAAAAATATATGGAGGAACAAAAAGAAACTAAACCTAAAATAAAAAAAGACCACAAAGGATAATATATTAAATTAAATAAAAATTTGAATCGACAACGGACATCAAAAATCTCGGGAGAAAAAGTAAAACTAAACCTAAAATTTCTTATAAATTGATAATATTTCCTTTCTACAACAATACGTCCTCAATGTAGTTCTCAAATAAGTTCTTTCTTTGTTATGGTTGGTCACAAATTTACTCGTGATTTGAGGTAAACTTTCTAGTTCTTGATACTTACAATAGTGATAATATCTACGATTAAGAAAAAAAAAATTCTTCTAATTAGAGGTAAATTTTCTACAATTTTAGTATGTTCTTGAAGTTTATAATCCTCCCTCTGTCCCATTTTCTGTCATCGTTTCCTTATCTGTCCATCCCAAAAGAATATCACATTTTCTTATTTGGTAACTATTTAAAAATACAATTTAACTTTTACCCTTATTGGTCCCACTTATAAAGCCCACTTAATTAAAAATAGTGGTAGTACATTTTTTAATAAAGGACAATTTGGTAAAAATCATCAAGTCTTTACTTATTTCTTAAACTCCGTGCCCGATCAAACTATGACACATAAAATGGGACGGAGGCAGTAATATCATATATTTGTCACAGAGAATTGTTGATTAAGAAGTTCTTCCTGAAATATCGATAGTGGCTATGATTGCAAAGAAAAATTTCCCTTTGATGTAAATTTTCTAAAATTATAGTATGTTCACATTAATATATTATCATGTATTTTTGATAGATAATTACTATTGAGATATCAAAGTACATTTGTAAAACAGAACTCCTTGAAGTGAGGTTCACGCCCGAAGCACGTATAATAGTACTAGTTAAGAAAATTGTATGAAAATAGAGTTTCTCCATTTTTCTCCTCCTCCATTTTCCCTTCTTCAGGATTTATGGTAATAATTCTGGTGATCCGTCGGGCTTTGATGGAAATCTTGAAGAATAATCAGAAGTTGTTGTTAAGGCAAGTCTAGCCCAATCCTGGCAATCACGGGGTTTTTACTGAAATCCTGGCGCTCACTGGGATTTTGCTGAAATCCTGGTGGATTTCGATTAGAAATATTGGCAGATCAGCGCAAGTCAAAATTGTTTCACTCCCTACAGCAAGATTAGATACCCTTTGGGATCTTCAAGAATGGAATATTACTTTTAGAAGAGCCCTAAATAACTTGAAATTAGGAGTTGTGGAATTCTTTAAAACTCGAGAATAATTCGAAGGGTTAACAGAGTCTTACGATAGCTTTACTGGAAACCTGGCAAAGATGGTGCTTTTTCAGTAAAGTTTGCTTATCAGACATTGTGTAATTTGGATGAGAAAATACCGAAGTGGACCTGGATATATGTTTGAAAAGTTAAGGTTCCTACAAAAGTTCTGTGTTTCTCCTGGTTAGTCGGCAAGAGAGGCTTACTCGACTCAAGAGAACTTAAAGAAAAGGGCATTCCAATTATGCTCTAGATGTCCATTTTGTGGTTTAGAAACAGAATCCAATAGACATCTGTTTTTCATTGTTCTATTTCTATCACTAGTCCTCAGTGGCAATTTTTTCTTAACACTATGGGCCTCCAATGGTGTATGCCTTCCAACACTAGTGACGTGCTAAGGAGTTGGAATTGCGGAGGGGGTGTAGTCAACAGAAGAAATGGTAGAGATTGGTTCCGACTTGTATATAGTGGACAGTACGGAAAGAAAGAAACTTAAGAATTTTTGAGGGAAGAAGTAACTCTTAACAGAACTTTAAGATGAAGTGCTTTCTTCTTTTTCATTTTTGGTGTAAAGAATGTTGTGTAGGGGAGGCAATATTCTTAGTAGATCTGATAGGCTCTGCAACTGTTAGGCTATCATAGCTGGATCTGTTATCCTATTTCTCTGTAATTATGGTTTTGGCACTATCCTAATGCCTTTATCTTTAATATTCATGTTACCATTATCAAAAAAAAAAAAGAGAGTTAAGAAATCCCGGTGAATCAACACAAGTCAAGAAATCCTGGCAACCACCAGGAGTGTGCCTCCAGATTCTTTAATGGAGGCCAAACTTATCTTAACAAGGTAAAAATTTAAACAGCGGCATGGAAAGATTCTACTTGTGCAAATCACCTATATATATAATATAATGTATACATCACACAACCCCTAGTTCTTATCACTCTATCGTGCATATCACTGGGTGCACATCAGAGGGTGACTAAAGTAACAAAAGGATGAGATAACATGTCATGAATAATAGTGCTTATGTCATACAAAGGAACAAACAAGAAGGTTTGAGTCTAAGGAGGTGTTCGTACATGCAATTTAAACTTCAAATTTGAAATTCGTGTTGTTTATGACAGTTTGAACAAAACTACGACGTCAACTTGAAATTCTGGTTTCAAATCCCAGATTGTAGAATTTCAATTCCAAACGTATCATTTCAAGTTTGTTTAAAATTTAAGACTTCATCCATAATTTAAATTTTCCAAAAAACAACTCATACACGACATTAAGAAATTGTTCGTACCACGTGGAGAATTATATTAAAGAACAGCTACTTACTAGTAGTGTTGATTTATTGGACCAGTGGATCTTTGTATATTTATGTGTCTTTGAAAGCATTCAATCACAAGCATTTATTTGTAAAATGGAACATGGTGATGCACAATTTATTAATGCGGCTGTCTTAAGATATTCCGATAACTTATTTATGAACAACAGTTTGCTCATTTGGTAGGATTGTACAAGAGTTGAAAATTTTTGATAGTTTTCATAATTGAGGGATTTTCATGTTTATGAGAAAAAGTACTCAACTAAAAACCCCACCCGCGCTTCCTCAAGTTCCTACGATATAAGCATAAGCTAGCCATGTGGACAAAGGAAGTTCAGAATATATTACCAGTAATTAACTACCAAGGAGAACGAACAAGAAGGAACAGTGAAAAGAAGACAATAAAAAAAGGTATCATGTACCTTGACGGGAAATGTGCCAGGGGGTAGCTTAGTAGTCAATAGCTCCCTCAACCTTCTAACAGCTTTAACCTTGTTGGCTAATATGTCTAGTAATGGCAAAAGCTCTTCTGTTTTCAGCGGGAAGTCAGGTGTCAACCACAAAACAGGTCTTAAACCTTTTTTGTACTCACTTTCATTCTTTGACTCGCCCAGTAGAGCTTTTTTCTTTTTCTTCTTGCCGCTCTTATCTTTGCTTTGTTTAGCATCCCCCGTATCATCCCCTTGAACTTCAGATGATGATCTATGAGTGTCATGGGATTTCTGCTTGGTATGATCTGGACCCGACTTGGAGAACCTTTTCATAATCTTTGAATCCTCTAAATCATCACCAGTGCCTTTGGAATTTTTCTTGTTCCAACCAAACCAACTCTTCTTCTCTTTAGGAACACCATTGGATTCACAACTTCTAAATGAACCTCCACTAGTATTTTCATGGCAATCCTGAACCTCAAGCTCCTCATCATCACCAAGTCCATCTGAATTACCCGTTCGAAGTGCATAATCTAATTGCATTCTTTCTTCAGCTGTTAATACACCATTATAATCATCATGTTCACCACAGTTTGTTAATTTGTCATCGTCATTCATTGAAAAGAGCTCTTCATCAGTCATGGCACCAGGAACACGCCTTGATTTTACACTAACCATCACATGAAGCATATCATACACATTTGCTTTCCATGTACCAACCATCTCAGTCCTCTCCTGTCTCCTCCAATTTAAGTGAGGAATCAGCTCAGCCTGAGTAACATCAATTCCTGGCCTATACATATTTGTTTGAGACATCAAAGCGACTTCATGGGCTACTTCAGCTTCTGATGGTTGCACACCAGCTCCCTCTAATGCATTAGTGATCTCCTTCTCCTTATGAGCAAGGACAATTAAAGAACCAGGAGGTAAAGATATGCTACTATCTTCTAATGAATAGCCCTCTCCAAGAAAGAGGAAAGTTTGATCCGAGCGTTGGATGCGGAACCCATCAAATCCAGCCAGTGTCATATCTGCACGTAGATTAGAACCCCGTTTCCAAATGCGGTACGTGTCTGATGGAGCTATCCGACCGATGAATGGAATTACAGAGCTCTCAAAGTGAAAGGTTATCTCCATATAGAAGTCACGGATACGGGCAGCTGAGGCCACAATCCTAGGAAGTCTACGACACCACTTGGCCCAAGCAAGAGGCTGATAGTAGCGAGCAATAATCATAGCAATGTTCTCCTCCCTGGTACAGACTGCTTCCTGAAGAGCACTCCAACCATTCTCATTCTGAAGACTCCAGTCAGCACCTGCAGCCATCAAAATCTCAGTAGAAATTGGGTCCCTCAACCGAACAGCAAGGTGCAAAGGAGTTTCACGGCCAGGAACATCTCGCCTGTCAATTACTGAAGAAACAGCATCGGCATCAATCTCCGCAGCCACAGACTCTGTTTCAGTGTTCACTTCACCGGCCTTGGCAAGACAAGGCAGGCAACCAACAATCTCTTTCAAAGTGAGATAGTCTCTCTTAGCCACTGCCAAATGAGCCAGACTATGGGCATACTTGGACCAATCCTCCATTGAGATCTGGTCTCTTTCCTTCCAAAACAATCTCCCTTTCAAACTAGAATTCACCCATGGCTCAAAATCTGAATCATAACAAAGAAATCTCTAGGGTTGTCCTACCAAAGAGAAATTAGATCAAAAAGAATTGATTCTTATTTTCCCTTCCACAACTGAATATTGTTGAGATTGCAAGTTTGAGGGGCTGAGATATCTTCAGTATGTACCAAGCTCAAATCTGATACGCAAATAAAAGAGAAAGGAAATAAATACAAGAGAAAAACGAAACAGCATCACACACTCATCGATCTGCCTACACTTTGTAACAGAATATTGAAAGAAGATACCTTAGCGAAAAAACTGAAGCGATCAAATAAAGGGGTTGTAATTGGGGCGACAGAGAAATTTTTATAAAGAGAAAGGGGTTGGGTAGGGTTCAGAAAACACACACACTCTCTCTGTGTAAAGTAGATGAGTGTATGTATAGGCCCTTCCTTCTTCCTCCCTAATCCCAACCCTCGCTCTCTCCCTTCACTTTTGCTATTCTCATCTCACCATCTGCTCTGCCACCCGCAACTGCTACCTAATGCTTTGCTGTTTCTGCAAAGAGAGGATTCCACTCTTTCACACCTTCATTTTCTTATATTTTACCAAAAAGACTACCTTCTCCACGTCACCCAATGGACGCTTCTTTCAATAATTTAAGGATAAAGTACACAAACCTCATACTTAACAAATTATATTATCTAATATCTCTTATTTTAAAAAAAAATTACATAAAATCTTAATTTTTAACTTTACTCCTCATATATATTAACAAAATCCCATATCATTAACTCATTCAAGCTATTTTTTTTCAAAAATTTTCTTCCCTAAAATATCTCTCTAATTATCAATAATTAAATCATCTTCCTTCCGTATTTTTTCCCTCCATCAACGCTTAAATCATCTTTCTTCTTGATTTTTCTCCTCCATTAACTCATGCAACTTTCTTTTTCATCTCCTAAAATCTCTCTCATTTTTTTTTTTGAAAAATAATCTATTGATACATATATAAATTTATTTAGCTATTCATACATATTTATTCTTTTAATAGTGATTCATACTAATGATAAATATGATATCATTATATGGGTATTATGGTGATTCACATGATAGATACATTTTGTATGATTTTAACGGGTGATACATATGATATTAATGGGTAATACATATTATATTATGGTGATTCATATGGTAGTTATAATTATTTATTTCAATTATTGGGTGATTCATATGATATTAATGGGTGATATATATGGTATTATGGTGATTCATATGGTAGATACAATTATTTATTTTAATTATTGGGTGATTTATATATATCGTATTATGGTAATTCATATGGTAGATATATTTTGTATGATTTTAACGGGTGATACATATGATATTAATTGGTGATACATATTGTATTATGGTGATTCATATGGTAGATACAATTATTTATTTGAATTATTGGGTGATTCATATGATATTAATGGGTGATATATATATGGTATTATGGTGATTCATATGGTAAATGCAATTATTTATTTCAATTATTGGGTGATTCATAAATATGGTATTATGGTGATTCATATAGTAGATACTATTATTTGTTTCAATTATTGGGTGATTCATATGTTATTAATGAAAAATAATGGTGTAGTCAGTGTAGGAAACAAAAGTAATAATATTTTTTTAAAAAAACACTAAAAGCAGAATTGAAACATAATTAAAATTAAATCTAAAAAAAATAGACTAAAATTAAAAACGAAAAAGGGAAAAAAGACGGAAAAACGTATCTTTCATAATTAAAGACGAAAAAAGAGAAACACAATTAAAATACCTAAATTAAATCTAAAAAAATAGAAAAAAATAGATATTTTTCCTTAAATAAAAGAATACAATGAATAAAAGAGAATCTATTATTTCCTTAAAAAAGAGAAACATAATTAAAACACCTAAATTAAATCTAAAAAAATAGAAAAATTAGATATATTTCCTTAAATAAAAGAATACAATGAATAAAAGAGAATCTATTATTTCCTTAAATAAATATCTTTGTCAGTTTCAAATGTATCAATTTTTTATATGTATCACCTTATAACATATGTATCGCCGTTTTAGAAATTGGGATAAAATGTAATTAACAAAATAGTTGGGATTTTACGTAATATCACTTAAAGATTCAGAGATTTAGGTAAGTTACCCATATTTTAATTCTTTTTATTCCTGCGGCAAGGCCCAACAGATATCCAGTGTCGCAAAACAAATCGTGAGGCAACTCCAGATGATTTTTCACTTTGGCACTTAACACTTTGTTTGGATGGTGGTTTGTCATGATTTCATAATGTACGATAGAGTATAGTACAATATAATATTTGAATGGATCGTATCATTCAGGATTGTTTGATAACAATTTTATTGTTTAGTTTGATGGTATGGTATTGTATGATAATGAGTAAGTTTACTAAAATGTCCCTAATTAATTGTTTTTCAATCTCTTACAACTTGCTTATACATGTGTTTAAGCCTGCTAAAAGCATTGTATTTCTTCTATTACCAGATTATGCAATGCAAGATTTTCAGTAATAATCAAACAATGTGACAAAATTATTCTCATAGGCATTTTAACAAACATGTTGAGGGCGTATAGTTTCCAATTTCAAAAACAAGTATCAATTGACCATTCCAATGCAATCACACATTTAAAACCATAAATATAACATAGAAACCATAAGAAAGACATGGGAAAACAAGAACAACCAAAACCCCCAACATATATTTCAAAACCCAAACAATGCTACAATAATACCATTTAAAACCATTCATTAAAACCTGTCTTTAGTTGAACTAACAATGAGAGAGGAGTAACATACCTTAAACAAAAAGAAAGACGGAGATAAACCACCCTTATGAGCCTTAATTGATTGTATTTAGGAAACCCTAACCTCTTCTTGAACCTTAAGCTTGAGAGAGATTTTAAGAGTGTTTGAGTGAGAATAGGAGGTTAATAGAGTTCCAAAAGGTGTTTTATGTTGTGGGGTCAAAAAAGGTTAAGAGGAAAAATGCCCAGAATACCCCCAACTTAAACTGTAAAAATTCTCGCAAGTGGATACGATTGGAACCCTCAACTCGTACCCATATCATACGAGTGGTACCCTAAAATCGTCACTTGACCAGAAAATTGGACACCACATTCTATCCAACATACGACTCTTTTGCCCAACTCGTATCATCACCATACTACTAGTATCCTTCAAGTCATACCATAAGAAAAACATCTAGGCTCGACACTACACAACACATGATTGAACACTATACTTTTCATATTCTGAACATGCGACTCGTAAGGAGACTTCTCATATCTAGGTCAGAATGTGGCAAATATTAATTTGAATAACAAATGACCAGGGTTCTAGACCTGTACCCACACCATATGAGTCACGGTATGAGTCGTATGATGATCAGAAGGTTCAAGTCTCAGGAAATTTTCAAGGGCCAAAACCTAGGGTGTTTTATGTAGGCACCATTAGGGTGCCAATATTATTACCCAAAATATCGAATCTTCCATAGCAATTAAAAAACAAATCATCCAAATAACATAAGAGCATTCAAATGAGCATCCAAACTAATACAGGCCTAGAAATATGAAATAAATATGAATACGGAGACGGGAACCCCCAACTAAAAGCTTGCATTGTCCTCCATGCAGCATACAAAGAGTAAAAGGGGATCCCTGAATCCGCATCAGGCTCTACCGTCACTAGTTGTCTCCTTATCATCACTACCCGACTGCGGATTATCATCCTTGGACCACGTAGTTGGGGCCTCATCATTAAAATCTTTTCTCGGGGAAAGAAGTCTCTTTTTGGGCCTCAAGACTTTCAATAGGCCCTTCACTCCTTTCCACATCCAAGTAAAAAATTTGTCTCTTATTCTCCCTCTTTCTTATCTTATCATAAGACTCTTGTAGAGACTGATGAGACCATGCCAATGAGGAATAGGACCGCTCTAGCAATGGTAGCTTTCTTCTCTTTTTAGTCCTCAAAGAACCTCTCATAGTCGTTTCGGGCGACATAGGAATAACGAGTAATGGAAGGTTTTCCCAGCCCCTAAGGTAGGTTACATACCAACTCCTTAATAATCCACATCTAGCCCGAAAGGTCCTCAAATGGATCGGCTGAGGATGGCTTGCATGAATTCATATTATCATCCATTGACTTACCCCAATCGATTCTCCTCTTTTTGCTCTTTGATCCCTCGCCACGTATCGTCAATGGGTAGATGGGTATCTTCAGGGATACAAAGTTATCCATCGAATATTCCTCCACCTAAGCCCTTTTGCATAGCTTAGTGACCAAATAGGGAAATAAGAGCATGGGGCCGCCCTTGTTCTTGAAATACCAAATCTCCGAGAATACAAAACGACCAACATTTAAAGAAATGTTATCCAAAAGGCAAGCTACCATCTGGGATTGCATGGTCGAAACATGGGCCATGTTGGTAGACGAAGAAACACAACTACAGATGATAGTCAACCAGATCTTAGTCTCTACCTTGAACTCATTCATTGTTATCCCATGTTTTGTTGCGGCCTATGAAACATTCCTTCCCGGGCATAGTTTTTCAACCAACCTGCTCCCTGGGACATAATCCTTGGCTTCATATTCCCTCATATCCATATTCGGCAGCCCATAAACTTCATTGATCTATTCGTACTTAAAATAAACTTGCTTACCTCAAATCGTCATAACTAGGGTAAAGATTTTTACTATGATGAGATTTATGTAGAATTCTCTCACCCATTGCTCATTGGTCCTGCACGGGTCGGGGGCAAAGCATGTCCATCCGGTGGCTACGAGCCTCCCATAAAAAGCCGAGATCTTTTTAACCATATTTTCTATCGATATGCCCTTCTCGGGTAGCAATTTCCTCCTTGTAAGGTCCTCATAGTAGACAGTTTCATATTCGGGGGCCATGAAATGAGTGTTATTGTAGCCTATCATTCTTTGCTTGATGTACCTGAAATCCATACACATACCATTATTCATCAAGATAAATATGGAGAAACAATTTTATACGATAATTAAGCTAAAGGAATGGCTTAGGGATCATGAACTGGCTTAAAAATGATAATTCAGGGGTTTGGGCTACTCTGTCAGACAAGACTTGAGTCTTGCGATGACATCCGCTGAGTCACAATCATGACACCAAATCGCACTCAACGTGCCACGATCACGACACCTGAGGCTACCATCCAACAATTTTCCAACCTCAAAAATGTAAATTTCTCTATCAATTTGTGTTCAAAACAAGTAAATCAAACCAAGAACATGAAACACAATTCTCAAACATCAACTCATGCCCTTAAATCTATGAAAATCAACTAAAAGGTTCATTTGAACATTTCACCGAACACTTGGTGTGCATATGTAATTTAATACCAATTTTGAATAATTTTGGGTACTCAAGACTTCCCCAATATTGTGCACACCAAAATCATTAGCCAAAATACTAAGCAAGATCAATTAAGACCACAATTAAGCACCCAAACCACAAATTTAGGCTATTGTCCTACTCATGATTCTAAGGCTCATATTTAAATACAAAAGAGGAAAATTAGATTTCATACCAGATAAAGAGATACAGAGAGAATGTTATGCATTTTGGATACCCTTAAAACAAGTAAAAATGGGTACAATTGTGAGTAATTTAAAAAGAGAGTGTGGTGGGAACCGTTTTGGGCTACTATTAAGATTTTAAAACTACCCCGATTGTGATCATGATAAAAGTTTGAGATCACGATGACACGATAATTGCAATTGCGATATCATGGTGATCACGATTGTGATAACCGAGGCCAGTTTCTGCTCCCCTATTTTCATCTACTCTACCCTAACTCAATTCCCCGATACTTACCATTTCTTGAAATCACTCACATGCACCCTTTGGGTGCCACATTTGCATGGATCAATCAAACACAAACAAAATCTACTCTAACAATTAGAGTTTAAAGGATATGGGTCAAATTAATGACCAAGATGGGCTACCTCCCATCCAATGCCTAATTTAACATCGCGGCACGACGTCCATCAATTATCAAGTTAGATATTTGAGTTGAAGTGACCCAAGATCCACTCCTTCATCCACAACATTGATCACAGACACCACTTGTAGCTCTATTGGTTACTTTTTGATTTTGCATACATGAAAAAAGGCTTCATCATTATGCATCCAGAACTTCATTACTTCATTTCTCCATGCTTCATATCAAATAGAGCCCTTTTGGTTGCTAAAAATAGTTTTCTGAGTATGATTGGTATCTCATGATAGATATAATAATCGAGGACTATAAAATCAGTTAGGAGGCTGAACCGACCAATCTTTACCAATACATCGTACAATACTTCAATCAGTTTTTTAATTGAGCGATACACCATCAAGAGTCTCATGGTAGTAGGTGTATGTAACGCCCCAAATTAGGTACTAGGAATGATACATGGTGCTCATGATCCTGAACGACCACAAGCTAACCCATGATTGATATCTGTACCTGTACACTGCATAATATGACATAATAATGCAGAAATATGCATTGAAAGGCCATAAGGTTCAATACTGAACATAATCTGAATGATGTAACATCTGTGTGGGGTAATAGAATACCCAAAACAAAACTAAACATACTAAATTCTGAAACATGATAGTCTAGAAAGCCTCTAACTGACTGATCTGTCTGAGTAAGAAGCTAATGGGACATGTCCCCAACTAACTCCAACTAATAAACTAATTAATGAGATAATAGGGAATAATCATGTCCTTGAATGATGAGGACTCACTTCTAACTCTGACCGCTGAAACTGGAATCTACTGCTGATCTGGAGCTCGAGACTCTGAACCTATGGTATAAGACACCATAGCACAAATGCGTCAGTACTTTGAATGTACTGGTATGCATGTGAGGTAGGATGAATGCATGGGGTCCATATGCATGAATACATGCATGAGACATAACAACTGATACTAATACTATGATAACATGATTACTGAATCTGAATATAACTGATAACATGAGTGACTGTATCCGACAGTCCTGAATCTGATGGAACTATCTGAGTTCCGTACTGTATCTGAGTTGACTGTATCTAACAGTCCTGAAATTTGAAAAACTATCTGAGTTCTATTACTGAGACTGATTGACTGTATTTGACAGTCCTGATTCTGTAACATGAAACTGTGGGAAGTAGTTATCTAACCGACATACCCCAAATGATGCATTATAGCTGAATTGGGGTCTAATCTATGCCCTGATTGGAAGGGTGTTAATATCGCGCCACTGGTAAGGACAACATATGAGTGACCCTAATATAACAGGTAACTCTAGTGAGAACGGTGGGAACCCTCATATAGCAGGCTAAGCCACCTCATCTACCCTCATATAACAGGCTATGATATCTCAACCTATGCTGGCTACATAGTTCTGGAATGCAGGGATTGCTTCTAAGAATCACACCCTCATATAATAGGTGAGTTTCCATTCTTGGGTTCGCTCGGTGCTAATTTCTACTCCCATCTTAATAGACACTGAACATGATTTACTGAACTGAACATGGACTGAGTTACTGAATTCTGTTGACTAATAGAATATTACTGATAACTGACAAATGACTGAGTTCACGAGATCATGGAGATTTCCTGAGTCATAAGACTGTCTGAAGTCTAAGGATTCATAGCTTGACTAAGAGTATCGTGGAAACATGACATGGCTCTAGGCACACAACTAATATTTCGGGTACAAGTACCCCCAGGACTCGATGGAAGGAAAACTGACCAAGCATAACTCACTTGAACATATAACTAACATCATAATCCATAAAACATTTATAGAAGTATTCCATCAAAACATGTGATGGGCATAACTTGTACATACATGGGGATTTCATGATATCATACTAGTTGGGCATTATTCCTTCATCTAGGCATTTAATCGAACACATGGTAGGCATAGCACATGTAGACAACATTATACAACAATTAATCATCATAATTCATCTCTAATTTCATCATCTAGGGTTTATTTATAGGTTCATGAATATACATCTATACAAATCAATTCCACATAAAATTGATCACCCAACATGGATTTGAATTCAATTGATCATTCTCAATATAAATAAAACAAACCCAACATGAAATTCATAAAAAAAATCCATAAACTTAAACTTATAAAAGAGATTCTTAGGCTTCATTGATGAAAGGAGTCCATGAATGAACACTACGCATACCTTAGTTCGTGATTTCGTGAAGATTGACGGAGGAAAATTTCTTGGAATTGGATCTTCTATGAAAACCCTAGCTTGTTCTTGAGAGGTTTTTGAGAGAAGAGAGCGTATTTTGGGTGAAAAGTGGCTGAATCATATGTTAAAGGGCTTAAATAGGGGTGGGAAATTGACCCTTTTAACCCTGGACGCGTCTTGTAATTTCAGTAAAAATTTCCCGAATTGAACCCCTGGCTCGATGTGGTGCTATCGCGCCGTGTCACTGGAATTTGACAATTGGGAAACTGAGGGATGGCACGACGCGGAGCCATCGCGTTGCCCCTTCTTTTGTGACCTGGAACTTTGGCGCGACGCGGAGGAAATCGCGCTAAGACACTGGAAAAGGATAATTATGAATTTGGGCCCTGGCGCGACGCGCCATAATCGCGGACCCCTACTGGAATTTACCAAATGTCATTTCCTCTTATGGTGCGGCGCACCACTGACTAATATGGTGTTGTTTTACGATGAGAACTTGAAATAGTCGTAACTTCTGACCTGGTTATCGGATTTGGACAAATCTTATATCTATGGAAAGCTTATTGAATTTCCCACATGATAAAAAGTGAAAATCTTGAAAATTACTCATAGAATAACCATCATTCAATTTAAAAGCTAATACTAGACATTCTTGGGACGAAATTAGCTAGCAAAAAGTACGGGGTATTACAGTGTAGGATTACCTAACCCAAGCCTTCAATACACAACATATGGCATCAAGTTGATACTAACCTCAAGGTCACATAATGCCTTTTCAAATTTGTGAGTCCCAATGGTGCAAGGGATTGTAAAAGCACCCGAGTCTTTCTTTTTCTTTGCCATGGCATTTGACATGATAGCGCTACAACTATTAGTTACTTCAATAGTTTCACCATCCACAAGCCACTTCTTTGACATCAAGTTTTTCATTGATCTAGCATAACCCAGAATCTCTCGGAGAGCCTCCAACAATGGAATATTGATTGAGAGGTTGCTAAGATTTGCAATAAGCTTTTTGAAATTAGCAGTATCATCTTTCTTCTTCAACCTTTGTGGAAAGGGTATAGGAATTTTCATTGGGGTAAATGGAACACTTTGAGGTTCTTTCCCTACTTTCTTATCACAATTAATCACGTTAGTAGTTTGCTCATCATCACCATTCTTTTCAACTATCATTGGTTCCTCGTCATCTTCTTCAAGAGACTTTGAAGTACCATAACTTGACATTTTGAACCACTTCCTCTTTGGATTTATTTGATCATCAAGAGACTTTTCCTCAACTTCAACCACATGACCACCAAGATTTTTACCACTTCTCTTAACTATGGACATAACTTGGGCATTATTATTTGGATTTGCTACTGTGTCACTAGGTAGTCCTCTTTTTGGTCTAGCATTGAGTTGGGTTAAAATTTGCCCCACTTGTGTCTCCAATTACTTGATCGAAGCCGAATTTGAAATGACCATTTGTTAAGTTGAGAAAAGTCGTTCTTCATCTTCCTTACCATTTTGTCGGCACCTTCAACACGTAGCAAAATTCTAGCAAGCACATCTTTGATTTTAATTTTTTTTGGGTCCACCAAGCTTGATTTCTTATCCTTGATACAATCATGAGGTGGCACATATCTATCATAGCCTTTTCCCTTGTCCCTCCACTCTCGATCTCTATCTCTTTCTCTATCATGCCAATCAAGATCTTGGTCTTAATTATTCCAACCTTGAGTCCCTCTTATCTTTGGTAGGCGGGGCAGGAACCCCCCAAATGATTTTCCAAAAACCTTATCTCTTCATCGAGTGCCTTAGATTTATCCTTATCATAACTTTTGAAACCTTGAGAGGAAACATCATTGATAGATTTTGTAGGTTCTCCCATTACGTATTTGGTGAGGAGATCTAATTGGGTCATCACCTTTGCCATATTTTCACCCCTTTCTTTGTCTTTCTTTTTTTCTCTTTGTTGACATAAAATGCAGCAGGGGACCCTATGGTGACATCAGAGTCTCGGGTGTGCCATACCCAATTTTTCTCTATGACTTGCTCAAGTTGATTTGCTACAACACCATATGACAACTTTACAAGAGAACCACCCGATGCATTGTCCACCACTGTCTTACTTAGTTAGTCCGATGTCCTATAAAGATTTGGAGGAGTATCTTCTCCGAGACTTCTTGGTTATTGAATTGCATCAACTTATCACTAAAGTATTGCCATACCTAATATAATGTTTCAACACTAAGTTGACAAAAAAATTTGATTTCGTCTCTTAGTTGTAGCATTCTAGACGATGGAATTTTTTTTGTGATTTTGTCTCTTAGTTGTAGCATTCTATACGGTGCAAAATATTGATCCAAAAAGGCCTTCGTAAGTTTGATCCAAAATGTAATAGACCTAATGGGTAGAGATCTCAACCACAACACCACTTCACCTGTTAAAGAAATCAAGAGAAACCTTAATAGAATATACTCTTGAGTGATATGAGCAATATCAAATGAGGAACACACCTCAATGAAGTTTTTCAAATATAAGTTGGCATCTTCGTATGCTTGGCCCCCGAATAGACCCTTCATTTACAACATATAGAGAATTACATTAGCGATATGGAATACTCTATTTCCCTCGATCGGTGGGATGCAGATGACACTAGCATGCCCCGCATCATTCAGATGATCCTCATCCCGAGATGTCCATCAAATGAGCCTTTATTGCTCCCATTATGACTCATGATGTCGCTATTACTATGAAAGTCACCAAACCAAAAAAACAACAACAACAAGCAAGGTAAATAACAAAACTACGATTAACCCAAGTTCACTAACAATACCGCAGTAGTAAAAACTAAGCTCCATTCCCCGGTAATGGTGCCATTTTTGATAATGCTCAACTTACACCATTATTTCGATGCAAGACAGTTGTTATCAATATAAACCTGACAAAAGTCGAGGTTTTATCCACAATGAGTACAAACTAGCTTTTAACACCTTTCGTGTGTTAAGAGTTAACTAGGAGTTAACCCGCAATGCGAAACTAAAACCAAACATAAATGTAAATTAAGGGTTGTTGAATGGGAATGTTGTTGAATGCAATGGCCAAAAATAACTCTAATATGAAGTTGAACAATTGTTGAGTAAATCAAGTGAGAAGGATCTAAGGCTTATACTCTCTTAGGAGTTGTGGAAACATGAGTGATTAAAGGTTAGTCCAATTCTTAGTTAAGAGTTTGGGTAGGCTAGGTTTAGGGTTTTAGTGTTAATCTTTCAACAAGACACTAAAATTTCACTCATGGATTCTTTCAAATACCTTATGATCATGGAAAATTCATCAACCCAATACCTCAACTTAGCATCCTTATTTATAAGATAATACTTATGAACATAGCAATTTCACATAACATCCTTATTTCAAAGATAATGATAAGGAAGAAGCTAAAATTAATTAGTTGTTTGCAACTACTCGTCACCCACATCCCTCTTTCAAGAATGGCATGGGATCCAAGGCAATTGGGGTTTTCACTCACAATTCTTAATTCAAAACTAGAGTAATAACAAAACACAATTGGGGTTTTCACCCATAATTCTTAATTCAAAACTAGAGTAATAGGAAAACCCAACATCCTCAACTAGTTATCTGGACTAACAATTAACACCCACACAATATTGACCTCCTAATTAAACATAACCACAAGATAAGAATTTAGCTACTCATGAAACTAAAGAGAGGAGATATATGCAAGTTGGCATTTAATGCCTTAATTGAAAAGCAAAGCAAGAGTAAATTCAAACTTCAATTTCAAATTACAACTAAAAATTTCTTGAAAAAATTACTAACAATTGTTCTTTCTTCAATATATGATGTTTTTCTCTCGACCCAAAATAGGAAAATTAGATCCCAGATGATTAACTTCTAAAAGGTTTTTGTCTATTTAGGATTTTGGGAACCAACTATGTGAATTTGCACTTCTTCTCTTGAAGTTTTCCCGCTCCACCATGATCGCCCTCTCTTGACTGTGTTCGCGACTCCTACGATTGTGGTGTTTACCTTTCGATCGCTGAGGCTTGTCTTGACTCTGGATCATGATCGCGACCCTCAGGACTCAATTATAGTACCTGAGGGTCGATCCCTGGTCCTAATTTTCAGCTTGTGCAAGTACATTGGTCATTTTGCTTCCCTTTCCAACTTTACTTCAACTTTTTTTCATCCGATTACCTGCAAACACCCAAACCATGGGATTTAATGCATTTTAATAAAGAATTAGCCTCACATACATAATCAGTATTGACAAATTTGGATATAGATGAGTGGCTAGTTTGCCACTCATCAATGTTGTGCACTTATACACTGGATTATATTTCTTAATCTTATAATTACTAGAATTTCTATCAAGTGCACAACAACACAACAATTTGTATTTTAGATTGAATTTGCAGTTAGCCCTCACTCTATGAGTTTTGTTAGGTTTTAAAACAATCTGAACATTATTTTCTACTGCATACCTCCCCAAAGCTTTTCTAAATTCCTCAGGACCATTTAAAATTATACCAAGTTCAAAAATAACAACACCACAATAATTATTAAATCTGATTTTACTACTTCTTCTTGGTGAATTAACATCCACAATAGCATCCTCATCTACCACATCAGTGCTATCAGTACTATCACAGTCTGAAATATTAATGTACTCTTTATCATTTCCTAATCTACCCACATATCTATCTTTTTTATTTTTGTTAATGTCTTGAAAACCTTGGTTAATACCTGCTTCACCTACTCGTATTTCTTTTTTTTCTTTTGATTTTATTCTTAGATTTTTTTGTTCTACTTTCAGCCCTAAAGGCCCTTAACTTTTCATCAATGTCTGAACCATTCTTATCAGGGATTTCACTATCTAATTCACTACTATGTAGATCTAATTCTTACAATTCTGATCTTGATTAAGACCTCTATCCTTATTACCATCACTACCTATATCATCTTCATCATTAAACTTTGGCCTTTCTAAAAGAGAAATATGATTTTACACAACCTCAAGATCTTTATTAATGTTATGAAGAATATACACATCAAGCTCATCACTATCTTTTAAGGTCTTCACAAAGTCTAATAACTGATTATCAAAAGTTATTTGAACTAGCTTACTACCATCTATATGTTAACAGTAAAACCCCTTAACTTTTGAATACCCAAGATCTTTGGTGTAGGAAAGGATCTCAAAAAAATTGTAGTAGTTTTTATCAATAGCAATGGAAAAGATATCTACTTCACTTATAACTAATCTTAGGTCAGCTACAATAGTTCCCCTATGATGAAAACGGGTTAAAATACAGTTGCCTGTTATATTTCCTAAACACCCCCCAAAGATTCTAAACAAAAAGAAATATCCATAATGCCTTGAAACTTAAAGGTACAAAAAAACCTTGTCTTTATTAGTGAAATCTCTCAAAAAACCCTAAATCAGTGAAATCTCAAAAAATTGCCAAACCCCCTAACTTTATCACTAAAATCACTAAAATAAATCCTAAAGACGCAAATTCAACAAGACACTATAATATTAGGCGTAAACAGTCCAAATAGAAAGAAAAATACATAAACTTAAAGAATAAGTTTAGTTTGACCTCCAATTTCTTTAATTTTGTCAACTTTAAACTAAATGTCTTAAATTTTGTCAATGAAAATGAGTCAATACTTCATTGCAAGCATTGTACCTACAAAATACACCTTTATTAGCTAAAAATCACTAAGAATCAAAGAAAAATCAAAGAAAAAGTGAAAAAGATAAGAGGCTTACAATGGGTTTTTAGTCGAGTTTCAATCGGAGTAAAAAGTAAAAAATGAAGACTTTTGAAATTTCCCCTCTTTTAGATTTAAAGGTGTCACGATTTGAGGGCCTAGTCGTGATAGGTATCTCAAACCCACCTTGGATTGGAGACCACACCCATAGCCTAACTAATCGGTCACAATATTGATAAACAACGGAAGACACCCAAAGTATAAAGATAAGACAATTAATGTAACTCAAGTGGAATCAAGAGTTCAAAACAATGACTATCCCACAATTTGTCCACAAAGCCTCTAACAAAATTAAATGTGATACCAGGTTAGGAAATGCCCCTGACCATGGCCTAAAAGGGTATCCATAATATAAAAAGAAATCAAAGTAATTTTGATCTCATAAAAGAAAGCAGTGAAATATTTGTCCTTCGAAAGATTGAGGCTCACCACTTCAACGCAGACCAACCGACGAACCAGAAACACGTAACCCTGCATAAGAAAATTGTAGAAACCCTTAGGACCCTACATCATGACATGATGTAGAGTCCGTGGATGGTTAGCAAGGTAAGCTCTAACATGTAACTCAGGGAAGGGATAAATAATGCCATTTACAAAACAAAACTAATCTCAATGTACATGTTCATAGTACATGCATATACATATATATAAGATTCTGGAATAGGGTATAGGGTTTAAGCATAAGATTTAAAAACCATAACTTAGACTGTGTATCTTTAACCGTCCTAAGGGCACCCACGAGCTATATGGGTTAGCTCCCCCTACTGAAAGGTCCCAGTGTGTGTTAGCTGCATAAACCAGGAAAAATTCGAGGAATGGCCAGGGAATCCATGACCCCAGCCATTCCAAAATATGTATAAAGTGTGAACTATACACACGATCATAAAAAACCCCACACCGACAAATGTGGTTTCCAGTATTGGTCCCTATGGGACCTCCACTTTCCACGGTGAGCTACACAAGCCCCTTTAAGCCCAATTTAAAAATTTGCACATAATTCATCAATTTAACCAAGTAGTTATCCATTTTGGCATTTATTATTGGTATTATCATACCAATTTATTGTGCTTGCAAGCTTATAGAATTATGATGTTCTAATTATCCATTAACCTAGGGAATCTACGACCCCTAAATTCCAATTTGAAAACCATACCATGGCCACCAAGGCTATTTCAAAACCATTTTTGTCCACATAGCCATTAATGCAATACAATTTCTTCGAACAATAAGCAAAACTATGTAATTGTCCATATTTCAAAACCAATTATGCAAACGAGTTGTGGTTAATACCGGTTCCAAACCAAATTACATAAAATTTAGGGGAATTCACAACCCTCTTCCCTTTCACCATACCCATGCACAATTTCAGTTCAAAGACTATGAAATAAAGCATGAAAAACCATTCCAAAATCATGGGAAAGTCAACCAAGTAGTAGTCATACAAAACCCTCAGCCTATCATTCAAAACCCAATAATTAAATTCACATAAACCATGATTAAATACATCTTTTATATAAAATTAAGTTAGGAATGAGATACATGCCTAAAAATACCAAGAATTTGGATAAGGAAACCCCAATTTGAACCTTAGGTGCTCAATTCTTTGAAACCCTAACTTTTTTTTTACTTTGGGAGAGTTTAAGAGAAGAGAAAGGTGTTTTCATTTTTTTTTATGGATAATAATGGGACCCTAGAAGTGTTTTTATGTTATGGGAATGACTTAAGGATGGGAAAAGACTAAAAATCCCTTAATAAAAAATATGCAGAAAAACTGTCACCAGTTGTTGCGGGTTAGGTGATGACTCATAATGACTGGAAATGAGTCTTTGCTTAGAATCGTAGTCTGGATAGTGACTTAGGGAACCCTTACTATTATGGTCATGAGTCCCTCCTCACGACTTGTGACCACACCTTACAACTCGCAGGGTCTTAGTCGTGGTCAGGACAAAAACTTGAGCAATCCTCACTAGTTAAGATATGATTGGATCTATACAACTCGTGATGAGTGATAACAACTCATCACATGAGTTGTTGCATAGGAAATGATCATAAAAGTCAAGAAACTTATAGAGGATAAAACCTGGGTATTACATTAACCCCCCCCTAAGGATCATTCATCCCTAAATGAGGAGTCAAGGAACCTATTAGCATAATAACAAGAAAGAATACACACATACCTAAGCAATAAATTCTAAAGGCCATAAGAAAAAGACTAAAAGTCATACCTCAAGGATTTTCATCCAACACGGGGAACAAGAATGAATACTTGGGCTTTATGTCCTCTTCAGCTTCCCAAGTAGCTTCTTCCACCTTTTGATTCCTCCAAAGGACTTTAACTAGAGCTATATCCTTAGTCCTCAGAAAATAGACTTGTCTATCCAAAATCTCAATTGGGGCTTTCTCATAAGATGAAGAATCCGAGATACCAACATTTACCATAGGAATAATCAAAGAAGGATCAACCACACACTTCTTCAAGATTGATACATGGAAGACAATATAAATAGAACCCAAACTTGTAGGAAAATCCAACTCATACAAAACATTCCCAACTTTCCTTAAAATCTGGTAAGGACCAACATAACAGAGACTGAGCTTTCCTTTCTTTCCAAACCTCATCACTCCTTTCATAGGATAAACTTTCAAGAATACCCAATCACCTACATCGAACTCTAGCTCCTTTTACCTCATATCCTCATAAGACTTTTGGCAACTTTGGGCAGTCATAAGCCTATCTCTAATCACCTTCACCTTCTCTATGGATTGGTGAACCAAGTCCGAACCAAAAAATCTAGCCTCATAAACCTCAAACCACCCATAGGAGACCTATACTTCCTATCATAAAGAGCCTTAAAAGGAGCCATCTGAATACTTGAGTGATAACTATTATTATACGCAAACTCAATAAGAGGTAAATAATCCAGCCAACTCCCCTTAAAGTCAATTACACAATCCCTTAGAATATCCTCCAAGGTATGAATAGTACATTCCACTTATCCATCGTTTTTGCAGGTGGAAGTGATGCTAAGGTTCACCTTAGTCACCTAACTTTTTTAAAATGAACGACAAAAGTGAGAAGTAAATTATAATGACCCTTCAGGTCATTTCTCATGTTTACGCTTATTTTTATTATTAAAGATTTTCCATAGCCTCCCTAATTCATTTATGACTTACTGGAAATGATAGTTTAATTATCGGGCAATCCATTTGTTTTTAGAGCTATTTCCCCGCTTAGAAGTCTTCATTGGCTCCAAATGGACACCGAGCAAAAATTTCAGTAAAATAATATCAGATATGAAATTTATCTTTGCCAACACATCCAAAATAGTGAAATCAATATGGTTACATATCTCGTTTGCCCAAATTGTTCTCCGAATGCATCCCAAAGCCTTGGCCAAAACTTGGAGTTTTAGCCTCTCTCAGTGTAGAAAGTATTGTGATCATGTGGGACATGGTGCAATCATGATAGCCACAATCTCGGTTAGCGTGTGTCTATGATCACCACTCCTGAGGGCCTGGGATGGTCCATTTAAAGGTTCTCCTTAGTAAAAAATTGGCCATTTCTTTATTATCTAAAGCCTCTAATACACTAATAGAGAGATTATTCTTTATAGTGTGTGTTGGATATTTATTGAGAGCTTAAATAATTTGCATATTCATTATTAGCATCGAATCAAAGGAAAGATTCCCTTAATTTTAGTGTTAAATTCTTGATTATTAGACCCAAAACCACTAAGGGATTGAGGCTTTATTTTAGCCCTAAATATGGTTGTTTTGCACTAATTTATTAAGGGTTATAACTCCTCAATGGTATTTGAACAATGGGTTGGTCTCAAAAACTTTTTTTTCATATGTGGGATCCACTTGGGGTTTTTTGGTATCTTTTTAACCCAAAGCACAATGATGTAATATCGGTGTTGATATTCTTATAATAATGCATAGATTTCATTTTTTCTAACTTTGATGATGGATAAATCTTCAAGGAAAGAGAAAGCAAAGAATGTTGGTTAGTAAGCTATATTTGAATTTGAGGTAGGTTAGGCTTACTTGTAGTTAGATTGAGCTTTATTTTGGTACGACTTTTATATCTTACTAAGATTAGGTGGGGTCTTAGATGTCAAAATAGTAGATGGTAATGTTTGGTATTAGTTGAATCATTTAGGCCTTTGAATACATGATGTGGGATACTTAACTCATAGTCTAAAACTTTGGATTCTTTGGACTTGTTATCTCATGAATAGCATGAGAATGCTCTAGTTGCTCTAGTTTGATAAGGGTGACCTTGTTCACTCATCTTAAGAGTATGTTGACCAAGACATGTGTAGTTGTGAACTGGCATTAGGTGCTTTGGATGACTTAAGAGTAATACTCAAGGTAAAATTATCCTATTAGAATTAGTGAGGATTGATAAACCTTTGAGACATGATTTAGATAACTTAGCCTAATTTTAGGTAGAAGTTAGACTTAAAGGAGATAATTTAGAATACTAGAAGCGGAACTTGACCCGTCTTAAGCTTGAACTATGTAACTTCATTAGTGACCTAGATACTTATTAAACACCTAGAATATGATCTTGGTAGTACGATGGCTAACCCGATAAATGGATTATTCATGATGTTGATTTGGAAATAATGTGCATACTTGATTGAATATTTTATTATCATTACTTGGATAACATCGGGAGTCTTGTGAGTTGAACCTATGACTATGTTATCATTTAACTTCTTGGCTAGTTACCATGTGAACCTTAGATTATGGTTGTTACTCATGTTATGTTCGACATGATGACTAAACTAATGTTGTAATAAAGATCCTCTTGTGCTAATAATGTAATCCATGCCTAAAAAGAGAGAATCTAGAAAGTATAAATATGACTTGTAATCTTTCATGTGTTTCCTTACTTTTCTTACACTCTATTATTGTGGGGTTTGTACTCTTTATTACTTTGGCTATATATATATATATTGTTATCATGATGAATATTGAGAAGATTGTGATGCCCGACAAGTCTGGAGGATAGGCTGGTAATACTATAATGCCTGATAATTTCGAAGGATATATTGGTAATATTATGATGCCCGATAAGTTCAGAGGATATATTGGTGATATTACAATGCCCGGTACATCCAGAGGATATAGTGATGTCATGTTTGGTGAACATGTGTAAGTACGTTCATGTGTGGTTATGCCTTTATATGATACACCGGTATGTTCCTTGAAGATATGATGTTAATCTTTGGATGTCGGTTAAAATTCTTCAATCCTAATAACTTATTTAGTGGTATAGTTCTTGTTAGTGTTGAATGGTGTAGAAGTAAAATATGCCAAAAAAAAGTTAAGGCTAATTGGTAAGTGGAATCTCGTGTAGAAATAAGGATTCACCTAGTGGGTATATTTGGCTTGAATAAAGGGGTTAACTAAGGAGTATTTCCTAGTTAAATGAGTTGTGTGATAACTAGTTGGCTACTAATTGACTAGTTTACTTGATGATTAGAAGTCTAGAATATTAGATAGGGGACCTCGCTAGTTGTAAATGCAGTAACTAGTAGTTCAACTATTATGAGTGTGGGTTGGTTAATATTGAGTAGATAGAATGTATTAATGGCATAGATTTCTAAATGGCTATATGACTATGATTATGAGTATATGCTACTTCAATTATTATAATTGTTGAGGATTTAAAATTTTGCTGAATAATCGTGTTCATAAAATATGGTGAACCTTGGACCATGAGAAGTTGGTTATATGTCTATATGTCCTGATGATTTGATTCTTTGAGTGTACTCTCCGGTTGTATGGGATGCCGTGATAAGTTTTTTACTTATTATTCTTTTGAGTATACTTCTCGGTGGTATGGGATGCCATGGTGAGTTCTTTTACTTTATGTTTTAATATTGGTATGTGCGTTGAACAGATATTTACATGATTGTAATATATATGTCGCTTTATGATTCCGTATCAATTTTTTATTTTATATAACGGTTTTAGGTATGTGTTGATATGAGAAGTCGTATTATTGTTCCAGCTGATTAATTATTTTGTATAGCGATGATGAAGATGATTCACTTTTGATTCTGTACCTTGTCCTTGAGATATATTCTATCTTTTTATCATAATTTAGCTCAGTTGGCCGATGATGCCTACTGAGTACCTATTGTTTTGGTTATCATACTACACTTCTATACCTTTTTGGTGCAGATCCGAGTACTAGTTTTAGCTGCTAAGTTGAGATTATATTAAGTTGATATTCCAGAGATAGGGTGTGCTCTTGGAGTTTTGAGTCGCCCATTTTCCTCCTATACTTATTTAGTCTTTTGTATTTAAGATGAATGTATAAGATTATTTAGAATTTGAGTTGTATTTTCTATTATCAAACTTAAATGCTCTTGTACTGATATTATCAGATCGTGGGAATTGGTATCCATAATTGTTTATCTATTGTAGAACATTGTTATCTATGATTGTGTTCTTCTATTGTGGCCCTTGTTGGGTATTTCTACTGAAGTAACTCATTGCCTTAGCTCCGGGTTTTAGTGTTGGCTTACCTACTGGTGGGTTTAGTAGGTGCCATCACGATTCGTTAATCATATCGTGACAAATTGGTATCAGAGCCTAGGTTTCATCGATATTATTGATACAAGAGCAAATGTCTAGTAGAGTCCTATGGATCAGAACGTTGACGTCCTTTTCCTATCTTTGGGAGGCTATAGGACATTCTTAGGAGTTCTTCATTTCTTTCCCTCATATTGTGCTAAGAGTTTGAGTTGATTTTTATGATGTTTTCTTGATTCTACTCTCTCGCAGATGCCCAGTACACGTGCTACAACTAGGCGTGATGAAGGTCCTGAGGCCCAACCTAAGGATCTTTCCCCTGTTTAAAGACAACCTCAAGATATCTCTAAACCCCACTCCTGTACCTAAGCCAGAGATTCTTTCGCTACATCCCGCGGTGGGCTAGGGACTAGTACAAGCTCCACCAGGTTTTATTCCCTCTTCATTTCTTAGTGATGCTTTGGTTTCGTTTTGGGGTATTATTGATGGTGTGCAAACTACTAGGACAGGAGTACAGCCTAGAGCTACAGCTCCCAGAGTTGAGGTTTTTCCTATGCTGGTAGTTGTCAACTGACAGTCGCTCAGCCAGTTATGACCCAGCCTGCTATATCTATTGAGGAGCAAAAAATGTTGGGTAGGTTTTTGATGTTGGATTTTCCTAGGTTTTTTGGTGCTCCTGGAGATGATATATTTAAGTTTTTGACTATTTGTGAGGATAGGCTTCGTGGATTAGGCCTTGTTGAGACTCATGGTGTGGATTACACTATATTTCAGTTGGATTTGTCTGCTCTACACTGGTGGAGAGGTTTTATGAGTTCTAGGCCAGTTGGATCTTTTCCCCTATCATGGACGCAGTATTTCGAGATGTTCTTGGATAAGTATATACTGCACAATCTTAGAATAGATTAAGGGATCATTTTACTAGATTGGAGTAGTGCTTTATGACAGTCGTTGAGTATGAGGCCCATTTCCATAAGTTGTCTAGCATGCGACTTCTATATTGGATATTGAGTATAAGAGATTTTGCTATTTTGCGAGAGGATTGAGACTTCCTATTTAAATGGCTACTCAGAGTCTAGTTGCTGTGGGTAGGTCCTTTGTTAAGGTTGCGGATCATACTAGAGTTATGGAGGATATGCATTGTGAGAGTCATGATAAGAGGCCTTAGTATCAGGGTATATTTGATGGGAGCCATAGTAGTTTTTGATTCAAAGGTGGTAGTTCTCTTATTGTTCATTCTTCATGACCATCTTTTAAGCCTAAGAGTCAAGCTAGTCGACTAGTGCAGGACGGAGGTTAGTCTGGTGCTAGTGGTAGCCCTGTCAAGGGTGGTGATCAGTCCTTGAGAGGTTCGTTTACAGGTCGTACTAGATGTAGTGGTTACCCCGGTTTTGCCGAATCCATAATTTTGGTTTTGCTCGTTACTCTTGTTTTACTTATGCGCTTCCTATTCATTTTTTGTGAGATTTCCCTAGTCATGGGGCGATGGTAGTTTCAGCCCAGGGTGATACTTCTATTAGGGCAGTTTATCCCTCCGGTAGAGGTGGTGCACGAGATTATAGGGGTAGTTATCAGGGTGCTCAAGTTGGTACCCAAGTAGGTAGGATGAGAGTCGGTCAGGTGTCCAACTAGGTGGCGAGAGTGGTAAGTTGTATGCAGTTCCTTCTAGACCCGAGGCTGATACTTTGGATGTTGTAGTTACAGGTATGATTTTGGTTTGCCACAAGTCGCCCCTTGCTTTATTTTATCCCGAATCAACTTATTCTTATATATCTACTTATATGCACCACAGTTGGACTTGACTAGTGATCTATTATCTATGCCATTGCGTGTATCTATTTCTGTGGGTGATTTTTTAGTAGTGGATCGTGTATTCAGATCATGTGTTGTGACATTTAGTGATGTTGATACTTATGTTGCTCTTATTATTCTGGATATACTGGATTTCGATGTGATTCTTGGCATGGCCTGGTTATCTCACTAATATACGGTCATGGACTATTTTGCTAAAACCGTTATCTTAGCCATGCCCAGCATACACCAAGTTGTATGGCAGGGAATGGTTAGTCGCGAGCCAACGAGGATTATTTCTTATGTTTGTTCTAGGAGACTTATATCGAGAGGTTTCGAGTCTTATCTCACTTATGTATGTGATACTCATGTAGAGAGTCAGTCGCTTCACTCTGTTCCTGTTGTTTATAAGTTTCCCGATATGTTTCCTGCCGACCTGCCTAGTATTTCTCCTAATCATGAGATTGAGTTTGCTATTGACCTTAGCCTAGCTCCCGACCTATTTCTATGGCACCTTATCGTATGGCTCCTGCTGAGCGTACAAAGTTGAATTCCTAGCTTCAGGATCTTCTTGGGAGGGGTTTTATTAGAGTGGGTGTGTCCCTTTGGGGAGCTCTTATTTTGATTATGAAGAAAAAAGATGGTTCGATATGTATGTGTATTGATTATAGGCAGCTTAATAAGGTGACGGTGAAAAACCATTATCCTATGCCTCAAATTGATAACTTGTTCGACCAGCTTCAGGGTGCTGCCAAGTTTTGTAAATTAATTTGAGGTCCGATTATCATCAGTTGAGGATTCGGGCTGAGGATATCTTGAAGACAACTTTCAGGACCCGTTATAGTCATTATGAGTTTTTGGTGATGTTTTTTGGGTTGACAATTCCCCATCCACGTTCATGGATTTGATGAACCGTGTGTTCAGGCCATATCTAGACTCCTTTGTTATTGGGTTCATTAATGACATTCTTGTGTATTCGAGGAGTAGTAAGGAGTATGCACAACATTTGAGGATCGTGCTCTAGACCTTGAGAGATCATGTGCTTTTTGCTAAGTTCTCTAAGTGTGAGTTTTGGCTTGAGTCAGTGTTGTTTCTTGGGCATGTGGTATCAAGAGCTGGTATTATGGTAGACCCGACTAAGATTTTAGCAATTAGTGATTAGGATAGACCTATATCTCTGACCGAGGTTCATAGTTTCATTGGTTTGGCCAGTTATTATAGATACTTTCTTGAGAGCTTTGCTACTATTTCAGCCTCTATGACCAGATTAACTCTAAAGGATGTTCCTTTCCAATGGTCTGAGGAGTGTGAGTTGAGCTTTGGAAAGCTCAAGGATTATCTTAATTCGGCTCCAGTGTTAGCTCTTCCTGTTGAGGGTGAGGGATTCATCGTGTTTTGTAATGCTTTTGGTGTTAGTCTTGGTTGTGTTTTGATACAACAAGGTCGTGTTATTTCTTATGCTTCTAGACAGATTAAGGTGCATGAGCGCAACTAGCCTACTCATGATTTGGAGTTGGCGGGGGTAGTTTTCGCTCTCAAGATTTAGAGGCATTATTTGTATGGTGTGCCTTGTGATATTTTCACCGATCATCGTAGCCTTCAACATTATATGACCCATTGAGAGCTTAATGCTCGCCAGCATAGATAGATGGAGTTGTTAAAGGACGATTATATTTCTATTTTCTGTTTTTTAGGTAAGGCAAATATGGTAGATGATGCTTTGAGTCGCAAGGTAGTGAGTATGGGTAGCTTGGATTGTATAACAATTTCATAGAGGCCTATGTCATGGGACATTCAATCCTTATCCAATTTGATGGTTCACCTTGATATTTTGAATCCCGTAAGTATTTTGGATTATGTGGAGAGGGGGTCATCCTCATTTGAGCAAATTCGTGATCGTCAGTATGAAGATAACAAATTATGGTGTCTCCGTGATCAGGTGGTGAGTTGTGAGTCTGAGAGGCACACTGTTGATTCTGAGGGAATTTTGAGATTCTGGGGTCGTATTTTTGTTCCCCGATTTGACGATTTGATTTAGTCCATCCTTCATGAGGCTCACAGTTCTAGATATTCCATTTTCCCCAGTATAACTAAGACGTATAGAGATTTGAGACAACATTACTGGTGGGATGATATAAAGAGAGATATGGCAGACTTTTTGGCTCATTTCCTATGTTGTCAGCAGGTTAAGGCTGAGCATCAACGTCTAGGTGGATTGACTCAGAGATTTCCCATTCCCAAGTGGAAATAGGAATGGATTACTATAGACTTCATTAGTGGTTTGCCTCGTACTTCCCATGGTCTTGATGGAATTTGGGTTATTTTGGATCGTTTGACTAAGTCGACACATTTCATTCTATTCAATTGACCTTCAGTATTGAGAGATTATCCCAGATTTATGTTTGAGAGATAGTTCATTTCCATAGGATACCCATTTCTATCATATCAGACTGTGGTTTTGTATTTACTTCATGATTTTAGAGAGCATTTTAGGAGGAGTTGGGTACTCGAGTGGATTTGAGTATAACTTTTCACCCGCAGATGGATGGTCAGTCCGAGTGGAGTATTTAGGTGCTTGAGGATATGCTCTAAGCCTGTGTTATGGATTTTGAAGGATAGTAGGATTAACATTTAGCATTGGCAGAGTTCCCCTACAACTACAACTATCTTTCGAGTATTGAGATAGCGCCTTATGAGGCTTTGTATGGAAGGAGATGCCATTCTCCGATAAATGGTTTGAGACTTTTGAGGTGAGATCTCAAGGTACAGAGTTGTTTCAGGACTTATTAGATAGTGACAGGGTAATTCAGGATAGGCTGAGAGCAGCCCAAAGTAGGCAGAAGGCCTATGTCGATCGTAGGCTCTGTGCCTTGAGATTCAGAGTTGCTGACTGCGTGTTCCTTCATGTTTCACCTATGAAAGGTGTGATGAGGTTCGAAAGGAATGGTAAGATCAACCCTCAATATGTTGGTCTTTTTGAGATTCTCAGCGCAGTTGGCTAGGTGGCCTATGAGTTAGCCTTCCCTCAAGGTTTTACTGATGTTCATTCATTTTTCTATGTTTCTATGCAGCGGAAGTATATTCCTGATCCATCTTATATGCTTAGGTGGGATTCAATTTAGTTAGATGAGCAGTTGACCTTTGTGTAGGAGCCCGTGTTTATTTTGGCTAATAATATAAGACAGTTACGTACTAGGGAGATTCCTATAGTTAAGGTTCAGTGGAAGCACCTCCTAGTGGAGGAGGCCACTTGGGAGATCGAGAGTGAGATGTGGGCCCATTATCCTCATATGTTCTCAACCTCAAGTATTTTCTTCATCTTTAACTTTCAAGGATGAAAGTTCCTTAGTAGTGCATATTGTAATGACCCTTCAGGTCATTTCTCGTGTTTCTGCTTATTTTCATAATTATAGCTTTTCCATAGCTGCCCCAAGTCATTTATGACTTGATGAAACCGATAGTTCGGTTACCAGGCAGTCCGTTTGGTTTTAAGAACCATTTCCCTGCTTAGAAGTCTTCGTTGATCCAAATGGCCACCAAGAGAAAACTTTAGTAAAACGATATCGGATGTGAAAATTGACTTCACTAATGCATCAGGAATGTTATAATTAGTATGGTTGCATATCTCGTTTGGCTATATTAGACTCCGAATGCATCCCGAGGCCTTGAACGAAACTTGGAATCAAATTTTAAGTTTCAGCCGTCTCTCAACGCAGTAAATACTGCGATCGCGTGAGACACGGTGCGATCGCAATGGCCGTGATTGCGGTTAGCGTGTGTCCGCGATCTCCACTCCTGAAGGCCTGGGATAGGCCATTTAAAGGCTCTGCTTGGCCAAAAATTGGCCATTCCTTTATTGTCTTGAGCCTTTAAAACCCTAATGGAGAAAGTAGTCTTTATAGTGTGTGTTGGGTGTTGATTGGGAGCTTAAACAACTTGTATATTTATGATTAGCATTGGATCTAAGGTAAGATTCCTTTAATTTTAGTGTTAAATTCTTGATTATTTTACTCAGAACCCCTAAGGGCTTGAGGCTTGATTTTAGCCCTAAATATGGTTGTTTTGCACTAATTTATTAAGGGCTATAACTACCAAATGGTATTTGAACAATGGGTTGGTCTCGAAAACTCATTTTCCATATATGGGACCCACTTGGGGGTTTTGGTGTCATTTTGGAGCCAAAGCAAAATGGTGCAATATGGGTGCTAATATTCTTGTAATAATGCATAGATTACGTTTTTACTAACTTGGCTCGTGGAAGAAGCTTTGAGGAAAGAGAAAGCAAAGATTGTTGGTTCGTGAGCTATATTTGGATTTGAGGTAGGTTAGGCTTACTTGTAGTTAGATTGAGCTTTATTTTGGTATGACTTTGATATCTTGCTAAGATTGGGTGGGGTCTTAGATGTCGAAATAGTAGATAGTAATGTTTGGGATTAGTTGAATCATTTAGGCCTTTGAACATGTGAAGTGGGAAACTTGACTCATAGTCTAAAACCTTGGATTAGTTGGACTTGTTTTCTCCCGAATAGCGTGAGAATGCTCTAGTTACTCTAGTTAGATGGGGGTGACCTTGTTTACTTATCTTAAGAGTATGTTGACCTAGACATGAGTAGTTGTGAATTGTCATTAGGTGCTTTAGATGACTTAAGAGTAATACTCGAGGTAGAATTGTCCTATTAGAATTAGTGAGGATTGATAAACCTTTGAGACGTGATTTAGATAACTTAGTCTAATTTCGGGTAAAAGTTAGACTTGAAGGAGATAATTTAGGATATTAGAAGCGAAACTTGACCTGCCTTAAGCTTGAGCTATGTAACTTTATTAATGACCTAGATACTTGTTAAACGCCTAGAATATGCTCTTGGTAGTACGATGTCTAACCCGGTAAATGGGTTATTCATGATGTTGATGTTGGAAATAATTTTCATACTTGATTGATTATTTTATTGTCATTACTTGGATAGCATCGGTAGTCTTGTGAGTTGAACCTATGACTATGCTATTATTTAAACTCTTGGCTAGTCACTATGTGAACCTTGGATTAGGTTGTTACTCATGTTATGTTCAACATGATGACTAAACTAAGGTTGTACTAAAGATCCTCTTGTGCTAATAATGTAAGCCATGCCTAAAAAGAGAGAATCTAGAAGTATAACATGACTTGTAATCGACTATGTTATATCTTTCCTTACTTTTCTTACACTCTATTGTTGTAGGGCTTGTACTCGTTATTTCTTTGGCCATATATATGTATTGTTATCATGATGAATATTGAGAAGATTGTCATGCCCGACAAGTCCAGAGGATAGGTTGGTGATACTATGATGCCCGGTAAGTCCAGGAGATATATTGGTAATATTATGATGCCCGGTAAGTCCGGAGGATATATTGGTAATATTATGATGCCCGGTACATCCGGAGGATATATTGATGTCATGCATGGTGAACATGTGTAAGTACATTCATGTGTGCTTATGCCTTTATATGATTACACCGGTATGTGCCTTGAAGATATGATATTAATATTTGGATGTCGGTTAAAATTCTTCAATCCTAATAACTTGTTTAGTGGTGTAGTTCTCGCTAGTGTTGAATGGTGTGTAGAATTAAAATGTGCCGAATAAAGAGTTAAGGCTAATTTGTTTGTGGAATCTCGTGTAGAAATAAGGATTTACCTACTGGGTTTATTTGGCTTCAATAAAGGGGTTAACTAAGGAATATTGCCTAGTTAAATGAGTTGTGTGGTAACTAGTTGGCTACTAATTGACTAGTTTACTTGATGATTAGAAGTCTAGGATATTAGATAGGGGAACTCTTTAGTTTTAAATGCGGTAACTAGAAATTGTGATCGTATTTGGTCAATGGTGGAAAATAGTTCAATCATTGTTGACTAGTGAACTAGTAGTTCAACTATTATGAGTGTGGGTTGGTTATTACTAAGTAGATAGAATGTATTGATGGCATAGATTTCTAAATGGCCATATGGCTATGATTATGAGTATATGCTACTTCAATTGTGGTAATTGTTGAGGATTATAAATCTTGGTGAATGACCGTGTTCGTAAAATGTGGTGAACCTTGGACCACGAGAAGTTGGTTATATTTCTATACGTCCTGATGATTTGATTATTTGAGTGTACTCTCCAGTGGTATGAGATGCCGTGGTGAGTTCTTTTACTTTATGCTTTAATTTTGGTATGTGCGTTGAACTTATATTTATGCAGTTGTAGTACATATGCTGCTTTACGCTTTCATATCGGTTACTCATTTTATATAACAGTTTTGGGTGTGTGTTGATATGAGATGTCGTATTATTTTTATAGTTGTTTAGTTATTTTGTATAGAGATGATGAAGACAATTCAAGTTCGATTCTTTACCTTGACTTTGAGATAACATCTTGTTTTGTATCATCTTTATATAATAATTTAGCTCAGTCGGTCGATGATGCCTACTGTGTACCTGTTGTTTTGATACTCATTCTACACTTCTATACTTTTATGGTGTAGACCCGAGTACTAGTTGCCACCGCTGAGTTGAGATTGTGTTGTGTTGATCTTCCAGAGACAGGGTGAGCTCTTGGAGTTTCGAGTCGCCAGTTTCTCTTCTATCCTTATTCAGTCTTTTATAATCGAGATGGATGTATAAGACTATTTAGATTTTGAGTTGTATTTTCTATTGTCGAACGTAGATGCTCTTGTACTGATATTACCAGGTCGTGAGAATTGGTATCTGCATTTGTTTGTCTATTGTGGAACATTGTTATCTATGATTGTGTTCTTCTGTTATGGCCCTTGTGAGCGTTTCTACCGAAGAGACCTATTGCCTTAGCTTCGAGTTACAGTGTTGGCTTACCTACCGGTGGGTTTAGTAGGTGCCATCATGATTTGTGAATCGGGTCGTGACATAAACTGCGTTCCTCGATGTGAAATGATCGACACCAGTGCTCCATGTAATCTAACTATCTCCTCAATGAACAACTTAGCATAAACCTCTCCAGAGTAGGTAGTACTCATATGCAATAAATGAGCAGACTCAGTCATCCTATCCACAATGGCTCAAATCGAATCATACTAATTATGAGATCGTGGAAGACCCGTAATGAAATTCATGTTGATCGTTTTCCACTTCTACATAGGCAACTCTATCTCTTGAGATATCTCACCAAGCCTCAGGTGTTTAACCTTCACCTGCTGACAAACTATACACTTGGCCAACAAGTTCTCCACATCCTTTTCATGTTGTTCCACCAATAGATTTCCTTTAAGTCATGATACATCTTCATCAAACTTGGATGAATAGTATACCTTGACTCATGAGCCTCAGCTAAAATCCTATACCTCAGCCCCATAAACATCAGGAATACACAACTTGCCTTGGTACCTCATGATACCATTTCCTCCAATCTCAAAAGCCATCACAGTTTGTTGACCCATATCACCCTTATTTTGTATAAGAATAGGGTCCAAAACCTATTTATCCTAAACCTCAGCACCAAGAGATGATCTGACCACCCCTTGAACAATTACCCCTCCATCCTTGGTATCCAGGAGACAAACTCCTAAGTTAGATATCCGATGAATATCCTTCTCTAATACCCTTTTATCCTCACCCAAATGAGATAATCTCCCCATAGACAACCTACTAAGAGCATCAACAACCATATTAGCTTTATCATAATCTTTTAGCAATTCAAGCCACCGCCTCTACCTAAGACTCGACTCCTTCTGAGTGAACACATACTGTAAGATCTTATTGTTTGAATAATTGTACATGTGCACCCCATACAAATAATGATACCAAATCTTTAACATGAATACTATTGCCGCTAACTCTAAATCATGAGTTGGATAATTCTTCTCATGAACCTTAAGATGCCATGAAGAACATACCACAACCTTACCATGCTACATCAACACGCAACCCAGTCCCCCACAGGATGCATCACAATAAACAACAAAACTATCGGTACCCTCGGGTAGGGTCACTACTGGCGCAAAAGTCAACTTATCCTTCAACTTCTTTTCACAAGCATCTAACCACCGGAACTTTAACTTTTTTTGAGTCAACTTCATCAATGGAGGAACAATAGATGTGAAACTCTGTAGGAACCTCTTATAATACCCAACCAAGTCCAAGAAGCTCCGAATGTCAGTTGGAGCCGTGGGTCTAGTACACTTCTTAACCACCTCCACTTTCTGAGGATCCACCTTGATCCTCTTACTAGAAACAACATGCCCAAGAAAAGTCACCACATTCAACCAAAACTCACACTTAGAAATTTAGCATACGTCCTTTGATCCTTAAGAGTCTGCAACACAATCCGGAGATAATTGGCATGATCCTCCCCACTCTTAGAATACACCAAGATATCATGAATAAAAATTATCTCAAATAGATCTGAGAACTGTCTAAACATTCAATTCATAATATCCATGAAAGCATCCAGAGCGTTAGTCAATCCAAATGGCATAACAAGGAATTAAAAATGACCATATCGGGTTGGGAAAACAGTCTTAAGCATATCAATTTCCTTGATTTTCAATTGATGATAACCCAAATAAAAATCAATCTTAGAGAAGCATCTAGCACTCTGAAGCTGGTTGAAAAGATCATCAATCCTAGGAAAAAAGTACTTATTCTTCAATGTAACCTTATTCAACTATCGATAATCTATACATATCTGAAGAGACCCAGTTTTCTTGCATATGAAAATTACGGGAGCCCCCATAGAGAAACACTAGAACGAATAAAGCCCTTATTACGGAGATCCTTTAACTGCTCATTTAGATCTTTTAATTTAATTAAATCCACTCTATAAGGAGGAATAGAGATAGGAAAAATATCCAGTATAAGATCAATCCCAAAGTCTATTTCTCTATTGAGATGAATTCTAGGAAGATCCTCAAAAAATACTTCAAGAAATTTATTCACCACAGGGACAAATTACAAAGAGGGACCCTCAGAATTAGAATCTTTAACCTGCACCAAATGAAACAGATACCCTTTAGGGGTCAACTTTTGGGCTCTAAGGTAAGAGATAAACCCACCTTTAGGAATTCAGGAACTCCCTTCTCATTCGATTACCGGTTTATTAGGGAATTGGAAACTATCTTTTCAGGTCCTATAATCCAAAGAAGCATAGCACGAATGAAGCCAATTCATCCTTAAGATTATATCAAAATCCACCATATCAAGTTCTACCAAATCCACCTAGGTCTTCTTATGAAAGATAGACATGACACAACCCCTATAGATCTTTGTAGACACAATAAATTCATCCACCAGAGTAGAAATAAAGAAAGGGTTGGAAATTTTTTCATGACAAATACCAAAATGCACATCCATATATGGGGTCACCTAGGAAAGAGTAGACCCCAGATTAAACAGGCAATACACATCATAAAAAAAGAGCTGTAACATACCAGTAACATCAGGAGGTGCCTCAGATTCCTAACAGGTGGAAAAATCATAGAGATGATTCCAACCAGTATCAGTACTAAAAGTAGCACCCTTTGGTGTTAGAGAAAATGAAGTAGCGATCGAGATTATATTAGCTCCGATAGCCACCTTAGATGCAGGACAGTCTTTCTGCATATGTCCAAGATGATCATAATTACAACATTAATTTCTCTTCTCATCATAATAACCACAATGAAGTTGACCACAAAATCTACAAGAAGGATAAGGTGGGGCTGGTTGAGCTTCACTGGCCTTAAACTGGGCACCCTTTTCCTTAGGACTAGTACTAGCTTGAAAGCAAAGACCATCAGATAGCTTGAGATAAAGAGCACTAGCCAAAGAATATGAACCAAAATTTCCTAAATTTTTTCTTACTCCACTATCTACTATCTCTCCTACTTGCTTATTGACCTCCACCCTGCTATGAACACTTGAACTTCTTATTCTACTTCTCTCCCATTTCTACCTACTTCTTTTTTCATCTTTAATCTGCTTCACATTAACCATAAGTCTTGATTTATCCATATCATTGTTCAACATTGCATCCTTACAATCTAATACTAAGTCACGGGACAACCCAGAAGCAAGTTTCCACATATTTGATCCCAGGCTAGACTCCAATCCTATAGCATAACGAGACAACTACTGATATTTCATGGTATACTCCTTCACACTCATCTTTTCTTGCTTCAAATTCATAAACTCCTTGGTCTTAGTTTCCCTAAGCTTTCGAGATAAGAAGTGATAAAGAAAGGACCCTGAGAACTCACCCCACCTGGCCGACAAAATGTCATTACCCCTCAACTTCTCCCACTCTTCATACCATTGATAAGCTACATCCTTCAACTGGTATGCGGTAAAGTCTACACCCTCAGAATTAGTAGCTTGAATAACCCTAAATATATTCTCTATTTCATCAACAAACCCTTGAGGATCCTTGTAACACCCTAAATTTTTGCCTCTAAAAATTTCTTGACTTTTGTGTTCACTACCCTAGGTACGACTTTGGTAACGAGTCATGAAAACTCTATACAAGTCACATTGTATCATCTGTAGCCAAAATGCTGTTGGTTTCCCGAGTTTTTGTCCTGATCACGATTGGTACCTAATTAGCCATAAGGAGAGGTCACGAGTCATAGGGTGAAACTCTTGACCAATCAAGTGAGATGGACTAAGGTTGTTGTCTTGGTAATGACTAAGACTCCATGAGTCATACGATCAGGTTAGGAGTGATGTGGCATGGAAACATGACATTTTCGATGCTTAAAACTATAAATTTATGTGGGAACTTAGGGTGTTTTGTTACATATGATGCACTTTGGTGTAAATTGAAGGTAAAAAAGATTTATAACATAATCTGAGCAAAAAGAGGAGAAAAAGACCTAAAAAAGACCAACTCTGATTAGTATACAAGTCTGCCTTTAAATCATAATCATTCGATATGAATCATATGCTGAATCATATAAGGAACAAAACCAGAAGTCAAATCAAGAAACTAAGTATGAAGAAGATACGACTCACGTATCCCAGTCGAAAGCCAGTGCACGAGTCGTATGCTAAAGTCATGAGCATAACAGAATCCAAGCTACTATCCAAGAATTAAAGTATCAGAAGGATACAAGTTAGAAGTTTGAGTATGACTCGTAAGCTGAGGATATGAGTGAAGACTGAGTCGTATCAACTGTCGACTTAACTTTACCTTTCCCATTTTGAATAGGATTTTTATGTTATTTTGAGAAACTATAAATACCCTAGGGTTTATCTTTTATTAGGTTGCACGTTGTGATATTATTTTACACACAATTACTTTCTACTACATTATTTTCTTGAGATTTAATGTTTTATTCAATTAAAGACTTTGGAGTTTATTCTTCTTAATCTTATGCAATTGATTTTATATGTTCTTCATTGATAATCGTGGTTTCTTGCACAAACATAAGTATCTAATATCCTTATCTCGAGTTGTGGGAACTCTGGCAGATTATATATGCAGAAGAAGTGTGAGATTCAATTGTTCTAGGGTTTCTGCATGTATCTTAATTCTCCTTTGTATTAATTAGCCTCAAGTAGCTGTAAACACTTGAGATAGACTGTATTTGCAACCATTCAATAACTAAGAATCTTGTGATTGGGTAGCAAGGATTAAGATAGTAGTATGATAACCAAGTACGACTAGGGTCGAAACAAGAGGCAACAAGGCAACACTCTGAGACGATAACCAAGTCACCGGGTGAAATTTATCTTTTGGATAATATCTAACTTGTAGGCTTAGCATGAAGAATAATAGAATTATTGGGTTGAACACGAGAAATTTATGTAGTTGAGAAGCCATGGGGAACATAGTACTAACATTCATCTCATATTGGTTTCAACTAATCAACACTCAAGAGTCGATTACTATTTGCTACCGATAACAAAATCCCTTCATTTACTTTCTTGTACTATACATAAATTGCATCATGGCTTGACACTATTCACATTTTCCCTGTGGGATCGACCCCAACCTTGTTGGGTTATTATATTTGCAATAGACCACATTATACTTCTAGTGAAAGTGTAGTTTTGGGCGACATTAAATTTTGGCGCCAGTGCCAGGGAAGTTGGTTTGAACAGTGAATTGAATTGGTGAAGTTCATGGGTTTTTAATTTTTTAGTTTTTATTTGGGCATACATCGGTGTATGCCAAGCACTAGGAGTAGAGGCTGTCCCTTACTCTTTTTTGATCCAGAACCTGAGAGAATTCTTCAAACACCAAGAAAGATAGCGGAACAAGTTCATAACAGGGTTCATTGAGGACAGATCATTTATTACCACAGTTACTCCTGTGCTGGTTGCCTCTACTCCTTTCAGTAGCTTAGCCAGCATATCTTCCATGGACATATTTCCAGAACCAGATGCAGCGGCGTTATGTCTTCCAGGAGGAACATACAAACCACTCCTGTCGGTATTGTTTTTCTAACTACCTTGATCGCGGTCCTTGTATCCAGATTTATCATAATAGATCAGACCTTGGTTTCCTTGGGCATTGCCTCGGAAACCCCCCTGATTATTCAAGTAGTTGGCTTCTTCCTCTGAATTGGATTCGTCTCTTCCTTTTGACGCAACTGCTTTGACTTTTTCGGTCTTCCCTGATAATAAATGCTTGTTAAGAAGATCCATCTGCGTTTTTATATGCGCCATATCTTGATCACGTTCCTCTTATCTACAACTCTGCTCTGCAGTCATGCCAATAGATACAGTAGAGCTTGCTACCTCAGAATCCCTGGTATGCCAAGCTCTACTCTGCTTTATCATACGATCTAGCATATCACTTGTCTCAAGAAAAGTAAGGTCCATGAATGACCCACCTGCAGCATTATCAACCACTGGCTTAGTCACCGAATTCAAAGCCCTATATAATATTTCCATCAAGTGGACATTCGTCATCTGATGGTTTGGGCACCGCATAAGCTTCTTCTTGAACCTCTCCCATGTTTCGTGGAGAGCTTCAGTTGGAAGCTGTCGAAAATTGCTGATCTCATCCCGTAATTGGGCTCTCTTGGATGGCGGAAAGAATCTTTCTAGGAAAGCATCTTTCAGTTGCCTCCAATTAGTAATAGAATCAGGAGTTAGCCCGTTCAGCCATAGAGTTGCCTCCCCAGACAGAGACAATGGAAATAAGCGCAACCGAATTGTATTCTGCCCAACTCCTGGATTGTCAAACGACTTGCATGTTGAAATAAAGTTGATCAGATGCATATTTGGATCATCGCCTGCGAGTCCACCAAATAGTCCCTTGAGATGCAATAACTGAATCATGGTGCTAGTGATATTGAACTTGGCTCCGGATGCCAAGGGTGGAGGAATAATAGCCCCTGTGGCACCAGCTCCATCCAGATCGTCATCATCATCATCAAAAGGAGCCTGCACAACTTGGCGGTCAAGTCTCATTCTAGCTTGACGATCTCTCCTGTGCATAGGTGCCGCCACCTCATCAGTACGCCTAGGATTTAGTAGCTCCTCATCACCCAGGTCCTCATCATCAGGATTTGTTGCACGACCTGGATTATCAATATTCTGTTGATGCACTTGAGTAGCTGCCAGTGCAGCTAGTCTAGTCTGCTCCTGTTGAGCCGCCCTTCTGTCAATGTCACGTTGTGCATCAATTCTGCCAATAAGTTGCGGTTCAGGGTTTATGGGTAATAATGGTTGACCAGAACTTCGAGTATTTGGCATGCACTGAACAAACCTGTAGAAAACAAAAACAACAACTAAAAGTAAAGTACGAGAATCTTTGACCAAAGGGTCTAGTAACTATCACAAACTTAGTTGACAACCGTATTCCCCGGCAACGGCGCCAGTTTTTGATAACGCTCAAACTATAGCTCTCGTAAGAGTGTAAGCGGTCGTTGTCAAATATAGAACCCAACTGGGTTGGGTGTCGAATCCCACAGAGAATACTTGGTCCCTAAGTAAGCAAAGATTAGTAGACTTTTGGTGAAAGTTTCATAAAAGGGGGGATTGTAACGTGCAATAATGTAACAAAGTGAAAACGGAAAATAGCAAAGTAAAAAGAAAGATTGTTTAGTAAGATTCTAATCAATGAGAATTGAGAGTTGGGGTTATGTCCACCTTATGAGTTATACATCTCTATTGGCTCTGAGTTATGCGGAATTCAGACATGCATGTGCTTATAGAGAATTGTATTCTATGGTGAATCCAGGCGTCTTTCGACCATCAAGGATTATTTCACTTTAACTCTTTCGAGCTTAAAGCGTATCTAACGGTACAAATTCTCCAAGAGGTTAATCCAGTTACGGCACTAACTTTTTAACAGGGGTTGGTGCCCTATTACCTTGACATTATCTCTTTTACAGACATATAACTTTTCTTTCGAACAAGTTAATGCTATACTGACGTATTCTATATGTTTGCAACCATTAGAATTTAGATTAAGATGAAGAGAGTAATGATATGTGCAGCATACATGTCACGAATTCACAAACTCATAGCAATAGATAGTATCTCATAAGGTTTCCATAACCCCAACAGAGAAGTTTAGCTACTCATGATTGCAACGGAGATCACAATAAACATCATCATGATCTCACGTTGGTCACAAGGGCCGTGCTTTCTTTGTCATAAAGTAACGTGAATAGTACTAAATGTCAAAGAAAATAGAATTGAATAGAAAATAGGATGAATGAGTTGAATTGTAAGGGTTGAATGAATTAATGAGTGAATGAATAAAAAGTTCAGCACAATTGGGTATTTATAACACCCATATCCTATTCCTACTAGGCTACTGTGTACTTATCCTAATCCTACTAGGATACTGCGTACTTATCCTAATCCTAATAAGTTACTGTTGATCCCCAAAGTCTTTAGAATTGCTATTTTTGCCCGGGACAGGTTTTCCATACGTCACTTTTAGTCCCTAGGCATCCAAGCTCTCCTTTCCTTCTTTCGTGTAGCTTCCTTGGGCGTCAAGTTATCCATAAAATGCTGAAATCTTCATCATTTAAACCTGAAAACTTGCTAATCACGTTTGTTAGCTCACTTACAGGAAAAAGGACTAAAAGTGCATGAATTATATATTTTGTCCTCAAAACTTAGCAAAAATATGGGTAAATTATAGTACTTTAGGCGTGTAAATACGCCTATCATCAACACCCCACACTTAAAGATTTGTTCGTCCTCTAACAAAATATCATGTCCATCTAAACATTTACTTAGGGTTTCACAGTAACAACACAAAATTTTCATCAAGACAGGCACGATAATTATAAACAAAGAGTAGTTTTCTAATCACTATTAGAAACAATTCAACCTCCAACATAGACTCGTGATGATGGTTAATTCGTATCCACAAGTTAAGGCGCAAAGAATCATACAAGACTACCCAAAACTCATCAACCATGTGTGTCTCACATAAGATATTACCCATAATCACTCACAAGTATTGCATTTTTCAGAACATGGGTATAAGATTATCCTTGCTCTCACTCTCACAAAGAATTCATATGTTGCAACTGATGACCATAGGCTTGCCCTTAGTGTAATGTTCCACTAATATCAGAATGTTAAGCTTAGGATCAAATAGGTCTTTTACAGGTTGTAATGTAGGCTAAGGGACGGGTAGGACTATTTTGGCCAGAAATAGTGACTATGTTCCTAAGCGCTTTAATACATCACATTATGTCATTAACACTCTCTTTTAATCAACCCTGCTACCTTTCTTTCATCTATCACCCCTTTTCACCTATTTTGCCATTCAAGCATAACTATCTTTTTATTTAATCATAAACACAATTTATCTTTTTGTTTTTCTATTTCTTTTTCGTTTCTCTTTCTCTTTTTTTTTTTTATTTTTTTATTTTTATAACACACCTCCATGATAGCCACTCTTTTTCATAACAAATTCAAGTACCAATACACTCTAAGGCATCACTCTCACCCAATTTCCTCTTATTTTGTCACATGACTTCACAATTTAAAGCACTTAGGAATTTGGATCAAATTATGGTCTTGAAAAAAAATGGATTCGGCTTACATATGAGGCTGTCAAAGAAAGAAAATGGCTTAAAGGCTCAAAAGGGTTGACTAAGATAATGTCCACGGGTAGGTAAACAGAAGGTAAACAATCACAGGCTGCCAAAGAAATGACTAAATCATCTCCTAGACTCACACTCTTTATTTTGCTTTACATACACACCAGGCAAGTTCTAGCATCAGCCAAAAACACAGAATATACTATCACCTCACACACAAAAGGTATATGGTCGACTTTATTAGGAGCAGTATAGACTCTTGTCCCAACAGATAAAGGAATTAAACCACACACTAATCACATAATGAGTCACATTTAGAGCCTAAATGTCTCAATAGTAATGATTCTAGCACAAACTCTTGTCATAACACCATGCCGCTCATCATAATAATTTCATGCATCAAAATCTACGACAAACAAAAAAAAATATGACCATAAATGTAGGAAAAGAAGTACAACATACGAATACCAGCACCCCACACTTAGACGGGACACACTGCCCTCAGTGGAAAATAAATACGAAAAACTTGATTAGTCGGACTCCTCTTCTATGTATGGGGTCATTCCCCCTGCGTCGGAATCATCATCAGAGTCGTTATCCTCAGAGTTTCCTCAAATTGTACCCACTTGATCCAAAAGTGCGTTGAGGTATTTGTAGTGAGGAGGATTCATCTTGCTCTTTTCTTCCCCTTTTCTGGCCTTTCTGTGAGGTGGTTGCTTTTTTTTTTTCTTGGCGTGCTTTTGGTGCCATTGTACCTGAGATTAAAATGATAGTCATGTTAGCTTCATCTTGGTAGATACAGTCGACAAACAAACAGTAGTGGCACCACCCCACACTTAATTTGTTGGCACAAACTAATTAAGTGAACATTGTCGATTACTCAGACTTCATCGATATACGTTTAGGCGTTATGTTCCAACAATATGTTCAACACAGTCATACTTTCATGTCATCTTAACTATCCTTTCCAACTCTATTTCATGTAATCTTGATCATACATTCATGTTTGGACTAATGCACTTTTTGAACAAGACTACTTCATAGAGATCGTATCAAGTTATGGCATAAAAATAATCACAACATCTCATGCTTGTATTCAATCATGATCTTTATCTCGATGAACGAGTCATTCAAACATTCAAGCATTCAATTTTGAAGATTATGCAATTAACTTCACCATGTCGACTCCGCAAAAGTATGACAGTGTATAACAATCAAATACAAGTTGGAACAAAATCAAGAACACCCACATGTATTCTTTCACTCAACGAGATGTATCACAACAAATCAACCACATTCAAATCACCAATACTACTTCAAGATTTAACAATTCATTATAGGCGTAGTAGTGTAGTACTTACAGAATATAAAAGAAGAACAAAGAAGTACTTACTTGGTTGATGGCCTCGGAAGATGTTCTTGCAAAGTAAAAGAGCAAAAGGAAAATTTTTGAGAGATTTTGGAGAGGTAAGCTGCACCAAGGTTGAAGTTGCAATGCATTTTTGTTCTAAGACTAAGGTTCTATTTATAGGGCAAGCTTGGGTCGGGTTTTGACCCATTTGGAATCGGATTTGGAGACCAAAAGTGACCATAGGCGGCGCCTAATTCTTTGCCTATGCTTGGTATAGGCGGCGCCTAATGCTTTGCCTATGCTTGGTATAGGCGGTGCCTATGCCATGGCATACTAGATTCAGAGACAAAATGCTTTTGAATAGGCGGCGCCTATGCTATGGCATTGTTGAGCATAGGCGGCGCCTATGCTATGGCACTCTAGAATCCGAGATCTTAGGCCATAGCATAGGCCATGCCTTGTTCGTGGCCTAGATTTACATAGGCCTTGCCTTGTTCTTTGCCTATATTTTCATAGGCAATGCCGAACCCATAAACTTTTGCTTCTTCATTCCTAACTTACCACCTTCAACATGCAATACTTCCAAATCATAATTTGAAACCAATCTCCTCCTTTATACCTGTTGCACCTACACTTACTCAAAAACAACAAAAATGATTAGAACGATGGGTTGCCTACCACAAAGCGCCTTAGTTTTGGTCGTGGCTCGACAAAATCTTAAGAAAACAAAACAATTAAAAACGATGGGTTGCCTCCCACCAAGCGCTTGATTTATTGTCGCGGCACGACATAGCTATCTCGATTACTTAGACATCATCGAGATAGATGGGGCATCATTTTCTGAATGGATTCAGACGACGCTGATGCTTACTTGTAGGCATGCAATCTTCTTCGATATGACTCTTGTGCATACATATCCCAGGAGGGATACCAATTATATCATCAAAAGTCCAACCCATAGCTCTCTTGTATCTCTTCAGAGCAGAGATGAGAGCCTCTACGTGCTGTTCAATTAAATCATCCGTCACACTCACCGGAAGTGTATTTCTACTTCCCAAGCATGCATACCTTAGATAATTGGGGAGCTCTTTCGATTCTAGCACTGGGGGCTCTTCAATGGAAGTCTTCGCTGTTGGTGATGGTTGATTCTTAAGATCAAGGTCCGGCTGTTTAGGAGTATGAGAATAGGACCCTATTTCTGTTAGAGCACACATAGTTTCTTCATAATCTTCATCATCCTCATGCTCAACATTCAGCAGCGCAGCAGACAATGGCTCAACAGTAAGCTGTTTCTCTACAGATAATGCTTTCTTATCTTCATAATGAACATCAGCTATGGAGAACTCATTCATATCGCTGGGCTGCTTCATTGCTTTGCATATATCAAAGCGGACCACTTTTTCATTCAACCGAAATAAAAGCTCATTAGCTCTCATGTCAATAAGCACACTTCCTGTTGCAAGGAAAGGACTTCCCAAGATTATGGGAACTTCAGAATCCACCTCGCAATCCAAAATCACAAAGTCTACAGGAAAGATGAAGGTGGAAACCTTCATCAATACATCATTTAAGATACCCACATGTCGTTTTACCGACCTATCTGCCATCACGAGCCGCATATTGGTTGGTGTAGGGTCACCCAACCCCAACTTTCTGTAGACGGATAGTGGCATCAAATTGATGCTAGATCCCAAATAGCACAATGCCTTAGCAAAATTCATAGATCCAACCGTGCAAGGAATAGTGAAAGCACCAGGGTCTGTCTTCTTCTGTACTAAGGACCTTGTGGAAATCGCACTGCAATGATGAATATTATCTGCCGGCTCATAACTTACTGCCCGCTTCTTTGTTAAAAGGTCCTTCATGAATTTAGCATATCCAGGCATATGCTTTAGCGCTCCCCCCAAAGGAACATTAATAGTCAGCTGCTTCAACATAGTCATGAATTTACTGATCCTGGTATCATCAGCTTTCTTCTTTAGTCTCTGCGAAAAAGGTGGTGGTGGAAGGGGAATAGTTTTCTCCACCACTTCTTTTGCATCGGGCTTCCGCTGATCAACCTTTTCAGGAGTGTCGTCAGCCTTCTTCTTCAGTCTCTGAGGAAAAGGTGGTGGTGGAAGGGGAATAGTTTTCTCCAGCACTTTCTTTTTACTTTGCTTCCAACTATCAATCTTTTCAGGCTGCAAACGTCTAGGGGTGACGTCATGAACACACTCTTCAGTTTTTTGGCCTCTTCACATTCTGCATTAATAACATTATCCGCTATATCATCAACCACCTGCTTGTCCTTGGATGGATTTTCCAACACTTTACCACTCTGGGTAGTAATAGCCATGCATGATTCGTCGTTCCTTGGGTTTTTCACCGTATCGCTGGGTAGTGTTCCAGCCTTTCTTTGGTTGAATGCCACAGATAATTGACTCAATTGTTTCTCCAGCTTTTTTATTGAAGTGGAATGCGAGTCAACCAATTGCTTCATTGAGGACAAATCATTTATTACCTCAGTTACTCCTGTGCTGGTTGTCTCTACTCCTTTCAGCAGATTAGCCATCATATCTTCCATGGACATATTTCCAGAACCAGATGCAGCGACGTCACGTTTTCCAGGAGGAACATACAAACCACTCCTGTCAGTATTGTTTTTCCAACTACGTTGATCGCGGTCCTTGTATCCAGATTTATCATAATAGATCCGACCTTGGTTTCCTTGGGCATTGCCTCGAAAACCCACCTGATTATTCAAGTAGTTGGCTTCTTTCTCTGAATCAAATTTGTCTCTTCCTTTTGACGCAACTGCTTTGACTTTTTCGGTCTTCCCTGATAATAAATGCTTGGTAAGAAGATCCATCTGTGTTTTTATGTGCGCCATATCTTGATCACGTTCCTTTTGTCTACGCCTCTGCTCTGCAGTCATGCCAATAGATACGGTAGAGATTGCTACCTTATAATCCCTGGTATGCCAAGCTCTACTCTGCTTTGTCATACGATCTAGCATATCACTTGCCTCAAGAAAAGTAAGGTCCATGAATGACCCACCTGCAGCATTATCAACCACTGGCTTAGTCACCGAATTTAAAGCCCTATATAATATTTCCATCAAGTGGACATTCGTCATATGATGGTTTGGGCACCACATAAGCTTATTCTTGAACCTCTCCCATGTTTCGTGGAGAGCTTCAATTGGAAGCTGTCGAAAATTGCTGATCTCATCCCGTAATTGGGCTCTCTTGGATGGCGGAAAGAATCTTTCTAGGAAAGCATCTTTCAGTTGCATCTAATTAGTAATAGAATCAGGAGTTAGCCCGTTCAACCATAGAGTTGCCTCCCCAGACAGAGACAATGGAAATAAGCGCAACCGAATTGCATTCTGCCCAACTCCTGGATTGTTAAACGACTTGCAAGTTGAAATAAAGTTGATCAGATGCATATTCGGATCATCGCCTGCGAGTCCACCAAATAGTCCCTTGAGCTGCAATAACTGAATCATGGTGCTAGTGATATTGAACTTGGCTCCAGATGCCAAGGGTGGAGGAATAATAGCCCCTGTGGCACTAGCTCCATCCAGATCGTTATCATCATCATCAAAAGGAGCCTACACAGCTTGGCGGTCAGGTCTCATTCTAGCTTGACGATCTCTCCTGTGCATAGGTGCCGCCACCTCATCAGTACGCCTAGGATTTAGTAGCTTCTCATCACCTAGGTCCTCATCATCAGGATTTGTTGCACGACCTGGGTTATCAATATTCTGTTGATGCACTTGAGCAGCTGCCAGTGCAGCTAGTCTAGCCTGCTCCTGTTGAGCCGCCCTTTTGTTAATGTCATGTTGTGCATCCATTCTGCCAATAAGTTGCGGTTCAGGGTTTATGGGTAATAATGGTTGACCAGAACTTCGAGTATTTGGCATGCACTGAACAAAACCTGCAGAAAACAAAAACAACAGCTAAAAGTAAATTATGAGAATCTTTGACCAAAGGGTCTAGTAACTATCACAAACTTAGTTGACAACCGTATTCCCCGGCAACGGCGCCAATTTTTGATAACGCTCAAACTACAGCTCTCGTAAGAGTGTAAATGGTCGTTGTCAAATATAGAACCCAACTGGGTTGGGTGTCGAATCCCACAGAGAATACTTGGTCACTAAGTAAGCAAAGATTAGTAGACTTTTGGTGAAAGTTTTGTAAAAGGGGGGATTGTAACGTGCAATAATGTAACAAAGTGAAAACGAAAAATAGCAAAGTAAAAAGAAAGAATGTTTAGTAAGATTCTAATCAATGAGAATTGAGAGTTGGGGTTATGTCCACCTTATGAGTTATACATCTCTATTGGCTATGAGTTATGCGGAATTCAGACATGCATGTGCTTATAGAGAATTGTATTCTATGGTGAATCCAGGCGTCTTTCGACCATCAAGGATTATTTCACTTTAACTCTTTCGAGCTTAAAGCGTATCTAACGGTATAAATTCTCCAAGAGGTTAATCTAGTTACGACACTAATTTTTTAACAGGGGTTGGTGCCCTATTACCTTGACATTATCTCTTTTCCAAACATATAACTTTTCTTTCGAACAAGTTAATGCTATACTGGCTATTCTATATGTTTGCAACCACTAGAATTTAGATTAAGATGAAGAGAGTAATGATATAAGCAGCATGCGTGTCACGAATTCACAAACTCATAGCAATAGATAGTATCTCATAAGGCTTCCATAACCCCAATAGAGAAGTTTAGCTACTCATGATTGCAATGGAGATCACAATAAACATCATCATGATCTCACGTTGGTCACAAGGGTCGTGCTTTCTTTGTCAGAAAGTAACGTGAATAGTACTAAATGTTGAAGAAAATAGAATTGAATAGAAAATAGGATGAATGAGTTGAATTGTAAGGGTTGAATGAATTAATTAGTGAATGAATAAAAAGTTCAGCACAATAGGGTATTTATAACACCCATATCCTATTCCTACTAGGCTACTGTGTACTTATCCTAATCCTACTAGGATACTGCGTACTTATCCTAATCCTAATAAGTTACTGTTGATCCCCAAAGTCTTTAGAATTGCTGTTTTTGCCCGGGACAGGTTTTCCATACGTCACTTTTAGTCCCTAGGCATCCAAGCTCTCCTTTCCTTCTTTCGTGAAGCTACCTTGGGCGTCAAGTTATCCATAAAATGCTGAAATCTTCATCATTTATACCTGAAAACTTGCTAATCACGTTTGTTAGATCACTTACTGGAAAAAGGACTAAAAGTGCATGAATTATATATTTTGTCCTCAAAACTTAGCTAAAATATGGGTAAATTATAGTACTTTAGGCGTGTAAATACGCCTATCATCATAGATCCATTTGTAACTACTGCTGATGAGAAGAAAAAAGAGAAGGAGTCAGTTGATATTAGGAGCAACAGTAAGTCGAATAAAGAAGAAGAAAAGATGTCAGAACCTCTGCTGAAACCCATTATAAGACCACATCTTCCCTATCCACAAAGACTGAAAAAGCAACAAAAAGAAGGTAAGTATCAAAAATTTTATCTATGCTAAATTAATTAACTGACAACATACCGCTTGTAGAGGCATTGGAGAATATGCCAGGATATATAAAATTCATGAAAGATTTGATTACTAAGAAAATTCCCATTAGCTATGAGCTAGTAGATATTATTCATCATTGCAGTGCGGTGATTACTAAATCTCTGGTAGGGAAGAAGAAAGACCCTGACACTTTCACATTACCATGTACTATTGGGTCTTTCAACTTCACTTAAGCACTATGTGATTTGGGGGCTTGCATCAATCTCATGACCTTGGCCGTATTCAAGTAGTTAGGATTGGGAGCTCCTAAACCAACCACCATGAGGCTAGTGATGGCTAACAAAATAGTAAAGAAGCTTGTTGGTATCCTTTATGATGTTTTGGTAAAAGTGTATTCTTTTATATTTCCTATAGATTTTGTTATATTAGACTGTGAGTGGACTTTCAAGTCCCTATAATCTTGGGAAGATTATTTTTGGCTATATGAAGGTCGTTGATTGATTTAGAGAAGGACATCTGATGTTGAGACTCAATGACTAACATATGACATTTAATGTTTGCAAATCTATGAAGTACTCAGACGAGTAGAGAGTGGTGCCTTTGATTGACGTGGATGATGAAGAGACATATTCATTCTATGATACTGATACAGTAACTTTTTGGGATGATGGTTCTGATATAGTTGTTCCTGTTGAAGAAAGATTAGGTATTGAGACACTTGTAGCTGTGATCATGAACATTGATTCTGAAGATATTGAGAAGTATGAAGAGCTAGTAGGTGCACTGTAGTGGAGTGGTTATAACTATGCACCAAAGAAACTTGATCTAGATTGAAAAATAAAACTACTCCACCAGCTCGCCCATCTATTGAATAACCACCGGTGTTGGAGTATAAATCCCTCCCATCTCATTTGCAATATGCATTTCTCAGGGCCAACAACTCCTTATTGATTATTATTATAGCTGATCTGAGATAGTCAAAAGTTGAAGCATTGTTGTAGTGTTGCAGAATTTCAAGAGGGACATTAGATGGTCCATTGTAGATATTTTTGGTATTCCACCTTGTTTATGTACTCACAAAATTCAGCTTGAAGCAGATTACGTTCCATCTATTGAACGTCGATATCGACTTAATCCCCCTATGCAGGAGGTGGTTAAGAAGTAAATCATCAAGCGGTTACATGTTGGTATGGTATTCCCTACTGTAGCTAGCAAATGGGTTAGTCCAATTCAATATGATCCGAAAAAGGGCGGAATAACTATCGTACCTAATGAGAAGAATAAGCTGCTGCCTTAGAGATAAGTCACTGGATGAAGAGTATGCATGGATTACAGAAATGTAAATGCTTGGACTCACAAGGACTACTTTATGATACCGTTCATGGATCAGATACTGGACAGGTTAGCAGGTAGAGAATGGTATTATTTTCTTGATGGGTACACCGGTTATAATCAAATCACTATTGCATCGGAAGACCAATAGAAGACCACCTTTACATGTCCTTATGATACCTTTCTATTCAAACGAATGCCATTCGGGCTGTGCAACGCCCTAACCACGTTTTTGAGATGTATGATGTCCATTTTTTTTTATATGGTAGAAGACACCATTGATATTTTTATGGATGATTTTTCTGTGGTGGGAGACTCTTTTGATGAATGCCTAAAGCACTTGGAAAAATCTCTACAGAGGTGTGAAGAATGCGACTTGGTACTCAATTGGGAAAAGTGCTATTTCATGGTTAAAGAAGAAATTGTGATTGGGCACAAAATTTCAAAGAGAGGCATAGAGGTTGATCGAGTAAAGTGGAGGTGATTGAAAGATTACCTTATCCAATTTCTGTAAAAGGGATTTGGAGTTTTCTAGGGCATGCGAGTTTTTATAGACGATTTATCAAGGACTTCTCGAAGATTGCTAGTCCAATTTGTAAGGTACTCGAGAAAGAGGTAAAGTTTGATTTTGATAAGGCATGTAAGAAGGCTTTTGAAAACTTAAAAGAGAATTTGGCGTCATCTCTAATCATTATGTCTCCTGATTGGTCTTTACCCTTTGAAATTATGTGTGATTCTAGTGGATTGGCCTTAGGGGCTGTACTAGTCCAAAGGAAAGAGAAGATCCTTCATCCCATCTACTATGCTAGTAAGGCACTAAACCCTGCTTAAAAGAACTATACTGTGACTGAGCAAGAGCTATTGGCAGAGATTTTTGCCTTTGAAAAGTTTAGATCTTACTTGATTGGGACAAAGGTGATTGTGCACATAGATCATGTAGCTTTGCGGTACTTAATGGCTAAAAAGGATTCAAAGTCAAGGCTTATTCGGTGGGTGCTACTATTGCAAGAATTTGATTTTAAGGTAAAGGACATAAATGGCACAGAGAATCAAGTTGCGGATCACTTTTATAGACTAGAGGAGGAAGCTATGAAGAAGATTGCTAAGGGTTTGGAGATTGATGATAGCTTTCTAGATGAAAAAATATTGGCAGCTTCGCAGGATTTGATTCCGTGGTTTGTAGATTATGCAAACTACTTAGCAAGTGGTCTAGTCCCCAAAGATTTCTCATATCAGAAAAAAGGAAGTTCATACATGGGGTAAGAAAATTTTTCTTGGATGAGCCTTATTTTTTCAAAATTTGTACAGATGGAATCATTCGTAGGTGCATACTTGAGGAGGAAATGATGAACATTCTTGAGGCATGTCACTTATCGCCAGTTGGGGGTTACTATGGAGGGGCTCAAACAACTCATAAGATCCTGCAATGCGGATACTATTGGCCGACCATATATAAAGATGCTCATGACTATGCTGCTACCTGTGATCAATGCCAATGATAAGGTACTATTTCTAGAAGACATGAACTACCTATGACCCCCATCTTATAATTGGAAGTGTTTGATGTATGTGGCATAGATTTCATGGGACCTTTTGGAGTTCATGTGGCATAAAGTACATACTTGTAGCTGTTGACTATGTGTCAAAGTGGGTGGAAGCAATTACTCTTACTAACAATGAAGCAAGGAGTGTCACAATATTTTTCAGAAAGAATATCTTTTCTCGATTTGGTATGCCACATGCTATTAGTAGTGATGAAGGGTCACATTTTTGCAATTATTTATTCAAGAGTCTGCTTGCAAAATAGGGTGTGAATCATAAGGTGGCTACACTTTATCATCCGCGGATGAGTGGACAAGTTGAAGTATCTAATAGAGAATCAAGTCCATATTGGCGAATACTGTGATTGCCAATCGGACTGATTGGGCAAGTGGGGTAGATGATGCATTATGGGCTTATCGTATAGCTTATAAAATCCCCATAGGTGATTCACCTTATCAGCTTGTGTACGAAAAATCTTTCCATTTACTAATTGAACTTGAGCATAAGGAACTATGGGTGTTGAAGCATCTAAATTTAGAGCGGAAAGATGCAAAAAAATCTAGGTTGAATGGCATAAATGAGTTGGATGAATTCTAGCTTCGAGCATATAAAAGTTCAGAACTTTACAAGGAAAAGATGAAGTTGTATCATGACCGGAAGATTGAGAAAAAAGGTATTTGAAATAGGTGACCAGGTGCTACTATACAAATCCAGACTTTATTTATGTCCAGGTAAGCTAAAGTCTAGATGGCATGGTCCATTCACTGTGACAAGAGTGTATCCTTATGGTGCATTAGAAATAATGAAAGATGGCACAAATCCATTCAAGGTAAATGGACACACAGTAAAACACTATATGAGAAATGAAGAAGAACTGAAGGAGCTAACTGATGTTGACCTTGATGAAGTCTGAGTAATCAGTCATGCTGCAACATTAAATCAAGAGCTACATGAGAGGTAACCCATGAGGATAATTGGTAAAATCTGAGTATCCAACCTATCCACGTTGTATTGCGATGTTAAATCAAGTTCTGCGTGGAGGCAACCCATGTGTTTGTACTTACTTTAATTATAGGGTAATGAGTTTGTTCAATGTGCAGGACTAAAAGAATGCAGTTAAAATCCAGAAAAGATAAAAGGGCAACATACAAACTCTTCGTGAGTCGTATCTATATGGTACGACTCATAAGTAGAAGTCATAATGACTTGGGAGATCAAGAAGAATAAAAAAATAAGTTCTAGTATGAATACGACTCTCGATACAAGTCATGGCCCCTGGTTACGGATCGAGACCAAGAGTCGTATCCATTCCAGAACCTAGGTAAGCTTGCAGGCAATACGAGTCAAAAAAATGACCCGTAAGCCTGGGTACGAGTCATATACACCACTCATACCCTGTCTTACTAGGTCAAATCTCGAGTTTGACCTAACCCAGACCTATAATTTAAAAAGAAGAATTAGACCCGATAGGCCACTCGAGAACCCTAACTCATACCTGAAGTTTGTCACCCTAAATCTTTAACTTCAATCTGCAAAATCAAGTTGTTTCCAACTAATTATAAGTACCAACAACTTCAAATCAGTCATTTCGTTCGATTTTTAATGCAAATGTGAAGCCTCTACAATCAAAATCCTCCATTCTACACTGACCAAGTAAGTTTTCAACTTATTTCAGAGGCATTACAAAGTAAATTAAGTAATCTATGCTATGGTATTCATTGGTTAAGTACAATTTATGCAGATATTGGGTGTATTGATAGCATAATTTAGATATGTGTGTTGAAACTTAAAAGAGGGGGTTGAACTAGGGTTTAGAAATGGGTTTTTATGTGTTTATGTGTGAAAATTGCTGGATATAGCTGAATAAAGTAGTGGGTAGATTTGGAATTTCATTGGAGTCAAAATTTAAAAGTTGGACTTCTATGTTGCAATAGATACAGAACTCCTTACGACTCGTACCGATAGTTATAGGAGTCGTAATGAGACTCATAACCACTAACAACATGGAAATCTGACAAAGTCAAAGTTCTGGAATGGTTACGACTCAACCATATGAGTCGTAATCAGACCTTATGACTCATACATAGTAATCGTACCCACCTGGGAAGGAAATAAACTGAACAAAAGTTTCTAACCAGCTTACAACTGTTGGTCACGAGTCATAACCAGCTGGTATGACTGGTGAGGAAGAGTCGTAAGCTAGCCAATAAATAATGATCATGTACTGTCTAGGGTTACGACTCACGTATATGAGTCGTACCCACTGGGTACGACTGGTACCCACTACCCGTAACCAACTGAAATCAAGTCACATTGAACTATCAATTTGAATTTTTTCTTTTCTTTTCTTTTCTTAGTTACTAACCTTAGTATATTTACAGGAAAAATGCCTCCAAAGACTGCATCTTCATCCAAAACTATGGCAAAGAAAGAAAATAAACAAAAGCCAGTAGAAAGTGAAGAAACTAGTGCATCCATAAGCTGGAATGAAAGTAGCAGATAGGTTTATACTAGGACATCTTCCAAGAAAGCTGCACAAAAATTAAAAGCAGTATCTAAAGCTAAGGGGAAGAAAGTCGTTCCCCAAGATTCTAATACTCTACCACCAAAAGGAAAAGGAAGAAAGACTACGACTGTCTCACCTCCACATACACTAGTACCAAGTAACGATGATAATGATGAGGCTGAGTCTAGTTTAGCCGAAAAGACTTCAGAGGAAAGCCATGGTCCTGAGATTGAGGCTACCACAATAGCTAGTAAGGAACCCCTACTAGCACTAGTATCTACTCTGGTGCCTATTATAGAACAATGGGGTTAACCCAGCATATAGGTGATATAAAACATGGGGTTGTCTTAGCTACCAGGAGAAAATATCAAGAGAGTCTTATATGAGGAAAGAAGGATGACTACTATGGGTATGGATGAAGTGCCCACACTTGCAAAACATTTTAGATAGTATGGTTTTGATTGGATGATGAGAGTTTCAGGACAGTATAGTTAGGTATTGGTCCGCAAGTTCTATGCCGCCTATAAGGGCGAGTAGATGAGATAGTACCCACAGGGTATGCTGGGGAAGGGAGGCGACCTTATTTCTTCTCTGACAATTTGTGAAGTTCGAGTAGATATATCACCCCAAATGATAGAAAGATTTTTGTACAGCCCGACATAGCAGGCCCCATCCAAGATAGAAGAAATGGATTATAGAATGGCAGAAATATGGAAAATCACCAACATGACTTTAGGTACTGAGGACAAGGTGGTGATGTTTTGGTGGATAGATGAAAGGATAACTGCACTTAGCAAACACACCACTTGGGTTACAGGTGGTATTGGGGAGTCTCAGTAGATAAAGAAGGGTAACATCAATTTTGAGTGTAAGGATTGGTGGACTATATCCCATCACAAGCTATGTCCAACTACAGGGGATGATGTGTTGAGCCCGTTTTGGGCTACGATGATAGCAGGGTTTACACTTAGGTATGATCTTGATATTGGGGAGTTTTTAGCCCGAGAATTAAGAGATAGGGCTGTTGTAGAGCAGAAGGCATTACTCACATACCCCTACGTAATCACGCAGATATGTTTAGCTACGAGGGTATTGGAGATCCTGAGAGTCAATGCCATGAGAGAGGCCTACCAAACTTTTGATATCGGCCTGATTTATGATGCGGTTAATCCACTAGATGGACCTATAAGGTAGGCAGAGAATGCTATGGCGGGAGACTTCCCACAAGATTATAAGATAGATGTTGCTGCCACTGCTGAGGCCGCTGAGATGGGTACATGGACTGATACTGCACCTTTAAATGCAGTGGGTATGTCTAGTACCCCACTAAAAGTCTAGTCTGTGCTTCCTAGGACACAAGGGATGCCTCCCGATATGATGATGATTTCTTAGGCTATGTGGATAGAGGTGGTAACTCATTTAGCTACACTCACTAAAAAGGTCAACAACATGGAAGATAAAGTACAAAGTTGGATGAAATAATAGCTGGTGATAGAAGATAGGAGCATACAAGAGCACCTTGATGTATTTGAGTTGAGGATCACTCGATAGTTAGGTTGTGGGAAGACACTCAATGTTGCTGATATTCGAGCCGAGATTTTTGAAATAAAGGTAATGGTTGCCGAGTTATCTAAGAGGCCGATGGTTGCTGATCTTATTATAGAGACTGTGATTCCCAGAGTTGAGGTACCAAATATTTAGGTAGTACTAGCAGATAAGTAGGTTGAGCATACTGAGAAAGAGAAAGGAAAGAAAAAGAGAAAGAAGAAAGAGGCCAAATCTGTGAGAAAGCAGGCCAAATTTGATAGCATCCAGGATGAGTAGGACTGTCAGACTTGGGTCCAGGATATGTCTATGGGAGTTGGTAGTTCGAGTGCTCCAGTTTCGGTTGCTGAAGGGGTTGATATTATACCCCCACCCATTGATGATCAAGTCTCAGTTGGGATAGTTACTGAGGAGAGTGGGACCCAATCCGAGGGACCACATGCTGATGTTTATGCTCCGGCGCCTTGAGCGCCTAAATATAATTTTTTTGATCCCTACTTTCTTTATTTTTTTAGCATTGAGGATAGTGCAATGTTCTTAAGTTAGGGGTGGGGTACCAAAAATTTAGGAGTAGTTTGAAAATTTTTAGATGTAGCTAAAACTAAAAGTCTGTCATGACTTGCAGGTTTGAGGCAGACAGTTGAAATAGGGAGAAAATTAGCACGCCTATGGCAACTGATTTTTTGAGTTTGGATTATGATTTTTATAGATTTTTGAAATTTTGGGTTGTACTTAAATTTTTTTTATTTCTTATTGTGATTGATAAAATACTGCTAATGGTTGCTGATTTTTGAACTGATCTTGTGAAAAGTTCTATTAACTATGTTAAAGAGTTGAAAAAGTTAATCCCTCTTATAATTTTATTTAAGTAATTGCGTGTTTTGTATATTATGTTAAGACTGTTGAGTATCTGATAATGGCATTAGGATTAGGAATAGTATAGTTAGGGACAAAACAAGTACAGAGTTGGATATTTGGTACTTAGTAATGTAGCCCTGTGCAAGTATGCATAATGTTTACTGAATTCCCGGTTGTGTTGGAATCTAGAACTTGTATGGTTGTTTTTACTGAAGTCAAGGATGGTTAGGTAGGAGGTGATCATAGACCCTTTTTGTATAAGTCCACTTAAGCCTAAAATGCCTGAACCAAATGAACAAATCCCTATGATCTAAATATTTGAGCTTTAATAGACTAAATTTTCTTGTTTCACCTATCACCTTCCTGTTTAACTTGAAATAAACCTATTTTTGACCCTGGTCCTCCTGTGGATACTGAGCACCTCAACTCAGGTGAATATCCTAAGTTGAGGGTAGCTATTATAAGGGTGCGTGAGAGCAAAATGTGTATGAAGAAAGGGGATGTATGAAAAATAGTTGAATCATGGTCAGATTTGATGAAGAGCAAGCTAAGAAAAGTACAAAGTTGAGAAAAAGAAAAGGAATGATAAAAATAAGCACTAGAAAAGACAAGCCTAGCCCAATTAGAATATGCTTGAAAGAAAAAGGAGATATAAGGGGGGAAATAAATGATATAGTGGAAAAGTTTGTCATCCCCAAGAAAATCGTAGTGTCCTGAGGGTTTAGTCACTAAAAGAATCCCCAAAAGGATATCCTACCAAGACAAATAAAGTCCTATAGTGATCTTACCACGACTATCTAAAAGCTTAGAAAAAAAACATAAGGTCAAGCCTATGGTATTTTATGCACACCGGTGATACTTCTTTGTAAGAGCGAGTGTTATTTGTTATATCCCGGAATAGATTGATATGAGAAGAGAATGGGATTTCTTTGAATGTGAGTGCACATGGGTTATACGGCTAAGTTGCTAGATTTTTTGATGGATGAAAAATAATCCTATGCACGAGTATCTATTGCTAATGTAATGCCATTATCGGATACCTTCGTGTTTTTATATATGAATTGTTATATGCAAGCTTGAGATCTTCCTATTTTAAGAATCGCCTTGGGGGTAGAAAATAGTATTTGGTTTTGTTTGCCCGAGGACATGCAAAAGTATAAGTTGAGGTTGTTGATGTGGCGTGGAAACACGAAACTTTCGATTCTTAAAACTATAAATTTATGCGTGAACTTAGGGTGTTTTGGTAGATATGATGCACTTTGGTGTGAATTGTAAGTAAAACAGGTTTATAACATAATTTGAGAAAAAAAGGAGAAAAAGACCTGGAAAAAACCAACTCCGATCAGTATGCAAGTCTGCCCTCAAGTTGTAATCATTCGATATAACTCGTATGCTAAATTGTATGAGGAACAAAACCAAAATCCAAATCAAGAAACCAAGTATGAAGAAGATACAACTCACATATCCCAGTTGTAAGCCAGGGTACGAGTCATATGCTAAAGTCGTGAGCATAACAAAATCCAAGATACTATCCAGGAATTGAAGTATCAGAAGGATACGAGTCAAAAGTCTGAGTATGACTTATATAGGGATATTGTATCCCAACCAGTGTTCAATGATGAAAAAGACTGAAGTCCCAGGTGGACACGGATGAAGAATCTGAGATGTATATGTGGTTAGGACTCATAAACTAAAATCATAAGATGAATAAAGAGTTGAAGCCATGGGAAGATTAGACACTAGATTGGTTACGACTAGGCAGGGTACGACTCGAAAGCTGAGGATATGAGTAAAGACTGAGTCGTACGTACTACCAACTTAACTTTACCTTTCCTATTTTTAATAGGATTTTTATGTTATTTTGAGATACTATAAATACCCTAGGGTTTGTCTTTTATTAAGTTGCACACGGTGACATTACTTTACACATAATTACTTTCTACTACATTATTTTCTTGAGATTTAAGATTTTATTCAATTAAAGACTTTGGAGTTTATTTATCTTAATCTTGTGCTATTGATTTTATGTGTTCTTCATTGATAATCATGGTTTATTACACAAACATGAGCGGATAATCTCCTTAGCTAGTGTTGTAGGACCCCTAGCAAATTAGCTACGTAGAGGAAGTGTGAGATTCAATTGTTCTAGGGTTTTTGTATGTATCTTAATTATCCTTTGTATTAATTAGCCTCAAGTAGATGCAGAAACTTGAGATAGCCTATATTTACGTCCATTCAATAATGAAAAAGCTTATGATTGGGTAGAAAAGATTAAGATAGTTGTACGATAACCACGTATGACTGAGGCCGGAACAAGGGTCAACAAGGCGACACTCTGAGATGATAACCAAGTCAACGAGTGATATTTATCTTATGGAAAATACCTAACTAGTAGGCTTTGCATGTAGAACAATAGAATAATTGGGTTGAACACGAGAAATTTACGTAGTTAAAAAGCCAGGGGGAACACAGTCCTAGCCTTCATCTCATATTGGTTTCAACCAAACAATACTTAAGAGTCGGTTACTATTTGATACCGATAATAAAATCCCCCCATTTACTTCCCTATACTGCTCGTGAATTACATCAAGGCTAGTAGCTATTCACGTTTTCCCTTTGGGATCGACCCCAACCTTGTTGGGTTATTATATTTGCAATCGACCACATTATACTTCTAGTAGAGGTGTATTTTTAGGCGACATCAATGATTCATAGGGCGTGAATCATGACCAAAATAGTGAAGGTTCCCTGAGTTACTGTCCAGACCATGAGTCTTGGTGACGACCCGTAATGAGTCCTTACGAGTCATAAGACCCGTAGACACTGCGATAATTTTTCTTATGATTTAATTAGGAGCACTTTGGTTATTTCCTCTTTCCCCAAATAAGACCCACATCCATAAAACACATTTAGGGTCTCGTTATCCTCTCAACACACATCAAACATACCAATAGTATGTGCCTTAATGGATGGTCCTTGGTTTAATGGATGGAAATGTGTAAATGTTTTAATTGGGATTAAATAGGGTTATGTATCTAGTCGTAAAGGTGGAAGTCTTGGGGGGACCAATACTAGAAACCCGCATTTGTCGGCGTGGGCATTTGTCTTGATGATCATTTGCATATGTCATACTTTATATATATATATATATATAGTTTGGGTCACTCCCAGGTCTTTCTTGATACCTCTGATTCATGCGGCTAACATGTACTGAGTCCCTTTTGGTTGGGGAAGTCAAACCTATAAAGATCGTGGGTGTCTTTTTATGACTATTGATGCTACAAAATCCAGGCTAATGTTTTAAAATTTATGCTAAACCTTGTTCCCTATCCCATCTTATTATATATATGTGTGTGTGTTTATGATTGTCTGCATATAGTTTTGGAATGATTTTAGACTGATTGATCATTATATTATTTTACCCCTTCCCTGAGTTACATGCTAGTGCTCACTCTTCTAACCGTCCCCAAATACTGTATCCCTGTGCACTGCGGGGTTCAAAGACACTTCTGTTTCTTTGTGCAGTGGTAGGTGATTTCTGGATTATCCATGAGTCAACATTGAAGTGGTGAGTTTCCATTCTTCGAAAGACCCTCATTTCATGGTCTTGTCTTTATTTATGTTTTAGACTATTGTGATAGGTTTTTTGCTATTGTCGGGGGCATGTATCAACTTTTGGTTGATATTTAGTTTTCTTAGAGGCTTTTGTGGAAGATGTGGGTGGATTTGGTATTGTGGATTCTTAGATTCCATTTAGTTGATTTAGCTATCTTGTTATATGTTTGGAATTCATCCGTTGCTAGTTGTATTGTGTTCTGCTTGGCTAGGTTAATGAGGGGTGGTCTCCGCTCCTTGGTGTACTTGAATACCCATCATGACTAGGCCCTAGTTCATATTGAATATTTGGCATCACTATTTGTATGAGTGCATGATTATATCTATTCAGATCATAAGAACTTGCAGTATGTGTTCACCCAGAAGGAGTTGAATCTCAGGCAAAAAAGATGGCTTGAGTTACTCAAGGACTATGATAAGAGTCTTTATTATCACCCAAGTAAATATAATGTGGTTACTGATGGTTTTAGCAGGTTATCCATGGGTATCTCATCTCATATAGATGAGGGGAAACAAGGATTGGTGAAGGACATTCACCGATTGGCTAACCTTGGAGTTCATCTTTTGGATTTTGAGGATAGAGATATGATTGCTCAGGAGGTGGTGATGTTATCTCTTGGTGCTGAAGTGAAGGAGATGTAGGTTTGGGCCAGCAGAAGATTATGGCCTTTGAGATTAGTGATGATGGTATCTTGAGGTACCAAGGCAGACTATGTGTTCCTGATGTGGATGGCTTGCGAGAAAGGATTTTAACTGATACTCATGAGTCGAGGTATACAGTTCATCCTGGTTTGACAAAGATGTATCATGATTTGAAGGAGATTTATTGGTGGAACAACATGAATAGATATGTGGCTAATTTTGTGGCTAAATGTATAGTCTGTCAGCAAGTGAAGGTTGAGAACTTAAGGCCCAGTGACATATCTCAAGATATTTAGTTGCCCATGTAGAAGTGGGAGATCATCAACATGGATTTTATTATTGGTCTTTCAAGGTCTTGGGATTTGAATGATTCGATTTGGATCATCATGGATAGGATGACTAAATCTTCTTACTTTTTGCCTGTGAGGACTACTTTCTCTGGAAAGAATTATGATAAGTTGTTTATTTAGGAGATCGTCAAGTTGCATGGTGCTCCAGTTTCCATTATTTTGGATTGATGAACTTAGTTTTTTTTCTCACTCTTGATGTTTATTTTAGAAAGGTTTGGAGACTAAGGTGAACCTTATCATCGCTTTCTACCCTCAGATGGATGGACAAGCGGAGAGGACCATTCAGACTTTGAAAGATATTCTATGGGCTCGTGTGTTTGATATTGGAGGTAGCTAGGTGAATCATTTTCCTCTCATTAAGTTTGCATGTAATAACAGTTTTCACTCCAGTATTAGAATGGATCCTTTTAAGGCTCTTTATGGTAGGAGATGTAGATCTCCTATTGGATGGTTTGAGGTTTATGAGACTATATTGTTCGGTCCAAAATTGGTTCACTAATACATAGAGAAGGTGAAGGTAATCAGGGATAGGCTTAAGACTGCTCAGAGTTGCTAGAAGTCCTATGCGGATGTGAGGCATAGGGAGTTGGAATTTGTAGTTGGTGATTGGGTATTCTTGAAGGTATCTCCCATGAAGGGAGTGATGATATTTGGGAAGAAGAGAAAGATCAGTACCCATTATATTGGTCCATACTTAATTTTGAGGAAAGAGGGAAATGTTGCATATAAATTGGATTTGCCTTCAAGTTTGGGTTCCATTCACCTGGTTTTCCACATGTCGATGTTGAAGAAGTGTGAGAGCGATCCTTCTTTGATTGTGCCTATTGAGAGTGTTGGTATTTCGAATTCCTTGTCTTACGAGGAAGTTCCTATCGAGATTTTGGATAGGAAAGTCTGTCATTTAAGGACTAAGGATGTGACTTCGGTGAAGGTCTTTTTGAGGAACAATAAGGTTAAGAAAGCTACTTGGGAGGCTGAAGAGGACATTAAGTCCAAATACCCGTTCTTGTTCCCTGAGTTGCATAATCGTTCTTAAGGTATGCATTTTTCTAACCTTTTTAATGGTTTTGTGATTAAATTCCTGTCTTTCATTTGTGCTAATGGGTTCCTTGACTCCTCATTTAGGGACGAATAATCTTGGGGGAGGGGGGTGGGGGAGTAATATAACACCCTAGATTTTTGCCTCTAAAAATTTCTTGACTTTTATGCTCACTACCCAATGTACGACTTTGGTAACGAGTCATAAAGTATCATTCGTAGCCAAACTAGTGTTGGTTCCCTGAGTTTCTATCCTAATCACGATTGGTACCTAACAAGTCGTAAGGTGAGGTCATGAGTCATAGGGTGGGACTAGTGACCAAACTAGTGAGATGGCCCAAGGTTGATTTCTTGGTAACGACTAAGACTTCACGAGTCGTAATGTTAGGTCACGAGTCATAAGTCGTGACTCATGACCAAACCAAAGAAGGTTCCCTGAGTTACTGTCCAGACCACGAGTCATGGTGACGACCCATAACGAGTCTTTATCAGTCGTAAGGTGACCCATAGTACTGACAGTTTTTTTCGTGTTTTAATTGGGAGAACTTTGGTCATTTCCTCTTTCCCCAAATAAGACCCACATCCATAAAAGACCTTTAGGGTCTCATTATAATTCCAATACACATCAAACACATGTATCTCCTCTCTCAAAATCCTTATTAAGAACAACTAGGGTTTCTCAAGGTTGGTCATCTAGGGATCAAAGATTGGTTTCTTCTCCATAACTCTTGATATATCAGGCATGTAATCTCTTTCCTTAAACTTGTTTTCTCTAAGGCATGGTTTTATTGTTATTCATGTGGATTCAAATGAGGAATTGAGTTGGGTTGATAGTTTTGGAATGATGTTTACCTGTATTCAATTTTTATAGCTATAATGCATTTGTTTATGTTTTACCTATGTGTTTGAAACCCATCGGGGTGCATGGGTATGGTGATTGAGACAGGGGGTAGAGGCATTCCCCTGAATTAATGATTTTGTTTGGAATTGGATTTGGAAAAATTATATTCCCTCAGTCCACATACACAATTGGATTTGAAAATGGTTAATCACATGATTTGTCATACTTCTCTAAACTATTACATTGAATAAGTGATTAAACAGATAAAAATAATTTTGAATGCCTTGTTGGCCATGTTTTTGATTTTAAACTGGAAGCTCAAGGGTTGTGGCACTCCTCTGAGCTGATTTGATAAACTAAAAGGGGGTTGAGGCATTCCCCCATCGTGGCATTCCTTTAAGCTGATTTGATAAACTAAAAGGGGGTTGAGGCATTCCCCCAAATTGATGTAATGGACAAAGAGGGTCGTGGAATTCCCCCAAGATGATGGAATTGTACTGGCATAATTATAATTTTGCAAGCGTAACTAGAATGATGATACCAACGGTATGTGCCTTAATGGATTGTCCTTGGTTTAATAAATGGGAATGTGTAAATATTTCAATTAGGCTTAAATGAGGTTGTGTATCTAACTGTTAAGATGGAGGTCCTGGGGGGACCAATACTGGAAATTTACATTTGCCGATGTGGGGGTTGGTCTTGATGACTGTATGCATTTGTCACACTTTATATAAATATATATATATATATATTTATATTTATATATATATATATATATTTATATTTATATATATATATATATTTATATTTATATTTATATCATAGATTGATGTGGGACCAGGGCATTTCCTGGTCTTTCATGATAACTCTGGTTTATACGGCTAACACGTACTGGGCCCTTTCGATGGGAGGAAGTTGGACCTATATAGCCCATGGGTGTCTTTTTAAGACGGTTGATGCTAGACAGTCCAGGATATTATTTTAAACTTCATTCTAAACCTTGTTCCCTATCCTAACATGTTAAATATATATGTATATGATTGTGTGCATATAGTTTTGTAATGATTTTGGACTGATTGATCATGGCATTATTTATCCCTCTCCTGAGTTACATTCTAGCACTCACCCTGCTAACTATTCCTGAATATTATATCCCCTCGTGATGTACGGTATGAAGACTTTTTTGTTTTCTCGTACAGTGGTAGGTGATTTTATGATTTTCCATGAGTCAGCTTCGAAGCGGTAGGCTTCGATTCTCCAGAAGACCCTCATTTCATTGTCTTGTCTTTATTTATGTCATAGACTATTGCGGTAGATTTTAGCTATGGTTGGGGGCATGTCCCGACTTTCGTTCATATGTGGTTTTCTTAGAGGATATTGTAGACAAGATGTGGGTGGATTTGGTATTTTGTATTTTTAGATTCCATTCAGTTGATTTATCTATCTTGTTATATGTTAAGAATTCATTCGCTGCTAGTTGTATTGTGTTTTGGTTGGCTAGGTTAATGTGGGTGCTCTCCAGCCCTTAGCATACTTGAGATATCCATCACAACTAGGACCTGGTTCGAGTCGTGAAAATCCCCCTCAATCTTAGAGCCTGTGAAGGTTGGGGGATTTAACCTCATGAACTGGACCACCCTAGTGAGCTTAGAAGAAGGAACAACAAAACCAACACATTCAGACTGATGGGATTGAGAGGCTAAGAACTGAGTAAGCAGATGAATAGATTGATGTAACTTCATATTCAAAACATCACCCTGAGGTATTGGGGCATGAGTATCATTATCTTGGAAATCCCGATGAGGACTAGTAGGGACCGATGGAACTCCATGATGGGAAATACAATCAGGAGTAGGAACCCTAGACCGGGTCTGCACTCCATAGACAGGGCGAGTTCCGTACATGTTATCCTCATGTAGGAAAAATGTTCCATAAGAGTTTCTACGAGCACCAGATCTTTGGGGAGACATGATCTAAAATGCGAGTAAATCAGAGATTAGTGGAATTTCAATACACTAGACTCTATAGGCCAAACTAGAACACAAGAAAGGGAAACATTTCTAAATTCCTTATAGCCTCTCCCATATATGTGTGGCGTTCTACACACCCATAAAATAGACTCTATACGACACGACTTTGTGGACACCGAAATCTCCTAAACCTATTCTCTGATAACAAACATGTCACAACCTGAACCGAGGCCTAATCGTGATGGGTATCTCAATCCCACCGTGGATCAGAGACCACCCCCATAGCCTAACCAATCGGGCACAATATAGATAAACAGTGGAAGACAACCAAAGTATAAAGTTAAGATAGTTAATGTAAATGAAGTGGAATTAAGAGTTCAAAACAATGACAAACCCATAATCTGTCCACAAAGCCTCTAACAAAACCTAATGTCATACTAGGTCGGGGCATACCCCCGACCATGGCCAAAAAAGCAACTCAAAATATGAAAAGAAATCAATGGGATTTCGATACTCATTAAAGAAAGTAGTGAAACATATGGCCTTATGTAAGATGGAGGCTTACCACTTCAATACAGACCAACTGACGACCCGGAACCACTTAACTCTGTAGGAGAAAATTAAAGAAACCCCTTGGACCCTACATCATGAAATAATGTAGCATCCGGAGACATTTAGTGGGGTGAACGCTAACATATAACTCAAGGAAGGGATAAAATAATTCCATTTCCAAAATAAAACAAATCTCACTGTACATGTTCATATACATGCATATATATATATAAGATGTTGGGATATGGTATAGGATTTAAGCATGAGATTTAAAAACCATTAACCTAGACTGTGTATCTCTAATTACCCTAAAGGAACCCACGAGCTATATGGGATTATCTTTCCCTGCTGAAAGGGTCCCAATGCATGTTAGCTGTATAAACCAGGAAAAATTTGTGGAAGGGCCAGGGAATCCATGACCCCATACCTTCCAAAATATAAATAAAGTGTGAACTATGCACACGTTGATAAAGACCCCCACACCGACAAATGCGGTTTCTAGTATTGGTACCCCCGGTACCTCTACATTCCACGGTAATCTACACAACCACCTTTAAGACCAATTAAAATATTGCACATAACTCATTCATTTAACCAAGTGGTTATCCATATAGGCATTTATCATTGGTATCGTCATACCAATTAATTGTGGTTGCAAGCTTATAGAATTATGCCATTCCAATTATCCATCAAACTGTGGGAATCCATGACCCCAAGTTACAATTTTAAAACCATACCTTGGCCACCAAGTCCATTTTAAAACCATTTTTATCCTCTTAGCCATTAATGCGATGCAATTGCTTAGAACAATAAGCAAAACCATGCAATTGTCCATATTTTAAAACCAATTATGCAAGTGGGTTGAGGTTAATACTAATTAAAAATTGAATTCCATAAAATTTAGAGGAATACGCAATCCCCTTCCCATTCACCATACCCATGCACTATTTTAGTTCAAAGCATTTAAAACCATTCTAAAACCATGAGAAAATTAACCAAGTATTAGTCATACAAAACCCTCAACCCATCAATCAAAACCCAAAAATTAAATTCACATAAACGATGACTTAACACATGATTTTATATAAAACCAAGTTAGGGAAGAGATACATTCCTGAAAATACCAAGAATTTGGGGAAGGAAACCCCAATTTGAACCCTAGGTGCTCAATCAGTAGAACCCCTAGCTCTCTTTTACTTTGGGAGAGTTTAAGAGAAGAGAAGTGTGTTTTGATTTTTTTATAGATGATAATGGGACCCTAGAAGTGTTTTTATGTCATGAGTAATGAGTTAAGGATTGGAAAAAACTTAAAAGTCCTTAATAAAAAATGTGCAGAAAAACTGTCGCCTATTGTTACGGGTCAAGTGACAACTCATAATGATTGGATATGAGTATTTGAATAGATTCATAGTATGGAAAGTGAATCAGGTCACCCTTAATGTTATGGTCACAAGTCCCTCCCCATGACTTGTGACCACACTTTACGACTTGTAGGGTCTTAGTCGTGGTTAGGATAGAAACATGGGCAATACTTACTGGTTAAGCTACGAATGGATCTATACGACTCATGATGTGTGATAAATACTTATCACATGAGTCGTTATCTGGGTAGCCATGACAAAATCCACGAAATTGGTAGAGGCCAAACCTGGGGTATTACAAAAGGCTGACGTGAAAAGTCTATTTCGACATGGCCGATTTTACTTGGCATTTAAAATCCATGTGAATGGCTTTAATTACACATGCTTAGTGTTTTTTATCCGGGTAAAAGGTGACAAAGTGACACATTTTATAGCTATTTTAGGTATTTAAAATGAACACCGTTCACTTAAGGTGCCAAAGTGAAAGATCAAGCCAAGTTGAAGTGCATGTTGATATGTTTGATGAATAATCTTTGTAGAAACAATTAGGGATGTTAACGTTATGATTCAAATAACGTTAACATCCCTAGAATCTCAGGCCATCTAGAAGAGGGAGAGTTTTAAGTATATGGGGTCCATAATTCAGGGTAATGGTGAGTTTGACGAGGATGTCACACATCGTATTGGGGCAGGATGGTTGAAGTGGAGGCTCTCTTCGGGAGTCCTTTGTGATAAGAAGGTTCCCTCGAAGCTTAAAGGTAAGTTCTACAGAGTGGTAGTCCAGATGACTATGTTGTATGGAGTGGAGTGTTGGCCAGTTAAAAACTCCCATATCTAAAAGGTGAAAGTGACAGAGTGATAACGCTCAAACTATAGCTCTCGTAAGAGTGTAAGCGGTCGTCGTCAAATATAGAACCCAACTGGGTTGGGTATAGAATCCTACAGGGAATACTTGGTCACTAAGTATTGCAACGATTATTAGACTGTTGGTCGAAAATTCTATGGAAAGGGGGGATGGTTTAGGAGTGAAGTAAAAGTATCAAAATAGCAAAATAAAAATGGAATACTTGGTAGGTTTTAATCAATGAGAGTTTTAAGTTAGGGTTATGTCCACCTTATGAGTTCTACGTATCTATTGGCTATGAGTTATGCGGAATTCAGACATGCATGCGCTTATAGAGATTTGTATTCTATGGTAAATCCTAGCGTCTTTCGACCATCAAGGATTATATCACTTTAACTCTTTCGAGCTTAAAGCGTATACTAATGGTACGAATTCTCCAAGAGGTTAATCCAGTTACGGCACTAACTTTTAAACAGGGTTTAGTAGACCTATTTCCTTGTCATTCTCTCTTTTCCAGACATGTAACTTTTCTTTCGAACAAGTTAATGCTATACTGGCGTATTCTAAATGTTTGCAACCACAAGAATTCAATTAAGATGAAGAGAGTAATGATATAAGCAGCATACGTATCAAGAATTCACAAACTCATAGCAACCGATAATATCTCATAAGGCTTCCATAACCCTAACAGAGAAGTTTAGCTACTCATGAGCGCAACGGAAATCACAATAGATATAATCATCATACCACCACTTAGGATAGTCTTGGCGATGGAAGTGATAAACGTCAACTAGGGTTGGACATTTTTGCTCCTTCCGTTCTTCTCAAGAGAGTCGTGTTTCTCTGTTAAAACTTACAGAATATTGTAATGTGAAGTAGTAGCAAAAGTCGAATGGAAAATACTTGAATTAATGTGTGAATTGAATTGTAAGAGTTGAATGAATTATTCGAATGGAGAGAGATAATAATAAAAACTTCAGCAACATAGGGTATTTATAACACCCATATCCTATTCCTACTAGGCTACTGCGTACTTATCCTAATCCTACTAGGTTACTGCATCCTTATCCTAATCCTACTAAGTTACTGCTGATCCCCAAAGTCTTTAGAAATGCTATTTTTGCCCGGGACAAGTTATCCATGCATCACTTTCAGTTCATAGGCGTCCAAACGCTGCTTTCCTTCTTTCGTGAAGCCTCCTTGGGCGTCAAGTTATCCATAAAGTGCTGGAATCTTCATCATTTATACCTAAAAACTTGCTAATCACGTTTGTTAGCTCACTTACAGGAAAAAGGACTAAAAGTGCAGGAATTATATATTTTGTCCTCAAAACTTAGCTAAAATATGGGTACATTAAGGTGCTTTAGGCGTGTAAATATGCCTATCATCAACACCCCACACTTAAAGATTTGTTCGTCCTCGACCAATATATCATGTCCATATAAACATCTACTTAGGGTTTCACAGTAACAACACAAAATATTCATCAAAACAGGCACGACAATTATTAACAAAAAGTAGTTTTCTAATCACTTCTAGAAACAATTCAACCTCCAACATAGACTCGTGATGATGGTTAATTCGTATTCAAAAGTTAAGGCACAAAGAATCATACAAGACTACCCAAAACTCATCAACCATGTGTGTCTCACATAAGATATTACCCATAATCACTCACAAGTATTGCATTTTTCAGAACATGGGTATAAGATTTATCCTTGCTCTCACTCTCACAAAGAATTCATATGTTGCAACTGATGACCATAGGCTTGCCCTTAGTGTAATTTTCCACTAATATCAGAATGCTAAGCTTAGGATCAAATAGGTCTTTTACAGGTTGTAATGTAGGCTAAGGGACGGGTAGGACTATTTTGGCCAGAAATAGTGACTATGTTCCTAAGCGCTTTAATACATCACATTATGCCATTTACACTTTCTTTCAATCAACCTTGCTCCCTTTCTTTCATCTCTCACCCCTTTTCACCTATTTTTCCATTCAAACATAACTATCTTTTTTATTTAATCATAAACACAATTTATCTTTTTATTTTTCTGTTTCTTTTTCTTCTCTATAGCACACCTCTTATGATAGCCACTCTTTTTCATAAAAAATTCAAGCACCAATACACTTTAAGGCATCACTCTCACCCAATTTCCTCTTATTTTTTCACATGACTTTTACAATTTAAAGCTCTTAGGAATTTGGATCAAATTATGGTCTTGAAAAAATAGATTAGGCTACATATGAGGCTGTCAAAGAAAAATGGCTAAAGGCTCAAAGGGGTTGACTAGGATAATGTCCACGGGTATGTAAAACGAAGGTAAACAAGTATCGGTTGCCAAAGAAATGCCTAAATCATCTCCTAGACTCACACTCTTTATTTCGCTTTACACACACACCAGGCAAGTTCTAGCATCAGCCACAAACACAGAATATACTATCACCTCACACTCACAAGGCACATGGTCAACTTTATTGGGAGCAGTACATACTCTTGACCCAATAGATGAAGGAATTAAACCACACACTCATCACATAATGAGTCACATTTAGAGCCTAAATGTATCAATAGTAATGATTCTAGCACAAACTCTTGTCATAACACCATGCCGCTTATCAGAACAATCTCATGCATCAAAATCTACGACAAACAAAAAAAATATGACCATAAATGTAGGCAAAGAAGTACAACATACGAATACCAGCACCCCAAACTTAGACGGGACACACTGCCCTTAGTGGAAAATAAATATGGAAAACTTGATTAGTCAGACTCCTCTTCTATGTCTGGGGTCATTCCCCCTGCGTCAGAATCATCATCAGAGTCGTCATCCTCAGAGTTTCCTCAAATTGTATCTCCTTGAGATCATGATACATCTTTGTCGAGCTAGGATGTACAACATAGCGCAATTCATGCACATCAGGAACGCATAACCTCCTTTGGTATCGTAAAGTACCATCTCCACTGATCCTAAATACCATTACCTTTTGAATACCCATATTATTCTTGATTTTCATCAATATAGGATCTAGCACTTTCTTCTTCTTAATCTCTGCACCAAGAGTCGACCAAACCACTTTTTGTACCATCACCCCACCATTCTCGGAGTCCAAAAGATGAACTTTAAGATTAGCCAAGCAGTAATTATCTTTTACCAATTCCTGCTTTCCTTCCTCCATACGAGCCAAACTCCCTATGGATAACCTACTAAGAGCATTAACAACCATGTAAGCCTTACATGGGTAATAGTAAAGACTCATGTCATAGTCTTTGAGAAACTCCAACCATTTTTTTTTCCTAAGATTTAGCTCCTTCTGAGTGAACACATACTGTAGAATCTTATGATCAAAAAATATGTCTACATGATTTACATACAGATAATGCTGCCAGATTTTCAAAGCAAAAACCACTGCTGATAACTCCAAATCATGAGTAGGATAATTTCTCTCATGTACCTTCATCTGCCTAGAAGAATAGGTAATCACCTTCCCATGCTGCATCAAAACACAAATAAGTCCCACCCTAGATGAATCACAATAAAACACAAACCCCTCACTTTCCTTAGGCAATGAAAAGACCGGAGCTGAAGTTAGCTTATTTTTCAACTTCTCAAAAATCCCCTCACAAGCATAGATCAAGAAAACTTCACCTTTTTTTGAGTCAACTTAGTCAAAGGAGAAACTATCATCGAAAAGTTCTCCACAATCCACTGATAATACCCATCCAAACCCAAGAAACACCAAATATCGGTTAGAGTCATGGGTCTAGGCCACCTTTTCACCACAACCACCTTTTGTGGATCCACCATGATCCCCTCGCTAGAAATAATATGCCCAAGAAAAGTCATAGCATTCAACCAAAACTTACACTTGGAAAACTTGGCATACAACTATTGTTCCTTTAAGGTCTACAATACCACACAGAGGTGATTAGCATGATCCACCACACTTTTGGAATAAACTAGAATGTCATTAATAAACACAATGACAAAGAGATCCAAGAACTGCCTGAAAACTCTATTCATCAAGTCAATAAATGCCACCGGGGAATTAGTTAATCCAAATGACATCACAAAGAATTCAAAGTGCCCATACCGAGTACTAAAAGTCATCTTAGGGATATCCTCCTCCCTAATCTTAAGCTGATGATACCCGAATCGAAGATCTATCTTAGAATAAAACTTGGCACCTTGCAACTGATCAAACATGTCATTTATCTTGGAAGAGGATACCCATTCTTGATTATTACCATATTTAACTTTTGATAGTCAATTCACATCCGAAGGGAGCCATCCTTCTTGTGTATGAACAATACCAGCGCACCCCACGGGGATACACTAGGATGAATAAACCCTTTATCTAGAAGATCCTTAAGTTGCTTCCTGAGTTCCCTCAACTTAGCTGGAGCCATTCCATAAGGTGGAATAGATATTGTACGAGTGTTAGGAACCAAATCAATGCCAAACTCTATTTCACTGGCCAGAGAAACACTAGTAAGATCATCCGAAAAGACCTCAGAAAACTTATTTACCATCGAAACCGACGATAAAAAAGGACCTTCCGAGTTAGCATCTTTAACTTGAACCAAGTGATAAAGACAACCTTTAGAGATTAATCTCTGAGCTCTATGATAAGAAATAAATCTCCCCCTAGGAGTTAGGGAACTTTCCTCCCACTCTATAACTGGTTCACTAGGGACTCTAAAGAAAAACTTATGGGTACGACAATCAAAGGATGCGTAATAAGCGTGTAACCAATCCATCCCCAAAATAACATCAAAATCCACTATATCAAGTTCAAACAAATCCACCAAAGTTTGCCTACTACCCCCAGATAAGACACACCCCCAATAGACTTTCTTAGCAATAATCAAGTCACTGACCTAGGTACAAATAGAAAAAGGATCCAAAACCTTAGGATCAAAGCCAATACATACAACCATGTATGGGGTCATACAGAAAAGAGTGGGACCTGAATCAAGCGATAATACACATCATGAGAAAAGAGTTGTAACGTACCAGTAACAACATCAAGTGATACCTTAGATTCCTACCGAGATGCAAGAGCATACAACCTATTCCAACTAGTGTCGATACCAGAAGCCTGAGAAGACACCAATGCAGCACCCTAGGCGCAGGAGCAGAGATAAAGCAACCAAAGCTTTAATCGCTTTCAAATCTCCCTTACCAACTGGATAATTCTTAAGAATATGGCCTAGATAGCCATATTTAAAACACTTGTCCCTTCCTTCATCATTAGAACCTCAATGAAAACGACCATGTTACCGACAAAGAGGGCATAAAAAAGTTGTCTGACCCCCACTCACTTGAGATTTGGTATTCTGTGCCCAGAAATTATCACCACCTTGTTGACGACTATTACCCGACTGCCTCGAGTAAGAAACACTAGCAGTAGAAAAAAAACTAAACCCCCCACTTCTTTTTCAACAATTTACCTCCACCCCAACCTCCTTACGATTGAGCACCTCTCTGGTATGAAAACTTGCTTCTCTTACCCTGCTTATCTCCGAACTATGCCTGTTTCCTCTTCTCACCCTCCACCTACCGCATGTGGACTACTAACCTCAAAATATACATACCCTCAATCAATAAAGCAGTCTTGATTTCAAAGATCAAATCTCGAGATTGCCTAGTAGAAAACTTTCTCATCCTCGCTCTCATATCAACCACCAAATTAGGAGCATACCTTAACATCTAATGAAATTTCAAGGCATGTTCCTTGACTGCCATTCTCATTTGCTTAAGATTCACAAACTCCTACATTTTTGGTTCCCTCAGTTCTTAAGAAAAGAAACAATCAAGAAAAGTATCAGAAAAGACATCCCATAAGGATAACTCCACCATATCACCTCTATCCCTATCCCACTCTTCGTACTATTAGCACGTAACATCCTTGAGATGATAAGCTACAAAGTTTACACCTTCCATTTTAGTGGCCTGCATCACTCTGGATATAATCTCTATTTCATCCAAGAAACCCTGAGGATCCTCCTCCACTTTCATACCCATAAAAGTAAGAGGATTCAGTTTCATAAATTGGCCAAACCTTATGGCCTCAGAAGATAACCAACTAGATGCATACCACTCAACCTGAGCAGCAACTAACTGAGCAATAGTATAAATAGACTGGAAAATTTTTGCAGTAGTCAGCTCACCCTAAGAAGGAATAGTAGCAGCTGGAGAAACTCTAGAAGAATCAGGGATAGGACCCTGAGATCGAATACGAACTCCAGTCATAGGATGTACCCCATCGACATTGTCCCTAGATGGGACTGAAGAGTTTCCTTGTGTTCCAGATTGTCGAGGCATGATCTGAAAAGTGAACAACCAAGGATAAGAGAAGAATTCCAGGACTTAAACTCTAAGATTGAAACTAGAATACCAAGAAAATGGAATATTCCTAAATGCCTTGTAGCCTCTATCTTATGAGTGTGGTATGCTACACACCTCTAAAAGAGAATCCACTCAACATGTCTTTGTGGACTCCCAATTGACCATGAACCTAAAACTCTGATACCAACTTGAAATAACCTAACTAGGGGCGTTGTCGTAATAGGCATCCCAAGTCTGACCTGGACCGGAGACCACCCCTGTTATCCAACCCAGCCTCTAGTCACCTGACCTGAGTTGGTTGAATTTTAAACAAATAGTAAGATTGTGTAACTATCCATATTATAGACTCTGGGATAGGTCTATTACCGAGAATAAACCAACCGATTTTGACCGTCCCCTACCAACCATACACCCATACCAAGCCAAAGTAAACCATAGATCCAACCATAACAAAATAAGTTCCATTAATAATTAAATATATAATCCCAAAATAAAAGAGAATGGAACAACCAATAATATCATCAATCAGTATCAGCCCCAATACCAATACCAATGCTAAGGCTGACACCAATACCAATACCACCCATTACAACCCATAATAGTTCTACAAAGCCTCTAACAAAAAAAATACCAAAATCCAGTTGGGACATGCCCCCAACCATAGCCAAAACTAATATCCATAAATAAGTTAAAGTATGAAATAACATCTATGAAATGGAGCATTCCAAATAGATAAAAGGTCACTACTTCAATCCAAATGCTGACCCCGAATTCTGAATCGCTAAGCAAGAGTAGTAGAACTACCAGTTCCTATATCTCCTGGGGATACAGTGCCTGAAGATGGGTAGCGGGTGAACACTAGCATGAACTCAGGATAAGAATAAAATAATTCCTTTTATATAACCAAGTGAAAACTATCCATATGCATAAAAAAATACATATATATATAACGTTGACAGGGAAGGGAAATGGGTTTAGCATGCCATTAAAACCTTTACCTGGGCTGTGTAGCTCTACTATCCTAAACCACCGATAGGCTATATGGGTTCATCTTTCTCTACTAAAAGGGCCCCAGTGCGTGAATCTATACGAACAAGGATAACTAGTACACCCCCCAAAATATAAAGTGTGACATCATGCACATGGTCACTAGGACCCAACCTCATATCGATAAATATGAGTTTCCAATTTTAATCCCCCTGGAACCTCCACCTTCCACGGTGTTGCCCAATTAAAACCATTTTTCCAACCAAACCATTATTCCATTTTTATTAACCAATGCTATTAGTAGTGGTATCATTATACCCACTATAACTTGCAAGTTTTATCCTTAACCAATCCTTAGGGGATTTCCATACACCCCACATGATCTCCAATTAACTAAAACCATAGCCACCAAGTCCTTTCTATTCCATTCAAAACCATTTAAACCATTGATATTATTTAGGGTTCCATTACCAAGTTTAAACCATGAATAAGTTCCATTAAAAAACCAATATTATAGTGAAAACATTATTATAGGCATTTTATCAAACACATTGGGGGCATAGTATTTCCAAAACCAAAGTCCATTACCAAAGAACCACTTCCATGCAACCAATTATCCAAAATCACCATTAATTCATATAAAAACATGAAAAAACCATAACCAAACATTTATAACCAAAACCCCCAAATCATATTTGAAAATCCGAAATCATACATCATTCAAATCATGAAAACATTGTATAAAACCATGATTTTAGTTAGAAATAATAATAAGGGAAGAGAACATGCCTTAAACCAAGATGATGATGGATAGAAATCACCAAGACAAGCCCTAATTTACTCCTTAAGATAAAACTCTAACTTTCTTTGCTGAAGAACTATAGAGAGGATTTAAGAGTGTTTCTCACGTGTTTAAGAATAGAATAATAGGGAAAATAACCTTCCAAATATAATATAAGTTGTGGGAACTTATTAGGCTAAGTGAGGAAATATCCAGATTTCCCTCACTTAAACTACATTAAATTTTGGTCATAGGATACAACTAACCCTTACAAGTGGTACCAATCCTATATGAGTGGTACCCACCTCCCATACCCTAGATATTATTTATTGGACCCAACACTTTCCAAGGTACGACACACCTAAACCCAAGTCTTTTTCAAGTGTAAGACTAGTACCCATAAATTGTACCCCTTGCAAAATAAAATCCATAAGGTTTGAACACTGACCACCACACGAGTCCTGGGTACAACTCATACCCTAGCTTATGGTTCATGGCGAGCCACGAGTACTCATATCCAACTTAAGTTGCAAAGTCTAAGGTTAAGTGAAGTAACCAAACAACCCATACCTAACTATATGACTCATACCACCAGAATTATACCCATTCCAATAGCTACATCCATCCCACTAACCAACACTGGCTAGAATACAACTGGACCATACCACCCATACCCAAGTGTATGACTCGTTCTCCTAGGTTGTATCTTTCCCAAAAACCAGAAATCATGGAAATTTTCTAAGGTCCAAAAACCAGAGTGTTTCACGTTCTTCTTCTCTGACTCTTTCCTCTTTCCAACCTTCTCCTTCTCCTACTACTACTGAATTATTAGAAATTACAGATTCTAATATAAAATTATTTAATGGAGGACTAGATATTCAAAGTGATATGATAAAGAGTTAAGATGTTTTAGGGAGTAAAGAAGGAGTGTAAAAGAAGAAAATGAGTAGAAATACTCCCATGTTAAGTTAGGAATATGAGGAAAGAGGCTAGATAATGGATATGATGAATTTGTAAACAAATGAAGCTACAAACTTTGAAATAGGTTCAGATGTCGTAATTATTAATGAGGAAAAGGTTGAGTAGAGAGTTAAAGCAAGAAATAGGAAAAGGGTAAATAGGGTTGTATTAGATTTTGACTGCAACAAAGTAAGGTTGGAATTAGGTCTTATTTGAAAGTGTCAATTAATTTAGAGATACTGTTACTAAATATGTTGCTTTTGAACATATTACAATTGAAAAACATGTTAATGAACCAACAAGGGTAAGGGTTATGTGTACAAGTGGTATCCTTAGTTTTTATTTGTTAGCTTTAATTTCAGGACTAACAACTTTGTTTTGAAGACATACAATCCAATTTAAAAGTGTGACCCTTGTAATAGGAATGAACTTTTCAATACTAAATTCTTATCCCATCACTAGAATGAAAGGATAATTAAATAATCCAACGATAAATTTTTTGAGTCTCAACTACTTATTAAGAAGGAATTAATTTTATATGTTGGAAGAACATCGTGCATGTGTCAAAAAAATAAAGTGTTAGCAAAGCTAATGGGTAATTATAATCTTGAATTTGGGAGGATTTTAGATTATAGAGATGAGTTTCTAAGATCTAATTCGGGTAGTACATGTGTTCTCAAGCTTCATGATAAAATATTTAAAAGTGGTAGAAAAAAACATCAAGGTTTCTACATGTGTTTTGATATAATGAAGAAGTCTTACTTGACTGGTTATTGGAAGTGCATTGGTTTAGATGATTGTTTTCAAAAAGGGGTCTCAAAAGGTCAGTTACTAGTTTCTTTTTGTAAGATGGAAATAATCAAATGATTCCACTAGTATGGAAAGTAGTTGAGATTGAAAATTAATTCAATTAGAGTTGGTTTATCAGATTATTAAGGAAGATATTCAAATGGAGATGCGACCTATATAATAGTGATAACAGGCATGGAGAAAGTAAGAATTAATTATAGAATCACCTCATATAACTATATTAGATATTTGTTGGACTATAAGATATGTTATTTATTTCTTATAGGGTCTTGAAAATGTTATTAAAGAACATCACCCAAAATTGAAAATAGTATGTGTGCTAAGCTTGTCCTTTCCAAGTAGTCCAAGACATGAAGAGGTGTTGAGAGAAAAAAAATACTTTTGGAGGTGTGAAAAGTTACTTGATGAGTTATTATTTTATAACATAGAAAGACGGAGAAAGATTTACTTCATATTTTCCAAAAAATGTGAAATTATAGACAATAACATGGTAGAATATTTCAATCATGGATATTAGCTACAAACATATGACTATATTACAATGCTTAAAGAGATTAGGGTGAAAATCATTTTAAAAAAGGACAAATGAGAGAGTTTTGCAAAAATTGAATCAATAAAATTTCCCCAATGGCTATGAAAGTTATGGAGGAGTATATCTAAGCATTGAATGAAATTCTAATGGAGGGTATAAGGTTCTTCATAGAGGATACAAACATATATAGATCTTTCCAGACAAAGTTTTAGTTATAGAGAATGAATGTTTAAAGGTATACCATGTCCTCATGCAGAAGATGCTCTTCATCATAAAAAGTTGTACTTAGTTAATGTAACACTCCAAAAGATCCTAAGATCATACCTCAGACTTAACAAAAAGATTAAATTTTCTTCACAAAAAGACACGGCCCAAGAGTCGTGGTTAGTACAATAACTTATTAGGTTCTTCATTATGAGTGTCAAATTAAAGTTCTAAAAGATGACATTTTTTCCTAGTGACCATAATTCACAGAACAGGATTCATTAGATCGGACCATAAGTCAATAGACGACTTATTTTGATGAAGAACCCATGGGTTGATATTTTCTCCAAAGGTAACGAGTACTAGCAATGACTTATTGGCATACATAGCGAGTCATATATTACTAGTCGTTCCCCAAGCCTACAAGTTAATACAATGTAAAAGAGTCATGGGTTATTGATATCACCCAAATTACACCTCCTAAGAAGTATAGAATGATCGTTTGTCAAATATAGAACCCAATAAGGTTGGGGTGGAACCCATAGGGAATAGGACAAAAATTAGTTAGAAGATTATTGATATAGATATAAACTGAAGCAATTAAATGTTTTTTTGTAAGAACAGTAGTAATTATAACAATTTTTGGCCAATAAGGTTGTTATTAATATAATACAATCACTAGGATTATGTTTCCCCTGACTTCTTAACTGTATAGACTTATCATGCTCGTCAAACTATCTTGGTGCCTTGCATGGAGAATCTAAAAAGATATGTATCATATAACCATCTCTCGATCTTGGTTTGGATAAATTTCACCCATCTCATCTTGGTCTCAAAGTGTTGCATTACTAACCCTTGTCCTGGATCCCAAAAAAACTACATCTTCTCGGTCTTAAGTTAATTAGATGAAGGTTGGTAGCTTTAAATTAATTTTGTGATATTTTGTTTTCTAATCTCAACCTTTATCTCAAGTTAGTATCAAATACAACCAAGTTCCTAATGTTTACAATTGTTAAGAAGTCAATCAAAGTAAAGAAAAACCATAATACATGTGAAACACCATGGTTTCTGGACCTTAGAAAATTTTCTAGAATTTTTGTCCCTATACCTAATACGACTCAAGGGTATGATCTATATGTTGGGGTACGAATGGTATGGTCCAGTCTTATACTGACCAATGTTGGTTGGTTGGATGGATTTTGGTCACTGGAATGGGTACGACTTGGTAGTATGAGTCGTGTGATTGGATACAAATTCTTTGGTTCCTTCACTTAACCTCAGACTTGGTAACTTAATTTGGATATAAGTGCGAGTGGATCACTAAGAGTCATAAGCCAGGGTATGATTCGTACTAAGGACTCGTATGGTGGACAGTGTTCAAACCTTCAGTGATTCTATCTTACCAGGTATACGGGTAAAGGGTACGAATCATATGCTATCAATACGACTTGGGTATAATGAGTCGTACACTGGAAAATATTGGATCCAAGGGTTAAGGCTTAGGATATGAGTTATGGGTACCATTTGTATCAACGAGTATGACTCGTGAGGTCAGTCGTACCCCTGTGATAGGATTTTTGAGCAACTTAAGTGGGGGCATTCTAAATATTTCCCCACTTACCCTAATAAGGCCCAAATATTTCTAAATAAATTGGGAGGATATTTACCCTATTGTTCTATTCATTAACACTTATAAAGTCTTCCTAAACACTCTATAATTCTCTTAAGAACATTTGGGCAAGGAAGCTAGGGTTTCAACTAACATACTAAATTGGGGATTTTTTTAGAGGTTTCTCTCCGTCTATTTTTTCAATTAGGGCATGTTCTCTTCTCTCATTATTAGTTCCAATTAAAGGAATGGTTTTATACAATGTTTTTTATGATTTAATGTTGTATGATTTTGGGTTCTCAATTATGATTTGGGGGTTTTGGTTATAAATGCTTGGTTATGATTTTTCCATATTTTAACTATGCTTTTATATACATTAATGGTGGTTTTGGATAATTGGTTGCATGGGAATGGTTGTTTGGTAATGTACTTTGGTTTTGGAAATACTATGCCCCCAATGTGTTAGATAAAATGCCCTTAACAATGTTTCCACTATAATATTGTTTTTTCAATGGAACTTATGCATAGTTTAAACTTCGTAATGGAACCCTAAATGATATGAATGATTTAAATGGTTTTAAATGGATTGGAAAGGCCTTGGTGGCCACGATTTTGGTTAATTGGAAATTATAAAGGTTACATGGCATCCCTTAAACCTATATGTGGTTGGGTATGGACAAAACTTGTAAGTATAGTCGGTATGACAATACCACTACTATTGGCCTAGGTTAATAAATGGTTAATGAATTTCTTTCTTTCTTTGTAATGGTTTTAATTAGGTAATAATGGCAAGGTGTGTATCAAAGCCATGGAAGATGGAGGTCCCGAGGGGACTAAAATTAGAAACTCATATTTGTCGATGTGAGGTTTGGTCCAAGTGATCGTGTGCATGATGGCACACTTTATATTTGGGGGATGCACTAGTCATCACAGGTTTTCTTCCCTGGTTGTGCAGCTTCACGCACTAGGGCCCTTTCTGTAGGGGGAGCTGAACCCATATAGCCGATTGGTGGTTTAGGACGGCAAAGCTACACAGCCTAGGTAAAGGTTTTAATAGCATGCTAAATCCGATTCCCTTTCCTGGCATGGATATATATATATATATATACATGTATGGATTATATGCATATGGATGGTTTTACTTGGTTTTATAAATGGCATTATTTTAACCTTAGTTTGAGTTCATGCTAGTGTTCACTAGCTAACCCTTCTTTTGGCGGATGTATACCCATGCTATGTAGGAATCGGACATTCTAGTCCTCCTATATAGTGATTGACTCATGGACAACTGTTAGATTGAAGTGGTGAGCTTCTATCTTTTTGAAAGGCTCCATTTAATATTACGGATAATTTTAGACATTTTGATTTTTTTTCTGGATAATGGTTTTGGCTATGGTTGGGGGGTATGTCCCAATTGGATATTCTTACTCTTTTGGTTAGAGGCTTTTTGGTACTGCTATAAGTGTTTTAAACCAATCATCCTACATGTTAATAAAATAAGGCTTCAAGGTACATCCCTGTCCTAGACGCTAAGTTTAATTCTTTATTTTATAAACGAATAAAAACCCAAACTTTGTTTATTCCCATGTTCTATCTTCCTATTCTCTCTCCCGAGATAAAAAGGTCGACAATATATGTATTTTAAGGATGATAATCCATAAAATAATTAAATTAAGAATAAACAAACAACCATAATGATAAGCAATTAAATGAAATTAATTCAAAACGAAAGTAATCATGAATGTGGTCTTAACCCCGGAAAGGAGTTTTAGCCTTTAATGGGAATATTCATCATCCAATCCCTTGGCTTGATGACACAAAAACATAAAAGAAACTAAATTAAAGAATGGTAAAACCTAAATAATGTGTAAAGCAACCTTCTCTAGTCCAAAGACGTCCAAAAGTGTGTAAAAACGTGATATAACATCTATATATAGCATAAGGGTAAGCCAAGTCTATGTAGGAGTCGAATTGGAGTTAAACACCCAGGTGTGGAGAGGAGCATGCGTTGCATGCTATTCGCATGCACTTACAGGAAGTTGGCTTATGAAATTTTTCTAAGGCATTAGACCCCTAAAGTACAACATGCGGAGCAGGCTTTATTGCGCCTAAATAGAGCATGTGACAGACCCATATCATACGTACACAAACTATTTTGGGTCCCTTATAAGTCTAATGAAGTGTTGCACAAAGGATCCTTCACACGCGCCCACACTCACCCTGGACATTCTAGGTATCCAAATTGCGTCAATTTTGCGTGTTGTGCTTCCGTGATCCATTCAAAGCCTTTTTGAGTTGTTTCCACTTTATTTGAAGCTTGTATATCCTTCACATATCATAATTATATATTAACCAAGAATCCTTTAACATTAAACACAATAATTTAAGGCTCAACACAACACAACATCCAACACGACGAAATAGAAACACGAGCTAAGCATAGGCAAATTTCACTTTGATCTTTAACTTGTTGTTTTGATACATTTCTTGATCCAATTGACCCTTGAACATTATCAACAAGTTGTTTCACATTTAATTACAAATAAAAATCATTTGGAAGACTTTAAACACAATAGAATCCACCAGAATCGACTAGACAAGCACCTAGCTCAAGCTAGTAACGCTAGTTTTCTAGGTTGGACTCTAATTGACTCTTTTAAGTACAAAATTACTTGGAATTAACCTTGAACCATATAAACACATGTTTTAACACATTTATCTCAATATAAACCATTATAGCTTAGAATTATCTCCAAAACAAGGCTAAAAAGACTAGAATAAGGACACTAGAATGCATAAATACACCCAACATCACCATCCCACACTTAAAGCCTTGTTCATCCTCGAAAAACTCTTGACTACAATCATCATCAAGTATGGAGAATCTACACTTCAACTAAATGCAAGACACTCAAGCTAGCACTACAATGACTACATAGAATGCAATTTGCTATGCTAAGCATGTTATTTATACAATTGAAAGTTCCTAACTACTACTCAAAAACATCCTAGCCTTAAGAATTAACTCACTTAGTGGAAAAATCATGCTTATCATTCAATCAATGATATCATACAAATCACCCATATTCATCAAACATGTTCCCTCACAACAACAGAGTTACCCATAAATACTCACAATAATGCAATTAATAACATGATGGGTATAGGAATCAAATTACGCTCACTCTCACAAGGAATTCACAAGTCACACACAATGAACCATAAGATTTCCCTTAGTGTAATGCTCCACTAATAGTCGAATGTAAAGCTTAGGATTAATTAGGTCTTTTTCGGATTCTAATGTAGGCTAAGGGATGGGTGGAACTATTTTGGCCAAGAATAGTGCCAAAATAGTTACTAACCACTCTAAGCGCTTTAATACACTACATTATGAATTTTGAGTCAATCTACAACAACTAAATTACACTTTTTCATCTACCTATATCTTTTGTTTTTGCCCCATCTCCTTTAAGCATTTTCACAAACACTTGGTGGGAACATAGTTTACTACCATAAGAACCAATTTTTCTCTATTTTCTCAACCATGGCAATATTTTTAGCATCAATTATATCATATCAATACACTACACATCAATTATAAATACCAACAACTATTACCTTGGGACATCAATTTCACCTTTTTCTTCTTTAATTTCTCAACTCCTTACTCAATTATTTTTTTTATTAAAGCACTTAGGAGCTTTTTGGATCAAATTGAGGACTATCAAAGAAGGGATTGGGCTACTTCAAAGGTTACCAAGTAAAAAGCTAAAGACTCAATGGGGGTTAACTAAGATAATGAACAAAGGTAGGTAAAAAGAAGGTATAAAACAAGGCTATCAAAGAAATGCCTATATCATTTCCTGAATCCACATTCTTTATTTCTCTTTACACACACACCGAGCAAGTTTTAGACTTCACATGCAATAAGGAATATACAAAATACCTCACATCACACATGGCACATGCTCAAATCCCATAGGATCATCATAGAATCTTAACCAAACAATAGCATAAATTCACAATTAAGCCACTATGAACAAGAGTCATAAACTTGAGCCTAAGAGTCTCAAAAATAGCAATTCACATCAATCAACATGCTTTTAAAAATAAATCCACTTGCATTATGTAATTATAAATAGCACCAACAAGAATATCTTACTTGTTCCTAACCTAAATTTTTTTAAATTGAGTAAAAAATTTCCCCACTCCCTACTTAAAAATCTACTTTGTTCCCTAAGTGAACTTTAAAGTAAGAGATAGAAATACTGCCTAAGTCCTCTAGGCTTAGCTAGTAGCATCTTTACACATAAAATGGGATCCATGGGACTCCACACTTAATTTTTGCCATGCTTCAAGCTCAAGATTATGGTACTCAGACTTCCCATCAACCTGTGACTCAACCAAAACCAAAAACTACGTGAAATAAAAACTAAAAAACTGAAAAAAAAACATACCTATTTAACTTTTGTTGCCTCCTAAGAAGAACCTAATTTAGTGTCACAGCATGACATAATCAACTTTTTCCTCCACCTTGAGGATATAAATTTCACACCCAAAATTGCATCCATCTTTTTGCCATGCTCATAGGGTGGTGGTACAAATATTAAGGAACCGAGTTATAGAATTTATGCAGTAAACCACTCGGCCCTAAAGTGAGGTATGTTTTTATATTTCTTATCCGGTGTAAAATCAAGAAAATAGGATTCTTTTTCCTCAGTTTCATACTCTTCTACTATTTTAAATGATTCCACAGATAAGAAATCATCTAATCATAATTTAGAAAAGTGTTTCGAATACGGCCCAACAAATCCTACTTCATAATTTACACAATCTTCTACACACTCACTTTTATTCACCTTCTCAATTTTAGTCTCAAGATAAAGATGACAATCGAGTGGATGTGATTCTTGTGTTTTCTCCATAAATTGGATAATGTCCTCCTCATATATTTATTTTCTTAGCCACTGTAGACATGGTGGCAGTGGCTCCATAATAATTTTTATAATATCAGTTTTCGAGTACTCAGACTTTCTTGAATTATCTGTATCATATTGTGAAGGTTTCGTCCATGCACATTCATAAAAATCTGGACAATAATCCACAAGGTGGTGTCCTCCACAAAAACAACAAGAATTTCCACCACTCGAAAACCATCTACCTACACCGAATCTCGAGAAGAGTGTGAGAAAAATAGAAATAAAGAAAATTAAAAAGAAATGAAACAAAAACTATTTATAACTCGATATAGAAAAACTAAAAATAAGATAGTTTCCTAATAAAAAGTCCCCGAAAATGGCGTCAAAAACTTGACAGCGCCCAAGCGCCCATGCAAGTGTACGTGGTCTTATCAAGTAATATAGTGGCTTCAAGGAAGCCCAAGTATCTATCTCTCAGGGACTTGCATTTGCTGTCTATCCAATTCTAGTTTAACAAATTGACAAAAGTAAAAAAAATTGAGTTTTAGAATTGTAAACTAAAAATAAACTAAACTAAAGAGGAAAAGTAAATGACTTAGGAAAATCTATGGATAGAAGCCCAGGGTTAAGTTTTACGAACAAGTCTACTACGTTATTGAACTTTATTCGGTAAACCACTTATCGTGGTTGTTGATTCGTAGGGTTAATTGCATGACTATGGTCTTCCAACCTTTTACCTAATTTGGATATTATACCTACATCGTTGAACAGGAGTATAGTAATTCAATTAAGTGTATTAAATCTATCATCCTACGTGTTAATCAAGTAAGGCTTCTAGGCACATCCCTGTCCTAGACGCTAAGTTTAATTCTTTATTTTATAAAAGAATAAAAAAGTCCAAACTTTGTTTATTCCCATGTTCTATCTCCCTATTCCCTCTCCCGAGATCAAAAGGTCGATAATATATGTAATTTACAGGTGATCAATCCATAAAATAATTAAATTAAGAATAAACAAACAACCATAATGGTAAGCAATTAAACAAAATTAATTCAAAATAAAAGTAATCATGAATGTGGCCTTAACCCCGGAAAGGAGTTTTAGCCTTTAATGTGAATATTCATCATTAAATCTCTTGACTTGATAATACAAAACCATAATAAAAACTAAATTAAAGAATGATAAAACCAAAATAATGTGTAAAACAGCCTCCTCTTGTCCAAAGACGTCCAAAAGTGACGTCCAAAAGTATGTAAAAATGTGATATAACATGTATATATAACATAAGGGTAAGCCAAGTCCGTGTAGGAGTAGAATTAGAGTGAAACTCCCAGGTGTGGAGTGGAGCATGCGTCAGATGCTATTCGCATGCACTTAGTGGAAGTTGGCTTCTGAAATTTCTCTAAGGCATTGGATCCCTGAAGTATAGCATGCGGAGCACGCTGTATTGCGCTGAAATAAATCATGTGACACACCCATATAACATGTACCTACTATTCTGGGTCCTTTATAAGTTTAATGACATGTCGCACGTACAAAGGATCCTTGACACGCGCTCACACTCACCCTGAACGTTTCAGGTATCCAAATTGAGTCAATTTTGCATCTTGTGCTTCCGTGATCCATTTAAAGACTTTTTGAGTTGTTTCCACTATAGTTGAATATTTTATATCCTTTATATATCATAATTATCCATTAACCAATCATCCTACAAAATTAAACACAACAATTTAAGGCTCAACACAACACAACATCCAACACGTCGAAATAGAAATACGAGCTAAGCATAAGTAAATTTCACTTTGATCTTTAACTTGTTATTTTGACTCTTTTCTTGATCCAATTGACCCTTGAACATTATCAACAATTTGTTTCACTTTTAATTACACGTAAAAATCATTTAGAATACTTTAAACACAATAAAATCCACCGGAATCAACTAGACAAACACCTAGCTCAAGCTAGTAACACTAGTTTTCTGGGTTGAACTCTAATTGACTTTTTTAAGTACAAAATTACTTGGAATTAACCTTGATCCATATAAAGACTTGTTTTAACACATTTATCTCAATGTAAACCATTATAGCTTAGAATAATACTCAAACCAAGGCTAAAAAGACTAGAATAAGGATGCTAGAATGCATAAATACACCCAACATCAACACCCCACTCTTAAAGCCTTGTTCGTCCTCGAAAAACTCTTGACTACAATCATCATCAAATGTGGAGACTCTACACTTTAACTAAATGCAAGAAAATCAATCTAGCACTACAATGACTACATAGAATGCAATTTGTTACACTAAGCATGTTATTTACATAATTGAAAGCTCATGACTACTACTCAAAAACATCCTAGCCTCAAGAATTGCCTTACCTAGTGGAAAACTCATTCTTATTATTCATTCAATAATATCATACAAATCACCCCTATTTATCAAACATGTTCCCTCACAACAAAAGAGTACCCATAAATACTCACAATAATGCAATTAATAACATAATGGGCATAGGAATCAAATTACGCTCACTGTCACAAGGAATTCACAAGTCACACACAATGAAACATAGGCTTGCCCTTAGTGTAATGCTCCACTAATAGTCGAATGTAAAGATTAGGATCAATTAAGTCTTTTTTGGGTTGTAATGAAGGCTAAGGGATGGGTAGGAATTATTTTGGCCAAGAATAGTTACTAACCTCTCTAAGCGCTTTAATACACTACATTATGCATGTTGAGTCAATCTCCAACAACCAAATTACACTTTTTCATCTACCCATATCTTTTGTTTTTGCCCCATCTCCTTTAAGCCTTTTCACAAACACTTGGTGGGTACATAGTTTACTACCATAAGAACTAATTTTTCTCTATTTTCCCAACCATGGCAATATTTTTAGCATTAATTCTATCACATCAATCCACCACACATCAATTATAAACACCTATAACTATTACCTTGGGGCATCAATATCACCTTTTTCTTCTTCAATTTCTCAACTCCTTTCTCAATTATTTTTTTTATTAAAGCACTTAGGAGATTTTTGGATCAAATTGGGGTCTATCAAAGAAGGGATTGGGCTACTTATAAGGTTACCAAGGAAAAAGCTAAAGGCTCAATGGGGGTTAACAAAGATAATGAACAAAGGTAGGTAAAAATAAGGTATAAAACAAGGCTATCAAAGAAATGCCTATATCATCTCCTAAACCCGCATTCTTTATTTCGCTTTACACACACATCGGGCAAGTTCTAGACATCACATGATATAAGGAATATATAAAATACCTCACATCACACATGACACATGCTCAAATCACATAGGATCATCATAGACTCTTAACCAAACAATAACATAAATTCACAATTAAGCCACTATGAAAAAAGTCATAAACTTGAGCCTAAGAGTCTCAAAAATAGCAATTCACATCAATCAACATGCTTTTAAAAATAAACCCACTTGTATTATGTAATAAAAAATAACACAAACAAGAATATCTTACTTATTCCTAACCTAAATTTTTTTAAATTGAGTCAAAAATTGGGAATTTTCCCACCCCACATTTAAAAATATACTTTGTCCCCAAAGTGAACTTTAAAGTAAGAGATAGAAACACTCCTTGATGCCTCTAGGCTTAGCTAGTAGCATCTTTACACATAAAATGAGATCCATGGACCCCACACTCAATTTTTTCCATGCTTCAAGCTCAAGATTATGGTACTCAGACTTCCCATCAACCTGTGACTCAACCAAAAACAAAAATTACGTGAAATAAAAACTAAAAAATTGAAAATAAAACATACCTATTTAACTTGGGTTGCCTCACAAGAAGCGCCTAATTTAATGTCGCAGCATGACCCAATCAACTTTTCCCCCCACCTTGAGGATATAAATATCACCCCAAACATCACATTTATCTTTTTACCCCACTCAGAGGGAGGTGGTACAAATATTAACGAACCGAGTTATAGAATTTGCACGGTAAACCACTCAACCCTAAAGTGAGGTGTGTTTTTATATTGCTTAATCGGTGTAAAATCAAGAAAATAGGATTCTTGTTCCTCAGCTTCACATTTTTCTACTATTTTAAATGATTCCACAGACAAGACATCATCTAAATAAAATGTAGAAAAGTGTTTTGAATGCGGCCCAATAAATCCTACTTCATAATTTACACAATCTACTACACACCCACTTTTATTCACCTTCTCAATTTCAGTCTCAAGATAAATATGACAATTGAGTGTCTGTGATTCTTGTGTTTGCTTCACAAATTAGCTAATGTCCTCCTCATATATTTATTTTCTTAGCCACTGTATACATGGTGGTAGTGGCACCATAATAATTTTCATAATATCAGTTTTCGAGTAATCAGACTTCCTCGAATTATCTGTATCATATTGTGAAAGTTTTGTCCTCGCACTTTCATAAAAATCTGGATAATAAGACACAAGGTGGTGTCCTCCACAAAAACAACAAGAATTTCCATCACTCAAAAACCATCTATCCCAGACTGACATCTCTAGAAAAGTGTGAGCAAAATAGAAATAAAGAAAAATAAAAAGAAACTAAAAAAAAACTATTTACAACTCAATATAGAAAAAATAAAAATAAGATAGTTACCTAATAACAAGTCCCCGACAACGGCGTCAAAAACTTGACAGCGCCCAAGCGCACACGCAAGTGTACGTGGTCTTATCAAGTAATATAGCGGCTTTAAAGAAGCCCAAGTATCTATCTCTCAGGGACTTGCATTCTCCGCCTATCCAATTCTAGTTTAACAAATTGAGAAGAGTAAAAAAATAGAGTTTTAGAATTGTAAACTAAAAATAAATTAATATAATGTGGAAAAGTAAATGACTTAGAAAAATCTATGGATAGAAGCCCAGGGTTAAGGCTTGCGAATAATTCTACTATGTTATTGAACTTTATTCGGTAAATCTCTTATCGTGGTTGTTGATTAGTAGGGTTAATTACATGATTATGGTCTCCCAACCTCTAACCTTTTAACTAATTTGGATATTAGAACTACATCGTTGAACGGGGGTGCAATAATCTAATTAAGTATTTTAAAGCTATCATCTTACGTGTAAATCAAGTAAGGCTTCTAGGTACATCCCTGTCCTAGAGGCTAAGTTTAATTCTTTATTTTATAAAAGAATAAAAACCCAAACTTTGTTTATTCCCATATTCTATCTCCCTTTTCTTTCTCTCGAGATCAAAAGGTTGACAATATATGTATTTTATAGGTGATCAATCCATAAAATAATTAAATTAAGAATAAACAAACAACCATAATGATAAGCAATTAAACAAAATTAATTCAAAATGAAAGTAATCATGAACATGGCCTTAACACCAAAAAGGAGTTTTAGCATTTAATGGAAATATTAATCATCCAATCCCTTGTATTTATGATACAAACCCATAAAAAAAACTTAATTAAAGAATGATAAAACCAAAATAATGTGTAGAGTAGCCTCCTCTTGTCTAAATACATCCAAAAGTGTGTAAAAACGTGATATAACATGTATATATAGCATAAGGGTAAGCCAAGTACGTGTAGGAGTTGAATTGGAGTGAAATGCCTAGGTGTGGAGTGGAGAATGCATAGAATTATATTTTCATGCACTTACGGGAAGTTGTCTTCTAAAATTTCTCTAAGGCATTAGACCCTTGAAGTACAGCATGCTGCGCACGCTGTATTTCGCCGAAATAGAGCATACGACACACATATATCACACGTACATACTAGTTTGGGTCCTTTCTAAGTCTAATGAAGTGTCTCATACCTGAAGTATCCTTTACATGCGCCAAAACTCGCCCTGTACATTCCAGTTATCCAAATTGCATTAATTTTGCATATTGTGCTTCCGTGATCCATTCTATGCCCTTTTGAGTCGTTTCCACTTGATTTAAAGCTTGTATATCCTTCATATATCATCATTATCCATTAATTAAGCATCCTATAGTATTAAACACAACAATTTAAGGCTCAAAACCACACAACATCCAACACGACGAAATAGAAACACGAGCTAAGCATAGGCAAATTTCACTTTGATCTTTAACTTGTTGTTTTGACTCTTTTCTTGATCCAATTGACCCTTGAACATTATCAACAAGTTGTTTCATATTTAATTAAACATAAAAATTATTTTTAACACTTTAAACACAATAAAATTCACTGAAGTTAACTAGACAAACACCTAGCTCAATCCAGTAATGCTAGTTTTTTGGGTTGAACTCTAATTGACTCTAAGTAAAAAATTACTTGGAATTCACCTTTATCCATATAAACACATGTTTTAACACATTTATATCATTATAAAACATTATAGCTTAGAATCATCCGCAAAATAAGGCTAAAAAGACTAGAATAAGGACACTAGAATGCATAAATACACCCAACATCAGCAACCCATGGGCTAGTTGGTAAAATATAAGCACCCAACTTAGACATGTCATGCATCGACCTTAAATCAAACTCTTCTTGGGATTAAATACATGTTTTTGTACTTATTTATTTATCGATTAAAATGTTTGTTCGATGTGTAGGACTAAAGAGTGCAAAAGATACCCAGAAAAGTTCAAAAAGTTTTGTTATACAGACTATTTATGAGTCATATCTATACGGTATGAATAATGTGTAGGATTCATATGGAAGGAAAATGTAACGCCCTGAAGTTTTTCTTAGCTAAATTTTCCCCTAAAATATCAAGAATTGGCTTCTAAAATAATTTATATTTTTTTCCCGGTGGAATCCCTTAGATTTCAACTTTTCATTTTGTAGATGATTGAATATGTTTTCCATCGACATAAGATGCATCCAAAATGAATACTCGGTGAAGGAGTTATGGTTAATTTAAGTCCTAGTCATTAAAACACCATCATTCCTGTCCTTGGTGCATCGCGAAATGGTCCAAATTCCCATTCATCAGTTTCCAGTGAGCCACCGCGATAGTGGCGCGTCGCGGTGGCCCATGAAATTGGGCTCCCAGTTATATTTTAATACCGATCTCATTAAGGGTATATTAGGTATTTTCCCACACCCTTATCAGTCCAAAGATATTTCAATCCCAATTGAGCATATTACTCATACATTCACCAAAAATATTTAAGAACACTCTCTAGGGTTCCATATTAATAAGCCAAATAAATCAAGATTCAATCGTGGGTTTTCAAAACAAATTGAAGATTTGGAATCCCCAAGACGTGGGCATCCAGAAACATCCTTTACATTTCTAGATAGAGGTACGTGGGGTTTATCCTAAAAAACTACATGGGCTCAAAACCATTAGAGCATGATTTTTAGATTCTTATGCATGAATTTAAAGGGGTTTTGGAATCTATGTTCTAAATTACGTACTCCGAATGTTTTCATGTTACTATTATTTTGGCCTTGTGGTCCCATACCCTAAATTGATTTATATGTATACGTATATGTATGGAATTTGAGATTTAAGATCGTTGAGAGAATAAATTATGAACTCCCTCTCGTGTATTAAATTAAAGATTATGGTTTTGTGATTTGAAAGATGTTTTCGCAATATTATAGTATTTGAGAATGATTTGAAATTGTTAAGAGGCTGTTTCTTGATATAAATGTGTTCTTGTATTTAATATAAAGAATTGCATATGAATTGAGAACTTTGACATGACCACCTTGTACTGTGCTACTGAAATGCTTGACAAAGATGAGTTTCTTGCATGTGTTTACATGAGGTTTGAGAAAGAGCTTCTTTGAATTGAATTATTGAAATGGTGGTTCCAAAACTTGTGTTTAGAAAATATAGATTTATGATAGAGTAATAATGGCTCAGAGATATGACTTGCAAGTCAATGGTATGACGATACCATATGTATTTATACCATAACAGATTATGTTTTCAGAGCATGTTTTCAGAGTATGTTTTCAGAGATTGTATATTTTGATAGAGTTTTAAAAACCATCTTAAAGAGGGTTAGGTTGTTACCCAAAGAAGGCGCGAGTTCAAGCGACTCTTAGCCTGAAACAGTATTTGTCGATACGGGTAGATTATTATTGTATGCTGGTGAGGGCCGTGTGGCATAGTAGATTCAGAGACACCGGTCCTTGCAGCACACTTGGGTTGGGGGATTTGCTGCCGAGTTAATGGAAGTTTCCATATAGCCCATGGAATTTTTCAGAGTTCTAGGGTATACCACCTAGCACAGAAGTAACACAGATTTCTCAGTGTTGAGATAATTTTTACAAAGTCTTTAAAATGCCTATGTGAATTCTTACTATAAGATATACTTATGAACTATTTTAAATTGCTCTCATATATGTTGAATAATAAATGATTATTTTGGATATGCTCTACGTACCAGTATATCTGTATTGATCCCCCCCTTCTACCTCTCAGGTTCTGAGACTCAATCTAGGGGTCCACATAAGCAGTAGATAATTCAGACAGCTGATCAGATTATGTAGTGGTGAGCCTTATCGATTCTAGAATACCTATCTTTTTAGATTATGTCACTTATTTCAGTTTTGATCTACTGGAGTCCTTTTCCCAATTTCAGACAGTTGTTAAATTGTCATGTAGTCAAGATTTCACAGACTGAGTTAGATGTTATCTAGATGTAGTTGATTTAGAGTTTCCATAGTTGTGTTGGATTCAGAATTGACCATGTTTTCATAGCAGATTATGTTTCCACACCTTCTTTTATTATATGAATGTTGTGCATGATTACCAGATAGAAAAGGGTATTCTGGGTCTTCATGGTTTGGGATGTCTATCACAGCCAGTCCCTCGTTCGGGTCATGACAAACTTGGTATCAGAGCACGGTTCATGGTCACAGGGTGTCTGCGATATTGCGTTGGGTAGAGTCTTATTTATGGGTATGTAGCTCTCCACACTTATAAGCAAGAGGATACTAGGAATTTAAGAATGTTTCTCTTCTTTGTGATTTAGTTCATGCTTCAGAGTATAATCTGTCCCCTAATCAATGACCTCTTTCTTTTCAGAAAACCAGTGATGCCTCCCCGTTCCACCAACGTTAATGCTCAGGATGATAAAGTCCGTTCCACCCATGGGATGTGGACCCGTAATAGAGATTATACCCTAGAACCTGTTCCTACTTTGGGAGTACCTCCTGTACTGACCAGTCCTCCCAGAGCTCCCCAGACGGGTGCCAATCTCACTCAGCCTCGTGAAGGAGAGATTTCTAATGCTGAATTCAGGCAGTGTATTCACATGATGGCATAGCTGGTAGCTATACAGACTTAGAGTTCGGAGGATACTAGGTCTGCGTCTATTACTTCTGAAGTTACTAGAGTGAGCCAGTTCATGAGAATGAACCCGCCCAAGTTCTCTGGCGCTAAGGCAGAAGAGGAACCGCAGGAGTTCATAGATAAAATAAAGAAGATTTACAAAGTAATGCATGCTGATTATATGGAGGCTGTTGAGCTAGAAGCATACCAGATAAGGGATGTAGTGAACCAATGGTACGACGAGTGGGAGGATGCGAAGAGTGACAGTGCTTAACCCACAGTTTGGGATGAGTTCATGGAAACTTTTCTTGACCGATTCTTTCCTCTGGAGCTGAGGAAAGCTAAAGTAGAGGAGTTCATGACTCTTAAGCAAGGTAAGATGAGTGTTCAGGAGTATACTTTAAACTTTAACCAGCTGGCCAGTTATTCTCCTAAGATGACGAGTAGTATTAGGTCCTGAATGAGGAAGTTTACATCTGACCTCTTAGATAATCTGGTGCTTTAGTGCTAGGGAGCTCTACTGAATAGGGATATGGACTTTGCTAGACTGTCAGTCCACATTCAGCAAGTTGAGGAGAAGAAAAAGAAGATAGCCGAATCTAGGGAAATGACAGGTAGGCAAAGAGAGCCAAAGCGACAGACCAGAGTCATAGTCAACAGTAGAGCGGTAATTGGGGTGACAAATGGCAAAACAAAAAGAATTGGGATAATGCACAGTCGGCAGCTAGTGCTCCAGTGTTCAGACCCACAGTTGAGCAACGCACCCAGAATTTTTAGTCTAGTCTGGGGCTGAGGATGCAGGGTATGCAGTCGCAGGGAAGTGTAGACCAGACCTCTCGGTTCTATCCTTGCCATGAGAGATATGGGAGAAATCATCCAAGGATATGTAAGTTTGGCGCTTTGGTGTGTCATTCATACGGCCAGCCAGGCAATATCCAGTGATACTGTTTGACAGGAAAGAGTAACTTTGGAGGAGCCAAGTCGTAGGTGAATTCATCTGCACCACCACCTCATAAGGGTACCACTTCAGCTGTCGGAAATTGTCAAAACCAATTGGAAGCTTTCACCAACCTCCCGGAGACAGAGGCGTCATGATATATAGTCATCGGTACGTTGCAAATCTTTTCTCGTGATGTGTATGTATTACTTGATCCCGGGTCTACCTTGTCTTATGTGACCCCATACATGGCTGTTGGTTTTGGGGTTGAGCCTGATGTGATTGCTAAACCTTTTTTAGTTTCCACCTCGGTGGGAGATTCTGTTATGGCTAAGAGATTGTATAGAAATTATGTTGTATCTATTTTCAGCCGGGATACTGAGGCAGATCTTATAGAACTTGATATGGTTGATTTTGATGCCATCTTAGGGATGGACTGGCTTTATTCGTGCTATGCTATGCCACCTTGAATTATAGGACCCGAAGAGTTACCTTTTCTTTTCCGAATGAGTCTGTGATAGAATAAGAGGGACATTCTCTAGCACCTAAAGGGCACTTCATATCTTATCTCAGGGCCCATAAACTTATTTCCTAAGGTTGCTTGTATTATCTTATTTGGGTTAAATATTCTAGTGCCGAAAGTCTCCCTCTTCAGTCTGTCCCTATAGTTAATAAATTCCTAGAAGTCTTTCCAGATGATCTCCCAGGAATACCACCTAATAGGGAGATAGATTTTGGTATTGATTTATTGCCAGATACCCGTCCTATTTCTATTCCGCTATAAAGGATGGCTCCTACAGAGCTAAAAGAGTTGAAAAAATAGCTCGCGGATCTTTTAGATAAAGGTTTTATCCGCCCCAGTGTGTCTCCCTGGGGTGCACCTGTACTTTTCGTGTGAAATAAAGACAGTTCCCTTCGTATGTGTATAGATTACCGCCAATTGAATAAGGTTATGATTAAAAATAAATATTCCCTTCCTAGTATTGATGATCTTTTTGATCAACTTCAGGGTGCTAAATATTTTTCAAAGATAGACCTTCGTTCAGGATATCACCAGTTGAAAGTTAGAGAGTTAGATATTACGAAAACAACTTTCCAAACTAGATACAACCATTATGAATTCTTATTCATGTCCTTCGGTTGACTAACGCCCCTGCAACTTTCATGGATCTAATGAATAAGGTTTTCCATCAGTTTCTGGATCTGTTTGTCATTGTATTCATTGATGACATTTTGGTATATTCTAAGAGCGAGGAGGACCATTCCAATCACCTTCGAATCATCCTTCAGACCCTTAAAGATCATAAGTTGTATGAAAAATTTTCCAAGTATGAATTTTCGTTGAATACTATTGCGTTGTTAGGGCATATTGTGTCTAATGAGGGGATTAAGGTTGATCCCTAAAATATTGAGGCAGTGAGAAAATGGTCCAGACCCACGACTCCAACCGACATTCAAAGCTTCTTGGGTTTGGCGAGTTATTACAGAAGATTCATCGAGAGTTTTTCTTCCATAGCTGCACCACTTACTAAGTTGACTCAGAAAAAGCTGAAGTTTTTACGGTTTGACTCTTGTGAGAATAGTTTTGAGAAGTTGAAAGACAAGTTGGCTACTGCTCCTATTCTGACTCTTTCGGAAGGTACAAAAGGTTTTGTTGTATACTGTGATGCGTCCCGAGTGGGACTTGGGTGTGTTCTTATGCCACACGGTAAGGTAGTGGCTTATGCATCTAGGCAATTGAAGGTGCATGAGCGGAACTACCCTACTCATGACTTGGAGTTAACAACTGTGGTTTTTGTACTTAAGATCTGGCGGCACTATTTGTATGGGGTACACGTTGATATATTTACCGACCACAAGAGTTGACAGTATGTTTTCTCACAGAAAGTATTGAATCTCAGGAAGAGGTGGTAGTTGGAACTTTTAAAAGACTATGACATGAGCCTGCACTATCATTCGGGCAAGGCGAATATGGTAGCCGACACCCTCAACAAGTTATATATGGGTAATCTTTATTATATGGGGAAAGAAAAGAGAGAGATGGTGAAGGATATTCACCGACATGCAAATCTAGGAATGCGACTTTTGGATTCCGAGGATGGAGGAGTGGTTGTTCATGAGATAGCTAAATCTTTCCTTTGTGCAGAAGTTAAAGTGAAGCAGGGTGAAGATCCCATCTTGATGCAAATCAAGAAAGATGTGGGTCAACAAAAGGTATTGTCTTTTGAAATTGGTAGTGATGGTGTTTTGAGATACCAGGGTAGATTGTGTGTGCCAGATGTAGATGGTCTGAGGAAGAGAATCCTTGATGAAGCTCACACGTCGAGGTATGTTGTTTACCCTGGCTGTACTAAGATATATCAGGATTTGAAAACCATTTATTGGTGGAATAATATGAAGCGTGATGTGGCTAACTATGTTACTAAGTGTTTGAATTGTCTACAAGTTAAAGTGGAACATTTGAGGCCAGGTAGTTCTTCTCAAGAGATAGATTTTCCTTTGTGGAAGTGGGAGATAATTAATATGGACTTCATTATAGGACTTCCGATGTCCCAAAACCAGTATGATTCCATTTGGGTGATTGTAGATAGGTTGACCAAGTCAGCTCACGTTTTACCTGTCAGGAAAAATTATTCAGGAGAGGATTATGCCAAGCTATTCATTGCATAAATAGTTCATTTGCATGGGGCACCTGTGTCCATCATATCTGACAGAGGTACTCAATTTTATTCACAGTTTTGGAGATCATTTCAAAAGGGTTTAGGTACCCAAGTGAATTTAAGCACGACTTTCCACCCTCAGACAGATGGGCAAGCTGAGCGCACCATCCAGACCTTTGAGGATATGTTGAGGGCCTACGTGATTGATTTTAAAGGTAGTTGGGTAGATCACTTTCCATTGATAGAGTTCGCATATAATAATAGTTTCCATTACAATTTTAAGATGGCACCTTTGGAGTCATTGTATGAGAGAAGATGTAGGTCCCCGATAGGATTGTATAAAGTAGGTAAGATGCAGATATTTGGGCCTGATCTTGTTCATCAGGTAATAGAGAATGTGAAAGTCATTAGAGAATGACTTAAGACATCTTAGAGTCGTCATAAGTCCTACGCCGATGTTAGGAGAAGAGATCTAGAGTTTGAGGTTGAAGATTGGGTGTTTCTCAAGGTTTCTCCCATGAAGGGAGTCATGTGATTCGGGAAGAAAGGTAAGATGAGTCCTCATTATATAGGACCAGATCAGATTGTAAGAAGGATAGGTGGAGTTACGTATGAGTTAGAATTGCCAGCTAGTTTAGGTTTGGTTCTTCCGATATTTCATATATCTATGTTGAAGAAGTGTATTGGAGACCATTCTTTAGTATTGCCTGTCGAAGAAATCAAAGTGACAGACTCCTTATCCTATGAAGAAGAGCTTGTAGAGATTTTGGATCTCCAAGTTAGAAGATTGAGGAACAATGAGATAGCCTCAGTTAAAGTGTTGTGGAGAAACCAAAAAATTGAAGAAGCGACTTGGGAATCAGAAGTCGACATGAGAGCTAGATACCCAAACCTTTTTGATCTAAAGGATGACAAAATTGAAGGTACAATCCTTGCCTTATTCTTTCTATGCCTTAGTATGCTTGAAATTATACTTGTCTTTATCCCACGTAAACATTCGGGGATGAATGTTCCCAATGGGGGGATATTGTAAGGCCCCAAAGTTTTTCTTAGCTAAATTTTGTCCCTAAAATATAAAACATTGGCTTCTAGAATGATTTATACTTTTGTCTCGGTGGAATACCTTAGATTTCAACTTTTAATTTCATAGATGATTGAATAAGTTTTCCGTCGACATAAGATATGTCCAAAACAGACACTCGGTGAAGGAGTTATGGTTAATTTAAGTTCTAGTCGTTAAAACACCATCATTCCTATCCTTGGCGCGTCGCATAAAGGGTGTAAATGATGATGGTCAATTTCCAGTGGGACTCCGCGATGGTGGCGCATCGCGGAGTGGGACAAATTCCTATTCGTTAGTTTCCAGTGAGCCACCGCGATAGTGGCGCGTCGCGGTGGCCCAAGAAATCAGGCTCCCAGTTATATTTTAATACCGGTCTCATTAAGGGTATATTGGGTATTTTTCCACACCCTTATCAGTCTAAACACGAGATTTCAACCCCAATTGAGCATATTACTCATACATTCACCGAAAATATTCAAGAACACTCTCTAGGGTTCCATATTGATAATCTAAATAAATCAAGATTCAACCGTGGGTTTTCAAAACAAATTGAAGATTTGGAATTCCCATGACGTGGGCATCAAGAAACATCCTTTAAATTTCTAGATAGAGGTACGTGGGGTTTATCCTAAAAAAACTACATGGGGTTAAAACCATTAGAGCATGATTTTTAGATTTTTATGCATGAATTTAAAGAGGTTTTGGAATCTATGTTCTAAATTACGTACTCCGAATGTTTTCATGTTACTATTGTTTTGGCCTGGTGGTACCATACCCTAAATTGATTTACATGTATACGTATATGTATGGAATTTGAGATTTAAGATCGTTGAGAGCATAAATTATGAACTCCCTCTCGTATATTGAATTAAAAATTATGGTGTTGTGATTTGAAAGATGTTTTCGCAATATTATAGCATTTGATCATGATTTGAAATTGTTGAGAGGGTGATTATTGATATAAATGTGTTCATGTGCTTAAGATAAAGAATTGCATGTGAATTGAGAAATTTGATATGACCACCTTGTACCGTACTACTAAAATGCTTGACAAAGATGAGTTCCTTGCATGTGTTTACATGAGGTTTGAGAAAGAGTTTCTTTGAATTCAATTATTGAAATGGTGGTCCCAAAACTTGTGTTTTGAAAATAGAGATTTATGTTAGACTAATAATGGCTCAGAGATGTGACTTGCAAGTCAATAGTATGACGATACCATATGTATTTATGCCATAACAGATTATGTTTACAGAGCTTGTTTTCAGAGTATGTTTTTAGTGACTGTATGTTTTTATAGAGTTTTAAAAAGCAGATTAAAGAGGGTTAGGTGGTTACCCGAAGAAGGCGCGAGTTCAAGCAACTCTTAGCCTTAAACCGTATTTTCTGATATGGGTAGATTATTATTGTACACTGGCGATGGTCGTGTGGCGTAGTAGATTCAGAGACTCTGGCCCTTGCAGCACACTTGGGTTGGGGGCTTCGCTGCCGAGTTAATGGCAGTTTCCATATAGCCCATGGAATTTTTCAGAGTTCTAGGGTATACCACCTAGCGCAGAAGTAACATAGATTTCTCAGAGTTGAGATGATTTTTACAGAGTCTTTAAAATGACCATGTGAATTCTTACTATATGATATACTTATGAACTGTTTTAAATTGCTCTCATATATGTTGAATAATAAATGATTATTTTAGATATGCTTTGTGTACCAATACATCTGTATTGACCCCCCTGTCCTTTACCTCTCTGGTTCCGTGACTTAGTCTAGGGGTCCAGATAAGCAGTAGATAATTGAGATAACTGATCAGATTGTGCAGTGGTGATCCTTCTCTATTCCAAAAAGCCTATCTTTTCAGATTATGTCACTTATTTCAGTTTTGGTCTACTGGGGCCTTGTCCCAGTTTTAGACAGTTGTCAGATTTTTATGTAGTAGAGATTTCACAGACTGAGTCAGATGTTATCTAGATGTAGTTGATTTACAGTTTCCATAGTTGTGTCGAATTCAGAATTGACCATGTTTCTGTAGCATATTATGTTTCTGTACCTTCTTTTATTATATGAATATTGCGCATGATTACCTGATAGAGAAGGGCGTTCTGGGCCTTCATGGTTCGGGATGTTCGTCATGGCCCGGCCCTCGTTCGGGTCATGACAGTAAAAAGTCTCTGGAGTAAATATGACTCTCTGAATGAGTCATACCCTCAAGGTACAACTCATCACATTTAGTCGTATTGACTCTAGCACAGAGGTAAGGTTCCAAATCTATACGAGCTTAAGAAAAGAGCCGTAAGCTTGGGTACGATTCATAGACACAAATCATACCCAAGCTTACCAGTTCAGGTTCATGGGTCAACCTAGCCCAAAGCTTGGTTTAAAAGAATGAATGGTACCTATCGGGTACCCGATACTCGAAAAATGCCAAAGACTCCATTTTTATCTGAATTTCAAGCTTTCAATTCATGAAATAACCTAAAAACAACTTAATTTATCTACCAACACATTTGGATTTCTCACCTTTCTTGAGTTAAGTGCAAATTTGGAGGAAAAGGAAATGAAATCGAGCAAATTCAAATTTCATCAAATCAATTAAGTATTTCACACTTAAAATCATGATTTATTGCATAAAATGGTAAATGTGAGAACTTATTTTGAGTTGACTCCACTTCATTGATGAATTTTGGATCCCTAATTCTTAGGTTTAGGTTGAAAATTGAAATAAAGGATAAACTTGACTTTTGGTGTTGATTTTGTGTGATATTTTGACTAGAAATGAGTAACATTGTTGAATAAATTAGTGGGTATTTTGGGAAATTTGATTTGGAGACAAACTCTAAAGTTAGATATATATGTTTTAGTGGATACAAGACTCCTTATGACTCGTACACATTGGTAATGGGTCCGTAATAGGATTCGTACCCACTGACAACATAGAAGTCCAACAAATTTTAAGTTTAGGAATGGATGCGACTTGCCTAAATGAGTCGTACCGAATCCATACTACTCACATGCTTTAGTCATACTGAACTAGGAGGAATAATATTTTATTAAATATTTCTGATCTACATACGATTATTGGTAATGAGTCGTACCTTGTTTGTACGACTGGTTAGGAGGAGTCGTAAGCAAACCAGTGAGCAATTATTTATGTACTATGTAGGATACGACTCGATCATACGAGTCATACCCAGTCTATACAACTAGTACCCTAACTCGTACCTTGAACAGAACATGCATACTGATCTTTTGCTTATTATATTTTTTCATTTTGTTTATTCAATTACAAATAATGGTATCCTTACAGGTACCATGCCTCCTAAGAACACATCAACTTCTAAGAAAGTGGCCATGAAGGGCAACAAGAAGTCACCGACTACTAGTTTAGATGCAAGTGATTCTTAATTCTTTGTGTCATTCAACTATAGCGATGACCTATAAAAAGGCACAACAATGGGCAAGGCTGGCCCAAAATGAAATAGGCTGACAAGGGGAAGAAGGTTGCACCCCCGGAGGAAACACCTCCACGAGGTCCAAGGAGAAAGAATACAACTACTTCTCCTTGTTATACACCACAACCTTCTGATGCTGATGATAATGCTAAATCGAGTTTGGAGGAAGCTAGATTTGAAAATGTCCACATTACTGAAGAGGTCAGTTTTACCCCAATTAAATGATAGGACCCCCAACTTGCCTTACCACCACGAGGTCCAAGGAGAAAGAATACAACTACTTCTCCTTGTTATACACCACAACCTTCTGATGCTGATGATAATGCTAAATCGAGTTTGGAGGAAGCTAGATTTGAAAATGTCCACATTACTGAAGAGGTCAGTTTTACCCCAATTAAATAACAGGACCCCCAACTTGCCTTACCACTGCTCCGGTGCCCATCGTTCAATGATGGGGGTACGTTGATAAGTAGGATACTATTAACATTGGGTTGAGAAGACCTTGGAGAGGTAATATCAAATATGTGTTATATCTAGCATAGAGATTGATGTCTATTGGGATGCCGGAGATACCCAAGTTCGAAGAGCTCTTCAAGTAGTGTGTTTTTTATTGAATGATGAGAGGTCCCAAAAAATACAGTAAAGTTTTGTTGCTAGAATTTTATGCTACCTACAAGGGTGAACTTCAAAGAAAATATCCACAAGGTTAATTATGAGAGGGTGGTGAGCATATTGCTTCGCTGAGTATTCGGGGAATGCAGGTGGACATTTCCCCACGTACCTTTGATTAGTTCTTTTACGGATCAGAGTATCAGCCTCCGGCTAACATTAAGGATATAAACTATCAGATGGAATAAATGAGAAAAATAACTTGGAGGATGCTGGGTTCTGAGGATAATATGCAGTTCTTTAGATGGATTATAGAATAACTAGCTTCGAATGGGAAAAATGTTGTGTGGGTAGTAGGAGGCCCAGGGGTGGTCTCCCAAATGATTGAAAAGAATACCCTCAATTTTGAGGGTAAGGCATGGTGGACATTATCTCGATAGATACTATGTCTAACCGTGGGAGATAATATTTTGAGCCTATTCTGGGCTGCTACGATGGCCGGGTTCATAGCCAATTATGATTTTGATGTTGGTGAATTCTAAGCTCGAGAGTTTAGAGACCGAGACATAGGAGGCGAAAAGTCTCTTTTTGCATATCCTTGCATGATCACACAAATGTTCTTGGCCGCAAGAGTACAAGAACTCTCAAGTATCGATAAAATTTTGGAGGCCACAAAAACCACTAACTTGGGACTATTAAGAGATTCAACCAACCCATTGGATCGATAGGCAAGGCAAGCAACAAATTTGATGGATTATATATTCTGATAGCGCGGTCGGGCTGAGACTATCGAGCCAGCTGAGATGGGTGTGCAGACAGAGACTATATAGACTGAAGCAGCGGGTACTTCTAGTGCTCCTCCTTCGGTATAGTCTATGACACCCAAGACATAAGGTATGCCTTCTGTACTTATCATGATTTCGTAGGAAATCTGGACAAAGGCCATGACCATATTAGCTACACTAGATGATAAGGTCGATCACATGGAAGGGGGAGTGAAGCCATGGCTTGATACATAATTTGTCACCCAGGACAGACAGGTTCAGGGTAGGCTAGATACATTTGAGTCAAGGATTACTACAGTTGGGTAAAGGGAATATGCCCAATAATACTGAGATAATGACCAAAGTTGCCGAAATAAAAAAGGATGATGCATAAGCTGTATGATAGACTGGTGATTCCAGAGCTCGTGATTGAGACAGTGGTGCCTACTATTAATGTTCCTAATATTTTGGATATTCTAGAGCTAAGAGTTGAGGAGACCCAAGATAAAAGAAGTGCAAAAAAAAGAAAAAGTGCGAGGAGAAAGAGAATAGAAAGAAATCTAAGACAGATAGTCTTCAGGATGAGCAGGACCGGCATACACGGGTCCGTGAGATGGCCGCGGGAGTAGGTTGGTCAAGACCCACTATTATTGATGCTGAGGGGGACAATGTTTTTCCCTTGACTTGTGTTGCTGATTAAGTCCTAGATGATGGGACAAGTGCTAAGAAGAGTGAGACCCAACCTGATGGCCAACATGTTATGCTGTTAATCCAGTGCCCTGAGCGCCCAGGTATGACCTTTCATCCTTACTTTACATTTTTTAAGACTGGGGATAGTGAAGGATTTTAATTGGGGGTAGTGGTATATCTGATTCAAAATTTCTGGGAGTAGATTAAAAATATAAGTAGCTAAATGTCTATTATGACTTGCAGGTTCGGTGTTAGGTGATGAGATAGGGAGAAAATTGATACCTATAGTAGAAAATTGTTTTTTATTATTTTTTGAGGGATGTTGAAAATATTTGTAATGAATTGTGATTTTTGAACTGATTTAGAAATATGGGAACAATTATGGATTTGAAATGATTATGCTGAGTATTTACGTTTAATGAAATGGTGTTGAAAAGTTGAGACCCCTCCTAAAATTTTTATGTTGTGTGATGTGTATGTGTGTGAAACTGTTGTGACTCTGATAATGACATTCAGATTAGGGATAGAATAATTAGGATAAATAGTTTCTTAACTAGATAAGTAATACTTAGTAATGCAACCCTGTGCAAGTGTGCGTGAGGTATTAGTGAGTTCCTGGTGTAGAGGAATCTAGAACTTACCATGTTGCTTTTACTTAGGTCTAAGATAGTGAAGTAGGAGATTATCATAGGCCCTTTTTGTTGTAAGTCCACTCGAGACTAAATGTCCAACCAAATAAGTATGAATCCCTTTGATCCAAATATTTTAGCCTTAAGTAACCATTTATTTTGGTTTAAAACACTAGTTTCACCTTCACATTTCTACAATGAACCTGTTTTGGCCCTGGTCCTCCTTGGACATGTGCACTTCAACTCAGGAAAATTGCCTAAGTTGAGGGTGGTTGTTATATGGGTGCGTAGGAAGAACGAGAATGCGGAAAAAAATGTAGAAATAAGAATGAAAGAGGACAGGTGTGGTAATAAATAAAAACAAAAGAAAAACAGAAGAATAGTGAACACAAAAGAGAAAGAAAAGAAAAATAAATTAAGAAAACCGTACCTGGTTAAGTCAGAATGTGCTTTGAAGGTAAAACTGGAGAAATAAAGGAGGAAATAAAGTGAAAAATTGGGTAAGTATGGACCCCAAAATTTAGTATAGTGTCAGGGAGGTATAGTCACTAAATAAAACCCAAAAATATACCATACCATCCCTTAACCTACTTTACAAACCAAATAAAGTTCTTTGGTGATCCTACCTTGACTATCCGCAAACTTAGCAAGAGAGCAAATGGTAAAGTCTAGGGTATTCTGTATACAATGGTGATACTTATTTGTGAGCGAGAGCTTTTTTTGCTATATCCCTGAATTAATTGACTAATATTATCTTAGTGAATGGGATTTCTTTGATTGTAAGAGCACGTGGGTTGTGTTGTTAGGTTTCTAATCTGTTTGGTTGATGTGGCTTGTGTTGATGCCTGATTGTCTTTAACTAACATAATGCCATTATTGGATTCCCTTGTGTTTTTCCATGTTCGGAATCGATTATACATAATTTTATTTTTAAAAAGTGAGATTAGGAGAGAGAAACAATGTATGGGAAAATTGAATTCAAAATCACTGCCATGAGTAGCTTACGATCTTCTTGTTTATGCATTGCATTGAATTATAAAGCTTAATTGTTGTTGCCTAGGGAAACACAAAAGTCTATGTTTAGGGTATTGTTGTGTCGTGGAAACACGACACTTTCGATGCTTAAAATTATGACTTTATGCGAGTATGTAGTTCTTTTAGTAGATATGATGCACATTTGGCTTTTTATAGGTAAAACAGGTCTACAATAGTGTTGGAATAAAAATAGAATAAAAAGACCTTGAAAGATCAATTATGATCAAGATACGAGTTACCCCATGACTCATCAACACTCGATACTACTCGTAGGATGACTCATAAGCACAAAAGAACCCAAAGATATACTGAGAAGCTAAGTATGGACAAGATATGACTAGAGCATCCGAGTCATAAGCAAGGATACGAGTCGTATACATAAGTCATAAGCATGACAGAATCTAAAGCTACCACCAAAAGTTGATGTATCAAAACTATACGAGTCGAAAGTCTGAGTACAACTCGTATAGGGAAACTATAAGTAGACCAGTGTTCAAAGCTTTGAAAGACAGAATTCCCGGGTGGATACGAGTCAAGGTATAAGTCATATTCTTGTGTACGACTCATCAGAAGAAGTCGAATGATGAACATAAAGTTGAATACTTGGGAGATCATATACTAGAATGGATACGAGAGGCACAAGTACGACTCGAATGATGCTGGTACGAGTTGAAGACCGAGTCATACCAACTGCCGACATAACTTTACCTTTCCCATTTTTATTAGGATTTCTATATAATCTTGAGATACTATAAATACCCTAGGGTTTATTTTTTATTAGGTCACACATTCTTACAATAGGTTACTTACTTTTACATACTTTACAATTATTTTTGAGATTTTGGGTTTTTATTTAATGCAAGACTTTGGAGTTTATTCATCTTATTCTTGTGCAATTAATTACATGTCTTATTCATTGATAATCATGGGTTCTTGCATGAACATGAGTGGTTAATCTCCTTAACTAGGGTTGTTGTAACCCTGGCGGATTAGTTACATAGAGGAAGTGTGATATTCATCTATTCTAGGGTTTATGCATGTATCTTAATCCTTTTCACAATTATTAATCTCATTGCTGCTGCAGAAGCTTCATATAGCCTGTATTTGGAAATGCCTTCGCAAGGGACTTTGTGATTTGGAAAAGAAGATTAAGACAGTAATTTAAGATTTACCTCCACCTTATAATTCCCGTCATCTCATCTAATCACTTGAACTCAAAAAATGACAGTGAACTAAGGTCGAAACAAGAAGCAATAAGGCGACACCCTGAGACTGAATCGGTAAAGGGTGAGATTTATCTTAACATTCACAAGATGGTTGATAATACCTATCTTGTAGACTTTACATGCAGAACAATAGAATAGTTGGGTTAATCACGAGAAATTTACGGAGTCAGAAATCCAAAGGGAACACAAGCCTAGTGTTCGTCCTCTATTGTTTACAACTCAAAAGCATATTAGATTTGGCTACTAATTGTGATTGATACTAAAATACCCCCATTTACTTTCCTATACTGCTCGTGGATTACACAAAGTCAAGCAACTATTCAGTATCTACCCTATGGGTTCGACCCTAACCTAGTTGGGTTACTATATTTGGCATCGACCACAACATACTTCTTTAGGATGTTAATTTTAGGCGACATCAAGCATCTCCTAAGATAGTAGCCATGGGGGGTTTTCAACCCTTATACTATAACTCATATCTCAAATCTCAACCCACCTCTCTTGCTCATTTTCACAGAGGTTTTTAATTAAAATATCTTTTTTTCAAAAATCATGTTCTCTAATGATAATGATATTTTATCAATGTATATTTATGGAATGAGAATGTAATGCTCATTATCAAATCAATATGAAGATATCCAATTCATTTAATACGTATATAAGTTAATCTAGAAATTATCTCAATATATCCACAATTCACGATTATCAATTCTAATTATGCACCATTAGAATAAATATGCATTTAAAACATCATTAATGTCATATTAATCCTTAACTCGTCCATTTCCAATGTTCAATAAGGCCTATGATAATAATTCAATCCCTCGTATGGGAATTATATTTAGAAGGCATTTAAATGCACAAATAAGGACAATAATGTCAAACAAATCCCCCAGAGGAGAAACACACAATATCAAATATCATAAGTCAACAACAACATAATATAAGCCCCCACTCGGGCACACAAAATAATAATAATTATGAAATATAAAACTCATAGTTATTTTCAACATCCCATTGTATTAACTTATTTATTAACTACCTAACTCAATTTGGAAATAGTTAAGCCATAACCTACCCTGAAACAATGAAATTCAAGCCTAAAGTGCTTCAACATAGGTATTTTCCCTTTCAAACGGCCTTGAAATCAACTACAACTTTCAAATATAAAATTTACGCATGAAAAAAAGATAGTGATACTCATATTTCCCATATTTGTATTGGATCCAAAGTAGGTCTAAAAAAGAGTTAAAAATAACAAGTTTAAAATATCTTAGAAATATATTCCTCAAGGTTAATGGAATCGATAGTTGAAAATCCATGCAAAAATGAGTTATAAACAAGGTTCAAATCAAAGAAAGACATTTTAATTTTTTATGAAAAAAATTCTCAATATCATATGTTAAATCCAAGATTAAAGAGTGTTTTTATGATATATATTTATGAAATTAATGGAATTAAGGTTTTGTAGCTTACCTAAGATCAAATGGAGATGAAAATCCTTAAATGGCCCAAACCTAAATCTCAAAGTTCAAAAATGGTAAAAAATCATAAAATGGGGATTTATATATAGCCATCATCGCTTAGTCGCTTAAGCGGTTACCACTAAAATGACTACCAATTAAGCAAGGCTTGGACATTGAAGCGAATGCCTCTTAAGTAGTATTGCACTGCTAAAGTGGACCTTGGTCTCTTAAGCGGCTACACCAGATATCAACAAATACTAATTTTTGTGCAAGCCTACCAAGCCTCGAATGAACCCTTGAGATTTGGTCGGCACTCTCCACAGGCAAATCATATATGCTACAAGGTTAATTTTGATATTTCAGACTCAATGGCTGTGCTGGATTCTCAAAAAGAGATAATTTTTGATAAATTAACCCCTAAAACCCCTCAAGGTATATTTCACAAGTTTTCAAATGGAGGGTTAAAATGCAAACTAAAGGCTGAACCCGACCAAACTCCACTACTAACTCAAAATTAACATTTTGGACCTAATGGAACTATCTATAATACTATTCGAAACTCAGAACATAAGATGTTGACCAAAGTCAACTATGAAACTTTTAAAGCATCTACAAATCACAAACTCTCCAAATCACTCTAAATAACATCAGAAACTATGCCAACCATTCACGCACCCTAAAGTAAACATGTAGCAACTACGTGGAAGGAGAAAATGGTCAAAACACATAACAAGAAAGATCTCACACTTTAGATCATTACAAAAGATTATCCTGAAAAACACAACAATGGCCAAAGAAGGATGAAATTTAATGATATTTGTAAAGTGGCAGGCTGTAAAGTTGGACCCATGAGGAATTCGTGAGGTCTATATACCCTACTTGGACTCTTAACTCTTACAAAATCATAACCTAAAGGAAATACTACTAAGTTAATGTCATGGTCCAAACCAAGTCCTGGTTATGACGGGCATCTCAAGTCCCACATAGATCGGAAACCACCCCCTACACCTAAAAAAACTACACAATATCACCACCGTCAGATGAATTTTGAACATATAAAAAGATAGAAATTCAAATAATAAAAGGTATGTTTATGACCAATTACCAACAACCAGCCATAACCACCGACCAATATCACATGAGTCCACAATAATCTAATAAAGCCTTCTAAATAAAAAACCAAAACCAGTCCTGGTCGGGATATGTCCCTGACTCTGACATATGACAATGTCAATGAAAATGATAATATTAATGATAATTAAATAAAACTATAAACTCAATTCTAAGAATGATATCTGGTGAAATATCGAAGCCTTCTAGAGAATAAAAGCTCACCACTTCACCACAGCAAATCGATGAACTAAGCTGACCAACCTAACTCTACACAGGAAAAGTAGAATTAACTTTGGTGACTAAATTGTATGGGTATATAGAGTAAAGAGAGGGTTAGTGGGGTTAACATGAAATACCCCGAACATTGGCCCTTGCAAAATTTCTTGAGTCTTAGACATTCTGTGCACCATACGACTCATCATACTACTCGTATGATGTGGGGACTAGCCAAGAAACCTAGTCATTTATTAATCAGGGTCACTTTACCCAAGTTATGTTCTTGGTACGAGAAGGTATCACGGGAGTCTTATGTATATAATTCGAGTGGTAAGATCTAAACCGTATGTTGTCCAGTGTATAGTCTAGACATTTCTACCTAGGGTAAGACCTATGGTAGTGTATGATTGAGGCTGAGAAGTCGTATACTTGATATAATATGATGTAAAACATTCTAATCAAAGTATGAGTGTAGTGTACCACTCACATGATGTGGCTACGAGTTGAGAGGCCAAATCGTACCCTTCTGCGAGTATTTTACATTTTTTAAGCTGGGGGTATTTTATATATTTCCCACCCCAAGACCTTAACACCCTACATCATATAACACTATGATCCCTTATTCCTCACTTGGAATGATAAAAAAAACTCTCATGAACTTTCTAGAAACCTCTCAAGGAGATTGGGATAGGTTTTTATCAAGGTGGTCATCTCTAGGCTTGGGGTCAAAATTTCTACATAAATCTTCATAATTTAGGTATGTGAATCTTTCTTCATTGTTATTTCCTAAAAATCATGTGTTTTAAACATCATTCTTGAGTCATAAATGATGGTTTTGAAATCCATGGTGAGGGTTTGAATGCATAGTGTTGAGTATTGTCCTCTCATGTCTTAATTAGTGTTTATGCATGATTTAATAATGGTTTTAAACATGTGTGTTCTTGGAAATTGTGATTTAAACTATAGGGTCATAATTAATCATAGCTTGATGGTTTTTGACTTGAATAATGGTTTTATAATGGTATACCCTCAACCTATTTCTGAAAATTCCAGGAGAAGGAACTTGTCACTTGACAAATTATGTTTTGAACTAATGTTTGGTATAAGAATTCTAATGAAGGATGAATGGTTTTTTGAAAGTCTTAATTACCGTAAATTTAATTTAATTATGATCTAAACTAAGACATTGGCCTAATAATTTAAATGGTTTCATGAAAACCTTATGGGTTACAAATAGTTTTGAATAGTAACCTTGGTAGTTTAATTAGCCAAATAGGTTTGAGTCCCTAAATGTTGAATTGAATTGAGGTCTTTATATAGACTATAGGTTCGAGTCCCAAATGCTGAATGATAATGGTTATGGTATGTTATACGCTTGTAAGTAGGTTGGTATGACGATACCAATGGGATACCTTTTGTAAGTAACTGGATAAATATTTGGGTATGCGTAATGATTATTTTAATTGGTCTTTAAAGAGGGTTGTATAGATGAGTTGTCAAGGTGGAGATCTCGAGGTATCAATACTAAAAATTGCATTTGTCGGTGCGGGGGTCAAAATAGTCTGATGTTCGAGTCTTCTAGCTTAATATAATTATGAGGTTTGAATGGTCAAACTAGCTTGAGGTTCGAGTCCTCTTTCTTAATATGATTGGGGTGTTTGAATCTTTGTATTACATGATGTGGGAGGTTCAAGTCCCCCATATCATACTATTTGATTGGGTGCTTAAGTCGCCTTAAAATATTAGTGGAAGGTTTGAATCTCCCAAGTATATATGTAAGATAATTCGCCAAATCATGCCGCTACACAAATTCGTGCCCGACTAAGGGGTGAGAGTTAGAGACAATATGGCCCATTGGTGTTATTAAAATGATAGATAAGCTACAAAACCCAGGCTAAGATTTCTAAAAAAATACATGCTAAACCTTGTTCGCTCTCCTGGCATGATATATATATATGTATACATGTGATTGCATATGTTGATCTGACTTGGTTTTAATGACGACATTATTTTATCCTCTATCCTAAAGTTTTATGCTAGTTTTCCAACCACTAATCATCTCCTCATGCTTTATCCCTACACGATACAAGGACCAGAGTCTCTTCTTCTGTTCCTTCATAGTGACTAGGAATTCGAGTGGTTCGTGAGTCAATTTTGAAGTGGTGAGTTTCCATACTTTGAAAGGAATTCATTTTGTGGTATTTTTCTCTTTATCATCAACTTTATTACACTTGAGTTTTGGCTATTGTTGGGGGCATGTCCTGACATTTTTATTGATTTCAGATTTAGAGGCTTTATGAATTACTGTGGACTTGGGTATGTTGGTTCTGTATATTGTTTGGTGGATTGGATTAGACATTTAATAAACTTTCAATAGTCATATCTTATTCTATCTTGGTATATGTTTTGGATTCATCTAATAATTAAGGTTATGGAGTTGGCTTGGTTAGGTGAAGAAGGTGATCTCCGATTCATGTGGGGCCTCAGATACTTGTCATGGACAGGCCTTGGTTTGGGTCATGACAAAGTTTATATCAAAGCCTAGGTACATTGTCAATTGGGTGTTCTCAAAGCCATGCCAAGTAAAGTTTCTTTTTTTGGTATGTAGTGTGCCACACTTTTAAGAGAGAGGCTTTAAGACATTTAGGAACTCTTCCCTTTGTCTTTTTCTTAATGTCAAGATATTAAGTCTAAGGTCTTGGATTCATCTGATTTTTATTTGCTCGTCTTTCAGGTCATGCCTCTTAGAAAATTTGATATTTATACAAACTCTTCTATCCCAGTTGAAGACAAAATAGATGGAGCTCGTCTAACTTTTGGTTTATAGACCTGATCCAGGGTCACTACTTCTAAGTTCCCTCATAGAGTCCCACTGATCCCTATTAATCTTTCTCCTGGTGGTGAAACCACTACTCATTCATCCTAAGAAGACATTTCTAATACATGGTTCCACTATTTTATTAAGCTATAAACCAAGATAATGGTTTCTCTGTCACACTATTTAGGTATTATTGGTTGGAGAAGTCAGATGAAGATAGGGAAAAGACAAATTAAGAATTTAGATATTTAGAGCAAGGTGAGGGTCGACATAATAACGCTAATAATGGTAGGCAATGGACTAAGGAAGTTAGTTTGGTAAAATTTTGTTCATATCCTTTGGCTAGAGCCCCTTACTATAGGACATCAGGTGGATGTCAATTTTAGAATAGTAGTAGTCCTAGGGCACATTGTGCCCTATACAGTTTAATAAAGCCTAGTTAGTTCCACCCTATCCTGCTGGAGGCATCTAGGGTTCTATCATGAAGGGAAAAATCGATGCTTCAATTGTGGTCAGATTGGCCATATACAATGGAATTGTCCTTCTAGGATTACTTCTAGGGCCAACAAGGTCCCTAATACCATTTCATCAGCTCCAGTACCAAAGGGTGCTTCCTCTAAAATTGACACTAAACCGAATTATCTCGATGCTCTTTCCTGCCATTAGGAGTCAGAAGTATCTCCTGATGTTGTCCTTGGTATGTCAAAACTCATTCCACATGATACATATTGTTTACTTGATTCAAGGATCTTTATCTTTTTTTTGTGATTCCTTTTATGGCTGTGCATTTTGGTTTGGGACCTGAGTATTTGTCGGACCTCTGTTTTGTTTCTACACTAGAAAGAGACTTTATGGTTGTCAGAAGAGTCTATAGGGTGTGTGTGGTATCTGTTGGTAGTAGAGAAACTCTTGTAGACTTGATAGAGATAGGCATGGTTGACTTTGATGTTATTCTAGGAATGGGCTGTTGAACTCATGCTATGCTTTCCTAGATTGTCGTACACATAAGGTCATATTTAATTTCACCAATGAACCAATTGTTGAGTGGAAGGGTGGTTCCCGAGCTCAGAAGAGGAAGTTTATATTGTATCTTTGAGCTCAGAAGATAATTTCCAAAGGTTGCCTCTATGATCTTGTCCAAGTTAAAATTCTAACTTGGTAGGTCCTTTCTTGCATTCCTTCTGTGGTAAGTGAGTTCCTTAAGGTCTTTCCTAATGATCTTCCTGGTGTCTCTCTTGATAGGGAGATTAATTTAGGTATTGATGTTTTTAGGACACTAATCCTATTGCTATTTCTCCGTATAGAATGGCTTCGATTGAGTTAGAGGATCTTAAGAAAAACCTAAAGGACCTCTTAGACAAAGGCTTCATCCATCCTAGTGTGTCCTCGTGGGGTGCACCTGGTGTTATTAGTGCGTAAGAAAGATGAGTTTCTTCTAACATGTATAGGTTGTTGGCGAAATGCTAGGAAATTTAGAGTACTCTCCCTATTGGGTAGATTAGTGTGATTAATGATATATTTTATGGGTGATATGTGATTGTTATTAGATGCTATGTTTGGGATTTTTATGCTAAGTGTGATGATTATGATGTTAACTCAAGAATAGTGATGCAAGACTCATGAGGGTGAAATAGTAGGGTAATATTATATGTGAGAGATCTTGGGTTGATTCCCTATGAAATAGTGGAATATGTAATGGGGTATAGGTATGAGGCCTACGTGTTTAAGTAAAAGTGGAAAATAAGTCATTAGATGGATATGAGTTTTTGGTTACAAGAGTAAAGTATACTTGGTTTTGAGTTAGGGGTGCCCTGTAATCCTAGCTTATGTTCCTAAAGTTTCTGAGCATAGAGAAGTCTAGGGTATTATTATATGGTGTTATGTGGAGACAAACTATGGGAGGGGTTGATAGCCTATGTGAACTCTTGGTATAGATTTAGAATCTGTTGAGATATGGGGATATGATATTAGAGTAGTAATGCTAGCATTCTAAGGAGTTAAAAAATAGATCTGTGAGTATTTAGAATCATAGATGTCTAAACCCCTAATTAGTAGTTATTAGGCTATGATTTTAGAGGTTACTAGATATTCGGTGGGGTAGACCATACAATAGATATAGTAAAGGTAGGCTTAAATGTTGTGATAGGTAATTAGGAATCCTGATGGGATAGGATAGTTTATTATTGTGATGGGGCCGATTAGTATTTTGGATTGATGTAACAATTAGAACCCTGTGGCCCAATTAAACCTCTTTTAGATTTGAATAGGCTTAAGCATGTGAGCAATATATATGGATAGACTCAAGTTCTCGTAGTGATATTTCTATGGGAAATTGTAAGATTTAATTGGTGAGGCATGATATTCAATGATGTTTTTGTAGGGTGAGTACTAAAGGTGCTGTCTTAGTAGAGGTCCCTTCGTAGAAACATAAAGTCTGAGGAAGCTTGTAATGACCTGATTTTTTTAGAAATGGAATGTCACACAATGCTCATGACCCCGAAGGACCACAAGCTAACTCTCTACTAATATCTGTACCTGAGCACGGGATAATATAGATAATAAATGCAGAAACTAGCCATAATGTTCAAAACATCTAAAAATACTTAAAACTAAAAATTGAATACTGATACATCTATCCGAAAAACCTCTAAACTGTCTGAACTGTGGATTTGATGGGACATGCCCCCAACTAACTCCATCTACTAAAAATAAACTAAATCTGATTTGATAATAAAGTAAGGATCATCCTCGAATGAAGAGGACTCACTGCTACGTCAACTGCTGCTGACTGGGACTGAGCTGCTAAGAGTACTCTGGATCTCATGCCACTGAATCTATGGTGTAAAATAAAACACCATAGCACAAATGCGTCAGTATGTGGGAATGTACTGAGTATGAAGATGAGGTAAGGCTAAATGCAAGGGATTATGCATGAACAATTACTTAACTGAATAATCATGAGAGTACTGAATGAGGACATATGCATGAATACACAAACCATAACTGAAATCATCATGACTCTGAATACTGAAGCTCGGATACTACTTTACTGTCATCTGAACTCACTACTAATACTAAGATACTAAATAACTAAATCTCCTGATATCGATAACTGAGTACTGAAGTTGAGATCAGTCCTATCTATCTAGCAATCTCAGAAACTAATGATACTAAAGCTGATTAACTGAATCTACTTATATCAGTGACTAAACTCTGAGCTTGCTACTCTCGACTAACTGAATCTGAGATTAAATATCTCAAACGGATGATCCCCGAATCTACTATCAACGATAAGAAATGATTATGTCTGAGATCAAACCTATCTAGCGGAAGATCTCTAAATCTGATAATAAGAATACTCAACTGATTCTGAGAAGGAGATCAGGACTATCTAACGGGTGATCTCTGCATCTAATAATAAGATTACTCAACTGAATCTGAGACTGATATCAAGACTATCTAATGGGTGATCTCTGGATCTGATAATAAGATTACTCAACTGAATCTGAGATTGAGATCAAGCCTATCTAACGGGTGATCTCTGGATCAAATAATACTGATACTGAATAAATTAATGAGGGACTAAGCCTATCTAGTGGGTGGTCCATGAAGATATGGATTTATCTGAGTTCATTACTGAGACAGGTGACTGTATCTGACAGTCCTGATTTCTGAGTTCTACTCTGAAGACTGATACTGAATCTGCAACTGTGGGAGTTCTCACTTAACCAACATGCCCCAAATCTAAATTGGTGGGGTGCCTGTAACCGTAGCTGGAAGGGTTTCAATACCGTGCCATGGGTAAAGACCTCTGCTCTAGTCAAGCCTCTCTAACGGGTGATCCTTATAGGAAGTCAAGCCTAAGGTAGTATAATAGTCAAGATTTATTCTAATGGGTGACTCGTAATCCTGCACTGGCTACACATTTTTGGAGTTTAGGGATTTCTCCTAATGAATCTGCCTCTCTAACAGGGAGCCGCCATCCTTGTACTCGCTCGGTGCTAGCTCCTACTCCCAGCTGAAAGACTCTAAACTGATTCTTAACTGAACTTAGACTGAGCTGAGTCTGATACTGATCATATTTCTCGAATGATGTAATTGAGTTATGCTAATTTTACTTGGTTTCGTATCTGACGGAATACTACTGAATCTCATTATCTGACTGCATGGTACTTAGTTCTGAACTGAACACTTGAATACTACTATATCTGAGTTGAGTACTGAACTGAGGCTAAAATACTAGCAATACTGAGATCACTGAGATTTCTGAGATTTCTTAAGTTCTGTATCTGTTTGAGAGTACAGAGTTCTATAACTCACTGAGTTCTGAGAATCGTGGCTTGATTGAGATTATCGAGAAAACTGACGCGGGCTCTAGACTGCAGCTAATTTATCGGGTATAAATACCCCCAGGACTCGATAACATAAAAGTAAAGCATAGTCATTCTTGAATAATCAAGATCATGGACATTCATTCCCCACCACAATAACTAAATCATCTCTTCAAGCATTTAGAAATCATAAACATGTGACAGTATAGGGAGACATTCTATTGGCTCATACTCCATTCAATAATTTCTTGCATCAAACACTTAGGATGTATTAAAGTCTTAGCATGTATCGAAGAGCACATAATTGGGGAATTTCATGCTATCATGTCACAATTCATTCACTAAGTCTTTTCAAAAAACACTTGGCATGCATGGGCTTGTACACAATTGGGGATTTCTAGTCAACATGCTATAATGGCTCTAATTCTTTCACATGAGCATTTTATCAAACATATGGGGAGCATGCTTTGCTTATTCAACAATTTCTACACTTAATTGACATGAACACATCACTTAACAAGCAACTTGAAGAGGGTTTATCATGAACATCATATGAATACCACATACTAGGGTCAAAGCTTGAAATCTCATAAATAAAATGTGAATTAAAAACTCAATAATAGCATGAACCCCAATTTCAATTCCCATAAATCATGAAAAATCATAAAAATAAGATCTTTGAAATTTTAAAAAGGGTTCTTGAGCTTCTTGGATGAAAGGGACCCAAGAATCAACATCGGCATACCTTAAGAAACTCTTTCTTAAAGACTCTTGGAGATATTCTTGATTTCTTGATTTTTTTGTTTGAAGAAGAAAGAAGGGTTTTGATTTGTAGGAAACCTTAGTTTTTGATGTTGAAGATGAGAAATGAAGTTGTGAGCCTTGATCGAATATAAATAAGGGCTGAAAAGAGTGGGAAAAGACCAAAAAGTCCTTTTAAAATCGACTTAAAAATACTGAATGGGGGCTGTGACGGTCGAAGCGATGGTCCTTCGCTAGTCTGATGGTCTGTCGCTAGTCTAACAATCCGTTGGATCGTTTGTTGCACGTCAGTCAAAAAAAGAATACATTACCTCAATGTGATAGTATCAGCGACGATCCATTACAAACCTAATGGTCTGTTGGATCGTCCGTCGCATGTTGACTAGGACGAGGCCACACTGCTTCAGTGGCGATGGTCCTAGTGAAGGTTCATCTCTATCTTGACGGTCCATCATCTTGGTCATCGCACTTGGGCTATAAAAGAGAGTTACTTCCTTGGTTGCGACGGTATGTGCAACAGTCCATCGCAAGCTCGACGGTCTGTCAACCAGGCCGTCGCACCTGGGCGGTTCCGACTGCTTTCTGTAAAACGGCCATAACTTCCTCGTTCAATGCCGGATTTTGATGAAATTGGTATTGACGGAAATCATATTCAATGCTCTTCATGAAAAAAAGTCGATATTAGGGAAATGCTACATGGTTTAAAATATTTCTTACTTGGGAATTCATTTCTCAATCTTTTAGGGCTGTATTTTCACTTCGCTGAACATGCTCTAAGGCTCAAACTACAAGAGAATTTTGTGGGGTATTATAAATCTACTTAGAAAGCCAAGGAGGACATGAATTCCAAGTACCGATTCCTATTCCCAATTCTGAAAAAATTATGCTTGAGGTATGTGTTGTTCTTAACGCCTGTGTTTTATATCTTTGTTGATGGAAGATTGTAAATCTTTTGGTGTTTATTTTTTGTCTTAAAGGTAAGAGTAGAAATATTAGGGGTTTAACTGTGTTGATTTTCCTCATCCTGTTATTTAAGGACAAATGATCCTAAGTGGGAGGTGGGAGGGAGAGTGAAACACCTCAAACTTTGTCCTTTGCAAAATTTTCTGAGTCTTAGACAATCTATGCAACATACAACTCATCATACTACTCATATGATGTGTGTATAGTTCAAGGACCCTATTCATATATTGATTAGTGTGACATTGGCCAAGTTCTGTTCTTTGTATAATAAGGCATCACACGAGTCGTATGTACATGATACAAGTGGTAAGGTCCAAACTATATGTCGTCCAGTGTCTAGCATAAATATTTTTTCCTAGGGTGCGAACTAAAGTTACTAGTCGTATGGTAGGGTAATTAAGGCTGACGAGTCATATTCTAGATAGAATATGGTGTCCAACATTCTAATCAAGGTACGAGTGAAGCGTATCACTCGTATGATGTGGGTACTAATGGAGAGGCCAAACCCTACCCTTCTGCGAGTATTTTAAAACTTTTAAGCGAGGGTATTTTAGATAATTTCCACTCGAAGACCTTAATAACCCACGTCTTATAACACTATTTTGTCTCTCATTCCTCACTTGGGAAGATAAAAAACACTCTCATAAACTCTCTAGAAACCTCTCAAAGAGATTGGGCTAGGGTTTCATCAAGGTGGTCATCTAAAGGCTTTGGGATCAAAATCTCTCCATAAGTTTTCTTAATTAAGGCATGTGACTCATCTTTCATTGTAAACATCATAAAGAGCATGTGTTTTAAACATTGTACTTGAATCATAAATGATGGTTTTGAAATCCATGGTTGAGGGTTTGAATGGATATTATTGAGTAATGTCCTCTCAGGTCTTAACTTATGTTTATACATGATTTAATAATTGTTTTGCACATGCGGGTGCTTGGAAATTGTGATTTAAACTAAGGAGTCATGATTAACCCTAATTTAATGCTTTTTGACTTAAATAATGGTTTGATAATAGTATGCCCTCAACCTGTTTGTGAAAATGTCAATGAGAAAGATCTTGTTACATAAATAATTAGATTTTGAACTAATTCTTGGTATAAGAATGCTAATAAAGGATGAATAGTTTATTAAAGGTCTTGATAACCATAAATTGAATTGAATTGTGATTTGAACTAAGGCATTAGACTAATAATGTAAATGGTTGGAAAATAGTTTCACGAAGACCTTGTAAGTCCCAAACAGTTTTGAATTGTAACCTTGGTGGTTTTATAAGATAAATGGGTTTGACTATGTAAATGTTGAATTGAATTGAGGTCTTTATATAGACTATGAGTTCAAGTCCCAAATGCTGAATGATAATGGTTAGGTATGTTTTACGTTTCCAAGTGGGGTTGGTATGACGATACCAATGGGATGCCTTTGGTAAATAACTGGATAAATATTTGGGTATGTGTAATAAATATTATAATTAAGCTTTAAATAGGGTTGTGTAGCTGAGTTGTGAAGGTGGAGATCCCAAGGCATCATACCTAAAATCACGTTTGCCAATGAGGGGTCAAAACGGCTTGAGGTTTGAGTCCTCTGGCTTAATATGACTGGGAAGTTTGAATGGTCAAAATGTCTTGAGGTTCGAGTCCTCTTTCTTAATATTATCTGGAAGTTAAAATCTCTGCATTATATGATGTGGGTGGTTCGAGTACGCTATATCATACTATATGATTGGGTGCAGTGGAAAGTTTGAGTCTCCCAAACGTATATGTAAGATCATTCTTTGGTTAATATAGCTACACGAATTGGGGCCTAACCATAGGGTGAGAGCTGGATCCCATATAGCCCATGGGTTTTATTAAGAAAATAGATAAGCTACATAAACTAGGCTAAGATTTCAACCAAAAAATTTATGCTAAACCTTGTTCCCTTTCCCGACATGATATATATATATTTGTATACATATGATTGTAAATGATGGGTTGACTTGTATTTAATGATGGCATTGTTTTATTCCTCTATCTCTCAGTTACATGCTAGCATTCCAACCACTAACCATCTCTGAATGTTGTTTTCGTATGCGATACAGGTACTAAAGCTTTTTCTTCTATTCTAGCGTGGTGACCAAGAGTTCGAATGGTTCGTGAGTCGACATTGAAGTAGTGATCTTCCATACCTCAGAAGGCATTTATTTCATGGTATTTTTACTCTTGTTCTTAGACTTTGATAAACTTGGGTTTTCGCTATCATCGGGGGCATGTCTTGACAATTTTATTGACTTTGGATTGGAGAGGCTTTGTGGATTACTGTGGACTTATGTGTGTTGGTTCAGTGTGCTGTTTGCTGTGTTGGATTAGACATTTAATAAGCTTTCAATAGTCGTATCTTACTCTATCTTAGTATATGTTTGGGATTTATCTAGAAATTGAGGTTGTTGAGCTTGCTAGGTTAGGTGAAGTGGGTGATCTCTGGTCTATGTTGGACTTGAGATACCCATCACGGCCAGACCCTGGTTTGGGTTGGACAAAGATGGTATTAGGTCTTAGGATCATGGTCAATTGGGTGTCCATAAAGCAGTGTCAAGTAGAGTCTTTTTTATGGGTGTGTAGCGTGTCACACTTATAAAAGAGGCTATGAGACATTTAGGAATATTTCCCTTTCTTGTTATCTTAATGCCGAGCTATAGAGTTTTAGGTCTTGGATTTATTTTATTTCTGTTTACTCATCTGTAGGATCATGCCTCCGAGAAGATATTATGTTAATACAAACTCTTTTATCCCATCTAAGGACAATGCGGATGGAGCTCGTCCAACTTCTGTAGTACAGACTCGATCTAGGGTTGCTACTTTAGATTGCCCTCATGGAATTCCACTGGTCCCTACTAATCTCTCTACATGTTGTGACACATCTACTTTGGCACCTCAAGGAGATATTTATAATGTGTTGTTTCGTTGTTTTATTCAGGTTGACCTAGATAGTTGTCTTTATTTCACACCAGTCCAGTCTTGTTGGTAAGAGGAGTAAAATCAGGATGCAGAAAAGGCAAAAAGGAGAATTTCAGATATTCAGAGCAGAGTGGGGGTCAGCGCAATAACGGTAGTCATGGGAGGTAATGGACTAAAGAAAGGAGTTGGGGAAAATCTAGTTCTTACACATCGGCTAGATCCCATTATTGTAGGCCATCCATTGGACGTCAATTTCAGAATTATCATATTCCTAGGGCATGGGGTGCCCAATACCAGTCTAATAAAGCCCAGTTAGTTCTACCCTATCTTCTTTCCGATTCTATAGCTGGGAGCATTGCGGATTCTATCATAATGGAAAATATCAATGCTTCAATTATGGTCAGATTGGTCATATACAGTGGAATTTTCCTTCTAGGATTGCTTTTGGGGCCAACAAGGTCCCTAATTCCACTTCGTCAGCTCCAGCACCAAATGGTACTACATCTTATGCCGACACTAACCAAAATTATCTCGATGCTTTTTTCGATCATCGAGAGTTTGAAGTGGCTTCTGATGTTGTCCTTTGTAGGTCAAAACTCTTTCCCTGTGATGCATACTCTTTACTTTATTTAGGGATCTATCTCTCTCTTATGTGACCTCAATTGTGGCTATGGATTTTGGTTTAGGTCTCGAGTGTTTATCGAACCCCTTTTTTATTTCTACTCAGATAGGAGACTGTGTGGTTGTCAGATTAGTCGATAAGCGATGTATGGTATATGTTGCTTGTAGAGAAACTCTGGTAGACTTAATAGAGATGGGCATGGTTGACTTTGATGTTATTCCGGGAATTGACTGGTTGAACTCGTGCTATACATCCCTAGATTGTCAGACCCATAAGGTTTTGTTTAACTTTCATATAAGATAATTGTTGAGCGGGAGGGTGGTTCCCCAGCTCCTAAAGGGAAGTTTATATCTTATCTTGCAGCTAAGAAGTTTATTTCCAAAGGTTTCCTCTATCATCTGGTCCAGGTTATAGACTCTAACTTGCAATGTCTTTCCTTATGTTCTGTTCCTGTGGTAAGTGAGTTCCCTAAGGTCTTCCCTAATGATCTTCCCAGTGTCCTTCTCGATAGGGAGATTAATTATGGTATTAATCTTGTTTCAGACACTCATCCTATTTCTATTCCCCCATATAGAATGGCTCCGAATAAGTTGGAGGATCTTAAGGTTAAGGAGTAACTAAAGGGCCTATTATACAAAGGCTTCATCCATCATAGTGTGTCCCTGTGGTGCACACCAGTGTTATTCGTGCATAAGGAAGATGAGTTTCTTTGAATATGTTTAGGATATTGGTGATGAGAAAGGAAATTTAGAGTAATCTTTTTGTTGGGTAGATTAGTTTAATTTGTGAGATATTTTGTGAGTGATACGTGATCATTGTTAGACACTAAGTTTGGGATTTTGATGCTAAGTGTGATGATTATGATGTTAACTTGAGGATAGTTATGCAACACTTGTGGGGGAGAATTAGTAGGGTAATGTCATATGTGAGAGATATTGGGTTGATGCCCTATAAAATAGTGGAATATATAATGGGGGTATATGTATAGGGGCTATGTATTGAATTGGAAATAAAGGCTAAATCATTAGATGGATAAAAGTTTTGGGTTACAAGAGTAAAGTATACTCGGGGGTGCCCTGTATGCCAATCTTATGTTCCTAAAGTTTTTGAGAATAGAGAAGTCTAGGGTATTGGTCTATGGTGTTATGCGGATCCAAACAAGGGGAGGGGTAGATAGTCTATGTGAAATCTTAGTATAGATTTAGAATTTATCGAGATATGGGTATTTAATATTGGAGGAGTAATGTTGGTATTCTAATGATCCAAAAAGAAGGGGGAGCGATGAGTGTTTAGAAGCATAGATGTCCAAACCTCTAATTAGTAGTCGTGAGACAATAATTTTATAAGTTATCGGATCTTTAGTAGGGTAGACAGTACAATGGATATTTTAAAGGTAGGTTGGGACGTTGTGATAGGTAGTTAGGAATCCTGATGGGCCTAGATGGTTGATTGTTATGATGGGGACGAGTAGAATTTTTGATGGATGTAAGAATTGAACCCCGTGGCCTAAGTCAATATCTTTTAGCTTTAATAGGCTTAAGCATGTGAGCAATATATATGGAAAAAATTAGGCTCTCATAGTGAAGTATTTGGGGGAAATTGTAAAATTTAGTAGGTGAGATAGGGTATTCATTGATGGTTTTGTAGGGTGTGGACTAAAGGTGGAGTCTTAGTTAAGGTCCCTTGGGATAAACATAAAGTCTAAGGTAGCTACTTAGGAAGCCGAGGAGGACATAAAGTACAAGTATCTATTCCTATTCTCAATTTCGGAAAAATTGTGATTGAGGTAAGTGTTGTTCTTAATGCCTTTGTTTTACATCATTGTTGATGATAGATTGTTAATATTTTGATGTTTTTTTTTTGTTTTAAAGGTAAGAGTATAAATTTTTTGGGTTTAATCAAGTTGTAGTTCCTAGTCACATTATTCAAGGACGAATGATCCAAAGGGGAGAGATTGAAACACCCTAAACTTTGGCCCTTGCAAAATTTCCTGAGTCTTGGACATTCTGTGCACCATATGACTCATCATACTCCTCGTAAAATATGGGTACGAGTCAATGACCATAGACGTATATTGATTAGTTTTAGATTGGATAATTTCTCTTCTTAGTACGAGAAGTGATAATGCCCAAACTACAGCTCTCGTAAGAGTGTAAGCGGTTGCTGTAAAATATAGAACCCAATTGTGTTGGGTGTCGAATCCCACAGGGAATACTTGGTCACTAAGTGTTGCAATTATTAGTAGACTGTTGATCGAAAATTCCATGGAAAAGGGGGGATTGGATTGTGGCGTGAATTAATGCTATCAAAGTAACAACAAAATGCTTTGTTTAGTAAGATTTAATCACAGAGAAAAATAAGTTAGGATTATGTCCACCTTATGAGTTCTACGTATCTATTAACTATGAGTAATGCGAAATTCGGACATGCATGCACTTATAGAGATTCGCATTCTAATGGTAAATCCTAGTGTTTCTCAACCATCAAGGATTATTTCACTTTAACTCTCTCGAGCTTAAAGCGTATAACTAATGGTACAAACTCTCCAAGAGATTAATCCGGTTAAGGCATTAATGTGTAAATATGGGTTGGTAGCCCTATTTCCTTGTCACACTCTCTTTTCCAAACATGTAACTTTTCTCTCGAACAAGTTAATGCTATAATGGCGTATTATATATGTTTGCAACCACAAGAATTTAATTAAAACGAAGAAAGTAATGATATAAGTAGCATACGCATCAAGAATTCACAAACTCATAGCAATAGATAGTATCTCACAAGACTTCCATAACCCTAACAGAGAAATTTAGCTACTCATGAGTGCAAAGGAAAACAACGAAGACATCATCATCATCATACCAAAACGATAACAATCTCACGATGGGTATGTATTGGCGTCACTATGAGAATGACGTGATTTCCTCTCTAGCCGTTCTTGTAGCGTTTTTTTTGTCTAAAGTTACAGAAATTGTAACGTGAATAATACTAAAAGTGTCGACTGAATTATGAAAAGCAATAATGAATGAATGAATGCTGAAAAATTCAGCAAATAAGGTTTTTATAACATCCTTGTCCTAGTCCTATTAAGTTACTGCTGCACCCCTAAGTATTTAAAAATACTGCTTTTGCCCGGGACAATTTCTCCAAGCGTCACATTCAGTCCATAAGCTTCCAAAAGCTGCCTTCCCTCTTCTGTGAAGTTTTCCTTTTCTGCCCAAAGGTCCACAAAGTGCTGAAATCTTCATCATTAATACCTGAAAACATGCTAATCACGTAGGTTAGCTCACTTACAGGAAAATGGACTAAAAGTGCAGGAATTATATATTTTATCCTCAAAACTTGGCTATAACAAGGGTAAATTATGGTGTTTAGGCGTGTAAATACACCATAATTATGGTGTTTAGGCTTCTAAACTCACACTCTTTATTTCGATTTACACACACACCAGGTAAGTTCTAGCATCAGTCACAACACAGAATATACTATAACCTCACACACACAAGGCACATGGTCAACTTAATTGGGAGCAGTATAGACTCTTGACCCAACAGGTGAATGAATTAAACCACACAATTATCACACAGTGAGTCACACTTAGAGCCTAAATGTTTCAATAGTAATAATTTTGGCACAAACTCTTGTCATAATACCATGCCGCCTATCAGAACAATTTCATGCAAAATCTATTTTTTTTAAAAAAAATCTAAAAATTTAACTACAAATCTAAAAATTTAACTACAAACGAGAATAAATGCATGCAAAGAAGTACAATACATCATACAAATACCAGCACCCCACACTTAGACGGGACACACTGTTCTCAGTGGAAAATAAATAAGGAAAACCTAATTAGTCGGACTCTTCCTCTATGTCTGGGGTCATACCCCCTGCATCGGAATCATCATCAGAGTCGTCGTCATCAGAGTTATCCTCCACGTCTGAGTCTGGCTGTCGGTGATCATCGTCAGTTGATACGTCATCATCGAGAGGTTCCTCAAAATGTACACCTACTCCATACATAGCCCGCGCATGCTCATTCATCGGGTAGTCATAATCCAACTGCTGGAGCTCTGCATCAGTTGGAACACGTCCCCCACTCATTATGGTAAACCTCGTCATGCCATATAAATGGCGGAAGAAGCTTTCGTCGCGAGCATGTCTTTCTGCAGTGGTCAGGTTGACGCCATGCATAGTTTCAGGATCTTTAACCTTTGTAAGATCAACCTTCTTCGGGTTGTGTGGAAGCTTATGATCTGCAGGTTCCTCTTCAATGTCCTCCTTCCTCAATATCACAGTAAACAAATTGCCAAAGCTGAAGTGGGACCTCTTGTGCAGCCTAGCCTTACGCATTGATGACCGTATAACCACACCAATGTGGATGGGAATATTAGTCATCAGAGTGTACACCAAGCATACTCTATCACGTGTGATCTTTGTGTACTGTGTCCCAGGAATCAGGCAAAAGTTGACTATCCGCAACCATATCCGAGCTTCTCTGTTCAAGGAAGCATACGGGAAGGTATTGTGCCGACCGGTATCCTTGTGAAAACTCCAACGTGCCATTGATCTTGTTCCGCACAGTGTGTGTCTGATTTCCCTGTACGGAGGTTTGTGATAAAGCTCCTTGAGCGGTGATGGATCTACAGATGGAAAACCCAGAAAAGAGTTGAAGAACTCTGCATTCAGTTGTAAGACTTGGCCCCTAATCTTCACTTCACTTCCGGTAGTCTTTGGGGACCAATTGGCATAGAATTCTCGCGTTAGATAAAGATTACATTCTCCCATATCTTGGAAAATGAAATCAAGATGTAGCGCCATGATTTTAGCCAAAATACGAGGTTCTCTCTTCGCTAGACTCTCCTTTTGTATCAACTCTACGTGAACATATTTTTTCACTTTGTTGTTCTTGTACCACTCCTTTCCTTCCTCCTCTAGGACCCATTTTATCCCGAACATGCGGCGAGGTATTTGCAGCGAGGAGGATTCAGCTTGCTCTTTTCTTCCCCTTTTCTGACCTTTCTGTGAGGTGGACACTTTTTCTTTTCCTGGTCGACCTTTTGGTGCCATTTTACCTGAGATTAAAATAAAGTCATGTTAGCTTATCTCGGAAGATTTGATCGACAAACAAACAATAATGGCACCACCCCACACTTAATTTGTTGGCACCAACTAATTAAGTGGATGATATCGATTACTCAGACTTCATCGACATACATGTAGGCGATATGTTCCAACAATATGTTCAGCACAGTCATACTTTCATGGAACCTTAACTATTCTTTACAACTCTATTTCATGTAATCTTAACTACACTTTCATGTTTGGATTAATGCACCTTTTGAATAACACTACTACATAGAGATCGTATCAAGTTATGGCATAGAAATAATCACAACATCTCATGCTTGTATTTAATCATGATCTTTATCTCGATGAACGTGTCATTCAAACATTCACGCTTTCATCTTACAAGATTATGTAATTAACTTTACCATTTCGATTCTGCAAAAAGATGACAGTGTATAACAATCAAATACAAATCGGAACAAAGTTAAAAACACCCACACGTATTCTTTTACTCAACTAGATGTATCATAACAAACCATCCACATTCAAATCACCAAAACCACTTCAAGATTTAACAAATCATTATAGGCATAGTATTGTAATAACTACGGAATATAAAAAAAGAACTTACTTGGTAATGGACTTGGAAGATGATCTTGCAAGGTTAGATGAGCAAAAAAAAAAGTTTTGAGAGATTTGGGAAGGTTAGGTGGCGCCTAGGTTGAGCAAACAATGTGATTTTGTCTCAAGGTTGAAGTTGTATTTATAGACCAAGGCTTGGGTCAGGTTTGACCTATGAAAAATCGGGTTAGGAGACCAAAAAGCATAAGTAGGCAGCGCCTAATGCTTTGCTTATGCTTAGCATAGGCGGCGCCTTTAGCAAAGCCTAGTTGAACATAGGTGGCGCCTATGCTATGGCCTAGTTGTGCATAGGCAGAGCCTATGCTATGGCATTGTAGATTCAGAGAGCAAAGTCAATGGCATAGGCGGCGCCTTTAGCTTTTCCTAGTTGAGCATAGGCGGCGCCTATGCTATAGCATTGTCGATTCAGAGAGCAAAGGCAATAGCATAGGACTTGCCTTATCCGTTGCCTAGATTTGTATAGGCAATGCCTAACCGAAAGCCTTTTGCTCCTTCATTACTCACTTACCACCTTTAACATTGCTCACTTTCAAATCAAAATTTGAGACCAAGCTCCTTCTTTATACGTCTTCCCCTACACTTAATCAAAAACAACAAAAACGATTAGAAAGATGGGTTGCCTCCCACCAAGCTCCTTAGTTTTGGTCGTGGCTCGACTCTTCTTTTTGGATTTTTATTTAACAAAACAAACTCCTAGGAAAACAAAATGACTAAAAATGATGGGTTGCCTCCCATTTAGCGCTTGATTTATTGTCGCGGCACGACATAGCTATCTCGATTACTTAGACTTCATCGAGATAGATAGTGCATCATTTTCTGAATGGATTCAGACGACGCTGATGCTTACTTGTAGGCATGCAATCTTCTTCAAGATGACTCTTGTGCATACATATCCCAGGAGGGATACCAATTATATCATCAATAGTCCAACCCATAGCTCTCTTGTACCTATTCAGAGCATAGATGAGAACCTCTACGTGCTGTTCACCTAAATCAGCCGCAACACTCACTAGAAGTGTATTTCCACTTCCCAAGAACGCATACCTTAGGTGACTGGGGAGATCTTTCGATTCTAGCACTGGTGGCTCTTCAATGGAAGTTTTCGCTGTTGGAGAAGGTTAATTTCTAAGATCAAGGTCTACCTTCTTAGTAGCATGAGAATAGGACTTTATTCCTATTAGAGAACAAACAGTTTCTTCATATTCTTCAACATCCTCATGCTCAAAATTCAACAGCACAGCAGACAATGGCTCAACAGTAAGCTGCTTCTCTATAGATAATCCTTTCTCATCCTTATAGTAAACATCAGCTACAGAGAACACATCCATATCTCTAGGCTACTTCATCAATTTATATACATCAAAACGGACCACTTCGTCATTCAGCCGAAATAAAAGCTCATTAGCTCTTAAATCAATTAGCACACTTCCAGTTGCGAGGAAAAGATGCCCCAAGATTATGGCAACTTCAGAATCCCCCTCATAATCCAAAATAACAAAGTCTGCAGGAAAGATGAAGGTGGAAACCTTCACCAACACATCATATAAGATACCAATAAGCCGTTTTACCAACCTATCTACCATCACGAGCCGCATATTGGTTGGTGTAGGATCACCCAACCCCAACTTTCTATATAGATAGCGGCATCAAATTGATGCTAGCTCCCAAATCGCACAACACCTTAGCAAAATCCAACGATCCAATCGTGCAAGGAATAGTGAAAGCACCAGGATCTGCCTTCTTCTGTACTAACAATCTTGTAGCGATTGCACTGCAATGATGAACATTATCTTCCAGCTCATAACTTGCTGCCCGCTTCTTTGTCAATAGGTCCTTCATGAATTTAGCATACCCAGGCATCTGTTCAAGCTCCTCCACCAACGAAACATTAATAGTCAGCTGCTTCAACATGGTCATGAATTTACTGAACCTGGTGTCATCAGCTTTCTTCTTCAGTCTTTGCGGAAAAGGTGGTGGTGGAAGGGGAATTGTATTCTCCACCACTTCCTCTTTATCTTGCTTCTGATTATCAATATTTTTAGGAGTGTCATCAGCCTTCTTTTTCAGTCTCTAAGGAAAAGGTGGTGGTGGAAGAGAAATCGTTTTCTCCACCACTTCCTTTTATCTTGCTTTCGATTATCACTCTTTTCAGGCTGGTGACGTCTAGATGTAACATCATGAGCACTCACTTCAGCTTCTACAGCATCTTCAAACTCTGCTTCATCAACATTCTCTATTATATCATCAACTACCTGCTTGCCTTTGGATGGATTTTCCAACACTTTACCACTCCGGGTAGTAATAGCCATACACGATCCATCATTCCTTGGGTTTTGCACAGTGTCACTGGGTAGCGTGCCAACCTTTCTTTGGTTGAATGTCACTGATAATTGACTCAATTGTTTCTTCAGCTGTTTTATTGCAGTAGAATGCGAGTCAACCAATTGATTTATTGATGACAAATCATTCTTTACCTCAGTAACGCCCATATTGGTTGCCTCCACCCCTTTCAACAGCTTATCCATCATATCATCCATGGACATCTTTCCAGAGCCAGATGCCACAGCCTCACGGTTTCAAGGAGGAACATACAAACCACTCCTGTCAGTCTTATTCTTCCAACCACCTTGATCGCGGTCCTTGTATCCAGATTTATCATAATAGTTCCGACCTTGGTTTCCTTGGGCATTGCCTCGTAAACCCCCTAATTATTCAAGTAATTTGCTTCCCCCTCAGAATCGGAATCATATCTTCCCTGTGATACAACGACTTTAACCTTTTTGGTCTTTCCTGATAATAAATGCTTGGTAAGAAGATCCATCTGCGTTTTCATGTGAGCCATATCTTGGTCACGTTCCTCTTGTCTACGCCTCTTCTCTGCAGTCATGCCAACAGATAAAGTAGAGTTTACTACCTCAGCATCCCTGGTATGCCAAGCTCTACTATGCTTTGTCATACAGTCCAGCATATCACTTGCATCAATGAAAGTAAGGTCCATGAATGACCCACCTGCAGCATTATCAACCACTGGCTTTGTCACTGAGTTCAAAGCCCTGTATAATATCTCCATCAAGTGGATGTTGGTCATCTGATGATTTAGGCACCGCATAAGCTTCTTCTTGAACCTCTCCCATGTTTCGTGGAGAGCTTCAGTTGGAAGCTGTCGGAAATTGCTGATCTCATCTCTTAACTGTGCTCTCTTGGATGGCGGAAATAATCTTTCTAGGAAAACGTCTTTCAGTTGCCTCCAATTAGTAATAGAATCAGGAGTTAGCCCGTTCATCCATAGAGTTGCCTCCCCAGACAGAGACAATGGAAATAAGCGCAGCCGAATTGCATTCTGCCCAACTCCTGGATTGTCAAACGACTTGCATGTTGAAATAAAATTGACCAGATACATATTCGGATCATCGCCTGCAAGTCCACCAAATAAACCCTTGAGCTACAATAACTGAATTATGGTGCTAGTGATATTGAACTTGGCTCCAGGTACTAAGGGCGGAGGAATAATAGCCCCTGTGGCACCAGCTCCATCCAGATCATCATCATCATCATCAAAAGGAGCCTGCACAGCTCGGCGTTCAGGTCTCATTCTAGCTTGACGATCTCTCCTGTTCACAGGTGCTGCCACCTCATCTACATGCCGTGGATTAAGTAACTCATCATCACCCAGGTCCTCTTCATCAGGATTTGTTTCCCGACCTGGGTTGTCAATATTCTGTTGATGTACTTGAGCAGCTGCCAACACAGCTAATCTATCCTGCTCTTGTTGAGCAGCCATCCGTTCAAGGTTTTGTTGCGCATCCATTCTGCCAATAAGTTGTGGTTCAGGATTTATGGGTAATAATGGCTGACCAGAACTTCGTGTATTTGGCATGCACTCTACCAAACCTGAACAAAACAAAAACAACAAACAAAAAGTAAAATTCAAGAATTTTAGACCAAAGGGTCTAGTAACTATCACAAACTTAGTTGACAACCGTATTCCCCGGCAACGACGCCAAAATTTGATAACGCCCAAACTACAGCTCTCGTAAGATTGTAAGCGGTCACTATCAAATATAAAACCCAACAGGGTTGGGTGTTGAATCCCAAAGGGAATACTTGGTCACTAAGAGTTGCAATTATTAGTAGACTGTTGATCAAAAATTCCACGGAAAAGGGGGGATTGGATTGTGGCGTGAATTAATGCTATCAAAGTAACAAAAAAATGCTTTGTTTAGTAAGATTTAATCACAGATAAAAATAAGTTAGGGTTATGTCCACCTTATGAGTTCTACATATCTATTAACTATGAGTAATGCGGAATTTAGACATGCATGCACTTATAGAGATTCGTATTCTAATGGTAAATCCTAGTGTTTCTCAACCATCAAGGATTATTTCACTTTAACTCTCTCGAGCTTAAAGTGTATAACTAACGGTACAAACTCTCCAAGAGATTAATCCGGTTAAGGAATTAACGTGTAAATAGGGGTTGGTAGCCCTATTTCCTTGTCACACTCTCTTTTCCAAACATGTAACTTTTCTCTCGAACAAGTTAATGCTATAATGGCGTATTCTATATGTTTGCAACCACAAGAATTTAATTAAAATGAAAAGAGTAATGATATAAGTAGCATACGCATCAAGAATTCACAAACTCATAGCAATAGATAGTATCTCACAAGACTTCCATAACCCTAACAGAGAAGTTTAGCTACTCATGAGTTCAAAGGAAAACAACGAAGACATCATCATCATCATTCCAAAACGATAACAATCTCACGATGGGTATGTATTGGCGTCACTATGAGAATGACGTGATTTCCTCTCTAGCCGTTCTTGTAGTGATTTTTCTGTCTAAAGTTACAGAAATTGTAACGTGAATAATACTAAAAGTGTCGACTGAATAATGAAAAGCAATAATGAATGAATGAATGATGAAAAATTCAGTAAATAAGGTTTTTATAACATCCTTGTCCTAGTCCTATTAAGTTACTGCTGCACCCCTAAGTATTTAAAAATACTGCTTTTGCCCGGGATAATTTCTCCATGCGTCACATTCAGTCCATAAGCTTCCAAAAGATGCCTTTCCTCTTCTGTGAAGTTTTCCTTTGCTGCCCAAAGGTCCACAAAGTGCTGAAATCTTCATCATTAATACCTGAAAATATGCTAATCACGTAGGTTAGGTCACTTACAGGAAAATGGACTAAAAGTGCAGGCATTATATATTTTATCCTCAAAACTTAGCTATAACATGGGTAAATTATGGTGTTTAGGCGTGTAAATACACCCAACATCAAGAAGGCGCCACACGAGTCGTATGTATATGATACGAGTAGTGTGGTCCAAACTATATGTTGCCCAGTGTCTAGCATAGATGTTTTGGCATAAGGTACGACCTAAGGGTACTAGTAATATGGTAGGGTATGATTGAGGGTGATAAGTTGTATACTATTCAGAATATCGTGTCCAACATTCTGATCAAGGTACGAGTTGAAGGTACCACTCGTATGATATGGGTATGAGCAGAAAGGCCAATCCCTACCCTCATGTGAGTATTTTACAGCTTTTAAGCTGAAGGTATTTTAGATATTTCCCACCCCAAGACCTTAATACCCCACGTCTTATAACACTACTTGGACCCTCATTCCTCACTTGGGAAGATAAAAAAAACTTTCATAAACTCTTTAGAAACCTCTTAAGCAGATTGGGCTAGGGTTTCATCAAGGTGGTTATCTAGAGGCCCATAGATCAAAATCTCTTCGTAAATCTTCGTAATTAAGGCATGTGACTCTTCCTTAATTGTTAGTTCATAAAAACCATGTTTTAAACATTGTTCTTAAATCATAAATGATGGTTTTGAAATTCACGATTTAGGGTTTGAATTCATATTGTTGAGTATTGTCCTCTCATGTCTTAACTTGAGTTTATGAATGATTTAATAATTTTTTCACACATGTGGGTTCTTGGAAGTTGTTATTTAAACTAAGGGGTCATGATTAACCATAACTTGATGGTTTTTGACTTGAATAGTTGTTTTATAATGGTATCCCTCAACCTGTTTGTGAAAATGTCTATGAAAAGGATCTTGTCAAATGATGAATAGTGTTTTGAACAAATGCTTGGTATAATAATGCTAGTGAAGGATGATTGATTTTATTAAGGTCTTGATGACCATAAATTTAATTGAATTGTGATTTGAACTAAGGCATTGACCTAGTAATGTAAATGGTTAGAAATGGTTTCATGAAGACCTTGTGGGTCACAAATGGTTTTGAATTATATCCTTGGTGGTTTAATTGGCTAAATGGGTTTGAGTACCTAAATATTGAATTGAATTGAGGTCTTTATATAATCTATGAGTTTGAGTCCCAAATGTTGAATGATAATGGTTATGGTATGTTGCTTGCAAGTGGGCTTGGTATGACGATTCTAACGGGATGCCTTTGGTAAGTAACTGGATAAATATTTTGGTATGTGTAATGAAAGATTTAAAGATGGATGTGTAGCCGAGCTATGAAGGTGGATATATCAAGGGATTAACACTTGACAAGTCCTCTTTCTTAATATGATTGGGAAGCTTAAATCACTATATTACATGATGTGGGAGGTTCGATTCCCCCATATCATACTATATGATTGGGTGCTTAAGTCACCTTAGTATATGAGTGGGAAGTTCGAGTCTCCCAAGCATATATGTAAGATCATTCTCCGATTCGTGGAGCTACACAGACTGGGGCTGGGCTATGGGGTGAGATATGGAACCCATATAGCCATGGGTGTTATGAACATCAAAGATAATCTATACAACCCAAGTTAAGATTTAAAAAAAATACATGCTAAGCATTGTTCCCTATCTCAACATGATATATATATGTGTATACATGTGATTGCATATGATGAGTTGACTTGGTTTTAATGATGGGATTATTTTATTCCTCTATCACTGAGTTACATTCTAGTGTTCCAACCGCTAATCATCTATGAATGATGTATCACCAAGAAATATAGGTATCAGAGCCTCTTGTTCTTTTCCTGTGCAGTGACCAGGAGTTCGAGTGGTTCGTGAGTTGACACTAAAGTAGTGATATTCCATACTTTGAAAGGCATTCATTTCATGGTATTTTTACTCTTTGTCATAGACTTTGTTAGACTTGGATTCTGGCTATTGTCGGGGACATGTCCCAATATTTTTATTGACTTCGGATTGTAGAGGCTTTATGCATTACTGTGGACTTGGGTGTGTTAGTTCAGTGTGTTGTTTGGTGGATTGGCTTAGACATTTAATGAGATTTCAATAGGCGTATCTTACTTTACCTTGGTATATGTTTGGGATTCATCCCATAATTGAGGTTGTGGAGATGGCTAGGCTACGTGAAAGGGGTGATCTCCGGTCCATGTGGGACTTGACATACCCATAAGGGCAAGGCCATGGTTCGGTTCATGAAAGAATACTAGCATGAAACTCGGGGATTAAGATAACATAATGCAATGATCAACAGTTTCAAATCATTCAAAATCCAATGCATATTATCAAATTCATATATATATATATATGTATATCACATATCGGGATAGGGGACATGGTTTAACATGCACTTTAAAACTTTACTCTGGATTATGTAGCTCAACTGTAATAACTTAAAAAGTCATCCACGAGCCATATATTCCTAGATCTTCTCTAGCTAGTAGGGCCCCAATGCATGTAGTCTCAAGAACCAGAGGGTATACATATACACTATGGGGGACTCAAACCTCCCGACATATCAAGGTGACATGAGCATCAAATTAGAAAATATAATGTGGGGGACTTGAACCTCCCAATAATATGATAATAATATTAAGGGAGACTTGAACCTCTTAGTTATATACACCCCCATGTCGGCAACTGCGGTTTCCAGTGTAGATCCCTTGGGACCACCACTTTAACGACTCATCTACACAATCCACACTAAATCCTAATTAAAAACATTTATCATATATTACCATTCACTGAATCATATTTCATATTAAGGCATACATTGTTGGTATCGTCATACCAACTACACTTGCAAGGTAACAAAAATATGCCAAAACAATTACTACACTTGGGGAAATTCACAACCCATTTGGTTCAATTATGCAATAGCTTGTGTAAACACTAAACCCACAAGGCTTAATTCAAAAATATTATGACTTATTAGCATTTCACATTATGCAAAACTTCAAGAGTAATTCAATACGCATACTTTTAATATTCAAAATCAACTTCACATATGGGGTTAAGCTTATAAACACATAAAAAGTCACAAGTTTGAGAAAAATCACAATTTCCTAGATCATTCACCATACCCATGCACCCACAATTTCAAAACATATTTAAAGCATGAATAATCATATATAAGCCATTGGAAAACATTGTTGAACAACAAGCATTAAAAACCCTCAACCTTTGATTCAAAAACAATATCAATATCTCATGAACAATACATTAAATCACATGCTTTTACAAATTGACAATGACAGAAGTGTAACATTCTTGAAATACCAATTCACAGAAAGAATTTACACCTTGAGCCCTTGGATGACCTATTTTTTTGAAACCCTGAGTATGGTTGCTTGAAACAATTTGAGAGAGCTTAAAAGTTAATGAAGTGGGGTAAAATGATCAAAATACATTAAAAATAAAAAATCAGTATGAGGGTTCTTACAACTGTTCTTAGTTGTTAGCTTGTAGTGATGACAAAGAGGGTGTCGAGAAAATATTTTAGTTATGATGGATACATTTTAGTGTAATGAATTAATTTATATATGAGCAAAATTAGGTAAATATTTTGCCTTTAATGGACAATTTCTGTAATTTTTTATTTTTAAGTACCTAATAATTTTTTTTTCCAAATTATGGTTATATATCATATCAAATTAGAAAGAATCTTTTTGAAAACATCTGATTAGGCTTCTCATGGAGCAATTTGAATTACATATTATCTCTATATTTAGATGGACCAAAATAAATTAGGTTAAAATAAATCTTAACTAACTTAAAAGCATGATCTAAAAAATTCTCAAGTAAAATTACTGAACTACCACTCTTGCAAATTTTATAGCCTTTTTAACTAAAAAAACATAATAACCTAACGCACACAAAATTCTAAGACAAACGGTCGTACTCCCTCCTAATAGTCAGAACGAAACCTTTTGTGTATTGCTATTAGTTTTTGTGATTAGACATCTTAATCCATCTTTTCTTCCATCTTCTTGGTATGCCCGTTTACTTCTCCACCATTAAGCATTAAATTTTTTAAAATTAGACATCTACATCAAACAGTTCATTCCACAACCCCACCCAACGGGTCATTCCAGACGCAATACTACAACCAACCTAGATAGGAGAATCCAAAAGAACTTACCATTTAGTCAATTTCTAAAGTTCCTACAATTTCACTTAGTCAATTTACATTTGCCATATGAATAGCTAATCAATTATTAAAATACAATTACTCATTTTACTCATTTCTAAACTTATTTTAGTACATAAAATAAGAAAAGTAAATGAGGAAAACAAGTACAAGTGAATTTCTAAAACCTAGCCTAAATCAGAACAAGAGAACTAGAAAAAGAATTGAGACATTCATAACACAATATCCATGCAAAATAGAGAGGGCATGAATTGTTGTTGAATGATCGGTATCACTGCTATAGAAACTCCAACTAACTTTTACCATTTCTATACCCTCATTGGAGGTATAATAAGTGTAGTATGAGTACAACCACATGAACTCATAAGATTCACCATGAAATTATGGTTTTAAACAAGTAAAATCAATAATAAATAGGGAGAAATCATGACATCAAGAAAAGTTTTTGATTCTTGAACCCCCAATTAACAACTCTTATTTTCCTCACATTAGCATCTTTGTGACCTGCACTTTGCATCTCTTTGACCTACAAAAACATATTTACGACCTACTCGTCATTTAATATTTTTGTATATTTTTTTCCTTTGACTACCTGTACCAACCTGTACCTCTTCCTTCTACCCCGACTTATTTTTTAATATCTACAATCCTTGCTTGAGTACTTGCTTGCACCTTTATAGGTATAAGCAACAAACAATTATACAATTGATAGATAATGCACAAGAATGAATGAATGCAAGTGTATTACAATACCATCAACTAATCAAGTACCATAACATACAATATGCATACACCTCCTCCAACATAGTTGCTCACAAAGGCAGAAACTATGATGACTATCCGTCTCCGGTACTGTGGCTCATGAATGATGTGACTCTTAGGGGACTTAAGATATCTATATATACTACTTGGTCCCAAATCAAAACTTCAAATAACAAATATAATTAATCTACTCCGTCCAGTACCAAAGACATATATATAAGTGCTCGGACTTAAACCAAGAATAAAAAGTGTAAATCTATAATATCATTGCCTGAGATCATGTTTAGGAATAAATTGGTATAATAATGCAGAAAGGGTCAAAATCTCTATCGTCTAATGTAAATAGTAATGTTAAATGTGTGGATTAATAATAGACTAGAATCATGCTCAATCAATTTCCAAAATACCATATTTAGTTCAAAATCTCATAAATCATTTTATAAGGTGGTACAATTTTTATTGTAAAAGAATCCATTTTAAAAGTGAAAAGTGCGAATGAATCTCTTTAAGAAAGTAGTCAAGAAGTTGGATGAAATTTTATGACTAAGTGATTATGTGCCTAAAAGTATGCATGCCATCACCAATATCTGAACAATACGACAATAGGGATATATATATATATATCCATAACTATAACCAGGCCCTTTCTAAGGATAAAGTACTAACCTGGTGTCCAGATGGCATCATAACCACAATATAGAGCCCAACAATACATAATAAACATCTTAAATCCTCATAAATTGGGAAACTATCATAATTAAGGGCATAAAATCACTAAAAGGATTTAATCAACAAAATACATCCCAAATCACTAAGTCATACTGCATGGTTTGTACTAAAGGTTCATTAACATCAATTTAGGATTAATAATGTCTATAATAATGGGTGATAGGATCCTAAGGCCATAAAAAATATCCTATGCTAAGGTTCGGGTCACATTTATATTCCAAATTTCCTTAATAGTCTAAGTCATAATATACTTGTCATAATCTCATCCTATAATCTATACCTAGCATGTAATCTATACAATACAAAATCTTGTAGAAAAAAGTATATTGGAGCCTACCTCGAGCTCGAACCGCAATACGACAGTCCATAAGTCACTCGTCTTTGCTCCACGATCTTAAGAATGTTGTTAACTATAAAAATAATAATTCTTACGTTAATAGGAGTAAAATGATACTCATATTACTATATAAAACATTGGGTCAATAATGGGCCCATGGGGCCCATTAACAAAATTTCAAAATTTAATCCATTGAGAGGTCCCTCGAAGGAAACTGAATGTATGCTCAAATATTGCGCACAAATAGAGTGTAAATTGGGACATAAATCAGCCCTGAAAAATAATGGAAAAAGAGGGGAAAAAATATTTAAACAAAAGATTTAGGCTGCAAACTTAAGAAGAAATTACTGGGAAAGCTCACCTCCACATTCTCTACTCACCCCAACTCTAATTTATAATTTACAAAAGTTCTTCAACTCTTGGGACCATTAATGCTGTAAAAAGGCCTAGAAATGGTCATAAGAAAAAGCAAGAGAGAAATATATAGAGGTTACCAGGGGTACATTGCAAATGCGATAATCCCATCGTGAACGGTATCAAACTAGAAAGACCCTTTGCAAATACGACAGTTCAAGCATGAATGTTAAGAGTAAAGCAAAGTCTAAAGAACCAGACTACCTTCCATGGATATGATTATTAGATCACGACGGCTGAGGCCAATCTCTTTGATCTTCATAAATGTATCCATAACCTCATGAATACGAAAGCCAAATCATGGTACACCAGGTGTTGTAAATCAATAATGTTCCTAGGTCCAAATAAACTCCGATGTGGTGCTCGATATTTATTTGGAACCTCATGCATGAAAACAAACTTTGATATCATTAAAAACTCGACATTTTGGACTCAACCAAACCATCAAAACTTTCATCCGGGATTGATTCAATAAAATGTTGGTTGGTCCCACTCCTAGTTCTATTTTAACCAAGTTCTACCCAATAGTAAAAAATGAGTTTAAAATCCTAGGAACCTAAACAAAGGACCCCATTAGTCTAAAATCAATGTTTTGGCGCTGATGGCGCTGTCGAATTTTACATCGGAGGTTGTTTACAAAGATTTTTGTTACATGATCAATTCCTTAACAATAAAAGTTCCAACATTGGGAAATAAGCCTAAAACCCAAACAAACTATTTGATAACTAAATCGACAATTCTAGTGAGGCATAAATGACATGTAGCTACTGTGGAAAGGCTTGAAATGCCAAAAATTCATAGAGATCAAGAAAATATCATGGATGGTAATCACATTCTTATAAAGTTGAGGGAGAACATTTACAAAAATGGTTCATGAATTCATGTTGTAAGTCTGTTTATATGAAACTTCTGTTAAAAAGTTCTGGTCTTTTCACCGTCCTAACAATCCTCATCAAGTTTTTTCACTACTATATAGTATTTTGATTTATTTGTATTGTAGTATATTAAGCATTTTACTTTGATACTTTTATGGCTATCCACATATCTATTTTTCAACTCCAAGTATTAGTCATAAGATCTTTCTTTCATGCTAAGTTCTTTGAGAAATGTGATTATCAAATTTCGATGCCTTGCTTCCTATAAAATGTATAAGAAAACATTCTTAAATAGGATGCAAAGAAAACTAAAATCCAAGACAGAAATAAAGTTACTAGACCAACCTTTGTTCCATTGTATAAAGCATGTGAAAGGAATGACTGTACACACGGATTATCATCTTTTCTTCTCATATGCCACTATTTCATATACATGGGCAAGGATATGAAAAGATAAAGAGTTTTTTATGCACTGAACCCTATCACCAACCATATGTAGCAACTGGATCAGCCTCGGGAAGAAATTCAATGTAAGAATGTCAACAATAGACTCCTATGGTTATATCCTTCTTTGGACCCCTTATATAGTAAGAGTTTTAGTGCATCAGACTACCATTTTTATATAGATAATAATTTAACTGCACGTGCCTCACATATGTAATGTTTAATTTTTAAAAATTAAATGATTTTATCTATTGCAAAGATTTTTAATGAAGTGTAAAAGTTTAAATCACCATTTAAAAATTAACAAACAAACATATAAATCTATTGTAAGGTGAATATATATTTAACAACATATGTTCCATCTGTTGCAACAGATACATTATAATTTGCAATATTTGAATCTAGTATTCCATTTCAATTAAAATGTTCAAATCTATGACAAAAATATAATTCATAGACAAAATCAAATAAATTGAATCCTTAAGAAATTAGTTGAAATAAAATCAACGAATAAATGAAATGTAAAAAAATTGTTATGGGTACATATCTCAACAAATACATCAATAATTTAAGTATTGATGACAAGGATTCCTAAGGAGGGGTGAGGTTATTACTTTGACAGACTCAACTCAAGCTATAAAGATCTACTCAATACGGATAAGTTGTTATTTATCCGGTGCTATGAAATTTAGCATTGCTCGTTGTGGATCTTTATTGTCGCTTACGTACGGTTTCTGTGCTTTCTGTTCTCCATATTTTCATAAAAAAGTAGAGTAGCATATTGTCAACGTTGTTTAGCAGTAGATTCTACATCTACCTGGAAAGCCAAAATTAGTCAATGTTAATCATGGAGATACAACAAAATAAAAAATGATAACTCATCTGTTCTAGCAAATCAAATAGGTCTTCCTCCTGTTTTAAATTATCCCAAACATAATATATTTCTGTTGCAACAATGAATCAACTGTTGGGTTAAATTTCTGCATTAGGAAGACCTGTATGATAATTTCCAACAGATGAACCAACTATTGCAATAAATGACTCATCTATTGCAGAAGATAGGTCATCTGTTGGTACAAATAAAAGTGGTACAAAGAGTTATTTGATTTGCTAAAATAGAAGAGACATATGTCACAATAGGTACTTTATCTGGTCCAACAATTTAGTCAACTATTGCAACAAATGTATATATCTGTTTGATAATTTTCGGCAGATGTGGCATCCGTTGAAACAAAAATATGTCTATTTGTTAATTGAAAGACATATATATTCACCTTGTTCAGCTCGTGCTGCTCTCCTCTGGACATTTACAAGTAAATATAATAGTGTAAACATAAACATATATTTTAGTGTAAGCACACGCATATTTTAAAAAATCACTTTTGGGTTTGTCATGCAACACCTCTTTCCCTTGCTGCCAGAGGCTAAGAGAGACGCATCAATTTGAATCATATTTGTATTACGATTATTTTTCTAAATCTTTTCTTGTTTTTAAAGTCACATCTTTACAAAATCATTGATTACATTCTTATTATGTACTTTAAACTTTTAAAAATTTAGTGTTTCATAAATTTTTCTTATTCTAATGCATTTATATTTATTTATAAATTTTCAAATCTTCTTAAAATTAAATTTAGTTTATTTATAATGCTTACACTAATGGAAAGAGTATTAGTTGTTATTAATTCTGATGAGTTCTAATATAGAAAGATTTAATCGTAAATATATTTAATTAGGAAAATTAGTGAAAAAAGATTTAGTCTAAAGAGGAAACTATTAATGAAGGGCAAAAAGTTCAAACAATGAGTGATGAGAGCATCATTTTACTTGTAATTCCATATCAATAAAAATTGCAAACCAATATTTATCTAATTTTTATCAAGAGTAGACTGAGTGATGAAATGCTTCTTATTATGAAGTGAGAAAAAGTAATCCTTTGACTTTTAATGTGTCCTCCATGTTTTAATAATTGGTGCATATTTAGTAATACTTTTGACTTTTAAGGCTTCCTCAGTCACAGCCAAACATGTTGGATATTGCTACCAGTTTTTGTGATTGGATATGTACTTCAAGCTTCTATTTTATCTTCTCAGTTTGCCCTATTACTTTTCAGTCAAAAAATGTTCAAGATTTTGTGATTAGACATCTAATTAAAAAATTTATGAACTATGAATGTACACTAATTTGGTGCTACAGAAGTTCGAATAGATACCAATAATGCCTTTGGACCAAACTCTTCTAATGAATAGTCCTCAACAATCACACCGCTTCATCTTTCTAAAATCAGAAACACCATGACACTGCCACAAAAATCATCCCTCTTTTATGTTAATCACATAAGTATTCCCTATTACTTCTAAAACACCATTTTTTATATCTCTTTCTATTACTCATCTACTTCAAATAATTTCTGCCAGTGTTATTTATGTTTAGATTTATCGAATTCTGTTGTTAAAGTTGGGACACATCATTAGCTAAATTAGTTCAGGATTTCAAGTTTTCTATTTCTATGAAATTTTTATAGCACAATACAGGTTTTTTAACCCTCCAAACATTCATTTGTTATATAACACATGTGAATGGCCGTACCACATAGGTTATCACACTCAGACTTCACATGCTCTTGAATGTGATGACCTTTTCTTCTCCTTCACCTCTATTTCTAATACCAAGCACAAGGATATGCAAAGATAGAGATTTTTCTAGGCACTAAACCTTCACACAAATCAGACATAGCGACTGGATTAGCCTCTTGCAGAAATGCAAGGCAAGGCTACCTATAATAGAATCCTGTGGTATGGACCCTGCATATCATAGATGTTTTGGTGCATGAGGCCCATTTTTTAATATATATCAGTTAAGAGCATCTTTATTGAAACACCATCGGTTTTTCCCCTTGGAAATTTCTTGAGCTTTGATATCATTGTCCTAGTAACGACTTCACATAAGATTTGTATAGTGTGGGTACGAGCAAGGTGACCCTAGTCGTTAGGTTTGCATTAGGTGATGGTTGTGTTTTCGGTCATGGTAAAGACCTGGTGGCATGATTCATTAGGTGTGGTAACGACTCATTAGGAAGATCCTTAATCAAATAAAAAACTTACTGACTTTATTTGGCTTCAAGTACGAGTGGCTCACTAAGAGCCGTGGGGATAGGTTACGAGTGGTAAGGTTGAGTTGTATGTTGTCCAGAGTCCAATCCCTTGGGTTCTATCTTGGATACAACTGGACCCACGAGTTATATGATCAGGTCACGTATGGAGTCATGGATTCATATAATGGATAGTGTGTGGGTGACCAAGACACTGACTTGGTGAAGAATCAAGGGTACGAGTCATATGTTGTGGTCATGAGTTAAGGGGTCGACTCATAACCACATTTGATTCTTTTTACAGTTTTAAAATGGGGGCGCTTTGGATATTTTTCATTTAAAAATCTTAAGGCCCCACGTCCCTATAAGACTGTGATGCGTGAGCAGATACTAACACATTTGAGGATTTTAACTGAGAATAATTGCAAAGTATTAAGCAACTTTTTTTGTTTTTGATTGTTTTATCTTTCATTTTGTAGTGGAAGTCAAGATGCAAGAGAACCTATAATAATGGAAGTAAAAAAGTTGAAATCTGAAGCAAATAAAAGAGAAGTATGGCTGACGACATTCCTGATAAGTAGTCAGTACTCTGATAGGTTATCAGCTTCATCGTCAGCCTTATATAGAGAATGGGATTCAGCTGGAAGAAGTGACAACGACATGTGATAAGCCATCTGCCTTGTGATAAGCCGTCAGCCTTAGACAGAATATGGGAGCTGAGGTGGTGAGTGATGACATTTTCTAATATGTCGTCATAATTTTGGTAAGCCATCAGGATTCACCGTCATCCTTAAGCAAAAATTGTCAAAATTGAAGAAGAGCTGACGACATACGTGATAAGTCGTCAGCCTCCAGATAAGGCGTCACGCATGTCGTCACCTAATCCAAGAAAAACACTGCACTCTATGATTTTGTTTTTATAATTAGGCTAAAGTATTTAAAGCATAGTTTAGGTTTTTATATGGAGGATGATTAGGATTCTGAACCTATTTTTGGAACGTACGTAGTTTGTTATTTTCTCTCTAGTTTCTTGGATTGAACAAAACAATTAACTTTGAAGAGATTATCATCAATATTTTGGGATTTCTACTTTGATCTAATCTGAGAAACACTCGTTGCTATTCATCTTGATTTAAGTTCATCTTTTAAATTATGAATTCAACTTGTTGAATCGATTATTACATTATGAGTGGCTAAATCCCTTTAACCCTAATTATGGGATCTATGGGTTAGATCTTGGTAAGTTGCTAAGTGTTCAAGATTCTAAAGGTAATAGGACTCCTTGATAATTCTGAGGTTTTAATTATTGTCTATTGGTTGCAAACGATAGATAGCACCTGCTTTGATTTGCTTGAGATAAGAAATCAACTATAGTAGGAAGTGAATTATTAACAGAGACTTGGAAGCTACAAACCTTCCGTTTAATAATTGATGTTGTAACAAGGTTAATTAACCTGAAGTGAAGTTTGGTCAGTTAAAATAAATTCCCTATGTCCGAGAGGATTAGGAAATTAAATGGTTAAGTAGGTCGAGAGACATTTTGGCATAAGTTCAATAAAGACAATCTGTTGTTCCTACCTATCATAAGAATCTTGAATCACTATTAGCATCTGTCAAGTATCAAAACCCATATTGAACATAATTCTGGTTTTTCATAAAGTCTTGATTACAAACACTGAAACTAAAGTGACCAACAATTATTTGCAAATCTCCAAAACCCCCATTTTATATTTTCATGCCAGTTGTTTGAATCTAACTTGTAGCTTTAGTTTCAAACTAGTTTAATCGCCACTCACATTGTTCCCTGTGGATTATACCCCGACTCCAAAGTTTGATAAATATTTTGACGACGACTGCCTTGCACTAAATTGACGTGTAAGTTGAGCGTTATAAAAAATGGCACCGTTGCCGGGGAACAATTTGGCGCATTGAGTTGGTTTGTAATTTTAGCTTACTTGCTTGAATTTAAACTTGTAAATATTTGTTTAGTTTTTTTTATTTTCTTTTATTTTTATTTTTCTCACATCTTTCTTGAGATGTCAGCCTGGATAGATGTTTTTTTGAGTGATGACGATTCTTGTGATAATTTTTGTTATTATTATGGGGGACCTTCACATTATGATGCAAACACTATTATTACTAGGGAACAGACTGTAACTTGGTGTTTGGCTTTTGGTCAAAGTGATCATTCTAATGATATGTGTGCTATCACAATTTAAACGAAAAAATTGATGAAATGAATTTTAGAGAATCAAGCACATTTGTTGGCAGAGCTGAAGGAGTTACCACTGCCACCATGTCTACAATGGCTAAACAAAGAAGAATATGAGGAGGACATTAGCCAATTTGTGGAGAAAACACAAGAATCACAGCCACTCGATTGTCATCTTGATCTTGAGACTGATATTGAGAAGGTCAATAATAGTAAAGGTGTTGAGGATAGTGTAAATTTTGGAGAAGGATTTTTTGGGCCGTATTCGAAGAAATTTTCTACATTATGTTTAGATGATATCTTGTCCGTGGAATCATTTAAACTAGTGGAAGAGTGTGAAGATGAGGAACAAAAATCCTATATTCTTGATTTTACATACAAGCAACATAAAAACATACCTCACTTTAAGACTGAGTAGTTTACCACGCTTAATCCATTACTTGACTTCTTAATTCTTGTACCACCCCCTATGATCGAGGCAAGAAGATGAACTCTAAGTATGGGGTGAAATTCAAATCGTCTAAGTGGAGGGATAAAGGATGAAGTACTTTTAAGGTATCTTGATGAATTCTGAGTAGTAAAGGTAACCTAGTCATGCCGCGACATTAAATCAAGAACTTCTTAGGAGGCAACTCAAGGTATTTTGTTGTTTGTATTTGTATTATGTTATTAACATAAGATCTTCGCACCCATGGTGCCTCATGTATGTTTATAACTCTCTTGTTTTGGTTTATGTTTCTAACTCTCTTATTTTGGTTTGATATATTAAGGACATTGCATGATTTTAAGTTGAGGGTGGGGCTACTTGTGGGTGTTGATGTCCTCTTGGGGTTTTTTTATTGTGCCTCTTTTCCCCATAGTCTTGTTCCTAGTAGAGCCGGCATGTTTAGACGTATTGTGATTTATTGTAAAATATTGTAGTTGACTAGTTGAAATACAAGTACCTTAGGAAGTTAACATGTTTTTGTTAATTTTTGAACACCTCTCCTAAGGTCTATTTTATAACTGTGTGCTATGCATTTATGTGTGACCATTATGTATCTTGTTATGGTATTAGGTCTAGTAACTTGATAACCATTGCTAAACAATTTCATGAATAGGATAAGTAGTAACTTATGATATACTTGTGTGCCATGTGCGTGTGAGATTTTACTTAGTTTCCTTAGTATGTTAGATTCAAAACTTGCCCAGTTAGTCTTATCTAGGTTAAAAGATAGGTGTTAGGAAAGGATCATAGTCCATTTTGATATTAGCCCACTTTAGCCTAAATGACCTTCCCTGTACGCATAATATCCCTTGATCCTGATTTTGATCCTGAATGCCTATTTTTTTTATTATACCTATCACCTTCCCATTTATATCACAATGAACCTATTTTGGCCCTGGTCCTCCTTAGATATTGTACACTTTAACTTAGGTAAATAGTCTAAGTTGAGGATGGCTACCATAAGGGTGCGTGATTTAAAATTAGTATGAAGAAAAGTAGATTAAAAGAAAAGAATAAAAAGTTGGGTGCGGTGAAAAAGGATAAGAAAAGAAAAGTTGTGAAAAAAAAAGAAATGATTGTCAAAAAGACCGCACCCATCCTGAATATGTGTGATCAAGAAAAGAGAAGAATAGAAAAAGTTTAATAAGTGAGACCCCAGAATCTAGTGTAGTGTCAAGGAGGCTTAGTCACTTTAAATATCATCTAGTATCATACCAGGCCCTAGCCTACATTATAAGCAAAAGAGAAGACCTATAGTGATCCTAGATGACCTGTCTGAAAATCTTGGTAATGAAAATAAGGGCAAGCCTATGGTATTCGGCATACATTGATTGGAACTTCATTCTGAGAGTGAGTGTCTAGTGATTTTCCCCATGGTTACATATGTAATGTCTGATATAAGTGAAGTGGGACTTCTTTGTAGTGAGGGCACACTAGTTACGTTGCTAGTTGCTAAATTGTTTTGATAGTGTAAGCTTGATACATGCATGGTTGTTATTGCTGAATTGATGCCATATCTTGATTCCTGTGTGTCCTATTATTGTTCTTCAGTAGCATACACAGTTGATTTGGAATTAATTGACCTTGGAGAAGGTAAAGATGGTTTTGAGATAATATAGATAATTGACTGCCAAATGTACTTTGTATCCTCTTAGTTGTGTTTTAGTTGCTTGAGGACAAACAATTGTTTTAAGTTGAGGGTGTTGATGTGTGAGAAGTTTGAGTCTTTTAACTGAGAATAATTGCAAAGTCTTAAGCAATTTTTTTCATTTTTGGTTCTTGTATCTTTAATTTTGCAGTGGAAGTCAAGATGCAAGAGAACCAACAATGATGGAAGTAAAAGAGTTAAAATCTGAAGCAAATAAAAGAGAAATGTGGATGACGACATTCCTGATAAGTCATCAGCACTCTGATAGGTTATCAACTTTATCGTTAGCCTTAAATAGAGAATAGGATTCAGTTGAAAGAAGTGACGATGATATGTGATAAGCCGTCAACCTTGTGATAAGCCATCAGAGTCACCATCAGCCTTAGACAGAACGCGGGAGCTGACATGGAGAAGTGACGATACTGTCTGATAGGTCATCACAGTTTTGATAAGCCGTCAGGATTCACCGCCAGCCTTAAGCAAAATTATCAAAATTAAAGAGGAGCTGGCGACATACGTGCTAAGTCGTGAGCCTCCTGATAAGGCATCACGTATGTCGTCACCTAATCCGAGAAAAACACTGCACCTTATGATTTTGTTTCGATAATTTGGCTAAAGTATTTAAAGTATAGTTTAGGGTTTTCTAAGGAGAATGATTAGGATTCTGAACCTATTTTTGGAGCGCACATTTTTTTTAATTTTCTCTCTAGTTTCTTGGCTTGAACAAAACAATGAACTTTGAAAAGATTATCATCAATATTTGGGGATTTCTATTTTGATCTAATCTGAGAAACACTCGTTGCTATTCATCTTTCAAATTATAAATTCAACTTGTTGTAGCGATTATTACATTATGAGTGGCTAAATCCCTTTAACTCAAAATATGGGATCTATGGGTTAGGTATTGGTAAGTTGCTAAGTGTTCAAGATTCTAAAGGTAATAGGACTCCTTGATAATTCTGAGGTTTTTATTATTGTCTACTTGTTCCAAATGATAGATAGCACCTGCTATGATTTGCTTGAGATAAAAAACCAACAATAGTAGGAGGTGAATTATTTGCAGGGACTTAGAAGCTACCAACTTTCCATTTAATAATTGACGCTGTAACAAGGTTAATTAACCTGAAGTGAAGTCTGGTCAGTGAAAATATATTCCCTAAGGCCGAGAGGATTAGGTTATTAAATACTTAAGTAGGTCGAGAGACATTTAGGCATAACTTTGATAAATACAATCTGTTGTTCCTACCTATCGTGAGAATTTCGAATCACTATTAGCTTCTGTCAAGTACCAAAACCCATATTGAACATAATTCTAGTTTTCCATAAAGTCTTGATTACAAAGACTGAAACTAAAGTGACCAACAATTATTTGCTAATCTCCAAAACCCTCATTTTATCTTTTCGTGCCGTTTGTTATTATCTAACTTGTTGCTTTTGTTTCAAACTAGTTTAATCACCACTCACATTGTTCCCTGTGGATTCGACCCCAACTCCAAAGTTGGGTAAATATTTTGACGACGACCGCCTTGCACTAAATTGACGTGTAAGTTGAGCATTATAAAAAATGGCGCGTTGCTGAGGAACAATTTGGCGTATTGAGTTGGTTTGGAATTTTATTTTACTTGCTTGAATTCAAAATTTTAAATATTTGTTTATTTTTTTCTTTTATTTTTTCTTTTCTCACACCTTTCTTGAGATGTCAGCCTGGATAAATGGTTTCTTGAGTGATGACGATTCTTGTTATTATTGTGGGGGACCTTCACAATTTGACGTGGACACTATTCTAACTGGGGAACAGACTATAACTTGGTGTTTGGTTTGTGGTCAAAGAGATTATTCTGAAGATATGTGTCCTATCACGATTCAAATGGACAAATTAATGAAATAAATTTTAAAGAATCGAGTACATTTGTAGATAGAGCTTAAGGAGTTACCACTGCCACCATGTCTACAATGTCTAAACATAGAAGAATATGAGGAGGACATTAGCCAATTTACAGAGAAAACACAAGAATCGCAGCCTCTCGATTGTCATCTTGATCTTGAGACTGACATTGAGAATATGAATAATAGTGAATGTGATGAGGATAGTGTAAATTTTGAAGTAGGATTTGTTGGGACGTATTTGAAGAACTTTTCTATATTATGTTTAGATGATATCTTGTCTGTGGAATCATTTACAATAGTAGTAGGAAGCACCTGCTTTGATTTGCTTGAGATAAGAAATCAACTGTAGTAGGAAGTGAATTATTAGCAGGGACTTGGAAGCTACCAACCTTTCGTTTAATAATTGATGCTGTAACAAGGTTAATTAACCTGAGGTGAAGTCTAGTCAGTGAATATAAATTTCCTAATCCCGAGAGAATTAGGTAATAAAATGCTTAAGTAGGTCGAGAGATATTTAGGCCTAACTTCGATAAAGATAATCTTTTGTTCCTACCTATCGTGGGAATCTTGAATCACTATTAGCATTTGTCAAGTACCAAAACCCATAGTGTACATAATTCTTGTTTTCCATAAACTCTTGATTACAAACACTAAAACTAAAGTGACCAACAATTATTTGCTAATCTCCAAAACCCGTATTTTATCTTTTCGTGCTAGTTGATTGAATCTAACTTGTAGATTTAGTTTTAAACTAGTTTAATTACCACTCACATTGTTCCCTGTGGATTCGACCCCGACTCCAAAGTTGGATAAATATATTGACGATGACCGCCTTGCACTAAATTGACGTGTAAGATGAGCGTTATTGGAATTTTTGGCCCTTCATTCCACACTTTACTAGATTAAACATCCTCTTTACTCTCTCCAAATCCTCTCAAGAAAACTTGGTTAGGGTTTCTCCAAAGTGGTCATCTAAGGGCTTAAGGATCAGATTCTCTCCGTAAATCTTTGTAATTCAAGCATGTGAATCTTCCCTCATTTTTATTTTACTAAAGGCATATGTTTTAATGCATGGTTTTCATTGTGTTATTATGGTTTTGAAATAAAGGTTAAGGGTTTTAGTTATTCATGCAGGAATATTGTTTCTCATGGTTTAAATTAAGGTTTCTATTATTTTAATTATGGTTTTCCACATGTTGATGCATAGGAATAGTGGTATAATTAAGTGGTCATGGTTGAGCCCAAAATTGTATTATTTTGGATTTGATAATGGCATACCCTCAACCTGTTTGTGAAATTATTAATGAGAATGTTTTTTTCACATAGTATGACTACTTGGGGAATCTTTGCATTACATAAATGGTTAAAGAAACATGAACTGGTTTTTGTTGGTTTCATATATTTTTGTAAGACCTTGGTGGTCATGGTTTTATTTTAAATGGTTATGGTTTAGTTAAAAAATAGTGGAGTATCATTTGGTTTAATTGTTTATATGGCATAAGGTAATAGACTTGCAAGCTTTAATTTTGATATGACGATATCAATGGTTAATGCCTAATTAATAGAATCTTTGGTAAATGGTTGGGAATGTTCAAATGATATAATATGGGTTTAAAAAGAGTTAACTAGAAAAGTCATGAAAGGTAGGGTCCTACAAGAATTGACACTAGAAACTCACGTTTACCGAAGTAAGGGTGGCCTTAGTGACCGTATGCATGATGTCACTCTTTATATTCTTTAGATGTACTAGTAATCTCAGGTTCTTTTCTCCGGTCGTATGGATAAGATACACTGGGGACCTTCAAGCAGGGGGAGCTAAACCCATATAGCCTGTGGGTGGTTTTACGATGGGCAAGCTACACAACCTGGGTTAAGGATTCAAATGCATGCTAAACCTTGTTCCCTACCCCGGCATGATATATATGTATATATCTGTTTGCTTATACTTATTTGATTTGGTTTTAAAAGATGACATTACTTTATCGTTATCCCTGAGTTACATGCTAGAGTTTACTCTACTAACTATCTTCAAGCACTGTATCCCCACGTGATGTAGGAACTAGCCATAATACCATTCCTTCTACTCAGTGACTTAGATTCAGGAGAAAATTTGAGTCAGATTGAAGTGGTGAGCTTCCATACTCCAAAAGGCTCAATTTCATGTTTTGGACTTCTTTTTATTATTTTTATTTTATTAGTTTTGGTTTTGGCCATGGCCTGGGGCATGTCACGACTGGATATTCTTTTATTCTGATTAGAGGCTTTGTCACACTACTATGGGCATGTGCAATGTTGGTATTAGTATTAGCATTGGTATTGGTATTAGCGTTGGGATTAGTATTGGTTGGATATTTAGCTATGGCTATTTGGTTATGGTTATAGACTTTATCTAATGTCTTTAAATTACTATTGTTTAATATTGTTATATGTTCAAAATTAATTTGATATGGGATGTAGGGTGCTTAACGGTGGGGTATTGGGGGTTGTTTTCGGTCATAGTTGGACTTTAAATACCAGACAAAACTATGCCCTGGTTTGGGTCATGCCAGATTGGTATCATAGATCTAGGTTCATGGTCAACTGGGTGTCCAACAAAGTTGTATCGAGTAAAATCTCCTTTAAGGTTGTGTAGGGCTCCATACTTATAAGAGTGAGTCTACGAGGAATTTATTAATGTTTCTCCTTCTTGTGTTTTGTTTTCAAGATGTAGAGTCTAAGGTTCTGAAATATTCTCTAATACATATTTTTTCACTTTTCAGATCATGCCTCCCAGACGATTTGAAGTTTATGAAAACTCTTCTGTCTCACCTGAGGACAATGTTGATCAAACCCGTCCTACTTATTGGATCCAAACCCGGTCTATAGGACTAGTTCTTGATTTCCCTCTTGGAGTTCCACCAATTCTCTCCAGTCCTTCTCAAGCTCCTCAGGCTGATATAACGAATGTTGAGTTTTGTCTGTCTTTTCATATGTTGGATCACTTGGAAGCTTCTAGACCACTTCTTTCCTCAAGAGTTGAGGGAGGAAAATTCGAAAGAGTTTTTTAACTTGAAGTAAGGCAAGATGTCAGTCAAGGAGTATGCCTTGAAGTTTCACCATTTATCTCAGTATGCTTTGGAGTTGGCCTGTAGCATGAGGGCTAGAATTAAGAAGTTCACTTCTGGGTAGTCCAGAGATTTGATTTTGGAGAGTAAGGCTGTCTTGTTAAACAAGGACATTCACATCTCTAGGTTGGTTGTGTACATGTAGAAGGTTGAGAAAGAGAAGATGAAGAACCCAGAGATAAGGGAAATATAGAGCAAGAAAATTAGATTTTCTGAGAAGGGTGGTGGCCAATAGTAGAGTGAGAGGTATGGTGGAAAGTGGTCCTAAAAGAAGTGTTGCAATTCTGGGTCTTATTCTATGGCTAGTGCTCCTTACCTAAAGCTGTTAGAGTGACAACAATTACAGGGAACAGGGTGCCCAATCTTTGGCCATTGGGGCCCAATCAGCTCCAACTTATCCTTTCTGCAGATTTTATAGTCGATTGGATTGAGGATACTATGATGAAGGAGATGAAAAGTGCTTCAACTGTGGTTAGCCAAGGTAAATGATTTGGAATTTTCCTGTTAGTAAGGTTGCTTTTGGGGAAAACAAGGTTCCTGTTGCCTTTTCTTCAGCTCCATCACTAAAGGGTGCACTATCTGCCTCTAGCACTGGTCGGAACTGATTCTAATCTCACACTACCAATATGGTGTCAGATGCATTGCCTGATGTCATTATTGGTATGTTGAAACTTTTCTCCCGTGATGTGTAATGCTTACTTGATTTGGGGTCCACTCTTTCTTATGTGATCCAATTTATGGCTGTGCATTTTGGTTTCGGTCTCGAGTGTATTTTGGACCCTTTTTCTATTTCTACCCAGTAGGTGACTATTGGTTGCTAGGTGAGTCTATAGGGGTTGTTTGATATTTATGGGTGGTCGGGATACATTGGAAGATCTATTTGAATTAGACAAGGTCAATTTTGATGTTTTATTGGGGATGAATTGGCTGCACTTATGCTATGCTTCTCTAGATTTTCAGACCCATAATTTCATATTTAAATTCCCTAATAATCTAATTATTGAATGTTAGGGTGGTTCCCTAGCTCTTAAGGGGTGTTTCATATCATATCTTAGAGTCTGGAGGTTAATTTCCAAAGGGTGTCTCTATCATCTGGTCCGAGTTAAACATGCTAACTCGGAGGGTCCTTCTTTATATTTTGTCCCGATGGTGACTGATTTTCTTGAGGTTTTCCCTAATGACCTTACTAGTGTTACTCTCGATAGGGAGATTGATTTTAGGAAAGATATTTTTCTAAACACTAGTCCTATTTCTATTCACCCATATTTAACGGCTCCAATTGAGTTAAAAGTGCTTAAGGAGAAACTAAAGGATCTTTTAAACAAGGGTTTCATCTATCTTAGTTTGTCTCCTTGGGGTGCACCGGTGTTGTTTATGCGTAAGAAAAATGGTTCCCATTTTTTGTGTATTGACTACCGACAATTGAATAAGGTAACAGTAAAGAATAAGTACCCTCTTCCAAGGATAGATGATTTGTTTGATCAACTTTAGGGTACTTAGTTTTTCTCCACGATTGATCATTGGTTCGAGTAACATTAGTTAAAGACTAGGGAGGTGGATATACCTAAGACTGGCTTCTGTACCGGTATGGGTATTTTAAGTTCCTGGTTATGTCTTACATCAGTTCTTGGATTTGTTTGTGATTGTTTTCATAGACGATAATTTGGTCTACTCTAAAAGTAAGGTGGATCATGCTGATCACCTTCATATTGTGTTGTTGACCCTAAAAGATCAATGGTTGTATGCCAAATTTTTGTATGTGAATTCTAGTTGAACCCTGTCACTTTTTTAGGCCATGTCATTTTTACTGAAGGGATCATGGTGGATCCGTAGAAAGTCATTGTGGTTAAGAAGTCTCCTAGATCCATGATTCCAACTGATATTCTAAGATTCTTGGGTTTAATTTTTTACTACAGGAGGTTTGTGGATTGTTGTTTTACTATAGCTGCCCCGTTGACTAAGATGATTTAGAAGAAGGTGAAGTTCTTGTTGTCTAATGCTTGTAAGGGTAGCTTTGAGAAGCTGGAGGATAAACTGATATCAGCTCTAGTCTTGACTTTGCCCGAAGTCAAAGATGGTTTTATAGTCTATTATGATGCATCCTGTGTAGGGCTTGGTTGTGTTTTGATGCAGCATTGTAAGGTGATGGCTTATGCCTCCATACAGTTGAAGGTGCATGAGAAGAATTATCCAATTCATGACTTAGAGCTATTGGTTGTGGTGTTTGCATTAAAAATCTGGTGTCATTATTTGTATGGAGTGCCACTACTAAAAAAAGGCCCAAAAAACGATAGATAAAAAAGCGACGAACAATGTCGCTTTTAGAAAGTAACTAGAAATGCGACGTTGTCCATCACTTTTTTAATTTAATTTTAGTATTTATTTATTTTTTATTCAAAATTGACGATCAACTTCTTAATATCTGTCGCTTTTTTTGAGGATTATTGTGCCAACTAATTAACAAATAATTTATAATTTTTTTAATAAATGCGATGGATAGCGTCGTCATTTATTTAAAAATAATGATAATAATTTTTTAAATAGCAATGTTGCACGTTGATTTTTAAATTTAATTTTTAATTTTTCTTATTTTTATTAAAATTGACGAACAATGTCACTATAATTTTTTATTTCTAAAATATTAATTCTAGAAAAGCAACGCTATCCATTACAATTTGTATTTATTTTTAATTTTTCTGTATTTTTTGCAAAAAGTGATGGACAGTGTCGCTTTTGTTAAAAATAAATAAAAACTAACTTTATAAAAACGACACTGTCTCTCGATATTTGATATTTTTAATTTATTAATAAATAAATAATTTTTATATTTTAAAAAATTAAATGAAATACATTATTTTTTTAAAGAGCGACGGACAATGTCGATTTTGTACATCTCTTTTTCAGTCAAATTTACAATAAAACACCTATTCGGGCAACAACCCAATTTTCTTTCTCTCTATTCCTTTCTCAAGAATTTTGATCCGCCACCACTGCTCTCTCATCCCATCATCGCATCTCTTCGTCCACTGTCATTATGGTTGAGATTTCTCTTTCTCGCATTACAAAAGAGAAATAGAAAAAAGCGACCACCAAAAAGCGATCACGGATGATGGTAAGCGACCACTGGTCATTTTTTTCTTCTTTTAAAAAAATAAAACTAAATTTTAATTATAAACCGACCATATGTGCATGTTTGAGATTGTGTGTGAATATATATATATATGTACACACACACATATATGTATATCTCATGTAGTTATGTACGCCGCCAAAAAAAATAACTAAATGTATTCAATTATATATTAAACACATTGATATCTTGTGTTCGGTTGATCAAGGTAATAATATACTGTTGAAGTTATAATAGAATAATGTAAGCTAAATTAAATGATAATTCATCAGAGTATATATGAACTACATTGTATTATGAGGTCATATACTTGTGTATGTTATGTATATAGTACATATTTTGAAGTTGATAGTCAATCAAATTTATATATGCATATATACGTATCTCTCGTATAGTGATGTGTATAGTAGACAAAGGCTAGCTAACTAAATCTATATATCCTAATATTTTAAAAAATGCGTTAACATAATATAATCGATGTAATAATACACTTGAAGTTATTTTTGCATACACTTTACTCTCCACAAACTCCAATTTGTGGGACTAAATTGGGTTAGTTTTTGTATTCATTTTCTCAAAATCTCATAGAGAAAATAATCAAAATATGTCACCTTGATTGATTATTATTATTATATTTATGCCCAACTTATTTCAAATTTATTATTGGTAATTTTTATATAATATCTTCTATGTGACACACATAATTTATTTGTAAGAATAACAATTTTCAGAATGATTTTTTATTTATTATTACTATGAATTTATTATTATTTTTAAATAGTAAGCCTAAGTCTATTCAATTATCTTCTAAATTTTATTTAAATTCTAACCAACCTTATATCTAATTGGTGTCAATTTTACCCTATTTTTGAATTCAATTTGGTTCATTTTTAAGCCAATTTTCAATCCCCTTTTCAATTTTAATCACAGCCTTCAATCTCATGAGATTGATGGATGAGATGAAATCTAGTGTTTCATATTTAAACTACCCAATACCAATACCCTAATCTCACTCTCAAAACATCAGCCACATCTCATTGTTTCGTTTCTCTCTCGCTCTCTCCAACTATCTTCCTCATTGTCGCCATCGCTGGTGACACCCTACATCACCACCTTTCCTTCCTCCTCCAGCTGACCAAGATGTCTGCACCATCACCACATGAAACTTCACCAAATAGCCACCTATAACCACAACAACTAGAGAAATCTCCAACCAGCTATTGCCGCCCTCCTCCAGAAGGTAAAGCTAGGATCTTTTTGGTATTGATGATTCGTTATACTCCTTCTATTTTATATGTTTCATTTTAGCAAATCAAGATAATTTTTAGTTTTTTCTCATACTACCCTTAGTATTAAGTACATGAAGTAGCAGTAATGATCAAGTTTCAATTACCATGGTAACCACACACACACGCGACTGCTCTAAAAGCTTTTCTTGATTCACTTTTCCCAAAATTCATTTTCCAATTGAACCAACTGAATATCTTTTAATCTTAAAAAATAATTTCCTATGCTGGATAATTAGGTTAGAGATAGTTGTGGAAATTAAAGGAGAGAAAAATTAGTTAGCGTTGGGTTGTTTTTTTTCGGGGGTGGGGGTGGTGGAGGGAGGAGGGGTTGGATTGACTTATTTTAAGTAACTTATAAATTAAAGGTTAAAAGTTCATGAATTGGAGTAACTATTTTTTATTTTAGCTTATTTTTGTGTGGTTTCAGCCTAAAAAAGAGCATTTAAAAGTATTTTTTATACTAGTGACTTCAAAATGATCAGGTGTAGTCACTTGAGAAGTTAATTAGTGACTTGAAAATGGTTTAGTGTAGTGACTTGATAGGTGAACTTGTGTTTTGAAATTAGTAAAGTATAATCATTTGAAAATGTAAATTTATGACTTGAAATTGGTTTAGTGTTCTCACTTGAAATGAGACTTCACGACTTGAAAATGGTTAAGTTTAGTCACTTGAGATGTGAATTAGAGAGTTAAAAAAGGTTAAGTGTAGTGTTTTGAAATGTGTACTAGTGACTTCAAAATGATCAAGTGTAGTCACTTGAGAAGTGAATTAGTGACTTGAAAATTGTTTAGTGTAGTTATTTGAAAGGTGTGTTGAAATTAGTAAAGTGTAATCACTTTGAAATGTGAATTCACGACTTTAAATGGTTTAGTATTGTCACTTAAAATGTAAATTCATGACTTCAAAATGGTTTAGCATTGTCACTAGAAATGTGGATTCATGACTTGAAAATGGTTAAGTTTAGTCACTTGAAATGTGAATTAGGGAGTTAAAAATGGTTTAAGTGTAGTGTTTTGAAATGTGTACTAGTGACTTCAAAATAATCAAGTGTAGTGACTTGAAAAGCGAATTAGTGACTTGAAAATGGTTAAGTGTAGTTAGATGAAAGGTGAACTTATCTTTTGAAATTAGTTAAGAGTAATCATTTGAAAATGTGAATTCATGACTTGAAATGGTTTAGTGTTGTCACTTGAAATGTGAATTCATGACTTGAAAATGGTTATGTTTAGTCACTTGATATGTGAATTAGAGAGTTGAAAATGTTTAAGTGTAGTGTTTTGAAATGTGCACTATTGACTTTAAAATGATCAAGTGTAGTCACTTGAGAAGTGAATTAGTGACTTAAAAATGGTTTAGTGTAGTTACTTGAAATGTGAAATTATTCTTTTAACTTAGTAATCACTTGAAAATGTGCATTCGTGACTTTGAATTGGTTTAGTGTTGTCACTTGAAATGTGAACTTATGACCTGAAAATGGTTTAGTCACTTGAAATATGAATTACAGAGTTGAAAATGATCAAGTGTAGTGGTTTGAAATGTGTACTAGTGACTTCAAAATGATCAAGTCACCTCCACCTCCACCCCCTCTACCTCATCCTATAGAAGATGATACTGATGCAGATCTAATTGGTCTAGTTTTTGGAGATACGGATAGGTTGAGTGTTCATTGAGCCTGATGGATCTTCATAAGTTTATTTTTCAATTGATAGGTTTATTTTTTCATTAATAAAATATTCTTTCTTACATACTTATTATGGTTTTTTACAGGTGGTATCCCATGTCAAAAAAAGTTAATAAGGCTGTAAAAGAGAGCATTAGGAGGCTTTTTCCATATCCTTAGCACGGGTGTTGGGACAATCCAAATGACTGTAAACTAGCCATGTTTGAAGAGTTTAAGGTTACTAGATTTAATTATTATTTAGTTAACTTTAATAGTAATTTATATATATATATATATATATATATATATATATATTTCATATAACACTAGTCAATTGATTTTCAGACAATGTGTTGTTGGTTTAGAAAACACAATCAAGCCATTTCTACTATTTTTGAGAGACTATCTCGACCCGATTTATGAATCGTGATGGAACCTACTAAAACCCATCAGTAGGTAAGCCAACACTGTGCCCCGGAGTTACAGAAATGGGTTACTTTGGTAGAAACGCCCAACAAGGGACATAATAGAAGAGCACAACATAATTAAAAATATTCCACAGGACAATCACTAAGGATACCAATCTCCCACGATCTGGTAATATCAGTACAAGAGCATCTAAGTTCAACAATTGTAAATAACACTTTCAGTCTAGATAATCTTATACACTCATCTCAAATATAAAAGACTGAATAAGGGATAGAAGGGAAACAGGCAACTCGAACTCCAAGAGGTCACCCTATCTATGGAAGATGAACACAACACAATCTCAACTCAGCGACCATAACTAGTACACGGGTCTGCACCAAAAATGTACAAAAGTGTTGTATGAGTACCAAAATAATAGGTACTCAATAGGCATCATTGTCCGACTGAGCTAAATAATGATATAAAGATAACATAATGTAAGACAGTAACTATAAGTCAAGGTACAAAATCAAACCTGGAGTGTGTCCGTCATCACCGTACAAACTAACTTACCAACTATAACATTAATACGACATCATACATCAACACGTACCACAACCGTTATACCAAATTAATAATGTATTAGGAAGCATAAAACATCATGTATATACCATCAGAATCATTACGCATAAAGTAAAAGAACTTACGACAGCGTCCCATACCACCGGGAAGTACACCGAAAAGAACACAAAGTAAAGAACTCATTACAGCATCCCATACCACCGGAGAGTGCATAAATAAATCAATTCATCAATGAATTAAGAATATATATATACACAACAAACTCACATTTACCACGATTCCCCTATTTCCATTAATGTCCATTTGCCAAGTTCCACACTCATCATTAATTACTGAAATTAAACAAAATAAACCCCATATAATCATAACAATATTTATATATCCATTTAGAGATCTATGTTATTTTTACTATCAAAATTTCTACATTCCACATTTTAACTAAAAAAGATCCACCAAATAGTATTCTAGGCATTCTAACCATCAAGTAAACATAAACCACTTTACGTAGGCAACTACTTATCAAGATAACCCATTTTTACTAAGCGAATTCCACAATATAACCATTTATTCAAGCCAAGTATATTTACTAGGTGAATTCTTAATTTTACACATTATTACACTTACCCATTAGTCTGAATTCAAATATCGACATATTCTTCTCCTAATCACTATTAAGTCCTAACAAGAGCCATGCCACTTAGCTAGTGATTAACAGAAGAGATTTATAGACAACTTTCCAAGGAAAAACATCATATCCTAAGTGCACACAGGGAATTTACCATTCAAAGACATAACCACTCATAACACTATATATTCATATATAATTACCATTTATAACATCACCATTACACTAGTATATCCTTCGAGTTAAATGGGCGTCATCATACATCAATACCTCTTCCAAATTTATTGGGTATTATTAATATATCCTCTGAATTCATCGGGCATCATGACATCATCAATATATCCTTCGAATTGACTAGGCATCATCGTAACATCAATATTAATCACGAAAACACCAAATACATACATATAGCCCAAGTAAGAGCAAGTACAAGCCATAATCAATAGAGTGTAAGAGAGTTGAGAAAATACATATGAAGGTACTTTATCATTAATCATCACCACACTATATGAGTAGATGCATGGTCATGTATATCTAAACCATATGAGCAAATGCCATTTTTTCAAGTTTTATCATGATTATTAACATGTCAATTATAAATCATGGGCATGCCTTCTAGAATCCTTCTTATACCCACATGATTCAAAATACTATAGCAAGAGATCTTTTTACACAACTATTAGTTTAGTCACTAAGCTTGAATCATGATAAGCGTTGTACCATAATTCAAGGCTCACATAGTAAACTAGCCGATAAGCTAAGTGATAGCATAACCTTAGATGTAATTCACAAGATTTTCCAATGCTATCTATTTCATGAAAACAAGATAATGAATCAAGTATATACATTATGCCGATAACGACAATATGCATAAGTTATTTATCAGGTTTAGCCATCATATCACAAAAAGTATGAACTTGGCGTTAAACACCTATCTATGTCTCTAAGAAGTTACATAACTCAAGCTTAAGGCGGGTCAAGTTCCAATTCATATAATCCCCCAAATTTATCTTTTACAAGTATAACTTCTACCTAAAGTTTGGATAAGTTATCTAGTTCATGCCTTAAGGTTTTACCAATCCACACTAGTTCTATAGGACAATTCTTCTCCAAGAATTCCTCCTAAGTCATCCCAAGAACCTAAGTCATACTACAACTAAGAATATTTAGTTCAATATACCCTTAAGTGAGTGAACAAGGTCACTCTCATATACTAGAATAACTAGAGTATTCTTATTTTATTCATGAGATAACAAGCTCATCTATCTGAGGTTCTAGGCTATGAGTCAAATGCCACACTTAAAAAGTTAAATAAACTAAGTGGTTCAACCATCCCAAGAATAACCATCTATTAATTCAACATATAATACCCCGCCCAATCTTATCAAGATATCAAAGTCATACAATAATAAGGCTCAATCTAACTATAAGTAAGCCTAATCTACCTTGATTACCAATAGATCACGAACTAAAAATCTTCACATTCCCTTTCCACAAAGTTTCCTCTACAAGCAATGCTATCAAAAATATAATCTATGTATTATTATGAGAACAACAACATCCATATTGCACCATTGTTCTTTGGGTCTAAAATGACACTAAAACCCCCCCAAGTGGGTCTCAAATTAAGTTCTTTAAGCTATCATCCTACATGTGAATCAAGTAAGACATCTAAGTACATCCCTGTCTTAGACACTAATTTGAATTCCTTATTTCATAAAAGAATACAAACCATATTTTGTTCATCCCCATGTTCTATCCATTATTACCTTTCCCGAGATCAAAAAGTATAAAATTGATATATTTTAAGGGTAGCTAATTTTTAAAATAGTTAAATCAAAGATGAACACATGACCAATAATAATAAGGAAAATTTAACAAACTTAATTCAAAACAATAGTACTCATGCCTTTGGATTTAACCTCGAAAAAAGGCGTTTAGCCACACATCGTTATAATCGTAATCACAAGGTTTTAATTAATGACTAAGAGTATGTATAAATAAATTAAAATAATAAAAACCTAAATATAAGGTTGTAGCATCACCTTGATCTCCAAAATATATTCAAAAGATCTCTACAAAACGTGACACAACATGTGTATATATAGTTAGCAAAGCCTTAGCCGTGTAAAAAATAGATTTGAAGTTGAAATTGAGCCCGTGAGTAGAGGAGGCACTGACCTAGGTTGAGCCCTACTCTAGCCAAGGATCCGCCGTGGGTTGAGCCCCGCTTCAGGAAGGCTCCGCCCTGGGTTGAACCCCTCTCCAGCCAATGCTCCGCCCTGGGTTGAGGCCTTCTCTAGCCAAGGCTGACCTAGGTAGATCCCCTTTACAGGTGAGGCTACACGAGCTTATAGCCTTGACACACTGGAAGTTTCCATCCAAATTTTGGTTAATTGTTGGTCGTCCTTCCTTCTATCCTTTATCTTTTAGTGTATTTCCCATGGATTTCCAACCTTTTCAACATCAAAATATCATCATATTCATATCACAAAGATTCATACATAATCACACCATAAATTAGAGAAAATCACAACACAATATCCATAACAATGAATTAGAACAAGAGCTAAGACTAGGCTAGTTTGCATTGATCTTCGACTTTATGTTTCGACTCTTAACTTCATCAAATTGAACCTTACACATTACCAAAACGTTATTCCACTCATAATTAGACATTAAAACCATTTGGAACACTTTAAACACAATTGAATCCAATGGGATTAACTAGACAAGCATCTAGCTTAAGCTAGTAACTCTAGTTTCCTCAGTTGAACTCTAAATGACACTTTTAAGCACAAACTTGTTTGGAATTCACTTTGAACACTGTAGTAATGTATTTTAACACTTAGATGCACATTCATCTCTTTATCAACCCATATAACCCACGAATAATCTTCAAAAAAGGCTAAAAAAACTAGAATAGTGACACTAGAATGCATAAATACACCCAACATCACCAGCCCACACTTAAAGCCTTGTTCTTCCTCAAACACTCTTTACTCCATGCATCATATGTTAAGGAGACTTTAAAATTCAAATAAATGAAAGGCACTCAAGCTAGTACCACAATGACTACAAATAATGCAAGTTTCAGTACTAAGCATGTTACAAACACAATTGAAAGCTCATGAACACTACTTCAAAACATCTTAGCCTCAAGAATTGACTCTCCTAGTTGGAAAACTCATGCATATTTCTCAGTCAAGGACATCATAAAAATGACCAAAATTCTTCAAACATGTGCCCCTCACAATAAGAGAGTTACCCATAATCACTCACAATTAAGCAATTCATAACATGATAGGTATAAGAGTAAATTTATGCTCACTCTCACAAGGAATTCACAAGTTACACACAATGAAGCATATGGTTGACCTAAGTGTGGTGCTCCACTAATATTAGAACAATAAATTTAGGATCAATTAGGTCTTTTTCGGGTTATAATGAAGGCTAAGGGACGGGTTGGAACTATTTTGGATAAATAGTGACTATTTTCCCTAAGCATTTTAATTCAACACTTTTTACAATTAAAACCATTCTTCAGCAACTAATTTACAAAACTTTTATCTACCTCTATATCTTTTGTTTTGCCTTGTCTCTTTTAAGAATTTTCACAAATACATGGTGGAAGTATTTTTTATTACCACATGAATCAATTTTTCCTTTTTCACACTAATTTTACGCTACTGTAATACCCCGATCGTTTCTTAAGCCTAAATCCATCTTTTGAGTGGATATGTATGACTTCCAAAGTGATTGATGTTTAAACCATATTGTATTTCTCTAATTTCTACTTTTTTCATGTAGAGAATTGAATAAGATTTTAATCAATACCAATTTTATCAAAATCCATCATCGGATGAGTGAGTTATGGTCGTTTCACTCAACGGTATCGGATCGCCCAGGTTTGATGGTCGACCTGATGGACCGTCAGGTCCCTAGTGGACCGTCAAGTGCCCCGTCAAGCGGAGGAAGTGACTCCTTTTTTAGGCCATCGTGCGACGGCTAAGTTGGTGGACCATAAAAAAGTTGATGGACCGTCAAGGGGTCTGTCAGGTCGAGACAGAATATCTCATTTTTGGTCCTCGAGTGACGGACTACTTGGTGGATCGTCAGTTTACTGACGGACCGTCACTTCGACAATCACGTTAAGGCAAAACGTTCCAGTTTTGGCACTCGAGTGACGGATGATCTGGTGGACCATCAGGAGACTTGACGGATTGTCAGATCGACCATCACAGGCCCCGATCAGCAAATTTCAGAATTTTCAAAAAAGGGCATTTTGGTCATTTCCTCCCCATGTGGTCTGATATATATATATCGAAGTGGAGAAGATCCACTCATGTCCTTCTAGTTTCTCTTCCAATAGTCCAAGAATCTCCTAGAAACTAGGGTTTCTACAAGATCCAAAATCCAAATCCTCTTCCAAGAAATTCAGAGAATCTTCCATGAATTTCTCCAAGTTGTTCAAGAACTAAGTTTCCCAAGTCAAAGGCATCAAGAATCTTGGCCTAAAAGTTTGAGAAGAGGTCCAAACAAGTTTCCACATCTTCAAATCAAAATCCAAGGTATGTGGGGTTTGAAGAAGAACACTCCTTTCGTTCTTGTGCCTAAAGATTTACTTTCTATTACTGATTTACATGATTTTGCTAGTGGGTTTACACCCAAATTTCTTTATTTATGATTTATGAGATTTGAGTTGAATAAGTTTGATATTTATGATTATTTCACCATCATGTTTCTTAAATTGAGAATTTATTCCATGAGTTGTATATTGTCATTACGTATTGATTATTTCTAAGCGATTTAAGACAAGTGTCATAAGGTATGCCTTTCCATCAAAAATTTGACTATTGAATATATATCGATATTTGAGATTGAAAGTCAAGAATGAGTCCTATGATATTTCCTTGAAGCTTTTGATATTTGAAATAATTTTATAAGCAAATGTACTTGATGTTGAGAAAGATTGTTTTAATTTTGAATCGAGTTAGGAATCCACAGTTGCTCATGCTTTACAAATGAGATATATTTATGTTTTGGTATCTATGATAGACCCATGAGTTGATATTGATTAAGGTGGATTTCCTAGTGTGTTCTGAGCTGAGTCTGGGAGGAGTATTTAGCACCGAGTGGGAAATATGGTATTTCCCCAAAACTACGTGCCACCATAGGATTGATGTTGATAGTTGTTGACCAAAGGCCTATTATGAGATTGTGATGGTGAGATTGAGGTTGTACTCCCTGGAAAGAGTAAGACACCCCTACTAATGTGGGGTTCTCTCTTTAGGAGGGCCAAACGTTGGACTCCATGCGACTCACATGGTGTAGTTATGTCGATTATAAGAAACTCGCACGTCCATAATGATCTAAGTACCATGAGTTACCAAGCCACTCTAAGTCATGAGTCAAAGAGTTTGAGTTGAGTTAAATGATTTACGAGATTTATGAAGCATATGTTATTACTGATGACTTCCGAAAATAATGTTTTAGATAATTCAAGTGAAGAGAGTTTTTATTGTTAGCATGCATGATTTTCATATACATTTATGATATTCTTTAAAATGATGCACCCACCCCCACATACTCAGTACATTCCCAAGTACTGACTCCCATACTCTTTTGTATTCTATATTTTCTCGTGATATAGGTTCAGGTGCTCAGTCTCAGCCGTGACAGTGATCTACGAGTACCTTCATCTACATTCCTGTAGTTTGTGAGTCCTCATGGTTCGAGGACCTATGTTCATGATTTTTGTCTTACTAATTGATGGTTGTTTATTTTTCCATTCAGTATGAGCCAGTTGGGGATCTATCCCAATGGCTTTTTAGTCTTATGTAGTAGAGGCTTTGCCAAACTACATTACTCGTATGTACAGAACGTTAGTATTTTGATTGTACAAGACAATATTACTTTGTATCTCGGTATATTCATGGCATGATTATTCTTCCTTATTACCTCTCGATTATTGTCATGGTGAATTATAAGAGTAAAGACAGGCTCAGAGGGATGGCTTAAGGCTGTGTGTGGCCTTAAGAACCATGTGACATCTCGGTATAGGTTCTTGGGGCGTTACAAGCTTGGTATCAAAGCGTAAGGTTTAAGGAATCCTAGGGAGTCTGACAAGCCGCGTTACGTAGTGTCTTGATCATCGGTGTGTAGCACACCACATCTATGAGCAAGAGGCTACGAGATATTTTAGGAAAAGTTGTTTCTTTCTTTCAAGAGTCTATCGTGCCTATGACTATTTTTCTCTGCGGTTAATTTGTGCTCTCTTATGATAGAAAATGCCTCCTCGTAGAGCTCACAAAAACAACGACGACTTTAACCCGTTGATCCTTTAGGTGAGACGGTGTTCCATGCTGAATTTCGGGAATCCTTCCAAGTGCTAGCCTAGGTGGTCACCGCCAACGCTCAAGCCAACACCCAGTCTACTGTTCCACATCTGGAAGGGAATAATTCTGCTGCAGCCTGGGTTCGTGACGTTATGCGAATGAATCCACCTGATTTCTTTGGGTCGAAAGTAGGTGAATACCCATAATTGTACTTAGATAAAGTGAGAAATATCACTCAGATTATGCACATGACTGAGGAAGAGAGTGTTAAATTGGCTGCCTATCGAATAAAAGATGTTGCTTATGATTGGGTGGAGATATGGAGGAAAAGTAGAGGGGAGAATGATGCTTATGTGACTTAGCAATTATTCCAAGATGCCTTCTTAGATAGATTCTTTCCCCCGGAGCTGAGGGAAGCAAAATTAGAAGAATTTAGGAACTTAAAACAGGGCCCCATGACAGTTAAGGAGTATTTCCATATGTTTAATCAGTTATCTAAGTATTCTCCTGGTATGATGGATTATTCTAGAACTAGTATAAGTAAGTTCTTGGCTGGTGTATCTGGTTATGTTGTGAAAGAGTGTAGATTCGCTATGCTTAATAGGGAAATGGACCTTTCAAGACTAATTATTCATGCTCAGCAGATTGAAACATACAAAGTGAAGGAGAGAGTGAGAGTGAGAGGGAATAAGAGAGTTAGATCAGAGCAGCAGGGGTATAGTCAGGCTAGATTTTCTGAAGGGATCCGCCCTCAATTCCATAGCCATTCTCTTGTGCCAGCGCTTTCATCAGCCAGTACTCTTGCATTCAAAATGAGGCCAGAGCAGGGTAATAGGCCTATTATGTCCAGGTCCCAGGACAGTGTAAGTAACAGACCTCGTCCTCCCCTATTTCCGAAGTACGGTAGAGACCATCGCGGGGAGTGCTTAATCGGTCAGAAGGGTTACTTTGGTTGTGGTAAGTTGGGCCATAAATTCAGGGATTTCCCATATGCTAGACAAGGGAGTCGCGATGTTTATCCCCAGAATTAGACTATTAGTTCTCCAACCCCTGTAGTTCATCCTACTCCTCTTCAGGGTGCCTCATCTAGTACTGCAGGTGGTCAGTGCCAGAATCGCTTTTATGCTATACAACCCCACCAAGAGTAGAAGGATTCACCAGATGTTGTTACTGGTGTACTCCATGTATTTGATTTTGATGTGTATGTGTTGATGGACCCTGGGTCAAGTCTTTCTTATGTGACTCCGTTGGTGGCTGTGAATTTTGAAATCAGTGCTGAAAAGATTTTTGAGCCTTTTCTAGTCTCTACACCAATGGATTAATCTATTGTTGCTAAGCAAATATATAAGAAGTGTCCTATCACTGTTCTTAACAGAGTCATGTTTGCAGATTTGATTGAGCTAGACATGGTTGATTTTGATATTATTCCGGGTATGGATTGGCTACACTGTTGTTATGCGTCCATAGACTGTCGTACCCGGGTAGTCAAGTTTCAGTTTCCCAATAAGCCAGTCTTTGAGTGGTTTGGAAATTCTGTATCTCCTAAAAGTCATTTCATATCCTATCTAAAAGCTAGGAAATTGATATCCAAGGGTTGTTTCTATCATTTAGTTCGAGTTAAGGGCACTAAGCCTGAGACTCCAACTATTCAGTCTCTTAGTGTTGTCATTGAGTTTCTTGATGTTTTCCCGGAAGATCTCCCAGGGGTACCTCCTGATAGAGAGATAGAATTCGGAATTGATCTTCTCCCTGATAAATATCCTATTTCTATTCCTCCATATCGTATGGCCCCCGCTGAACTTAAGGAGTTGAAAGAGTAACTCAAATATCTTCTTGATAAGGGTTTTATAAGGCCTAGTGTGTCTCCCTGGGGTGCACCCGTTCTATTCGTGCGAAAGAAAGATGGTTCATTGCGCATGTGCATTGACTATCGTCAGCTTAACAAGGTCACAGTCAAGAACAAATACCCTCTTCCTAGAATTAATGACCTACTTGATCAGCTGCAAGGCGCCAACTACTTCTCAAAAATTGATTTGAGATTCGATTATCACCAACTTAAAGTCAGAGAGTGTGATATTCCAAAGATGGCTTTCCACGCTCGTTATGGTCATTTTGAATTCTTGGTAATGTCCTTCGAGCTAACGAATGCCCAGGGATATTTTATAGACCTCATGAATCGAGTGTTCAGAAAGTACCTAGATATGTTCGTTATTATGTTCATAGATGATATTCTTTTATACTCCCAAAGTGAGAACGACCATAAAGATCATCTTCGAATTGTCTTACAGACCCTTAGGGATCAACAGTTGTTTGTCAAATTAAGCAAGTGTGAATTCTGGCTAAGGTCAGTTGCTTTTCTGGGTCATATTGTTTCTTCTAATGGTATTCGAGTTGATCCTCAAAAGGTAGAAGCTGTGAAGAATTGGCCTAGACCTATTTCCCCATCTGATATTAGGAGTTTCTTGGGTCTAGCTGGCTACTACCGTCGTTTTGTTGAAGATTTCTCTTCTATTGCTGTTTCTTTGACCCGGTTGACCCAAAAGAAGGTTAAATTCCAGTGGTCAGATTCTTGCGAGAAGAGTTTTTAGGAATTGAAGACTCGACTCATTTCAGCCCCTATGATGACCCTGCCTAATGGTGTAGATAATTTTGTGATATATTATGATGCTTCCAGAATTGGTTTGGGTTGTGTGTTGATGCAGAAGGGTAAAGTTATAGCCTATGCCTCCCGGCAGTTGAAACCTCATGAGAAGAATTATCCGACCCATGACCTCGAGTTAGCTGTAGTGGTTTTTGCTTTGAAAATTTGGAGACACTATTTGTACGGTGTTCATGTTGATGTCTTTATGGATCATAAGATTTTACAGTATGTGTTCACTCAGAGAGAGTTGAATCTTCGGTAGAGGCGATGGTTAGAATTACTAAAGAATTACGATATAAGTGTGTTATATGACCCGGGCAAGGCTAATATAGTGGCAGATGCTCTTAGCAGGTCATCCATGGGTAGTGTAGCACATGTCGAGGAAGATAAGGGGGTTTTATCCCGTGAAGTACATCGTTTGGCTAGGTTAGGTGTTAGATTGCTTGACTCAGATGAGGATAATGCTTGGGTCCAAAGTAATTTCGAATCTTCCCTAGTTTCTGAAGTGAAGGAGAAGCAGGATACAGATTCTCGTTTGGTCGAACTGAAAGAATCAGTTAAACACCAAAAGGTGGAGGTTTTCTCCCAAGGAGGAGATGGTGTATTGAGATTTCAGAGTAGATTGTGTGTGCCTGATGTTGATGATATGAGGCAGAGAATTATGGCTGAGGCGCATAGCGCACGATATTCTATTCATTCCGGTGCTACCAAGATGTACCGCGATTTGTGGGAAATTTATTGGTGGAATGGTATAAAAAGGATATAAAGAAGTTCGTAGAAAAGTATTCAACTTGCCAGCAGGTAAAGATTGAGCACCAGATACCCGGTGGTGTGATGCAAGAATTTAACATTCCTACTTAGAAGTGGGAAGTGGTGAACATGGATTTCGTGACTGGTTTACCTCTCTCTCATCGTCATCATGATTCTATTTGAGTCGTTGTAGAAAGGTTGAGTAAGTCAGCACATTTTCTGCTAGTACATACATCTTTCACCGCGGCGGACTATGCTAAGCTGTATATTCGAGAGTTAGTCAGGTTGTATGGAGTTTCATTGTCTATCATCTCCGATAGAGGTACTCAGTTTACTTCTCAATTTTGGAGAACCTTCCAGAAGGGTCTTGGAACCCAAGTTCATCTTAGCTCCGCTTTTCATCCCCAGATAGACGGTCAGGGTGAGAGGACTATTCAGACTTTGGAGGATATGTTAAGGTCTTGTGTTCTTGATTTCAAAGGAAGTTGGGATGAACATTTACCGTTGATTGAATTTGCTTACAACAATAGTTTTCATGCAAGCATTGGAATGGCTCCATTTGAAGCTTTGTATGAGAGAATATATAGATTGCCCATAGGTTGGTTCAAAGTGCGTGAAGCTGCTGTGATTAGACCTGATGCTGTATTTGAGGCTATGGAGAAAGTTAAGTTAATTCGGGAGAGGTTAAAGACATCCCAGAGTCGTCAGAAGTCGTATGAAGATGTGAGAAGAAGAGCTCTTGAGTTTGAAGTTGATGATTTGGTGTATTTAAAAATCTCACCCATGAAGGGGGTGAAAAGATTTGGAAATAAAGAGAAGCTGATTCCCAGATATGTTGGCCCTTATAGAGTTTTGGATCATGTTGGGAAAGCAACTTATGAGGTTGAGTTGCCTACAGAATTGTCAGCTGTCCATTCTGTTTTTCGTGTTTTTATACTCAAAAAGCACATTAGAGACTCTATTGTTGTTGATCCGTCGGAAGGTTGTGATGTTCAGGATAGCCTTTCGTATGATGAAATCCCGTTTGAAATCCTAGATTATCAAGTCCGTAGACTGAGGAACTAGGAAGTTTCCTTGGTTAAAGTTCTGTGGCAAAATCAATCAGTAGAGGATGCCACTTGGGAAGAAGAAGTGGATATGCAAGCCATTTACCCTCATCTTTTCTCCACGAGTTCGAATGAAGCTGAAGGTACAATTTCCTTAATTCAGTTTCCTCCTAATGTAATGTATTCAGCTATATGGTTATTCCTTCTATGATTTGTGCATTTGGTAAAGTACTCAAAAGTTTAGAGTAAAGTGAGCCCTTAGATCTGAGTCATTCCAGATATACGTCCTCATTTTCTCATGTTCTTGGCCTATTTGGCAACATTCGAGGATGAATGTGTCCAAGGGGGAGATATTGTAATACCCCGATCGTTTCTTAAGCCTAAATCCATCTTTTGAGTGGATATATATGACTTACAAAGTAATTGATGTTTAAACCATGTTGTATTTCTCTAATTTATACTTTTTTTCATGTAGAGAATTGAATAAGCTTTCCATCGATATCAATTTCATCAAAATCCGACATCAGATTAGTGAGTTATGGTTGTTTTAATCAACGGTATCGGATTGCCCAGGTTTGACGGTTGACCTAGTGGACCGTCAGGTCCCTGGTGGACCGTCAAGTGCCCCATCAAGCAGAGGCAGTGAATTCTTTTTTAGGCCATCGTACGATGGCCAAGTTGGTGGACCATAAAAAAGTTGACGGACCGTCAAGGGGTTCGTCAGGTCGAGACATAATGTCTCATTTCTGGCCCTCGAGTGACGGACAATTTGGTGGACCGTCGTTTACTGACGGACCGTCATTTCGACCATCACGTCAAGGTAGAACATTACAGTTTTGGCACTCGAGTGACGGACGATCTGGTGGACCGTCAGGAGACTTGACGGACCGTCAGATCGACCATCACAGGCCCCGATCAGCAAATTTCAGCATTTTCAAAAAAGGGTATTTTGGTCATTTCCTCCTCATGTGGTATTATATATATATCAAAGTGGAGAAGATCCCCTCATTTCCTTATCCTTTCTCTTCCAATATTCCAAGAATCTCCTAGAAACTAGGGTTTCTACAAGTTCCAAAATCCAAATCCTCTTCCAAGAAATTCAGAGAATCTTCCATGAATTTCTCCAAGTTGTTCAAGAACTAAGTTTCCCAAGTCAAAGGCATCAATATTCTTGTCCTAAATGTGTGAGAAGATTTCCAAAAAAGTTTCCACATCTTCACATAAATATCCAAGGTATGTGGGGTTTGAACAAGAACACTTCTTTCATTCTTGTGCCTAAAGATTTACTTTCTATTACTGATTTACATGATTTTGCAAGTGGGTTTACACACAAATTTCTTTATTTATGATTTATAAGATTTGAGTTGAATAAGTTTGATATTTATGATTATTTCACCATCATGTTTCTTAAATTTAGAATTTATTCCATGAGTTGTATATTGTCATTACGTATTGATGATTTTTAAGCGATTTAAGACAAGTGTCATGAGTTATGAATTTCTATGAGAAATTTGACTATTGAATATATATCGATATTTGAGATTTCAAGTCAAGAATGAGTCCTATGATGTTTACTTGAAGCTTTTGATATTTGAAATGATTTGATAAGCAAAGGTACTTGATGTTGAGAAAGATTATTTTGATTTTGAGTCGAGTTAGGAATCCATAGTTGTTCATGATTTACAGATGAGATATATTTATGTTTTGGTCTCTATGATATACCCATGAGTTTATATTTATTGAGGCGGATTTCCTAACGCGTTCTGAGATGAGTCTGGGAGGAGTATTTAGCACCGAGCGCGAAATATGGTATTTCCCCAAAACTACGTGCCACCGTAGGATTGATGTTGATAGTTGTGGGCCAAAGGACGAGTATGATATTGTGATGGTGAGATTGAGGTTTTACTCTCTGGAAAGAGTACGACACCCCTGCCAATGTAGGGTTCTCTTCTTAGTAGGGCAAAACGTTGGACTCCATGCAGCTCACATGGTGTAGTTATGTTGGTTATAAGAAACTCCCACGTCCATCATGATCTAAGTACCATGAGTTACCGAGCCACTCTAAGTCATGAGTCAAAGAGTTTGAGTTGAGCTAAATGATTATGAGATTTACGAAGCATATATTATTACTGATGACTTTCGAAAATGATGTTTTAGATAATTCAAGCGAAGAGAGTTGTTATTGTTAGCATGCATGATTTTCTTATACAGTTATGATATTATTTAAAATGATGCATCCACCCCCACTTACTCAGTACATTCCTTAGTATTGACTCCCATACTCTTTTGTATTCAATATTTCCTCATGATATAGGTTCAGGTGCTCAGTCTCAGCCGCGACAGTAATCTACAAGTACCTTCATCTACATTCCTGCAGTTGGTGAGTCCTCATGGTTCGAGGACCTACGTTCATGATTTTGTCTTGCTAATTGATGGTTGTTTATTTTTCCGTTTAGTATGAGCCAATTGGGGATCTGTCACAATGGCTCTTCAGTCTTATGTAGTAGAGGCTTTGTCAGACTATAGTACCAGTATGTACAGAACGTTAGTATTTTGATTGTACATGACAGTATTATTTTGTATCTCGGTATGTTCACGGCATGATTTTCTTCCTTATTACCGCTCGATTATTGCCATGGTGAATTATAGGAGTAAACACAGGCTCAGAGGGTTAGCTTAAGGCTGTGTCTGGCCTTAAGCACCGTGTGACATCTCGGGATAGGTTCTTGGGGAGTTACAGCTAAGTACCCCTATGATAGCCACCCTCAACTTAAGAGAATTGCCTTAGATAAGATGCACAATATCCAAGAAGGACAAGGGCCAAAACAAGTTCATTGTAACATATCTAGGCTAAAATTTGGTACTTTTTCAAACAATTTTTTCTACTCCCAACCACCACAATTTCACATGCCAATAACTAGACTTTGGGGTTTCAATTTCACCTTTTTCTCCTCTTATTTCTCAAACTCCCTACTTACTAAATTTTACAGTCCGTAAAAAAGATTAGGCTACATATGAGGCTAAAAAAGAAAGATCTAAAGGCTAAACAAGGCCCACTAAGATTATGCACACATTTAGGTAAAAAAGAAGGTATAAAATAAGGATATCAAAGAAATTCCTATATCATCTCCTAAACTTGCATTCTTTATTTCTCTTTGCACAAACACCAGACAAGTTCTAGAAATCATATACAATAAGGAATATACAAATAACCTCACAGACATATGACACATGCTCAACTCATATAGAATCATCATAGACTCTTAACCAACAATAACATGAATTAAAATTTTAAGCCACAAGTACCAAAGTTACAAAAATGAGCCTAAGAGTCTTAAAAGTAGCAATTCTCTTATTCAACATGCCTTTACAATTAAAATACTTCCACCATGCAATCAAATATAACACCAACAAAAATATCTTACACAAAAAAAAAATTAATTGAGCCAAAAATTGGGAATTTTCTCACCCCAAACTTAAAAATCTATTTTATCCCTAAAGTGAATTTAAATGTAAGAGATAGAAATACTCCTTGAGGCCTCTGGACCTAGCTAATAGCATCATTTTTTATAAAGGAGGTTGGTGGGACCCCACACTCAGTCTTCACTATGCTTCTTAGCTCAAGCATCCAGTACTCTGACGTCCCATCAATCTATGACTCAATAAAAAAAACATGAAATAAAAACTAAAAACTAAAAATAAAATATACCTACTTATCTTGGGTTGCCTCACAAGAAGCATCTGATTTAGTGTTGTGGCATGACCCAACTCACGGCTTAACCGTTTTCATTTCTTTTCTTTCTCATACTTGGTTTCCATATTCTTATTCTCTTCACCCCTCATGGGTGTGAACTCTCAAGTGCAATAAATTTTTCAACTTTAGCCTTTTCAGTCTTATCAACTTGCATCATGTAATGTGGTGGTAGTAGCTTAGGAAACTCAATGAGGGTATCAGAAGAGGCCTTTGGTGGACTAGTCACCACACACTTATCCCATTCAATAACATTGATCATACACAATTTTGTATATTGGGATGTTATGTTGAGCACTTTATAAAATTTAAATACCGCCTCTTCATCCTCCAACCTCTTCATATGCATGCCTTTTCTAACATTAATCAATAATTCTCTAATTGCTAAGAATTAACATAAAATTATAAGGACATTCTCAATGATTCCTTCTGGATAGGAAGTGGACCCATCTGCTAGCTAAAGATGCATAGTGTACGATTTGGGTTCACCCAAACCCAATTTGTTGAACATAGATAGGGGCATCAAGATTATACTTGCCGCTAAATAACTAAGTGCCTGAACTACCTCGTTGTTTGCAATCTAGATGGGGAGAGTATACTTCCCAGGGTCCTTAAGATTTTTTGGCATCTTTTGTGTCATTACCATGCTACACTCTTTAGTGAGTGCTACCATATCCACATCATATAGTTTTACCTTATTAGAAACCACGTACCTCAATTATTTTGCATAATTGGGCATAATCTACAAAACATCTATCAAAGGTAAGTTAATATGATGTTCTCTGAACGTGTCAAAGAAATTCTTAAACATTGCATCCTTCTTCACTTTAATTTGCCTCTGAGGGAAGGGCAGTGGTAGCATCTAGTTATTCTTTAGTTCAGCAACTTGAATTTTTGAGTACTCAGACTTCCTCAATTTTTCATCCACTTTATAATTTACTTGTTGGGGTGTCAAATCTGTGTCTACCTCCTTCGTTACCTTTGGAGGTTGTCCTTGAAGCTCTTTACCACTTGTCAAAGTGATTTCCATAACCTATTTAGGATTTTTTGTATCCTCTAGCAGAGCACCTTGAGGCCTAGTATTCAATGCTTGTGATAACTTCCCTAACTACAACCATAAACTTCTTGTGCCATCTTGCTGATTTTTTTACCTCCGTAGCTAACTGTGTTTGATTAGCTAAAATCTGCTTCATCATCTCTTCCATGTTGCTAGTTGACTGGTTTTTTTGTGCTTCTGGTTGTTGAATTTTCTATTGTTGTACATTCCATGGTTGAGTCTTCCACTTCATGATGTAGGCATTACTGTAATTTGGCCTTTGAGCATTTGCCACATACATTATTGATTCTGGATTGGAAGCACACATAGCTGCTAAGTGACCACTGTTATCGCATACTTCACACCAACCTACAACTTGTTAGATAACATTGACTGTGGCTGCTAGTTGTGTTGCTCCTAATTTCATGCTGTTGAACTGAGTATTTATCAATTTTTTTAATGCAAAAACCCGAGCTTATAAAGTTGTGAATCGATCAACCTCTAATACACCTGCAATTCTCTTGGTTGCATTTCTAGAATCTAAATGCCATTCTGGATTTCCTTGTGCAATGCAGTTCAATAAAGTGTACAACTCTTCATAAGTCATCTCAAGAGCTTGACCACCTATGGTTTAATCTAGAAAAATTTTCTTATTGTGGTGAAGAGCCTTAACAAAAGTATGAGAAAGTACCTCATTGGACTATTGATTGTGTGGAAAGTCCCTAAGAAGAGCCTTGAACTGCTCCCAAGTATGACAAAGATTTCTGTCTTGCTTTTGTTTTAAGCAGACTATCTCACTATGAAGTCTCGCGGTCTTACAAGATGGGAAAAATCGAATAAGGAATTTTCTGGACATATCATCCCATGATGTGATTGAATTTTTTGTCTTTGCAATCATCCATTTTTTTGCTTCCCAAATCAGTGAAAAGGGGAACAACGTCATCCATACATAGTCTACATTCACACCCGTAGGAATGAATGTGTCAATGATTTCCAGAAAAATCCTCAAGTGGACTTGTGGATCTTCATGTGAAAGACCGATGAACTGTCCACTGCTAATAATAAGTCATACCATATTCTATTTAAGCTCAAAATTGCCTCCAGCTACCGTCTTCTAAAATTGGGAGGTCAAATTGGTTGGAAGTGGGATTGCCATATCTCTAACTATCTTGAGGGATGCTTGTTCATCAGCCATGATTGCAGGATTCTCTTGGTTTTCTATGATTTAAGGAATTTTGGGGAGAAGGTTTGCTTCTTTCCTTCATTGATGGAACAGTTGCTCAAATTCGGTGCTTGGTTCAACAAAGTCTAGATCCATTGCCAGCTTTTGTAAACCCATTTCCTGCAAAAACACAACCAAGACCAAGCGTAAAAACACTAAATAAATCTAAAAGTAAAAGTAAAATAAATAGTTTCCAAATTACTAGACCTGGACAACGTCGCTAAAAATTTGACAACACCTAAGTGCACACGCAACTGTACGTGTTCTACCAAGTAGAAAAGTGGCCTTCAAGAAATTTAAATGTCGATCCCACTGGGACTTGCTTCAACAACAATTCTATTTTAGTTCACAATTTAGATTTAATTGACACAAGCATATACAAAAAGAGTTTGTAGATTTGTAAATTGCAAGTAAAGTAAACAATGCGTAAAGTAAAGATCTTGAGACAATGAATAAGATAAAACACAAGGTGAAAAAACTTTGAACAATCATACTATGTTATTGAACTTCATTCGTTACCTTGCTTTTCTTGGTTGTAGATTCGTAGGGTTAATTGCATGATCATGGTCTACCAACCTCTAATACTTTATCTATGTTGAACCTTACAACTTCATCGTTGAGTGGAGATGTAATAGTCCAATTAAGTTCCTTAAGATATCATCCTACGTGTGAATTAAGTAAGGCATCAAAGTACATCCCTGTTCTAGACACTTATTTGAATTCCTTATTTTATAAAAGAATATAAACCATACTTTGTTCATCTCCATGTTCTATCCCCTATTCCCTCTCCCAATATCAAAAGGTAGAAAATTGATATATTCTAAGGGTAGATAATCCTTAAAATAGTTAAATCAAAGATGAACACACAACCAATAATGATAAGAAAAGTTAGATGAACTTAATTCAAAACAATAGTACTTATGTCTTTGGATTTGACCCCAGAAAAAGGGCGTTTAGCCACGCATAGTCATAATCATAATCACAAGGTTGTAATTAATGAATAAGAACTGTAATACCCAGCAAAGTTCTCTCCTAGTCTGAGCCTTAAAGCATTTTTGGTAAAGCAAAAATCCGAGTCTAAATATTTTTTAAAAAAAATATATATTCCCAAGTATGAAACAGTTTGAATCGGTGTTGTATTTACATAATTTAAATTTTTTTTCATGTAGAACATTGAATAATATTTCTATCAATACCAATTTCATCAAAATCCGACATCGGATGAGGGAGTTATGGCCGTTTTACTGAGCATTGTCGGAATCGCAGATTTGACAGTCGATCTGACGGACATCCAAGTCCTTGGTGAACCGTCAAGTGTTCCGTCAGACCAAGGTAGTGGCTTTATTTTTCAGTCATCATGTGACGGCCAAAGTGGTGGACCGTCAGAAAGTTGACGGACCGTCAAGGGGCCCGTCAGACCGAGGCAGAATGTTCCATTCCTGGACCCCGAGTGACGGACGATCTGGTGGACCGTTAGATTTCTGACGGACCATCACTTCGACCGTCACTCCGAGGCAGAACATCCCAGTTTTGTCACTTGAGTGATGGACCGTCAGTCCCTCTAACGGACCATCAGGTCAACCGTCAGTCCCTCTGACGGACCGTCAGGTCGACCGTCACAGACCCCGATCAGAATTTTCTAGACAAATTTTAAAGGGGCATTTTGGTCTTTTCTACATCCTCCCCCATCTTTATAAATACTGGGACAAGGGCCTTCAAATTCATTTTTTTTGCTTCTTTCACCCAAAAACTAGGGTTTCCAAAATTAAAAATTTTCTCTTCTTCCACCAAAAATTAAGAGAGAATAAAGAGCAAGGATCAAGAATTCTTTCAAGAGCCTTCCAGAAAAAAGTTTCCCCAAGGTATGTAGATGTTGATTCTTGGTCCCCTTTCATCCAAGAAGCTCAAGTAACCCTTTTATAAATCTTAAAGATTTCATGTTTATGAATTTCTAATGATTCTTGTGAGTTAAAATATATGTTCCTTTTATGATTGAGTTGTGATTTATGTTCATGTACAAGATTATAAATCCTTGGTCTTAGTATATGGTATTTGAGTGGTAAATGGATTATGTACTCGTTTATGATGTTGATTGATTTCCAAGATGGAATGTTTATGTGGTTTGTATGAATCTATGAGATTATACGGGTTGGAAACATGCAAATTTGGTTGTTCATGATGAGTAGTTGGGTTATTATTCCTATGCCTAAGTTGTGCATGTGAGGTGTTCGATAAAATGTATATGAGACTAGAAATCAAGCATTGTAGTTAAATTGTGATCTAATGACATGATAGTATGAAGTTTCCCAAGCGATGTGAAATCCAAATACATGTTAAGACCGATATAGGTATGAAATAGTTGAGGTAAAATCTTGCTGAATGGAGTACGATCTAATAGAATGTTTACTCTATGTTATTATGTGATTAATATCCCGAGGTGCTTAAAACGACCCTTTGGTAATTGTGATGATGAATAGAGGTCTATGTTTCCTAATTGTTGGATGTGGTGCCTTAAGGATTTTGAGGGGGGGAGTATGTTGTGATTTCTAACTACATGGAGAGATGATTTAATAATTTTGATGATGCATTAATGATGGTGACGATTAAGGTATGATTGTGATGGTGAATGAATGATTATGATGATGAATGAATGATTTTGTTGATGCATGAATGATTGTGATGGTGAATGGATGATCGTGATGATGTGAAAATGATTTTTTTTATTTTTATGTTATCGAGTCCTGGGGGTATTGATACCTGACAATAGAGTTGTTGTCTAGAGCCCGTGTCAGTTTCACGATAATTCCAATCGAGCCACAATTCTCAGAACTCAGTGAACTATAGAACTATGTATCTTCAGATAAGTGCGAAGCTTAATCTGGCTCTCTAATCTCAGTTATCTCTATATCGCTAGTAATATAGTCTCCGTCCTGTAATCAACTCAGATATAATAGTATTCAAGTGATTCAATTCTAATCTCAGAATCGATTTGAATAATTTATTCAAGCTATGCATTGTCAGTCAGATACTATGGTTCGATACCTTTCCATTAGATACAGAACTAAGGAATCTCAGTGTAACTCAGTCAGATCTATTGATAAATACAACTAGTATCAGATTCAGCTCAGTCTAAGTTCAGTTAAGAATCAAATCAGTGTCTTTGAGTTAGGAGTAGAAACTAGCACCGAGCGAGCTCAAGGATGGGGACTCACCTACTAGTGGAGGGTGTGATCCTTAGATGTGATCCTTGTGCTCTAGAACTACGTAGCTAGCGTAGGTTGAGAAATCACACCTGCTAGATGAGGTTGGATGAGAGACATCATACCTTCTAGATGAGGGTAGATAAGGTGGCTTGACCTGTTAGATGAGGGCTCCACCGTTCTCGTATGAGGACCTGATAGATGAGGGTCATATAAAGATAACGTTTTTACCCGTGGCACGGTATTGACACCCTCCCAACCGGGGTTAGAGGTTGGACCCCTAAGAGTTAGTAGGGGAATATCGGTTAAGTAACTACTTCCCACGGTCTCAGTTTTAGAACCAGTCTCAGACTTTAAGAAAGAGCTCAGTTCTGTGTACAGAATTTAAGGTTGTTAGATACAGGACATTAAGTATGATTACTTGCTTATTGGACGATCCGTTACTATATAGGACGACCTCAAAAATTATTTATGAAGAAGTATTGTTATCCACAGACTCAAAGACAACCTGTTATATAGGGTTGCTATCCATTTCAGAAGCTTCAGATACTCGTAATCTCAGTATGTTCAGAGATTTCAGAACTCACTCCTTGATGAAAGTGCATCCATATTTCCCAATTATCAATATTAGATGAGTCAGTGATTCAGTATCTCAGTGTCAATAGTGAGTTCAGTTTGCAGGAAATTGGTATTTGAGTTCCAGTCTCTAGAGTTGTGATGATTGTGATTATGACCTGTGCATTCATGTATGTGTTCTCGTGCGACGTTTTCATGATTATTCGGTTTACACATTGTGCATGCATGATCCCTTGCATTTATACTTAGATCGTCTACATACTCGGTACATTTTGTACTGACTGATTTGCGCTATGGTTTTTTATTTGACACCATAGTTTCAGAGGCACAGGATTCAGAGTTTCCTCAGCAATTCAGTCCCAGTTAGCAGTAGTAGAAGTGAGTCCTCTTTCTTCGAGGATGAATCTCAGTTTACTATTATTACATCAGATTTTGTTTATATTGTTAGTTGACGGAGTTAGTTAGGGGAATGTCCCATCAACTCCACATTTCAGACAGTTTAGAGGCTTTTCAGATGGAAATTGATGTATTAGTATTTAGTTTTCAGTTTGAGTATGTATAGATGTGTTGAACCTTATGGCCAGTTTCAGCATTTATTTCAGATAGTATGCAGTGTACAGGTACAGATATCAGAAAAGGGTTAGCTTGTGGTCCTTTGGGTCCATAAGCACCATGTGATGTCTCGGGATGGGATCTCAGGGAGTTACAAGAACATATATGAACTAAATTAAAATAATAAAAACCTAAATATGATGTTGTAGCAGCCCCTTGATCTCCAAAATATGTTCAAAAGATCTCTAAAAAATGTGACACAACATGTGTATATATAGTTAGCCAATCCTTATCAATGAAGGAATTGGATTTAAAGTTAAAATTGAGCCCGTGAGTAGAGGAGGCACCACCATCTGTTGAGCCCTGTTCCAGCCAAGGCTCCGCCCTGAGTTAAGCCTTGCTCCATCCAAGGATCCACCCTGGGTTGAGCCCCGCTCCATCTAAGTCTCCTCCCTGGGTTGAGCCCCGCTCCATCCAAGGTTCCTCCTAAGGTAGAGCCCCGCTCCAGGTGAGGCTGCGCAGGCTTATAGCCTTGACACAGTAGAAGTTGCCATCCAAATTTTGGTTAAGTGTTGGTCGTCCTTCCTTACATCCCTTGTCTTGTGGTGTATTTCCTATGGATTTCCATCCTTGCAAACATCACAATATCATCATATTCATCTCAAAAAGCTTCCTACATAATAACACCACAAATTATAGACAATCACAACAGAATATCCATAACAATGAATCAAAACAAGAGCTAAGACTAGGCTAGTTCGCATGGATCTTCAACTTTATGTTTCGACTCTTAACTTAATAAAATTGAACCTTACACATTACCAACAAGTTATTACACTCATAATTACATATTAAAAACATTTGGAACACTTTAAACACAATAGAATCCAATGGGATCAACTAGACAAACACCTAGATCCAGCTAGTAACACTAGTTTCCATGATTGATCTCTAAACGACTCTTTTAAATAAAAACTTGTTTTGTATTTTACTTTGAACATTGTAATCACGTATTTTAAAACTTAGATGGACATTCATCACATTATCAACCAATATAGCCCATGAATCATCCTAAAAACAAGGCTAGAAAGACTAGAATAGTGACACTAGAATGCATAAATACACCCAACATCATGGGTTCAACTTACGGAAAATGAATTTCTGAGGCCAACCCAACCTTCAAATATATTTAGGGAGCTAAAGCCCTCAAGAAATTTATACAAAACACCAATTTTTATGGCTTATATAAAGTCTCATGGAATACAGGGTTTTGGGTCAAATAAACAAGAATTTAACACCAAAACTTAGGGGATTCAAACCTCAGGTTCGTAGTGAAACACAATAACACAAGCTACTAAAGCTACCAATCAACCCACGAGACTAACTTTAAGGATTTTACACTATATTAGGGTTTTAAAGCTCAAGAGGGTGGCACAAATGACCAAAATCTTGGGCAAGACAAATTTTAAATAGGCCTTGCCCAGGCCTCGAGATGCACAATTATGCACACGTGCTAGGCCGTGATCCATGGTTCAAGAATTTGTACCTTACCTACCGCTATTGCGGTATCTCTCTCCATTTTAATCGACAGCTGAAACTTGGAATCTTGATTCTAAGATTTGGCCAATGTTTTAGGATGCATCCAAAATCCAATACGACTAATTAAAGTATACGACCAATAGATTTTGACGTTTCAGATGCATTGTCGAAGTCAGATTTTCCATCCGAAGTTGTTTTACTTAAGTGTTTGCTCGGTGGGCATTTAGAACCAATAAAGAATTCTAAATGAGAAAATGGTTCTATCAACCAAATGAACCAATAAGTAACAAACTATCAGTCACAACAAGTCATAAATGAATTGGGGAATCTATGGGAAAGATCTATAGGCGAAACTAAGAAGGAACACTGAAAAATAACCTGAAGGGTCATTACAACATCCACTACTAAGAAACTTTCATCCCTAAAAGTTAAAGGATGAAGAAAAATACATGAGATCTCAAAAAAATGAGGATACTGGGCCTGCATCTCACTCTCGAACTCCCTCGTGGCTTCCTCCACTAGGCGATGCCTCCACTGAACATTAACCACAGGAATCGCTCTAGTGCACAGCTAGCTCATATCACTTTCCAAAATAAGCACGAGATACTCTACAAAGGCCAACTTCTTATCTAATTGGACTAAGTCCCACCTAAGCACATAATATGGATAATGAATATACTTTCTTAACATTGATACATGGAAAACCAGATGAGCATCAACAAAATTTGGAGGTAAATCTAACTCATATGCCACTTCGCCAACTGTGCAGAGAATCTCAAAAGGACCAATATATCGAGGTCTGAGCTTATCCTTTCTTTCGAACCTCAACGCACCACTCATAGGGGAAACATGAAGTAAACCATGGTAACCAACACCAAATCTCAAGGCACGGAGTCTATGGTCAGCATAGGACTTCTGTCTACTCTGGGCTACTCTTAGTCTATTCTGAATCACGTTAACTCTATCCAATGATTCCTGAAGCAAATTTATACCATGAGGTCTCACCTTAGATGTCTCAATCCACTCCATCAAAGAACGACATCTATTACCATATAAATACTCATAGGGAACCATCTCAATACTCGAATAATAACTATTATTGTAGGCAAAATCTTACAATTCTAAGTGTTGATCCTAGTGCCCTCCAAAATCCATAACACGGGCTTAAATAATATCCTCAAGTACCTGAATAGTGTTCTCAGAAAGACCATCTGTCTGCACATGAAAAGTTGTACTCAAATTCACTTGAGTACCCAACTCTTTCTGAAATGCTCTCTAAAATCTCGAAATAAATATAGAACATGGTCTTATATGATAGAGACAGACACTCCATGCAACCAAACTATCTATCAAACATAAAACTGGGTTAGTCTCTAAGTACTGAAGATCATCTAAATAGGAATGAAATGTGCCGACTTGGTCAAACGTTCCATAATTTCCCAAATAATATCAATACCATAGGAAGTATGGGGAAAACCACTAATAAAATCCATAGTAATTCGTTCCCATTTTTTCTCAGGAATGGGCAATCTCTTAGTCAATCCACTTAGATGGTGATGCTCGGCCTTAACCTGTTAACAACATATGGAACGAGCCACAAAGTCTGCCACATCTAACTTTATACCACCTCACCAGTAAATCTGCCTCAAATCTCTATACATATTAGGTGTACTGGGATGAACGGAATATCTAAAACTGTGAGCCTCATGATTAATCGACTGAATCACGTCATCAAGCCATGGAATACAAATACGACCCTGAAACCTTAAGATTCCCTCAAAATAAATAGTGTGCCTCTCAGACTCGCTGTTCACCACCTAGTCATGAAGAAAGTATAACTTGCTATCCTCAAATTGACAGTTACAAATCTGCTCAAATAGGGAGGACCTCATTTCCGCACAAGTTAAAATCCTAGCAAGATCCAAAATATTAAGGCAATCTATCAAATTAGCTAAGCACTAAATGTCCTATTCCATAGGCTTATGAGAAATAGAAATACAAGCAAAGCTACTCTTACTCACTATCTTGCGACTCAAGGCATCAACTACTGTATTCGACTTACCCGAATGATATAAGATGGAAATATCATAGTCCTTCAAAAACTCCATCCATCTATGCTGGAAAGTATTAAGATCTTGCTGGGTTATAAGATGCTGAAGGCTACAATGAACGGTGAAGATCTCATAATGCACACCATAATAATAATGCCTCCAAATCTTGAGTGTAAAAAATACCACTGCCAACTCTAAATCATGAGTGGGGTAGTTTCGCTCATGCGCTTTAAGCTGTTTAGAAGCATAAGAAATAAAATGTCCTGCTGCATAAAAAAAACCAAGTCTAACACTACAGGCATCACAAAACATGGTGAATCCCTCACCCTCAACTGGAAGAGCTTACGCTGAAGCTAAAGTAAGACAATTCTTAAGCTTTCCAAAGCTCAACTCATACTCCTCGGACCACCAAAAAGGAACTTCTTTCCAAGTCAATCTAGTCTTAGAGGCTTAAATAATAGCAAAGCTCTCAAAAAAATATAGGTAATAACCAGCCAAACCAATAAAATAATGGACCTCAGTCGGATATGTAGGCCTAGACCAATCACGAATTGCTAAAATTTTAGTCGGGTCTACCATAGTACCCACCATGGATACCACGTGTCCAAGGAAAAGACACTGACCCAATCCAAAACTCACACTTTGAGAACATAGAAAAAATGCATGGTCTCTGAAGGACTGGAGCACAATCCTCAAATGTTGATTCTTCTAGCTACTCCTAAAATACCCAAGAATTTCATCAATGAACACAATAAAAAAGGGTCTAGATTCGGTCTGAACACATGGTTCATTAAATCCTTGAATGCGAATGGGGCATTAGTCAACCCAAATGACATCACCAAAGCCTCATAATTACTATAATGGATCTTGAAAGTTCTCTTCGGGATATCCTCAGCCAGAATCCTCAACTAATGATAACCGGACCTCAGATCTATCTTAGAAAATATGGTTGCACCCTGAAGCTGGTTAAACAAGTTATCAATGTGAGGCATAAGATAATGATACTTGACCATCACCTTATTAAGCTGCCTATAATTAATACACATACGCATCGGACCATCTTTCTTCTTGACAATCAACATAGGAGCTCCCCATGGGGACATAATCGGTCTAATGAAACCCTTACCAAAAACTTCCTGAAGCTGAGAATTCAACTCCTTAAGCTTAGTAGGATCCATAAGGTAAGGTGCCATAGAAATAGGTCGAGTGCCAGGCTCAAGGTTAATAGAAAACACAATATCACAATCTGGGAGAATACAAGTTAAGACAGTAGGAAACACATTAGAAAACACACACATAATAGGAACAGAGTCGCATCGAACTCTCTACACGAGTATCACATACATAAGAAAAATAAGACTCGCAACCCCTTGATATAAGCCTTCTAGCACAAATATAAGAAATAATCCCCATTAGATTACGTATAACCGCTCCCTGCCACATAACTGGGGGTACATTATGCATGGCTAAGGTAGAAGTCTTTGCAAAACAATCCATGACCATATGATAGTGGGATAACAAGTCCATGCCTAGAATCATAACAAAATCCAATATATCAAGAATAATAAAATCAACATAAGTCACAACATCCCTAACTATAATAATAAAAGATCTGAATACTTGATCCACTACTAAAGAATCATCCAAGGGAGTAGATACACAGAATGGAACAAATAATGAGTCATTAGCCAAGTCTAACTGTGGTGCATAATAAGTAGATATATAAGAATAAGTGGATCCGAGATCAAACAAAGCAAGAGTCGACTTGTGGCACACCAAAATCATACATGTCACAATAGAATCTGAAGTCTCAGCCTCAAGTCTAGCAGGTACTGCATACAACTAACCACGCTTGCCACCTAGCTAGGAACCTAATAAACCTTCTATCCTATTTGAGTACCAACTCGGGTACCCTAATAACTACCCCTTTCACCTCTCACACCATCTCTACCTAAGGGATAAACTACCCTAATGGGAATTACACCCCGGGCTGAAATAACCATCACCACACGACAAGGGAAATCTCTAGAGAAACTATCAAGAAGCCCACAAGTAAAACAAGAATCACAAGAAAAAATAGAAATCACATATTCGAAGAAACTAGAATAACCACCATGCCTATCATGGCCTACAGATGAACCTCTCAAAGACTTATCAATAATCAGTGGTGATTTTACCAATTATTCAGACTTATTATTCATGCATATTACTATGTTATAAAGGAATAAATAAGACATTATTGTGATTATATGCACTAATATCCTTATTATGAAGGCACATTATTGATGAGATGGAAATGATTGGGGCTAAAATGGATTAAACTAGAGCAAAAAAGTACAATTAAAGACCTAGAGTAGACACAACCTTAGTTACTATGATCGAGGTCTGATGAACGCGATTGCAGTTAATAAAGATGGTCAAGATATCACTATCACATGGAATTAACCACATTCTCAGTAGGTGAAATCGTGGTAGAACTAATGCGATTGCAGCCTAGCAGAAAATCAGCCCAAGGGCTAAGTAACAAATATACATAGTTGTTCCCAAATTTGACCTAAAGAAGACTCAAACCCTATCATTCCCACATTATTCATCTCTTCAATTCCCAAATATTGAACATTATTCTATCTCTTAGCCTCCATAGTTAGAGAAGAAATATTGTATAAATTTTGGGTAAAGAATACATTGGAGTGGTTTTTAAGTAAAAGATTAGCTAACACCCATTGAAGATTTGTGTAGACTCAAAGTTTGAAGTAACATTCACTTAGTATTCCATAGATCTAATAAATGGGGATTATTAGGTATATCTTGTTTACTATTTCTATGAGTAACTAGTTTTTCTTCTTGGGGTTATGCTAGAGTAGGGTGAAAATATGTGTGAGATTTGATTTACTTGTCCATTTACTATTTTTTGATGTTATTTTTTATTATTTATTGACTATAATGGTTGGGATTTATGGGTAAAAATGTCAAATACCCAAATAGGGTTAGTAGGTGAAAAACCCAAGCTCTTGAAAGCCTAACTCATTTTTGAAAAGGGGTTTTAGGTCAACTTTAGGAACCCACATCATCCTGGAAAAAGGGAAGTGGTAACTAAGGCAATAATGGATTATTTATGACCATGTTTGACTAGTTTTCACTATCTTAGACATAAGGTAATTGTGAAGTTTAATATACTTTGGGCACCATCATAGAAATAAGGGTGTCTAATTGAGGTATTATGTGGTTTTTATTTAAGCACTCATTAGGTACTCGGAAGGGTCAATGAGTGACACCCTTGAGGTTTTATTGACAAACTAGCCTCAAGTATTTCTAACCTATCCTTACACATTACTAACATTTAGAATTTACATCAAGTCATCAAACACTCATGCATATGTCGCCCCTATGAAAGCATAATCCCAAGATCCGTACCTAATTTATTACACTCTAATTATTCATATCACTGAATTAATTCTAGAAAATCCCAAAAGAAATATTTTTTGTGTCATCACAAGCCCCCCTCCCCTCATTTTTATCTTCTTGTATTTTAGTTTTGAATTTAGAAAGTATCCATTTTTTCGAGCAAATTTGATCGCAACTGACATTGTTCCTCGTGAATTCGACACAGACTTCAAAGTTTGGTAAATATATTGACTATGACTACCTTGCACTTAAATTGATATGTAAGTTGAGCGTTATAAAAAATGACATTATTATCGGGGATCGAACCTGGGTCACCCACATGATTGGAATAATTTAGCATATTGAGTTAGTTTGGAATATTAGGTTACTTGCTTAAATTCAAATGTGAAAATAAGTGTTTGTGATTTTTTTTTATTTCTTGTGTTAGGTAGATTTTTGTTTTTATTTACTTTTCTCTATGGAATCTCGGGATTACAATAATTTTTGTAGTTGGAAGTCCAATCTTGAAAATCCATGTCCATATTGTGACAAACCTAACTTTGTGAAAGATTGTAGATTTGCTCCCCTGAGGGATATGAAATCAGTATATCGACCCTATTGGGAGTATGGTTGTTCTTTATGTGGTGGTGGAGATGGGCATAGGAATGATTGTCCAAATGCCCCCTCCCCCCATTATGCTAACCCAATTGCTAGTTTTTCTTATGAGTTTGACAGGTATAATGATCAAATAAGGGAAGAACAACAAGATAAGTCCAATAGTCTTAAAGAAATACTTCAAACTATCTTGGATCGAGTAACCACAATGGGGGAGAATGCTCAAAACATTCATCAATCAATGGAGGCATGCAAAGACAATATCACCAAGATAGAGGAAATAGGCAAGGAAACAAATCTTATGAATATCATCACCTTTACCACTTCCCAAGAGAAGGTGAATAAAGAAAAGAAACCAACCTATGTGGCCAATGATGAGGTTGGTAGTGAAATTTTCTCGGTGATTTTCCAACCAATCGAACCAAATACTGTTGAAGATGCTGAAGGCAAGGAAATGGTGCTAGAGTCAAAGAACAAGCCAGACAAATCTCTTATGAAGACTCTAGCCCATTTCGGGGTGAGAATGCTGATGTATGCAATTTCAGAATTAAGGAATACACTCCATTCAAACCAGTTTTCAACATTATGTAAATTTGCTGAAAGTTTATCCACCTGAGCAAAAGATAGATTTTGGAGAGAAGGGGCTACATCCCTACGTTTTAGAGTTTGACGTCCGAAAAGAACACATGGAAACCCCACTATAAAAGGCCAAGTAGATCAACTTCCAATGTTCAACTGATGGCCTATTTAAGTTCCAACCCTTACCCAAGGAGCCAAATAAAAAATTTGATGTGAAGTTAGGTAAAAGATTTAAGTCTTTAATGTGGTGAGATAGAAGCTTCATTATCATGCCCCCGTCTCTATCTATCTTCACCTTGGAAGATTTGAATCTTCTATCCCTCTGCTGCTTTACTCATAGTGAGTAAAAGTTAAGATACAGATTCAAATCTTCTAAATGGAAACACAAATGATAGTAGGTGGGGTTCTTTACCATAAGAGATGAGAAACACCCTATCATGCCATGAACAGTGGACCGTATCCTCTTATTTATGCATAATAGAGTAGGTTTTATTTTTGCATTTGGTCATGCATAATCCATGAAAAGATGGTGCTATGAGGAGAGTTGATTGAAATTGAAAAAGGGAACATGTGAAAATGCAATGTTTGGACTAAATAAGAGAGTGTAGGGGACCTAAATTTTGGTCTTAGTTACTGTGACCACGGCCCATGAAATCATAATTACTGAGGCCGCATATCTGCGATCACTGAACTAGGACTGCGATCGTGGTCAAATCAGTTTAAAGGACGATTCGACTGCCATTCTCCCCACACGTACCCCTTCTAAAAATATCTTAAATTCTCTCTAATTTTTTTGTTTCTGTTAAGGTTCCAATTCTTATTTACAATCCATTTACATCATATTATTTGGTATATTGTATCAGCTCCATCATTTGTATGTTTGTTTTATGTCGGTGACATTTTTTAGGAATAGGCTTGCAATAGTATTATAAATGCCAAATCATTGCTTGTTTTTTATGATTATTGTGGTTAGACATTGTAGTGGGTGAACATGTTATCAGGGAAGTTTTGAGTACCCAGATTTAGGTCTAAAATTATTGAAATAAACATTTACACCATGTGTTTGATTTATTTCCCGAACGAATTTCTTGTCAATATATTTGAGTTTTGAGGGTATAATCACTCATTCTAAGTAAGTTCCTTAAGCATGCTATTATATGACTAGTTGGAAAATAAATTTTAGGTTAAAAATATGGTGTTTGGAGTGATGTTTTAGAACCGTTGACAATGGTCTCCTATACAACAATCACGACCCTGATGATCGAGATAAGAGTCAAGGCCCCACAATTACCATACCTGAGAGCAGTTATCTGCTGAAACCAAAAATCTCGCATACCTTTTCTCACCCTAAAACCTTCTATAATACTACCAGATGGGTTTTTCTGATTAACCTAGCATGGTTTTGTTGAAATAATGCTAATAATGGTCTGTATTGTATTGCTTACTAGGCTACAAAAATGGGAGACTTTGATAATACCAGGTTCATGTCTTTTGAATGTCAAAACCTCTACTATACTGACGCCTCAATGACCAAGGTACTATTAAAAAGGGGTATTTTCTTTGATAAAATAGAGGAGAAAGTCTCAGGATTCCATGCCAGACTCACTACTAACGTTGGATATGCTTTGCTTAAGACCCCTGCTATGCTAATGAGTAATGGATGCATGAGTTTTTTGCTAACCTTAGCATAGTCTACCTCACAATCCCAGTGATAACTATTTGGGGAAAGAAAGTACATTTCAGAATAGAGTGGATCAACGAGATATATGGGCTCTAGGATGCAGCCATGGCTCAGTTTTAGGCAAAAAGATGCGAGCCAGGGACTTGGATGGAAAACATATTATGTCTCGACAAAAAATATCCCTCGGCTACTACAAAGAGAGACATTTCCATAAATGAATTTACAGCAGAGGCCAGGCTTTAGATGAATATCATTTGTAGTAGAGTATCACCATGCACATATATGACTACCATCATCGATATGCAAGCTCGGATAGTGGCTTGCGTCCTTTCTGGAATTCCTCTAAATATGGGCAAGATTTTGATCTCAGAGTGGAGGCATTTTAAGAATCGTGGAGGTACACTTCTTCTTTTTCCTTCCCTTATCATTAAGATATACAAGACGGAAAAAGTGGAGGAATATGTTGTAGATACTTGAGTGCACCCTGGCCTCCATATCTTCCCACTAAAATTTAAGGGTGATGGTTCCCCTGGTAAGAGTAAGAAAAGAAATGTAGACTCAAGCAAGGCAACACAAGAGGATACAGATTCTTGTAGACCTTCTTCAGTAAACTCTTTTAAAAAAATCTCAGGATAGTTGCGGGTAAAGAATGATCTAGTATCTAGTTAGCCTCAGAGATAAGGAGAGTCCTCGACTACTTTCCAGTCATATGTAGCTTGGTCAGATTATGAAATTTACCGAGAGGAGTAGAAGATGCAAGAAGCCACAGTTTCTAGATTAGAGAGATCCTACTTAGCCTTTACAAAATAACACAAGGACCTCAAGAAGTCACATGACAAGATAAAGAAGAGGGAGAATAAAGGGAACAAGTTCTTCACCAAAACATGGAAGGGAGTTAAGGGCTAGTAGAAGGTACAAATACCCCATGATAGATTTTCTTCTCCCCAAGTTGAGAGTGATGGAGAGGACCCTGCTAATTGGTCATATACTGATACTGGTGGAGATGATATGGAGTTTGTAGGAGAGAGAAGTTCTTGAGATAGATTCAAGGGGTATCATTTTACCTTGCTTTATTGCTTATGTTTTGAGGACACTACTATCCTTTCAGTTGAGGGAGCCCCTGGGTTTGTATTGTTTTGATATATTTTTGGAAGATTTTTATGTTATTTTGATTACATTGTAGATGATGTTTTATTTTTCTTTTGGGGATGCTACTTTTTGGTACTCTGATGGTGCCCACATTTTCATGGATTAGTTATTTGGTTTTATTTATAAGTTTCTATTTCACTTTAGTTTTAATTTGATATCGGTGAAGCATGACGATCTTTTCCCTATAATAGATTGAGTGACGCCATTCTTAAGGGAAAAATGACAAGTTTTAGTTTTTGAGTTTAGATGCAGGGGAATTCTGAGTACCCTTGGCATCAAGGTCACAAATGCTAGGGAAGTCTGAGTACCTGTGGCATTGTTAATTTGGGATTACCCAAATGCCATTGGCAAACTCTGAGTAGACATATGGTTGGTTCACCTATAGTGAGATAAAATGTGAGACTAAGGCTTCAGTTGTTTCTATATATTAAAAAATTGTGCATGGTACAAATGCAAAACAAACAACCCTCTCCGTCCAAAAAAATTTCAAAAAAAATCAAGGTGTATGGATGTGAGTGACCTTGTAACAAAACCTTTTCTCTTTTTGTGACTAAATTTTTTTGGCTTATACATATTGATAGATACTTCATTTTGTCTTTAGTTCAAGGGGCAATTAAGCCTCCTTAGCGAGTCCACATGCCATGTGCATTGAGTTTATTTGTTTAAATCTCATGTATACTTATGTTATCTAGAACAGGCCCCATTGGACTTTCAAGGATCCCACTTTAGCTGAAAAGGACTACCCGTGCATAAATTTTATCCTTAGACACCCACTTTGAGCCTTTGGAACACTCTTTGGAAAATAAAGTACAAGTCGTGAGTCATTCAATTTTTCTCCCTCTTCTGAACCATACCCTCCTTGAACTTGAAAATGAAACTTGAGGCTAAAATCCTAATTTAGGGGTGGTGAAGATTGAAGGAAGTATGATTTGGTCCGTGAAATTATAAATGAGTGTCTATGAGATTAATCTTTGAAATAAAATTGGTGAGAAAAAGAAAGGATCTAACATGGGAAAATTTTTCATGAAATGAGCAAGAAAAATAAATGGAAGAAAATGGGTGAAACAAAGAAGAAAATATTAGGCATGTGAAAAGAGAGAAAAAAAGAGAAGTGACCCATAGTCAAAAGTGGATTAATTAGTGTGATGGAGATGTTAAACGAGGGTATAAGTTATATTGTTCCTAAATGATATCCTACCATTACCCGAACTTATAATACAAGCTTGAAAAGTCCTTTAATATCTTCAACTATTTATTTTCTTTGTAGTGGCGATTGAAAAGAGAGGCAAGCCTATGGTATGATACTTTTTAACTTAGAGAGTTCTTGTGAGGTAGAGAGTTTTGCACTTAAATTCCTTGTTGCAAATTTGGTGACTTGGTGAGTGGAATTTTCTTTCTTGTCAGGAGGCATGTTAAAAAGTTAAGGTTGGTAAATTTTGTCATCTTCCAAGAATTAAGGCAAAAATGAGTATGGCTTGGTATTGGTCAAAAGTATGTTACTTCTAGAGTATTGGTTGTTGTTGCATTATTTCTCTTTCAAATCTTTTGCATCCTTAGATATTGCATTTTTTTTCTTTAAGGGGTATAGTGAAAGTAATTTGGACCATGTGTAAAAAGCTACTTGTGGTAGTGACTAAGCTTGAAGACATCATGATCTTTGAGGAATCTAATTTGGGCATAAATGTGCATTGTCTCATGGTTAGAGGTAGTATTGCTTGAGGACAAGCAAAGTTTTAAGTTAGGGGTGCTGATGAGTGGTGATTTTACCACTCATTTGCACTCATCATTCGTGCACATTACCATGTTATGAATGAATAAATAAGACATAATTGTGATTAAATGCACTAATATCCTCATTATGCAGGCACATTGGAGCTAAAACAGATCAAAAGAAAGAAAAGAAATACAGCTGAAGAACTGGAGCAGACATAGACTCAGTTACTGCAATCGCAGTTTGAGGACTGCAATCGCGGTCAGTCAAGACAGTTAAGATACTGCTATTTCATGGTATTAACCACAGTAGCACTAAGCACGATTACGATAGGACTTACGTGATCGTGGCTTAGAAAAAACTCAGCCCACGGTCAAAGTCATAACTATACATAGTTTTTCTTTAATTTTCCCTAAAGAAGACTCAAACCTTATCATTCCCACATTATTCATCTCTTTAATTCCCAATTATTGAACATTGTTCTAGCTCTTAGCCTCCATACTTGGAGAAGAAAATAATTTATTATTTTTGGGTGAAGAATACATTAGAGTGGTTTCTAAGTAAAGAATTAGCTAACTCCCATTAAAGATTTGTGGAGATTCAAAGTTTGAAGTAACATTCACTTAGTCTTCCATAGGTCTAATCAATAGAGGTTATTTGGTATATCTTGTTTACTATTTCTATAAGTAACTAGTTTTTCCTCTTGGAGTTATGCTTGAGTAGGGTGCAAAAATGTTTGAGATGTGATTTACTTGTGCATTTACTAGTTTGTGATGTTAGGTTTTACTATTAGTGGACTAAATTGGTTGGGATTTGGGGGTGAAAATCCCAACCTCTTGAAAGCATAACCCGTCCTTGAAAAAGGGGTTTAGATGAACTTTAGTAACCCAAAACATCCTTGAAAGAGGGATGTGGGAACCAAGGTAATAATAGACAATATATGAGAATGGTTGACTATTTTTCACTATCTTAGTCAAAAGGGTTATTGTGAAGTTGACTATACTTAGGGAACCATCCTATAAATAGGGGTGTCTAATTAAGGTATTAGGTAGTTTTGATTGAAGAACAAATTAGGTACTCAGAAGGGTCAATTTGTGACATCCTTGAGGTTTTCTTGACCAAATAGCCTCAAGGATTTCTAACCTAGCCTACCACATCACTAAAAGTTATAATTTGCATCAAGTCATCACACACATGCATATGTCGCCCTAGGAAAGCATAACCCCAAGGTTTGTGCCGATTTAATTCGACTCCAATGATTCATATCCCAAAATTAATGCGAGAAAATCCCAAAAAGAAATATTAGTTGTAACATTTCACAAGCCCCTCCCCCCCATTTTTATCTTCTAGTATTCTAGTTATGAATTTAGAAAGTATTCATGTAGTACCCCGTACTTTTTCCTAGCTTGAAATCATCTCAAGAATGTTAGAAATTTACTTTAAAAGATGAATCCATTTTATTTTACACGTGGAATTTTTAATATTTTCACTTTTTATCATGTGGGAAATTGAATTTCTTTCCAATGATACCAATTTCATCCAAATACAGTATCAGAGTAAAAATTTATGGACATTTTACTCAAAGTTGTCAGAATCGCCCAGGTGCGACGGCTAGGTTGACGGACCTTTGACCTAGCGACGGACCATTGCCTTGACCGTCGCAGCCAAGGACGTGAGGTAACCTTCTGGATGAGGTGAAACGGATAGGATGACGGACCGTCGAACTTGCGATGGACCGTCGCCCAAGATGTCGCTACTTAGGCAGTGAGTCCCTATCCTAGTACACCTATGATGGTCGAAATGATGGACCGTCGAGCCAGTGAAGGACCATCGCACATCCCATTTAGTTATTTTAAAGCCATTTTCAAAAGGGTATTTGGGTATTTTTCCACACGATTTAACCCCTAATTATACCCGACCATGGCTCATAAGTTCATTATTCTTCTACAACAACAAAATAGGGTTTCTCTCAAAGATCAATCCCCAAGAACAAGAAACCCTAGGTGATTAATTTCAAGCCAAGAATTCAAGTTTTTCTCCATAGATCTTCAGGAAATCACTCACCTAGGAATGCATAGTGTTCATTTATGGAATCTTTTCTTCCATGAAGCCGAAGAACCTCTTTTCAAAGTTCAAGTTTATGCATTTTTATGAATTTCATGTTGGGTTTGTTTTTGTTCATGTTGATAATGACCAATTGAATTCTATTCCATGTTTAGTGATAAATCATAAGTGGAATTAATTATTATAGGTGTAGTTTCATGTGAATCCTTGATTAAACCATTGAATGGTGAAATTAGAGTTGAATCATGATGTTTACTTGTGGTGTGATGTTGTCTACATATACCATGCTCACCATGTGTTTGATTAAATGCCTATGTGAAGAAAAAGTGCCCTACTAGTATGATAGTATGAAATCCCCATTTTTGTACAAGTTTATGCATATCAATTGTTTGATGAAATGCCTTAATAAATGAATTAGGGATTGTGATGTTGGTCATGTATTCAAGAAAGTCATGCTTTGTTAGTTTCTTTTCATTGAGTCCTGGGGGTACTTGTACCTGACAATTTAGTAGTATGCCTAGAGCCTATGTCATGTTTTCAAGATACTCTCAGTCAAGCCATGTTCAGTAGAATTCAGTCAGTCTCATGACTTAGGAAAACTTAGTAACTTCAGCAAATCTCAGTTAGTTATCAGACCTTAGTAATATTCCGTCAGTCAACAGAACTCAGTTAACTCAGTCTAATTCATTTAGTTAATCATGTTCAGTGTCTATTCAGATGGGAGTACATATTAGCACTGAGTGAACCTAGGGATGGGAACTCACCTGCTATATAAAGGTCTGATTCTTAGAAGAAATCCTTGAATTCTAGAACTATGTAGCTAGCATAGGTTGAGACATCATATCCTACTATATAAGGGTAGATGTGGTGGCTTAACCTGTCATATGAAGGTTCCCACCACAAATTGTCCTTACTAGTGGTGCGGAATTGACACCCTTTCAATCAGGGCACAGATTGGACCCCAATTCAGCTATAATGCATCATTTGGGGCATGCCAGTTAGATAACTACTTCCCACAATATCAGTATCAGTATTAGTAAAAGAACTCTGATAGTTCTTCAGATTCAGGACTATGAGATATAGTCTACTCAGAATAGTACGAAACTTAGCTAGTTTCGTCAGATTCAGGACTGTTAGATATAGTCACTCATGTTATCAGTTATATCAGTTATCAGAACTCAGTCATTAGTCATGTTAGTTATCAGTAAATTCATGTTATCACAATCTCAAATATAGTTACTATTTATTCATGCATGTATTCTCATGTCCATATTAGTCAGTCAGTTAGTATTGTTCATGCATATGAACCCTATGCATCCAACCTACCTCACATGCATACTAGTACATTCAAAGTACTAACGTATTTGCGCTATGGTGTCTTATACCATAAGTCCTGAAGCACGAGCTCCAGAGCACCAGTAGCATTCCAGACTCAGTAGTCAGAGATAGCAGTGATTCCTCATCTTTCGAGGACATGATCATTCTTTTATTATATTAGTAATTAACTTATTAGCTGGAGTTAGTTGGGGACATATCCCATTAACTCCTTATTCAGATAGTTCAGTCAGTTAGAGGCATTGCAGACTATCATGTTCAGACTATCAAGTTCAGTTAGTTATTTCAGTTGTTTTGGGTATTTTATACCCCATCCATATGTTATGGTTTATTAGATCTTATGTTACAGTTTTGAACCTTATGGACTTTCAGTTCATGTTTCCATATTATACAGTATATTATGGCGTATATAGGTACAAATATCAGTCATGGATTAGCTTGTGGTCCTTCGGGGTTATGAGCACCGTATAGCGCTTCGCGTACTAGATTCGGGATGTTACAATCCATTATTGAAGACGACCTCCTTGCATTTAAATTAACGTGTAAGTTGAGCATTATCAATCATTGCCCTTAACAGAGTTACCACAAGTACCAGACTGACTTCCATCAGTAGTCTTAAGAGTTGCCTGCACTGGTTGACTAGTCTAAATCCTAGGCTAGAAATATGGACACAGGGGATGTGCAACATAAAAAGTACCACCTATGAATCGAGAACTACTATGGCTCCCACCAAATTTGCTCTGATACTTGGGCCTCTTATCATGGACCTCATGATCCATGTCCTCCATCACTTTAGAATTATCAAAAACCTTGGAAAATGTCCTTCCTGTAGCATCTAATCTCTGAGTATTCATCCGAATGGGAAGTCTCAAGCCTCTAATAAAGTAGAAAACTCTCTCATACTCAGTATCCAAGATAGAAGTTGTTTTTCTAGCCAACTCATGAAAATAAGCCTTATACATTGTGACTGGCATAGAACCCTGATCTAATCTAGAGAAATAATTTATCAATTGATCCCTAAGGCCGAGCGACATAAAATTCTCTAAGAACATCTTCGAGAACTAAGTCCATGATTGGGGAGAAGATCCAACTATCCTAGAACTCATAAAATCTCTCCACCAGTGTTGAGTAAAAAAATCCAACTGATATATGGTGTAATCCATACCACGAGTCTCAATAAGGCCTAATCCACGAAGCCTATCCTCACAAGAAGTCAAAAACTCATATGCATCCTCTCCAGGAGAACTAGAAAACTTTGGTGGAGCCAGCCTAAAAAACCTACGCAACATCTTCTACTTCTCAGCAGACATAGAAGACTAGGTCACAACTGGCTGAGAAGCCCTTGGCTGGAAAACTATAGGCATAAGGGGAACCACAACTCAGGATCTGCAACAACAGGCTTCACTTCTGCCCCAGTAGTCTGTGAACCATCAACAATACCCAATATTTGAACCGAAGTATCTCTTAGAAAAGAAGGGGGAATAAAACTTGATGGATCCCGGGAAGGTCCCAGTCCTACTGTTGGCATGGGCAGAGGATCCTTTGGCACAGGTGCAGAAATGGGGTCTGAGAGAGGACCATCCTAACCCCTAACTAGGGACCCATCATGATGCTGGGTATCGGGAGCCTCATCACTCATAACTGAAGCATGAGTCTTGGGCATTTGCGAAAGAGTAAGGTCAAGAAAATATCCTACAAATCAACTCAAACTCTTAGTACGATGTGAATAAATGAAGTGAAGGACTCTTATTAGTGTCCCATAGCCTCACAAAGATAGGAAACATGCATCAGTGTTTTTATTCGCTGGACTCTACAAGACACGTGCTCTTATACAAACAATACCGATGAAACCTAGGCTTTGATACCAGTTGTCGTAACTCGATTTACAAATTTTGATGGAACCTACTAAAACCCATCAGTAAGTAAGCTAACACCATAACCCAAAGCTAAGGAAAGTGGTTACTTTGGTAGAAATGCCCGACAAAGGTCACAATAGAAGAGAACAACATAAACAACAATATTCCATATGAAAATCACTAAGTATAAAAATCTCCCAAGACCTGGTAATATCAAAAAAAGAGTATCTAAGTTCGACAATAGGAAATATAACTCAAAGTCTGAATATTCGTATACATTCATCTCAAATACAAAAGACTGAATAGGGTAAATGAGGGAAATGGGTGACTCAAACTCCAAGAGTTGACCCTGTCTTCGAAAGATGAACACAACATGATCTCAACTCAGTGGTCACAACTAGTACTCAGGTTTACACCAAAAAGGTATAGAAGTGTATTATGGCTACCAAAAGAACAGGTACTCAGTCGGCATCATCAATTAACTGAGCTAAATTATGATATAAAAATGATATAAAGTAAGACAATAACTATAATTCAAGGTACATAATCGAACCTGGAGCATCTCCATCATTTTAGTACAAACTAACTAACTAAGTATAATATTAATACAACATCTCAAATTAACACGTACCCCAACCATTATGCAAAATGAATAATTGATTTGAAAGTATAAAACATCATGTATATTCCATAACAATAATTAAGCATAAAGTTAAAGAACTTACTATGACGTCCCATACCACCAAAAAGTACACCCAAAAGATCACAAAGTAAAGAACTTATCACGACGTCCCTTACCACTTGAGAGTGCACCAATAAATCAATTCATCAATACATCAAAAATATGTATATACACAACCAACACACATTTACTAATATTTCCCTTTTTCTATTAATGATCACTTGCAATTTCCATACTTATCATTAATTACTGCAATAAAACACAACAAACCCCATATAATCATAACCATTTTTCTGTAGCCATTTAGAGATCTATGCCAATTTTACTACCAAAATTTATACATTCCACATTTTAACTAAACAAGATCCACCAACTAGTATTCTAGGTATTCTAACCATCAAGTAAACATAAACTACTTTACGTAGGCAACTAGTTATCAAGATAACCCATTTTACTCGGTGAATTCCATAACATAACTATTTATTCAAGCCATGTATATTTACTAGGTGAATCCTTAATTCTACACATTATTACACTTATCAATTAGTCTTAATTCAAATATCAGCATATTCTTCTCCTAATTACTGTTTAGGCCTAACAAGAGCCACGCCACATAACTAGTGATAAATAAAAGAGATTTATAGACAACATCCCAAGGAAAAACATCATATTCTAAGTGCACACAAGGACTTAACAATTCAATAACATAACAACAAATTCCACAATATATAGTATATAATTACCATTTGTAAGATCACCACAACACTAGTATATCCTCGTAGTTTACCGGGCATCATTATACATCAATGCCACTTTCGAATTTACTAGGAATCATCAATCTATCATCCAGATTCATCGGGCATCATCATATTGTCAATATATCCTATGGATTCACTGGGCATCATCACATTATCTATATATCCTTCAGATTCACTAGGCATTATAAAATCATCAATATATCCTCCAAATTCCCCAGACATCATTATAATATCAATAATCATCATGACAACAACAAATACATACATATTGCCAAAGAAAGAGGAAGTACCAGCCACAATCAATAGAGTGTAAGAGAGGTGAGGAAATACATATGTAGGTAATTTACTATTAATCATTACAACGCTATATGAGTATATGCATAGGGATGTATAACTAAATCATATAAGCAAATGCCACTTTTCCAAGTTTTATCATGATTATTAATAAGTCAATTATAAGTCATGGGTACGTCTTCTAGAATCCTTCTTATACCCACATGATTTACAATACTAGAGCAAAAGATCCTTTTACACAACCATTAGTTTAGTCACTAAGCTTGAATCATGATAAGAGTTGTAACATAATTCAAGGCTCACATAGTAAACTAGCCGATAAGCTAAGTGCTAGCATAACCTTAAATGTAATTTACATGAGTTTCCAATGTTATCCATATCAAGAAGAAAATATAATCAATCAAGTATATACATTAATTTACAAGAATCTTCATGTTTGAACTAAATGTTAGGAGAAATTAAGAGTTTGTATAATTGAAATAATAGGGTTGTTAATTGGTAGAAATTAAAGAGAAATTAAGAGAAATATATAATAAGTCATACATATATATATATATATTGTTAATGGGTTATCGATTCACCCAATAACCCAATAAGTAAAAATCGAACCGAACCAATAACCCAATAATTTTTTTATAAAACCATTAACAAACCGTTAACCCAATAACCCAATAATAATAACCCAATAACATTTTTATCAGTTCGATTTATCGGTCAGTTCAATTTTTGCACGCCCCTACTCGTATACTCGGGATGCCCAAGTCTCCAATAGTACCACAAACAAGTAGTTGTGGCGCGTTACAAGTATTACCAATCACTAAAAAGCCACATTTTTAAGAGACTAAATTTGTATGCGCTATCAATTTATTGTTTTTAAGGTAACTAACAAACATTATAGAAAAATCAATAAATTTTCTTATTTTATTTTTCCTTGATAAAACCAACCGATCTATAGGGGTGTGCATTGGTCGGTTCGGTTTGGTTTTACGTGTTATTGGTTTGGTTTATCGATTTTAGTTTTTAAATATGTAAAATCAATAACCAACCAATAAGATATTTTCTTATCGGTTTCGATTTATCGGTTTTTGGTCCTTAACGGTTTGGTTTTCGTTTTAACCAATAAGAAAATACATATAAAATAGAAATAGTAACAACTAACATAAAAAATGAAATCTTAATTATCGCCAAAATCTACACAATGCATTTTAGTTTACAAGAATCATCAAACTTGAACTGAATGTTAGTTAGGAAAAAAATTAAATCCTAATTGTTGGAAGCTATAAATGCTTCAAACTTTTTATTACGATAATAGCCAAACTTTATATTGTGCCTTTATTGCCCTGAATAAGTTAATACTTTATGAATTATTTATGGAGGTCAGCCATCATATCACTAAAATCATTAGCTAGGCATTCAATACCTATCTAGGTCTCTAAGAAGTTACATAGATCAAGCTTAAGGCGGGTCAAGTTTCACTTCTAATAATACCCCAAAGTTCTCTTTTACAAGTCCAACTTCTTCCCAGAATTAGGCTAAGTTATCTAGTTTATGCATTGAGGGTTTACCAAAGCACACTAGTTCTAAAGGTTAATTCATCTCCAAGCATTCCTCCTAAGTCATACCAAGAACCCAAGTCATCCTAAGACTAAGCATGTTTAGGTCAACATACCCTTAAGTGATGAACAAGGTCACTCTCATCTACTAAAACAACTAGAGGATTCTCATGCTATTCATAAGATAACAAGCTCATCTATAGAAGGTTCTAGGCTATGAGTCAAATACCATGCTTAACAAGTTCAATAACCTAAGTGGTTTAACAATCCCAAGCATTACCATCTGTGAATTCAACATCTAAGATGCCACCCAATCTTATGAATATATCAAAGCCATACAATATAAATCTCAATCTAACTACAAGTAAGCCTAAGCTACCTTGAGTACCAATATCTCACGAACCAAAAATCTTCACTTTGTCTTTTCTCAAAGATTCTTTCACATGCCAAGATATCAACAATATAATCTATGTATTATTATAAGAAAAATAACTCCCATATTGCACCATTCTGCTTCGGGTCCAAAATAACATAAAAAAAAAACAAGTGGGTCCCATATACAAATATGAGTTTTTGAAACCAACGCAACCTTCAAATAACATTAGGGAGTTAAAGCTCTCAAGAAATTTATGCAAAACACCCATTTTTTGTGGCTAAAATCAAGCCTCATGCCATAAAGGGTTTTGGGTCTAATAAAAAAGAATTTAACACAAAAATTTAAAGGCTTCATACCTTAGAATCATAGTGAAATGTGATTACACAAGCTACTGAAGTTCCCAATAAACCCAAAAGACTCATTTTAAGGATTTTACTCATATATTGTCACATCACCCACCACAATCTTGGTATCTCTCTCCATTTCAGTCAAAAAATGACACTTGGAATCTTGATTCCAAGTTTTGACCAATGTTTTGAGATGCATCCAGAATCTAATATGAGTAAGTAAAGTATGCAACCATATAGATTTTCATATTTTGGACGTGTTGGCAATGTTGAATTATCCATCTAACATTTTTTATTAAAGTTTTTTCTCGATGGCTATTTGGAACCAATGAAGACTTTTAAATGGGAAAATGGTTCTAACAACCAAACGAAATGCCAGGTAACTGAACTATCAATCCCATAAACTCATAAATGACTTGGGGAAGATATAGGAAAGATCTATTAGTGAAATTAAGAAGGAACATGAAAAATAATCTAAAGGGTCATTATTGAGGCATGTTTCTATGTCTCATAAGTTTCATAGCTTACAAGTTCCTTAGCACAGTCCGTTTCTCAAAATAAAGTCACGTGCAAAATAGTCAAGAAACTTAAGAAACAAATGGCTAGCAAGGGTTGTCATGGTCATCACCATTCTCCATATCCTAATTTAAGTAGCAAAGAGGAAACAGAGAGTGATGAGAAGTTTGTTGGGGCTACTCATTTGTGTTGTTGAACTTGACTTTTAGATAATTTTTAGATATTTTTGAACTTAGTTTTTAACTAGTGAAAAACCTTTAGAAGTTCTAGAGTATTTTGGATGTCGTTGGATTAATTGTTATGTGTTTTTGATGTTGTTTGATTGATTGTATAAGTGTTGTTGATTTGAATTACTTAAATGATTTGTTGATGTAGTGTGTTGTATGATTATTTTAGTAATGTGTGTTTCATAGGGTGGTATATATTGAATTGTATTTTTATTTTGTTGGTGGGATGCAAAAAATGTTGTTTTCTACAACCAAAAAAATGCAGAAAAGTGATAGACAGGGTCTCTTTTGTCATCACTTTTTTGAAATATTTTAAAATATATTTTCAGAAATGCAAAGCTTTTCGTTGCTTTTTAATTTTTAAATTTTTTTCCAAGAAAACCAATGATGTCCGACGTCTTTTTCTTCATTATGAGGAACAAGAAAAAATGAAAAATGCTGTTTTTTCTAAAAAAAAATTCATTTTTCAGAAAACGACAGAGTGTTGATTTTTTTTTTGAAAATTTATTTTTTTTCAAAAAACGACAGTGTACGCCATTTTTTATTTGCCATTTTATCTTCACATCATTTTTTATAATATATATACATATATATATATATATATATATATATTAAAAATGACACTGGCCGTCGTAAAAAACAACAACACATGCCGTTATTGTAAAAAAACAATGGGCCTTTGGACGACACAAGTGACAACATCTCTTTTCAATCAATTTTGTTAAAAATCAACATTGGCCGTCGCTTTTGGCCATTGTTTTTTGGTATTTTTTAGTAGTGTGCATGTGGATATCTATTCTTATCATAAAAGAATGTAGTATGTGTTTACTCAAAAAGAGCTGAACCTCAAGCAAAAGAGAGGGCTTGAGCTTCTCAACGACTACGACAAGAGTCTTCACTACCATCCAGGTTAAGATGAGGGAAAGACAGAATTGGTGAAATATGTTCTCCATTTGTCTAACCTTAGAGTTTTCCTCTTGGACTCCAAGGATAGTGGTGTTTTTTTTTAGGAGGTACCAAAGTCATCCCTAGGTGCTGTGGTGAGGACAAGAAAGTTTTAGATCCTATCTTGATGAAGATCAAGGGTGATGTAGGTGGGTAGAATGTACTGGCTTTTGAGGTTACTAGGGATGGTACATTGTGGTACCAAGGGAGATTGTGTGTCCCAAACATAGATGGATTGTAAGGAAGGATCTTTGTTGAGGCACATGAGTCTCTCTATTGTATTCATCCTGCTTTTACAAAAATGTATAATGACCTTAAGTAGATGTATTGGTGGATCAATATGAAGCGGGATGTGGCTTGTTTTATGGCAAAGTGCATGGTGTGCCAACAAGTGAAAGTTGAGCACATAAGGCTCGAAGAATTATATCAAGAGATTAAGTTGCTTGTGTTGAAGTGGGAAGTGATCAACAAGGATTTTTTTATTGATCTTCCTCAGTCTTGAAATCTGTTTGATTCAATTTTGGCCATCGTGGATAGGATGACTAAGTTTGCTCACTTTTTGCCTGTGAGGAAAAATTCTTCTACAGAGGATATGTGTAACGCCCCGAAATATCATCCCGAGATGCCACACGGAGCCCAAGGCTACACGTTGCCTCAAGCTAACCACTTAAGACAAAACACTACCCTTGGGTTCCAACACAACAACATACACAATACTCTAAGGATATATATATAAGTACATATCATATCATATCGCACATGACACGGAATATCGTTACACTGTACATATATGGAATGTCTATACCCAACCCAACCCAACAATACACTAGTCTGACATAGCCTCTATACAGAAAAATCAACGAGCCATTGGGAAAAACCCCCAACTGACTCAACAGACTAAAGGGATCACAAAACAACAGCACCAAAACTAGGAACTTGGTCCTCGAACCATGAGGACTCACCACTGAAGGAACATCGATGCGGTACTCGGATATCACTGTCGCGGCTGCGGCTGAGTACCTGAACCTACATCATGGTAAGAATGTAGCCCATAGAGAAATATGTGGATCAACACAAGATACGTACTGAGTATGTGGGGGTGCATGAAAAATATAAATAATATCATAAATTTCGTAAAAACGTACATACGAACCATAATGACACACCTGGCTTGAGTGACATTGAATCATGCAACTCATAACATCTTAGATAGGAAACGTAGGAAAAAAGCCTCATAAATCATTATAGATCATCATAGGAAACTTAACTTACCACATCAAAACTCGGAGTGACTCGGTATTTCAATAAACATGACTCTTATGGACAGGGGAGTTTCCTATAACCGACAACCCCACGTGAGCTACATGGAATACCAATGTTTGAAACCCCCGTTGGTGGGAGCGTCATACTATTTTCCAGGGAGTACGACCTTATAACTGCAATAATCACAATCAGGCTCTCTGGCCAATAATATCATCATTAAACAACCCTACGGTGGCACATAGGTTTGGGGAATTACCAAATTTCCCTCTCGGTGCTAAGTACTACTCCCCGACAAGCTCAGAACACATTAGGAAATCTACCACAACATTACAAGGGTCTATCATAAAGATCAAATCAAATCTCTTTCTCATTTATTAAATCATATCAATTTGTGGATTCCTAACTCAACACATTTTATCTCAAAACATTTTAATCTTCCTCAACATCAACAAGGTATCAATGCATTGAACCATAACCGACTCGACATTTGGACAAGGATATGAAGATTTAATACATAATATTTTCAACAATTTAGCTCATCAAAACCATCCAAAAAATACCAAGACTCATTGCAACTTCAATATCAACATTTCTCAATTTGCCATCCAACTCTCATTTAAAGGTACTTGAGACATCAACCCATAGTAGGGATATAGAATTTCCAATATCAATTGTAAATTCATAATAAGGAAATAGTGGAATGATAGTATAAATTCAGGCTTAACAAATTAAATCATCATACTCTCATAATCAAATACTTTTTGGACATAATTCCATCTCAACATCATACACATATCGGATGACATAATCCCATAGCTCATGGACAATAATATAAGATATAAAACCAGATTTCCAATTCATGGTAAAACATGTAAAATCTCATGTCAATGTAATTCAACAAAAATACCGGGCACAAGATCTAAAGGATAATCTTGTTCAAAGCCCCATATACCTAAAAATGGAATATGAATATGAACTTCTGACTCCGGAACTTTATTCACAAAAATAAAGGATTCTTCTCGAAGCCCTTAACATGATCAACTCGAATCCCAAATCAATTTGAAATTTCTACGGTTCAATCAAGAGACATAGAAGGATGAAATTTGGAATAGTAGGGTTGGGGTTTGAGACTTAGGAAATTTTGTAGAAAAAGGAGCTATTGAATACTCTTAATAGACTTAAATACATTTTTACCCGGATGGATTGGAGTAGGAATGACCAAAATACCCTTAAAAATTAAATAATGTCAAATCTGTCCTTTGGTGGACTGTTTAAATAGGCTGAAGTAGATCGTCCATAACCTATTGCTCCGATGGCCAAATTGGATGAAACCAATTTCATTGGAAAGAGGACTTTCAGAGCTTTCTGTTGATATAGAGTAGCTCACCCAGATCATTATGTACAAGGGGTTATGATCATTTGAAGTTGACCCTAAAATTCACCTGGCCTTAGTATTTTTTTCCTGCACATTTACTGTTCACCACTATTCATAGTTAGATCGGAATGATCATAACTCATCGCTCGAGTGTCCGTTTGGGATGATCCACATATCGTTGGAAAGATTATTCGATGATATACGCGATGAAGGGTCGTATATCCAGAAATTCAACACAAAAAAATTATTAATCACGATAAAGAATAGAATTCAACACATTTTCGTCCGAGATCTTAACGAAATTTATTTTCCGGGCATCACATCATCTCCCCCTTGGAAACATTCATCCTCGAATATTGATAGGTAGGTCAAGAATACTATGAAAATGAGTATATAGAGAAAAATTATCTTGCCCAAGCATATACTCCATTTTAGATTTTTTTGGATATCGTAGAAAACACACAAGCCAAGATAAACATAGCAATAAGGATTAAATCAAAAGAGAACGATACCTTTGACATGCTCAGCATTCGTAGGAAAGAGGTGGGGATATTTGGAGAGTATATCCGCTTCAGCTTCCCAAGTAGCACTCTTCACAGATTGATTTCGCCAAAGCACTTTAACCATAGGAACTTCTTTGTTTCTTAGCCTACGAACTTGAAAGTCAAAAACCTCTACCCGAGTCTCTTCATATGAAAGAATATCTTGAATACCCGAGCTTTCGGAAGGATCAATCACAACAGAATCACCAATAGACTTCTTAAGAATAGAAACATGGAAAACCGGATGGACGTTAGATAACTCCGCGGCAAATTCAACCTTATACTCTACCTTCCCAATGTGATCCACAATCTTATAGGGACCAATGTAATGGGGACTTAGTTTCCCTTTCTTCCCAAATCTCTTCACCCCTTTCATGGGTGAAACTTTCAAGTACACTAAATCACCAACATCAAATTCAAGGTCTTTCCTCCTTACATTTGCGTATGATTTTTGACGACTTTGGGTGATTTTCGACCTTTCCCGAATTAACTTAACCTTCTCCATGACCTCGAACACCTCATCCGATCCATTTGCGGCAGCCTCACCAACTTCGAACCAACCAATGGGTGATCTACACCTTCTACCATACAAAGCTTCAAATGGGGCCATTCCAATAGTAGCATGAAAACTGTTATTGTAAGCAAACTCGATTAATGCTAAGTGCTCATCCCAACTACCTTTAAAATCAAGCACACAAGCCCTCAACATATCTTCTAAAGTATAAATGGTCCGCTCGTCCTGGCCATCTGTTTGCGGATGGAAAGCAGAACTTAAACGAATTTGGGTATCGAGACCCTTCTGGAAAAATTTCTAGAACTGAGAGGTAAATTGAGTACCTCAGTCAGAAATAATAGCCAAAGGGATTCCATGAAGTCTGACGAGTTCCCGAATATATATTCTAGCATAATCTTCAGTTGTATACGATGAATGCACAGGCAAGAAATGAGCTGATTTCGTCAGCCGATCTACGATAACCCAAATCGAATCATGATGGCGACGAGAAGGAGACAAACCAACTATGAAGTCCATATTCAATTCTTCCCACTTCCAAGTAGGAATGCTAAACTCTTGCATCATGCCACCGGTCCTTTGATGCTCTATTTTAACCTGTTGACACGTGGAACACTTTTCCACAAATTTTGCTATGTTTCTCTTCATACCGTTCCACCAATAGATTTCCTGCCAATCATGGTACATCTTGGTAGCACCGGGATGGATGGAGTATCGCGTACCATGCGTTTCCACCATAATCCTCTGCTTTAAGTTATCAACATCAGGAACACATAATCTTTCTTGGAGTCTCAAAGCGCCATCTCTCCCTTGGGAGAAAACCTCCACCTTTTGATCTTTAACTGACTCTATTAACCTGACCAAGGTAGGATCCCTGGTTTGCTTCTCCTTTACTTCCAAAACTAAAGAGGATTCGGAACCGCTTTGCACTCCAATACTACCCTTAGCATCACTAAACAACCTAACCCCCAATCTAGCCAAATGATGTACCTCACGGGCCAACTCCTTCTTACCAATCTCCACATGTGCTACGCTACCCATGGACTTCCGACTAAGGGCATCTGCTACTACATTGGCCTTGCCCGGATGATATAGCACGCTCATATCATAATCTTTCAACAGTTCTAACCATAGTCTCTGCCGAAGATTCAACTTCTTTTGGGTGAATACATACTGCAAGCTCTCATGGTCCGTGAAGACGTCGACATGGACACTATAAAAATAATGTCTCCAGATTTTTAAAGAAAAAACCACGAAAGCTAATTCAAGGTCATGGGTAGGATAATTCTTCTCGTGAGGATTTAACTTCCTGGAAGCATAAGCTATAACCTTTCCCTTTTGCATCAATACACAACCAAAACCGACTCTGGAAGCATCGCAATACACCACAAAACCATCAACACCGTCAGGCAAAGTCAACATAGCGGCTGAAGTGAGTCGAGTCTTCAACTCCTGAAAACTCTTCTTCCAAGATTCGGGCCACAGGAACTTCACTTTTTTTGGGTCAAACGGGTCATAGGAGACGTAATAGATGAAAACCCTTCAACAAAATGATGATAATAACCAGCTAGACCCAAGAAACTTCGAATATCAGAAGGAGAAATAGGTCTAGGCCAACTCTTTATAGCCTCTATCTTTTGAGGATTAACTATAATACCTTTGGAAGAAACAACATGACCAAAGAAGGCTACAGAGTTCAGCCATAAGTCACACTTACTGAACTTAGCATACAACCAATGAGTTCAAAGAGTTTCCAACACTATTCGGAGATGATCCACATGATCACCCTCACTTCGAGAGTAAATAAGAATATCATCAAGGAACACTATTACAAATAAATCCAGATATGGACGAAATACACGGTTCATAAGATCCATGAAAGCCGCTGGAGCATTAGTTAACCCAAAAGACATCACTAGAAATTCAAAATAATCGTAATGGGTTTGGAAGGCTGTCTTGGGGATATCACATTTCCTAACCTTAAGTTAGTGATAACCGAATCTGAGGTCTATCTTTGAAAACTAGCTCGCACCTTGCAATTGATCAAATAAATCATCAATTCAAAGAAGAGGACATTTATTCTTGATAGTAACCCTATTAAGCTGCCGGTAATCAATACACATCCGCAAAGAACCATCTTTCTTACGCACAAACAGGACAGGTGCACCCCACGGGGACACACTAGGTCTGATAAAGCTTTTGTCTAAAAGATCTTTCAATTGCTTCTTCAAATCTTTAAGTTCCGCAGGAGCCATGCGATACAGAGGAATGGAAATGGGTTGAGTATCGGGAAGAAGGTCAATCCCAAACTCTATCTCACTATCAAGAGGTACTCCAGGGAGATCTTCTGAAAAGATATCAAGAAACTCATTAACAACATTAATTGACTGAATGGTCGGGGTTTCAGACTTAGTGTCTATAACCCGAACCAAATAGTGGATGCAACCCTTGGAAATCAACTTCCTAGCTTTGTGAAAGGATATGAAATGACCCTTAGGAATCACAGAACTCCCGGACCATTCGAGGATAGGTTCATCAGGGAAATGAAACTTGACCACACGGGCATGATAATCAATAGACGCATAGCATGAGTGAAGCCAATCCATACCCAGAATGATATCAAAGTCAACCATATCTACCTCAATCAAATCAGCATACATAACCCAATGAAAGACAGTAATGGGACATTTCTTATACACCCGCTTAGCAATGACAGACTCTCTTACCAGAGTAGAAACCAAAATAGGCTCAGAAATTAGTTTAGGATCCGTTTCAAAATTTACAGCAACCAGAGATGTCACATCAGAAAAACTCAAACCGGGGTCTATCAACACATAGACATAAAAATAGAAAACACAGAGCATACCAGTAACAACATTAGGAGAGTTATCCTTCTCATGATGAGGTGGTATAGCATAGAAACAATTCTGGCGTTGACCGCCAACAGTACTAGATGAAGTACCCTGAGGAGGAACTGGACGGGCTGCGGGAGGTGGGGCACTGGTAGCCTGACTCTGGGGACGGGCATCACGACTCCGCTGTCTGGCATACGGGCAGTCTCTAAGTAAGTGGCCCAACTTTCCACAACCAAAACAGCCCCGCTGCCCCATATAACACTCCCCATAATGGTCTTTACCACACTTAGCACACGAAGGAGGATGAGGTTGGTTGATTACACTGTCCTGAGACCTGGAAGGTACCTACCTATTCTCGACCTCCTGCCTGTCCCGATATTTGGGAGCACTAGCTGAGGAAGGCGCAGGTATAAATGGACATCTCAGAAACTGAGGGCGACTCCCTTCGGAGAATCTAGTTTGACCAGATCCCTGTTGCTCTGATCTGACTCTCTTAATCCCTCTTACTCTTTCTCTTTCCTTTATCTTATCTGACTTAATCTCTTGGGCGTGAATCATTAACCTAGGAAAATCAATCTCCCTATTGATCATAGCAGATCTATATTCTTTCACCACATAACTCGACACCCAAGTTAGAAACTTGCTCATACTAGTCCTTGAGTCAGCCATCATATTGGGAGCGTACTTCGATAGCTGATTAAACTTAAGACAATACTCCTTAACCAACATGGAGCCTTGTCTCAAATTCATAAACTCTTCTATATTAGCTTCTCGTAACTCAAGAGGAAAGAATCTATCTAAGAAAGCATCTTGGAATAATTTCCAAGTCACCGGAGAGGTATCTTTCTCTCTATCCTTATTCCACATCTACACCCAGTTATAGGCAACATCCTTCAACCGATAAGAAGCCAGCTCCACACTTTCTTCCTCGGTCACATGCATAATCTGTGTAATTTTCTTTATTTTATCAACATACATCTACGGGTCCTCACCTGCTCTCAACCGATGAAACTCTGGCGGATTCATCCGCATAAAGTCACGAATATGTGCTGCTGCCAAATTATTTTCCTGCAGAGGTAGAGCGTTGGCCTTAGTATTGGCGGTAAATTCCTGGGCTAGCGTCTGAAAAGCTTCTCAAAATTCGGCATGGGATACCGTCTCATGTAACGGATCAACCGGTTGAGGTTGGTTGTTATTTCTGCGAGCTCGACATTGAGGCATTTTCTGTCATAAAAATGCACAAATTAACGGTAGAAGGAAATAGTTGTAAGCATGATAGACTCTTGTAGAAGAAAGAAATGACTTGTCCTACAATGCCCCACAGGCTCTTGATCATAGGTATGGCGCACTATACATCGATGCTCAAGACTCTACGTAACGCGACTTGTCAGACTACCTAGGACTCTTCACAACCTTAGGCTCTGATACCAAGTTTGTAATATCCCAAAATATCAACCGGAGACGCCACATAGTGCCTAAGACTACACGTAGCCTCAAGCTAACCCCTTAAGCCAAAACACTACCCTTGGGTTCCAACACAAAAACATACTCGCTACTCTAAGGATATATATATAAGTACACATAATATCAGATGGCACGGAATATTGTTAGACTGTACATATATGGAATGTCTATACCCAAACCAACCCAACAGTACACTAGTCTGACATAGCCTCTATACAGCAAAATCAAAGAGCCATTGGGACAAACCCCCAACTGACTCAACAGACCAAAGGGATCACAAAACAACAGCACCAAAACTAGCAACTTGGTCCTTGAACCATAAGGACTCACCACTGAAGGAACGTAGATTGACACTCGGATATCACTGTCGCGGCTGCGGCTGAGTACCTGAACCTACATCATGGTAAGAATCTAGCCAATAGAGAAATATGTGGGTCAGCACAAGATACGTACTGAGTATGTTGGGGCACATGCAAAATATAAATAATATCATAAATTTTGTAAAAATGTACATACGGACCATAATGACACACCTGGCTTGAGTGACATTGAATCATGCAACTCATAATATCTTAGATAGGAAATGTAGGAGAAAAACCTCATAAATCATTATAGATCATCATAGGCAACTTGACTTACCACATCAAAAATCGAAGTGACTCGGTATTTCAATAAACATGACTCTTATGGAAAGGGGAGTTTCCTATAACCGACAACCCCACGTGAGCTACGTGGAATACTAATGTTTAACCCCCGTTGGTGGGAGCGTCATACTCTTTTCCAGGGAGTACAACCTTAAAACTGCAATAATCATAATCGGGATCTCTGGCCAATAATATCATCATTAAAAAACCCTACGGTGGCACATAGGTTTGGGAAATACCAAATTTCCCTCTCGGTACTAAGTACTACTCCCCGATAAGCTCAGAACGCATTAGGAAATCCACCACAACATCACAAGGGTCTATCATAAAGACCAAATCAAATCTTTTTCTCATTTATCAAATCATATCAATTTGTGGATTCCTAACTCAACACATTTTATCTCAAAACATTTTAATCTTCCTCAACATCAACAAGGTATCAATGCATTGAACCATAATCGACTCAACATTTGGAAAATGATATGAAGACTCAATACATAATATTTTTAATAATTTAAATCATCAAAACCATCCGGAAAATACCAAGACTCATTGCAACTTCAATATCAACATTTCTCAATTTGCCATCCAACTCTCATTTAAAGGTACTTGAGACATCAACCCATAGTAGGGATATAGAATTTCCAATATAAATTGTAAATTCGTAATAAGGAAATAGTGGAATGATAGTATAAATCAAGGCTTAACAAATTAAATCATCATACTCTCATAATCAAATACTTTTTGGACATAATTTCATCTCAACATCATACACATATCGGATGACATAATCCCATAGATCATGGACAATAATATAAGATATAAAACCATATTTCCAATTCAAGGTAAAACATGTAAATTATCATGTAAATGTAATTCAACAAAAATACCAGGCACAAGATCGAAAGGATAATCTTATTAAAAGCCCCACATACCTAAAAATGGAAGATGAATATGAACTTCCGACTCCGGAACTTTATTCACGAAAATAAAGGGTGTTTCTCAAAGCCCTTAACATGATCAACTCAAATCCCAAATCAATTTGAAATTTCTATGGTTCAATCAAGAGACATAGAAGGATGAAATTTGGAGTAGTAGGGTTGGGGTTTGAGCCTTAGGAAATTCTGGAGAAAAATGAGCTATTGAATGCTCTTAATGGACTTAAATCCATGGTTTATCTAGATGGATTTAAGTGGGAATGACCAAAATACCCTTAAAAATCAAATAATGTCAAATCAGTCCTTTGATGGACTGTTTTGATAGGCTGAAGTAGATCGACCATAACTTTTTGCTCCGAAGGCCAAATTGGATGAAACCAATTTCATTAGAAAGAGGGCTTTCAGAGATTTTTATTAATATATAGTAGTTCAACCAGATCATTTTGTACAAGCAGTTATGATAGTTTGAAGTTAACCCTAAAATTCGCCTTGCCTCGGTATTTTTTTCCTGCACATTTACTGTTCACCACTATTCACGGTTAGATCGAAATGATCGTAACTCATCGCTCGAGTGTCCGTTTTGGATGATCCACATATCATTGGAAATCTTATTCAATGCTATATGAGATGATGGGTTGCATATCAATAAATTCCACAAAAAAGGTTATTAATCACAATAAAGAACAGAATTCAACACATTTTCATCCGAGATCTTAACGAAATTTTTTTCCGGCGCATTGTGAGGTTGTATCTTTACGAGATTGTGAAGTTTCATGGGGTCCCTATTTCTATCATCTCAGATTTTGGTATGTAGTTTTATTACACTTTTGGAGGTTGTTTCATAAAAAATTTAGAACCAAGGTGATTCTTAGTATGACTTTCCACCCGCATTCGGATGACCAAGAGAAAATAACTATTAAGACATTGAAGTATATTCTTTAAGCTTGAATGATTGATTATGGTTGTAGTTGGGTTGAGAATTTGCCTCTTATAGATTTTTTGTATAATAATGGCTACAATTCTAGTATTGGAATGGCTTAGTTTTAGGCCTTGTATGGTAGAAGATATAGGTCTCCTATTGGATGGTTCGAGGTTGGTGAGACAGAGATGTTTTCTCTGGATTTGGTTCACCAAGCCATGGAGAAGGTTAAGGTGATTCGGCAAAGGCTTAAAGCCATCCAAAGTTTCCAAAAGTTCTATGCAAATGTAAGGCATAAGAAGTTAGATTTTGAGGTTGGGATTAGGGTGTTCTTAAAGGTGTCTCCCATGAAAGAAGAAATATAATTTAGGAAGAAAGGGAAGCTCAGTCCCTAGTATGTTGTTTTATACTTAATTTTAAGAAGGGTTGGAAATGTTCCGTATGTGTTGGAGTTGCCTTCTAGATTGAGCTCCATAAACCCAGTGTTCTATGTTTCTATGTTATGAAAGTGTGTGGATGATCCATTGCAAATTTTTCCTATTAAGGAAGTAGGTATTTTATATTCCCTATGTTATGAGAAGGTCCCTATTGAAATCTTGGATCGACAGGTTTGTTGGTTGCCGACCTAGGACGTAGATTTGGTGAAGGTTATATAGAGGAACCACAACATTGAAGAGGATACTTGGAATGCTGAAGAAGACATGAATTCCAAGTATATATCCTTGTTTTTTACTCCAAAAGATTGTGCAATAGGTATGTGTTATTCTTAACATCTTTAATTTCTAACTTAGTTAAAGGTCAGAGTCGGGGTGTTTGGGGTTTGATCGTGATAGTAAATTCCTTGTCCCATTATCTGGGATGAATGATCTAAGTGGGGAGAATTTAAACACCCTGGGTTTTGGCTGTTGGAAATTTCCTGAGCTATGAACTCACTGTACTAGTAATGACTCACCATAAGAGTCGTATAGTATAGGTACGGGTCAGGTGACCCTAGTCATTAGGTGTCCAGTGGGTGGTGGTTAGGTTTTTAGTCTTGCTAATGACCTGGTTGTATGAGTCATTAGGTGTGGTGATGACTCGTTAAGACTATCCTTAATTAAATTAGATACATAGTGGCTTGACATGTCTTTAAGTAAGAGTGGCTCACTATGAGCCATGATGATAGTTTACAATAGGTAAGGTTGAGTTTTATGTTGTCCTGTGTCCAATCCCATGGGTTCTGTCTTGGATACCACTAGACCATATGAGTTGTATTGCCAGGTCATGTGTGGTGTAATGGAGTCGTATGGTTGACAGTGTGTTGGTGACCAACTCATTGACTTGGTGATGACTCAAGGGTACAAGTCGTATGTTGTGGTCACGAGTTAAGGGGTCAACTTGTAACCACCTACGGTTCTTTTTATAGTCTTAAGTTGGAGGCACTATGGAAATTTCTCACTTAAAACCCTTGAGGTCCAACAACCCTATAATACTTTTTGGACATTCATTCCACACTTTACTAGATTAAACATCCTCTTTACTCAACAAATATGTTTGAATGTATGGTTTTCATGGTTTTGTTATGGTTTTTAAATAAAGGTTAGGGGTTTTGGTTATTCATTGATGGATATTGTCTCTCATGGTTTAATTATGGTTTCCCTTGTTTTAATTATGGTTTTCCACCTGTGGGTTCATGGGAATAGTGATTTAATTAAGGATTCATGGTTGAGCCCCAAATTTGATGATTTTGGCTTTGATAATGGCATTCCCTCAACCTATTTGTGAAATTTTCAATGATAATATTTTATAATATAGTTTGACTACTCTTGGAATATTTGCATTGCATAAATGTTTTAAAAAATATGAACTGGTTTGGGTTGGTTTTATATGATTTTGGAAATGCCTTCGTGGTCATTATTTGATTATATATGGTTTTGGTTTGAATGAAAAATGGTGGAGTCTAATTTGGTTTACTGGTTTATATGGCATAATTAAATCATCTTGCCAACTCTAATTTTGGTATGATGTTATCAATGGTTAATGACCAGTTTAAATACTCCGTGGTAAATGGTTAGGGATGTGTAAATAGTTTAATATGGGATTAAAAAAAGTTGAGTAGCAAAGTCGTGAAAGGTGGGGTCCTTGGGGGATCATCACTAGAAACTCACGCTTGCTGATGTGATGGTGGTCTTGGTGACCGTGTGCATTATGTAATACTTTATATTTTGGCCAAGTACTAGTCATCTCAGGTTCTTTTCTCTAGTCGTGCAGTGAACACACATCGAGGTCCTTTTAACAGTGGGAGATAAACCCATATAGCCCGTGGGTGATTTTAGGATGACAAAGTTACACAACCCAGGTTAAGGATTTAAATGCATGCCAAACCTTGTTCCATACCCCAGCATGATATATATGTATATATGTATTTGTCATATGGTTATTTTATTTTATTTTGAATGATGGCATTACTTTATCTTTATTGATGAGTTATATGCTAGCATTCACTTTGATAACTGTCTTCGGGTGTTGTATCACCATGCAATGTAGGAACTGGACATACTACCATTCCTCTTTCTCAGTGACTTGGATTCGGTGACAACTTTGATTCAGATTGAAGTGGTGATTCTACACTCCGGAAGGCTCCATTTTATGTTATGGACTTTTTTTATTATTGTTATTTCATTGGTTTGGTTTTTTCGATGGTCTGGGGCATGTCCCTACCGGATGTTCTTTTATTTTGTTTAGAGTCTTTGTCAGACTACTATGGTCATGGGCGGTTTCCTTAATAGTATTAGCATTGGGATTAGTAATTGTCAGATATTTGGCTGTGGCTATTTGGTTATGGTTGTAGACTTTATCTAATGTCTTCAAATTACTATTGTTTTATCTTGCTATATGTTCAAAATTCATCCGACATGGGATGTAGGGTGCTTAATGGTATGGTATTAGGGGTGGTCTCCGATCCTGGTTGGACTTGAGATACCCGACACAACTAGGCCCTGGTTTGATTCATTTCATTTATACCTACAATTTGATGTCAATAAGGAAATCTAGAAGTTTTACAAGAATTGTTGTGATTAGTTCTTCTAGAAATTTAAGGATTAACAAGACTGAATCAATTCTCAAAATAGATGGGATTCCTAGTATGATTTCAGGATTTGCACTTTTTTATGCCTTGATAGAATCTGACTATGATTTCATCTCCTTCAGGTTCCATTCGTCCCGTTTTTTTCAAGAGAAAAATGGGTGTTTGAATTCTTTATATTATGATCATGAGAAAAAGTAATCATTTCACAATTAAAGTGTCCTCCATGTTTTTCCAATTGATGCATATATGCATCATTTGACTTTTTATGGTGTCCTTAAAAATCTTCTGTATATTTCTATTATTTATTGTGATTAGACATCCACTTCTAGCTTCTCTTCCATGTTCTCGGTAAGCTCTATTACTTTTTAGGCGTGAAATGTTCAATCTTTTGTGATTAAAAATCTACTTCAATAATTTATGAACTTTGAATATACACTAATTTGGTGTTGCAGATGTCCGAATAGATACCAACAATGCCTTTTGACCAGAATCTACTTGTAACATCCCGAATCTGGTACCCGAAATGCCACACGATGCTCATGACCCCGAATGACCACAAGCTAACCCATGACTAATATTTGTACTGAGCACTGCATAACATACTGTATAAATGCAGAAAAAGGATGAAAGACCATAAGGTTCAAATATCTGATAAAAACATAATTTCTGAATAATATGTATCACCATACCAAAACTGAAATAACTATCTGAACATACTAGTCTGAAAGCCTCTAAACTGTCTCAATAAGGAGTTGATGGGACATATCCCCAACTAACCCAAACTAATGGAATAAACTAAGTACTGAAAGAATGATATAATCAAATAATAACATCCTCGAATGATGAGGACTCACTGCTAGTCTAGCTGCTGAACATCTGATCCACTAAGGATGATCTAGAGCTCATAGTTTTGAAACTATGGTATAAAACTCCATAGCGCAAATGCGTCAGTACGATTGAATATACTGGTATGAAAGTGAGGTAGGATGAATACAAGGGGTTTATATGCATGAACAATACTAACTGACTGAATAACATATACGTGAGAACACATGCATGAATACGCGAACTGTAACTAACATCATGACATCACTAAATCTGAATACTAATAGCATAAGTTTTTGTATAACTAATATACTATTATCTTAATGACTATGTCTGACAGTCCTTTTTCTGATGGAACTAGATGAGTTTCGTACTGAGCTGGGTGACTGTATCTGACAATACTGAATTCTGTAGAACTATCTTAGTTCTATTACTAAAATTAAGACTAAGACTGTGGGAAGTAGTCATTTAAACGATATTCCCTAAATGAGATAATATAATTGAGTTGGGGTCCAATCTGTAACCCCAATCGGAAGGGTGTCAATATTGTACCACTGGTAAGGACAAGCTATGAGTAATCCCTTATCTAATAGGTACTCTAAGGAGAATGGTGGGACCCTCATATAACAGGTTAAGCCACCCCATCTACCCTCAACTAGCAGGTTTGATATCTCAACCTACGCTAGCTACGTAGTTTTGGAGTACAAGGATTGCTTCTAAGAATCACACCCTCTAATAACAGGTGAGTTCCCATCTTTGGTCTCACTCGGTGCTGAATCCTACTCCCATCTGAATAGACACTGAACATGATTAACTGAATTGAAGTGGACTGCGTTCATTGAATTCCGTTGACTGATGGAATATTGGTGAGATCTGATAACTGACTGAGAATACTAAGATTACTGAGATTACTGAGTTTTCCTGAGTCATGTGACTGACTAAATTCTACTGAGTTCTGAAACTGACTAAAAATACTACTTATCATGGTGTGATTGAGATTATCATGAAACTGATACTGGATCTAGGTATACAACTAAATTGTCAGGTACAAGTACCCCTAGGACTCGATAGCATGAAACTGATAAGACATGATACTTCTTGACACATGACCATAGTCAACAATTCATATGACAACCATTGGGGATTTTCATGAAGTATTCACATGCTATAAGCTTACACATGAATAGAAATGCATGTAAACATATCATAATTTCATAAGCCTAATCTTATGAGCATTACGTCAATCTATTACAAAGCATAACAATAACATGTGAGTCATATCAAACATAAGGGAGAAACATGGATTCATTAATTTTGGTCACAAATGAGTCATAAGGCATAATTCCTATTCTCTTAGGCATTTTATCAAACACCTTGCAAGCATATCTTTAGGCTTAGGTATGAATATTGAAATAATACTTCAGGGCAACATTTTACACTTCCAATGCAAGAATTTCAACCACATAATAACATATTTTCATGATAGTCATTACAGACTTCAACTTGGAAATCAAACAACAACATAAACATGGATATCATTAAATTCATACCATGGAATCCAAAGTTTATATTTCAAATAGGGTTTGTTGAGCTTCATGGGTGAAAAGAACCCATGAATCAACACTTGACATACCTGGGTGGATGATTTCTTGTAGATTGGTGGAGGAAAGCTTGAATTCTTGACTTATAATTAAACACCTAGGGTTTCTTGTTCTTGGGGATTGATATTTGAGAGAAACCCTAATTTGGTGTTATAGATGAATAAAAAGGTTATGAGCACTGGTCTGGTATAATTAGGGGTCAAAACAGGTGGAAAAAGACCCAAATACCCATTTAAAAATAGCTTAAAATCACTTATCAGAAGTGGCGATGGTTTAGTCGACGGTCCATCGCTGGCTCGAAGGTCCATCGGTCCTGACCGTCGAACTTAGCCAGAACCTGAACTTTCTGCCTCGTCTGCACCGATTTAGGTGATGGTCCATCGCTAGCTCGACGGTCCTTCAGTCCTGGTCGTCGCACTTGACCATAAGTTTGGTTCACTGCCTTAGTCTTGACGGATTGGGCGATGGTCCTTCGCTAGATCGACGGTTCGTTGGCCTGATAGTTGCTTCTGGGTAGTTCCGACAGTTCTCTGTAAAACGTCCATAACATTTTAATCCGGTACTGGATTTGGATGAAATTGGTTTTGTTGGAAAGCTAATTCAATTTCCCACATGATAATTAGGGAAATTCTATCTGATTAAAACATTAATTATTTAAAAGTTCATCACTAACTCTTCTAGAGACTAGATATGACTTAAAGAAAGTTTAGGGTATAATAATATCTCCCCCTTGGGAACATTCATCCTCGAATGGGACCGACTAGACTGGGAAAGCTTACAGAATGATCTTACTTAAGGGAAGTGAACATTGAACATGTCTATATGACTGAACTTCTGATATACTAAAATCTCATACTAAATATGCATGTCTGATGCATGGATATGTGACGGATAGTTTTCATGAATGCACTATTGAAATTACTAAAAGGGTGAGTTTTTAATGATGAGAATGCATATCTGATGCATGAATATGTGACTGGCATGATACTTGAACATATGAATGGATATGCGAAGGTATTTGATACCAAGTTTATAACTGAAATTTGAACATGAAACTGAATAAGCTTAAGGAAAGCTATTACCTTGGGGTAAGTCTGAGTTTGCTGAGAAGAGGTGAGGATACATAGTCTGTATGTCTGCTTCTGCTTTCCAAGTAGATCCCTTAATGGATTGATTCCTCCAAAGAACTTTGACTTGAGGGACTTCTTTGTTACTCAGTCTACGAGTCTGGTAGTCAAGAATTTTGACTGGAATCTCTTCATAAGAGAGGTTGTTTGTAATACCCCGATCGTTTCTTAAGCCTAAATCTATCTTTTGAGTGGATATGTATGACTTCCAAAGTTATTTATGTCTAAACCATGTTGTATTTATCTAATTTCTACTTTTTTTTCATGTAGATAATTGAATAAGCTTTCCATCGATACCAATTTCATCAAAATCCAACATCGGACGAGGGAGTTATGGCTGTTTTACTAAACTGTATCGGATCACCCAGGTTTGACGGTGGACCTAGTGGACCGTCAGGTCCTTCGTGGACCGTCAAGTTCCCCATCAAGACAAGGCAGTGACTCCTTTTTCAGGCCATTGTGTGATGGCCAAGTTGGTGGACCATCAAAAAGTTGACAGACCGTCAAGAGGTCCTTCAGGTCGAGACAGAATGTCTCATTTCTGGCCCTCGAGTGACAGACGACTTGGTGGACCGTCAGTTTCCTGCTGGAACGTCACTTCGACTATCACGTTGAGGTAGAACATTCCATTTTTGGTACTCGAGTGACGGACGATCTGGTGGATCGCCAGGAGACTTAACGGATCATCTGATCGACCGTCACAGGCCCCGATCAGCAAATTTCAGTATTTTCAAAAAAGGGTATCTTGGTCATTTCCACTCCTTGTGGACTTATATATATATCTATGTAGAGAAGAGAAGATCATTTCTCTCCATTTCTCTCGAAATTTCTTTCAAGAATTCTCTAGAAACCTAGAGTTTCTTCCAAACCCAATAATAAAATCATCTACAAGAAATTCAAGAAATCTCCCATAAGTTTCGTCAAAGTTGTTCAAGAACTAAGTTTCCCAAGTAAAAGGCATCAAGAATCTTGTCCCAAAAGTGTGAAAAGAGTTCCAAAAAAGTTTCCATATCTTTAAATCAAAATTCAAGGTATGTGGGGTTTGAACAAGAACACTCCTTTCATTCTTGTGCCTAAAGATTTACTTTCTATTATTGATTTACATGATTTTGCAAGTGGGTTTACACCCAAATTTCTTTATGTATGATTTATGAGACTTGAGTTGAATAAACTTGATATTTATGGTTATTTCACCATCATGCTTCTTAAATTATGTATTTATTCCATGAGATGTATATTGTCATTATATATTGATGATTTCTAAGTGATTTATGATAAGTGTCAAGATTTGTGTTTTTCTATGAGAAATTTGATTATTGAATATATATATATATATATATATCGATATTTGAATTGAAAGTCGAGAATGAGTTTGATGATGTTTGCTTGAAGCTTTGGCATCTGAAATGTACTTGATGTTGAGAAACATTGTTTGAATTTGAGTCCAGTTAGGAATCCACAGTCGTATATGATTTACCAATGATATATACTGTTGTTTTGGTCATCATGATAGACCCATGAGTTGATATTGATTGAGGTGGATTTCCTAATGCGTTCTGAGTTGAGTCTGGGAGGAGTATTTAGCACCGAGCGGGAAATTTGGTATTTCTCCAAAACTACGTGCCACCGCAGGATTGATGTTGATAGTTGTAGGACAAAGTCCGAGTATGATATTGTGATGATGAGATTGAGGTTGTACTCCCTAGCAAGAGTACAACACCCCTGCCAATGTGGGGTTCTCTCCTTAGGAGGGAAAAACGTTGGACTCCATGCGGCTCACATGGTGTAGTTATGTCGGTTATAAGAAACTCCCACGTCCATAATGATCGAAGTATCATGAGTTACCGAGTTACTCTAAATCATGAATCAAAGAGTTTGAGTTAATTTAAATGATTTATGAGATTTATGAAGCATATGTTATTACTAATGACTTACGGAAATGATGTTTTAAATAATTCAAGCGAAGAGAGTTATTATTGTCAGCATGCATGATTTTCTTATACATTTATGATATTATTTAAAATGTTGCATACACCCCTACATACTCAGTACATTCCTAAGTACTGACTCCCATAATATTTTGTACTCTATATTTTCTCATGATATAGGTTCTGGTGCTCAGTCTCAACAGCGACAGTGTTCTTTGAGTACCTTCACCTACATTTCTGCGGTTGGTGAGTCCTCATGGTTTGAGGACCTGTGTCTCCAATTTTGTCTGGTTAATAGATGGTTGTTTACTTTCAGTTCAGTACGAGTCAGTTGAAGATCTGTCCCAATGGCTCCTCAGTCCTATGTAGTAGAGGCTTTATCAGACTAGTGTACCAGCGTGTACAGAGATTTCAGTATTTTGTTTGTACAGGGAAGTATTACTTCATGTTTCAGTATGTTCATGACATGGTTATTCCCCCTTATCTTAGCATGATTTGCGCTATAATGAGTTCTAAAAGTGATGACAAGCTTAGAGGGTTAGCTTGAGGTCACGTATGGCCTTGAGTACTATGTGACATCTCGGGATAGGTTCTTGGGGCGTTACATTGTTCTGAATGTCTAAGACCGCTACTGGGACTACAAATGTTGGGTCACACATGAACTTCTTTAGCAAGGAGACATGGAACACTTGATGAACTGAGGCTAGATCTGAAGGCAATTCGAGCTCATAAGCTACCTTGCCGAAACGACTGAGAATTTTGAAGGGACTGATATATTGGGGACTGAGATTTCCCTTCTTTCCAAACCGCTTCACTCCCTTCATGGGAGAGATTTTCAAGTACATATAATTACCAATCTTGAACTCGAGATCCTTTCTGTGCACATCTGCATAAGACTTTTATCTGCTCTGAGCAGCCCGGAGTCTTTTTATGAATAACTGAACTTTCTCTAAGGTGTCAAATACTAAGTCAAGCCCTACTACTGCTGTCTCACCCACTTTGAACCAACCGATTGGAGATCTGCACCTCCTACCATAGAGAGCTTCAAATGGCGCCATCTGAATACTGGAATGATAGCTGTTGTTGTATGCAAACTCAATCAAAGGAAAGTGGTAATCCCAACTCCCCTTTAAATCAATTGGGCACGCCCTTAGCATATCTTCCCAGGTATGAATGGTCCTTTCTACTTGACCATCTTTATGATGATGAAAGGTTGTACTAAGGTAAACTTAGGTACCAAGATCCTTTTGGAACACTTTCCAGAAGTCAAAGGTGAACTGGGTACCTTTATCTAAAATAATAGACAACGGAACACCATGTAATATAACAAACTCCTTAATATAGAGTCTGGCGTAGTCCTCATCTAAATAAGAGGTATGGACTGGAAGGAAATAAGCTAATTTGTTCATCCTATGTACAATGACCAAAAATGAATCATATTGACGACGAGAATGAGGCAAACCCGCCACAAAGTCCATGTTTACTTCTTCCTACTTCTAAGTAGGAAAAATAAACTCCTGCATGGACCCACTAGGCTTCTAATGCTCTATCTTAACCTGCTGACATGTAGAGAACTTAGCCACAAACTCTGCAATATCTCTCTTTATCCGACTCCACCAATAGATCTCTTTCAAATCGTGGTACACCATAGTGGCCCTAGATGAATCGAGTAGCACGCACAATGCGCTTCTTTAAGAATTTATTGCCTCAAGTCATTTACACCTGGAACACCTAGACAACCCTGAAAATGCAAAATACCATCTCGCTCTTGGGAGAAAACCTGTACTTTTTGATATTTGATTGATTCTTTTAACTTAACAAGACTAGGATCTCTATCTTTCTTTTCTTTCACCTCGGATACTAGAGATGAATTAGATCTGTTCTGAACCTATAAAATACCTTCTGTTGAATCGACTAAGAGGATACCTAGTCTAGAAAGTTGATGGACTTCCTGATCTAATTTCTTCTTACTGTCATCAACATGAGAAAAACTACCCATAGACTGTCTACTGAGAGCGTCGGCCACTACATTGGCCTTGCCCGGATGATAAAGGACACTCATGTCATAATATTTTAAGAGCTCTAACCACCTTCTCTGATGGAGATTAAGATCTTTCTGAGAAAAGACATACTGAAGGTTCTTATGATCTATGAACACATCTACATTAACACCGTATAAGTAATGTCTCCAAATCTTTAAGACAAAAACTATGGCTTCTAACTCAAGATCATAAGTCGGATAATTCTTCTCATGGGGTTTAAGCTGTCTGAAGGCGTAGGCTATGACCTTACCATGCTGCATGAGGACATAACCCAAACCTACTCTATATGCATCACAATACACTACGAATCCATCTAAGCCGTCTGGAAGAGTCAAATTTAGGTCTGAGGTGAGTCGAGTCTTCAACTCATGAAAACTCTTCTCGTAAGGATCTGACCACTGAAACTTGACTTTCATCTAATTCAATTTGGACATAGGGTATGCAATAGAAGAAAATCCCTCAACAAACCATTTGTAATGGCCATCCAAACCTAAGAAACTCCTGATATCTGATGGAGAGATGGGTCTGGGCCAGTTTCTCACTGCTTTGGTCTTTTGAGGATCAACTTTAATGCCATCACTAGAGATTATATGACCAACGAATTCTACTGAACTAAGCCAAAATTTACACTTATTGAATTTGGCGAACAACTGATGATTTCTGAGAGTCCGCAATACTATTCTGAGATGGTCTGCATGATCAAGCTCACTACAGGAATAGACAAGAATATCATCTATAAGGACTATAACGAACATGTCCAAGTATTGCTTGAACACATAGTTCATCAAGTCCATGAAAGCTACTGGGGCCTTAGTAAGACCAACGGACATAACTAAGAATTTGAAGTGACCATACTGAGTATGAAAGGCTATTTTTGGAATATCACATTCTTTGACCCTGAAATGATGATAGCTTGATCTGAGGTCTATCTTAGAAAAATAGATGGAACCCTAAATTTGATCGAACAAGTCATCGATTCTGGGAAGTGGATACTTGTTCTTGACGGTGACTTTATTGAGCTGGCGGTAGTCTATACACATTCTGAGAGAACCGTCTTTAGGAAGTCATTAATCCTTAAGAAATTCTCTCTGATTTAAACATTAATCATTTAGAAAGTCATCACTAACTCTTCTGTAGAATAGATATGACTTAAATAAAGTTTGGGGTATAACACTACTAATGATCAATCCTTAACAATAATGATCAATCCTTAACAATCGCACCGCTTCATATTTCTAAAAATCGAAAACAACAGAAAAATTCACTACAAATCTTCCATACTCTATGTTAACCATAGAGGTTTGCACTATTGCTTCTCTAAAGACATTCTTTCAGTCTCTTGATATTACTCATCTACTTGAAATAATTTTTGCCTGTGTATTTATGTTTAGATTTTTTCTAATTCCATTATTGAAGTTGTGGCAAATCATTAGCTAAATTAGGGTAAGAATTAAAGTTTTCTCTTTGTATGAATTTTTTTTAGTAAAGTTCAGGTCTTTTCACCCTCCCAAACTTCGTTCAATTATATAAAACACGTTGAACAAAAAGGCCGCATAGATTATAATACTTAGATTTCACATGCTCTTAAGGCGATGTACTTCTCTTCTGTTAGGCCTCGGTTTCCCATAGAAAGTGCAAGGATATTCAAGGATTGAGATATTTTTATGCACATAACCCTTCAACTGATCATATGCACCAACTAGATTAGCCTCGTCCAAAAATACAAGGCAAGACTGCCTACAATAGACTCTTCTGGTCAAGACCCCTCATATAGTGTGACTTTTAGTACATGTGTGGGTATATATATATATATATATATATACTAATTCAATGATAATAAAGAAATCTAGGCGTCTTACAATAATTATTGTGATTAGTTATTCTAGCAATTTTGGAATTACCGAGACTGAGTCATTTCTCAAAGTTTGTGGATCCAAGTATGATTTTAGGATTTGTAACTTTTTGGGTGTCGATGAAATCTTAGTATGATTTCATCTCCTTCATTTTCCATCCATCCTATTTTTGTCAAGAGAATTATGAGTGATTAAATGCTTCTTGATATGAATGTGAGAAAAAGTTATCCTTTGACTTTTAATGTGCCCTCCATAATTCATTAATTGGTGTATATTTACTAATCCTTTGACATTAGAGGTATCCTTCATGTTTTTATTTTTTTTCTATTTATTTTGTACATTTAAATTTGTTCTATTAACAATTATAATAAACTAATATTAACTTAGAGAAAATAATTTTCTATATACATATAAAAAGTTTTACGCACACTATATTTTGTCGATGGGAGGTTGGTCATGGTGACCATATGCATGATGTCACACTATATTTTGGGGGATGTACTTTTCATCCCATGTTTTTCTTCTCTTGTCGTGCGGCTTTACGCACTGAGACCATTTAGTAGGGGAGATGAACCCATATAGACTGTGGGTGATTTAGGACTGCGAAGATACACAACCAAGGTAAAATTTATAATGGCATGCTAAACCCGGTCCCTTTTCCCGGCATGGTTATATATATATGTATGATTGTGTGCAAATGGATGATTTTACTTGTCTTTATAAATGACATTATTTTATCCTTATAGTGAGATCATTCTAGCATTCACCAGCTAACCCATCTACTGGCGGCAGTATACCCACACTATGCAGGAATTTACTGTTCTACTTCTCTTACATAGTGATTGACTCGAGGATTAGCATTTGGACTAAAGTGGTGAGATTCTATCCATTTGGAATGGTCCATTTCATTTAATAGATATTTCTAGACACTTTGATTTTACTTTGGACATTGGTTTTGGCCGTGGTTGGGGGCATGTACCAACTAAATTTTATTACTCTTTTGGTTAGAGGCTTTGTAGTACTGACATGGGTTGGAATGAGCGGGATCAATATTAGTGTCGGCCTTTGCATTGGAATAAGTTGATGTGCTAACATCATTGGACATAATTTCTCACTATTCCATCATATTTTATTTTGGGATTAAATATATTATATTTTGGAACTTATTTTGTTATGGCCTGGTTTATGGCCTTTGGAATGGTTTGGTACGGTTGAGCCGTTGGTGTAGGATGGTTAGACTCAATAGAGTTGGTCATGGTTATGATGATATCCTAGAGTATTCTTTTGGTTACACTATCTTGTTATATGCTCGAATTTCAGCCAACTCAGGGCAGCGACCGGAGGTTAAGTTGGGTAACGTGGGTGGCCTGCGATCCCGGTCGGACATACGACGCCCATTACAACAAGTACCCCGGGTAGGTCATGTCATGGACATACCACAAAAATGTTATTAGATTCAGCTGCAGGTGGTCAAGCATTGGATAAAATGTATAATGAGCTATACACTCTCCTGAACCAAACTATACAAGGTAATCCAAAATAGCTGAGTGATATGTCAAAAATTGTGGTGTAGAAGACTTCAGGTATGATTAATGTTGATAGTGTCACAACATTGTGTTGCTTGGTTAGCCTCTTTCAAAAATCAAATGATGACATAATTCAGCAAGTTGAGTGTAAATCAATCTCAAGCCCAAGTAAATACAATATAGTAGGCTCAGGCATAGTGTGAGATTTGTTGACTAGTGGTCACTTTATAGACTCATGTGGAGAAAATTTAGAGTCGGTTAATTTTGTGGGAAATGTACAAAAGGGTATTAGAAGTATGGTAATGCCTACAATCACCACTACAAGTGTTAGTCCAATTACTAATATGGAAAAAATCAGGCTCTAACTTAGCAGTTTCAGTAGCAGTAGAACTTCCGGAATAACTCTTAGGATAGTAATATTGAAGAAACTTTGAAAAAATCCTAGCCAATCAAGAACAAATGGTTGCATAGATAAAAAAATCAGCAACTTATTTAGAAGAAATTAGAGATACAATTGGGGTGGATAACTTAGTCTTAGAGTACATGACCTTAAGAGGGTATACCAAGTGATATAGAGAATCTAAAATAGGTAATGGAAATCAGCTTGAGGAGTGATAGAGACTGTATTGACAGACCTCCAAAGAAAAATTAGTAGGTACTGCCAGAGAGAAGAGAGTAAAAACCAAAGAAGCTAAATATTTGGAGAAGTAAGAGTACACAAAAACAAAGGAAACTAAGCGTATACAAGAGAGAGAACTACAACCATCCCCACAGAAGTTCAAAAAGGCTAACGAGGATGCATTCTTTAAGAATTTCTTTGACACATTAATAAAACTTCACATTAACCTTCCTTTGATAGGATTTTTTTTGACAAGAATGCCTAAATACTCTAAGAAAGATGTGGTGACGAGTAAGACTAAGATGGGCAGTATTTAGACAGTAGCACTTACTAATGAGTGAAGCTCTGTGTTTATGATCAAGATTACCTCAAAGCTTAAGAACTTAAAGAGGTTCACCCACACTATACAAATTGGTGAAACTGAAGAGGTTCACGCTCTGAGTGACTTGGGGGTGAGAAAAAATTGATGCCTCAAACTACTTTTAATAGACTTGGTTTGGAAAAACTAACTCCTTGCTCAGTGTTGCGCTAAATAATGAATAGAACAAGAGTGGTGCTTGGAGGAATCATAGAAAATGTTCTCATCAAGGTTGGAAAGTTTATTATCCCTGCTGACTTTATTTTACTTGATTATGATGCAAATGACAGAGTACCAATAATACTGAGGCGACCATTTGTTTCAACTGGAGGAGCACTTATTGGCATGAGAGAGGGTACTATGACAATTAGACTGAATGGCAAATATGTGGTCATTAAGTTATACAAAACACTCAATACACCCTAACACTATAGGGTTTTTTGTATGATCATATATGTAGTAACTGATGAGTGTTGGGTTGAGGAGTGCAAACCTTCATTTACCTCTTTGGACTATCTCTTACCGTGACCCAAAACACTCATTTAGCCCGATGTTCAGAAACATGAGAAAGAGCCTGAAAAGGCAAGTGTATAAAAAGCTATAAAACTTAAGAGTAATCACTTAAGAGGTCAAAAAAGGTTAAGAAGATGGGACTTGAGTAAAAGAAAGAGGATGAAGAAATGCAGTTGAAAGTAGTGATGTGAGTCTTATCATGACAATAAATTAGGCGCTATTTGGGAGGCAACTTAATTAAAGGTAGGTATGTTATTTTTTTGTTCGCCATTAGTATCACAATTTTTTTTGTTTTTGTTAAGTAACAGATTGAAGGGAAGCCTGAGTACAGGATATCTAATCTATATAGCATGTCAAAGTAAAGGTGTGTTGTTCATTAGACCTCGTTGATTATTTAAGATGCAACAAACTAGGCTTAGAGGCTTCAGGGCATATTTATATTCTTATTTTTTATTTGTACTTTGAGACAAAGTGTGATTTTTAGTATGGGGTGGGAAATCTTTCAATTTGTTAGGGAGAAGTGATGCTGTATGATTTGGGTCTTTATTATTTTCTAGTTCTTAACTAAATTTTGAAAAAATTTAAAAAGATTTTATATTTGGTTGTTTTCGGTGTTTTTTTGTGAAAGTCTAGTAGAGGCACATTTCAACTACCCCTGGGATATTCTTTTTTCTATTTTTTTCTAAGAGGTACCCTTTGAACCTTGTATCTATTTGTCATTTTTGGAAGTAATTTTAAAATTTTGATGAGGAATTAATAAGATATTCTTACAATGAACTATGCATGATTACATGATGTGAGTTGGTATTGTTTGTGAAAGCATGTTGAATAAAATGTTCTTGCGAGATAATAATATGCATCCTTGTTCGGTGCACCAGAAAAATCTAGGCAGATTCAATCTGAAGACTCTACCCAACATCTTCTACTCCTTAATGAAATAACAGGTTGGGCAACTATCGGCTGAGCAACCTCCAATGCAGGAGGGACGTCAATATTGGGAGCCTTAACTACAGTCTATTTCCCTGCCTCAGTACCACGCTAATCTGTATGCATAATCAAATAGTACCCACCAACTTATCCCTAGAGCTTAACCAATGCATACCTAAGAATAAAGAAAAAATAAACCTCAGTTGAGATTGGGTTGGCCCCTGGCCCACCACTTGCTTGTGTGGATGAATATCTGGTGCGGGAGCATAAATAGGTTCTGGTGAATGCTGCATCTCTTGATATGTAGCTGAGACTGCATCCCTCATCTTTCCTTCACATCTAGGTCGTCCATGTGTTGTAATAGGATCCCTAGTCGTGGGCTTAGGGTCCTTTACACGTATTGTTGTAGAATTGGCCCTACCCATTTACAACAGAGTGAAACCAAAGGAATCTTTAGAAACAAACTCATATTTTTAGCACGAAATGAATGAATGAAGTAAAAATCTCCTAACAATATTTTATAGCCTCTCGAAGATAAGGAATGGACGTCATCATTTCGATCCTCGAGACTTTACTTGACTCTTTCCCTTGTACCTGCATTATTGGTGAACCTGGCTGTAACACTAATTTGTCATGACCCAATTTATAAGCAATAATGAACCCTACTTCACCACACCAGTAGGTCTACCAAAACTGTAGCCCAGAACTAAAAGTAATGGGCTATTTATCAGAAAATTGCACAATTCCAAAAATATACCATTAAATACTTACAAGTAATAATCATCAACATCCCACAACCATGTTGTGTCGTTACAAGAGATAGTATTCAATAAAAATATGTGTACTGCAATAGTCAAATATATATTAGTCTTAAAAATGAAAAGACTAGAAAAAAATAAATGAAGGAGAAAAGTCCGACTCTGACTGCAAGAGCTCACCCTATCTCCAAACTCTAACCTGCATGCATCTCAGCATCAGCGACGACAACTAGTATTCAGATCTGCACCAAAAAGGTACAGAAGTGTAGTATGATTACCAAAGCCATTGGTACTCAGTAGGCATCATCGTCTGACAAAGCTAAATCATAATATAAATATAATAAAATGCGAGATAAAAAAATCTTAGTCAAGGTAAGGGTGAAAATCTAGAATACTCCAACAGTATCAATAAATAATCAAAATAATAATAAGGAATACTACAACTATATCTACAAAACTGGCCCCTATAGTCAGTAATTTCTATAAAGTAAATAACCCAATGTGGGCCCTCAAAAGCTCGGATGGTGCAACTAAAGAGGAATAGTAACAGGAATTATAATAATGAGACGTATCTCAAAATCATAACCATCGACCCTTTCCATATTGTGAACACCAAACTCGAATCGGTTCCATAAATGGCATAAATAATATCTCAAGGCCGGACTTGAACCGAAACTCATATCATCATTTTTTAGACTTGAACCAGAAATCATACCATCATATCCTGGAATCAAACCGGTCATAATATCACAAAATGTTGAGCTGAAATTGGAACTAACAACATCTCCCAATTGTCAATCTTGAATTATGCATCATAATTCTAAAACCTCCTCAGCCTCAAAATATAAATTAATATAATGTTACAAGACTCTTGAATATACAAGGAGTTAATAGTAGTCATGGCCTAAGTAGGCCGAAGGGTCCCACTCCTAAATCTCTAAAGGGAAATATTATATGGGGCCTGCTTGCAAAATTGGACTTTTGAAATTGTCAACACGTCCCTCTATGCTCCAAGAAAATAAAACATCAAGAATGGGTAATTTTAAGCTCAAATAGTACTAAAATCAACGCATCAATAATCAAGAGATTTAGGGAAATAATTTAGAAATTAACCATGAATTTAAAGTAAACTTACTAAGATTTTTAGTTAGAAACAAGTAATTTAAGCTCAAAATCACCGTAAAATAACCTAATAATGTTTCTCCCAAATTCCCGCACCTTCTAGGGCTCTAAGAAATTGAACTCGTGGAAACATAAGGAGAAAATAAGGTTGGTGAAGGATTCGAGTTCTGCTTAAGAGGCCACTTGATCAGTTAAGCAATCACAACTAAAGAGGGAAAGTACTTCTTAAGCAGTACCCGCCAGACTTGTTCCTTCCACAAAAGAAAAAAAGAGTCGCTTTAGCGGCCTACACGTTAGCATACATGCTCCAATTTAATGGACCTCATATTATAAAGATAGGTCACCTAAGTGATCGGATGGCCGCTTCAGCGACCTTCGCTAAAGCTCCCAACGGGATGCTTTAGCGGATGCACCAGCTAAGACTTGGATAATTTTCCAACTGTCCATAGAACTCTTGAGATTAATCCAAAATCCTATGAATGATAAAAATCTATGTTACCCTAAAAAATTTAACAATATAGACTCATTGGCGTAGTCAAAATTTAAAAATGATGTCATTTTAATGAAAAGTAGGACCACACCATGGGTTATTTTCATTAAATTTTGACCAAAAGCTCAAAATGAATTCGAAAGCCTTGGGACCTGAGCCAAAGGTTCCCATTCCCTAAATTGATATTTTAGAACTGATGGAACTATCATAATTGGCATATAAGGTCATTAAACTTAATTTTTCACCCGATAGCCAATTCTTACAAACAAAGACTCAAAAATAGAGAATTGGCTTTATAAACCAAATGAACTACTCGACAATTGAACTACCATCTCCAACAAGTATTAAATGACTTAGAGAAGATATAGGAAATCTCTAAATGATAAAAAATATGTGTAAATTCATAATATGACCTAGAAGTTCATTACAATATCAACTAATAAAAGAACTTTGGTCCAAAAAAGTAAAAGGTTAGGATTTACCTGAAGGCTTTAACAGGTATGAATACGAGGTTCGCATCATGCTATTGATCTCCTAAGTATCCTCCTCTATAGTGGGTATATCTATTGAACCTTCTTCTTTGGAATCTCCCTAGTTTGCAATCATCTGACATCCCTGGCCAATATGAACATCGAATCCTCAACAAAGGTCAATAAGTCATCAAGATTAATCGAGTACCACCGAAGCATATGAGACTCAACGAGAATGTACCTCAACAACATAGAAATATAATTTTTTTAATGAAAATCAACAATATATGGGGGTAAGGCTAACTTATTTGCCACTCTCCAACTGTGTGATGGATCTAAAAAGGTCCAATATATCTGGTACTGATCTTTTCTTTCCTCTCAAACCTTATCATACTCTTCATGGGAAATACTCAAAAGAATACCCAATCCGCAACTCCAAATATCAAGTCACAAAGTCTACAATCTTCATAAGCCTTCTACCTACCCTAATTTGCCATTTGCCTATTTAAATCAACACGACTCTATCTAACAACTCTTAAAGAATGTCCATACCATGTGTCTTATATCAAAGGTATCGAACCATATAGTTGGACATCAACAAGACTAGGGTATAATGCCTCAAATGGCACCATCTGAATACTCTAATGGTATATATTAATATATGTGAAATATGCCAAAGCTAAGTGCTACTCCCACTGACCTTCAAAATATAAGACACAGGCTCAGAGCATATCATCAAGAACCTAATTCATCATGTGTGAATGTCCCTTAATTTAAGGTAAAAAATTTATGCTAAGGTCAACCTGAGTACCCAACCCCTCTTGAAATACTATCCAAAAGGTAGAAATAAATACTAAGCCCTGTTCTGAGCTTAAACATATAAGCACTCCCTAAGAACAAACTATCTCACAAAACTAGATATGGGTCCACCTCTCGGCGTTGAAGGATAGATAAATAGGAATGAAATATGCCAATTCAGTCAACTATCCTATGTTAACCCAAATATCATCAAAACCACATGAAGTGTGAGGCAAACCACTACCGAAGTCCATAGTGATCCACTCCTAATTTTAATCAAGAAATAGTAACCAAAATTATACTAATAATATGAATCTCAAAATCATAATGATACCGCTCAACTTATATGTCAATTTGATTGTAAGGCAGTTGTTGTCAATATAATTACCCAACTAAGAGTCGGGGTCAAATCCATGACGAACAATGTGAGTATCGATTGAGCAAGTCAAAAATGGTAGTTGCTTGATAAATTCAAACCTATTGTACAAAATGGTTTGGGTGGTTCTAATTCTTTTAAAATGTGAAAGTAATTCTTGGACTTCAAATGGACTAAATCAAGACTAAAAATAAATACTGTATAATCAGTTAAAATAGACCTTCGGATTATTCTTTACCTGGGGAAAATTATGCATGGTATCATGATGATTCAATGCAAATTTGAATCGTTGATCATCTGGTAATCTATGTTTACGGTCTTTAAGGCTAATTTTTCAACAAAACCTCAAAGATGTCACTCATTTACCCTTTCAAGTACCTAACGAGTGTGTCTAAAACCCACATAATACCTCAAATGGGTATCAATATTTCTAGGATGATACCCATGGTATAGCCATCCTCTTAATTACCCTTATGTCTAAGATAGTGAAAAATTTGTAAGACATACCCATAAATTATCTATTATGGATTTGATTCCCACATCCATCTTAGAAGGATGATAAAGGTTCCTAAAGTTCACCCAAACCGCTCTTTCAAGAGTGGTTTAGGCTTTGAAGGGCTTGGGATTTTCACCTATCAAACCCATTTAGGTATTTGGAAATTTCACCCATAAATCCCAACAATTTCAACTAAGAAATAGTAGAACCAATTATCAACTAACTTGAATCTACATAAATTTATCACAACCCACACATAATTGCATCCTATTCTAGGATAATCCCAAGAGGTAGATCTAGTAAATTATAATAATAATAAACACAAATAAACCAATATTTCCATAAAAGTTATCCATAAGAAAATAGAGAGAGGGAAAACCACACTTTAGAATCCAATGAATGTTCAATGGGTGATGCTAAATCTAGACTTAAAAGTCACTCTAATGTCTTCTTAGCTCAAGATTAGTACAAGTTTTTCTCCAAGCTCCAAGAAATTACAAAAACCTTAAGGTAAATATTTGATTTAGTGTTGTATAATGATGATGATTCCTAGAATGAATGGGTATTGAGCCTTAAATTGGATTTGGGTTAGCTGGCCAAATGATTATAATATTTCTCAAGTCCATGTCCTTGATTTTTGAAATTTTTTGGAAGGAGGGGAGTGTTTTCTTTGCATTTGCACTATGAACAATATTCTAACTATGGAAAAAACCCAAGTCTTGGTGTCACATTTTGACTTCATATAGGCAAACTAACCATATGGCTACTCAGACTTCACCAATTGTATGAGTGTAGTCAAAAATCCACAATGCCATGGGTACTTAGACTTCCCCTGCATCTATGGCACAAGACCCAATCATAAAGAGTTTCCCTTATGAATGTCGTCACTTAATATATCATAGGGAAATGCTCAACCAACATCATTATTAAAAGAAATAGACAACTACAAATGAAAATAATCAATTCAGAAAATTTTCATTCTTTATGTGTACTAAATTTAAGTATTGCAAGCCAACATGTACTCACACTAGGGTAGGGCCACACACACACCTAACATAAAGACTTGTAGTGACCTAACTACATAATACAAAAGCATAAGAAGGATTAAAGGGCTCCCTAAAACTGCATTGATAATAATGTTAAAAGTTGGGCATAGTGGCACGATCACAACACGATTGGTGTGATAACGGTATCGCGACCGCTGCCCTCAGCCTGCGATCGTGGTAATTGAGGCCATCTTATCCTCTGTTTTTCCTTATTTTTTTAAAAGTTGGCTCATTTTCTATTCCAACAGTTTGATTTAAGTGGAATGAAAGTTTACTAACTTGCTCATAGAAGACAAATTGGTCTTCATGGTATCACCCTAGAGGTGGTAGCCTCAACTCCCTTTAATAATTTCTCCATCATATCCTCCATGGATATCATTCTAGAGATAGTTGTTGTATTATCTCTACTTTTGGGAGTATATACAACCCACTTCTATCATTCTTGCTCTTCCAATTTCTTTGATCCCGATCCTTATATCCATCTTTGTCATAATAAGTCCGATCTTGATTTCCTTGGCTATCGCCTCAGAACCCCCCTGGTTATTCAAATAATTTTACTCTTCTTCTAAATAAGAATCATCTCTACTGTGGGATGCAACAACCTTCACTTTTTAGTCTTTGCAGATAATAAGTACTTGGTCAACAAGTCCATTTGCATCTCCAAATATGCCATATCTTAATCGTGTTCTTCCTTTTTCTTACGTTGTTCTGTTGTCATACCAACAGAAATAATAGGTCTTTCTACCACAGAATCCCTGGTATTCCAAGATCTACTTCGTTTGGTCATCCGATCAAGCATTTCTGAGGCCTCTTGAAAAGTTAGATCCATAAATGATTCCCCTGCATCATTATCAACAATTGGTTTTGTAATATAGTTCAAAGCATAATAAAGAGTCTCTATCAGATGAATATCTATCATATTGTGGTTTGGGCACTCCATCAACTTATTTTTAAACCTCTCCCAAGTTTTGTGAAGAGCTTCAGTTGGGAGCTATCTAAAATTACTGATCTCATCCCTCAATTGTACCCTCCTAGAAGCTGGAAAGAACCTTTCTAGGAAAGCCCCCTTTAACTGTCTCCAGTTGGTTATAGAATCAGACGTCAGTTCATTAAGCCATAATATTTCCTCTCCAGACATATACAATGGAAATAACCTCAAGCGAATATCATTCTGACCTACTCCAGTATTATCAAAATATTTGCAAATGGTGACAAAATTCACCAAATGCATGTTAGGATCATCTCCTGGCAGACCACTGAAGAACCCCTTTAGATGGAGGAGTTGGATCATCGTAATGGTGATATTGAGTTTTAATCCAAGTGCTAGAAGAGGAGGAATAATAGCTCCAGTCGCTCCTGCTCCATCCATTCCGTCGTCATTGTCATTGAGATCATACTAAATAGGTTGATGGTCTTGTCTTCCCCTGAAAGGGCAATTCCGATGTACATTATATTCACAGGTGCAGCTACATTCCCAGCACACTTTAGATTTACAGGATCTAACAATTCATCATCTCCTAGGTCCTCATCATCAGGATTTGGCACAAAATTTGGGTTATCAACATTTTGCTGATTTACTTGAGCATTAGCCAAGGAGGCTAATTGTTTTGCCTCTTCTGGATCATCCATTCTACCAATCAACTGAGGCTTGGATGTATTGGTAATAATAGTGAACATGATCTTCGTGTATTGCGCATACGCAATTATCAACCTACATAAATAAAAACAACAAATAAAAGTAAAGCTTTAGGATACTTTGACCAGGTCGATTAAAAATCACAAACTTAATTGACAATCGTATTCTCCGACAACGATGCCAAAATTTGATACACCCAAATTACAACCTTCTTATGAAAGTGTAAGTGGCTGCTGTCAAATATAGAACCCAACTGGATTAGGTGTCGAATCCCATAGAGAATATTGTGTTCACTAAGTCTTGTGGTTGTTATTAGACTATTGATCGAAAGGTCCTGAGCAAAAAAAAGGATTTTTGATTTATCAATTGTATAAAAATTCTTGTCATAGAAAGTAATCCACTTGTTTATTGTATTAAAAATAGTAATTCAGTAAGACTAGTCAAACTAGAATTATGGTTACCAAGATAGTCAAGTAGCTAGGGTTGTGAACTGTTTTGAATTTCCTATGAACGATTCAAATTTCAAGAATGAGTGCATTCTATGGTTTACCCATTAGTTTTTCAACCTAAATAAGTAATTTTATCCCTAATTCTTTCAAGCATTAGGAACATATTATTTGTTCAACTATATGCTCACATGGGCTGATCCAGTTAAGGCATCTACCCTCTATCCAAAGGTTAAAGCCTTGAGATTTGTGTAAACCCTTTCTTTTCCAAAAACACTTTTCCATTCGAACAAGTGATGTTCTTCGGCTCACTTTTCAAGTTTGCAACCAAGAAAAGTCATTAAAGTGAAGAAGGGTTTATGTAATATCAATTAATCATGGGAATCTACTAGATTCACAACCCAATTCAGCTTTTCACATCAAGGGACGAATAACCCTAGTTATGGGAACTTAGCCACACATCTCTCTGGAAGAAATAGAAGAAATCATTGTGTTGTTCATGAATTAATTCAAGAGTTACAAAAGTTACTAGAATTTGTTCTTGAATCTTCAATAGAGATAGAATGATTAGATCCACAAGATTTTCTTAACTCCCCAAAATACTTGGTTACAAAGAGTTTCTAGATTTGGAGACTATGATAAAACTGAAAAATAATAATCTCCCCTATAATAAACCTAAAAATGGTATTTATACATTACCAGGTAAAAAGAATCTAAATTTAAAGTCAGAAAACCACGTCAAGACTGAAGGCCAAAGTGGTGGTCCATCGTGGGGCTGACGGTCCACCATTTGGTCCGTCGGTTTTGATCCTGGGTAGTCACATTCAGGATAAGACTGACAGCCAAGCTAGTGGTCCATCGCAGATCTGACGGTCCACCATTTGGTCTGTCACTGAATCCTTCAGGAAGCGATGTTCTGGATAAGGCTGACAGCCAAACTGGTAGTCCGTCGCTGTCCTAACGTTCCACCATTTGGTCCATCGTTGAGTCCCTTCAGTAAGCAATGTTCTAGATAAGGTTGATGGACAATATGGTGGTCCATCGCAAATCTGACGATCCACCATTTGGTTCATCGCTGAAAGTTCTGAAACCTGGGGTTCTTCCTAAAACTTGACCGTAAGGTAGGTGGTTCGTCAAAGGTGTGATGGTCCACCATTTAAACCATCAGAATCACTTTTCTTCCACTTTCTAGAGTTTTTTCCTTCATCTGACTCCTTGCCCTGAAATACTAAAAACCAGAATCAAATGCAACCTCAGTTGCTTGAAAACATCCAATTTTCCCAAGAAAAGATGCAAAATATTCTATCAAAAGCCGAAACATCATACCCTCAACTTAAGATCATTTCTTTTCCTCAAGCAACTCAAAATCTAATTGTGAACATGAATAATATCATGACCAGCAACCAACTAATAAATCATTTTTCGCAATCATTCACTCATCATTTCACTCACATGAATTTAAAATATTAGGCTCTACACCTAGCATTAATTATAATTCAGCACACACACATGGATGTTATATCCCACAGAAAAAAACAAACCAAAGTAGCATTCTAGTTGCCCTTACAACAAAGAAGTCTACCACTCATTATATTATGTGGACATAATCTAAGCTCTCGCTCTCATTAAAGAAGTTACAAGAATAGTCCAAGTTCCCCTAGACTTGCCATTGCCATATGATTCACTCTCAAAGATGATTCGTTAGGATCAAACAGGTCTTTTCTAGGCTTATAATGAGGATTAAGTCTAGGTGAGGGTACACTTTTGGGTAAAGTAACTCAATCAGGTTTACCTCTTCTTTCCCTCACAACTTTTTAGATCCCAAACTGCTAATTTAATCAACTTGATTACAATCACCAGCTTTACTTTATTTTAGAGCATCAACCACCCTCAACTTATGTTGATGCAGTAAGTGGAGGTGCATAATATCTTTGGATATATCATGGCCAAATACCTTTAAACTATATTCTAAACCAACTTTCCACTGGGTGCTTACAATTTTACAATAGCTACCCTCAACTTAGGTGTTTTGCCTAATTTGAGGTACACAATGCCTGATATTGGGCCAGGGCCAGATTTGAATGCTAATGCCCTACAAAGAGTTAATTTGAAATATAGGAAGTGAATAAAACTACTAAAAAAATCAAAATGGGTTCGAGTGAAAGAAAAATCTTAGAGGGATTAATTATTTTGTCCAAGTGGACTAAAAATACAAGGGGGCCTGTCATCCTATCCAATTGAATCAGTTAGAGAACAATATTAATGACTCGAGCATGTTCTAGACATTAGCCTATGCAAGAACTGAAGATAAATGCTCACACTCAGGGTGACAACTGAGTTAAACTTCTTCTGCTACTCTTAGGATTTCCATCACATAATTCATGCGCCTCTTTCATGTTAATGCCAAATATAGACTCACTGAAGGTTATGCACACATCCTATGTTATTAGAGTAAATAATTACACATTCATGCTTGTAGTCTTACGCCAACATAATTCATTACTCATATCAACAAAGGGATACTGAAACAGGGAAATTTTTTATAAATAACACTAAACACAAAAATAAAAACACCCTAGACAGGAAATTAAAGATGCAAAAAAATAAGAACACTCTAGACATGCCGATTCTACTAGATAGAACATGGAGGGAAAATAGATCGGCAACAAAATCCACTATGGTACAAGTATAATTACACCACCCCCACAGAAAAATAGATGCATTGTACTCAAAGCATTGATTTAAAGTACAAGGAAATGGTCTTACTTGTTTTGTATCTTGATCATCTGAGGCATCTGTGAAGTGTGGCGAGGCTCCTGTGCCCTCACCTAGTTCAATGTTGGCCCCTATGGTGTTAGGGGCGCTCACAACCTCGCCCTCCATGATTGGAGGAATCGTCTCTCGGATAGATCCTGAACTGTGCTCCCGTGCTGGGGCGATGCTAGTGGATACCCCTGCTGCTTCGTATTCTTCTTTATTTCTCATCCTTTTTTCATCCTTCAGTGACTTCTTTCAAGCCCTCTTAATATCATGCCTTTCTTGTTGTTCTGGTGTTATTTTTGCTCCTTTTCTCCTCTTTGCTTCTTTCCTTAAACCTTTTTAATCCATTTTCTCCTTCGCTTTGGTCTTCACTGGTCTACCCATCAAGTACACTATACCTTTATCAACATACCTTTTCACCAAGGTTGGGTCAAAAATAGGCTGTTGTGTCTACTTATTCTTCAGCTCTGCAATGTTCGTATTTGCTTGTTCAAATTCAGCCATCAGGATTGTAAGGTTGGGGAGGGATAGTGAATCGAGCCTTTTGTTGATACAAAATTCCATGGTGTCCCTCCTAGCCTGAATTGTTTAGTATGGACGAATTGCATCAACCACAATTTCATCAACAAAAGGCTTGAAGTCTGCAGCCCACTTATCTAGCTCTCTCTGAAACCTCTTTTACATCTGGATAGACTTAGCAAAGTTTTCTGGTGTGAAACTGTACTCAGAAAAATCTGCTCCACCCATAAATTGTGCGGAACCTGACCCTGCAAATGTACCTTGGGGTACGAACTCAGGTGGCACATAGGTGGTTATGGGCATAGGCATATCTGTGGGAATCTCTATAGTATCAGTAGATGGTGAAGATTGAGTCTTGTAGGCTGGAGGCTTTGTGACACGTATCTTGAATTTTGAGTCTTCTTTTGACTTCTTAAGGTTTTGTTTGTGTATAGACTGGATATCATTATCTACTCCGCGAATCAAGGGCATACCAGCCTGTCTGGATAAAGCTGTGATCAAGCATGGAAATAGAAATGCACTAGAAATTTTTTGGGCCCTCACGAACATCTCATCTACAATTATCTGGCCAAAGTCAACTTATATCCCTGAGATCAAGCTCTCCACCAACACGTCTGTGTTTATCCAAGTTTCCATCCCCTTTTGTTGGCATTAATATCAAATGAACAATATCCCACCAGAATTTAGCCTTAAAATTATGAGAGTATTTTGCAATACACTCTGGTGAGTTGGTCAACCATGAGGGGTTACCATACTTAGTAAAAAATAAAGCCACCCACTGCCTTTGAGAGGAAGCATTTCTCAATATGTACTCAAGATCAGGCACAACAAACAGGGCCTCGCACTCTGGTCCAAATAACATCCAGTTGATTGTTTGGGATAAAATATCAATAGTGACTCCTCAGATAGGTACAGACTCTCTGTTCGGCAAATTTGTAATTGATGTCCCCTTTGGGAAATCCTGTTCTACCAGTGCAATATAATTTGCAAAGAATTCTCTTACCCAATTTGGTTGATAGGCTATTGGTAGATGGCTCATCCATGCCAGTTTATACTCGTTGAAACGAAATTCCAACGCAGTATATTCATGTAAGTCCTTCGTCACAGTCTAATGCTCTTCCACAAATGACCTTTTCATCCCTCTCGTAGTTGGTGTTAACCCATCATAGAACTTCTCGCGTGCTCCTTCTATCTTTCATCTAATCGCCTCCCGAACTTAAGGATCCTTTCTTCTAACAACATTAGCATCCTCAGGTTCAGTTTCTAAGTTCTCTGCTTTAGCTTGCCTTTCTACGTTGGCATCCTCAGTTTCAACATCTGCAGGATCAGTTGGAGTGACATCAACTATGACCTCATTTGTGCTCGAACTGGTACTGCTAGTACTATCCTCACTCTCCTCTTCAGACTGGAAGAGTGGGGGATTTTCCCTTCCACGTCGTCTTGTATTGTATCTGGATTCGGGTTCGTCACCACCCTTTTGAGATCTTTCTCCTCTATTTATTGGTAGTTTGGGAGTCATAACACCTGGAAAAAAGGTAAGAAATCTGTCCACAACAAAAATCAATTAAATCAGTGCATTTCATGACTTGATGATCAAAGTGGCGGTTAACCATTTGTGGGATGGTCCACCACTTTGGCCGTCAAAACTTATCCAGTTTCCTGTGATTTTCATAGCCCTACAATAGTCAGTTTGGTGGTCCATTGAAAATCTGATGGTCCATCATTTCAACCGTCACACCCCCTTCTTCGGGTTTTGCTTTCAACTAGGCATATTTTCGAGCATTTATTTAGCAACATTGTTTATTTAGCAACAATTAACAACCATATCATAGTCAAGTACAAATTTTCATGTTTTAATCACGTAGGTTACTCAGAATTCACCTAAAAATATTATTCTCAAACTTTTATTTGGAAACTTTCAGTAATACAAAGCAACAAAACTATAACAATATGCTAATTCCTTTCCAAAACAACTCACCAAACATAACCCACAGCTGAATACATCATTTAGACCAAAAAAATAGAATTATACACATACCTTGGTTCTGCAAAGAGAAAAGCTTACAATTTTAGAGAATAAGGCTAATTGGAATAACTCTTCAATGGTAATATTACTTGATTATGTTTAAATAGGAAAGAAGGGAGAAGATGTAGGGTCCTACAATAAGTTCCCGGGGATTCTTTGAACCCAAAGGATGTTGAACAATTTAAGGATGTAAAGAGGTTACAATAAATGAAACCGCCTTATTTGATCATTTTAAAATCTTTTGGGTAAAATATGGGCCATTTAACAAGGTTTCAAAGTCAAACCGACCCGACCCAGGCTTAGGGTTAAAATGATGCCAGACCTGACGGTCCGTTAGACTTTCGAAAATACATCAGGATGACCGTCGAAACCTACCAAGACCTAAGCACTTCTGCTTCGTAGTGACGGTTAATGGGACATCCCACCAAATTTCTGACGGTCCACCAAAGTCACCATCCTATCTTATCAGAACCCAAGCTATCTTGGTTTTTTATTACGATCGATTAGATAGTTCACCAACTTTGGGACGGTTCACCAATTTAACCATCAACTTGATCTAGTGAATGAACTTTCTTTCCTTTTTTCGATGGTCGAAATGGTGGTCCGCCATATGATTGGCAGTCCGCCAAATCAACCTTCCATTTTGTTCCAGTAGCGCAATTTTGTGTCCTATCTTTAACTGTATCCCGCCTTCCCCCCTTTTACTGCATTTTTGGTCCTACACACTCCATAAACACATAAAAAATGCACAAACACATAACATGAACTCTAACTATGGTTACAACAACAAGTTGAGGGTTGCGTCCCTCTAGCGCTTGATTTATCATCGTGGTACGAGTCATATATCTAGATTACTCAGACTTCATCTACATAGAAGGTATCAATACTTTTTATCGAGTCTTTTGGACCGATATAAATTTTAATTCATTGCCCGTTAACTTTAAAGATGATTTTGTCTTCATTTTCAAGCTCCACTGCTCCAAAAAAGTAGACTTGATTGACTTTAAACGATCCTGACCACTTGGACTTGAGTTTACCTTGAAACAATTTAAGTATGGATTTAAATAGAAGAAATGAATCGCCTTTGTAGAAATCTCTACTTTCAATCCTTTGATAATGGTACTTCTTCATCTTCTCCTTGTATAGGTATGCTCTTTCATAAGCCTCAAGACAGAATTCATCAATCTCATTCAATTGTCCTAGTCTTAGCTCAATTGCCGCCTTCAAATTAGAATTCAACCTTTTGAGGGCCCACAGAGCCTTGTGCTCGATCGGTAAATGACATAATTTTCCTTTAACAAGATGATACAGTGACATGCCAATTGGTGTCTTGAAAGCAGTCTGATATGCCCACAAAGCGTCATCGAACTTTTGAGACCAATCTTGCCTACTAGCATTCACCGTTTTAGCTAAGATGGCCTTAATTTCCCGATTTGAGACCTATACTTGTCCACTAGTTTGTAGGTGGTATGGGGTCGCTACTCTATGTAGTTTCATCCCATATTTTTCCAAAGCCGCTCAAAATACTTTGTTGCAAAAATCAGATCCTCCATCGCTTATAATAGTACGTGGTACTCCCAAGCGAGAGAAGATGTTATTTTTTGGAAACGCAACAACTCTCTTTCCTTTATTATCAGACAAGGTAATGACTTTGACCCATTTTGATACATAATCAACAACAACTAGAATGTACTTCATTCTGTACGAGCTTACAAAAGGGCCCATGAAATCGATGGACCAGACATCAATTAATTTTACTTCAAGCATGTTCGTCAAAGGCATCTAATGCCTATTGGAGATCGACCCCTGCCTCTGACATTGGTCACACTTTATGAAAAACTCATGAGTATCCTTGAATAACGTTGGCCAATAGTAGCCACTCTGCAACACCTTTCTAGCCGTTCGGTCACCTGCATGGTGACCTCCAACTAGGGAAGCATGGCATGCTTCCAATATGAACAATACATCTACTTCTAGCACACATCTCCTTATAATGTTGTAATCACATCGCCAAAAAAGATACAACTCATCCCAGAAGTAGCGTGTCACATCATGAAGGAAATTTTTTTTATGGAAAGAAAGATTTATCGGAATGACCTCACTCACCACATAGTTTACAAAATTAGAATACCAAGGCACTTTCACCATAGCAGTAGCTAAGATCTCTTCCTCAGGAAATGTATCATTTATCTCAACTTCCTCACCAACTACCTGCTCACCTTCCATCCTAGACAGATGATCTACAACTTAGTTTTCACAACCCTTTCTATCTTTGACTTCAAAGTCAAATTTATGGAGCATCAACACCCACCTAATTAACCTTGGTTTTGTGTTTTTTTAGCCATCAAATACCTCAAGGCTGTCTGGTCAGTGTGGACCACCACCTTGGTCCCTAGCAGATAAGCTCGAAATTTCTTAAAAGCATAGATTACAACAAGGAGTTCCTGTTTGGAGATGGTGTAGTTCTTTTGATCTTCATTCAGTGCTTTACTGGCATAATAAATAACGTGAAACAATTTGCCCTTCTTCTATCCCAACACTGCTCTAAGGGCAATACTGCTTGCATCACACATGATCTCAAACGGGTTTGATGAGTATGGTGCAACAATTATAGGGTCCTCAACTAGCTTCTTTTTAAGGCATTCAAATGCCTTAAAGAAATAAGTATCAAAGAAGAACTTAGCTTCCTTCTCCAAAAGTTTGTAAAGTGGATTTGCAAACTTTGAGAAGTCCCTTATAAACCTCCGGTAAAAACCAGCATTCCTAAGGAAACTACGCACGCCCTTTACTGAGATGTGAGGAGGAAGTTTCTCTATAACTTCAACCTTGGGTCTATAAACCTCTATCCCTTTTTCATAAATTTTGTGCTTAAGAACAATACCTTCTTTCACCATGAAGTGGCATTTTTTCCAATTGAATTCCACGCACCATTGCAGAGCTCTACTCAAATTCTCCAAACACACCTCAAATGAGTCTCCAACCATAGAAAAATCATCCGTGAACACCTCCAGGGTGTCCTCCACCATATCTGAGAAAATAGATATCATAAACCTTTGAAAGGTGGCTGGTGCATTACATAACCCAAATGGCATCCTCTTGAAAGTAAAGGTGCCATATGGTCATTTAAATATCGTCTTCTCCTGATCTTCATAAACAATACAGATCTTGGTTTAGCATAAATATCTATCCAAGAAGCAATACCACCTCCTTCCTGCCAACCTATCAAGTATTTGATCCACGAAAGGCATAGGGAAGTGGTCCTTTAAGGTACATTATTTTAGTTTGTGATAGTCCATATAAACTCTTCACCCAGTCACAGGCTTGAGTGGAATCAACTCATTCCATTTATTTGCAACAACAATCATGCCCCCTTTCTCGGGTACACATTGAACTGGGCTCACCCATTTACTGTCAAAAATAGGATAAACCACCTCAGCGTCCAACCACTTAATAATTTCCTTCTTAGCCACTTCTTGAATTGATAGGTAAAGATGGCGTTGGTTCTCGATGGTTGGAGTATAATCTTCTTTAAGTTGTATCTTATGAGTGCAGATGCCAGGGGAAATGCCAATAATATCTTCAATAGTCCACCCTATTTCTCTCTTGTATCTCTGAAGTACCAAAATAAGTTCTTCTACCTGTTGCTCACCCAAATTAGATACAATAATAACGGGTAGCATGTTTTCATTGCATAGAAACACGTATCTCAGATGCCCTAGTAGTTCTTTCAATTCCAACATCGGTGGCTCTTCAACATATGGCTTAGACGGTGGTGCTGATCGATTAGCAAGATCAAGATCCAATTTCTTATGACCATAAGAGTATGCTCATTAGCTCGTAGATCAATCAACACAATTCTAGCTGCGAGAAAAGGTCTACCCAAGATTACGGGAACTTCGAAGTCCACCTCACAATCAAAAATGATAAAATCTGCCAGAAATATGAAGCTAGCCACCTTCACCAGTACATCATACAAAATATCAAAAAGTCATTTTACCGATCTGTCCGCCATCACAAGTTGCATGTTGGTAGGTGTGGAGTCTCCCAAACCCAACTTTTTATAAAAAGCTAACGGCATCAGATTAATACTCGCTCCCAGATCACATAAAGCTTTTGCAAAGTCAAGAGGTCCAATAGTGCATGGGATAGTAAATTCTCCCGGATCATCCTTCTTCTCCACCAAGGATCTTGTTGAAATAACACTACAATGATTTAGATTATCCACCAGTTTGTAGATGACTAGTTTTTTCTTCGTCACCAGATCCTTTGTAAATTTAGCATATCCTGGAATTTTCTCAAGTGCCTCTACCAAGGGTACATATACAGTCAACTTCTTTAACATTGCCATGAACTTACTAAACTTTATGTCATCAACCTTCGTTTTCAATCTCTAAGGAAATAGAGGTGGTGGTTTTGGGAGAGTATTCACCGCTACTTCTTTTTTCTTCTCTTTCCCTTTTTTCCAACTCATCAACCTGGTGATGATTAGACGGGATATAAATGCCATCCCATTTCTCAAACTCCACTGGATTACCTTCTTCAATCTTAACAGCTTCTTCGATCACCTCATCATTCACAACTTTTCCTAAAGAAGGGCCTGATAAAACCTTACCACTCCGTGTGGTAATATCCATGCATGAACCATAATTCCGAGGGTTCTGAATTGTATCACTCTAAAACTTTCCACTCTTTCTATGATTCAACACTGCAGAAAGTTGGCTCATTTATTGTTCCAACTATTTGACCGAAGTAGAATTAGAGTTAACTAACTGGCTCATAGAAGACAAATTGGTCTTCATGGTAGTCACCCCAGAGGTGGTAGCCTCAACTCCCTTTAATAATTTCTCTATTATATTCTCCATGGACATCTTTCTAGAGCTAGTTGTCGCATTATCTCTGCTTCTGGGAGGTACATACCACCCACTTCTATCATTCTTGCTCTTCCAGTTTCCTTGATCCCAATCCTTATATCCAGCCTTGTCATAATAAGTTCGACCTTGATTTCATTGGATATTGCCTCGGAAACCCTCTAGTTATTCAAATAATTTTCCTCTTCTTCTAAATCAGAATCATCTCAACTGTGGGATGCAACAACCTTCACTTTTTTAGTCTTTGCAGATAATAAGTGCTTGGTCAAGAAGTCCATTTGCGTCTTCAAATGTTCCATATCTTGATCTCTTTCTTCCCCTTTCTTATGTTGTTCTGTAGTCATACCAGCAGAAACAGTAAGGCTTGCTACTATAGAATCCCTGGTATGCCAAGATCTACTTTATTTGGTCATCCAATAAAGCATCTCCGAGGCCTCTTAAATAGTTAGATCCATATATGATCCCCTGCAGCATTATTAACAATTGGTTTTGTAATAGAGTTTAAAGCCCGATAAGGAGTCTCCATCAGATGAATATCCATCATATTATTGTTTGGGCACTACATCAACTTCTTTTTAAACCTCTCCCTAGTTTCGTGAAGAGCTTCAATTGGGAGCTATCTAAAATTACTGATCTCATCCCTCAACTGTACCCTCTTAGAAGGTGGAAAGAACCTTTCTAGGAAATCCTCCTTCAACTATCTTCTATTGGTTATAGAATTGGGCATCAGTTCGTTAAGCCACAATATTTCCTACCCAGACAGAGACAATAAAAATAACCTCAATAAAATATCATTTTGACCTACGCTAGGGTTATCAAAAGATTTACAAATGGTGACAAAATTCACCAAATGCATGTTAGGATCATCTCCTGGTAGACCACAGAATAACCCCTTTAGATGCAAGAATTGGATCATATTACTGGTGATATTGATGTTTTCTCCAGGTGCTAGATGTGGAGAATAATAGCTCCAGTCGCTCCTGCTCCATCCATCCTTCATCATCATTATTAAGATCATATTGAACAGGTTGATGGTCCTATCTTTCCCTAAAGGGGAGATTCCGATGTACATTGTGATTCACAGGTGCAACTACATTCCCAGCACTTCTTGGGTTTACAGGATCCAATAAGTCATCATCTCCTAGGTCCTCATCATCTCCCAATAAGTCATCATCTCCCAACCTGGGTTATCAGTATTTTGCTGATTTACTTAAGTATTAGCCAAGGCGGCTAATCATTCTACCTCTTGTGGATCAGCCATTCTACCGATCAACTAAGGCTCTGGATGTATTGGTAATAATGATGAACCTGATCTCCGTGTATTGTGCATACATAATTATCAACCTGCATTAACAAAAACAACAAATAAAAGTAAAGTTTCAGGACACTTTGACCAAAGGGTCGATTAACAATCACAAACTTAATTGATAACCGTATTCCCCTGCAACATTGCTAAAATTTGATACGCCCAAATTACAACCTTCTTTTTAAAGTGTAAGGAGTCGCTGTCAAATATAGAACCCAACTGGATTGGGTGTCGAATCCCACAGGGAATACTTTGTTCACTAAGTGTTGTAGTTGTTATTAGATTGTTGATCGAAGGGTCCCGAGCAAAAAAAAGAGTTTTTGATTTATCAATTGTATAAAAATGCTTGTCACAAAAAGTAATCCACTTGTTGATTGTATTCAAACTAGTAATTCAGTAAGAGTAGTCAAACTAGAGTTATGGTTACCAAGATAGTCAAGCAGCTGGCATTGTGAACTGTTTTAAATTTCCTATGAAAAATTCTAATTGCAAGAATGAGTGCATTCTATGGTTTACCCATTATTTTCTCAACCTAACTGAGTGATTTTATCCATTAATTCTTTCAAACATAAGGAACATATTATTTGTTCAACTATTTTCTCACATGGGCTAATCTAGTTAAGGCATCTACCCTCTATCCAAAAGTTAAAGCCTTGAGATTTGTGTAAATCCTTTCTTTTCCCAACAAACACTTTTAAATTCTAACAAATGATGTTCTTGGGCTCACTTTTCAAGTTTTCAACTAAGAAAAATCATTAAAGTGAATAAGGGTTTATGCAATATAAATTAATCATGGGAATCTACTAGATTCATAACCCAATTCAGATTTTCAAATCAAGGATCCCATAAACCCGAGTTATGCGAACTTAGCCACACATCTCCATGAAATAAAGAGAAGAAATCATTGTGTTGTTCATGAATTAATTGAAGAGTTACATACAAAAGTTACAAGAATTTGTTCTTGAATCTTCAATAGAGATGGAATGATTAGATCAATAAGATTAGCTTAACTCCCCAAAATACTAGGTTACGAAAAGTTTCTAGATCTAGAGACTATGATAAAAATGAAAAATAATAAGCTCCCCAATAAGAAACCTAAAATTGGTATTTATACATTCACAGGTAAAAAGAATCTAAAATTTGAATTCAAAAAACCGCGTCAAGACTGACGGCCAAAGTGGTGATCCGTTGTAGGGTTGACGGTCCACCATTTGGTCTGTTGCTTCTGATCCCGGGTAGTCACATTCTAGATAAGACTGACAGCCAAGCTGGTGGTCCATCATAAATTTGATAGTCCACCATTTGGTCCATCGCTGAATCCTTTAGGAAGCGATATTCTGGAGAAGGTTGACGGCCAAACTGGTGGTCCGTCGCAGTCCTGACGGTCCACCATTTGGTTTGTTGCTGAGTACCTTTAGAAATTAATGTTCTGGATAAGACTGATGGCCAAGATGATGGTCCATCGTATATATAATGTTCCACCATTTGGTCCGTCGCTGAAAGTTTTGAAACCTTACGTTCTGCCTAAGACTTGACGGTAAGGTTGGTCGTCCGTCGAGGGTGTGATGGTCCACCATTTCAAATGTCAGAATCACTTTTCTTCCACTTTATAGAGTCATTTCCTTTAGCTGACTCCTTGCCCTGAAACACTAAAAACTGACATCAAATGAAACCTCGGTTGGTTGAAAACATCCAATTTTCCCAAGAAAATATGCAAAATGTTCCGTCAAAAGTCGGAACATCTATGGATGATATGCTTCTAAGTTTGGTTCTCCCTTATTTTTGTCTACCAATCTGTCTAAAGAACCAACAAAGCATCAAAATTATGTGACATATTCAAAAATAAATAATGTAAATATGCAAATGATGGCTTGCCTCCTATCAAGCTCTTGGTTTAATGTCATGGCATGATGCCTCCTTTTGTTGTTATTTTTTTTCTCCACTTAGAGGAATTGAATCTTTTGCATGATTTTTTATCATTCTATCTTTGTGGATCTTTGGTAAAAAGTAGGGGCATAATTATGCATGTTCAATCCCGCCACTTTGAAGACTTGAATGTTTTACCAATTTCATATCAAATTTTTGGTTTAGCTCCTTGGGTAATGGTGGCAAAATCAATAGGCCTCAATTTGAACATCAGAAATTTAGCTCCTTGGCCTTCAAGTATGGGTCTCCCATATGCTCTTTTGGAATATAAAACTCCAAAACATAGGGGGTGGTGCTCTGTCTCCCCAATATCCTCTATTTGATTAGGTGGATGGACTTTTATCATATTCTTTAAGTATAATGTTGAGCAATGGTTTGAATGAGCTCTATCCCTTAGTTTTGGAGTACCATCCTCATTCGTATCTTCATCTTGAAATGGATTAGAGTCATTATAAGATATTGGCTTGATTTCTTTTTTTGACACTAGCACTTTTCCTTGGCTTCAACATCATCTCTCATTCTTGGTTTGTCTTGTTGGGAAATCATAGAGGATTCATTAACATTGAGATTATTTCAAAGAGTGGAACACCCATGGTATTGACGAGGCTAGCCTTCACATCCTATTCTTCCATTCTTATGATTTCCTCGTTACATGCCCTCATGGATATATGCATGAGATATATATTATCCCATGTTGATTCCATTCGGTCTAAGATTAGTTGAAGAATTGGTTCAACACTACTATTTCTGGTGCTTCATTCTTCCTTTTCTTGATCGTACGACCTATTAAATCATAAAAGGAACTAGCAATTACGTTAGCATAATTAGGTTAGGGGGCATTTGGACAATCACTATAATGTCAGCTCCACCACCACATAAGAATAACCATACTCCCAATAAGATCGAGATGGTGCACACACCTCTCTCCGGGGAGAATATCTATATTTTTGCAAAAAGGTGGGGTCCACCACAATATGGATATGGATCATAAAAATAAGATCTCCAACCACCAAACTCATATTCATTCCAAGATGCATAGTAATAAATAAATAAAACTAAAATGCTGCCTAACATAAGAAACAAAAGAAAATAACTAACAAATATGTACTAGTTTAAAACAAAGCAAGTAAGCTAAAATTCCAAACTAACTTAATATGCCAAATTATTCCCCAACAATAGTGCCATTTTTAATAACGCTCAACTTACATGTAAATTTATGTGCAAGGAGGTCATTGTCAATATAATAACCCAACAAGATTCAGGGTCAAATCTACGGGGAAAATTGTGAGTAGCGAATGGGTAAGTTGAAATAAAAGTACTTACTAAATTCAAACTTAGGATACAAAGATTTAGGGGTTTTAGACATTTTTAAAGATATGATTAATTTTGGTATTCTAAATGAATAATTCAAGACTAAGAATAATTATAGTATAATGTCTTAAAATAGATCTTCGGACTATGCATTCCTAGGGTCAAGTTATGCATGGGAACATGATTATTTGGTGCAAATTCTAATCGTTGATCATGTGGTAAGGTAGGTTTAAAGTCCTTCAGACTATTTCTTAAATAAAACCTCAAAGATATTACTCATTAACTCTTTCGAGTACCTAATGAGTGTGATAATTAAAGCTACCCTATACCTCAATTAGGCACCCCTATTTCAAGGATGGTACCCAAGGGATAGTCAACCTCGTATTTACTCTTATGTCTAAGATAGTAAAAATTAGCAAACTAAGACCAATAATTGTCTACTATTTCCTTGGTTCCTACATCCTACTTTCAAGGATGGTTTAGGCTTTCAATATCTTAGGGTTTTCATCCAAACCATTTTGTACCATAGTTTTGACCCTAGCAAGCAACTTTTATTTCAAATTTACTCAATCATCACACACAATGTTCCTCGTGGATTCAAACTCGATTTTTTTTTTCTTATTTCATTGAAAACAACTGCCTTGCACTTAAATTGACATGTAAGTTGATCATTAACAAAAATGGTGCCATTGCCAGGAATCAAACCTGGGTCACCCGCATGACAGGCGGGAATAATGCCACTCATCGACATCTGAATTAGCACATACTACTCTTCTCTAAAGGTATGAATGCTACTATTTTATGATTTAAATGTACTTATTCTTATGTTTTGTAGGTACAAAAATTGCTGACATGAAAACAAGAAAAATGAGCTGAAAGAAGAGTGAAAAGAGAAAATAATTACAAAAGATATAAAATTATGTAGGTTGGACCTCAAGTATCTCGATCGTAGGGTGACCACCGTAGTCGTGGTGAGTTAACAAAGATAGAAAGATGCGGTCGTATGAAGAATGAGCAATCATAGTTCTGTGATTATGTCTAAGATAGTGCGAACAAGGTATAGCAAGATTTCTAGTCAGGGGTAAAATTGTCATTCCACACTGTCGATCCTAGTTCTCACAAAAAGGGCTCAAAACCGTCATTATAGAATCATCATTCTACAACCCTACCTCCCATCCTTAGTGTAAGGTTTTTGTGATTTCCTAGAGTTTGGAGAAAAATTTGTACTAATCTAGAGCTAAGAAGACATTAGAGTGACTTTTAAGTTTAGATTTGGCATCACACATTGAAGATTCATTGGATTGTAAAGTGTAGTTTTCCCTCTCTTTATTTTTTTATGGATAACTTTGATGGGTATTCTGGCTTATTTGTGTTTATTATCATTATTATTTGCTAGATCTTTCTCTAAGGATTATGCTACAAATGGATGCAATTATGTGTTGGTTGTGATATATTTGTGTAGATTCTAGTTGGTTCTTGATTGGTTCTACTATTTCTTGGTTTAAATGGTTGGGATTTATGGGTGAAATCCCCAAATACCCAAATGGGTTTGATGGGTAAAAATCCCAAGCTTTTGAAATCCTAAACCATCCTTGAAAGAGGAGTTTGGGTGAAATTTAGGAACCCTCATCATCCTTGAAAAGGGGATGTAGGAACAAAAGCAATAGTATACAATTTATGGGTATGTCTTGCAAATTTTTCACTATCTTAATTATAAGGGTGATTAGGAGGATGACTATACCATAGTTATCATCCTAGAAATAGGGATACCCAATTGAGGTATTAGGTGGATTTAATTGACATACTTGTTAGGTACTCTAAAGGCTAAATAAGTGACATCTTTGAGGTTTTGTTGAATAACTATCCCAAAGACCTTGAACCTAGCCTTCCAAATCATTAACGATTTAAATTTACACCGAATCATCATAATCCCATGCATAATTTTCCCCTTAAAAAGAATAGTCCCAAGATCTATTCTAGTTGATTATACTCTAATCATTCTTAGTCTTGAATTAGTCCTTTATAAGATCAATAATTACTTTCACATTTTACAAGATTTAGAACCCCCCAAACCATTTTGTACCATAGGTTTAAATTTAGCAAGTAACTACTATTTTGAACTTACTCAATCGCTGCTCACATTGTTCATCGTGGATTGAACCCCAACTACTAGTTTGAGTAAATATATTTAAAATGATCACCTTTCACTAAAATTGACGTGTATGATGAGCTCTATCCAAACGACATCGTTGCCGGGGAGCAATTTGGCGTATTTAGTTAGTTTGGAATTACTAGAAAGAGTGATATTGAAGAAATACTTTAACTTATCTAGGATTGAGTAGAAACAACAGGGGATAACAAACTACTCATGCATCAAGACATGGGGGCATGTAGCGAGTAAATAAAGAAGATAGAATATATGGGTATGGAGGTCAATTATACAAATACTACGACCATGCCCACGCTTCTAAATGAGCTTACCATTGAAGAATCCATGGTGATTTCCCAACTAACAAAGAACAATATGATTGTAGATACTGGTATAAAAGAAATTGTGTGTAAGATCCCGCAAAATTTCAAACTTTATTCAGTCCTTCAAGCTTGTTAAGGGGTCCCAGACTTAGAAAAATTCTATCTAAATATTCAGACTTAGTTTATTTTTTGCCTTTGAAAGTTGGCAATCTCATTTTGTGACCTTAATATCCTTTCAATGTCTATGTTATAGTTAATTCATGATCAGGATGGTCAATAGGTGTTCCCAGACAAGTTTTAGATTTTTTGGACTTCGTTTGAAGTTCCTTTGGAATACCAAACACAGTGAACCAACGTGATCTTTGTGCGCCGCATCGCCTATTGTGTTAGTTAATACTTTCCCCAGCTACTAGCATCAAATTCCAGTGAGTCGGCGCGATCTTGGCGTGACGCGTCGACTATCGCGTTGACTTGTACGTCAGTAACCCAGTTTTAGTCATTAAAAGATCACATTCTTGGGGTATTTGGGTCTTTTCCCCTCGACCCTTATCCCCAAAACACAATATTTAATACCCTAGAAACAAAACAAACTCATTCTTTCTCAATTTCTCCTAAGAACAAGCCTTAGGGTTTTTAAATTTCAAATTAATAACTCAAGATTTCCACCATTAAATTCAAGAAATTCTTCAACAAGGTATGTAAAGTGTTCATCCAAGGGTCCCTTCCACCCATGGAGTTCAAGAAACTTCTTTTAAAAGCATGATTTGTTATTTCCATGTTGTGGATTTGAATGCAATCATGTTGATGTTATGGTATGTGTTCCAAGTTGAAATCTTTATGTATTTCTTGATATTATGATAGCATGTAAGTTAAATTTTGATTTTCTTATATTGAAACCCTTGAATTATGAAGTCATGATGTATTAAAATTGTTGTTCATGCCCAAGTATGAATCTATGCCTACCATGTGTTTGATAAAATGCTAAATTGAGATTATAGTGCTTTAATGATCCTTTGGTGGTCTAAATGATGACATTATGCTATAGCCACATGTTCACAATGTGTTCCATGCTAAAGCTATATCTTCTATGTGTTTGATGGATTGTTCATGAGATTGGTTTAATGAAATTATGATGTGTTAACATGCATTCCTATTCATGTGCAAGTTCAAGACTTTCAAGTGATTGATGAAATACCTCATAGATTGTATTGTCATTTGTTGACTATTGTCTAGTATTAAAGAATTGTCATGTCTTATTATTTTTAAGCTATCGAATCCGGGGGTATTTAATACCTAATAATTTAGCTGTGTGGCTAGAGCCAGTGTCAGTTACAAAAAAGTCTCAGTTATATCACGTTCAATAGTAATCTAGTTTAGTTATAGAACTCAAGAAAACTCAGTAAACTCAGTATCAATTCAGTCCCATTCAGTATTCAGTTCAGTCCTGAGTAATCTCAGTCAGTTAACAGAACTCAGTAGTATTCCATCAATGAATGAAACTCAGTAAACTCAGTTCAGTTTAGTTAATCAGTACAATCAGTAACAGATCAGTCCAACCTAGTATGAGCTACAAAATCAGTCTAGTGACTATTCAGCTGGGAGTAGCATTCTGCACCGAGTGAACCCAAGGATGGGGGCTCACCCTCTAGCAGATGGTGCGATCCTTAGAAGCAATCCTTGCATTCTAGAACTACGTAGCCAACATAGGTTGAGAGATAATCCTATGAATCTATGGTTAATATATCTCATTCGAGTTCTCCTGCCAGCGAGGGGTTGACGGAAGAGCACACTGTTAGAGAGAGCTAACTCACAACTTGTCTTTATCCATGGTACGGTACTGATACCCTTCAAACTAGGGTATAGGTTGGACCCCAAATATTTCATAAAGGGTCTTGTTGGTTAGATGATTACCTCTCACAATCTTATTCTCAGTCATTCGTAAAGAACTCAGATAGTTCTACAGATTTTAGGACTGTCAGATATAGTCAATCAGCTCAGTATGAAACTCAACTAGTCTATCAAAAATAAGACTGCTAGACACTGCCACTCAGTAAGCAGTATATTAGTTATTGGTTACATCAGTTAACCAGTATTCAAACTTAGTATTTAGTATTATCACAATCTCAGCTATAGTTCACGTATTCATGCATGTACTCTTATTCATTTATACTCACGTTATTCAGTTGTTATTGTTTATGCATATGACCCATTGTATCCATCCTTACCTTACTTAGCATACTAGTATATACTGACGTATAGTTTTCTTTTGTGCTATGGTGTTTTAAACTATAGGTTCAGACATACGGGCTCTAGAGCACCCTTAGAAGATCCGACTTTCAGCAGACAGAGTAGTGGTGAGTCCTCATAGTTTGAGGAATTATTTATTCATTTAGTATCTCAGTTTATTTTTAGTAATTGGAGTTAGTTGGGGGCTTGTCCTATCAACTCCACAGTTCAGAGAGTTTTAAAGGCTTTTCAGACTAGATATTCAGACAATATTCATTATTTTAGATTCTGATGTTTTTATCAGATTTTATCATTTCTCTTTATCACTTTTACAGTTTTTAACCTTATGGCATTTCATCCTATTATTCCTCATTATATAGTATTATTACTCAGATATCGCAGTAGGTACTAGTCATGGGTTAGCTTGTGGTCCTGTGGGATTATAAGCACCGTGTAGTATCTGGGGTACCAGACTCGGGGCGTTAAAAACTTGGTATCAGAGCCTAAGGTTCAATAGAGTCCTAGAAAGTCTAAAAGCGATATCTAGTAATGTCTTGTGCATGGGTGTGTAGTACGCCACACTTATGTACAAGAGGATATGAGATGTTGTAGGAACAGTTTCCCTTCTTTAAGTATTCATGTCGTGCGAGTGAGCATGAACTCCAGTTAAACACTTATTCTAATCCACTTCTTCCTTTTGGTTACAAAACATTCTTTCTAAAAGGACTAACGAAAGAAGAACTGAAAACTGATCAACACCCCAACCCGTTCAGGCAGATCCCCTGGACGAGCACGTCTCTCATGCAGAATTCAAGACTGTATTCACTACTCTAGCTAATTCAGTAGAAGCCAAGAATGAATTGCCAGATGTTATTTTGGCCAACCCAGTGGACAATATTTCTTAATCTAGGATTCAAGACTTCACCCGAATAAATCCTCCTTTATTCTCAGGTTCTAAGCTAGAAAAGGATCCACAGGAGTTCCGCGATCAGGTTCAGAAAGTTCTAGATATCATGGGACTGACTTCCAGTGAGAGTGTTAAGTTAGCTACCTATCATCTACAAGATGCATCCCATATGTGGTTTAAGTAGTGGGAGGTAGACAGGGGTGCATATGCAGAGCCAATAGAATGTAAAGAGTTTTCTATGGCCTTTTTAGATAGATTCGTTCCCTTAGAGCTCAAAGAAACCAAGGTGTTAGAGTTCATCAATCTCAGGCAAGAAAGTATAAGTGTGAAAGAGTATTCCTTCAATTTTACCCAGTTAGCCAAGTATGCTCCCCATGTAGTGGCAAACAATGGATCCAGAATGAGCAAGTATGTGTCTGGGGTATCGGGTAGAGTATTTAAGAAGTGCAGGACTGCAATGTTTATTAAGGAGATGGAAATATCTAGGCTTATGGTCCATGCTAAATAGATTAAGGAGAAGAAGATTAATAAGAAGGTGAGAGAAAATAAGAGATCTAGAATAGGTAGTTTCAGCTTCACTCATTCTAAGTCAGAGGGTGGGAATCATTCTCAGTTCCGCCCAAAATCTTTAGCCATAATTCAATCTTCATCTAGTACACTAGTACCAAAGTTCAAGAATGAAAATCATGATAGAGCGCCAGGTTCCAAGACCTAAAGTAGTGCAAGCTATAGTCGTACCAACCCATTTTGCAAAAAATATGGTAAGAATCATCAAGGGATGTGTAGAGCTAGTAGTGATATATGTTTTGGATATGGCGAATCAGGTTATAGAGACTGATATTGTCCTTTGCCTGACCCACGAAGTCAGCACAGTCATCCTTCAGCTCTGTCCAGTCTCCCAAATTAGTAGGGTGCCACTTCCAGTAACGCCGATGGATAGCGCAAAAATAGTCTTTATGCACTTCAGTCTAGGCAAGATCAGGAAATTTCTCCTGATGCACTTACTGGTATGTTATAGACCCCCCTTTCACATATTTATTCCTCAACCAATTCAGGAGCTTCTCTATCTTTTGTAACTCTTTGTATAGCAGTTAACTTTAAAGTTAGACCAAATATTAACAAAACATTTCTCGTTCTCCACCCCAGTGGTTTAGTCTATCATAGCCCAACGGGTATACAGGAACTATTTAATTATGATATCTCAGGAAGTCAAGCTTCCAGATTTCAGTAGTAATATTAGTACATGTAGAAAAGTAAAGGGCGGGAATGATGCCCAACCCGTCTTACCTCTGTTCAAAGTTTTGTACTTTAGTCATCACGATACATACGCATGATTTACGTCATAGATCCATGAACACAACTTATATTCATGCACTTTCCATAGAATCATGGGCACTTACAGTTCCTAGTATGAGGACTTTTGGTTCACTCAGTAGTACGAATCATGTTTCATTAGTGCAAAAAACTCAAAACTTAGGTCATGCAGCTCATGACTACTACTCGCATGCCTTATAGTGTGTTCAGCCCCGTTACTGCCTTGATTACAATCATCGTTACAGTCTCAGACAAAGTGTTAGCCTTATTCTCATTCCAGTAATCGGATTCATAACTCGGTTCAGTCTCAAGATTGCTCGATTATAGCGTACAGTTATTAGTTACTTAGATTTTTAGTATTTAGTAACTTAGTTTATAGACTATTTTCGAATCATATCATATACTTGGTTTTTCATTCTCAAATAATACAGTTTTCATGAATTTTTGCTTAGTTATTTCATGTTATCCAGTCAGTCCTTACCTCGTATATATGACACTCTATGATTTCAGTTTAGTTATTCATGTTAAGTACAGTTCTGTCTTACAGACCCAAAAATTCAGTTAATCCGATAAGTTAGTATGCTTATGCATTCGTTCTCAGCAACCATGCGAATATTTTTAGTAGTCTTAGGTGAAGGGTTGTACTAAGGTGAAGAGTATAGTTGAAATGATATTCAAGGGATATCTCTAAGCTCAAAAATTTTAGTTGTTGTGCATAAGGCTTAGCCACTTCATCTTAGATGATGTTTCATAGGCCATGACTCACATTACAAAACTTATTCAGACCATGCAAATATTTCCTTACCCTGTAAAGCCACGAGAACTCTATAGAAAGAGCAACTGAAAAAGGTCCCAGTCGAGTATTAGTTTTCAGCATAAGTTAGTCTGTAGATCCTATGATTCAGTTTAGCAGTCAGACGAACAAATTCGTATGGTTTCCTATCTTTACATTTATTCGTGCTATCTGAAGTCTCATGAACGTAACTTTTCCAAGATGGGGCAACGAGGTAGTTGCATATTCATCCCAGTCCATGTATCATATCACAGTTTCAGACCCCAGATATCATATCCATTAATGACTCAGTTTGTAGGTGCCCTGTACATCATCCCTGTTTTCCTCAGTGTCTCAGCTAAGTTAGTATTCTTCGAGGGATATAATGTCCCAAGGGGGGAGATGCTCTATAACCCTGAGCTATCATGTCCTAAACCCTCCAGCTTCTTCTCATGTAACAAATATAGTTTTGAATGGTGGGTACTCATAGGTTTACCCTGAAGTTCCAATCTCAGTTGTTAGCCATGTATTCAGGGGCTTAGTTCAGTGCCTAATATTCAGTCCATGTATTACACTTCATACTTAGTAATTTCCCCAAGTTCCTCTAGTCAATGTTCTTTGGTAGAATTAGTCCGTTGAGAGAGCTAATTGGGAAGCAAAAGAAGATATGCAGACCAAGTATCCTCACCTCTTCTCTGCTAATCCAGACTCAGCCCAAGGTACTGGCTTTTCTTAATCTTACTCAATTTCATGCTTAGATTTTTATTGGAAACTTGGTATCATTTACCATTGCGTACTCAGTCATATTTTCATGAGTCAGTTAAGTCATGTATTCATGCATCAGATATGCATGATCAGTATGAGAAACTCAGATTATCAGTACTCCCATCCATGCATTCATGAATCAACTCAACCATGTACTAATGCATTAGATATGCATATTATCTATGAAATTCAGCATGTCTGTAATATCAGTCCTATAGTCAGGTCCCAGATGTTCATGTCCAGTAAGTAGATTTAGCCTACTAGTACTCTCAGTTCAGTTAGTCTCATTCGAGGACGAATGTTCCCAAGGGGGACATATTGTAGGACCGCAAAAAATTTCTAACTTAATTAAGTCCTTTAAGATTGTTAAGGGGTCCTAGATATAGAAACATTCTAGCTAATTATTCAGACTTAGTTTATTTTTAGCCTTTGAAAGTTGGAAATTTCATTTCACGGACTTATTGTCCTTTAAATGTCTATGTTTTAGTTAATTCATGATCAGGAATGTCAATAGGTGTTCCCGGACAAGTTTTGAATTTTCATACTTTGTTTGAATCTCCTTTGGAATCCCAAAATAGTGAACCAAAATGATCTTGGTGTGCCGCGTTGCCTATCGCATTGGTCAATATTTTATCCAGCTACGACATCATATTCCAGTGAGTCAGCGTGATCTTGGTGCGACGCGTCGACTATCGCATCAACCTGTGTGTTGGTAACCCAGTTTTAGTGATTAAAATACCATATTCTTGGGGGTATTTGGGTGTTTTTCCCTCGACCCTCAGCCTCCAAAACAAGAAATTTAATACCTTACAAAGAAAATAAAATCATTCTTTTTCAATTTCTCTCAAGAACAAGCCTTAGGGTTCTTAAATTTCAAATCAAGAACTCTGGATTTTCAATATTAAATTCTAGAAATTCTATAGCAAGGTATGTAAAGTGTTCACCCAAGGGTCCCTTCCACCCATGGAGTTCAAGAAACTTCTTTTAAACACATGAATTGTGATTTCCATGTTGTGGATTTTAATGTAATCATGTTGATGTTGTGGTATGCGTTCCAAGTTTAAATATTTATGTATTTCTTGATATTATGATAGCATGTAAATTGAATTTTGACTCTCTTATATTGAAACCCTTAAATTATGAAGTCATGATGTATTAGCATTGTTGTTCATGCCCAAATATGAAGCTACGCCTACCATGTGTTTGATAAAATGCTAAATTTAGATTATGGTGCTTTTATGATCCTTTGGTGATCTAAATGATGAACTTATGCTATAGCCACATGTTCACAATGTCTTCCGTGCTAAATTTATACCTTTTATGTGTTTGATGGAATGCTTAAGAGATTGGTTTAATAAATCATGATGTGTTATCATGCATTCCTATTCATGTGAAAGTTAATGACTTTCAAGTGATTGATGAAATGCCTCATAGATTGTATGAAGAGTTGTTGACTATTGTGAAGTATTCAAGAATTGTCATGTCTTATTATTTTTATGCTATCGATTCTTCGGGGTAATTAATACCCAAAAATTTAGTTGTGCGCCTAGAGCCAGTGTTATCTACATAACAGTCTCAGTCTTGTAATGATCAGTAGTACTCTAGTTCAGTTACAGAACTCAGGAAAACTGAGTAAACTCAGTATCAATCCAATCCCATTCAATATTCATTTCAGTCCTCAGTAATATCAGTTAGCTAATAGAAGTCAGTAGTATTCCTTCAATAAACAGAACTCAGTAAACTTAGTTCAGTTTAGTTAATCAGTACAATCAGTAATAGATCAGTCCAGCCTAGTATGAACTAGGAAATCAGTCCAGTGTCTATTCAGTTAGGAGTAGTATTCTGCACCGAGCGAATCCAAGGATGGGGGATCACCCACCAGCAGAGAGTGTGATCCTTAGAAGCAATCCTTGCATTCCAAAACTACATAACCACGTAGGTTGAGATATAACCCTACGAGTATAGGCTTAATACATCTTATTTGAGTTTTCTACTAGTGAATGGTTGATGCAAGAGCTCCCTGTCAGAGAGGGTTAACTCACAACTTGTCTTTACCCGAGGCACGGTACTGACACCCTTACAACTAGGTTATAGGTTGGACCCCAAATAGTTCAGAAAGGGGCATATCGGTTAGATGATTACCTCCCACGGTCTCAGTCTCAGTCATCAGTAAAGAACTCAAATAGTTTTATAGATTTCAGGACTATCACATACAGTCACTCAGCTCAGAATGGAGTTCAGCTAGTTCCACCATAAATAGGACTGTCAGACATAATCACTCAGTAAGAAGTATATTAGTTATCAGTTACATCAGTTAACCAGTATTTAGTATTATCACGATATTAGTTACAGTTAACGTATTCATTTATGTACTCTCATTCAGTCATACTTATGTAATTTAGTAATTATTATTCATGAATATGAACCATTGCATTCAACCTTAACTCTTTTTGTGTACCAGTACATTCACACATACTGACATATACTTTTCTTTTACGCTATGGTGTTTTATACGATAGGTTCATCCGTACGGGATCCAGAGCACCCTTAGAAGATTAGACTTTCAGCAGACATAGTAGTGGTGAGTCCTCAAAGTTCGAGGACATGTTTTTTATTTAGTATCTTAGTTTATTTTCAGTAGTTAGAGTTAGTTGGGGGCTTTTCCTATCAACTCCACAGTTCAGACAATTTTAGAAGCTTTTCAGATAGTATTCAGTATTTCAGATTTTTATATTTTTATTAGATTTTATAATTTCTCTTTATCAGTATTACAATTTTGAACCTTATGGAATTTCATTCCATTATTCTACATTATACAGTATTATTACTCAGTTATTGCAGTAGGTACCAGTCATGGGTCAGCTTCTTATCCTTTAGGATTATGAGCACCGTGTATTGTCCGAGGTACCAGACTTAGGGCATTACATGGTGCTACAGTAAAAAGAAGAATCCAGGTAAATTTCTTATCAAAACTCTAGTCCATTTCATGGCGAGGAGACCAAATTATAGATAACTCCAAAATTATAAAAAAAAAGCCTCATTCTAACAACTTCTCAATATTAAGCTCGATGGAGTTGATGAAAATTAATCCACTCGAGCAGATGTTGAATGAGGGTGAGAATGAACCATTTCCTTATATCATGAGTTTGACTTTCCAAAAGGTTATGCTAAGACCCCAATCTTCACAACCAAGAATCTTAAAGATCGATATCTAATTAGGGGCCTTCAAATGTTCCAACCATTTCCCAATGATCCCACATAAAAGTTCAATGCAAAATTGGGCAAACGGTTTAACTCTTTCAAGTTTCGTGATATAACATGTGTCATCATGACCTTATATTTTCCCAATGCAACTTACAGATATAATGATGGAAAATTGTTTAGGAAATTCAAATCCTCTAAGTCGAGGCATAAATGATGGTTAGAGAGGCTTCGTACCATGATGTTAAATCAAAAGCTTGATGGGAGTCAACACATTATTTTTTTATTTGCAGCTTTATGTCTTTGAATAATTTATGTAGTTTGGATGTTTTGTAGGTGATTGGGACAAATTGGATGCCAAAAACAGGGGAAAACCAAGTTTGAGAAGTATGGCAGCCTTGCAAAAAATAGGAAAAAATAGGGAAGAAAAATGACTTAGGTATTTTAACCACGGCCTGAGGATTGCGATTGAGATACCATGATTGCGTCTACTATTTTACGATCGCGATAGATTTTCCATCCATCAACATGATTATCAATTTGGTTTCAGGGAGCCTTTTTACCGTTCTTATGTTTTTGTGTTAGGTGGCGAGGTAACTACAATTCTTTTTACTAGGGATGTGTGGGCCTGCCCTTCTGTGAATACACACTGGCTTGTAATACCTGAATTGAGTACGCACGAAGCATGGAAGTTTTGTGAATTGATTGTTTCCATTTTTAGTTGTCCATTTCTATTAATAATATTGATGTTGGATGAGCCTTTCCTTATGATAGATTAAGTCACGAAATTCTTAAGGGAAACTCAACGTGATTGGTTCTTGATCCTTGGGTGTAAGGGAAGTCTGAGTACCGATAGCATTGGAATTACAAATTTAAGGAAAATTTTGAGTACCTGTAGCATTTGAGAATTTGGAATCGTCCACATACCTATTGTGAAGTATGCGTATCCATATGGTTTATCCAAGATGTCAGATAAAGTCTTGAGTTGATTCCATACTTTTCAAATTGTGTGTGGTGCAAATAAAAAGTAAAAAACTCCTCTGTCCAATTTTTTTTTGACAAATCAAAGGGCATGGACGTGAGCAGACTTGTGATAATGCTTTTTCTCTATTTATGACACCAAATATTTTACTTGAGGAAATTGATACATACTCCTTTGTTTTGTCTCTAGTGGGAGAGGCAGTTGAGCCTCCTTAGCAAATTTTCATTCCATGTATGGTGAGTTCATTTGTTCAAACCTCATGTGTATTTGTTCCATCTATAATTTCCCCATTAGTTTCTCAAGGCTAATTGTTATTGTACTTGGTTAGTGACATGATCTTAGGCAATTTTTGTGACAATAGAAGTCCACTTTAGACTAAAAAGCCTACCCGTGCATAGATATGATCCCTAGTCACTCATTTTGAGTTATTTAACCATTCTTTGGAAAACATATTGCATGTCGTGAGCCTTTCAAATTTTGTCCCTCTCTTAAATCCTACCTTTTTTGAACTTACAATTGAAACTTGAGGATAAAAACCTAAGTTGTGGGTGGTAAAGATGGGAAGGGTAATATTGGGCCACAAAGTTGTAAGTAAGTGCCTATTGGCTTAAGCACTGAGAGCAAATGGAAAAGAAAAAGAAAGAAGACAAAAAAGGAAAGAAAAGAATGAATTCTATAAGAAAAAGACATGAAAAGAATATGGGTGAACCAAGGAATACAAAAATAGGCACATGCGTAAAGAGAGAAAACAAAGAGAAGTAGCCCATATTCAAAAGTTAGATTCAATAGTGTGAAAGTGATGTAGATGTTCAAGAAGGTATAGTCTATTCATTCTTAAATGATATCCTACCCATCTCCTCTAACCTACAATACCATCTTAAAAATCCCTTTGAAATCCCCAACTAAGTACTTTCATCATAGTGGTGATAGAAAATAAGGGTAAGCCTATGGTATGGTACATGTTAGAATCAAGAGTTCTTGAGAGAGGGAGTGTTTCACACTTAAATTCCTTTTTTCATACTTGATAACTTGGTGTGTGGAATTTTCTTTATTGCGAGGAGAGAAGTGAAAAAGTTGAGGTGGGTGATTTTGTCATCTCCCAAAAAATGAGGCAAAAAGGAGTATAATGTGGTTATGGTTGAAAGCTGATTCATTTATAGAGTATAAGTAATTGTTGCATGGTTTTTCTTTAGAGTCTTGTGCTTTTTTGAAAATTTCATTTCATGTTAAGGAAAGTTTTTAAATTGACTTTGCCCATGTGTGAAGATCTTTGTGTGGTAGAAATAAAGATGATGTCATTGGGATTATTGAGCAATAAAATTTGGGCACACAATTGCATTGTCTCATGTGAAATGAAGTTGTATTGCTTGAGTACAAGCAAAGATTTAAGTTGGGGGTGTTCATGAGTGGTGAATTTTTTATTCATCGACATCTGAATTTGCGTACACTACTACGCTCTAAAAGTATGAATAAGAATACATTATGAGACAAGATGGAAAAGTTGGAAAATCATACAGGCTGGGCCTCAGGTATTGCGATTGCGGGGTGGCCACCGAAATCACAGTTATTCCAAAAATTTAGAAGGCCGAAGTCACGTGAAGAATGCAACAATCTCAGATCCAGATTCGCGGCTAAGCCAGTGCGATCATTACATAGAGGGATTTCTAGCCAGGGGAAAAATTATCATTCCACACTGTCAATCCAAATTCTAATAAAAGGCCTCAATACCTTTATTATAGAATAATTATTATACAATGATGTCTCCCAAACTACACCTCAATGAGAAGTATAATACGGTCGATGCAAAGATAATAACCCAACTAGGTTGGGGTCGATCCCACGGGGAAAACATGAGCAGCTACTTGGTTTGATTTAATCCTTGAGTAGTATAGAAAAGTAAATAGGAAGATTTTGTTATCAATATCTAAGAGTAACCAATTCTTGAGTGCTTTTGAGTTGTAATCAATCAAAGATAAATGCTAGGTCTGTGTTCCCCCTGACATCTCAACTCTATAGTTTTCTCGTGCTCAACCTACTATTCTGTTGCTATGTTTCCAAGCCTACAAGCTATGTATTAACAACCTTTTTTTCAGTGTGAAGATAAATATCACCTTTTGACATGGTTATCTTTGCCGGATATCACCTAGTTTCCACTTGCTACGGCCCCAGTTCACTTGATTCTTGGTTATAGAATGAAGTGATAAGATGAAATGCGGGGACTATAAGATGGATATAGAAATCCCAAATTACTATCCAAATTTTATTTTCCCAATCACAAGATTTCGTGGTTATCGAAAGAATGTGAATACAGGAATTTATCGCAAGATGGTGTAGGTACTTGAAAATAATTGTAATAAAGAAGAACTAGAATACATGTATAACCCTAGAACAGATGTGTCACACACTTTTTCTATGTTTCTAATCTGCTGGGGTTTCCACAACCCTAGCTAAGGAGATTAGTTGCTCATATTTGTACAACAAACCATGATTATCAATGAAGAACACATAAAATCAATAGCACAATAATAAAATGAATAAACTCCAAAGTCTTGAATTGAATAAAACCCTAAAATCTCAAGAACAATTGTAAAGTATGTTAAAGTATATTGTAGAATATAATAGAACCTAAACTAATAAAAGATAAACCCTAGGGTTTTTATAGTATCTCAAAATAACACTACATTCCTATTAAAAACAAGAAAGGTAAATTTAAGTAGGAAGTCGGTACAACTCGATCGTCACTCGTATCCTCAGCTTACGATTCGTACCCTACCTTATCGTAACCAATATAGCATCTAATCTACCTATGACTTCAACTCTCTGCTCAGCTTAGGATTCTAGCTAACATATGTACAACTCAGATTCTTCATCTGTACCCACCTAGGACATTAGTCTTTTCAAATGTTGATCATTGGTTTGCATATGACATCTCGATATGAGTCGTGCTCAAACTTTTGACTCATATACTATTGACATTTTAATTCCTGGATAGTTTCTTAGATTTATTTATTCTTATGGATTTAATTTTATGAATTGTATCCTGCCTTATGGCTGAGATACTTGAGTCGTATCGTCCTTATCTTTTGTTATTCAATTTCTCTTTTGGTTTTGTTGTACTTCTGATTCAGCATACGAGTCATATTGGGTTGTTATGACTTAGGTTTTTTCTCGTATAATGATCAAGGTTAGTCCCTTTTAGGTATTTTTCTTCTCTTCTCATTCAAGTACTGTTGTTGAACTATTTTACCTGCAATTCATACCAAAGTGATCGTATCTAAAAAACACCCTATGTTCAAGCATACATTCTCAATTTTAAGCATCATAAATGTCGTGTTTCCATGCCACATCAACACCGCCAACTTTGACTTCTGCATATCCTCGGGTAAAAAAACTAAATACTATTTTCTACCCTCGGGCCAAGGGTCAAAACAGGAAGATCTGAGACAACAACCCATGCCAGTGGTTTGAATTTAATTTTAATTTTGTTGTTCTCCACTTTATTTTCAACTCGCACTTGCATATAGAATTTCAACACATATAGAAACACAAAGGGATCCGATGATGGCATTACATTAGCAATAGAAAATTTTGGAATAGATATATCTTACAGTTGTCAAACAATCTAGAAACCTAGCAATATAACCTATGTGCAGTTATAGTCAAGGAAATCCCAATCTCTCTTTAGTAGTAGTAGTAACTTCTTCTCTAGTTCTCACAAAGAACTATCACTGGTGTGTATAAAATACCATAGGCTTTCCCTTATGCTCTTTCCCAATGTTTTTAGACAGTCATGGTAAAATAACTATAGGACTTTCTTTGGCTTGTAACGTAGGTTAGGGGCTGGTAGAATATCTTTTGCAATACTTTTAGTGACTACGCCTCTTGGACACTATGCTTTTATATAGGTAATTTCCATTTTTTACATTATTTTCACCCTTATATCTCTTTTTTCTTTTTAAGGATATTCTAATCGGGCCAGGTTTAGCATTTTCTAGTGCTTAACTTTTCTTTTTCTTTTACAATACTTGGGGCTTTTCTTTTTTTTTCATCCCTGCCCATATTTCGGCTATCTTTCTTCTATCCCTTTTTTCATACGTGTTAGCTTTTATGCACCCCCATAATAGAAACCCTCAACTTAAGTTATTTTCCTGAGTTGAGATACACAGTATCCACAAGCAGATTAGGGTCGAAAATAGATTTCATTGAGCTAAATAGAAATGTAATAGATGTAAGAAGAAATATCGGTCTATTAAGGTTCAAACATTTATATCAAGGGGATTTACTCATTTAGTAGGCATTTTAGGATGAAGTGGACTAAAACGGGAACTCAATAAACCTTACGCACACTTACACACCTTCCTACCTAACTATCCAAGTCCTTAGTTAAAGAAACCGAGCAAGTTCTAAATTCCAAGACAACCGGGAACTCAATAAATCTTACGCACACTTGCATAGGTCTATATTACTAAGTATCAGATATATAACTCTGCACTTTTTTGTCCCTACCTATACTATCCCTAATCCTAATGCCATTATCAAATAACCAACAGTTTTCACACAAATATACAAATTATGTGATTATTTAATCAACAAAATTTCGACGGGGCTCAACATTTTCAATTCTTTAGCACAGTTAACACTACTTCTAACAAAATCAGCTAAAAAATTCACAACTATTAGCAGCGTCAAACTCAATTACTAAAATCAACATCAAAATCTAAATCATTAAATACAATCTACATTTTCAAAATCCATAGAAATCATAGTTAAAAATTCAAAATATCTGTAGATATAGACGCGCTGATCTACTCCCTATCTTAGTTTCCTACGTCATACCTGTAAGTCATAATAGACTTTAAGTTTTAGCTACATATGAAAATTTTCAAACTGCTCCAAAAATTTTTGGTACCCCACCCCCAACTCAAGAACTCTGTCCTCAGTGCATCAAAAATAAGATAAATTAGGGTAAAAAGATCATACCTAGGTGCTCTGGATGCCAGAGCATTAACATTCATATGTAGGTCCTCAGATCGGGTCCTACCCTCAATAACAACTGTCCCAACATGGATTTTATTAACAAAATGGAGGGAACTACATTGACCCATTCAATATAAGGAGCTGGATCTCTCAATCCGGAAGATCCGCTAGCCATCTTTTGGTCTTGCCCATCCTAGCTATCATGACGTCTGGCCTTCTTAGCAGCTCTTGCCTCTTTCTTTTTTTTTCTCTTCCTTTTTCTTTTTTTTTCCTCTCTTTCTACCTTGGTATACATAGTCTGCTCATCCACCGAGACTACCAAAATATTTGGCACCTCAACTGTGGGAATCACAGTCTCTATAATTGGCTCAACAATCACTGTTCTCTCAGACAACTCAGCAACCATACCCTTTTAAATGCAATCTTTTCTCAGATAGAAACAACATTGGGCATATTCCCACTACCTAACTATCGAGTGATCCTTGAATCAGATGTATCGATGCGATCCTGCGTGCGCCTATCTTTTATCTCCAGCTGTCGTTTTATCCAACTATATATTCCACCTTTTATATTGTTAATTTGTCTAGTAAGTGTATCCCATTGAGTCACCACCTCAATCCACGCAGCCTGCAAAATCATCATAACAATAGGGGTCATACCTCTTGGCCTAGGTGGCATAGACTGAACTAGCGGTGGAGCACTAGAAGTACTCACTCTATCTGTAGGTGCACTCTCTGTTAGCACACCTCTCTTAGTATACTCAGTATTAGTAATAACATCATCTTATGGGAAAGCTCCTTCCATAGCCTGTGCTTTCTACCTCATAGGTCGGGCAGTGGGTTGCTGCATTATGAATAAGCCCAATATCAAATATTCGATGGACTTATATCATCTCATCAATGCCTGAAATATCCAATACCCCCACAACTAAAATTATTTGTGTGATTATGCAAGGGTATTCTAGCAACGCCTTGTGCTCTGCAATAGCCCTATATTTCAACTCCCAGGCCAAGAACTGACCAACATCAAATGCAAATCCGCGTGTAAAACTAGATATCATCAAAGCCCTAAATGGGCTCAGTCTATCATCACCTGTAGTCGGATAATATTCTGTGATGGGCTATAGTCTACCATACCTTACCCTCAAAAGTGAGGGAACTCTTCCTGATTTGATGTGAATCCCCAATACCACCTATAACCCAAGTGGCATGTTATCCATGTGTAGTAACCCTATCAACTATCCATCAAAACATCACCATCTTGTCATCCGTACCTAATGTTTAGTTTGTGATCTTTCTCGTCTGTGCCATTCTGTAGTCCATCTCAGTTGTGTTATTCAGAGGCTTATATGCTAGTCCATACTAAAATCTCCTGATAGTCTTGGGAGAAATGTCGACATGTACACCTCTATTAACAAGGGAAGTAATAGGTTCACCTCCCTTACACAACATGCCCTGTGGATATAACCTCATCTGCTCATCTTTGTAAGCTGAATAAAATTCCCCGAACAAGCACCTTACTATATCTACCTGGTTCTCGCTTTATCTATTCGAAACCATAGTCTAAAACGTTCAGTGAACTCAGGCACTTCATCCATCTTTGTAATCCTTATTCTCCGCTCCTCGTCTTATACTCTCTAAAACTTCCCATTTTGTAACTGAGACAAGTCTATAGTAAATTTCGTTTGTATTTTAGGGTACCACCATTGTTTAATCACGCGTACCGGAGCAGGGGCTAATGCTAATTGGGGACCTTTCTGGATATTGGTAGTACATCCATCTTGGGACCATGGATTTCCTCTAAAATCTCCTCAGCTGAACTACACTCAACCTCGTCATCATTTTCATCACTTAGTACTGGTGTATGTAGAGGGGAGACTATCACATTCTTTCTTTTTGGTCCTTTCTGTGGTGGAGTATCAAAGTCATGGGGAATGGGTTTCTTCCCCTTAGCTTTAGATTCTGCCTTTGCATTTTGTGCATCTTTCTCGGAGGATGTCCCAGTGTACTCCTCTCTGCTATTTTAAGTCTACCTTACAAATTCACTAGTTTCTTCACTTTCTACTGGCTTTTGTTTATTTCCTTTCTTTACCATAGTTTTTGAAGAAGATGCATTCTTTAAAAGATTTTTTCCTACAAATAATCTAAAGTTGGTCACTAAGAAAAGAAAAATTAAAAATAAAAGTTCAATTTTCCTTAGTTGACTTGGGTACGAGTGGTGGTTACCAGTCGTAATCACTGGGTAAGACTCGTATACCTGAGTCGTAACCCTTACAACTTATGATCTTTGTTTACTGGATAGCTTATGACTCTGCCTCACCAGTCGTACTGGTTGGTTATGACTCATGACCAATAGTCATAAGCTAGTTAGAAACTTTTGTTTAATCTATTTTTTCCTTGGTGGCTACGATATATATGTATGAGTCATAAGGTCTATATACGACTCGTAAAGTTGAGTCGTATCCATTCCAAAACTATAAATTTGTCAGATTTCCATGCTGTCAGTGAGCATAAATCTCATTAGGACTCCCGTACCAGTGGGTACAAGTCGTAAAGAGTCTTGTATCCACTGCAACATAAATGTCTAACTATAAAAGTTTGACTCCGCTGAAATGCCCAATCTACCCATTACATTTTTCAGTTATCTCCAGCATTTCAAATCACATAAATACACAAAATTCCAAGTACAAACCCTAGTTCATCCCTATTTTCCATTTTCAAATTCAAAATCCAAATATTGGGTACAAACAATCGATATTTGAAGAAATTTCACTTAAACCACGTTGTCAATACCTCATACTAAAATTTACAACTTACATATAGAAAGTCAAGAACTTACTTGGTATGTGTATAGTAGAGTATTCCAATTTTGGATCTAAAAAGTCTCAAAATCAAGTTAAAAATTGCACTAAAATGAAAAAATAAAGTTGTTGGTAGTTAGATTCAGTCAAAAACAAGTTAATCTTTAGGATTTGTGTTGAAAATTTAGAAGAAAATGGCATGGGTACAAGTGAGAAGCCTCGGGTGTCATATAAGGTCAACACTTTTCTTTTTATATAAATTTTGGACCAGGTCAACCCGAGGACCTGGGGTACGAATTGTTGATACGATTCGTACCCAGGCTTATGGGTTATTTCCTTGACTCGTATGGCATAGGATTCTTACCTGGGTTAGTATAAATCATGGTCACAATCTTTAACCAGAGACTATGACACGTACCAATAGTCTTAAGCATTACAGTACTTAATTTCTAATTCTAATTAATCTCCAAGGTCATTACTACTCCTACCCACAAGTCGTATGATGTAGATATGGATCGTGAAGATTTTATATGAGACCTTTTTAACTTATTAAATTTTGTGTTTGCAGTCTTTTATTCATGCACATTGAACCATCAGATTACCCTATAAAATAAATAAATACAAAAGCATGGGTTGTCTCCCATGCAACGCTTGATTTAACGCTGCGGCTCGACCTGACTAAGTTGGATATTCATCTTTCACCAGCTAGCCTCATAGGTTGCCTCCCATGTAGCGCTTGATTTAACGTCATGACATGGCGTGGTTTCCTTGACTACTCAGACTTTATCCAGGTCAATATCAACTATTTCATTCACCTCTTCTATATTTCCCAGATAGTGTTTTACTCTATGACCATTTACCTTAAATTATTGTGCACCATCCTTCTATAGATCTAAAGCACCGTAGGGATACACTTTTGAAACTCTGAATTGACCATTTCATCTAGACATTAACTTTCCAGGGAAAAATTGAAGCCTGGAGTTATATATTGGCACTTGGTCACCTTTCTCTCATACCCTGTTCTCAATTTTTTGTCGTGATACAACTTCATCTTCTCCTTGTAAATATCTGAACTTTCATATGCTAGGAGTTAGAATTTATCAAACTTATTGATGTAATTCAATCTTAACTTAGTTTCATCCTTCAACTCTAAATTCATCTTCTTCAATTTCGATAGTGCCTTATGTTCAAGCTCAATAGGTAAATAAAAAGCCTTTCCATAATTGCAAATAAGATGAGAGAGCCTTCAACTCAAATATCGGTGGCTTCTCATTAGATGGGAAAGCAAGTGAAGTTATTCTATTCTTTAAAACTAGATCAAGTTCTTTTGGTGCAAAATTGTAACTAGAACCATGCATAGCACCAACAATCTCCTCATATTCTTCTATGCAGAAAATTGATGAGTTGAAGGTGATATCTTTGATTAATATGGATGATAAAGAAGAAGAAGATTCATTCCATGACATTGATGTAGTGACTTTGTGGGATGATGGTTCTGATGCAGTTGTTCCAATTGAAGAAAGACTAGGTGTTGAAGTACTTGAAACTGTGATTATGAATTTTGACTCTTAAGGAAAAGAAGAATATGAGGAGATTGTTGGTGCATTAAATGGTACTGGTTACAATTTTGCACCAAAGAAGCTTTATCTAGATTTAAGGAATAGAACAACCCCTCCTCTTTTCCCATCTATTGAGGAGCCACCGGTGTTTGAGTTGAAGGATCTCCCATTTTATTTGCAATATGTATTCTTGGGGGAAAACAACACTTTGCCAGTCATTATTGCAGCGGACCTAAAACTGTCAAAAGTGTAAACCTTGTTATTAGGTTTACAGAATTTCAAGAGGGCCATTGGATGGTCCATTGCAAATTTAATGGGCCTTTCACCTAGTTTATGGATTTAGAAAATTTAGCTTAATCCAGATTATGGTCCATCTATTGAGAACCTGTGGCTCATTAATAGATAGACAAACAGGTGGAGTTTCTCTATTCTTTAAATCTATATCAAGATTCTTTGGTGCAAAATTGTAACCAGTAACATGCGATGCACCAATAATCTCCTCATATTCTTCTATGCCTTCAGAGTCAAAATTCATAATCATAGCTGCAAGTACTTCAATACCTAGTATTTCTTCAGTAGGAACAACTACATCAGAACCATCATTCCACAAAGTCACCGCATCAATGTCATGGAATGAATTTTCTTTTTCATAATCCACATTAATCATAGATATCACCCTTAACTCATCAAGTTTCTTCATAGAAGAATATGAGGAGATTGTTGATGTGTTTCATAGAAGAAAATTATAACTAGTACCATGCATTGCACCAATAATTCACCTATTTATCATTGAATCTCAACATCAGATGTCCACGCATCAAATCAATCTAAGTTCTACTTGTATCCATAAATGGTCTGCCAAGAATAATAGGGACTTGAAAGTCCACTTCACAATCTAAAACAACAAATTCAGCAGGAAAAATAAAAGAATCTATTTTTACTAGAACATCATAATGGATATTGATTGGCTTCTTCACATTTTTGTCTGCCACGACTAGCCTCATGGTGGTGGGTTTTAGATCGTCCAACCCAACTTCTTGAATACTGAAAATGACATGAGGTTGATACTAGCACCCAAAATCACACATATCACGTGAAAAGTGAAAAGTTCCAATGGTGCAAGGTATAGTGACTACACCAGTATCCACCTTCATCTCCACCAATAACCTAGTGGATACAACACTGCAATAATGGAAATTATCAACCAAATCATAACTGACTTGTCTTTAATTGTGATATGGTCCTTCACAAACTTTGCATATCCAGGAATCTACTCCAATGCTTCGACCAATGGTATGTTGACTGATAACTCTTTTAACATAGATAGAAATTTCTAATACTTATCCTCTTCTTGTCTCTTTTATAGTCTTTGTGGATAGGGACGACCCAACCTCAGAATAGGTTTCAATATAGGACCTATATCAATCTCATCTCCGATCCTCTGCTTGCTTCTACTTCCCACATCAGCTTGCTCATCATCATTCTTATTTTGCTCATCAATAGTAGGTGCAGGTAGATCTGCAGTAACCTTACCTTTTTGAGTTATAATAGCATGACATTGGCTACCATTTATGGAATTTATTATTATATTACTTGGAAGAGTGCCAAGCTATCTTTGATTTACTGTGTCCAATATCTGCCCACCAGTTGCTCCAATTTCCTGATTGTTGTAGCATGTGATTCAACTTTTTGTTTGAGTCCAAACAAATATGCTTTGATATCTTTCAGAGAGTTTTCTTGACTTTCTTTCCCTTTCACTAGCATAGACAAGAGATCCTCAACTCTAGACTCTGTATCTCGGCAGTTTGGTGAAATGTATTTGTCATGCTTCTCCTTATAATCATCCTTGGATTGAAAATCACCATCTTTATCTCTGCTCATATATTTATATCTATAATTATATTAGTTTCGAGACTGATTCACTTGCCGTTGGGATCAAAAATTTTCCAATATACGATTAATATAGTTTTTCACTTCTTCAGATAAAATCTCGAATGGTTTGGGTGTGGCTCTATGTGCTTCTATTGCATTCACTTTCTCAGCATTCAATGAAGTAAACTAGTTTGAGAGGAAAGCAATATCTGTCCAAAACTGTGCTACCTCTTGTGCAATCATATCATTACCTGCTCCATATGTATTTGTCCCTCTAATAACATATATACCATGATTCTATTCAGAATCTATGGTATGCCATCCTCTATTGGTGACTGCAATATCATCAAGAAATTTTGTACAGCTTCCCATTGAAGACGCATAAATTAACCTCCAAAAATAGTATCTATCAAAGCTCTCGAACTACCACTTAGTGATCTATAGAAGATTTCTGACAGATTAGATCCTCTGATTCTGTGGTTTGGCACTAAGATCAATTTTTTATTAAATTTATACCATGCCTGATACATCAATTCTATAGGTAATAGTCTAAAATTATAAATTTCATCCTTCAGTTGTAACATCCATGCACAAGGGAAGAATCTGCTCAGAAACTATTTCCTTAAATCATTCCACATCGTGATAGATCATTTTAATAGTTCACCTAGCAATAGAGATGCTTATCTATTCAGAGAAAATGAGAACAACATCAATCTCAATTCTTCTTGATCAACCCCTCGGAGGTTATAATTTGTGCATATCCCATGAAAATTGGTAAGGTGTATGTTCGCGTCATCCTTAGATGATCTTGAATATACACTTTTCAGATTAAACAATTGGGTCATAGAACTAGTTATATTGAAATTCATATTAGGTGTTAATGCTGGAGAAACAATGGCTCCTATCTCAGCAGGGTCAACATAACTCATGTCATCATCATACTCATTATACGTATCTAAATGCTAATATGCTGGGACATATGGAAATCTTCCCCTCTAAACTTAATGATTAACAACCTGCCTCGGTCTAGCTAGTCCACCTCGCTGTACTTTTTTGGCTTTATCAGCCAATCTAGCTTCTTCATCTACTCTTTATTCTTTTTATAATAGTTGTTGTGTCTGAATGTCTACAAGATTCTATGTGTCTAATGAATCGCATGGGATTACCATATTTTGGGCCATAGGTAGGGGATCTTGCGCCCCTTCACAAACTTGTCCTGACATCCTTCTTGTTGTTTGAAGGATCTTTTCTGGCTCTAGATAAAACGCGAGTAAGGAATTTCCTGTACTCATAGTTCTTGGAATACACAGGCATATGCCAAATCAAAAAATGAAAAGTAAAAACTCATGAACTTCACCAATTCTAATTACTCCTCAAACCAAAATTTCTCGACAATAATGCCAAAATTTGATGTAGCCCAAATCTATACCTCTATCAGAAGTTTAATGCTATCGATGCAAATATAGTATGCCAACTTTGTTGGGGTCGCTTCCACTGGGAAAATTTGAGCAGTTACTTGGTTTGATTTGATCCTTGAGTAGTATAGAGAAGTAAATAAGGGGATTTTATTATCAATATCAAAGGGTAACCAATTCTTTAGTGATTTTGAGTTGTAATTAATCATATATGAAAGCTAGGTTTGTGTTCTCCATGACGTCTCAACTTCGTAGTTTTCTCGTGCTCAACCTACTATTATGTTGGTATGCATGCAAAGCCTACAAGCTATGTATTATCAGCCACCTTTTGAGTGGGAAGATAAATCTCACCCTTTGACTTATTTATCATCACTGGATGTCACCTAGTTCCCACTTCCTACAACCCCAGTTCACTTAATCCTTGGTTATTGGATGAAGTGATAGGATGGAATATGGGGACTATAAGATGGAGATAGAAATCCCAAATTACTGTCCTAATATTTTTTTCCAATCACAAGCTTTCTTGGTTATTGAAAGAATAGGAATACAGACTTTTATCTCAAGATTTTGCAGGTACTTTAAATCAGTTGTAATGAAGAAGAACTAGAATACATGCATAACCCTAGAACTGATGTGTCTTATACTTCCAATATGTTACTAATCCACCACAGTTCCCACAACCCTAGATAAGGAGATTAGCTGCTAATGTTTGTGCAAGAAATAATGATTATCAATGAAGAACACATAAAATCAATAGAACAATAATAAGATGAATAAACTCCAAAGTCTTGATTGAATAAAACCCTAAAATCTCAAGAACAATTGTAAACTATATTAAAGTATGTTGTAGAGTGTAATAGAAGCTAACCTAATAAAAGATAAACCCTAGGGTTTTTATAGTATATCAAAATAATAGTAAATTCCTATTAAAAATGGGAAAGGTAATGTTAAGTCGGTAGTCGGTTTGACTCATTCGTCACTCATATCCTCATCTTACAAGTCATACCCTACCTTGTCATAACTAGTGCAACATCTTGTCTGCCCATGGCTTCATCTCTCTGCTCAGCTTATGATTCTATCTTAGGAGTCATAACCATGGGTATGAGTTAGATTCTTCATCTATATCCACCTGGGACTTTAGCCTTTTCAGATCTTGATCACTAGTTTGCATATGACATCTCGATACGAGTCGTACTCAGACTTTCGACTCATACACTTCTTACACTTCAATTACTCGATAGTTTCTTGGATTCTTTTAGGCTTACAACTTTAATTTACGAATCGTATCTTGCATTATCACTAGTATACTTGATTCATATCTTCTTCAGATTTGGCTCTTCAATTTCTCTTTTGGTTCTGTTGTACTTACAATTTAGAATATGAGTCGTATTGGTTTGTTACGAGTTAGGTGTTGACTCGTATCCAAATGAAAGTTGGCCTTTTTAGGTCTTTTTCTTCTCTTTTTTCTTTCTAGTATTTTTATGACCTATTTTAACTGTAATTCATATCAAAGTGCATCATATCTAACAAAAACTAAGTTCACATATAAATTCTTAATTTTAAGATTTTAAAGTGTTGTATTTCCATGCCACATTATGTAACCATACCTCCCATCCTTAATTTTGGGATTTTTTAATTTTTTGTAGCTTGGAGCAAAACTTATACTAATCTTGAGCTAAGAAGACATTAGAGTGACTTTTAAGGGTAGATTTGGCATCACCCATGAAATATTCATTGGATTCTAAAGTGTTGTTTTCCCTCTATTTATTTTCTCAATGATAACTTTTATGGGAATATTGGTTTATTTATGTTTATTATCATTATGATTTTCTAGATCAACCTCTTGGGATTATGCTACAATAGGATGCAATTGGGTGTGATCATTGTGATATATTTGGGTAGATTTTAGTTGGTTGATGATGGTTTCTACTATTACTTGGTTGAATACGTTGGGTTTGTGGGTGAATTCCCCAAAAACCCAAATGGGTTTTATGGGTGAAAATCCCAAGATCTTGAAAGCCTAAACCATCCTTGAAAGAGGGGTTTGGGTGAACTTTAGGAACCTTCATCATCCTTAAATGTGTGATGTGGGAGCCAACGCAATAGTATACAACTTATGGGTATTTCTTGCCAATTTTTTACTATCTTATAAATAAGGGTGATTAGGAGGATGACTATACCATGGGTATAATCCTATAAATAATGATACCTAATTGAGGTATTGAGCGGGTTTAATTGACACACTCATTAGGTACTCAAAAGTGTCAATTAGTGACATTGTTGAGGTTTTGTTGAAAAACTAGCCTCAAAGACCTTGAACCAAGCCTACCACATCATCAACTATTTAAATTTGCATGGAATCAACATTATCCTATTCATAATTTTCCCTTAGGAAAGCATAGTACCGAGATCAATTTTAATTGATTATACTCTAATTATTGTTAATCTCGAATTAGTCCTTTAGAAGACCAAGAATTTCTTTCACATTTGAAAATATTGAGAACCCCCCAAACCATTTTGTTCCATAACTTTGAATTTAGCAATAAACTATTATTTCAAACTTACCCATTCACACCCACATTGTTCTTGTGTATTCGAACCCTACTCTTATTGGGTTATTATAGTGACAATGACTACCCTTCACTCAAATTAACGTGTAAGATGAGTGTTAACATAAATAGTGTCGTAGCCTGGGAACAATTTGGTGTATTGAGTTAGTTTGGAATTTTAGCTTACTTTCTTTGATTTAAACTTGTACATATTTGTTTGTTATTTTTTTTCTTATCTTAGCTATATTTTTACTTTTGTACATTTTTTATTATGCATCTTTGAATAAATATGAGTTTGGTTGTTAGAAATCTTATCTTGACAATACATGTTCATATTGTGGTTGACTCCACTTTTAGCAAGAATTAAGATATGCTTCCCGGAGAGAAATATGTGCACCATCTCAATTTTATAGGTATTATGGTTGTCCTCTAGGTGGTGGACGAGATGGACATTGGAGTGATTGTCCAAATTCCAATACCCCCATTATGATTGCCCAATTTATAGTTCTTCTTATGATTTTGATAGTTCTTATGATCAAGAAAAGGAAGAACGAAGCATCAGAAATAATGGTGTTTAACCAATTCTTCAACTTATCTTGGATCAAGTGGAATCAACAGGGATAATATACATCCCATGCATCTATCCATTGGGGAATGTAATAAGGAAATTTCAAGGATAAAATATTTGGGTGAGGAGGATAACCTCTCAAATACCATAGGTGTGTCTACTTTTACAAATGAGCTCAATTTTGATGAATCCTTGGTGATTTTCCAACCAATCAAACCAATCATGAAAGAAGATGCTAAAGCCATGTAAATGGTGCTAGAGTCAAAAGAAGAAACCAAGCCAATCTCATATGACGACTCTAGTCCATTTCGGGGTGAAGATGATAATAAGGATACAACTCTGGAACTAAGGGATAAAACTCATTCAATTCGTTTCTCAACATTATACATACAGGATGTAATAAAAGTACATCCATCTAAGAAAATATAGGATCTTGGGGAGAAGGAGAACCACCCCTACGTTTTGGTTTTTGATATTCTAAAAGATAATATGGGAGCCCCACACTTGAAGAACGAGGAGCTAAATTTCCAATGTTCAAATAGTTTCCAATGTATCTTCCTACTATTACCCAAGGAGATAAACCAAAAATTAGATGTGAAATTAGGTAAAACATTGAAGTCTTCAAAGTGGCGCAATAGAACATGCATCATAGCTCCCCTAATTTTGCCTAAAGTGTCACGAACATAGAATGATCAAAAGTTTGGCAAAAGTTTCAAATCCTCTAAGTGGAGACATAACTAACAAGAAAAAGAGGCATCGTGCTATGACGTTAAACTAAGAGCTTGATGGGATAAAAACCATAATTTGCATGTTTACATTATTTATTTTTAATAAATTCATTATTTTGATGCTTTATAAGTTCATTGTACAGATTGGAAGCCAAAAACAGGGGAGAACTAAACTTAGAAGTATAGAAACCATGAAGAAAAATAGGGAAAATAGAAGAGAAGGTGGCCTCAGTTGCCATGAGAACGAGCTGAGGGTTGCGATTGCGGTACCGTGATCACACCAATCCTATCATGATCGTGCCACTATGCCCAGCTTTTAACATGGTAATCACTGCGATTTCAGGGAGATCTTTAACCCTTCTTATGCTTTTGTGTTATGTAGTGAGGTCACTAAAAGTCTTTTTGTTAGAGCGTGTGTGGCCTTTCCTGTTGAGTAATTACATAGTGGCTTGCAATACTTGAATTTAGTACACATGAAGCATGAAAATATTGTGAAATGATTATTTTCATTTATAGTTATCTATTTATTTTAATAATGATGTTGGGAAAGCATTTCCCTTTGAGAGATTGAATAATGACATTCTTAAGGAAAACTCATCGTGACTGCGTCTTCAGCCACAAATATTAGGGAAATCGGAGTACCTATAGAATTATGTATTTGGGATTGCACTCATACCATTGGTGAAGTCTAAGTATCAAAATGGTTGGTTTGCCCATATGAAGTCAAAATATGTGAACAAGACTTGGGTTGTTTCCATAGATAGCAAATTCTGCATGGTGCAAATGCAAAGAAAACACCATTCTCCATCCAAATTTTTTCAAAAATCAAGGGCATGGACATGAGCAACATTATAACAATTCTTTTTCTCTTTTGTGACTCCAAATTTTTTACTATTTAAAATTGGTAGATACTCCATTTTTTGTCTCTAGCGAGAGGGGATATTGAGCCTCTTTGGCGAATTTGTATGCCATATGTGGTTAACTTATTTGTTTGAATCTTATGTATACTTGTTCCGTCTAGAACCTACATGATTAGTCTGTCAAAGCTAATTTTTATTGTATTTGGTTGAGGAAATGATATTAGGCCATTTTTGCAAGATTGGAAGTCTACTTTAGCCTAAAAATCCTAACCTTTCATAGATATTATCCTTAGACACCAACTTGAAGAATTTATACCTTTCTTTGGCAAACACATTGCAACTCGTGAGACTTTCAAATCTTATCCCTCTTTTGAACCCTATCCTCATTGGACTTAAAATGCAAATTGAGGATAACATACTATGTTGGGGGTGGTGAAGATTTAAAGAGGTAACTTTGGGCCACGAGAATGTAAGTTAGTGCCTAAGAGCTAAATTTTGAGAACAAATGAATAGGAAAAATAACGGACCCAATAAAGGAAAGAAAAGCATGAAGTGTATAATGCAAATAGGTGAAAAAATATGCTTTCAAGAACATGGGTGAATCAAGGTATTAAAAGTACGCACATGTTTAAAGAATGAAAACAAAAGAAGTGGTTGGCCCATAGTCAAAGATTTGATGAAAAAGTATGATGTAGATGTACAAGGTGGGTATAGTAACTTTGTACCAAAATAATATCCTTCCCTATCTCGAACCTACATTACAAGCTCAAAAAGCACTTTGAGATCTCCAACCAAGTAGATTCAGAGTAGTTGCAATTGAAAAGAGGGAAATGCCATGGCATGGTACTTTTTAGCATCGAGAGTTCTTGGGACAGAGAGTGTTTTGCACTTAAATTCCTTGTTGTATGTTTTCTAACTTGGTGCATGGATTTTTTTTCTTGTGACGAGGCATGTAAACAAGTTGAGGTGGGCAACTTTGTCATCTCCAAAAAAATAAGGCAAAAGGAGTATAATGTATTTGAGGTCAAAGAAGAGTCATTTCTTGACTATTAGTGATTGCTGAATGATTGCTCTTTAAAGTCTTTTGCACCCTTGAAAATTGCATTTTATGTTGAGGGGTGTCATGAGAATAGGTTTGCCCATGTGCAAAGAGCATTTCATGGTATTAATCTAGTTGAAGTTATCCTTAAATTGTGTAATAGAATTTGGGCATACATGTGCAATTGTCTCGTGGTAAGATTACAGTTGCTTGAGGACAAGAAAAGCTTTAAGTTGGGAGTGTTGATGGGTGGTGAATTTACCACTCATTTTCACTTCAGTTTTGTGCACACTACTATGATTTTAATGTTTAAATGAGACAACTTCACTATTAACTACACTATTTTCCATATTTTGCAGGCATACAGGTTATGAGAAGGAAAATGCAGACACAAGCTGAAAAGGGTCAAGAATAAAGAGAAGAAGTGCAGGTAGTAGACCTGAAGCAGAACACGGTCTCAGTTACCGCAATTGTGGTGTGAGGGTCACAATCGCTGTCAGTCAAGTCCGCTCAAAGGACCACGATTGTAGTGATCTTAACACATTCGTAGTTGCCACGATCTCTCTCAAACCTCCACAATCATGTGAGAGCGGAAAATAACCAAAGGGAAAAAATATTATTTGGCCAGCCGGCCCCAATTCCCATTTAAGGCTCAATAACCGTTCATTATAGGATCATCATCCTTCTACAACCCTACCTCCCATCCTTAGTTTAGTTTTTTTGTAATATCTTGGAGGTTGGAGCAAAACTTGTACTAATAATGAGATAAGAAGACATTAGAGTGACTTTTAAGTGTAGATTTGGCATCACCCATTGGATTTTGAAGTATGGTTTGCCCTCACTTTATTTTCTTATGGATAACTTCGATGGAAATATTTGTTTATTTGTGTTTATTATTATTATGGTTTGCTAGTTCTACCACTTGGGATTATCCTAGAATAGGATGCAATTGTGTGTGAGTTGTGATATATTTGTGTAGATTCTAGTTAGTTGATGACATGTTCTACTATTGCTTGTTTGAAATGGTTGGAATTTGTGGGTGAAAGCCCCAAATACCCAAATTGGTTTGATGGTTTAAAATCCCAAGTTATTGAAAGCCTAAACCATCCTTGAAAGAGGGGTTTAGGTGAAATTTAGGAACCCTCATCATCCTTGACAGAGGGTTGTGGGAACCAAACCAATAGTAGATAATTTATGGGTATGTATTTCCAATTTTTCACTAATATAGAAATAAGGGTGATTAGAAGGATGACTATACCATGGGTATCATCCTAGGAATAGGGATACCCAATTAAGGTATTGGGTGGGTTTAATTAACACATTCATTAGGTACTAAAAGGGTCAATGTGTGACATCTTTGTCATTTTGTTGAAAAACTAGCCTCAAATACCTTAAACCTAGCTTACCACATCAGCAACGATTTGAATTTTCACTGAATCTTCACGATCCTATGCATAATTTCCCCCTAGGAAAGAATAGTCCCTATATCAATTTTAATTTATTATATCTAATTATTTTTAGTCTCGGATTAGTCCTTTAGAATCCCAAGAATTACTTTCATATTTAAAAAGATTGAGAACCACACATACTATTTTGTACCATATATTTGAATTTAGCAAGCAACTACTAGTTCAGACTTACTCAATCTTTACTCACATTGTTCCTCATGAATTTGACCCCTAATCCTAGTCTGGTAAATATATTGACAATGACCGCATTGTATTCAAATTGACTTTGAAGTTTAGTGTTATCAAAAATGGTGCAGTTGTCGTTGATCGAACCTGGGTCACTCGCGTGACAGGCGGGAATACTCACTATTATCACCACACCTAAATGTCATAGTAGTATAGTTATGAGAATTCCCACATGTCACGCAGGTGACCCTGATTTGGTCCTTGACAATGGTGCAATTTTTGATAACGCTCAACCTACACATTAATTTGAGTGCAAGGCGGTCATTGTCAATATATTTAACCAACAAGGAGTTGAGGTCGAATCCATGAGGAATAATATTAGTAGCAATTGAGTAATTCCGAAACAGTAGTTGCTTGCTAAATTCAAATCTATGGTACAAAATGGTTTGGTGGGTTCTCAATTTTTTCAAATATGAAAGTAATTCTTTGTCTTCTAAAAGAATAATTCGAGACTAAGAATAATTAAAGTATAATTTATTAAAATGGATCTTGGGACTATGTTTTCCTTGGGGAAAACTATGCACCAGATCATGAAGATTCAGTGTAAATTTGAATTGTTGATGATATGGTAGGCTAGGTTTAACGTCTTTGAGCCTAGTTTTTCAACAAGACCTCAAATATGTCATTCATTGAACCTTTCATATACCTAACGAGTGTGCCAAATAAAGACACCCAATAACTCAATTGGGAATCCCTATTTCAAGGATGATACCCATGGTATAGTCATCCTCCTAATCACCCTTATGTCTGAGAGAGTGAAAAAATTGTAAGACATACCCATAAATTATCTACTATTGGTTTGGATATTACATACCTTTTCCAAGGCTGATGAGGGATCCTAAAATTCACCCACACCCCTCTTTCAAGAATGGTTTAGGATTTCAAGAGCTTGGGATCTTCACCAGTCAAACTCATTTGGGTGTTTGGGATTTTCACCCACATATCCCAACCATTTAAAACAAGAAATAGTAGAACCTATCATCAACCAACTAGAATCTACAAAAATATATCACAACACACACACAATTGCATCCTATTCTAGCATAATCCTAATAGGTAAATCTAGCAAATCATATTGATAATAAACATAAATAAACAAATATTCCCATCAAAGTTATCCTTAATAAAATAAAGTGAGGGCAAACCACACATTAGAATCCATTAAATCTTCAAGGGGTGATGCCAAATATACACTTAAAGTCACTCTAATATCTTCTTAGTTCAAGATTAGTACAAGTTTTGATCCAAGGTCCAAAAAATTACAAAAGCCCTAAAGTAAGGATGTGAGATAGGGTTGTAGAATGATGATTCTATTTTTGAGCCCTTTTTTTGATAATTTGGATTAGTAGTATGAAATGACAATTTTGACCCTAGCTGGAAATCCTGATATACCGTGATAGCACCGTTAGCCGCGATCACTGATCTAGGAATGTTGCATTCTTCAAGGAACTGAAACCTTCTTACTTTATTGACTCACCACGATCATGGTGGCCACACCGCGATTGCAATACATGTGGCCCAACCTACACAATTTTCCAACTTTTGCACTTATCTTCCCTTTTTGCTTCCTTTTTAGCTAATTTTGCTTCTTTTCATCTCAACAATTTTTGTACCTGGAAAACATGAGAATTAGTGCATTTAATTCAAAAAATAGTCTTATTCATACCTTTAGAGCATAGTATTGTGCGCTAATTCGGATGTTGATTGGAAAATTCATAACTCATTAAGACGCCTAACTTAAATCTTTGCTTGACCTTAAGCAACACCACTTTATTTCACATGAGACAATGGAATTGTGTGCCCAAATTTTATTGCTCAATGATCCCAATTACATAAACTTTATTGCTACCTTACATAGCTCATCACACATGGGCAAAGTCAATTGAAATACACCCCTCAACATGACATGTAATTTTCAAAGATGCACAAGACTCTAAAGAACAAGCATGCAACCATCACATACTATAGAAATGACTCACCTTTCGACCTTAAACACGTTAGAATCCTTTTTCCTCATTTCAAGGAGATGACAAAATCACCCACCTCAACTTTTTCACATGCCTCTTCACAAGAAAGAAAATTCCACACACCAAGTTGTCAAGTATGTAACAAGGAATTTAAGTGTGAAACACTCCCTCTCTCAAGAACTCTCGATGATAACAAGTACCTATAATAGGCTTGTCTTTATTTTCTATCGACACTATGATAAAAGTACTTTATTGGAGATCTCAAAGGTGTTTTAATCTTATAATGTAGGTTCGGGGATAATGGGTAGGATATCATTTAGGAATGAAATGACTACACCCTCCTTGAACATCTAAATCACTTTGACACTATTCAATCCTACTTTTGACTATGGGCTACTTCTCATTGTTTTCACTCTTTATGCATGTGCCTATTTTTTGATTTCTTGGTTCACCTACTTTCTTTTAATTTCTTTTTCTTGCATAGTTCATGCTTTTATGTCATTTGTTGGATCCTTTCTTTTTCTTGTCGATTTCCTCTCAACGCTTAAGCCAATAGGCACTTATTTACAACTTTGTGGCCCAACATTACCTCTTCCAATCTTTACCACCCACAAATTATGCTTTTAGCTTCAAATTGCAATAATAACACTACAAAAGTTGGGGTAAAATTAACAAGGAACAATATGTGTAGCGAATGGGTATGTTCGAAATGAAAGTACTTACTAAATTAAAACATAAGATACAAAGATTTAGGGGTTTTAAATGTTTTTAAAGATATGATTAATTTTGGGCTTCTAAACGATTAATTCAAGACTAAGAATAATTAGAGTATAATCAATTAAAATGGATCTTGGAACTATGCATTCCTAGGGACAATTTATGTATGAGAACATGATAATTGGTGCAAATTCTGATCGTTGATGATGTGGTAGGTTTGGTTTAAAGTCCCCGAGGCTAGTTCATAAACAAAACCTCAAAGAAGTCACTCACTGACTCTTTACAATAACTAACGAGTATGTCAATTTAAGCCACCCAATACCTCAATTAGGCACCCCTATTTCTAGAATAGAATCCATGGGATAGTCAACCTCATATTCACCCTTATGTCTAAGATGGTAAAAATTAGCAAACTAAGCTCAATAATTGTCTACTATTGCCTTGGTTCCCACATCCCTCTATCAAGGATGATGAGGGTTCCTATAGTTCACCCAAACCCCACTTTCAAGGATTGTTTAGGTTTTCAAGAACTTGGGGTTTCCACCCATAAACCTATTTTGGGTATTTAGGGCTTTCACCTATAAATTCTAATCATTTTACTCAATCAATAGTAGAACCCAACACCAACACATTAGCATCTACCCAAATGAATCATATCCTACACATAAATTCACCCTATTCTAACATAATCTCAAGAGGAAGAAGTAGAAACTCATAAAGATAATAATCAAGAATATAGCAAAATCTCTATCAATTTGATTCGTGAAAAATAAAGAGAATCAAAAACCGTCCTTTAAATTCCAATAAATACTCAATGGGATTTTCCAATCCTTCACTTTGGAGTTTGTCTAATTAATTCTTGCCTCAAATTATTATAAATTCAAGCTCCAAGATCCAAGTGATAAACCCTAAACTAAGGATAAGATAATATCTATGATAAAAGATTCGGTGAAAAACTAATTCTGCATTCCCCAAATATTTCAAAAGTCCTTGAAACTTTTTTGCTCTACTGAGATCGCCATCTTTGGACCGCGATCACGTCACCCGCGATCGTGATAGTCATATCGCGATCGCACTCCCCTTGACTTATTGACTGATTGCGATCGCGACCCTCAGACTGCGATCGCGGTAACTGAGGGTCGACTCCTGGGCCTGCAAATTTAATTTTTTTGTCCTTTTTTGTCACATTTCTTCTCTTTCACCTTCTCCTAAGCTCATTTTTATAAAGTGTCCTTTCTCATCTTGTCATTCCACTTTTATCTACACAAATGAGCATTAAGTAAGAACGTAACAACAAATATATGAAAAAATATGATAATTTAGGCTTAAGAGATGCTAGTAAGCTTTCAAATTAATGACTTATCACATAACCATGGACCCCTTATATATCAAAAACACTTAAATCAAATCGGTTCCACAAAAATCATAAATAATCTCTCAAGGGCGGACTTGAGCCAAAACACCTATCATTATTTATCGAACTTGAACCAGAGGTTATATAATAATTTGTTGTAATCAATCGGTCATACTATGACTAAATGCCGAACTCAAATCGGAACTTACTATAACGCCCCAAAATTGGATCCCGAGACGTCACACAGTGCTTAAGGTCGCAAGTGACCCCAACCTAACCCTTCATCTGGCATAACCCAAAGCAACTGAATAAAATACATAAAATAGAAGGAATAATGCGAAAACAACCCATAACTTAGTCTGACCAACATGAAAATAAATTTACACGGTCACAATTCTGCTTATATATATACAAATCTAAAACTGAATACACTGACTACTAGTGACTGTCTATGAAGTCTCTACTAGAATTGACAAGAGATAGTTGGGTCATGACTCCCAACTACCCCTACTCAATACGACTGAGTACAGAAAATACAATACACCTCAAATCTAAACAACTCAAGTCCCTGAATCAAAAGGACTAATCACCTGCCGATTGAGAGTTGCGACCCAGCTGAACATGATATGTGTGCTATAGCTTGAACCTACATTTTGGTAAGAATGTATCCGATAGAGAAATATTTGGGTCAGCACTTTGAAATGTACTGAGTATGTGGGGGTGCATGCAATAATATAAATAGTATAATCAATTTCATGAAAACATGCATACGGACAATGATGACTTACTTGGCTTGAGTTATATCAAATCATACTTTTTGTAATTTCATAATAAACAGTTCATATGATAAAATCGTGTAATCCACGTAAATCATTATAAATCATAAATTATGATAAATCATCATAAATTATCATATCGTCAAAAATCATCATAGGTAATTATAAATCATCATAAATGACCATAAAACATCATAAACATCTCAACTCTTTGACTCAAATCTCGGAGTGACTCGGTAATTAAAGAAATTTAGTCTTATGGAAACGAGAGTTTCCTATAACCTACAACCCCACGTGAGCTACGTGGAATACCAAGGTTTGAAACCCACGTTGGCGGGAGCGTCATACTCTTTGCCAGGGAGTACGACCTTAAAACTGCAATAATCATAATCGGGCTCTCTGGCCAATAATATCATCATCAAACAACCCTACGGTGGCACATAGGTTTGGGGAAATACTAAATTTCCCTCTCGATGCTAAGTACTACTCCCCGACAAGCTCATAATGCATTAGAAAATCCACCACAACATCACAAGGGTCTATCATAAATACCAAATAAAATCTCTTTCTGATTTATCAAATCATATCAATTTGTGGATTCCTAACTCAACACATTTTAGCTCAAAATATTTTAATCTTCCTCAACATTAATAAGGTATAAATGCATTGAACCATAACTGACTCGACATTTGGACAAGGATATGAAGACTCAATACGTAATATTTTTAATAATTTAACTCATCAAAACCATCCGGAAAATACCAAGACTCAATGCAACTTCGATATCAATATACCCAATAACTCAAATCGTCATAAGGAAGCTCAAAATTTGACACATGGCTCGAAAACATTTGGAAATACCAATAATTCATTTTTGAACTTAAAACGTGGATACATGTTTAAAATATATCAATTCTTGATATAAATACTAAGAATCCCAATATTAAATCTCAATTCATAGAACGAAAATAGTCAAATACTCATGTTATTCAAAACTTACAATTCAAATCTTTATAAGTTCATAATCGAATTATTTAGACATAATTCATCTTGCAGAACCATTTGAATCCATTAAATAATCATAATTGGCAAGCTTGAACAATTTACATATATACATAATCAAAATCTCATGGTAGGATATCTTGGAAATAAATTCATTTGTCAAACTCATAATAATCCATAATAAAAATTAAAGATATGGGCACAAGAACGGAAGAATTATTCTTGTTCAAACCCCACATACCTTAAAATTAAAGATTGGAATGAATTCTTGCCTCGTAACACTATTCACGGAATTGATTGATGCATCTCGAAGAGCTCTGAACGGGGAGTTCATTTATAGGATTAATTTGGAATTGGAAGATTTAGGAAGGGGAATTTAGAGGTTTAGGGTTTCTTTCTTGGAATTTTTTTGAAAATAATAGACTTTGATGCCCAAAATCAGTTTTTATGCTTATTTCCACGAAATGGGGCAAGGGTGAAAAGACTGGATTGCCCCAAAGGAAATTGAAAAATGGCAGAAAAATCCTGCGTACCTTGGCCATGAAAAACTGAATAACTTCTCGTTCGGGTATTGGATTTTTGCAAAATTTATATCGTTGGAAAGATAACTCAAATATCTTTAATTTTATATATGGTAGGCCACTCAGTTCGTGATATATAAGGTGTTATGATCGACCGAAGTTGACCCAAATCAAATCCGTCCCTCAGTTACTGATTTGACATGCTGACATAAATTGATCATAACTTATTACTCTGATGTTGGAGTGGGGTGAAACCAATTGCATTGGAAAGAAGACTCAAAGATATTTCGTTTGATATATAGAAGATCTCCCAGTTCCTTATATTCAGGAAGTGATGATCGTTTGAAGTTGGCCTGAAATGCTGAAAATTTCTGGAGCATGCTAATCGGATGGTGCCACTGTTTTGGGCACCCAAACGTGCCCTTATGCTACTCCAAAAATTCCGAAACTCACTCGGGATGTATTACGACCTTTCCCCATCGCAACGCAACTTGGAAATAAAAAAACGGATATCGAAAAGGTCATCAAATAAATACCCGAAGATCAGACGTCTAAATGAGAAAGTATCAACACTTAGAATTTTTTTTTATTTTTTTTGAGTGCTAAGCTTCTCTTGGCAAGATAAAAAGGCTTTAACGACTCGACACATTTGGGAGCGAAATATTTAACGGGAAAAACTCGGGGTATCACATCATCTCCCCCCTTGGAAATATTCATCCCCGAATGTCGCTCGTTAGGTTAGGAAGGCAAAGAAAATTGAGGATACGCAACTAAAATAGCTTGATGAACAAGTTTATATTTTTGTAAGCTTTGGAGTACTTTCCGATGCATAAGCTCATGATAATCACAACGACCTAGTTGAGTGTATTACTAAAAGAGTTGGATGAAGGAAAAATTATTAACTTTGATTTAAATCCGCATTCACAAAGAAAGAGATGAAAGATCTAGGATATGAAAACTCGAGATATCACAATATCTCCCTCTTGGGAACGGTTCTCCCCGAATAATACTAATTGATACACGGGACACTTTAAGATTGACCCATGGATTAATACTTGGGTCGGGAACAAAAGCATAGGCTAAATAGAATTTGGTAACTCGCTTCGACGCAAATAAATCATTCTTGAAATGGTTATGCTCACGAAACTTCAAGTAGTGAGATTGGACCACATCGGAAGATGAAAGAAATATATGAATCCGTCGGAATAACTATCAAGTTGAATTTCTAGGTGCACGGAACGAATCAAGACACACTCTCATTCAATTAGCACATGATTCAAAATATTTCCAAGGAACTTTCAACGCTACTAGGAAGCAATTGGGTTTGGGATATGGTCCGAACAATATATATATATATATATATATATATATATATTGAAATAAGGATTTATAACTCGACCCCAATTTTAAGTACGGAGCGTAGGTCGATCAGTCTTATATCAAAATAAAAGTACTAGACCCCACGCAGTACAACTTACTTTCAAGCTTATCAATACGCTTCGCACACCCTTTCTCCGCAATAGTATTTTCCCCAAATACGAAACTTACTTGATTCAATTCATAATTCTCACAAGGCATTTGAAATCTTGGCTATTCAAATCTAACTAAGCCAAACTCTCTCTCCTCATTTTCAAGCTTAATTTGGAGTCACCAATTCCTCCACCTAACACCGTAACATAGCACCATTCCAAATTATAAATTTACACACATCCACATTGTTACAATTCCTCATCTCACAGATAATTCTTATTACCACTCAATCAACTCTAATCCACTTAATACACACCATTTTCAACCATCATATTCATATCAACAAGTCTTGAAGCTTAGGGAACTATTCATAGGCATATATGCAATTCAACTTATAGCAAGGCCAAGGCTTGCAACTAATATCCTTAGATAGGAGATATATTCACAATACATGAGTGCTATGCAAGATCAATTTACAAGAGCTTTTAGCTTAGACTTCTAAATCAACATAGACACCAAAACTTATCGATAATTTAAACTTTAATCTCCGTCCATATATACACACATGATGTTCAAGCCTATCTTTATAATTACGTATACACTCCTAATCAACACCTATAAAACCCCTTTTTCAAATTCTACAATCCTTTATTAAGAAAAATTCCGGGCACTATTCTTAAGAAAACACTCACTAACTTTTCCAATTAACTAAGCCATGCACAAGACTTCACTTCAATAATTCCCCACCTACAAACCTAGATAAACCATCACACAACCACTTTCACAAACACAACACGAAATGCTTCAAATAACCATGAAATCCATCAAAAACCTACCCTCACGCTTACTCCACACTTGCCACCTTAGCTAAAATGAACATGCCACAATCTTTATCAACAAAAACCCGCTCACTCTCTCCAATCGTCACCATTGTTCATCCACACACCCTCAAAAAATAGAAAGTCACGAAAGGGTAGAATATAAAGGGATATTGTGTATGACGGTGAGGTTATTGAGGTCGGAGAACTAGGGCATCAAATGCATGAATTCAACCAGAATCAAGATTAAAGATTAAGGAAACCCAGAACATAAATTGAATCTTATTGGTCGCTAAGGGTGTTGTTGGTGGACTGAACTTGAACATACAATAAAACTTAAGCACATGCATTATGAACCGTGGTACTTGAGTTTGGAGTTTATAGCTTATGGAATGTCGATTTCGCCCGCTAGAAAAATTGGGGCTCCATATTTCAATAGTTAGGAGAATACATATTTTCCCATGATATGCATGAACATGTATTATGATCGGGGGAATGAAACATAAGGCATGAGAAAATATCAAAGTCATTGAAAAGGTTGAGGTAAAATAGGATCAACATCACTACTTCTCACCACCAACTTGCAACCCACCGATACACCTACCCAAATCCCGCAATCTTAACTTAGTTAATTTTCTTTTTCTACTATCTCCCCCTTAGACTTAAGCCAACACTCTGAGTCAACGAATCACCATACAAACTCTAGTCCACGACATTCACTTTACTCCAGGTCCCTAGATATACCCATACACAAGATCTATAACTTAACCCGCATAACTACACCCGCGAGCGCAAAACCCATTCTTAACATAACTCCCAAATACCCACCAACTTAGACAACTTAAAAAGTTATCATACAACAATTCATGCACTCCGCAACTTAGATTCTAGCACTTACCATGGATACATCAAACCTTCGCTAAACCATACTAACTTCTCCGTGCTTTACTAACATCACATCTCAAACTAACACCCTCGTCAACCTCTAATGCCTAAGTTAACTCACAATTACATCATATACCATATATCCTCATTCATACTTACCCGATCAAGGATAGAACTAACCGCTTAACATTTAATATCTTAAAAAAAATCGCCATAACACCTTGAGCATACTACTACTTCAACACAGAATATTACACTTGATCACAAACAAATAGACTTAAGCTCACGTACATACGGTTCAAACCTACTAAATCTCCTCCCTATCACTAACGTCGTAGCAATTCAATCATTAAATTTATTTTTCTCATCACCCGCTATGCAAACTTAACAACTCACTCTGACTACGATTAATAAGAATCTCAACAACCATTTCAATCTATCAAACACCCCAAACATACTAGTCCAACATAACCTCATAACGACAATAATCATCCACAATTCCATGGCCTATGCCATAATAATTTATTAACACCGCCTTCCACCACATTTCCAACCACTACAAGAGCAATAAAGTAAACAGTCAGCTGCTAGTGAATCGAATCAAGCCTCACACGGCTTCACTAGACTTTGGTTTTGTACTTTTAAAAAAGAAATAAATATCAAAACAATTATCTAGTGAATCGAAATAAGCCCTACACGGCTTCACTAGACTTTAAGTTTTCATCAAAAGATGATCAGAAAATATTTTTAAGAAATAAAAGCTTGGTACACCATAATCAAGAATCCGAGAATATGTGTCTCGCTTTACCTCAATTGAACGACTCAATAGGGATGAGGGTACATCTTGAAAGCTATGGAACCTTTGCTAGTAAGCCCAGGATCAAGAGAGGAAATTGGAACTAGTTAATCACCCTGTCTCAATATTAGTACACGAATAAGGAAAATACGAAATCACATCATGGATTCTAGGGAGAAATCCAAAAACACTTTCGACATAGGCTTAATGCACAACCTTCAAGAACGTACATATGACACCTCAATTTTTTGGAACTCAAGAGCACTAATGAAATTATTTTTTTTCTAGCTCACTTACAAGTCCGTAATATCAGAGGAGATTATCTAAGAAAGCACCATCTATAAGGATTTATGCTTGACTATATACGGTATTTTAGAACAAGGCGAAATGACTCAATTTATGCAAGATATGAACCCGTATGAATTTATTAAGGAACCTTTCCACAACACGATCTACGACTTGAATAAAAGGGAACATTTTCCTAAATGCCTTGTAGCCTCTCGAAGAAAAGTACAGACGTCTCCGTACCGGTCCGCAAGACTCTACTAGACACGGCTTCATAGACACCCTAGGATACTTGAACTCTGCACTCTAATACCAAGCTTGTAACGCTCGGAAATTGGATCCTGAGATGTCACACGGTGCTTAAGGTCACAAGTGACCCCAAGCTAACCCTTCATCTGGCATAACCCAAAGCAACTGAATAAAATACATAAAATAGAAGGAATAATGCGAAAACAACCCATAACTTAGTCTGACTAACATGAAAATAAATTTACACAGTCACAATTTTGCTCATATATATACAAATCTGAAACTGAATACACTGACTACTAGTGACTGTCTATGAAGTCTCTACTAGCATTGACCAGAGATAGCCGGGTCATGACTCCCAACTACCCCTAATCAATACGACTGAGTACAGAAAATACAATACACCTCAAATCTAAACAACTCGAGTCCATGAATCAAAAGGACTAATCACCTGCCGATCGAGAGTTGCGACCCAGCTGAACATGATATGTGTGCTACAGCTTGTACCAATATTTTGGTAAGAATGTAGCCCATAGAGAATATGTGGGTCAGAACTTTGAAATGTACTAAGTATGTGGGGGCGCATGCAACAATATAAATAGTATAATCAATTTCATGAAAACATGCATACGGACAATGATGACTTACTTGGCTTGAGTTATATCAAATCATACTTTTCGTAATTTCATAATAAACAGTTCATATGATAAAATCTCGCAATCCACGTAAATCATTATAAATCATCCTAAATCATCATAAATTATCATATCGTCAAAAATCATCATAGGTAATTATAAATCATCATAAATGACTATAAAACATCATAAACATCTCAAGTCTTTGACTCAAATCTCGGAGTGACTCGGCAATTCAAGAAACTTAATCTTATGGACACGGGAGTTTCCTATAACCGACAACCCCACGTGAGCAACGTGGAATACCAACGTTTGAAACCCCCGTTGGCGAGAGCGTCATACACTTTGCCAGGGAGTACGACCTTAAAACTGCAATAATCACAATCGGGATCTCTGGCCAATAATATCATCATCAAACAACCCTACCGTGACACATGGGTTTGGGGAAATACTAAATTTCCCTCTCGGTGCTAAGTACTACTCCCCGACAAGATCAGAATGCGTTGGGAAATCCACCACAAAATCACAAGGGTCTATCATAAAGACCAAATCAAATATCCTTCTCATTTATCAAATCATATCAATTTATGGATTCCTAACTCAACACATTTTAGCTCAAAATATTTTAATCTTCCTCAACATCAATAAGGTATCAGTGCATTGAACCATAACCGACTCGACATTTGGACAAGGATATGAAGACTCAATACGTAATATTTTCAATAATTTACCTCATCAAAACCATCCAAAAAATATCAAGACTCATTGCAACTTCAATATCAATATACCAAAAAACTCAAATCGTCATAAGGAAGCTCAAAATTTGACACATGGCTCGAAAACACTTGGAAATACCAATAATTCATTCTTGAACTTATAACGTGGATACATGTTCAAAATATATCAATTCTTGATAGAAACACCAAGAATCCCAATATTAAATCTCAATTCATAGATCGAAAATAGTCAAATACTCATGTTATTCAAAACATACAATTCAAATCTTTATAAGTTCATAATCAAATTATTTAGACATAATTTAACTTACAGAACCATATGAATCCATTAAATAATCATAATTGGCAAGCTTGAACAATTTACATATATACATAATCAAAATCTCATGGTAGGATATCTTGGAAATAAATTCATTTGCCAAACTCATAATAATCCATAATAAAAATTAAAGATACGGGCACAAGAACGGAAGAATTATTCTTGTTCAAACCCCACATACCTTAAAATTAAAGATTGGAATGAATTCTTGCCTCGGAACACTATTCTCGAAATTGATTGATGCATCTCGAAGAGCTCGGAATGGGGACTTCATTTATCTGATTAATTTGGAATTTCCATGGTGGAATTGGAAGATTTAGGAAGGGGAATTTAGAGGTTTAGGGTTTCTTTCTTGGAATTTTTTTGAAAATAATAGACTTTGATGCCCAAAATCAGTTTTTATGCTTATTTCCACGAAATGGGGCAAGGGTGAAATGACAAGATTGCCCCTAACGAAATTGAAAAATGGCAGAAAAATCCTGCGTACCTTGGCCACGAAAAATGAATAACTCCTCGTTCGGGTATTGGATTTTTGCGAAATTTATATCGTTGGAAAGCTAACTCAAAGATATTTAATTTTATATATGGTAGGCCAACTAGTTCGTCATATATAAAGAGTTATGATCGACCGAAGTTGACCCAAATCAAATCCGTCCCTCAGGTACTGATTTGACATTCTTACATAAATTGACCGTAACTTATTACTCTATTTTGGAATGGGGTGAAACCAATTGCATTGGAAAGATGACTCAAAGAGCTTTTGCTTTATATATAGAAGATCTCCCAGTTCCTTATATTCAGGAAGTGATGATCGTTTGAAGTTGACCCTGAAATGCGGAAAATTTCTAGAGCATGCTAATCGCATGGTGCCACTGTTTTGGGCACCCAAACGTGCCCTTATGCTACTCCAAAAATTCTGAAACTCACTCGGGATGTATTAAGACCTTTCTCCAACATAACGCAACTTGAATATCGAAAAACAGATGTCGGAAAGGTCATCAAATAAATAACCGAAGATCAGAGGTCTAAATGAGAAAGTTTCAACACTTAGCAATTTTTTTTTCCTGAGTGCTAAGCTTCTCTTGGCAAGATAAAAAGGCTTTAACGACTCGACACATTTGGGAGCGAAATATTTAACGGGAAAAACTCGGGGTATCACACTTACATCATCTCCCAATTTCTAATCTAGAAATAATGATCATAATTATAAAACCTTCTCAGGCTCAAATATATAAATTAAGATAATGTAACAAGCCTCTTGAATCTACAAGGAGCTAATAGTAGTCATGGTCTAAAGTGGCCGAAAGGGTCCACACCTAATCCACACATCCATAGTAAGGAAAACTCAACCCAAACTTAGCCAAGGTATTTGATTTCACCACTAGATCTTAATTTATCAGCATTTCAGTCCTAATATCACAATTCTACCAAAAGAACGAATAATTAAGTCAATTACGCATAATTACAACTCCTAAATTGGCTAAGTAATCCAATTCATGCTAAATGTAACTACAAGTCCTATTTCCAAAACCATATCTAGCACAAAATCATAAATATACTACAATTTAACCCTATCTATGAGAAGATTAAACCTAGCTCACCAGTACGGCAAAAAATGCCCAATGAAATTTGTTAAATCATTAATTTCTCCTGTCAAAAAGTTTTTTCACTATACCATACTATAAAAATGATCATTTACTCATCAATACGGAACAACGGTACCTGTATTACATTTTAATGCTTCCAGTTCAAAATTGCATAAAATCCCATGTAGGGCCTGCTTCAAAAATTACGCTTTTGAAATTGTCAACACGTCCCTCTATACTCAAAGAATATTTACCTTCAAGAATGAGAAAATTTAAAGATAAAATGGTGCTAAAATCAATCCACCCATATTCAAGAGATTTAGTAAAATAATTAAGAGATTAACCATGAATGTAATGGAAACTTACATAGATTTTGAGGAAAAAATGAGAAAATTTAAGCTCAAAATCACCCGAAAATAGCCTAATAATGTTTCTCACAAATTCCCACACTGTCAAGGGCTCCATGAACTTGCACTTATGGAATATAGGGTGAAAATTAGGTTGATTGAGGATTTGATGGCCTCTAGTTGCCGCTTAAGCAGTCACCGCTAAAGCGGTCAAGTACTGCTTGAGCCGTATCTGCAAGACCTATCCCTTCTTCTAAAGTAGACGAGGAGTTAAGTAAGCGACCTCTATTTTAGAAGACATGCTCCGGTTTAGTTGTCATCAGCTTTCAAATATAGGTCCCTTAAGCTATCGGCTGGCTTCTTCAGCAGCCTTCGGTAAAGCATCCAAAGGTCTACTTTAGTGGATGCACTTGGAAAAATTTCCAAGTATCCATCGACAGCTTGAGATTCATCTGGAATCCAATGAACACAAATGAACTATGCTACCTTGTAAAATAGAACATTCCTGACTCATAATACGAGTCAAAATTACTATTGGATGACATTTTGCTAAAAAGTGGGCCCCAACCCAATGGGTCATTTTCATCAAATTTTTTACCAGTAGATCGAAATGAGTCCTGACAACTTAAAACTAGAACAAAAGGTTACCCTAGACTTAGTTGACATTATGGAACTCTTGGAACTATCATAATTGGCATACAAGTTCATTCAAATGATGTTTTCACTCGATAGCCAATTCTTACAAACGAAGACTAAAAAATAGGTAATTGGCTCAAAATAACAAACGAACTAACTGGTAACTGAATTGTCGGATCCAATAAGTAATAAATGACATAAAAAATTATACGAAATCTCTAAATGGTAAAATATGTGGAAATGCAAAAAATGAACTGGAGGTTAATTACAATATCAATTTCTGAAAGAACATTGGTCCATGCAAGTTAAGGGTTAGGATTTACTTGAAGGCTTGAATCGGTGAGAATACTGGGTCTGTATCTCTCTCTCGATCTCCCAAGTAGCCTCATCTACTAGGCGGTGTCTCCACTTAACCTTATCTACTAGAATCTTCCTAGATCACACTGTCTGACATCCTCGGCCATTTTGAACACTGGTTCCTCAATGAAGGTCACTCTCTCATCCAACTAAATTGAGTCCCGTCGAAGCACATAAGTCTCATTGAGAATGTTCCACCACAACTTAGAAACATGAAAAAACAGATAAAAAGTATTAAAATTAGGGGGTAAGGCTAACTTATCTACCACCTTTCCAACTATTTGAAGGATCTAAAAAGGTCCAATATATCTTTTAATAAGTTTACCTTTCGTCCCAAACCTCATCAAACTCTTTATGGGTGATACCTACAGGAATACCTGATCTCCAGCTCCAAATCTCAAAGTACAAAGTTTAAAATCTGCATAACCCTTCTACCTACTCCGAACTTCCCTCTGCATATTCTAAATCACACTCACTCTATCCAACTTCTCCTGAAGAAAGTTAGTGTCATGACCCAATTTACGAGTTATGATGTCACCTACAAAATACTGCCAGTAGGTAAGCCGATACCATAACCTGGAGCTAATGCAATGGGTTGATTTGGTAAGGAATGATTAACATAGGACAAATTCAATGAACACAAGTTATAAATACACAAGGTATTCTCAATAGATGAACAATCAAACAAGATACCAATCCCAAAACTTGGTAGAGCAAGTACAAAAGTATCTAATAGTATTAGTACAATTGAAGCCTAGAATCGTCAATACATCTGTCTCAAATACCAAATACTGGATAGAGAAGATAGAAGGAAATAAGGAGACTAAAACTCTAAGATCTCACCCTATCTCCAAAAATCAATCAGTACATGAACACTGATAAAGGTAAGAACTAGTACTCGATTCTGCTCCAAAAAGGTACAAAAGTATAGTATGAGTACCAAAAAATGGGTACTCGATAGGCATCATTGGTCGACTTAGCTAAATAATGCTATACGAATGATAAAGTGCAAGATAATCAAATCTAAGTCAAGGTACAAAATTGAACCTGAATTATGTTCATCATTACTATATATAATAAATAATCAAATTGAAATAACAATACAACATAAGGCATCAACACATGTCAATATCGTTGTACATGAAAAGTGATAAATATCAAAATAATAAGATAGAATAAGGCATAAATGCATGCCAACATTGCCATACATAAGAATTAGACAATTCAGAAGAATAATGCATCGTAAAACATCAACATAAGTAATCACAAGTACAAAGTTGGCTCCCATACGCCAACTTGTTCATAGTAAAAAACTCTTCACAGTATCCCATACCAATGGAGAGTATACCAAAGAGAAATATAAAGAAATCTACTCAACAATACATCCAAATTTATAAGTATCCAACTATCATTCCGCGTTTACCATCAATCAGTCATTTATCATTATTTCACTATGATCATCAATTGGAAGTTTACCAATATTCCTCAATTTTAATCAGCATTTATAATTGAAAAACATATGAAAATATATATTTGTAACCATAGCAAGATCATCAATTTGACAACTATATCTGTGGGCGATGCAATTTTATTAAATTTAAATCCATAAAAAAATCGTATTATATTAAAGTAAAAATATATTAGTCCAAATAAATATGACGAAATAATATAATTGGATTAATTATTAAGTCCAAAAATATATGGATTTAATTGGATTCCAATTTTTGTTGGGCTAACCCATTAATTTGGGCTATAAATAATGAGCCGACTTTGCTAAGCCCAAGAATATTGTCATATTCTAGATGCCCAAATAAGTGCCACGTGTCAAATGATGTGGCATGCCAAGTCAAGTGAAGCAGCCAATAGGACTGTGCCACATGTCAAACTGATGCAGCAGGCCCATGAAATAAAAGCCCATAAAAGGCGCCACATCACTTAAATCTGATTGGTCAAAGGAAGTCCATATTCATCATGACTCTTCCTTTCCTACAACTATAAATAGGGGTCTCATAATTCAGAAGAGGGACCCCCAGAACTCTAACAAGTAGTAAGAGAAAGCTCGTGGATCAAACACCGTAATTTCTCTAAAAAGCTCAAGCATTCAAATCAAGTTCATCGAAGTTCAAGATCAAGACCGCAATATTCAAGAACAAGATCAAAAGCTCTTGAATTCAAGAACAAGTCAAGATTAAGTCCCTCAAGTCCATCAAATCAAATTCAAATTCAAGAGTAAGCTTTAAGCCCTTGAATTTATATTTGAAAAGGCGAATCAGACAATTCATAGAGATTGTAACACTGAACCAAGACCAACTTACTTGAGAGCATTTCTAAAAGTAGAGAAGGAAATCGCTTATATGGACAGACTCAAAGAATATATGGATGTATTTTCCTGGAGCTATAAGGAAATGCCTGACTTAGATCCAAAAGTAGCTGTCCATCAGTTGGAGGTCAAGAATGGTGCTCGTTCTATTAAACAAGCCCAAAGGCGCTTTAGGCCAGAGTTAGTTCCATTAATTGAAAATGAAGTTAACAAACTCATTGAAGTTGGACTTATTCGCGAAGTCAACTATCCCACGTGGATTTCAAGTATTGTTCTAGTAAGAAAGAAGAATGGCCAAATTCAAGTTTGTGTTGACTTTTGAGACCTCAACAATGCCTGCCCTAAGGATGACTTTCCAATTCCCATACCAGAGTTTATGATTGATACCACCACTGGTTATGAGGAGATGTACTTTATGGATGGTTCATCCAGATAGAATCAAATCCGCATGGCACCAAAGAATAAAGAACTCACTGCATTTCATACGCCCAAAGGTATTTATTGCTATAAGGTGATGCCTTTTGGTTTGAAGAATGCCGGTGCCATTTATCAAAGGGCTATACAGAACATCTTTGATGGCATGCTCCATAAAAATATTGAATGCTATGTAGACGATCTAGTGGTGAAGTCAAACAAGAGATACGACCACTTAAAAGACTTAAGAATGGTATTCGAGTTGCTTTGAAGATATAAACTTAGGATGAATCCTTTAAAGTGTGACTTTGGAGTAACTTTGGGAAAATTTCTTGGCTTCATTATGCGACATCGAGGAATTGAAATTGATCAAGCTAAGGTTGATGAAATTTTGAAGATGCCCGAGCCTCGACATATTCATGAGTTAAAAAGCCTTCAAGGAAGGCTAGCATATTTAAGGAGGTTCATCTCAAACCTGGATGAAAAATATCAACCATTTAGTCATCTCATGAAGAAGGACACTCCTTTCGAATGGGACCAAGCTTGTAGTAATGCCTTTGAGAGTATCAAATCATACTTAATGAAGCCACCAGTTCTTGCGACACCCATACCTGGGAAAACGTTGATACTCTATACCGCGGCACAAGAGAGGTCAGCTGGAGCAATACTGGCTCAAGAATATTGTGAAGGCAAGGAAAACTTCTTTACTATTTGAGAAGAATGATGACGCCGAATGAGCTAAAGTATTCTCTAATTGAAAAGTTATGTTTGGAATTAGCCTTCTCATTTCAAAATATGAATCACTACTTTCAGGCTCATGTTGTTCATCTTATCTCGAGGGAAAATCCTATCAAGTTTGTAATGTCGAAATTAGTCCTTTGTGATTGACTTGCAAGATGGTACCTTCAATTTCAACAGTTTGAGATTATGTATGATCCCTAAAAGGCTGTAAAGGGACATGAGTGTCCTATATCATTTGGGCAAGGACAACATAGTGGATGACGCTTTCAGTAGGCTATCCATGGGTAGTGTTTCTCATGTGAAGGATATTAAGAAGAAGTTAGCTCAAGAAGTCCATCTTCTTGCCAGACTAGGTATTCGCTTAGTCGATTCTTCAGAGGGTGGTGTATGTGTTCAGAGTAGTTCAGAATTATCTCTTGTTTCTGAGGTGAAAGAAAATAAAGATAGAGATCCCAACCTTGTCAAGTTGAAAGAGTCAGTTTAGGATCAGAAAGTAGAGGTTTTCTCCCAAGGGGGAGATGGTGTTTTGCGTTGTCAAGGTCGTCTTTCTGTTCCAGGTGTAGATAACTTAAGTAGAAGCGCATGGTGCTCACTACTCTATTCATCCATGGGACACAAAGATGTACCTCGACTTACGGGAAATCTATCGGTGGAGTGGGATAAAGAAAGACATTGCAGAGTTTGTGGCTAAGTGCTCTACATATCAGCAAGTTAATATAGAGCATCAGAAGCCTAGTGGGTCCATGTAGGAGTTCAGTATTCCTACTTGGAAGTGAGAAGTTGTGAACATGGACTTCGTGATGGGTTTGCCTCGAACTCGTCATCAACATGATTTTGTCTAGGTCATTGTAGACAGAATAACCAAATCAACTCATTTCCTTCCAGTTCATATCTCTTATTCAACCGACGATTATGCCAAACTCTATATCAAGGAGTTGGTCAGATTGCATGGAGTTCCGTTATCTATTATCTTAGATAAAGGTACCCAGTTCACCTCTTATTTTTGGAAAGCATTCCAATGGGGTCGTGGTACCTAACTTCATCTCAGTATAGCCTTTCATCCGCAAAAAGATGGTCAAGAAGAAATGACTATTCAGACGTTAAAAGATATGCAAAGGGTGTTTGCAATTGATTTCAAAGATATTTGGGATGACCACATACCTTTGATTGAGTTTGCATACAACAACAACTATCATTCCAGTATTCTGATGGCTCCATTCGAAGCTATCTATGGTAGGAGATGTACATCTACTATTGGTTGTTTCGAAGTTTGTGAGGCCTCATTCATAAGTCCGACTCAGTATTTGACGCCTTAGAAAAAGTCCAGTTAATCATAGAAAGACTCCGGGATGCTCAGAGCCGACAGAAGTCTTATGCAGATATTCGTAGAAAAGATCTCAATTTTGAGGTTGGTGATCATGCTGTCTAAATATCTCTCCCATGAAGGGAGTGAAGAGATTTATTAATAAGGGAAAGCTCAATTCCTGATATATCTGTCCTTTTAAGATTCTCAGTCATTTCGGCAAGGTAGCTTATGAGCTCGAATTTCCCAGATCTAGCCTCAGTTCATCTAGTCTTCCATGTCTCTTTGCTTAAGAAGTGTATAGGTGACCCACCAGTCGTAGTCCCTAATCAGAGCATTAATGTTCAGAACAGTCTCTCTTATGAAGATTTTCCAGTCGAAATCTTAGACTATCAGACTCGTAGATTGAGGAACAAAGAATTCCCTCTAGTTAAAGATCTTTTGCAAAATCAGTCCGTCGAGTGAGCAACTTGGGAAGCAGAAGTAGACATGCATACCAAGTATCCTCGCCTCTTCTCCGCCAACTCAGATTAAGCTCAAGGTAACAGTTCTCCTTAAGCTTACTCAGTTTCATATTCAGTGTTCATCACAAACTTGGTATGGAGTTTCATGCTCATGTTCCCATTATAAACTTGGTATCAAGTACCATTGCATATTCAGTAATTCACTCATATATCAGTTCAGTTATATCATTATGCATCATAGCTACATTCTTATTGTGAGAAACTTAGTTCTTTAGAACACTTAGTCATGGATTCATTAATCAGTTACACATGCATCAGTTATGCATGTTCAGTATGTTATGTTCATCTTGTTAGTCATGAGATCATGTTCCAGTTATTTATGTTCAGTTCATGTCCAACTTATTATTTCCCTTCTCAGTCAGTCTCATTCTAGGACGAATGTTCTCAAGGGGGAGATATTGTAATACCCCAAAGTTTTCAAGCAAATTTTATCCCAAGAATTCCTAGTATTAGCTTCTAAAAAGAATGATGATTATTCCATGAGGAATTTTCAGTATTTTCACTTTTTTTCATGTGGAAAATTCAATAAGTTTCCATCGATATATGATTCTCTTAAATCCGATAAATGGGTAAGAAGTTATGACTATTTCAAAGTTCCCATCGTAAAAAAATGCCATATTAGTCAGTGGCGCGCCGCTCCACAAGAGGAAATAGCATTTGGAAATTTCCAGTAGGTGTCCATGATTATGGCGCGTCGCCCCAACATTCAAATTCAGAATTGTCCTTTTCCTAGTGTCTCAGAGCGATTTCCCCCGCGTCTCGCCAAAGTTCCAGGTCACGAAGAAAGGGGAAACGCGATGGCTCCGCATCGTGCCATCCCTCAATTTTCTAATTGTCAATTTCCAGTGACACGACACGATAACACCGTGTCGTACCAGGGGCCAAGTTTGGGAAATTTTTACTGAAATTAAATGATGCGTCCAGGGTTAAAAGGGTCAATTTCCCACCCCTATTTAAACCCAATAACACATGATTTAGGCATTCTTCACCTAAAATATACTATTTTCTCTCAAGTTTCTCTCAAGAACAAGCTAGGGTTTCTATTGGGGATTCAAATTCAAGAAGGTTTCACCATCAATCTTCACAAAATCATGAACTAAGGTATGCATAGTATTCATTGATGGACTCCTTTCCTCTATGAAGTCTAAATATCCCTTTTCTAAATTCAAGTTACAGATTTTCTTATAAATTTCATGATTGGGCTTATTTTGTTCATATTGATAATGATTAATTAAATTGTATTCCATGAGTGAGTTTTAAATTCCATATGGGTTGATTTTTATCGGTATAGATTCATGAAACCCTAGAACTAAACCCTTGAATGATTAAATTGGAATTGAATCACGATAGTTAAATTGTTGTATGATGTTGTTTACACATTCTTTGCCTACTATGTGTTTGGTTAAAAGCCTAGATGAAGGGAAAGTATCTAATTAGCATGATATCATGAAATCCCATGTACGTACAAGCTTAGGCCTTTCACATGTTTGATGAAATGCTTGAGTAAATGTATTATGATGATTATTATGTATTCAAGTAAGTCATGCTTTGTCAGTTTCCTTCCATCATGTCCTGGGGGTACTTGTACCCAAAATATTAGTTGTGTACCTAGAGCCATGTCATGTTTTAACGATACTCTCAGTCAAGCTATGAATCCTTAGACTTAAGATAGTTTTATCACTCAGTAAAAAACTCCATGATCTCATGACTCAGTCAGTTGTCAGATTTCAGTAGTATTCCATCAGTCAACAGAACTTAGTAACTCAACTCATATTCTGTTCAGTAAATCATGTTCAGTGTCTATTCAGATGGGAGTAGAAATTAGCACTGAGTGAACCCAAGGATGGGGACACACACTATCGGATGAGGGTGTGATCCTTAGAAGTTATCCTTGGATTCCAGAACTATGTAGCCAACATAGGTTGAGACATCAAGACTGTCCAATGAGGGTTGATGAGGTGGATAAGCACTGTAAGATAAGGGCCCCACCATTATCTTTTAGGGACACTATCAAGTAAGGGTCGCCCACAGCGTGTCCTTACCAGTGGGGCGGTATTGACACCCTTCTAATTAGGGTTACAGATTGGACCCCAACTCAGCCATAATGGTGTATTAGGGGCATGTCGGTTAAATACTACTTCCCACAGTTTCAGTACCAGTCTCAGTTAAAGAACTCAGATAGTTCTTAAGATTCAAGACTGTTACATATAGTCGACTCAGATACAGTATGGAACTTAGATAGTTCCATCAGATTCAGGACTGTCAGATACAGTCACCCGTGTTATCAGTTATATTCAGATACAACTATTTATACTATCATTTACATCTGTTATTAGTATGTCATGTCATCAATATTCAGATTCAGTAATCATGATATCACAGTGTTAGTTATAGTTACGTTTTTATGTATGCATTCTCACATTCATGTTAGATAGTCAACTAGCATTATTCATGCATGTTAACCCATGCATTAGCCTACCTCACATGTATACTCAGTATATTCCATTGTACAGATGCATTTGCGCTATGGTGCTTTCTTTTTATGTTACACGATAGGTTTAAAGACACGAGTTCCAGATCAGTAGTAGATTCCAGTCTCAACAGTCAGAATAGAAATGAATCTTCATCATTCGAGGACATGATTATATGTCCTCTATTTCATTGATTAGTTGTTAGTTGGAGTTAGTTGGGTACATGTCCCATCAACTCCTTATTCAGATTATTCAGAGAGTAGAGGCTTTCAAACTAGATGCAGACGATTATGTTTCAGACTTCAGTGTTTACAGTTTTGTTTTGGGTATTATATTACCCCACAGATGTTATCTCATCCATGATATGTTCAGTATTGAACCTTATGGCCTTTTAGTGCATGTTTTCTCATTATTCAGTATTTTATGCAGTATACAGGTACAAATATCAGTCATGGGTTATCTTGTGGTCCTTCGGGCTCATGAGCACCGTGTAGCATTCTGGTTTAGCAAATCGGGGTGTTACATAAATACCTTACCAAAAAAATACTGAAGCTGAGAATTCTTCTCTTTAAGCTTGGTAGAAACCTATTATAAGGTGCCATAGAAATAGGTCGGTTGCCAGGCTCGAGGTCAATAGCAAACTAAATCTCATGAGCAGGAAGAATACAAGGCAGGTAGGTAGGGGGCACATGAAGAAATTCATGAAAAATGGGAATAGACTTAAGCGACAGAATCTCCACAGTAGTATCAAAAATATAAGAAACATAAGGCTTACAACCCATCGAAATAAGCCTCCTAGCATGAAAAGAAGAGATAATCCTCATAGGCTCATGGCTAAACACTCCCTGCCATATGAATGGGGGTAAGTCGGGCATGGCTAAGGTAACGGTGTTAGCAAAATAATCCATTATCACATGTTATTAGGATAACTAGTCCCTGCCTATTATCACATCAAAATCTAGCATATCTTGAATAATATTATCAGCATAAGTATCAACATCATTAACTGTCATAATACATGATCTGAATACTTGATCCACTAATAAAGAATCACCCACAATAGTAGATACACACAAAGGCACATATAATAAATCACTATTCAACTCAAACTGTCGTGTATAATAAGTAGATATATAAGAATAAGTGGATTCCAAATAAAACAAAGCAAGAGTCAACTTGCAGACAGAAAATCATATGACTAACTATAGCATATGAACTGTCAGCCTCTATTCTAGAAGGTACTACATATAACTTTCCATGCCCTCTACCTGACTAGGCACCTGACCGACCTCCTATCCTACCTTACTAAGAACTTTCTTGAGCACCCTCGTAACCACCGTAAGACTATGAGAACCACCTCTACATGAGGGAAGAACTGTTCTAATAGGGGAAGCACCCTAGTATTAAACAACTATCGCCTCAGACTAGGGAAATCCCATAAATAGAGACTAGAAAGTCCACAAGTAAAATAGGAAACATGAGTAGAACTAGAAAAAATAGATCCAGCTGACCCACAATAACCAACATATTTAGAATTACTCGATGATGAACCTCTTGAGGACTGATCACGACCTTAACCAGGGGACCACTAGCACCAGACTGACCATCGTGAGTACAAAGAGGTGCTTGAACTAGTCAACTAGGCTGACTCTGAGGCTAAATAGATGGACCTAAAGAATACCCAACTTGAGAACTATCACCTCAGAATCGGGAAGCACTATGGCTCCCATTGAATCTGCCCTGGGACCTAGGCCTCTTATCACGGCCCTCACAGCTCTCACAGTGCATCTAGTTCATCACCCTAGCATGATCCAAAATATCAGCTAAAGTCATACCCAAAACAACTAATATCTGAGTAGCCATACAAATAAGGAGTCTCAACCCTCTAATAAAGTAGATAAATCTCTCATACTCAGTGAACAAAATAGAAGTTGCATGCCTGGACAACTTATGAAAAAGAACCTTACACTATGCAACTGTTATGAAGCCCTGCTCCAATCTAGAGATCAAATCCCTCAGTCGATCTTTAAGTCTGAGCAACATATAATTCTCCAAAAACATATAAGAGAATTGAGTCCATGACAAGAGAGAAGATCTAGTTGGTCTAGAATCCATACGACCTCTCCTCCAATGATGAGCAAGCAAATCCAATTGACATGTGGTGTAATCCACACCACCAGTATAAAAAAGGCCTAAACCACAATACCTATCCTCACAAGAAGTAACAAAATTATACACATCCTTGCCTCGAGACCTAGAGAACCTCGGCGTAGCCAACCTTAAAATTCTACCCAACATCTTTTCCTTCTTAGAAGACATAGTAGGCTAGGTCGCAATTGGCTGAGCAGATACCAGCTGAAAAACTATCGGTACGGGGGAACCTCAACTATTGGAGCCGCAACTATAAGTTGGGCCCCCACCTCATTTTCACTATAATTAGTAGACTGTGAACCATCATATTATACTCCACCAACAATCCCCAAAAGATGAATCAAGGAATCACTGAGAAATAAAGAGGGAAAAAAACCTGGTCGCGCCTCATCTTGTCGCTGGCCTACCACAGGCTATGGCAGAAGAATCTCTAGCTAAGGTATTGAAATATGGCCTGGGAAAGTTGGCCTATCCTAACACCTATATAGGGACACATCACAAGGCTGTCCACAATATCTAGGTCATCCATGAACAAAAGAAGGATCCCTATGCTTAATCTCGATGTCCTTATCTCGTGTAGCAATAACATATTTTTGGGCCAACTGGGAAAGAGTAAATTCAAGGTAATACTTTACAAACTAAGTCAAACTCTTAGCATGAAATGAATGAAAGAATTGATGAAATCTTAAGAATGTCTCATAGACTCTTGAAGATAGGAAACGAATGTCAACATTCCGATCTGAAGGACTTTACTATACATTTGCTCTTGTACAAACAATACGGGTGAAACCTAGGCTCTGATACAAATTTGTCATAACCTAATTTATGAATCGTGATGGCCCCTACAAAGTCCTACCAGTAGGTAAGTTGATACCATAACCCATAGCTAATATAAAGGATAATTTGTTAAGGAATGGCCAGCATATTAAAAATTCAATGAAAAGAAGTTATAAATACACAAGTTGTTCTAAATAGATGAACAACCAAAAACATACATATTCCAAAACTTGGTAGAGCCAGTACAAGAGTATCTTGTATTAATTCAATTTAAAGGATGGAATAGTATCAATAACAAAACCCTATGGTCTATAAGTAGCCAATACATTTATCTCTAAATAAAATACTGAATAACAATATGATAGAAAAAATGGGCCACTCGGACTCCAAGAGCTCACGCCATCTCCAAAATGTCAACACCGCGTGAACTCGAGTTAATGGATGCAAATAGTACTCAAATTTGAACCTAAAAGCTACAGAAGTGTAGTATACATACCAAAACAATGGGTACTCAGTATGTATCATCGGTTGACTGAGCTAAGTCATGTTATAAAGAGGATATAATGCAAGATAATCATAGCTAATTCAATGTACAAAATTGAACCGAAATTATCTCCATCTTTACCGTACATAATAAGTAATTAAATTGGAACAATAGTATAACATAAGGCATCAACATACGTCAATACCATCGTACATCAGTAATAGATAATTCGGAACCATAATGCATCATAAAGTTAACCACAAGCAAACACAAGTTCAAAGTTTGCTCCCATATGCAAACTGGTGCATAAAATAAAAAACTCATCAAATCATCCCATAATACCTGGGAGTACACCAAAAAGAACTATAGTATGTCATCTAACAAATCACATATTGATATCTCATCATTATACAACCCTATTCCACATTTATCATCAATCAAACATTTTACCAAACTTTCATTAGTTACCAACACTAACCATATATCCATATTTTGTACTATTATCATCATTATCCACTTATCATTAATACCCATTAGCCACTATTTAATAACTATACACGGATCATTAACTAGTCCATTAGACTCCAAACCATCAGATAACTATAGTCTTTTATTTGAAAACTATTCACCAAGTATCAATTTTCAAAGACAACATCCTTAACTAATAATTCTTTTTCCCTAACATTACTCACTAAATGAATCCTCATGATACAACTAGTTTCCCGCTTACCAACTAGTGTTGATTAATCATTCACACAATAACCATCACGAATCCTTAATTATCATTAATCATTAACTGCCCAACTTTATATGTATGTAACACAAATGGGCTACCTCCAGCATCCTAATATCACATTCCGTCCACGTTACACACATGAAGATATATATATATATATATATGTATATATGTATAAGCATAAAAGTGAGACCTAGGGTTAGCCAAACTCAAGCCAGTAGATGTACACATAGGTACATCAAATAATCATCCTTCGGCCTTATTGGGTATAATATTCATCATCAAAATATCCTCGGGCATTGTCGGGTTTCAATATCATAATCATAACATCCTCCGATTGTGCCTGGTATCCATATCATCATCACAACTACCTCCAACCTTGTTAGGTATCAATATAATTTCAATAGGCAAATCAATGTCAATAATAAAAGACAAGCCCTACAAGGAATAAAGTAAATTACAAGCCCCACGAGTTATAAGGTAAAGGACAGCCCTACGAGGGTTAAAATAAATGAGAATAAAGAGAAGCCAGGAATAGTATACCTCCATAACTAATTGTTCGCCATCAATGATAATTGAACAATAAATATATGAATATTTAACATGAATATTACAAACTATCATCGGGTCTCAAGCATAATTAGTAACGTAGCTTCCCATTTATTTGATAAACATGCCTTCTAGAATCATTAACATCATGACTCATAATATTAGCAATAATAGAGATTTCTAGCATAATCACTAGGTTAATTACTTAACAAAAGTGTATCATGAGAAATAGCATAGCCCAAAGCCCGAAATAATAACCTAATCAATGGAATATATAATAACATAGTCATGGTCTCTATTGATAGCATAATCCATAGCTATTCATAGCATTAATGATAATTTAGTCAACAACCTATATGCATCACTTATAATGTCATCACCATAATACATTTTCCATGATTAGACAAATGCTTCCAGGGAGCATTTCCTATGCATTTATCAAGTGTATAAGGTCTTCAACAAAACTACATTAATCCAAACTTAAATTGGGTAAAGAACCCTTTTCTAATTCCGCAAAAACATTCTAAGTCCAACTTCTACCCTGTACTAGGCTAAGGTATCTAAATCAACTCCTAGATGTATAAAAAGACACCAATTTTCCTAAGGTAAAAGTCTTTCCCAAGCACTACACCTAACTCAACCCTAGTAGCTAAGGCACTTACATTAATTTAAGCAACTAGTGTCAGCGTACCCACAATATGAGAGTGACCTACTCTCATCCAACTAGAGTAACTAAGGTATCGTCATTCAAGACATGAGATATAAAGTCATATTCACTATGGTACAAGACTTTAAGACAAGCATTTCAATCTATGAATAGAAGTGAGCTAAATGACACAACTAATCCCTAGCCCTACCATTCATCAACCCAATACCTAAAACCCCTCCCAATTTAACTAGATATCACAATCATACTATAATATAAGTTAATCTAACAAGGAATAAACCTAACATACCTGAAATCCAAAGAAAGCTCACGAACCGCAAAACCTTTGCTTTTTCTTTCTAAGAAGCTTCTTCAAGTTGCCAAGCTATCAAAAGAACATTCTACACATCACTACGAGACTATGAAACCAATATTTCACCATTGTGCTTCAGGTACGAAAACAACACCAAACCTCCAAGTGGGTCCCACTAAAGGAAAACACATTTCTGAGGCCAACCTAAATTTCATCAATTATAAAGTTATCATAACCATCAAGAAATAGGTCAAAACAAAGCTTGCTTGGGGATAAAATAAGCCCCAAAGCTATTTGGGGTTTTGGTCAAGAATTAAAGAAATTCAAGCATGAAATTGAAGGATTCTTACCTAAAATCCAATGTTAATCACAAATATATATGCTAATAAAGCTCTCAAGTCACACTTAAGACTCAATTTAAGGTTAGCACACCATTGCAGGGTTTTTAGTTCTCAAAGATGTGTGAGAAGTGCCCAAAATATGGCCTAAGAGGTCCCTAAATACCCATATCAGGTGCTCAAAAGTAGCTATCGCTGCCCACCAATGGAAATTACACTAGGACGATCGCACAAGCTTTAGCACCAACAAACTTGGGAAATTTTCCAAGTATCCAATGATGCCTCAGTATTTATTCAGAATCCAATATATGCAAATGAATTATGTAAAGACAAAAACTTGAATTTTCCATCCAAAGTCATTTCGAACAAACATGGGTCCCACACCTAAACTTCCAAGTTGCTAACTTTTTGACCAATAGGTCAAAATAAGATTGGGTGTGTTGGGACCCAAACCGAAGGTCAACCCAGACTAAAATCGATATTCCAAAGCCACTGGCATAGTTAAAATTTTCATTCGAGTTTGTTTTATAAAAGTGTTTTCTTGTACGCTATTTGGAACCAACAAAAACTTTGTAGATATGGAATTGACACCAAAAAACCAAATCAACTGCCCGATAACTAGACTATCAGTTCTTGCAAGTCATAAGTGACTTAGGGAAGCTATGGAAAATCTTTAATAGTTAAAATAAGTGGAATATGGAAAATGTCCTGATGGGTCATTATAATATCCACTACTAAAGGAACTTTCATCCCCAAAAGTTAACGATGAGGAAATACTTGAAATCTCAAATAAGTGAGGATACTGGGACCATATATCATTCATAATCTTTCAAGTGGCATCCTTTACTGAGTGGTGACTCCACTAAACCTTAACTACAAGAATTTCCCTAGTACTTAGCCACTTTATATAACTAGCAGAAATAAGTAAAGGCTCTTCTACAAAGGTCAAATGCTCATATAACTAGACTGAGTCCCATCTAAACACATGAGACAATTCAGGAATATACCATTGCAACATAGAGACATAGAAAATTGTATGAACAACAACAAAATATAGAGGTAAATCTAACTTATAAGCTACCTCACTCATTGTGCGGAAAATCTCAAAATGGCCAACATATCTATGGCTGAACTTACACTTCCTCCCGAATCTCATCACCCTCTTCATAGGCTATACAAAAAGGAATATACGATCACTAACTCCAAATCTAAAGGAATGAATTCTACTACATTGATTGGCCTTCTGCCTACTTTAGGATGCTCTGACCCTACCCTGAATCACTATGACTCTATCCAGCGAGTACTGAAGCAAATTATATCGTGGGGCCTCTACTCAAAAGTCTCAAACCATCTGAATAGTGAATGACATCTCCAACCATAAAATGCCTCAAAAGGAACCATCTCAATTCTCGAATGGTAACTGTTGTTAAGTATGAACTCTACCAAGGCTAAGTGCTAATCCTACTAGCCTCTAAAATCCATAACACAGGCTCAGAGCAAATCTTAGAGAACCTAAATAATCAACTCGGACTGACTATCGATCTTTGGGTGAAAGGTTGTACTCAAATCCACTTGAGTAACTAACTACTCCTTAAATGCTCTGCAAAATCTCGAAGTGAACATAGAACCATGGTCTGAAATGATAGAAATGGTCACCCCATACAAATGGACAATCAGTCAAACACAAATATGGGATAATCTCTCTGCACTGAAGGTCATCTGAATAGAAGTAAAGTATGCTGACTTTGTCAAATGATCTATAATAACCTAAATGTAATTAGAACTTTTGAAGTATGAGTCAAGCCACTAATGAAGTCCATAATAATTCTTTCTAATTTCCTCTTGGGAATAGGAAACCTCTTAGTCAAACCACCAACTTGTTGATGTTCGACCTTAACTTACTAACAATATAAGCAATGAGAAACAAAGTCTACCATATCTCTCTTTATTCCACTCCACTAATAATATTGCCTCAAATATCTATACGTCTTGGTTGTATAAGGATGAATGGAATATCTAGAGCTATGACCCTCATGCAGATTCGATGGAATAAGCTCACCAATATAAAGAACAAAAATACATCCATGAAACCTAAAAATACCTTCTGAATCCATAGTGTGCCTCTTGGACTCAAAACTCAACACCTAATCATGAAGAAAGCATAGCTTGCTATCCTCAAACTAATAATCATGAACCTACTCATATAGTGAGGACCTCGCCTCTAACTAACTAAAATCCTTCTAGGATCTAAATTTCAAGTTGAACCATCAAATTAGCTGAGGATTGAATGTACAATGCGAAAGGCCTCTATGAAAATAATATACAAGTAAAACTACCCATCCTCATTTCTTTGTGACTCAAGGCATCAACTACCATATATGCCTTACTTATTTGATACAAAATGGAAAAATCTTAGCCTTGAGCAACTCCATCCGTCTATGTTGTCGAGCATTAAGCTATCACTGGGTCATAAGATGTTAAAAACTGTGATGATCGGTGAAAATCTCACAGTACACCCCATAAAGATAATGCATCCAAATCTTAAGCATAAAAACTACCACCGCCAACTCCAAATCATGAGTGGGGTAGTTGTGCTCATGCACCTTAAACTATCTACAAACATAGGCAATGACACAACCCTGCTACATAAGAACATAACCAATACCAATACATGACACATTACAAAACACGGTGAATCTTTCATATTCAATAGAAAGATCTAACACAAAAGCTAAAGAAAGGAAATCCTTGATCTTTTAAAATCTCGACTCAGACTCCTCAGACCATCATAAAGGAACCTCCTTCTGGATCAGTCTAGTCATAGTTGTTGAAATAATAGAAAATACATCAATAAAGCGCCTATAATAACCGACCAAACTAATCAAGATACGAACCTCAATTAAAGATATAGGTCTAGACCAGACACAGATCCCCTGTATCTTGGATGGGACTACTATAATACTATCATTAAACACCACATGTATAATGAATTTAGATCAGTGTAGATCTCAATATTTATTCCATCAAGATAATACCTCCAAATCTTAAGTAGGAAAACTACCACTGCCATTTACAAATCAGAAGTAGGGTAGTTGCACTTATACACCTTCAGTGCCTCGATGCATAAGAACTAACTTGACCCTGCAGTATCAATACAAAACCCAAACCAATACCGAAAGCATCACAATATTTAGTGAATCCCTCACCCTCATTAGAAAGAGCAAATATAGTTGCTAAAGTGAGAAATACCTTGAGCTTCAAAAAGATTGACTCACATTCCTAAACCCACTAGAAAGGAACCTCCTTCGAGTTTAATCAGGTTATCGGTGCTGCAATAGTAGTAAAACACTCAATAAACTGCCTATAGTAATCGACCAAACCAATGATGCTATGAACCATAGATGGAGATTCACCTGGACCAATCACAAATAGGATCAATCTTTGCTAGGTCCACCATAATCCCATCCTTAGCCACTATATATACTAGGAATCTCATCAACTCGACCTAGAACTCACACTTTAAGAATTTGGCATAAGCCTATGATCTCTGAAAGTCTATAGTATAATCCTCAAAAGATATTACCAATAAATTATAATGACTCTAACGAGTCCTGAAGGATGTCTTTTGGATGTCATCAATATGAATATTCAATTGATGGAAATCAGACTACAAGTCAATCTTAGAAAACACTATTTCTTCTTAAAGTCAATCTAATAAATCATCAGTGTAAGGCTTAGGATATTAGTTCTTCACCTTCACCTTATTAAAGTGTCTATAGTCAATACACATACATAAAAAACCATCCTTTTTCTTGATGAACAAGACAGAAACATCCTAAAAAGATACTTCTGGTATAAATAAACCCTTTTCTAAAAGATATTAAAGCTATGAATTTTGATCTGTAAAGCTCAGTAGGAGCCATATGGCATGATGCTTTTTAAACAGGTAGTTCCCAGATCAAGATTAATAACAAACTAAATACCATACTTAGAAGGACGTCTAGGTAAATAGGGAGGAGAAACTTTAGAAAACTCTTGGGATATATAAAAAGTGTCAAGCAAGTGACTCTACATACTAATTTAAGAAATATAAATAAGATAAGACTCACAACCTCTCGAAATAAATCACTTAGCCCAAACATAAAAAACAATCCCCGATGGCTTAAGGCTAATAGATCACTGCCATATAACTAGGGTATGCCAGGTATGGCTAAGGTAATAGTCTTGGCTAAACAATCCAAGATTTCATGATAGAGGGATAACTAGTCCATTCCAAGAATCAGAACAAAATCAACTATGTCAAAGATAATAAGATCAACCTAAGTATTAAACTTTCAAACAATCTTAATATATGATATATAAACCCAATTGAATACTAAAGAATCACCTATATGAGTAGATACACATAACATCATAGATAAAAATATCATAACAAAGTGAAACAATTGACTGCTGAAGAACAATTGTAGGACAACAAAGTTGAACAAGCACATATGATAATCACAAGCCATGAATGAGATTCCACCTGTTCAGATGACCTCTTGTAGATTCCCAATGAGGAATCCCATAACGGCAAGCAGGTCTCTCTGAAGTAGTGTCTTATCAAGAATAATATCAAGGTTGTTGACTTGATCAACCCCAGTCGAACTGACATAAGTTTTATTGTTCCAAACATTGATGAGATTATGCCAAAGAATTTAAATACTTATACAGGATCCCATCCTCTTGAGAAGCATAAGGAAACTTTATTCAACAACCTCATATCAGATAAATGTTTCCAATCTGTATACTCTGATGATATGCATGAAGATTTACCTCTCAAGTGAGTAGGGTCTCCTCACCTTTTTAGACATCAGGCAAGGCACAAGAGATACATACACTTAAGATGGGCCAGAAAGAAGAAATCACTGAACAAAGAACTACTAATCAACAAAGATTTCAAATCCTCCAGGAAGAAAGATCCAGGGAAGCCAAATGCTTCCTTTGCCAATACAAAGGACACTTTGAAAAAGGATGTCCGAAGTACAGAAAGGAAAAGAGGGAATCACAAACCTTGGAGAAAACCATGGCTTGTCCTGAAGATCATGGTGATCATTATCCAGCTGTAGAAGACAATCTCAGATTTGCTTTCAGTGCTGAGAAGGGGATATCTGAGGACATCTTTATTAGTGGACATCCACAACAACTTATGAGTAGATAGTCATCCGATGCTAATGATGAACACTATACTAGTGAATGTTTCAAAGGTTATGAAGATGCTTTGCAGTAATTGGGCCAATTTCCTAAGGAAGAATGTCCATATATGTTAAAGAAACACTTCAAAGAACCAACAGTCTCTAAATTTGTCTCCAATCTACATGAGATGACTAGTGAAACAGTCCCAGAAAGGAGGCAAGAACCAACAACAGAGGTGGAGGAAATAATTACTTAACTCTATCCCTACCTCAGGACTTCATAACTTTCATAACAATGAAGAATCTGGCTGAAAGAGAACAATGCATGATATTGTCAGACTGCACATCTAGATTCTCCAAAATCCTCATGCACTGGTGGAATACACTTAGGATTGTCAATAAAATCAATTGTCTCACATTCCAAGACTTTGTTGTCAACACTAGAATCCTACTGTAAGACTTTTTCAAAGATGCAAGCTATGCTAAGCCGACCATCTTCCAGGACTTGAACAACCAATGCAAGAAGAGTTCTGTACTGAAGCAAATAATTAAAAACTACCAAGGCCGCCATACAACGAGACTAAGGTATTTAATCAAATCAAGTATTTCGGATGAAGGAGCCTTGAAAACATCAAGAAAAAGATTAATAGTTGTTTCATCTGCAGAAAACATGTTACTTTGTAAGGAACTATGCTCAACTCAAGAAGTCGAAAGATTCTGTCCACCTCTTCAAAGAAATAGATTTTCATGCTGGAATTTATTTTGACAAAGAGGACGACCTTGAATAGATCTTCTCGCTAAATAAATAATAGATGGAGGGCACAATCTTCACCATATATGTTTATAAATAATCAGGAGATATTGATGTTGCTGATCTCTACCAGATATCCATCACAAGAGAAGACAACCAAAAATTGGCCAGTCAGTCTATCATGCTTAACACATTAGGAATATAATCTTTTGGAATAACAGATTGCTTTGCAGATCTGTTTAATAGATATATGAATCCTTACAGATCCATCTATAATCTGAGAAATCAAGACTTTCAACAAGTTTCAAGTATACAATAGGTGCAACAAATATATCTTGAAGACCTTCAGAGAACATCCTGGATATCTCATCATTTTTGTGTTCATTATACTAGCCGATAATTTCCAAGAAGAACTCCTATGGTTGTTCAGGTACATACGCCACCAGTACAACACTATCATAGAGTTCAAGTATTATGCTTTCAGGTATTATGATCAAATCCAACCAACTCCAAATGGATTCATGCTATACTAGATTCGATGCACCAAAGATTCATGCGATGCAACAACCTTTATGTTGTAATACCTGGTAGGAATCACATGCCATAAAGTCCAAGACTAAATAAAAATTTCACTACTCTAGAAATTTCTCAATTTAATATTCTCTCTTAAAGATGGATGTCATAAAGCACAATGATTCACTCTCTAGCAAAACAGATGCATTCCAAAGAAAAGAAACTACCCTAATGATCATCGTCAAGGGTATGAAGTCAAATGAATAACAAAAGAATATCAGTCACCGTATGAGTTGAAAAATGATGATGTATCAAACATACGGATGAAGGTTTCACCTCAAGAATGCAAATATTCGTCAAAAGGAAAGAGTTACTTCACCAGATCGATGAAGAGTAGCTTGAAAAGCTAACAATGCATCAGGAAGAAGCATAGTGTATATTGGTGGATGGAAGAAGGATACGCGAGCTCATCATCACCAGCACCATCCAACACTGCCTGAAAGACGATGTCAGATGACATGTGGAAGAAGTTACCCTCTCCAGTAGGTTACATTTTCTAGTGGGTTACCCTCTATAGTTGGTTAAATTTTCTAGTGGATTACCCTTCTCTCCAATAAAACCCTGTCAGATGCATTACCCTTGCTAGTAGGTTACCCTCATCTCTAAGGAAACCATTCTCAGTGGGTTACCCTTTCAGATGGGTTTTAAAGCTGCTGACTCAGCTACTTTGGTGAAAAAGAGCTTATCCACGTGCTTCCAAGATGCATGTGAATATGCTGATGTACCTATTAGCAAGTTGCTAACTCACCTGCTTGTACATGCTGTCACATACCAACGACAAAGTTTGTTTTATTTTTATTTGGCCCCCCACATTTTAGTAGGGCCTGGTGTGAATAAAGATAAGGCTTATCTAGTCATAACAGATAAAGCTTACCCTTTCAAAAGGATAAGACTTATCCAGTCATAGCGGATAATGCCTATCCCTTAGCTTAGCTAGTAGGATAGGATTGTATTATTTTATTTCATGTTTATTTGTAGTGTAGGTTTATCTTGTAAGCTTCCTTCTCCAATTAAAGATAGCCTAGGACTTTAGGTTAGGAGGATTATTCTCTCTACCTAAAAACCTCTTGTATAGTTTCTCTGTTCTCAATAAAGATGTTTGTTGGCTAAACTCTCTTGCTCTTGCTTTATCTCTTTCAAAGGGATATGTACTTTGATCCTTTATGTCGGAGCAGGGGGTAGGGAAATACTACGGCAAAGTGCTTATTGCAACGACAATAATGTCGCTTCGGAGTTGCTTTCCATATTTATGAAACGATGTTGGCTTCATCCACGCGACATAGAGGCCTTAGTCCTTTCCATATATATGAAATGAAATTGGCTTAGTCCATGCCATAACGTTCTGAATAGATTCAATATCTTCGTTAGAACATACAGATCAGAGGTTTGCCTTAGTACGAATTTTGTTCAGTGGCTATTTAAGGCAACAGGACAGGGAGTTCTACCATAAGAGCCCTTTTAGGTATATACGGAACAGTCTTATACAACAAAGACAAAGTATTTTGTGTTTTAAAAGACTGGCAAAGTAAAGCCATCCCATCTTTAGGCTGGGAAGTCTTTGTTGCAAAGGAAAACCCTCCTTGATGTGTAGCATACAATTTTAAAGTCATGCCATCCCGTTGGGGTTTGAGAAGGCTTTGTATCTAAAAAGAAAACCGTCTAAATGGATGCGTAGCTCAGCCATAGAAAAGTTGTGGTGTGTCGATGATAATTTTTGATTTTGTATGGCATGCCGCCTATATGGTTGTTAATTTCCTATTATTTTGGAAAGGTTAGGCTCTTTATCTTTGGTGTTGATGGAAGATTTGATTTTTTATGGCGTGCTGCCTACATAGTTGTGAACCTATTTTTCATGTTGGAAAGTTTGGGGTCTGTTGCCTAGCCGCCTGGTTGCTCTTGCCGGCAGTTCTCCGTTCCTTTCTACCTCCTCGTGTATTTAGTATCAGAGCCATCCCCACTCCCAGAGGTCCATAGGAAGAAGGACTTTTCATTCACCTCTGCATATTGCAATCACATGAGCCAACTTTACATATTTAGTTTTTTTTTTTTTTACTTTTTCTTTGTCTTAGCTGTTAGCTATAGATTGAGTCTATAGTAGTTACTTTCCAGTTTGTCACTATCAAAGTCCCATACATATTTGAGTCATAGTTTTCATTTCATTATTAGAGTCAGTGTTTTTGGTTATTATAATCTACATCTTGTAGATAGTCGAGTTGTTGTTTCTTTTCTTAGATTTTAGAACAAATATTTGTTGTATCCTGTCCTTTGATCTTTAGCACAAATAATAGATTCTTATTGTCCACAAAAATCACAAAAAGATTTTTATTTTATTGAGTGTTTTCCTTAGAACTTTAGAACAAATGCATCGAGTCAATATAGTCCTGAAAAAGCCAAAAATATGTCTACCTCTGAGTCCTCACACAACTCTTTGGTCAAGATGAATATGTCAATCACTAATAGTGATACATTGTCGTGCAAACTCGACTATACATATGAAGTAGAGGTGTTACCATCACAAGAAAAGATGTGTACAGTACCTTCATAAAAACCCTATTCAGTTGTTGCTAAAAAGGTATACAATCCCTGGATGAAGATCAACTCAATGGTCCAAGAAAAGACAAATGGAGTTAAGGATATGCTGTTGCTACAAAACTTGTTAAGTGACCTATTCTAGTAAGTCCATAGGTATAGTTCATATCACTCCAGATGCCAGAGGACTTTCCACAACAATAGAAAAGTCTTGGATTTATTCATCTCCATATTGGTGTTGTACTAATTGCATTGACAAATCAAAGGAGAAAAGGTCGGCCAGTTGTGGCATATCATTCTCTTCTGGATACTACATTCAATAACTACCAACATGCAAATTTGGGCACATCGGAGATATTAGATTATAATGGTACACCTTTGTCACCATGTTTTCTGACTTCAACATGCCATTAGCTGATCCAGATCTAATGAAGGCGTTGAAGATCCAGGTCCAGACTCTCGATGCTCTATAGTAAAGAGATACCAAAAAGGAAACTCTCCACTGTAAAATAGCCTGGCGAGTTAAGAATCATAACTTGAACCTATTTCCTCTAAGTGGCAATAACTCTATGTTCTTGACCATTGATTCAACTGATAAAACCATTGAGTACACCAAGATTCCGAGAAACATATCTATGGACGAATTGGTTAGCATTATCCTAGCCTCATAGGTCTTTAAATATGAGAAGTTCAGAGCCTATCCCCAACCTCTCAAGTCCACTAATAATTTCGACCACCACTATCTCAAAAGGTCACCTAGAACTACCTTCTACATCCCTATGTACAACCCAAGTGATGATCTTACGGATGAAAAGACCCAAGAACTATTCTCAGTTTCCTTAATGGCTTTATGAAACAAGATTATTAGATAAAACACTTTAATCATGACTTTCCTACTCCGATGCAGCAAAAATGTCCTTTCTCAAGACATTACCCATAGAAGATTGATTGTGATTGTAGAATCTATAAATAAAGGGATGCAACAGCTACTCAATCTGAGATGCTTATGATGCCCCTTTCTAAATACAATAACATAAATTCTTAGCCATCAAAAAACCAATTTGAAAAGAATATCCTAACCCGAGCTCCTAAATTTCCATATATTATCCAATCGAAAAGTGCTTCAGCTACCCCCAACATGCCATACTTATTAGAGAACTAAAAGATAAACTGTTGACCATCCGGTCTGAACAATGCCTGCTAGGAATTCCATTCCTACCTTTTCTTGTCCAACAACATAAAGAGATAAACTCTCTTGAAGAAGAAATCCAAAATCTGAAATACGATTATGCTTTACTCGAAATAGACCAAAGTATCTATCGTATTTCCATATGGATATTCTCCATAGAGGTTAGTCCAACATTCTCCACCCCATTCATCCATGAAATTCACTTTACCTCCAGAAGATGAACAGAAAAGAAGAGATATAATGACACAAAAGGTCGAGAAGACAAGATGTTCTAGATGAATTCCCTATGATGCTGATAAGATGGTATCAACACATTCTCCCATAGGCCATGATCCATCTCCTGTAGTCCTAGCTGATGATCTCAAGATCCAAACAATAGATAGTTAATATGACGAGCCATCAGAGGTTCCTTCTATTTAGAGAGCATCACGTGATTGTGATCCTCAAGAACAATTGTAGGACGACAAAGTTGATCCAGGACATTTGATGATCACAAGCTGTGAATCAGATTCCACCACTTCATATGATATATTACAGATCCTTGATGAGGAATCCCATAATGACAAATAGGTCTTTCTGAAACAACGTCTTCTCAATAATAATAAGGCTTTAGACATGATTCACCTTAGTCAAGTTGATCAGAGTCTAGTTGTTCCCAAGGATTATGAGCATTGGCCAAATGATCCAACTTCTCACACAGACTCCCATCCTTCCAAGAAGATTAAGGAAACTTTATTCAACAACACCATGTAAGATGAATGTTCCCAATCTGTCCACTCTAATGATATGCATTATGATCATGCTCTCAAGTTAGAAGGGTCTCCTCAGCTATCAAGGTTCTAGGTAAGGCATAAGAGATACATGCAGTTTAGACAGGCTAAAAAAAACAAACCGCCAGACAAAGAACTACTGATTAGCAAAGATTTTGAATTCTCTAGGAAAAAAGATCAAGGCAAAAACAAATATTTTTTCTTCCATGACAAAGGAAACTTTGCAAAAGGATGTCCCAAGTCCAAAAAGCCGAAGAGGGATGAACAAGTCTCACAAGCCTCAGAGAAAACTGTGGCTTGTCCTTAAGATCTTGATAATTCTAATCCAGTTGCAGAAGACATTCCCAGATCTTCTTTTAACGCAGTGAAATGAATATCCGAGGACATCTTTATCAATGGACAAACATCCATTTTTATTAGTGGACAGTCATAGGATGCTAACGATGATATCTATGCTAGTGAACGTACCAAAGGTGATGATTATGCTTTGTAGCAATCAACCCAATTGCCTATGTAGGAATGTCCATCTATGTTAGAGAAACATTCTACCAAGACAATTGTCTCTCAACCAGTCTCTGAGCTATATGAGTTGACTAGTGATCCAGTCCCAAAAAGGACGGCAAGAACCAACAACAGAGGCGGAGAAAACCATTCCTGCAACTCCATCCCTGAGACTTCAGAACTTTCAAGACGGTGAATAATCTAGCTAAAAGAGGAAAATACATGATACCGTCAGACTGCGACTGCACATCTAGGTTCTCTAAAATCCTTAGATACTTGTGGAATATACTGGGGATTGCAGATAAAATCAATTCTCTCACATTCCAAGACATTGCCGTCAACACTAGAATACTGCTGGAGGCCTTCTATAAAGACACGAGCTACACCAGGAAGGCCATCTTCCAAGACTTGAATAATCTATGCAAGACCAGATCTATACTAAAATAGATTATTGAGAACTACCCAGTTCTTGATCCTATTACGACAGGAACAATCTTATTGTGAAGTCCGACTGCCCCTGTTCAAGCCGTTAGGTGGGATGCCAATGAAAGTTATTGTTTAAGAGATTCAAACTACCCAGGCCTCCAGACGATGAGCCTAATGTAGTGAGGCAAACCAGGTATTTCATACGAAGAAGCCCAGCAGATTACCAGAAGAAGAATGATAGTTGCCTCATCTGTAGAAAACCTGGTAAATTTGCGAAAGACTTTCCTTAACTTATGAAGTCAAAAGACATTGCACATCTCCTTGAAGGAATAGCTGATCATGCTGGAATCTATCTCAACAAAGAGGACGACCTTGAATCATTTTTATCACTAAAAAAAAGCCAATGAAGTACACCCTCTTCTTTGTAGGTTTATGAAGAATTATAATATATCGATGTTGCTGATGTTTACCTGATATCCATCACTGGAGAAGAAACCAAGAAATCAACCAGTCAGTCTATCATGCTCAATACATCAGGAATATTTTCTTCCAGAATAGAAGATTTCTCTCTAGATCTGTTCAATAGATATATGGATCCTTCTAATATATCTATCCTCCGAGAAAGCCAGACTTTCAACAAGCTTCAAGTATTCAAAAGGAACAACAAATCCATCTTGAAGCCATTCGGAGAACATTCAGGATATCTCTTCTATTATGTGTTCATTATCCTAGCCGATGATTCCCAACAAGAACTCCTATGGTTGTTCTGGTACATATGCCACCAGTACTACATTATCATGGATTTCAACTGTTATGCCTTCAGGAATTATGATCGAATCCAACTAACTCCAAAAGGATTCATGCTATACCGGATTAGTTGTTCCAAAGATTCATATGATACAAATGCCTTTATGTTGTATCACCGGGTAGGAATCATAGGCCATATAGTCAAATCCATTAAAAAATTTCACTACTCTGGAAATTTCCTAATTTAATGCTCTCTCTTTAAGATAGATGTCATGAAGCACAATGCTTAACTCTCCAGCAAAACAAATGCATTCCAAAGAAAAGGAACTACCCCAATGATCATCCTCACTGGGATGAAGTCCGACGAACAACAAAAGAATATTAGTCACTGTATGAGTTCAAAAATGATAAATTAACAAGCATACAGATGAAGGTTCCATCTCAAGAATGAAAAGATTCATCCAAAGAAAGAGTTACTTCACTAGATCGATAAAGAGAGGATTGGAAGGCCAAGAATGCCTCAAGCAGATGCACGACATAGATTGGTGGATGGAAGAAAGATACGCGAGCTCGCAGGCGCCGGCACCATACAATACTTCCTTAAAGATAATGTCAGATGACATGTGAAAAAAATTACCCTCTCCAGTGGGTTACCTATTCCAGTAGGTAACCCTCTCCAGTGGGTTATATTATTAGTGGTTACCTTTATCTTTAAGAAAACCCTATCAGATGGGTTACTCTCACCAGTGGGTTACCCTTTCCAGTGGGTTAACCTTATCTTTATGAAAACCCTTATTAGTGGGTTACCCTCTCAGTTGGGTTTTGAAGTTGCTGACTCATCTACTTCAAAAATAAGAAGCTTATCCACCTCCTTGCAAGATGCTTGTGAAGTTGCTAATGCACCTACTTGCAAGATACTGACTCACCTACTTTTACATATTTTCATATGCCAAAAACATAGTTTGTTTTATAATTATTTGTCCTCTCCACATGTTAGTAGAGCCCGGTGTGAGTAAAGATCAGGCTTATCTAATCATAATTGATAAAGCTTATCCCTTCCAAAAGGATAAGACTTATCCTTATTAACGGATAATGCCTATCCCTTAGTAGTTAGGATAGAAATGTCATATTTTATTTCATTTTTATCCGTAGTCTATCTTATCTAGTAATCTTCCTTCTCCTATAAAATGAAGCCTAGGCCTTTAGGTAGAAATCATAATTATCTCTACCTAAAAACCTCTTGTATAGATTCTCTATTTTCAATTAAGATGTTTGTTGGCTAAACTCTTTTGTTATTGTTTTCTCTCTTCCAAAGGGATGGTTACTTCGATCCTTTAGGTCGGAGTAGGGGGTAGGGAAATACTACGGCAAAGTACTTGTTGCGATGGAAACAACGACACTCTAAAGTTACTTTTCATATTTATGAAATGATGTCGGCTTCATCCATGAGACGTAGACACCTAAGTCCCTTCCAAGCATATGAAACAAAATTTTCTTAGGCCATGCCATAAATTTCTGAATTGATTCAATATCTGAGAAAGAACACAAAGATCTAAGGTATGCCTTAGTACACCTTTTACTCCGACACTGTTTGAGGGAACTAGGAAAGGGAGAGCCACCATAAGACCAATTTTAGGCATATACAAAACAGTCTTGTACTAAGAAGACAAAGGTTTTCATGTGTTCTAAGACTGGAAAAGTTAATGCATCCCATCTTTGGGTATCGAAGTCTTTGTTGCCAAGGAAAAACATCCTTGATGTGTAATTAGTAGTTTCGAAGTCATGCCATCCCGTTGAGAGTTGTTAAGGCTTTGTAGATAAAAAGAAAAACGTATATATAGATGCATAACACAGTCGTAGGAAACATGTGGTGTGTTGATTAAAAGTTTCTATTTCGAATGGCATGCCACATATATGGTCATGAACTATTTGTCATGTTGGAAAGGTTATTCTATATGTATTTGTTGTTGATGGAAGCTTTGATTTTGTATGGCGTGCCGCCTACATGGTCGTGAAACGACCTTTCATGATGGAAAGTTTGGCGTCTGTTGCATAGCCATCTGGTAGCTCTCACCGACAGTCCTACCTTCCCCTTTGCCTCCCCTATAATTTGGTATCAAAGCCAGGTCCACTCCCAGAGGTCGGGAGGAAGTAGGAGTTTGCATCCACCTCTGTTGATTGCAAATACATGGGCCAACTTTACATTTTTTAGTTTAACTTGTCTTAGCTACTACTCTTAGATCCGTCCTTTGTTTTCTCTTCCAAGTTTTACTATTCAAAGTCCTGTACATATTTGAGTCATAGTTTTATTTCATTATAAGATTCAGTGTTTTTAAATAATTGTATTCTGCGTCTTGTACATAATCGAGTCGTAGTTACTTTCCTTAGATGTTAGATCAAATATTTATTGTTTCTAGTCCTTAGATCTTTATCACAAATATATAGAGTTAGTCCACAAAAACACAAAAAGATTTTCATTTTATTGAGTCTTGTGCTTAGAACCTCAGAACAAATACATCGAGTCTTTATAGTCTAGAAAATACAAAAATATTTCTTCTTTTGAGTTTTCTTCTTTAAGTATGTCCAGTTCCTACAAATCTCTATCTTGGGTAAATATGTCTCCTACCAACACTCTATCATGTAAATATGAATACCTATACAAAGTAGATGTTCTACCACTAGAACAGAAGATATCCTTAACACATATACCTCTCCCAAGTCCTTACTCTACCATTACAAAGAAGATATATAACCCATGGGTGCAGATCTGATCTTTGGTGCAGTAGTGATTGAAAGGAGTTAAAGAATATGTTGTTGCCTCAAAACTAAACGAAGATCCTATTCTTGCAATTCAGGAGGAACAATTTATCACCCTACATATGCCAGAAGATTTTCCACGACAATGGAGAAACCAACGTTTCACCCATATCCACTTTGGTGTTGTTCGGGTTGCGTTGTCATATCTTGGAATAAAAGGCCAGCCTGTAGTGGCATGTATTTCACTCCTTGATACAAGGTACAATTGATACCAACATGCCAACTTAGGAACTTCAAAAATCACACTGAACGCTGGTACAATATTTGTCACTATATTCCTAATTTAACATGTCCCTCTCTGATCCGTATATGACAGAGGCGTTGAAGATCCTGGTCCAGATTCTTGGAGTTCCACAGGTCATAGATGCCATTTAGGAAAATCTCCACTACCAGGTGGCTTAGCGAGTTCAGAATTATGCTATGGATCTATCCCTTCTAGGAGGCGATAATGCTTTGCTCTTGAACATAGATGCCACTAATGGAACCACTCAGTGTATTTAGATCCCAAGGCTGATCCCCAGAGATGAACTTGTCAAAGTACTCCCAGAGTCATGGATCACAAACTACGAGAAGTTGAGATACCATCCTCAACCTTTCCAGTCCATGGAGCCAACCTTTGTAAGAAGGAGTGACAATACCACCATGATTAGTTTCAACCACTCACACCTAAAATATCCTCCTAAAACTACCTTATCAATAAATATGTAAAAATTGTCCGATGACCTTCCATTGGTAGATGATCCAAAATTCGTACGCTGGTTCCTAGAAAGCTGTATGGAAAAGCATGATAGGATACACTACTTCAATTATGATGGCTGATTAACTGTATGGAACAAATTTCCTTTCTCCGGACACTGTTCATGGAAGTCGAATTGCAGATGCCACATATGACAAGGAGATACCTCACCCTAGCCACCATAAACTAAACCTACTACAACTAAGGATAAATACCTTGCAACTAAATTGTTCATGATGTATCACTGTGGATCTGGTCACTCGGATGATTTCCCATGAAACAAACCCTTCAAAAAGAATAACATGAGCTACGCTACAAAAAAACCAACAAAAATTATTATCCTGCCATTCGTAGAGAAGATGCCCCTCAACGACAACGAAGCAACACTTAACTGGCAATCTAAAAATTCCATTTGCCAAAACAGGATGCTATCCAGTATAAACAAAGCCATAAAGAATATTTCTCACTCTCAAAATAAGTTGGCAAGCAAATTTGAAGGAATAAACAAAAGACAAAACAAGCATCTACTCAGCATGATGAACTCATCCGCCAGTTGGAACTCAGTCTCCAATCAATGAAGTATGATATTTTTCCACCAGGCACTTCAATGTCTTATTTCTTCGACCAACAAAAAAAGGAAATGGATTCTCTAAAAGAACAAATCCAGCAACTGAAACACGATTGGTTTCAGCCCTAGAGAACCCGTGGCTCACTACCAAAGCCAACCCTTTTCCCCAGGTTGCCACATACATACTCTCCATAAAAGATGAGCCACATCTTTCCCACTCCTACTTGAAGCTAACATATGCAAATATCCTCAGGTTTTCAAGAAGAAAAGTAGTTTGACATTGCTAAGAATGTATGGGATAGTGATAGCGCCCAAGAACACACGCAAGTGTACATGGTCTTATCAAGTAGTAAAGTGGCTTCAAGGAAGCCCATGTATCGATCTCTCAGTGACTTGCATTTACCACCTATCCAATTCTAGTTTAACTATTGAGAAAAAGTAAACAAAGACATTTAAGATTGTAAACTATAAAGAAACTAAACTAATGCAGAAAAGTAAACGAGTTAGGACAATCAATGGATAAAAGCCCAGGGTTAAGGCTTACGAACAATCATACTATATTGTTAAACTTCATTCATTAAATTGCTTATCGTGGTTGTTGATTCGTAGGGTTAATTACATGATCATCGTTTCCCAACCTCTAATCTTTTACCTAAGTTGAAGGTTACACTTACATCGTTTAGCGGGATGTATTAATTCACTTAAGTTCTTAACAAATATCATCCTACGTATGATTCAACTAAGGCTTCTAGGTACATCCCTGTCCTTGATGCTAATTCGAAAACCTTATTTTATAAAAGACTACGAAACTTACTTTGCTTATCCCCATATTTTATTGCCCTATTCCCTCTCCCGAGTTCACAAAGTTTATAATTGTTGTATTCTAAGGTTAACTAATCCTTAAAATAGTTAAAATAAGAATAAACAAACAACCAATAGTGATAAGCAAATAAAAAAAGTTAATTCAAAAAAAAGGAATCATAATAACAGCCTTAACCCCGTAAAAGGAGTTTTACCCTTTAATGGAAATATTCATCATCCAATCCCTTAAACTAATGATACAAACCATAACAAAAATGAAAATAAATAGAAATAAACCTTAAAAGAAGTGTTGAGCATCCCCATAACTAGTCCAAGATCTCCAAAAGTATGTAAAAACGTGATACAACATGTATTTATAACATAGGATTAAGCCAAGTCCCAATAGAATTCAAATTATCTTGAAAACGCACAGGTGTGGAGTGAAGCATACGTCGCATGCTCCATTGCTATGCAATAGAGCGTGCATCGCATGCTAATCACATGCACTATATGGAACACGCAAGTGTTCGTGGTTTTATCAAGTTGTAAAGTGGCTTCAAGGAAGCCCAAGTATCGATATCAAAGGGACTTGCGTACGCCTCCTATCCAATTCTAGATTAATGATTGGCAAAAAGTAAACTAAGATGTTTTGAAATTGTAAACTACAAAAAAACTAAACGAATGTGGAAAAGTAAATGACTTAGGATAATCAATGGATAGAAGCCTAGGGTTAAGGATTACGAACAATAATACTACGTTGTTGAACTTCATTCGTTAAATTGCTTATCGTAGTTGTGATTCATAGTGTTAATTGCATGATCATGGTATCTCAAACTCTAATATTTTACCTAAGTTGAACTTTACACCTACATCTTTGAGCGGGGATGTAATGATTCACTTAAGTTCTTAACAAATATTATCCTACATAGGATTTAAGTAAGGCTTCTAGGTACATCCCTATCCTAGATGTATTTTTGAAATCCTAATTTTATAAAAGACTACGAACCTTACCTTGCTTATTCCCATGTTCTATCGCCCCATTCCCTCTCCCGAGTTCACAAGTTTGATAATTGATGTATTCTATAGGTAGATAATCCGTAAAATAGTTAAAACAAGAATAAACAAACAACCAATAAAGATAAGGAAATCAAAAACTTAATTCAAAACAAAAGTAATCATGATCGCGGCCTTAACCCCAGAAAAGGAGTTTTAGCCATTAATGGAAATATTCATCACTCAATACCTTTGATTAAAGACACAAACCATAAATTAAACTAAAATATAGAGATATAAACCGTAAAAGAAGTGTTGATCATCCCCACAACTAGTCCAAGACTCCAAAAGTATGTAAAAATGTGATACAACATGTATTTATAACATATGAGTAAGCCAAGTCCCAATAGAAGTCAAATTGGCTTGAAAATGCCTAGATGTGAAGTGGAGCGTGTGTCGTATGCTCCATTTCTATGTAATAGAGTGTGTGTCGCATGCCTATTGTATGCACTCTATGGAAATTGTCTTCTGAAATTTTTCTAAGGGAAGCGAGCACCGAAATAAGGGAACGTCGCACACTAATCACCTTTATGACCACCACGCGCCTATTTGTTGATATTTTATGCCTCATATATATCTAATTGTATTTTTCACATGTCCATTGTCCACTTCTAAAAGTTACTCGCTCCGAAGACATTCCAGGTGTCCAAAATGTGTCAATTTTGCGTATTGTGCTTCCGTGATCCATTCAAAGCCTTTTTGAGTTGTTTCCACTTGATTTAAAGATTTTATATACTTCATATATCATAATTATCCATTAAAAAACATCTTATAGAATTAAATAAAATAATTTAGATCTGAAAACAATACAACATCGAACATGACAAACTAGAAACACGAGCTAAGCATAGGCTAATTTCACTTTTATCTTTAACTCATTGTTTTTACCCTTGGCTTGATCCAATTGACCCTTGAACATTATAAACAAGTTGTTTCACATATAATTACACATATAAACCATTTGTATGACTTTAAACACAATAGAATCCACCGGAATCAACTAGACAAGCACCTAGCTCAAGCTAGTAGCACTAATTTTCCGGGTTGAACTCTAAATGAATCTTTTAGGTACAAACTTGTTTGAAACTCACTTGGAACTCACCTTAAACCATATAAACACATGTTTTAGAACATTTATATCCTTATCAACCATTATAGATTAGAATATTTCTCAAAACAAGGCTAAAAAGCTAGAATGCATAAATACACCCAACATCACCACCCCACACTGAAAACCTTGTTCATCCTCGAACAACTCTTAACTAAAATCATCATCAACTAAAGATACTCTACACGTCTACTAAATGCAAGACACTCAAGCTAGACCTACAATGACTACATAGACTACAAGTTACTACATTAAGCATGTAATTTACACAATTGAAAGCTCATGAACTCTACTTAAAAACATACTAGTCTCAAGAATTGACACACTTAATTATGAAGTCATGCTTATTGATAAATCAACGACATCATAAAAATCACCCACATTTATCAAACACGTGCCCTCACAACAAGAGAGTTACCCATAATCACTCACAAATAAGCAATTCGTAACATGATGGGTTAAAGAATCAAATAACACTCACTATTACAAAGAATTCACAAGTTACGTACAATGAACCATAATCTTTCCCTTAGTGTAATGCTCTACTAATAGTTGTATGTAAATCTTAAGATCAATTAGGACTTTTCCAAGTTGTAATATAGGCTAAGGAGTGGGTAGGAAATATTTGGGAATAGTGACTAACATCTCTAAGCTCTTTAATACACTACATTATTCATTTAAAATTACTTTCCAACAACCAATTTAAAACTATTTATCCTCCCATACCTTTTGTTTTTTCCCCATCTCTTTTATGCATTTTCACAAACACTTGGTGGACACATAGTTTAAAACCACAAAAATCAATTTTTCTCTTTATTCACAATCATGACAATATTTTTAGCATAAATTATACCACAACCATAAACCACACATCAATTTTACACCAGTTACTATTACCTTGGGGCATCAATTTCACCTTTTCTTCATCAATTTCTCAAACTCCTCATACAAGTATAATTTTTCATTAAAGCACTTAAGAGCTTTTTGGATCAAATTAAGGTCCATCAAAGAAAGAGAATTAGGATACATATAAGGCTACCAAATAAAAGGCTAAAGGCTCAATGGGGGTTAACTAAGATAATTCACAAGGGTAGGCAAAAAAAAGTATAAAATAAGGCTATAAAAGAAATGCCTATATCATCTGGTAAGACCACCTTCTTTATTTCACTTCACACACACACCGAGAAAGTTCTTGACAATACATGCAACAAGGAATATAAAAATACCTCACATCACATAGCACATACTCAAATCACATAGGATCATTAGAGACTCTCAACCAAACAATAACACAAATTCAAAATTAAGCCAACAACTACTAGAGTCATAAACATGAGCCTAGGTGTCTCAAAAATATTAATTCATTCAATCAACATGCTTTTTTAAATAAACCAACTTGCATCATGTAATAAAAAATAACACCAACAAGAATATCTCACTTATTCCTAACCTAAAAATTTTTAATTGAGTAAAAATTTGGGAAATTTCCCCACCCCACACTTAAAAATCTACTTTGTCCCAAAAGGTAGTTTAAGAGTAAGAGACACAAATACTCCCTGAGGCCTCTACGCCTAGCTAGTAACATCTTTTTTTCATAAAGGAGATCCATGGAACCCCATACTCAATCCTGGCCTTGCTTCAAGCTCAAATTTATAGTACTTGGACTTCCCATTAACTTGGGACTCAACCTAAAACCAAAGCTACATGAAATAAGAAAAAAAGCTGAAAATAAAACATACCTAATCTTGGGTTTCCTCCCAAGAAGCGCCTAATTTAGTCTCATGGCACGACCCAATCAACTTTTTCCTCCACCTTGAGGATATGAATTTCACCCCCAACTTAGCATCCACCTTTTTACCTCAATCACATGGAGGTGGTATAAAGATTAAGGAACCAAGTAATGGAATGTTCATGGTAAACCACTCGGCCTCAAAGTGAGGTATGTTTTTATATTGTTTATCCGATGTTAAATCAAGAATATAGGATTCTTATTCCTCATCTTCACACTCTTCAACTATTTCATATAATTCCACACTCAAGACATCATCTAAACAAAATGTAAAATGTTTCTTTAAGTGAGGCCCAACAAATCCCACATCAAAATTTACACTATCTTCAATACCCTTAATTTTATTCACCTTCTCAATTTCAATCTCAAAATAAAGATGAGAATCGAGTGACTGCGATTCTTATGTTTGCTCCTCAGATTGGCTAATATCCTCCTCATATTTTTCTTTGCTTAGCAACTATAGACATAGTGGCACTATTATCTCCTCAACCTATTTAATAATTTTAGTTTCCGAGTACTCAGACTTCCTCCAATTATCTACAACTTTATCTACAGCATGTTGGAAAGTCACTTATTCTACAGCCTCCCTGTGGTTCTTCATGTATGCCAATAACTCAACCTGAGATGCTAAAACTTGTTTCAATATCTTTTCCAGGTTTTTAGTATGAGTTGTGGCCTGGATGTCTTGTTGTTGCTACTGAATCTATTGTTGGTTAGTCCATTATTGAATTTATGACTGACTCAGCCCCGTTTAATTATAGTAGTTTATATTATTTTCCCTTTCAGCATAGTCCAAAAATAATTTTGAATCGAGATTGATAGCACAAATAGCTGTAGTATGACCACTTTGACCACAAACTAAACATCAGGCTGCACTTTTCTCCATAGATAGAAAAACATCAGCATCGCATTGTGAAGGTCCCATCCAAGCACTTCCATTAAAATTTGGAAAATAAGCCGCTTGATGTAGTCCCCCACAGAAACAACAAGAATCATCATCACTTAAAAACCATCTATCCTAGGATAACATCTCAAGAAAAGTGTGAGAGAAATAGAAATAAAAAAAAAACTATTTACAACTCAATATAGAAAACTAAAAATAAGATAGTTGCCTAGTTACAAGTCGTCGGTAAGGGCGCCAAAAACTTGACAGCGCCCAAGCACACATGCAAGTGTACATGGTCTTATCAAGTAGTAAATTAGCATCAATGAGGCCCAAGTATCGATCTTTCAGGGACTTGCATTCACAGCCCATCAAATTCTAGTTTAACGATTGAGAAAAAGTAAACAAGGATGTTTAAGACTTTAAAACAAAAAAGAAACTAAACTAATTTGAAAAAGTAAATTACTTAGGACAATCAATGGATAGAAGCCCAGGGTTAAGTCTTACGAACAATCACACTACGTTGTTGAACTTCATTTGTTAATTGCTTATCGTCATTGTTGATTCGTAGGGTTAATTGCATAATCATGGTTGCCTAACCTCTAATCTTTTACCTAAGTCAAACTTTACACCTACACCATTGAGCGGGGATGTAATAATTCACATAAGTTCTTAACAAATATAATCTTACATATGATTCAAGTAAGGCTTCAAGGTACATCCCTATCCTAGATGCTAATTCAAAATCCTTATTTTATAAAAGACTACGGACCTTACTTTGATTATTCCCATGTTCTATCACCCTATTCCCACTTCCGAGTTAACAAAGTTGATAATTGATGTATTCTAAGGTTAGTTAATCCTTAAAATAGTTAAAACAAAAATAAACAGACAGCCAATAATGACAAGCAAATTAATAAACTTAATTCAAAATAAAGTAATCATGATCGCCGCCTTTAATGGAAATATTCATCATCCAATCCCTTGGATTGATGATACAAACCATAAAGAAAACTAAAATAAAGAGATATAAACCCTAAAAGAAGTGTTGAGTAGCCCCATAACTTGTCCAAGATGTCCAGAAGTATGTAAAAATGGGATACAACATGTATTTATAAAATAGGACTAAGCCAAGTCCCAACAGAAGTCGAATTAGATTGAAAATGCTCAGGTGTGGAGTAGAGCCTGCGTCGCATGCTCCACTGCTATGCAATAGAGTATGCATCGCATGCTAATCACATGAACTCTCTGTAACATGCAAGTGTATGTGATCTTATGAAATTGTAAAGTGGCTTCAAGGAAGACCAAGTATCGATCTCTCAGGGACTTGCGTTCGCCGCCTATCTAATTCTAGTTTAACAATTGAGAAAAAGTAAACAAGGATGTTTAGAAACTTCTAAAAAAAACTAAAATAATGCGGAAAGTAAATCAATTAGGATAATCAATAGATAGAAGCCTAGGGTTAAGGCTTACAAACAATCATACTACTTTGTTGAACTTCATTCGTTAAATTGCTTATCATGGTTGTTAATTCATAGGGTTAATTGCATGATCATGGTTTCCCAACCTCTAAGCATTTACCTAAGTTGAACTTTACACCTACATTATTGAGTGGGGAGGTAATAATTCACTTAAGTTCTTTACAAATATCATGCTACAAGTGATTCCAGTAAGGCTTCTAGGTACATCCCTGTCCTAGATACTAATTCAAAATCCTTATTTTATAAAAGACTATGAACCTTACTTTGCTTATCCCCATGTTCTATCGCCCTATTTCCTCTCCCGAGTTCACAAAGTTAAAAATTGATGAATTCTATGGTAAGCTAAACCTTAAAATAGTTAAAACCAGAATAAATAAACAACCAATAATGATAAGCAAATTAACAAACTTAATTCAAAATATAAGTAATCATGATTGCGGACTTAACCCCGGAAAAGGAGGTTTAGCCTTTAATAGAAATATTCATCTTCCAATAGCTTGGATAGATGATACAAACCATAAATAAAACTAAAATAAAGAGATATAAACCATAAAAGAAGTGTTGATAAGCCCCATAACTAGTCCAAGACGTCCAAAAGTATGTAAAAATGGGATAAACATGTATTTATAACATAGGAGTAAGCCAAGTCCCAATATAAGGAAATTGTTTCCACTTGATTTGAAGATTTTATATCCTTCGTATATCATAATTATCCATTCACCAAGAATCCTATCGCATTAAACACAAAAATTTAGATCTCAAAACAACACAACATCCAACATGAAAAACTATAAACAAGAGGTAAGCATAGGCTAATTTCACTTTGATCTTTAACTCATTGTTTTGACCCTTGGCTTGATCCAATTGACCCTTGAGCTTTATAAAAAAATTATTTCATATATAATTACACATAAAAACCATTTGGATCACTTTAAAAAAAATAGAATCCTCCGGAATCAACTAGACAAGCACCTAGCTCAAGCTAGTAACGCTAGTTTTCCATGTTGAACTCTAAATGAATCTTTTAGGTGCAAGCTTGTTTGAAACTCACTTGGAACTCACCTTAAACCATATAAACACATGTTTTAGCACATTTATATCATTATAAACCATTATATATTAGAATCATCCTCAAAACAAGGCTAAAAGGCTAGAATATGGATGCTAGAATGCATAAATGCACCCAATATCACCAACCCACACTAAAAACCTTGTTCTTCCTCGAACAAATCTTAACTAAAATCATCATCAACTAAGGATACTCTACACTTATAATAAATTCAAGACTCTCAAGCTAGCATTACAATGACTGCATAGAATGCAAATTACTTTAATAAGCATGTTATTTACACAATTAAAAGCTCATGAACTCTATTTCCAAACCTCCTAGCCTCAAGAATTGACTGACTTAATGGAAAACTCATGCATATTGCTAAATCAAGGAAATCATAAAAAATACCCACGTTTATCAAACATGTGCCCTCACAACAAAAGAGTTACCCATAATCACTCACAAATAACCAATTCGTAACATGATGAGTAAAAAAATCAAATTACGCTCACTCTTACAAATAATTCACAAGTTACACACAATGAACCATAAGCTTGACCTTAGTGTAATGATCTACTAATATTCAAATGTAAACCTTAAGATCAATTAGGACTTTTCTGAGTTGTATTATTGGCTAATAGACGGGTAGGAAATATTTAGGAATAGTTACTAACATTTCTAAGCGCTTTAATACACTACATTATTCATTTTAAATCACTTTCCAACAACTAATTTACACTAATTTATCCTCTCATACATTTTGTTTTTTGCCCCATCTCTTTTAAGCATTTTCACAAACAATTGGTGGATGCATAGTTTAAAACCACAAAAAACAATTTTTCTCTTTATTCACCATCATGGTAATAGTTTTAGTATAAATGATACCACAACCATCAACCACACATCAATTATACACCAGTTTTTATTACCTTGGGGCATCAACTTTACCTTTTTCTTCTTCAATTTCTCAAACTCCTCTTACTAGTATAATTTTTTATTAAAGCACTTAAGAGCTTTTTGGATCAAATTAAGGCCCATCAAAGAAAGGGAATTAGGCTACATATGAGACTACCAAAGGAAAGGCTAAAGGATCAATGGGGGTTAACTAAGATAATTTACAAAGGTATAAAATAAGGCTAAAAAAGAAATGCTTATATCCTAAGCCCACATTCTTTATTTTGCTTCACATGCACACCGAGCAAGTTCTTGACAATACATATAACAAGGAATATAGAAAGACCCCACATCACATGGCACATGCTCAAATCATGTAGGATAATCATAGAGTCCCAACTAAATAATAATACAAATTCAAAATTAAGCCAACAAGTACTAGAGTCATAAACATGAGCTTAGGAGTCTCAAAAATAGTCATTCATTCAATCAACATGCTTTTTAAAATAAAACCACTTGCACCATGTAATAAAAAATAGCACCAACAAGAATATCTCACTTATTACTAACCTAATTTTTTTTAATTGAGTCAAAATTTGGGAAATTTCCCCACCCTACACTTAAAAATCAACTTTGTCCCAAAAGTTAATTTAAGAGTAAGAGATAGAAATACTCCCTGAGGACTCTAGGACTATCTAGTAACATCTTTTTTTCAAAAAGGAGATTCGTGGGACCCTATACTATATCCTTGCCATGCTTTAAGCTTAAGTTTATGGTATTCAGACTTCCCATAAACCTGTTGATGTGTGAGCTAATGCTAACACATTTGAGGATTTTAATGAAGAATAATACCAAAGTCTTAAGAATTTTTTGTCATTTTTGATTGTTTTATGTTTGATTTTGCAGTAGAAGCTATGAACCAACAAGGATGGAAGCAAAGAAGTTGAAATCTGAAGTAATTCAAAGAGAAGTATGGCTGACGACATTTTTGATAAGTCGTCAACCCTGTGATAAGTTATCAGCTTCATCGTCAGCCTCAGACAAAGAATGCACCTGAGTTGAGAGTTTTAATGACATTTTGTGATAAGCCGACAAAGAGTAGATAGGTCATCAAAATTGCCATCAGCCTAAGGCAGAACATGAGAGCTGAGGTGGAGACTTGACGAAATTTGTGATAAGTCATCAAGGAGTTGATAGGATGTCACAGTTTGTCGTCAGCCTAAAGCAGCGAGTATAAAAAGCAAAGAGGAGCTGACGACATTTGTGATAAGTCGTCTGCCTTCTAATTAATTGTCATGAATGTCGTCACCTAATTTGAGGGATTATTAAACTCTGTGATTTTGTTTTCTTATTTAGGCTGAACTATTTAAAGTCTTGTTTAGGGTTTTCTTGAGGGCTCCGAACATCTTTTGGAGACACGTATTTTTGATATTTTCTCTTTCTAGTTTCTTGACATGAACAAGCAATTACTTTTAAGATATTATCATCTTTATTTTGGGATTACTATTGTGATATAATCTGAGAATCTCTAGTTTCTATTCATATTGTGGTAAGTTTATCTTTCAAATCATGAATATAACTAGTTGTTTCGATTATTACATCATGAGCGGATAAATTCCCTTAACCTATATTATGGGATCTAGGGTTAAGTCTGGATAAGGTGCTAAGTGTTCAATATTCAAAAGGTGGTAGGACTCCTTGATAATTCTGAGGATCGTCTATTGGTTGCAAATGATAGATAACACCTGCTTTGATTTTCTTGAGAAAGAAATCAAATATAGTGGGAAGTGAATTATTAATAGGGACTTGAAAGCACTAAAAACTTCCATTTAATAATTGACACTGTAACAACGTTTATTAACCTTAGGTAAATTCTGGTAAGTGAATATAAATTGTCTAAGTCCGAGAGGATTAGGTAATTAAATGCTTTAGTAGGTTGAGAGACATTTAGGCATAACTTTGATAAAGGTGACTTGTTGTCCTACCTACTGTGAGAATCTTGATCTACCATTAGCATCTGTCAACTACCAAAACCCCTAGTGAACATAATTCTAGTTTTTCCATGAACTCTTGATCACGAACACTGTAACTAAAGTGACCAACAATTACTTGCAAAACTAAAAACCCCCATTTCAGGAAACATCAAGCTATCAGTTGATTAAATTGCAAATGACTTAAGTTCACACCATATTCTCTGTGGGATTCCACCCCAACCTAGTTGGGTTTTATATTGACAACGATCACTTACATTATCATTAGAAAGGTGTAGTTTGAAAGTTATCAAAAATGGCGCCGTTACCGGGGAATACAGTTGTAAATTTAAGTTGGGTGCGCTAATTGGCTGTTAGTCAAGTTTCCTAGTTTTACATTTATTTGTTGTTTTTGTTTATTGCAGGATCTTTGTAGTGTATGCCAAGAACCAAAAGTTCTGGAGAACCATTATTCCCACTTAATCCGAAACCACAACAAATTGGAAGAATGGCAGAATAGCAAGATACTGATAGATTGGCAGCCTTAGCTAGAACTCAGGTGAATGTGCGAAATATCAATCAATAAGAACGACATAAAAATCCTGAGGATGAATATTTGGAAGATGAGGAGTTGCTAAATCCTAGTAACCCAAGGTGTGTAGAGCAAGTAGCTGCACCAGTACGACGTAATTTTCACAGGAACCGTCCATTCCAAGAAAGGAAAGAGTACCAGCCGATCAAGTATGACCTTAATGATGATGATAATAGAATGGAAGGATAAGGTACAATGGGTGCAATCATTCCTCCACTATTTTTACCTGGGGATAAATTTAACATTATGAGTACTATGATTTAACTCTTCAATCTGAAGGGGATGTTTGGTTGCCTTCCTGGGGATGACCCTATCTTGTATCTGGTGAATTTTGTCACTATCTATAAATCTTTTGATAACCAAGGAGTGGGACAGAATGCTATCCGGTTGATATTGTTTTCGTTGTATCTATCTGGGGAGGTAACTTTGTGGCTAAATGAGCTGACTCCTAATACTATAACCAATTGGAGATAGTTGAAAGAAGCTTTCCTAGAAAGGTTCTTTTCGCCTTCCAGGAGGGTACAGTTGAGGGATGATATTAGCAACTTTAGGAAGCTCCCAACTGAAGCCTTGCATTAAACTTAGGAAAGATTCAAGCAGAAGCTGACACAGTGTTCGAATCACAATATGACGGACATACACTTGATGAAGACTTTGTACAGGGCTCTTAACTCTATCACAAAGACAATTGTATATAATGTTGCAGGTTGTTCGTTTGTTGATCTTACATTCCCAGAGGCTTTAGAGATGATAAAAGGAATAACCAAAGATTGTCAGGCATGGTATACCAGAGACTCTATGGTAGCTAGACCCACTATGTCAGGGGGTATTACTGCGTAACAACATAGAAGAGATAAGGAGTGTGACCAAGACATGGATCACCTTAAAATATAAATGGACTTGCTAACCAAGCACTTACTATCAGGCAAGACTGAGAAGGTGAAAGTTATGGGATCTCAGGATAGAGTTGCTACTGATGCAGAAGAAGAGGCGAACTATATTAATAATCAGGGGGATTTCCGAGGCAATGTAAAAGGTAATCAAGGTTGGAATTATTATGATAATCCTGGTTATAAAGATAGGAAGCAGGGAAATTGGAGGAATAACAATGATTGAAACGGTCTCTATGTTCCTCCTGGAAATCATGATGTTGCTATAACCAGTTCTGAAAAGATGTCCAGGAAGGACATGATGGCTAAGTTTTTTAAGGGAGTGGAATCTACCAACTCTGGTGTGACTACCATGAAGACTGATCTATCATCTATTAGTCAGTTGGTAAACTCATACTCCACCGCAATCAAATAGTTGGAGCAGCAGATGAGCCAACTCTCCACAGCATTCAACCAGAGAAAGAGTGGAATATTACTATGTGATATGGTCCAAAATCCAAAGAATAATGGCTCATGTATGGCGATTACCACTAGAAGTGGTAATATATTACCTAGCCCTTCTGTGGGAAAACATATAGTTGATGAGGTAGTTGATGATGAACCGGAAGAAGGACATCTAGTGGAGTCTGAGAAGATGGATAATTCTAATGATGCTCCAGATAAAGAGAAAAAAAAGGAAAAGGAGGTAGTGTTAAAAACTATCCCAAGAACACCACCTCCCTTTCCTCAATGATTGAAGAAGAAAACTGATGATGCAAAATTTAGCAAATTCATGGAAATGCTCAAGCAGTTGACAATAAATATGCCATTGGTGGAGGCACTCAAAAAAATACCAGGATATGTTAAATTCATGAAGGACCTTGTAACAAATAAAAGAGAAGTGAGCAACGAATTGGAGGATAATCTCCATCATTGTAGCATTATTCTACAAGGACCTTGGTGCAGAAGAATCCAAACACGGACGCATTTACTATTCCCTATATAATTGGGACTATGGAATTAGCCAAGGCATGATATGATTTGGGAGCAAACATTAATTTGATGTCGCTGACTGTATATAGAAAGTTGGGTTTGGGAAATCCCATACCCACCAACATGCGACTCATGATGATGGATAGGTCAGTAAAACGGCCTGTTGGCATTTTGTATGATGTGTTGGTGAAGGTAGACAACTTTATTTTCCATGCAAATTTCGTCATTTCGGAGTGTGAGGTGGACTTTGAGGTGCCCATAATATTGGGTTGACCTTTCCTCACAACCGGAAGTGTGTTGATTGATTTGAGAGTGAATGAGCTCTTATTCAGGATGAATGATTAAGTGGTATGGTTTTATGTGTGTAAATCAATGAAGAAGAAGGAAGAAATGAGTGTGTTCTCAGTAGTTGATGTGCATTATGAGGACGAACAGGAGGTGTCAAGAGAGGAGCAACTTGTTTTTGAGCCTTTAGCCGCAGTTCTGAAGAACTTTTATCATAAAAGCATTGAGGAGTATGAAGAGACTATTTTTGACTTATTAGGAATCGGTTCATATCCTTATGCTCCAAAAAAACTAGACCTTGACCTTTCTAATCGACCAACACCACCAGCCAAGCCATCCATTGAGGAGGCACTTATGTTGGAATTGAAAGAACTGCCTGGGCACTTATGGTACGTGTTATTAGGCAATGAAAACACGCTACCTATTATTATTACGGCTGATTTGGGTGAGAAACAGGTAAACACACTTATTTTAGTACCTCAGAGGCACAAGAGAGCTATAGGATGGACCATCGCAGATATTATTGGCATTCCCCCTGGCATCTGCATGCATAAAATACAACTTGTGGAAGATTGTATTCCAACCATAGAGCATCAGTGCCGTCTAAACCCACCAATACAAGAGGTGGTTAAGGAGTTTATTAAGTGGTTGGATGTAGGAGTGGTTTACCCTATTTCTGACAGCAAATGGATGAGCCCAGTTCAATGCGTGCCTAAAAAAAGGGGCATGACTAAGGTTGCAAATGAAAGGAATGAGTTGATTCCACTCAGGCCTATGACTGGGTGGAGAGTTTGCATGGATTTCCACAATCTAAATTCATGGACTCTGAAAGACTATTTCCCTATTCCCTTTATGGACCAAATGCTTGATCAATTGACCGGAAGGGGATGGTATTGCTTTTTGGATGGTTATTATGGATACTACCAAATCTGTATTGCTCCTGAAGATCAGGAGAAGACAATATTCACAAGTCCATATGGCACCTTTGCATTTAAGAGGATGCCATTTGGGCAATGTAATGCACCCGCCACTTTTCAGCGGTGCATAATGTCTATTTCTAGGTTATGGTGGAGGACACCATAAAGGTATTCATGGATGATTTATCTATGGTGGGAGATTCATTTGAGGTGTGTTTGGCAAACATGAGTATATCCTTGTAATGATGTGTTGAATTCAATTTGGTGATTAACTCAGAAAAATGCCATTTTATGGTAAATGAGGGCATTGTTCTAGGTCACAAAATTTCAGCAATAGGGATAGAAGTTGATCGAGCCAAGGTGGAAGTTATTGAGCAAATACCACCTCGTATTTCATTAAAGGGAGTGCGTATTTTTCTTGGATATGCTAGCTTCTATCATAGGTTTATAAAAGTCTTCTCGAAGGTTGCAAATCTACTTTGCAAATTTTTGGAGAAAGAAGTAAAGTTTTCCTTTGATGATGATTGATTGAAGGCATTTGAATACCTTAAAAGAAGCTGGTTGAGGCCCATATTATTGTTGCACCAGACTGGTCAAAACTGTTTGAGATCATGTGTGATGCAAGTGGTGTTTCCCTTGTAACTATATTGGGACAAAATAAGGACAAACTATTTTATCCAATATATTATGCCAGCAAAGCACTGAATAGAGCGCAAATGAACTACACTGTCACTGAGCAGGAACTTCTGGCTGTAGTATATGCTTTTGATAAATTTAGGTCTTATCTTCTTGGGACCAAGGTGGTGGTTAACACTGACCATGCAGCTTTGAGGTATTTGATGGCTAATAAGGATGCAAAACCAAGGCTGATTAGATGGGTATTGCTTCTACAAGAATTTGACTTTGAATTCAAATATAGGAAGGGGTGTGAAAACCAAGTTGCATATCATCTGTCTAGAATTGAAGGTGAGCAGACAATTAGTGATGAAATGGAGAAAAATTATGCCTTCCCCGATGAGGAGATCTTGGCTGCTGCTTTGGAGAAATTACCTAGGTATGCTGATTTTGCAAATTATGTTGTGTGTGAGATCATCCCATAAAATCTTTCCTTCCATCAAAGAAAGAAATTCCTACATGATGTGACACATTACTTTTGGGATGAGCCGTGTCTTTTTTGGGGATGTGCGGAAAATATTCTAAGGAGATGTGTGCTGAAAGTGGATGTATTGTGCATATTGGAAGCATGCCATCCTTCCCCAGTTGGAGGTCACCATGTAGGTGACCAAACGGATAGGAAGGTGTTGTAGAATGGTTACTATTGGAAAATATTTTTCAAGAAAGCCCATAAGTTTATGCTTAAATGTGACAAATTTCAGAGGTAGGGATCAATTTCCAAAAGACATGAGAAGCCTTTGACTAAGATGCTTGAAGTGGAATTATTTGATGTCTGGGGCATCGATTTCATGGGTCTTTTTGTAAGCTCATATGGGATAAAGTATATTTTTGTTGCTATTGACTATGTCTCAAAATGGGTCAAAGTTGTTGCCTTGTCTGATAATGAAGGAAAGAGAGTTATGGCTTTTCTCTAAAAGAACATCTTCTCTCGCTTTGGAGTACCACGCACTATTCTAAGCGATGGAGGATCTCATTTTTCCAAAAAAGTATTTCAAGCAGCTTTAGTAAAATATAGGGTGAAACAGCATAGAGTAGCCACTCCATATCACCCACAAACTAGTGGGCAAGTGGAGGTGTCAAATCAAGAGATTAAAGCCATCCTAGCTAAAATGGTGAATGCTAGTCAGAAAGATTGGTCTCGAATCCTCGATGATGCCTTGTGGTCATATCGAACTGCTTTCAAGACACCCATTGGCATGTCACCATTTCAGCTGGTATATGGAAAAGCTCACCACTTACCAATAAAGCTGGAGCACAAGGCCTTATGGGCACTCAAAAGACTGAATTTGAGTTTGAAGGAGGCAACAAAGCTGAGACTGGGAAAAATTAATGAGATGGATGAATTCCATCTCAGGGTATATGAATGAGCATACCTTTATAAATTAAAGATGAAAAAATACCATGATTGGAAGATAGAGAAATGAGAGTTCCAAAATGGTGACTTGGTGCATCTGTTCAATTCCAAACTCAAACTGTTCCCTGGTAAGCATAAATCTAAGTGGTCAGGCCCTTTTAAAGTTAGTTCGGTATACTTATCTGGAGTAGTGCAACTTGAAAATTAAGACGGCAGTACCTTCAAAGTAAATGGGAAATTAGTCAAACTTTATATTGGTCCAAAAGAATCAATAAAAAGTGTAACTACTATCTGTCTTGATAAAGTCTAAAGTAATCGAGATATCTGAGTCGTGCCGCGATGTTAAACCAGGCGTTGCATGGGAAGCAACCCATGACCCTCGGGATTGATCTATTCCAGGTATACTCTAATCCTTAGTTTAGATTTTCTTTGATTTTAAGTTGAGGGTGTAGGGTAAATTGTTATTGTAAAATATTATAGCCGACTAGGATAAATACCTGTACTTAAGGCTGTTGAATTATTTTATGATTTTTGTACACCTCTTCAAGTGGTCTACTTCTTTAACTATGTGATTTGCATTTAAGTGTGACCACTATGCATCTTTGTGTGGCATAGCTATAGTAACACATTAATCATTGCTAAACAGATGTACGAACTGAATGAGTAGATTGCGATATACCTATGTTCCAAGTGTGTGAGATGTTGCTTAGTTCCCTTTGTATGCAGAAGCCAGAACCTGCTCGGTTAGTTTTACCTAGGTTGAAGGATAGGGGTTAGGAAAGGATCATAGGATATTTTTATATGATCTCACTTTAGCCTAAATGACCTTCCCTATGTGCATAATATCCCATGATCCTTATTTTGAGCCTGATTAGCCTATTTCTTTTCATGACACCTTTCACCTTCCTATTTAGATCACAATGAACCTATTTTGTCCCTGGTCCTCCTTGGACACTATGCACCTTGACTTAGGCAAATGGCCTAAGTTTAGGGTGGCTATCATAGGGGTACGTGATACAGAATGAGTATGAACAAAGGTAGCATAAAAGAAAAGAATAAAAAATCTGGGTGCAGAGGAAAAGAGCAAGAAAAACAAAAAGTATGAAAAAAAGTGATTGTGGAAAAAACCGCACCCATCCTAAATAAGTGTGATCAATAAATGAGAAGAGTGGTAAATGCTAATGAGTGAAACCTCAAAAATCTAGTGTAGTATCATGGAGGGTTAGTCACTTTAAATACCATCGATTATCATACCAGCCCCTAACCTACATCACAGGACTAAGAGAAGACCTATAGTGATCCTAGCTGAACTATATGAGATCTAGGTAATGAAAATAAGGGCAAGCTTATGGTACTTGGAATACATTGGTTGGAACTTTGTTCTGAGAGTGAGTGTTGTGATTCTCCCCATGGTTACATATAGGATTATGGATATGAGATGAGGGAGATTTCTTTACTGTGAGGGCACACAAGATATGCTTCTAGTTGCTAACTTATTTGGAGAGTGTAATATTGGTATATGCATGGTTAATGTAGCTGAATTAATACCGTATATTGATTTTTTATGTGTTGCATTAGTGTTCTGCATTGTTCTTGAATTGATTGACCTTGGAGAGGGTGAAAGTGTTTTGAGATGATATGGATGATTGACTGCCAAATGTACTTTGTATTCTCTTAGTTGTGTTGATTTGCTTGAGGACAAACAATTGTTTTAAGTTGAGGGTGTTGATGTGAGAGCTAATGCTAACACATTTGAGGCTTTTAACTAAGAATAATTGCAAAGTCTTAGGCAACTTTTGTCGTTTTTGATTATTTTAGGTTTGATTTTGAAGTAGAAGCTATGATGTAAGAGAACCAACAAAGATAGATGCAAAGGAGTTGAAATCTGAAGCAATTCGAAGAGAAGTGTGGCTGATGACATTTATGATAAGTCTTTAGCCCTATGATAAGTTATCAGCTTCATCGTCAGCCTCAGACAGAGAATGCACATGAGTTGAGAGTTGTGACTATATTTGTGATAATTTCTCAAGGAGCTTATAGGTCATCAAATTGCCGTCATCCTAAGGCAGAACATGAGAGCTGAGGTAGAGACTTGACGACATTCATGATAAGTCATCAAGGAGTTGATAGGACGTCACAGTTTGTCATCAGCCTAAAGCAACGAGTATCAAAAGCAAAGAGGAGTTGATGACATTTGTGATAAGTCGTCATCCTCCTAATAGGTTTTCACGAATGTCGTTACCTAATTCGAGGGATTATTAAACTCTGTGATTTTGTTTCCTTATTTAGGCTGAACTATTTAAATTCTTATTTAAGGTTTTCTTAAAAGTTCCAAACATCTTTTGGAGACAAATATTTTTGATATTTTCTCTCTCTAGTTTCTTAACTTGAACAAGCAATTACTTTGAATAGATTATCATCATTATTTTGGGATTACTATTGTGATCTAATCTGAGAATCTCTAGTTTCTATTCATCTTGTGGTAAGTTTATCTTTTAAATCATGAATATAACTAGTTGTTTCGATTATTACATCATGAGCGTCTAAATTCCATTAACCTGAATTATTGGATCTAGGGTTCAGTCCTGATAAGGAGCTGAGTGTTCAAGATTCAAAAGGTGGTAGGACTCCTTGATAATTCTGAGGTTTTAATTATCATCTATTGGTTGCAAATGATAGATAACACCTACTTTGATTTGCTTGAGAAAGAAATCAAATGTAGTGGGATGTGAATTATTAATTGGGACTTGGAAGCACTAAAAACTTCCATTTAAGAATTGACGTTGTAACTCGGTTGATTAACCTGAGGTAAATTCTAGTCAGTGAATATAAATTCCTTAAGTCTGAGAGGATTAGGTAATTAAATTCTTAAGTAGGTCGAGAGACATTTAGGCATAACTTTGATAAAGATAATTTGTTGTACTACCTACTGTGAGAATCTTGAACCACTATTAGCATCTATCAAGTACCACAACCCCTAGTGAGCATAATTCTGGTTTTTTCCATAAACTCTTGGTTACGAACATTGTAACTAAAGTGACCAACAATTACTTTCTAAACTAAAAACCCCCCATTTCAGGAAATATCCATATATCAGTTTATCAAATTGAAAACGACTTAAGTTCACACCATATTCCCTGTGGGATTTGACCTCAACCTAGTTGGGTTTTATATTGACAACGATCGCTTACATTCTCATTAGAGAGATGTAGTTTGAGCGTAATCACCTGTAACTCAACCTAAAACAAAAAACTAGGTGAAATAAGAACAAAAAAAAAGTAAAAAGAAAACATACCTAAGCTTTGGTTGCCTCCTAAGAAGTGCCTAGTTTAGTCTTGCAACACGACCCAATCAACTTTTTCCTGCTCCTTGAGGATATGAATTTCACCCCCAACTTTGCATCCATTTTTTTACCTCGATCATATGGAGATGGTATAAAGATTAAGGAACTGAGTAATGGAATGTGCATGGTAAACCATCTCTAAGTGAGGTGTGTTTTTATATTGTTTATTTGATGTAAAATCAAGAATATAGGTTTCTTGTTCCTTATCTTCACACTCTTCCACTATTTTATATGATTCTACAGAAAAGTCATCATCTAAACAAAATGTAGAAAAGTTTTTTGAGTGAGGCCCCACCAATCTCACATAAAAAATTTACAGTATCATTATCACCCTCACTTTTATTCACCTTCTCAATTTCAATCTCAAAAGAAAGATGACAATCGACTGACTACCATTCTTGTGTTTGCTCCATAGATTGGCTAATATCCTCCTCATTTTTTCTTTGCTTAACCACTGCAGACATAGTGGCAGTGGTATCTCCTCAACCTATCTAACAATTTTAGTTTTCGAGTACTCAAAATTTCTCAAATTATCCGCAACTTCATCTGCAACATGTTGGGAAGTCACTTGTTCTGCAGCCTCCCTTTGGTTCTTCATTTATGCAAACAACTCAACCCGAGATGCTAAAACTTGTTTCAGTATGTCTTCAAAGTTACTAGTTTGAGTTGTGACTTGCATGCTTCGTTGTTACTGCTAAAACTGTTGTTGGTTGGTCCATGATTGAATTTTTAACTAACTCAGCCCCGTTCTATTGTAGTAGTTTAAATTATTTTGCCTTTCAGCATAGCCTACAATCAATTGTGAATCGGGATTAATAGCACAAATAGATGTAGTATGACCACTTTGACCACAAACCAAACACCAAGCAATAGTCTTCTCCATAGATAGAACAACTTCAACATTGCATTGTGAAGGTCCCATCCAAGCACTTCTATTAAAATCTTAACAATAAGCCGCTTGATGTAGTCCCCCACAGAAACAACAAGAATCATCATCACTTGAAAACCATCTATCCCAGGCTGAAATCTCAAGAAGAGTGTGAGAGAAATAGATGTAAAAAAAATAAGATAAGTAAAACAAAACTATTTAAAACTCAATATATATAAACTAAAAATAAGATATAGCCTAGTTACAAGTCCTCGGCAACGGCGCCACAAACATGACAGCGCCCAAGCACAGACGCAAGTGTACGTGGTCTTATAAAGTAGTAATGTGTCATAAAGGAATCCTAGGTATCGATATCTCAGGGACATGCGTTGGCTGCCTATCCTATTCTAATTTAAAGATTGAGAAAAAGTAAACAAGGATGTTTAAGAATTGCAAACTAAACAAAAGTGGAAAAGTAAATGACTTAGGATAATCAATGGATAGAAGCCCAGTGTTAAGGCTTACGAACAATCAAACTAAGTTGTTGACTTCATTTGGTAAATTGCTTATTGGGGTTGTTGATTCGTAGGGTTAATTGTATGATCATGGTTTCCCAGCCTCTAATCTTTTACCTAAGTTGAACTTTACATCTACATCATTGAGAAGGGATGTAATAATTCAATTAAGTTCTTTACAGATATCATCCTACATATGATTCTAGTAAGGCTTATAAGTATCCCTCTCCTAGACACTAATTTGAAATCTTTATTTTATAAAAGACTTCGATCCTTACTTTGCTTATTCCCATGTTCTATCACCCTATTCTCTCTCCCGAGTTCCCAAGGTTGACAATTGATGTATTCTAAGGGTATCTAATCCTTAAAATAGTTAAATAATGTGTGAGCAATTGCCAACACATTTAAGACCTTTAACCAAGAATAATTGCGAAGTCTTAAGCATTTTTTTTTTGATTTATTTATGTCTAATTTTACAGTTTAAGCTGATGGGATAGAGAACGAACAAGAAAGGAAGCAAAGAAGGTGAAATATGAAGGAATATGAAGAGAAGTGTGGCTGGCGACATCTGTGATAAGTCATCATTCCTGTGATAGGCTATCACAGTTGTCGTCAGACTTAACCAGAGATTTGGCATTAGTTGAAGTTGTGACGATACTTTGAGATAAAGCGTCAGGATGGTGACAAAGCATCAGGAGCATCTTCATCCTTAAAAAAAAGATGAAAGTTAAAGACAGTTTTGTGACAACATCCATGACACGTCGTCAACCTGGTGATAAGCAATCAAGGATGTCGTCATCCTTAAATAGAAGATGGAAGTTGAAGAAAGTTTTATGAAGAGAACCATGACATGTCTTCAAGATGGTGATAGTACTTCATCTTCGTCGTCATTCTTAAGCAGCAAGAGCCAAAAATGCCGAGGAGAAGACGACATCCATGATAAGCCGTCAGACTCTTGATAATCTGTCACTGACGCTCTTCGTTTATTCCAAGAAAAAGCTGAAACTTCTATTTTGTTTCCTTATTTAGGGTTAACTACTTAAAGACTTGTTTTAGGGTTTGCTAGGGGGATACCGAACTTATCAATCAACATACTTTGCAACTAATGATTTTTCTCTCTCTCTCTCTCTAGACCAATATTTTGGGAGTTTTTTCATGTGAATCAATTCAAGTTATACTTTTTGATCTTTATCATAGTTGTAAGATAATCTTCTCAATTATGAATTCAATTTGTGTACTTGTTACTTGCATCATGAGTGGCTAAACCTCATTAACCTGAAATATGGGATCTAGCGTTAGGTCATGAAGATGTGCTAAATACTCAAGATTCAATAGATGGTAGGATTTCTTGATAATTCTGAGATTTTAATTGAGGTATTTTTGTTTCAAACAACAGGCATACCTACTTTGATTTACTTGAGAAAGAAATCATAAATAGTACGAAGTGTATTATCAACAGGGACTCAAAAATACTTCATTTAATAATCAGTGTTGTAACTAGGTTGATTAACCTGAGGTAAAATTTGGGTTGTGAATAGCGATTCCCTAAGTCCGAGAAGATTAAGGAATTAGATGCTTAAATTTGTTGAGAGACATTTGAGCATATCATCAATAAAGATAGCTTGTTATCCTAACCTCCATGAGAATCTTGAGTCACCTTTAGCATCTGTCATGTACCGTAAGCCCTAGTGAACATAATTCTAGTTATCTCATAAAATCTTAGTTACAAACATCGAAATCAAAGTGTCAAACAATTACTTGTGAAACTTAAACCCCCATTTCAGGAAACATTAAACTATCAGTAAATTAAATCGTAACTGACTTGAGTTCACACCTTATTTCCTGTGGAATTCAAGCCCAACCTAGTTGGATTTTATATTGACGTCGATCGCTTACACCCATTCAAGATTGTAGTTTGAGCGTTATAAAAAATGGCGCCGTTACCAGGGAATACGGTTGAAAATTTAAAGTTGTGGGCAATAATTGACTGTTAGTTAGGTTTCCTAGATTTACATTTATTTGTTGTTTTTGTTTATTGTAGGTACCTTGTTTTTTATACCAAAAACAAGAAGTTCTGGACAACAGTTATTACCAATTAATCCAGAACCTCAGCTAATCGGGAGAATGGCTGAACAGCAAGAGACTGACAAACTGGCAGCCTTGGCTAGGGCTCAGGTAAACGTACAGAACCAGATTCAACAAGTATGTCACCCAAACCATGATGACGAAGACTTAGGTGATGAGGAATTTTTGAATCCTCAAAACCCAAGGCGAGATGAGTAAATTGATGCACCAGTGTAGCAAAATTTCAACAAAAACCATCCTGTCAGAGGAAGGTATGGTCAACAACCTTTCCATTATGAGGTTGATAATGATGACGAAGGAATGGAAGGGAAAGGTACAATGGGTGCTATCATTCTTCCACCGTTGTCACCTGGTGCAAAATTTAGCATAACAAGTACTATGATTCAACTTCTGAATCTGAATGGGTTGTTTAGAGACTTTCCTGGTGATGATCCGAACATACACTTGGTGAACTTTATCACCATTTGCAAATATTTTGATATTCTAGGAGTGATCCAAAATGTGATCCAGTTGAAATTTTTTCCATTGTCTCTGTCTGGGGAGGCAACAATGTGGTTAAATGAGTTGGAACCCGATTCTATAACCAACTGGAGACAGTTGAAAGAGGCATTCCTAGAATGGTTCTTTTCACCCTCCAGGAGGGTAAAGTTGAGGGACAAAATTAGTAACTTTAGGCAGCTCCCAACTGAAGTGTTGCATGAAACTTGAAAGAGATTCATCAAGAAGATGACACAATGTTTGAACCACAAGATGATGGACTTGCACTTGTAGAGACTTTGTACAGATATTTTAAATCTATGACAAAGCCAATTATAGATACAGTTCTCTACTCTAAGTCAGTTGGTTAGTTCACTCTCCACTTCTATCAAGCAGTTGGATCAGCAGATGAGCCAACTTTCCGCAACACTAAACCAAATAAAAAGTGGTACTTTGCCGAGTGATACAGTTCAAAATCATCAAAATGATGGCTCATGTATGGCGATTACAACTAGGAGTGTTAAGATCTTACCTAGCCTTTCTATGGGAAAATCTGTAGATAGTGAGGTAGTTGTTGATGAATCCGAAGAAAGCAAACTAGTGGAGTCTGAGAAGCTGGATAGTTCTGTTGTTGCTTCAAAAAAAGTAAAAGAGAAGAAAGATGAAGTGGTGTTGAAATATATCCCTATACCACCACCTCCCTTTCCTCAACGATTGAAGAAGAAGGCTGATAATGCTAAATTTAGCAAATTCATGGCAATGCTCAAGCAATTGACAATAAATGTGCCCCTGGTTGAAGCACTTGAGCAAATGCCAAGATATACAAAATTCATGAAAAACCTTGTGACTAAGAAATGAGTGGTGATCTGTGAATTTGAAGAAGATCTTCACTTTTGTAGTGCTATTTCTATAAGGACCCTAGTACAGAAGAAGCCAAACTCAGGTGCAGTCATTATTCCCTGTACAATTGGGAAAATGGAATTCACCAAAGCACTATGTGATCTAGGAGCAAGCGTTATTTTGATTCCACTGAATATTTATAGAAAGTTGGATCTGGGAAATCCCACACCCACCAATATGAGACTCATGATGGCGGATAAGTCAATAAAGTGACCTGTTGGCATTTTGTATGATTTGTTGGTGAAGGTTTCCAACTTTATATTCTCGACAGACTTTGTCATTCTAGATTGCGAGGTATACTACAAGGTGCCCATAATCTTGGGTCGACCTTTCCTCGCAACAGTAAGTGTGGTGATTGATTTGAGATTGAATGAGCTCTTATTCAGGATAACCGATGAAGCGATATGATTTAATGTGGGAAAATCCATAAATAAGAATGAAGAGATGAGTGTGTTGTTAGTAGTTGATGTGTATTGAGGACGAACAAGAGGTGCCCATAGCTGAGAAACTTGTTATCGAACCTTTAGCCACAGTAATGATGAATTATGATAGTGATGGCATTGGTGTGTAAGAACAGACTGTTTGTTCCTTGATAGGAATGGGTTCATATACTTATGCTTCTAAAAAGGTAGACCTTGACCAGGATAATCGACTAACGTCATCAGTCAAGCCATCTATTGAGGAGCCTTCGGTGTTATAATTAAAGGAATTCCCTGGGCACCTACGGTACGTGTTTTTGGGCAATGGGAGCACCTACCTGTTATTATTGCATCTGATTTAGGGGAACAACAGGTGAATGCACTTATCTCAGTACTTTAGAGGCACAAGAGAGCTATAGGGTGGATCATTGCAGATATTATTGGCATTCCCTCGGGAATCTATGCGCATAAAATTCATCTTGAGGAGGATTGTATTCCAACAATAAAGCATTAGAGCCATCTTAATCCACTAATGAAAGAGGTAGTTAAGAAGGAGATTATTAAGTGGTTTGATGCAGGAGTCGTTTACCCTATTTTTGAAAGTAAGTGGGTGAGCCCAATTCAATGCGTACCCAAAAAGGAGGTATGACGATTGTTGCTAACTAAAAGAATGAGTTGATTCCACTCAGGCCTGTAACTGGGTGGAGAGTTTGCATGTTCTACCGCAAGATAAATTCTTGGACTTTGAAAGACCACTTTTCGATGCCCATTATGGACCAAATGCTTGATCGATTAGCTAGCAGGGGGTGGTATTACTTCTTGAATGATTATTATGGATACAAACAAATATGTATTGCTCCTGAAGATCAGGAGAAGACGACATTCACATGCCCATATGACACCTTTGCATTTACAAGGATGCCATTTGGGCTATGTAATGCACCCTCCACTTTTCAATGGTCTATGATGTCTATCTTCTATGACATAGTGGAGGACACCATAGAGGTGTTCATGTATAATTTCTCTGTGGTGGGTGATTCATTTGAGATGTGTTTGGAAAATCGAAAAGTAGCCTTGCAAAGATGTGTTGAATTTAATTTTGTCCTTAAATGGGAAAAATGCCATTTCATGGTCAAGAAGTGCATTGTTCTCAGCCACAAAATTTCTGAAAAGGGGATAGAAGTTGATCGAGCAAAGGTGGAAATTATTGAGAAACTACAACCTGTCATTTCAGTAGAAGGAGTGCACAATTTTCTTGGACCTGGTGGCTATTATCAGATATTTATAAAAGACTTCTCAAAGATTGCAAATCCACTTTGCAAACTTTTAGAGAAGGAGGTAAAATTTTCCTTCGATGATAAGTGCTTGAAGGTATTTGTATGCCTTAAAAAAAAGCTAATTGAGGCCCCTATTGTTATTTTACCTGACTGGGCAAAACCATTTAAAATCATGTATGATGCAAGTGGTGTGGCCCTTGGGTATGTATTGGGGCAAAAGAGGGACAAACTTTTCCATCCAATATATTACGCCAGCAAAGCACTGAATGGAGCGCAAAAGAATTACACCGTCACTGAACATGAACTTCTGGCTAGACGTATGCTTTTGAGAAGTTCAGAGCTTATCTGCTTTGGACCAAAGTAGTGGTCCACACTGACCATGCTGCCTTAAGGTATTTTCTAGTTAAGAAGGATGCTAAACCAAGGCTGATCAGATGGGTATTGCTACTGCAAGAATTTGACTTTGAGGTCAAGGATAGCAAAGGTTGTGAAAACCAGGATGCAGATCATATGTCTAGAATGGAAGGTTAACAGGAAAGTAGTGATGAAATAAAGATAAATTATGCATTCCCTGATGATGAGATTATGGCTGCCGCTACGGAAAAATTTCCTTGGTATAGGGATTATGTAAATTATGTTGTGAGTGAGGTCATCCCAGAAAAAACTTTCTTTCCATCAAAGGAATAAGTTCTTGCCTAATGTAACACATATTTCTGAGATGAGCTGTATCTTTTTTGACGATGTGTAGACAATATTATAAGGAGATGTGTGCCGAAAATGGATGTATTATGCATATTGAAAGCATTTCATGCTTCCCCAGTCGAGGGTCACCTGACAGGTGGCCGAACAGCTAGGAAGGTGTTACAGAGTGGAAATTATTGCCAACATTATTCAAGGATGCCCACGAGTTTGTGCTGAAATGTGACCAATGCCAGAGGTAGGGGTCAATCTCTAAAAGACATGAAATGCCCTTGACTAAGATGCTTGAAGTGGAATTATTTGATGTTTGGGGCATTGATTTCATGGGTACTTTTGTGAGCTCGTATGGGATGAAGTATATTTTAGTTGTTGTTGACTACGTCTCAAAATGGGTCAAAGCTATAGACTTGTCTAATAATGAAGGGAAGAGGGTTGTTTATTTTCTCAAGAAGAACATCTTCTCTCGCTTTGGAGTACCGCATACTATCATAAACGATGGAGGATCTCATTTTTAAAACAAAATATTTTGAGCATCTTTGGCAAATTATGGGGTGAACAACACAGAATGGCTAATCCATACCACCCAAAAACCAATGGGCAAGTTAAGGTATCAAATCGTGAGATTAAAGCCATCCTAGCCAAAACAGTGAATGATTGCCAAAAAGATTGGTCTCGAAAGCTCGATGATGCCTTATGGGCATATCAGACTACTTTCAATACACCCATTAGCATGTCACCATTTCATCTGGTCTATGGAAAAGGTTGCCACCTACCAATAGAGCTGGAGCACAAGGCCTTATGGGCACTCAAAAGGTTAAATTTGACATGGAAAGAAGCAACAGAGCTGAGACTGGAGCAATTGAATGAGATGTATAAATTCAGTCTCAGAGACTATGAACAAGCAGATCTGTATAAAGAAAAGATGAAAAAATTCCATGATTGGAGAATAGAGAAACGAGAATTCCAAAAAAGTGACTTGGTTCTTCTGTTCAATTCCAGTCTAAAATTATTCCCTGGTAAGCTGAAATCTAAGTGCTCAGGACCTTTTAAAGTTAGTCAAGTCCACTCATCTGGAGTAGTGGAACTCTAAAATGAAGACGGCAGTACCTTCAAGGTAAATAGGCAACGTGTCAAGCTTTACATTGGCCCAAAAGAATCAGTGAAAAGTATCACCATTATCTGTCTTGATGAGGTTTGAAGTAATCGAGATACCTGAGTCATGCCGGAATGTTAAATCAGGCGCTGCATGGGAGGTAACCCATGACACCCGAGATCGATCCATTCCAGGTATACTCTAACCCTTAGTTTAATTTTGCTTTGATTTTGAGTTGAGGGTGTAGGGTAGTCTATTGTTGTAACATATTTTTTGGTAACTAGGAGAAATATAAGTACAGAAAGCAGTTGACATATTTTTTATTGATTTTTAAACACCTCTCCATTATTTTGTTGGCTAAGACTGTGTGAATCATATTTACTTATGACCATTGTTAATTTTGTTATGGCATTAGTTCTAGCTGCGTGATGATCATTGCTTAACAATTGCATGAACTAGATAAGTGGTGGCCTGCGATATAATTGCGTGCAATGTGTGTTTGAGCAACTACTGAATTCCATCTGTGTGCTAAATCCAGAACTTGCCTGGTTAGTCTTGCCATGGTTAAAGGATAGGGGTTTGGAAAGCATCATAGGCCATTTTGTTGATTAACCCACTTTTAGCCTAAATGGCCTACCCTATGTACATTATATCCCTTGATCCCTTTTTGAGCCTAATTAGATTATTTCTTCCTTATGACCCTTTTTACCTTCCCATTTATACGATAATGAACCTGTTTGGCCCTGGTCCTCCTTGGAAACTGTGCAGCTTGACCTAGGCAAACAACCTAAGTTGAGGGTGGCTATTATAGGGGTGCATGGTGTAAGATGAGTATTATGAAGTGTATAATAAAGAAAAAGAAGAATAAAAGTTGGGTTCTATTGAAAAAAAAAGAGGCACCCAACTTGAACATGTGCGATCAATGAAAAAGAAAATGAAAAAGAGGTGAATAAGTGAGCCCCAAGTGAGTATGTAGTGTCAAGGAGTCATAGTCATTTTAAATGACCTTGAATATCATACCAGCCCCAGCCTACATTATAAGCCTAAAAGAAGTCCTATAGTGATCATAGCTGGCCTATCTAAAGGTCTTGTAATAAAAGTAAGGGCAAGCCTATGGTACTTGTCATACACAAATTGGAACTTCGTTTTGAGAGTGAGAGTCTTTCGATGATCCCCACGTTTACATTTTTGGTTTATTATATGCGAGGAGGGGGATTTCTTTATTGTGAGGGAATAATGGTATTGCTGATTTTGCAAATTATGTTGTGTGTGAGATCATCCCATAAAATCTTTCCTTCCATCAAAGAAAGAAATTCCTACATGATGTGACACATTACTTTTGGGATGAGCCGTGTCTCTTTTGGGGATGTGCGGAAAATATTCTAAGGAGATGCGTGCTGAAAGTGGATGTATTGTGCATATTGGAAGCATGCCATCCTTCCCCAGTTGGAGGTCACCATGTAGGTGACCAAAAGGATAGGAAGGTGTTGTAGAATGGTTACTATTGGAAAATATTTTTCAAGAAAACCCATAAGTTTATGCTTAAATGTGACAAATTTCAGAGGTAGGGATCAATTTCCAAAAGACATGAGATGCCTTTGACTAAGATGCTTGAAGTGGAATTATTTGATGTCTGGGGCATCGATTTCATGGGTCTTTTTGTAAGCTCATATGGGATAAAGTATATTTTTGTTGCTATTGACTATGTCTCAAAATGGGTCAAAGTTGTTGACTTGTCTGATAATGAAGGAAAGAGAGTTATGGCTTTTCTCTAAAAGAACATCTTCTCTCGCTTTGGAGTACCACGCACTATTCTAAGCGATGGAGGATCTCATTTTTCCAACAAAGTATTTCAAGCAGCTTTAGTAAAATATAGGGTGAAACAACATAGAGTAGCCACTCCATATCACCCACAAACTAGTGGGCAAGTGGAGGTGTCAAATCAAGAGATTAAAGCCATCCTAGCTAAAATGGTGAATGCTAGTCAGAAAGATTGGTCTCGAATCCTCGATGATGCCTTGTGGTCATATCGAACTGCTTTCAAGACACCCATTGGCATGTCACCATTTCAGCTGGTATATGGAAAAGCTCGCCACTTACCAATAAAGTTGGAGCACAAGGCCTTATAGGCTCTCAAAAGACTGAATTTGAGTTTGAAGGAGGCAGCAAAGCTGAGACTGGGAAAAATTAATGAGATGGATGAATTCCATCTCAGGGTATATGAATGAGCATACCTTTATAAATTAAAGATGAAAAAATACCATGACTGGAAGATAGAGAAACGAGAGTTCCAAAATGGTGACTTGGTGCATCTGTTCAATTCCAAACTCAAACTGTTCCCTGGTAAGCATAAATCTAAGTGGTCAGGCCCTTTTAAAGTTAGTTCGGTCTACTTATCTGGAGTAGTGCAACTTGAAAATTAAGACGGCAGTACCTTCAAAGTAAATGGGCAATGAGTCAAACTTTATATTGGTCCAAAAGAATCAATAAAAAGTGTAACTACTATCTGTCTTGATAAAGTCTAAAGTAATCGAGATATCTGAGTCGTGCCGCGATGTTAAACCAGGCGTTGCATGGGAGGCAACCCATGACCCTTGGGATTGATCTATTCCAGGTATACTCTAATCCTTAGTTTAGATTTTCTATGATTTTAAGTTGAGGGTGTAGGGTAAATTGTTATTGTAAAATATTATAGCCGACTAGGATAAATACCTGTACTTAAGGCTGTTGAATTATTTTATGATTTTTGTACACCTCTTCAAGTGGTCTACTTCTTTAACTATGTGATTTGCATATAAGTGTGACCACTATGCATCTTTGTGTGGCATAGCTATAGTAACACATTAATCATTGCTAAACAGATGTACGAACTGAATGAGTAGATTGCGATATACCTATGTTCCAAGTGTGTGAGATGTTGCTTAGTTCCCTTTGTATGCAGAAGCCAGAACCTGCTCGGTTAGTCTTACCTAGGTTGAAGGATAGGGGTTAGGAAAGGATCATAGGACATTTTTATATGATCTCACTTTAGCCTAAATGACCTTCCCTATGTGCATAATATCCCTTGATCCTTATTTTGAGCCTGATTAGCCTATTTCTTTTAATGACACCTTTCACCTTCCTATTTAGATCACAATGAACCTATTTTATCCCTGGTCCTCCTTGGACACTATGCACCTTGACTTAGGCAAATGGCCTAAGTTTAGGGTGGCTATCATAGGGGTACGTGATACAGAATGAGTATGAACAAAGGTAGCATAAAAGAAAAGAATAAAAAATCTGGGTGCAGAGGAAAAGAGCAAGAAAAACAAAAAGTATGAAAAAAAGTGATTGTGGAAAAAACTGCACCCATCCTAAATAAGTGTGATCAATAAATGAGAAGAGTGGTAAATGCTAATGAGTGAAACCTCAAAAATCTAGTGTAGTATCATGGAGGGTTAGTCACTTTAAATACCATCGATTATCATACCAGCCCCTAACCTACATCACAGGACTAAGAGAAGACCTATAGTGATCCTAGCTGAACTATATGAGATCTAGGTAATGAAAATAAGGGCAAGCTTATGGTACTTGGAATACATTGGTTGGAACTTTGTTCTGATAGTGAGTGTTGTGATTCTCCCCATGGTTACATATAGGATTATTGATATGAGATGAGGGAGATTTCTTTACTGTGAGGGCACACAAGATATGCTGCTAGTTGCTAACTTATTTGGAGAGTGTAATATTGGTATATGCATGGTTAATGTAGCTGAATTAATACCGTATATTGATTTTTTATGTGTTGCATTAGTGTTCTTCATTGTTCTTGAATTGATTGACCTTGGAGAGGGTGAAAGTGTTTTGAGATGATATGGATGATTGACTGCCAAATGTACTTTGTATTCTCTTAGTTGTGTTGATTTGCTTGAGGACAAACAATTGTTTTAAGTTGAGGGTGTTGATGTGAGAGCTAATGCTAAAACATTTGAGGCTTTTAACTAAGAATAATTGCAAAGTCTTAGGCAACTTTTGTCATTTTTGATTATTTTAGGTTTGATTTTGAAGTAGAAGCTATGATGTAAGAGAACCAACAAAGATAGATGCAAAGGAGTTGAAATCTGAAGTAATTCGAAGAGAAGTGTGGCTGATGACATTTATGATAAGTCTTTAGCCCTATGATAAGTTATCAACTTCATCGTCAGCCTCAGACAGAGAATGCACATGAGTTGAGAGTTGTGACTATATTTGTGATAATTTCTCAAGGAGCTTATAGGTCATCAAATTGCCATCATCCTAAGGAAGAACATGAGAGCTGAGGTAGAGACTTGACGACATTCATGATAAGTCATCAAGGAGTTGATAGGACGTCACAGTTTGTCATCATCCTAAAGCAACGAGTATCAAAAGCAAAGAGGAGTTGATGACATTTGTGATAAGTCGTCATCCTCCTAATAGGTTTTCACGAATGTCGTTACCTAATTCGAGGGATTATTAAACTCTGTGATTTTGTTTCCTTATTTAGGCTGAACTATTTAAATTCTTATTTAAGGTTTTCTTAAAAGTTCCAAACATCTTTTGGAGACAAATATTTTTGATATTTTCTCTCTCTAGTTTCTTAACTTGAACAAGCAATTACTTTGAATAGATTATCATCATTATTTTGGGATTACTATTGTGATCTAATCTGAGAATCTCTAGTTTCTATTCATCTTGTGGTAAGTTTATCTTTTAAATCATGAATATAACTAGTTGTTTCGATTATTACATCATGAGCGTCTAAATTCCATTAACCTGAATTATTGGATCTAGGGTTCAGTCCTGATAAGGAGCTGAGTGTTCAAGATTCAAAAGGTGGTAGGACTCCTTGATAATTCTGAGGTTTTAATTATCATCTATTGGTTGCAAATGATAGATAACACCTACTTTGATTTGCTTGAGAAAGAAATCAAATGTAGTGGGATGTGAATTATTAATAGGGACTTGGAAGCACTAAAAACTTCCATTTAAGAATTGACGTTGTAACTCGGTTAATTAACCTGAGGTAAATTCTAGTTAGTGAATATAAATTCCTTAAGTCTGAGAGGATTAGGTAATTAAATTCTTAAGTAGGTCGAGAGACATTTAGGCATAACTTTGATAAAGATAATTTGTTGTACTACCTACTGTGAGAATCTTGAACCACCATTAGCATCTATCAAGTACCACAACCCCTAGTGAGCATAATTCTGGTTTTTTCCATAAACTCTTGGTTACGAACATTGTAACTAAAGTGACCAACAATTACTTTCTAAACTAAAAACCCCCATTTCAGGAAATATCCATATATCAGTTTATCAAATTGAAAATGACTTAAGTTCACACCATATTCCCTGTGGGATTTGACCTCAACCTAGTTGGGTTTTATATTGACAACGATCACTTACATTCTCATTAGAGAGATGTAGTTTGAGCGTAATCACCTGTAACTCAACCTAAAACAAAAAACTAGGTGAAATAAGAACAAAAAAAAAGTAAAAAGAAAACATACCTAAGCTTTGGTTGCCTCCTAAGAAGTGCCTAGTTTAGTCTTGCAGCACGACCCAATCAACTTTTTCCTGCTCCTTGAGGATATGAATTTCACCCCCAACTTTGCATCCATTTTTTTACCTCGATCATATGGAGATGGTATAAAGATTAAGGAACTGAGTAATGGAATGTGCATGGTAAACCATCTCTAAGTGAGGTGTGTTTTTATATTGTTTATTTGATGTAAAATCAAGAATATTGGTTTCTTGTTCCTTATCTTCACACTCTTCCACTATTTTATATGATTCTACAGACAAGTCATCATCTAAACAAAATGTAGAAAAGTTTTTTGAGTGAGGCCCTACCAATCTCACATAAAAAATTTACAGTATCATTATCACCCTCACTTTTATTCACCTTCTCAATTTCAGTCTCAAAAGAAAGATGACAATCGACTGACTACCATTCTTGTGTTTGCTCCATAGATTGGCTAATATCCTCCTCATTTTTTCTTTGCTTCACCACTGCAGACATAGTGGCAGTGGTATCTCCTCAACCTATCTAACAATTTTAGTTTCCGAGTACTCAAAATTTCTCAAATTATCCGCAACTTCATCTGCAACATGTTGGGAAGTCACTTGTTCTGCAGCCTCCCTTTGGTTCTTCATTTATGCAAACAACTCAACCCGAGATGCTAAAACTTGTTTCAGTATGTCTTCAAAGTTACTAGTTTGAGTTGTGACCTGCATGCTTCGTTGTTACTGCTAAAACTGTTGTTGGTTGGTCCATGATTGAATTTTTAACTAACTCAGCCCCGTTCTATTGTAGTAGTTTAAATTATTTTGCCTTTCAGCATAGCCTACAATCAATTGTGAATCGGGATTAATAGCACAAATAGATGTAGTATGACCACTTTGACCACAAACCAAACACCAAGCAATAGTCTTCTCCATAGATAGAACAACTTCAACATTGCATTGTGAAGGTCCCATCCAAGCACTTCTATTAAAATCTTAACAATAAGCCGCTTGATGTAGTCCCCCACAGAAACAACAAGAATCATCATCACTTGAAAACCATCTATCCCAGGCTGAAATCTCAAGAAGAGTGTGAGAGAAATAGATGTAAAAAAAATAAGATAAGTAAAACAAAACTATTTAAAACTCAATATATAAAAACTAAAAATAAGATATAGCCTAGTTACAAGTCCTCGGCAACGGCGCCACAAACATGACAGCGCCCAAGCACACACGCAAGTGTACGTGGTCTTATAAAGTAGTAAAGTGTCATAAAGGAATCCTAGGTATCGATATCTCAGGGATATGCGTTGGCTGCCTATCCTATTCTAATTTAAAGATTGAGAAAAAGTAAACAAGGATGTTTAAGAATTGCAAACTAAACAAAAGTGGAAAAGTAAATGACTTAGGATAATCAATGGATAGAAGCCCAGTGTTAAGGCTTACGAACAATCAAACTAAGTTGTTGACTTCATTTGGTAAATTGCTTATTGGGGTTGTTGATTCGTAGGGTTAATTGTATGATCATGGTTTCCCAGCCTCTAATCTTTTACCTAAGTGGAACTTTACATCTACATCATTGAGAAGGGATGTAATAATTCAATTAAGTTCTTTACAGATATCATCCTACATATGATTCTAGTAAGGCTTATAAGTATCCCTCTCCTAGACACTAATTTGAAATCTTTATTTTATAAAAGACTTCGATCCTTACTTTGCTTATTCCCATGTTCTATCACCCTATTCTCTCTCCCGAGTTCCCAAGGTTGACAATTGATGTATTCTAAGGGTATATAATCCTTAAAATAGTTAAATAATGTGTGAGAAATTGCCAACACATTTAAGACCTTTAACCAAGAATAATTGCGAAGTCTTAAGCATTTTTTTTTTGATTTATTTATGTCTAATTTTACAGTTTAAGCTGATGGGATAGAGAACGAACAAGAAAGGAAGCAAAGAAGGTGAAATATGAAGGAATATGAAGAGAAGTGTGGCTGGCGACATCTGTGATAAGTCATCATTCCTGTGATAGGCTATCAAAGTTGTCGTCAGACTTAACCAGAGATTTTGCATTAGTTGAAGTTGTGACGATACTTTGAGATAAAGCGTCAGGATGGTGACAAAGCATCAGGAGCATCTTCATCCTTAAAAAAAAGATGAAAGTTAAAGACAGTTTTGTGACAACATCCATGACACATCGTCAACCTGGTGATAAGCAATCAAGGATGTCGTCAGCCTTAAATAGAAGATGGAAATTGAAGAAAGTTTTATGAAGAGAACCATGACATGTCTTCAAGATGGTGATAGTACTTCATCTTCGTCGTCATTCTTAAGCAGCAAGAGCCAAAAATGCCGAGGAGAAGACGACATCCATGATAAGCCGTCAGACTACTGATAATCTGTCACTGACGTTCTTCGTTTATTCCAAGAAAAAGCTGAAACTTCTATTTTGTTTCCTTATTTAGGGTTAACTACTTAAAGACTTGTTTTAGGGTTTGCTAGGGGGATACCGAACTTATCAATCAACATACTTTGCAACTAATGATTTTTCTCTCTCTCTCTCTCTAGACCAATATTTTGGGAGTTTTTTCATGTGAATCAATTCAAGTTATACTTTTTGATCTTTATCATAGTTGTAAGATAATCTTCTCAATTATGAATTCAATTTGTGTACTTGTTACTTGTATCATTAGTGGCTAAACCTCATTAACCTGAAATGTGGGATCTAGCGTTAGGTCATGAAGATGTGCTAAATACTCAAGATTCAATAGATGGTAGGATTTCTTGATAATTCTGAGATTTTAATTGAGGTATTTTTGTTTCAAACAACAGGCATACCTACTTTGATTTACTTGAGAAAGAAATCATAAATAGTACGAAGTGTATTATCAACAGGGACTCAAAAATACTTCATTTAATAATCAGTGTTGTAACTAGGTTGATTAACCTGAGGTAAAATTTGGGTTGTGAATAGCGATTCCCTAAGTCCGAGAAGATTAAGGAATTAGATGCTTAAATTTGTTGAGAGACATTTGAGCATATCATCAATAAAGATAGCTTGTTATCCTAACCTCCATGAGAATCTTGAGTCACCTTTAGCATCTGTCATGTACCGTAAGCCCTAGTGAACATAATTCTAGTTATCTCATAAAATCTTAGTTACAAACATCGAAATCAAAGTGTCAAACAATTACTTGTGAAACTTAAACCCCCATTTCAGGAAACATTAAACTATCAGTAAATTAAATCGTAACCGACTTGAGTTCACACCTTATTTCCTGTGGAATTCAAGCCCAACCTAGTTGGATTTTATATTGACGTCGATCGCTTACACCCATTTAAGATTGTAGTTTGAGCGTTATAAAAAATGGCGCCGTTACCAGGGAATACGGTTGAAAATTTAAAGTTGTGTGCAATAATTAACTGTTAGTTAGGTTTCCTAGATTTACATTTATTTGTTGTTTTTGTTTATTGTAGGTACCTTTTTTTTTATACCAAAAACAAGAAGTTCTGGACAACTGTTATTACCAATTAATCCAGAACCTCAGCTAATCGGGAGAATGGCTGAACAGCAAGAGACTGACAAACTGGCAGCCTTGGCTAGGGCTCAGGTAAACGTACAGAACCAGATTCAACAAGTATGTCACCCAAACCATTATGATGAAGACTTGGGTGATGAGGAATTTTTGAATCCTCAAAACCCAAGGCGAGCTGAGTAAATTGATGCACCAGTGTAGCAAAATTTCAACAAAAACCATCCTGTCAGAGGAAGGTATGGTCAACAACCTTTCCATTATGAGGTTGATAATGATGACGAAGGAATGGAAGGGAAAGGTACAATGGGTTCTATCATTCTTCCACCGTTGTCACCTGGTGCAAAATTTAGCATAACAAGTACTATGATTCAACTCCTGAATCCGAATGGGTTGTTTAGAGACTTTCCTGGTGATGATCCGAACATACACTTGGTGAACTTTATCACCATTTTCAAATATTTTGATATTCTAGGAGTGATCCAAAATGTGATCCAGTTGAAATTTTTTCCATTGTCTCTGTCTGGGGAGGCAACAATGTGGTTAAATGAGTTGGAACCCGATTCTATAACCAACTGGAGACAGTTGAAAGAGGCATTCCTAGAATGGTTCTTTTCACCCTCCAGGAGGGTAAAGTTGAGGGACAAAATTAGTAACTTTAGGCAGCTCCCAACTGAAGTGTTGCATGAAACTTGAAAGAGATTTATCAAGAAGATGACACAATGTTTGAACCACAAGATGATGGACTTGCACTTGTAGAGACTTTGTACAGATATTTTAAATCTATGACAAAGCCAATTATAGATAATGCTGCAGGTGGTTCATTCATTGACCTTTATTTTCAAGATGCTTCTGAAATGCTGAATAGAATGACCAAACAGAGTCGGTCCTGACATACCAGGGATTTTGTGGTAACTAGCCCGACTATTTCTGATGGTATAACTGTGGATCAGTGTAGATGGGATGAAGAGTGAGACCAAGACATGACCCACTTAAAGACTCAGATGGACTTGCTGACTAAGCACTTGTTGTCAAACTATATGAGTAATCAGGGGGGTTTCAAAGGCAATAGCAAAGAGAACAAGGTCAAAAATTTTATGACAAGTCTGATTATAAATAAAGGGAGCAAGGACACTGGAGAAACACTAATGATAGGATTGTTTTGTATGTTCCTGCTGGAAGTCGGGACGCTGAACCAACTAGCTATCGTAAGATGTCCATGGAGGATATGATGGAAAAATTGTTGAAAGGAGTTTAGGCTACCAACTCGGGGGTAACCACTCTGAAGACTGAATTCTCTACCCTAAGTCAGTTGGTTAGTTCACTCTCCACTTCTATCAAGCAGTTGGAACAACAGATGAGCCAACTTTCTGCAACACTAAACCAAATAAAAAGTGGTACTTTGCCTAGTGATACAGTTCAAAATCATCAAAATGATGGCTCATGTATGGCGATTACAACTAGGAGTGTTAAGATCTTACCTAGCCTTTCTATGGGAAAATCTGTAGATAGTGAGGTAGTTGTTGATGAATCCGAAGAAAGCAAACTAGTGGAGTCTGAGAAGATGGATAGTTCTGTTGTTGCTTCAAAAAAAGTAAAAGTGAAGAAATATGAAGTGGTGTTGAAATATATCCCTATACCACCACCTCCCTTTCCTCAACGATTGAAGAAGAAGGCTGATAATGCTAAATTTAGCAAATTCATGGCAATGCTCAAGCAATTGACAATAAATGTGCCCCTGGTTGAAGCACTTGAGCAAATGCCAAGATATACAAAATTCATGAAAAACCTTGTGACTAAGAAATGAGTGGTGATCTGTGAATTTGAAGAAGATCTCCACTTTTGTAGTGCTATTTCTATAAGGACCCTAGTACAGAAGAAGCCAAACTCAGGTGCAGTCATTATTCCCTGTACAATTGGGAAAATGGAATTCACCAAAGCACTATGTGATCTAGGAGCAAGCGTTATTTTGATTCCACTGAATATTTATAGAAAGTTGGATCTGGGAAATCCCACACCCACCAATATGAGACTCATGATGGCGAATAAGTGAATAAAGTGACCTGTTGGCATTTTGTATGATTTGTTGGTGAAGGTTTCCAACTTTATATTCTCGACAGACTTTGTCATTCTAGATTGCGAGGTAGACTACAAGGTGCCCATAATCTTGGGTCGACCTTTCCTCGCAACAGGAAGTGTGGTGATTGATTTGAGATTGAATGAGCTCTTATTCAGGATAACCGATGAAGCGATATGATTTAATGTGGGAAAATCCATAAATAAAAATGAAGAGATGAGTGTGTTGTCAGTAGTTGATGTGTATTGAGGACGAACAAGAGGTGCCCATAGCTGAGAAACTTGTTATCGAACCTTTAGCCATAGTAATGATGAATTATGATAGTGATGGCATTGGTGTGTAAGAACAGACTGTTTGTGCCTTGATAGGAATGGGTTCATATACTTATTCTCCTAAAAAGGTAGACCTTGACCAGGCTAATCGACTAACGTCATCAGTCAAGCCATCTATTGAGGAGCCTTCGGTGTTGTAATTAAAGGAATTCCCTGGGCACCTACGGTACGTGTTTTTGGGCAATGGGAGCACCTACCTGTTATTATTGCATCTGATTTAGGGGAACAACAGGTGAATGCACTTATCTCAGTACTTTAGAGGCACAAGAGAGCTATAGGGTGGATCATTGCAGATATTATTGGCATTCCCTCGGGAATCTATGCGCATAAAATTCATCTTGAGGAGGATTGTATTCCAACAATAAAGCATTAGAGCCATCTTAATCCACTAATGAAAGAGGTGGTTAAGAAGGGGATTATTAAGTGGTTTGATGCAGGAGTCATTTACCCTATTTTTGAAAGTAAGTGGGTGAGCCCAATTCAATGCGTACCCAAAAAGGAGGTATGACGGTTGTTGCTAACTAAAAGAATGAGTTGATTCCACTCAGGCCTATAACTGGGTGGAGAGTTTGCATGTTCTACCGCAAGATAAATTCTTGGACTTTGAAAGACCACTTTCCGATGCCCATTATGGACCAAATGCTTGATCGATTAGCTTGCAGGGGGTGGTATTACTTCTTGAATGATTATTCTGGATACAAACAAATATGTATTGCTCCTGAAGATCAGGAGAAGACGACATTCACATGCCCATATGACACCTTTGCATTTACAAGGATGCCATTTGGGCTATGTAATGCACCCTCCACTTTTCAATGGTCTATGATGTCTATCTTCTATGACATAGTGGAGGACACCATAAAGGTGTTCATGTATAATTTCTCTGTGGTGGGTGATTCATTTGAGATGTGTTTGGAAAATCAAAAAGTAGCCTTGCAAAGATGTGTTGAATTTAATTTTGTCCTTAAATGGGAAAAATGCCATTTCATGGTCAAGAAATGCATTGTTCTCAGCCACAAAATTTCTGAAAAGGGGATAGAAGTTGATCGAGCAAAGGTGGAAATTATTGAGAAACTACAACCTGTCATTTCAGTAGAAGGAGTGCACAATTTTCTTGGACCTGGTGGCTATTATCAGATATTTATAAAAGACTTCTCAAAGATTGCAAATCCACTTTGCAAACTTTTAGAGAAGGAGGTAAAATTTTCCTTCGATGATAAGTGCTTGAAGGTATTTGTATGCCTTAAAAAAAAGCTAATTGAGGCCCCTATTGTTATTTTACCTGACTGGGCAAAACCATTTGAAATCATGTATGATGCAAGTGGTGTGGCCCTTGGGTATGTATTGGGGAAAAAGAGGGACAAACTTTTCCATCCAATATATTACGCCAGCAAAGCACTGAATGGAGCGCAAAAGAATTACACCGTCACTGAACAAGAACTTCTGGCTAGAGCGTATGCTTTCGAGAAGTTCAGAGCTTATCTGCTTGGGACCAAAGTAGTGGTCCACACTGACCATGCTGCCTTAAGGTATTTTCTAGTTAAGAAGGATGCTAAACCAAGGCTGATCAGATGGGTATTGCTACTGCAAGAATTTGACTTTGAGGTCAAGGATAGCAAAGGTTGTGAAAACCAGGATGCAGATCATATGTCTAGAATGGAAGGTTAACAGGAAAGTAGTGATGAAATAAAGATAAATTATGCATTCCCTGATGATGAGATTATGGATGCCGCTACGGAAAAATTTCCTTGGTATAGGGATTATGTAAATTATGTTGTGAGTGAGGTCATCCCAGAAAAAACTTTCTTTCCATCAAAGGAATAAGTTCTTGCCTGATGTAACACATATTTCTGAGATGAGCTGTATCTTTTTTGACGATGTGTAGACAATATTATAAGGAGATGTGTGCCGAAAGTGGATGTATTATGCATATTGAAAGCATTTCATGCTTCCCCAGTCGAGGGTCACCTGGCAGGTGGCCGAACAGCTAGGAAGGTGTTACAGAGTGGATATTATTGCCAACATTGTTCAAGGATGCCCACGAGTTTGTGCTGAAATGTGACCAATGCCAGAGGTAGGGGTCAATCTCTAAAAGACATGAAATGCCCTTGACTAAGATGCTTGAAGTGGAATTATTTGATGTTTGGGGCATTGATTTCATGGGTACTTTTGTGAGCTCGTATGGGATGAAGTATATTTTAGTTGTTGTTGACTACGTCTCAAAATGGGTCAAAGCTATAGACTTGTCTAATAATTAAGGGAAGAGGGTTGTTTCATTTCTCAAGAAGAACATCTTCTCTCGCTTTGGAGTACCGCATACTATCATAAACGATGGAGGATCTCATTTTTAAAACAAAATATTTTTAGCATCTTTGGCAAATTATGGGGTGAACAGCACAGAATGGCTAATCCATACCACCCAAAAACCAATGGGCAAGTTAAGGTATCAAATCGTGAGATTAAAGCCATCCTAGCCAAAACAGTGAATGATAGCCAAAAAGATTGGTCTCGAAAGCTCGATGATGCCTTATGGGCATATCAGACTACTTTCAATACACCCATTAGCATGTCACCATTTCATCTGGTCTATGGAAAAGGTTGCCACCTACCAATAGAGCTGGAGCACAAGGCCTTATGGGCACTCAAAAGGTTAAATCTGACATGGAAAGAAGCAACAGAGCTGAGACTGGAGCAATTGAATGAGATGGATAAATTCAGTCTCAGAGACTATGAACAAGTAGATCTGTATAAAGAAAAGATGAAAAAATTCCATGATTGGAGAATAGAGAAACGAGAATTCCAAAAAAGTGACTTGGTTCTTCTGTTCCATTCCAGTCTAAAATTATTCCCTGGTAAGCTGAAATCTAAGTGCTCAGGACCTTTTAAAGTTAGTCAAGTCCACTCATCTGGAGTAGTGGAACTCTAAAATGAAGACGGCAGTACCTTCAAGGTAAATAGGCAACGTGTCAAGCTTTACATTGGCCCAAAAGAATCAGTGAAAAGTATCACCATTATCTGTCTTGATGAGGTTTGAAGTAATCGAGATACCTGAGTCATGCCGGAATGTTAAATCAGGCGCTGCATGGGAGGTAGCCCATGACACCCGAGATCGATCCATTCCAGGTATACTCTAACCCTTAGTTTAATTTTGCTTTGATTTTGAGTTGAGGGTGTAGGGTAGTCTATTGTTGTAACATATTTTTTGGTAACTAGGAGAAATATAAGTACAGAAAGCAGTTGACATATTTTTTATTGATTTTTAAACACCTCTCCATTATTTTGTTGGCTAATACTGTGTGAATCATATTTACTTATGACCATTGTTAATTTTGTTATGGCATTAGTTCTAGCGGCGTGATGATCATTGCTTAACAATTGCATGAACTAGATAAGTGGTGGCCTGCGATATAATTGCGTGCGATGTGTGTTTGAGCAACTACTTAATTCCATCTGTGTGCTAAATCCAGAACTTGCCTGGTTAGTCTTGCCATGGTTAAAGGATAGGGGTTTGGAAAGCGTCATAGGCCATTTTGTTGATTAACCCACTTTTAGCCTAAATGGCCTACCCTATGTACATTATATCCCTTGATCCCTTTTTGAGCCTAATTAGATTATTTCTTCCTTATGACCCTTTTTACCTTCCCATTTATACGATAATGAACCTGTTTGGCCCTGGTCCTCCTTGGACACTGTGCAGCTTGACCTAGGCAAACAACCTAAGTTGAGGGTGGCTATTATAGGGGTGCATGGTGTAAGATGAGTATTAAGAAGTGTATAATAAAGTAAAATAAGAATAAAAGTTGGGTTCTATTAAAAAAAAGAGGCACCCAACTTGAACATGTGCGATCAATGAAAAAGAAAATGAAAAAGAGGTGAATAAGTGATCCCCAAGTGAGTATGTAGTGTCAAGGAGGCATAGTCATTTTAAATGACCTTGAATATCATACCAGCCCCAGCCTACATTATAAGCCTAAAAGAAGTCCTATAGTGATCATAGCTGGCCTATCTAAAGGTCTTGTAATAAAAGTAAGGGCAAGCCTATGGTACTTGTCATACACCAATTGGAACTTCGTTTTGAGAGTGAGAGTCTTTTGATGATCCCCACATTTACATTTTTGGTTTATTATATGCGAGGAGGGGGATTTCTTTATTGTGAGGGAATAATGGTATTGTTGGTAGCTACTTGCTTGTTTAGATAGTGCAACAATGGTATATGAATGGTTGTTGTGGCTAAGATTGATGCCATGGCTTGACTCCTTTGTGTTACATTATTGTTCTTCAATGACATACACAGTTGGTTTTAATTGGATGGACCCTGGAGGTGGTAACTATGTTTTGAGCTTAAAAAAGAAAATTGGCTGCTGAATATGCTATGTATTCTCTTAGTTGTGTTGAGTTTCTTGAGGAAAAGAAATTATTTTAAGTTGAGGGTGTTGATATGTAAGCAATTGCTAACACATTTAAGACCTTTAACCAAGAATAATTGCGAAGTCTTAAGCAATTTTTGTCATTTTTGATTTGTTTATGTCTGATTCTATAGTTTAAGATGATGGGATAGAGAACCAATAATAATAAAAGACAAGAAGTTGAAATCTGGAGGAATCTGAAGAGAAGTGTGGCTGACGACATCTGTGATAAGTCGTTAGCCTTGTGATAGGCTATCACAGTTGTTGTCATACTTAACTAGAGATTTGGCATGAGTTAAAGTTATGACGATACTTTGTGATAAGGCGTCTGGAGCATCGTCAGCCTTAAACATAAGATGGAAGTTGAAGATAGTTTTGTGACGACATCCATGACATGTCGTTATCCTGGTGATAAGCTGTCAAGGATGCCGCTAGCCTTAAATAGAAGATGGAAGTTGAAGAAAGTTTTGTGACGACATCCATGACACATTGTCAAGATGGTGATAGGCCGTCATCGTCGTCGTCAACCTTAAGCAGCAAGAGCCAAAAATGCAGAGTTGCTAACGACATCCGTGATAAGCCGTCAGACTCCTGATAAACCGTCATTGACGTCGTCATTTATTCCGAGAAAAAGCTGAAACATCTATTTTGTTTCCTTATTTAGGGTTAACTACTTAAAGCCTTGTTTTAGTTTTTTCTAAGGGGATACGAAACTTATCAATCAACATATTTTGCAACAGACGATTTCTCTCTCTCTCTCTCTAGACCAATATTTTGGGTGATTTTTCTAGTGAATCTATTCAAGTTATACTTTTTGATCGTCATCATAGTTGTAAGATAATCTTCTTAATTATGAATTCAATTTGTGTACTTGTTTCTTTCATCATGAGTTGCTAAACCTCAATAACCTGAATTATGGGATGTAGGGTTAGGTCATGAAAAGGTGATAAATACTCAAGATTCAATAAGTCTTAGGATGTCTTAATAATTTTGAGATTTTAATTTAGGACTGTTGGTTGCAAACAGCAGGCAATACGTAATTTGATTTTCTTGAGAAATAAATCATATACAGTAGGAAGTGAATTATCAATAGGGACTCGGAAATACTTCGTTTAATAATCAGTGTTGTAACTAGGTTGATTAACCTGAGGTAAAATAAGGGCAGTGAATAGCGATTCTCTAAGTCCGAAAGGATTAGAAAATAAAACACGTAAATAGGTTGAGAGATATTTGATCATATCATCGATAAAGCTATCTTGTTATCCTTACCACTGTGAGAATCTTGAGTCACCTTTAGCATCTGTCATGTACCGTAAGCCCTAGTGAACATAATTCTGGTTATCTCATAAAATCCTGGTTACAAACATCGAAATCAAAGTGTCAAACAATTACTTTTGAAACTTAAACCCCCATTTCAGGAAACATTAAACTACCAGTGAATTAAATCGTAGCCGACTTGAGTTCACACCTTATTCCCTATAGGATTAGACCTCAACCTAGTTGGGTTTTATATTAACGACAATTAGTTACACCCATTCAAAAGTGTAATTTGAGAGCTATCATTAAAACAAGAATAAACCAACAACCAATAAACATAAGCAAATTAACAAACTTAATTCAGAAAAAAAGTAATCATGATAGAATAATTAACCTCGAAAAAGAAGTTTTAGCCTTTAATGGAAATATTCATCATCCAATCCCTTGGATTGATGATACAAAACCGTAAACAAAACTTAAATAAAGAGATATAAACCCTAAATTAAGTGTTGATCATCCCCACAACTAGTCAAGACGTCCAAAAGAATGTAAAAATGTGATACAACATGTATTTAGAACATAGGAGTAAGCCAAGCCCCAATAGAAGTCAAATTAGTTTGAAAATGCCCAGGTCTTGAGTGGAGCGTGCGTCGCATGCTCCATTTCTATGCAATAGAGCGTGTGTCGCATGGTAATGACATTCACTCTCTTGAACACGCAAGTGTACGTGGTCTTATCAAGTAGTAAAGTAGATTCAATGAAGCCCAAGTATCAATCTCTCAGGGACTAGCATTAGCAGTCTATCCAATTCTAGTTTAAGGATTGATTTTTAAAAAGAAACAAAACTAATATGGAAAATTAAATGACTTAGGACAATAAATGGATAGAATCCTAGGGTTAAGGCTTACGAACAATCATATTACGTTGTTGAACTTCATTCATTAAATTTCTTATCGTTGTTGTTGATTCATAGGGTTAATTACATCATCATGGTTTCCCAACCTCTAATCATTTACCTAAGTTAAACTTTACACCTCATCTTTGAGCGGAGATGTAATAATTCACTTAATTTATTGGCAAATATCATCCTACGTATGATTCAAGTAAGGCTTCTAGGTACAACTCTGTCCTAGATGCTAATTCAAAATCCTTATTTTATAAAAGACTACGAACCTTACCTTGCTTATTCCATGTTCTATCGCCCTATTCCCTCTCCCGAGTTCACAAGGTTAAAAATTGATGTATTCTAAGGGTATATAATCCTTAAAATAGTTAAAACAAGAATAAATAAACAACTAATAATGATAAGAAAATCAACAAACTTAATTCAAAACAAAAGTAATCATGATCGCGGCCTTAACCCCGGAAAACGAGTTTTAGACTTTAATGGAAATATTCATCATCCAATCCATTGGATTGATGATACAAACCATAAATAAAACTAAAATAAAGAGATATAGACCCTAAAATAAGTGTTGATCATCCCCATAACTAGTCCAAGATATCCAAAAGTATGTAAAAACGTGATATAACATGATTTGTAACATAGTAGTAAGAAAAGTTCCCAAAGAAGTCGAATTAGATTGAAAATGCCCAGGTGTGGAATGAAGTGTGTGTCGCTTTCTCTATTTCTATTCAATAGAGAGTGCATTTCATACTAATCACATGCACTCTCTGGAAATTGTCGTCAGAAATTTTTCTAAGGCAAGCCTTTTTGAGTTGTTCCCACTTGATTTGAAGCTTGTATATCCTTATTATATCATAATTATCCAATAAAAAAGAATCGTATAGAATTAAAGACAAAAATTTAGAGCTCAAAACAACACAACATCAAACACGATGAAATTAAAACACGATCTAAGCATTGGCTAATTTCACTTTGATCTTTAACTCATTGTTTGACCCTTGGCATGATCCAATTGACCCTTGAGAAATAAAAACAAGTTATTTCAAATATAATTACACATAAAAACTATTTGGAACACTTTAAACACAATAGAATCCACCAGAATCAACTACACAAGAACCTAGTTCAAGCTAGTAATGCTAGTTTTTTGGGTTGAACACTAAATGAATCTTTTAGGTACAAAATTGTTTGAAACTCATTTGGAACTCACCTTAAACCATATAAAAATATTTTTTAACACATTTGTCCCATAATCAACCATTATATCTTAGAATCATCCTCAAAACAAGGATAAAATAGCTTGAATAGGGATACTAGAATGCATAAATACACCCACCATCATATAAAAAAGATGCCATCGTTGCCAAGAAGAAAGATGATGAGATTCAAAAGTAGTCAAAGAGGAAAATGGAATACAACGCAAAAAAGGGACCATGATGATCTCAGACCACTACATCACCTTTCAAGAAGATAATCTGATAATTCACAAGCCAGAAATGTCATACAAAGATAAAGAATAGAATGCTTTGCTGAAAGATAGCCTTCACAATCCCAAGTAGTTGTCCACCCATCGTGATCCAGATGATGATTCAGACCATCTTTTCCCAAATCTATATGGCTTGAACATCGATGATGATACCATTCAAGATCCCCAATCCATAACAGTCCTTGATATAGTTGAAGAATCTCTGAAGGGCAATAAATATATCAAGGATGCTGATCCCATTAGTCCTGCTTCAAGTGAAGAAGATTCCTCTCATGCATAGGAATACTCTGACACCAACGATAACTTTCCAGCCGAAGGATACGTGGAAGACAGCGAGAAGTTTGTAGACTCACTAGAATATGTTGAGGATGCTCCTGAATCCATAATTAAATCTCCAGAAAAAAACTATCCACCAATATACATGAACTATTCCAAGGAAAAAGAGGTCTCTGAAGTTTTCAAATACCAAGACCAGATGACGGACGATCCAATTCCAGAAACAAGGCCAGATCTAGGTACATCATCAAGAAGAATTGTGGAAACTAGATTTCACACTTTGATTCTCAACAACATCAAGATTTCAGCCTCGCCCCAACAAATCCAAGACTTATACACTTGGATGGAAATGAGGAATCTATCTGAGGATAAGAAATACATGATACTCTCGAAGTTCAAATCTAGATTCTTTGGCATACTCAGAGACTGGTGGAACGCTCTTGGAATTTCCGACAAGAACACATATCTGACGTCCTAGGACTTTGCATTCAATATTTCAATCATGCATGAGGTATTTTGTGGAGATGTAATCCATAGATAAGTAAAGCTCTGGTGACATCTCTTCGATATAAAGTTCTTATTATTCAATAGAAACATCATCGATATCCACTTCTAAAAGATGAAAAAGATCTACTTTGAGTTGGGTGGGGATCCCAGCCTCAAGCAAGTTGTCGTATCATCACTGCCAATAATGCTAGCAAACCAAACGATGATGGGTGTGGAGAAGAAGTTCAAGTCCATAACCGTCAAGCAGGTAGGCTACGTCTAATAGGTCATCTTCCATCCTCTTGATAGTATGTACACCAAGAGAACTGTATTGAAATAGATCATCAAGCACAATCCAGCCCCTGACTGAGCCTGTAGCAAGGATGACCTCATTGCCAAGTCCAACTTCTCTTTCTCTCGCCACAAGTTGTGATCGAAAAGGTGGTTGTTATTTAGGAGGTTCATGTTGCCAAGGCCTTCTGATGAAAAGAGTAAGGTTATCCACCGAACTAGCTATTTTAGAGAAAGGAGCCCTGTGAACTACTAGAAGAAGAATGATGGTTGCTTGATCTTTAGATAGCCTAGACAATTTGCTTGAAATTTTCCTAAGGATAAGAAGTCAAAGGACTCAGTCACCTCTTTGAAGAGATAGTTGATCATGCGGGAATCTATCTCAGCACGGAGGACAACCTTGAATCGTTCTTCTCACTAGAAGAAGAACCGATGGAGGACACTCACTACTCCATTGATGTATATGAAGAATCATGAGACATATATGCCTATGATATCTACCTAATATCCACCAATAGAGATGGCAACTAGCAACAGACTAATCAAATCCTCATGCTTAACATATCGAGATTACTATCTTCCTGGTTAATAGATTACCCTCAAAATATGTTCAACTAGTATGTCGATCTCTTCGATCCATTCATCCTTGGAGAAATAAGGACATTCTATGAGGTTCAAGTACTTTAAAATTATGGCGGATCCATCCTAAAGCAGTTCGGAGTACATCCGGAGTACCCTTTTTACCATGTGTTCATTTCACTAGCCATTGACTTCTTGCAAGAACTCCTATGGTTATTTTGGTATCTGTTCCACCAGCAATACATTTTCATGGAGTTCAAGTGTGATTCCTTCAGGCATTTTGATCGAATCTAGCCAGCTCTGAAGAGATTCATGTTGTGGTTCAACCAAAGGGAATATTGTGTTCTATGCTTCAAATATTCCTACAATGTAATAGTATTTTTTCTGCATTGTTCTATAGGAATATTAGAGCACGACATCCAAGCTCAACAAGAAATTTCACTCCTCTGGAATTTTTCGTGACCATACTCTTCCTGTAAGATGAATACTAAGAAGCTCAACACTTCATTTTCCAGAAGAACAGATGCATTCTAGAAGAAATTTGGCTAGAGAAATGGGGAAAATGGAATTGCATAGATGAAGGTCATCCCCACTAGGATGAATTCCGACAAGAAACAAAAGAATACCAGCCACATTATGAGATCATGAGGGATAAAGTCACCGGCTCCATAAAAAATATACATCTAAAAGTTACCCAACAGTAATGAAAAGATTCATCATTAAGAATAAGTTACTTCATCATATCATTGAAGAAAATCTTGGAAGGAAAAGAACTCCTTAGGTAAAAGCACGGAGTAGATTGGCGGATTGTAAAAGCATACGCGAGCTCATCGCCGCCGATACCATCTAACACTTCCTAAAGGTTGATGTCAGATAACATATGAAAGAAGTTTCCCTCTAAAGTGGGTTACCCTTTCCAGTGGGTTATCCTCTCTAGTGGGTTACCCATTCCAGTGGGTTACCCTCTTCTCTAAGAAAACCTTGTCAGATGGGTTACCCTTTCTAATGGGTTACCCTCATATCCAAGGAAACCTTCCTCAATGGGTTACCCTTTCAAATGGGTTTTAAAGTTTCTAACTCAGCTACTTCGAAGAAAAGGAGCTTATCCACCAGTCTACAAGATAACTGTGAAGCTACGGATGCACCTTCCTACAAGTTGCTGACTCACCTGCTTGCACATGCCGTCACATGCCAAAAACATAGTGTGTTTTATTTTTATTTCCCCCCCACATGTTAGTAGGTCCCGGTGTGAATAAAGATAAGGATTATCTAGTCATGATAGATAAAGCTTATCCTTTCCAAAAGGATAAAAATTATCAAGTCATAACGGATAGTGCCTATCGCTTAGCCGTTAGGATAGGAATACAATATTTTATTTTATGTTTATAAGTAGTTTAGCTCAGCTATTAAGATTCTTTATCCTATAAAAGGAAGACTAGGCCTTTAGGGAGAGATCATAAGTCTCTCTACCTAAAAACCTCTTGTATAGTTTCTCTATTCTCAATAAAGATATTTGTTGGCTAAACTCTCTTGCTGTTGTTTTCTCTCTTCCAATGGGATGGTTACTTCGATCCTTTAGGTCAGAGTAAGGGGTAGAAAATACCATGGCGAAGTATTTCTTGTCAATGCAATAGTGGAACTCCAAAGTTACTTTCCATGTTTTTGACACGATGTCGGCTTTATTCATGCAACGTAGACTCCTAAGTCCTTTTCATGTATATGAAATGAAATTTGCTTATTCCATGCCATAGATTTTTGAATTGATTCAATATCTTAGAAAGAACATGCATATCTGAGGTCTACCTTTGTACTCCATTTGTTCCAAGACCATTTGAGGGCAACAGGCCAGGGATAGATGTCGTAAGACCCTTTTTTAGGAATATACAGAATAGTCTTGTACTAAGGAGACACATTATTTCATGTGTTCTAAGACTGTCAATATCAAGCAATTCCATCTTTGGGTTGTAAAGTATTTGTAGCAAAGGTAAATCATCCTTCATATGTAGTATGCAGTTTCAAAGTCATTCCATCCTATAGAGGGTTGTGAAGTCATTGTAACTAAAAAGAAAACCGTCAATACGGTTGTGTATCTCAGTCATAGAAAAGTTGTGGTGTGTCGATTAAAAGATTTAATTTCATATGGCATGCCTCCCATATGGTCGTGATCTCCTGTCATGTTGGAAAGGTTAGGTTCAATGTCTGTGGTGTCGATGGAAGCTTTGATTTCGTATGGCATGCTACCTTCACGGTCGTGAAATCTCCTTTCATGTTGGAAAATTAGGGGTCTATTGCCTAGCCGCTTGGATGCTATCACTAGAAGTCCTTTTTTCCCCTCTACCTCCCCATCTATTTGTTATCAAAGACATCCCCATTCCTGGAGGTCGAGAAGAAGCAACAGTTTGCATCCACCTCTGCTGATTGCAAACATGTGATCCAGTGTTACATTTTTATTTTCTTTTATTTTACATTTTATTTGTTTTTGCTTTTAACTTTAGATTAAGTCTTTAGTCGTTATTTTTCAGTTTTCACTATGAATGTCCTGTACATATCTGAGTCATAGTTTCATTTCATTAACATAGTTAGTGTTTTCCAATTATTGTATTCTGCGCTTTGTACATAATTGAGTAAGAGTTTCTTTTCTTTGGTTTTAACACAAATATATTGACTAAGTCCATAAAAAGACAAAAAGATTTTCATTATATTGAGTCTTGTCCTTAGAACATTAAAACAAATACATCTGGTCCTTACAGTCCAGAAAAAAGAAAAATATGTCTACTACAGAGTCCTCGTCCAGTTCATATAATCCTTTAGTCAAGATAAATGTTTCTACCACTCTTAGTGATACGTTGTCATGTAAAATTTACTACACATATGAAGTAGAGGTATTACCATCACAAGAACATATGTGTATGACACCTTTACCAAAAACCTCTTTAGTTGTTGCTAAAAAGTTATGCAATCCCTGGATGAATATCCACTCTATGGTCCAAAAAAAGACAAAAGGAGTTAAGGAATATGTGGCTACTACACCACTTGTTCATTACCCTATTATGGTAACTCTAGAGGTACAGTTCATATCACTACAGGTGCCAGAGGACTTTCCAGAGAAATGAAAAGTCTTAGATTTACTCATCTCCATATTCTTGTTGTATGAATTGCATTGACATGTCAGGGGAGAAAAGGCCTGCCAGTTATGGCATATCTTTCTCTTCTTGATACTAGATTCAATAACTTCAAAGATGCATATTTTGGTACATCAAAGATAATTCTGGATGATGTTGGTACAATATTTGTCACTATGCTTCCTAACTTTAACATACAGTTAGCTGATCCACATCTAATAAAAGCGTTAAAGATCAAGGTACAAATGATCATAGCTCCACAGGATAGAGGTGCCAGACAAGAAACTCTCTACTGTTAGATAGCCTGGAGAGTTCAAGACCATGAGATGAACCTATTTTATCAAAGTGGCAAGAACTCTCTATTCTTGACCATTGATGCAATTGATAAAACCACAGAGTGAACTATGATCCCGAGATACATATCTAGGGATGAATTGTTTAGCATTATCCCAGCTTTATGGGTAACTAAATATAAGAAATTGAGAGCTTATCAATAGCCTCTCAAGTACACTAATAATTCTAACCACCAATATCTCAGAAGGCCACCCACAACAACCTTATATATCGCCATGTACAACCCAAGTGCTAATCTTTCAGATGTAAAGGACCCAGGTACCATCCTTAAGTTCCTTACTATATTTATGAGACAACATGATTGGAAAAAGAATTTCAATCATGAGGGTCATGGTCTTATGTGACATAAATGCCATTTCTCAGGATTTTACCGATGGAAGACGGACTGTGACTATAGAATATACGAAAGAAGGGAAGCAACGGCTACCAAATATGATGTTAACCCACAGATGCTTGTGATGGACCTTTCTAGATCTAGTCATTAAAAGCTTACCCACCAGAACACCACTCTTCAAAGGATAACCAAAACCAAGCTCTAAAATTACCATTTGTTATCCAATCAGAAAGTGCTTCAGCTGCATCCCAACATACCATACTAAAAGAGGCACTAGAAGATAAGTTGCGGACCATCTGGTATGAACAATACCCGCTAGGAACTCTATTCCTACCTTTTATCATCCATAAACATAAGGAGATAATCTTCTTTTAATAACAAATCTAGAATCTAAAATATGATTGTGCCTTATTGCAAAGGGAATACGACCGTAAATAGGCAAAAAAAGTATCAACCGTATTTTAATATGGATATTCACCATAGGGGTTAGGCAAACATTCTTCACATAGTTAAACTATGAGATTCACTTCACCTCTAGAAAATGAACAACAATCTGATAATATATGGACAAGGAGAGATACCATGACACAAATGGTCGGGAAGATAAGATGTTCTAACCGGGTTCCACATAATACTGATAAGATGGTATCGACATAGGCTCCCATCAGCCATAGTCAAGTTTCTATAGTATCAGCTGATGATCTTTAGATTAAGAAAATAGAAACCCATCATGACGATCCATCAAAGGTTCCTTCTATTCAGAGAGCATTACAAAATTGTGATCCTAAAAAATAATTGTAGGACAATAGCGATAACAAAGTTGATCCGACATAGATGATGATAACAAGTTGTGAACGAGATTCCATGACTTTAGATGATCTATTGTTGGTCATAGATGAGGAATCTCATAATGAAAAATAGGACTCTCTGAAGAAGTGTCTTCTCAATAATAACGACAAGGCTTCCGACCATATTAACCTTAATCAAGTTGACCCGAGTGTTTTTGTTCCAAAGAATGATGAGATTATGCCAAAAAATACAACTCCTTACCCAAGATCCCATCCTTCAACAAAGCATAAGGAAACTTTATTCGGCAACCTCATGTCGAATGAATGTTAACAATCTTTCCATTCTAATGATATACATCAAGATTTGGCTCTCAAGCTATAAGGGTCTCCCCATCTCTCGAGACGTCAGGCCAGGAACAAAAGATACATATAATTCGAATGGGATAGAAAAAAGAAAATGCTAAACGAAGAACTGATTATCAGCAAAGATGCCAAATCCTCAAAGAAGAAAGATCTAGTTATAGAAAAATGTTTTATCTACCATGACAAAGGAATTTTTTGAAAGGAATGTCCAAAGTACAAAAAGGCAAAGAGGGAAGCATGAGCCTCAGAGAAAGACATGGATTTTCCTAAAGATCTTGATGATCCTTATCCATCTACAGAAGACATTCCCAAATCTAATTTTAGCAAAGAGAAGGAACATCTAACGACATCTTTATTAATGGCCATCCACAAGCCTCCATTGGTAGACAGTTGTTTGATGCCAACAATGACTTTTATAGTGATGAATATTCCAAAGGTGATGAAGATGCTTTGCAATAATCAATCCAATTGCCTAAGAAGGAATGTACACCTATGTTAGAGAAATACTCTAGAGAGTAGCGGTCTCTCAACTAGTCTCCGAGCAATATAGGCTACCTAGTTATCCAGTTCTATAAAGGAGGCAAGAACCAACAACAGAGATGGAGGAAACCATTATTGCAACTCCATCTCTACCTCAGGACTTTAGAACATTTAGGACGATAAAGAATCTGGCTGAAAGAGGTCAATAAATGATACTGTCAGACTGCATATCTAGGTTCTCTAAAATCCTCACATACAGTTGGGATTGTGGATAAAACCAATTATCTCATAATCCAATACTTTTCCACCAACACCAGAATCCTACTAGAAGCCTTCTGCAAAGATGCGACATATACCCGGTAAGCCATCTTCCATGATTTTAACTGTCTATGCAAGAAGACATTTGTACTAAAGAAGATTATGGAGAATTACCCATTTTTTTTCCTTATTAGGGCAGGAATGATCTTGTTATGAAGTATGACAATCCCTATTCAAGAAGATAGATAGTATCCAAGTAAAATCTAATGTTCAGGAGATTAAAACTACCCATGCCTCCTGACGATGAGACCAAGGTAGTAAAGAAAACCAGCTATTTCAAATAAATAAGCCTCACAGACAATAAGAAAATGAATAATAATTGCTTTATCTTAAAAAATCTAGGTCACTCAACAAAAAACTATTCCCAATTCAAGTAGTTGAAAGACATTGTCCACCTCTTTGAAGAAATAGCTGATAATGCTGGAATATATCTCGACAAAGAGAAGGACCTTGAGTCAGCCTTCTCACTGAAAGAAGAACCAATAGAGGACACCATCTTCTCCATAGATATTTATGAATTAGGAGATATCAATGTTGTTGATCTCAACCTGATATCCAGCACCAGAGAAGACAACTTGAAATCATCCAATCAGTTTCTTATGTTCAACACATCAGGAATATCATCTTTCAAAATAGTAGATTACTCTCTTGACCTATTCAACCACTATATAGATCCTTCAGATCCATCTATCCTCCAAGAAATCCAGACTTTTAACAAGCTTTGGGTATTCAAAAGACATAGCAGATCCATCTTGAAGCTATTCGGAGAATGTCTGAGGTATCTTTTTTGTTATATGTTCATTATACTAGTCGATGACTATTCTGGTACATCTACTATCAGTACTATATCATCATGGAGTTCAAGTGTGATGCCTTCAGGAATTTCAATCGAATCTAACTAGCTTTGAAGAGATCCATACTGGGGTTTAAGCCACAACTATACTGTATTCGATGATTCAAAGATTCCTGCAATGCAACAGCCTTTATGTTGTATCATCTGGTAGGAATCACAGGGCATGAAGTCCAAGCTATGTCAAAAAATTCACTACTCTGGATATTTTCCGATTTAATGCTTTCTCTTGAGGATGAATATTATTAGGCACAATGCTTCACTCTTCAGAAAAGTAGATGAATTCTAGAAAAAAAACTATAATATGATTATTCCCACATGGATGAAGTCCGATGAAGAATAGGATAATATCATCCACCTTATAAGTTAAAAAACAATGAAGCAACAAGCATACAGAGGAAGTATCATCTTCAAGAATGCAAAGATCCATAAAAAAGAAAGAGTTACGTCACCATATTGATGAAGAGAAACTTGGAAGGCCTAGAACGCCTCAGGCAGAGGCACATCTCAAGAAAGTTACTCTCTCCTGTGAGTGAACCTTTCCAGTGGGTTAACTACTATAGTGGGTTATCCTCCTCACCAAAGGAACGCTATCAAATGGGTTACCCTCGGAAGTGGGTTACCCTTTCAAGTGGGTTACCCTCAACACCAAGGAAACCCTCCTTAGTTATTACCCTATCATATAGGTTTTGAGGCTACTGACTCAGCTACTTTGAATACAAGGAGCTTATCCATATGCTTGCAAGATACCTGTGAAGCTACTGATGCACCTGCTTACAAAATGCAGACATACCTGCTTAAACATGCTATCACACGCAAATAACATAGTGTGTTTTTGTTTTTATTTAGCCCCCTTCATATTAGTAAGGCCCGATGTGAATAAAGTTAAGGATTATCCAATAATAAGAGATAAATCTTATCCCTTCCAAAAGGATAAGACTTTTCCAGTCATAACGGATAATGCCTATCTTTTAGCTTAATTTTTATGATGAGATTGTATTATTTCATGTTTATCCATACTGTAGGCTTATCTTGTAGGCTTCCTTCTCCAATAAAAGGAAACTTTAGCCTTTAGGTTAGAGGCTTAATTATCTTTACCTAAAAACCTCTTATATAGTTTTCTCTCTCTAATGAAAATGTTTGTTGGATAAACTCTCTTGATCTTTCTTTATCTCTTCCGAAGGGATGGGTACTTCGATCCTCTAGGTTTTATTAAGGGGGTAGGGAAGTACTACGGTGAAGTGCTAGTTACGATGGCAATAATAGAACTCCAAAGTTACTTTCCATGTTTAGGAAATGATGTCTTTTTTATATTCATGACGTAGATTCCTAAGTCCTTTCCTTATAAATGAAACAAAATTGGCTTAGTATATGCCATAGCTTTCCGAATTGATTCAATATCTGAGAAAGAACATGCAAATTTGAGGTCTTCCTTAGTACACCTTTTATTCTGTATCCATTTGAGGGAAATAGTCTAGGGAGAGCTTCCATAAGACCCTTTTTTAGGCATAAATAACAAAGTCTTGCTCTAAGGAGAAAAAGGATTTCATGTGTTTTAAGACTGTCAAAGTCAAGCCATCCCATCTTTGGGTTGCGAAGTCTTTGTTATAAAGGAAAACTGTCCTTTATGTGTAGCTTACAGTTTCTAAAGCATGCCATCCTGTTGAGGGTTTCGATGTCTTTGTTTCTAAAAAGCAAACCGTTTGTACGAATGTGAAGCTTAGCCGTAGGAAAGCTAAGTTATGTCAATTAAAATATTTGATTTTGTATTGCATGCAACCTATATGGTCGTAAACCGCTTGTCATATTGGAAAGGTTAGGCTTCGTGCCTGTGGTGTTAACGAAAGCTATGATTTCATATGGAGTGCCAGCTGTATGGTCGTGAAAAAACCATTCATGTTTGAACGTTCGGGCTCTGTTGCCAAGCCACCTGGATTCCTTCGCTGGCAATCATTTGTGCCCCTCTGTCTCCTCATTTATTTTGTATTAGAGTCATCCCTACTCCTGAAGGTCAGGAGGAAGCAAGAGTTTGCTTCCACCTCTGCTGATTGCAAAAATGTGAGCCAACGTTATTTTTTTGTTTTCTTTTGTTTTTTACTTTTAAATGTGTTAGCTGCTATCCTTCGATCCGTTCTTAGTTTTCACTTCCCAGTTTTATTATGAAAGTCCTATACATACTAGAGTTATAGTTTTCATTTAACTATCTGATTTAGTGTTATCTAGTTCTCCAGTTATCGTAATCTGCATCTTGTACATAATCGAGTCGTAGTTACAATTCTTAGATTTTATAACAAATATAAGTTGTGTCTTGTCCATAGATCCTTAGCACAAATATAGAGTCAGTCCACAAAAACAGAAAAAGATTTTATATGTTATTTAGTCTTTTCATTAGAACTCTAGAACAATAATATCGAGTCTTTATAGACCATAAAATACCAAAATATGTCTTTCTCTACAATTTTTTCTACTCTATTTGATCTGTACAAGTGCCTTTCTCAGCTATCCATGTTTCCAACCCCTCACAAGACTTTGTCATGCAAATATGACAATCTCTTTGAAGTAGAGGTGCTACAGCTTAAAAAATATATATACTCCACATATATACCTCTACCTAACCCTTATTCTACCTTTGTCAAGAAAACTTGTAATCTATGGATATAGATTGACTCACTACATCAGAATAGGCCAGAAAGAGTTAAGGAATACTTTGCTACCACAACTCTTGACCAGTATGTCCTTACGACTCTAGATGACCATTTTATCACTCTCCAAATGCCCAAAAGCTTCCCAAAAGAGATAGAGACCATGGTTATACTCTTATCTATTTTGGTGTTATCCGTGTTGCGTTGACGCATCATGGAAGAAAAGTACAACCACTAAAGGCATGCCTTTCTCTCTTTGATACGGGATTCCACAAATATCAACATGTAAATTTGGGTACTCTACATGTTATCCTAGATGCAGGGACACTTTTTGTTACTCTATTTCTAAACTTTACCACGTCTCTTTCTGATCCAAACTTAATCGATCCACTAAAAATCCAAGTCCAAATCCTATAAAAAACAGATGCTAGACCATACCTAACCATACTCTACCAATTAGCCTAGCAAGTGCAAAACCATGAAGACACTCTTTCCACGCCAGGTGACCAGACATCCTTACCCTTAGCCAAAAATATGTCCAACCGAAATACCCTTGATGTACAAATATCAAATCATGTATGTAGTGAAGAACTACGCAAATTCACTCTAGATGCATGTGTCAATTAATATAAGAAGTTGAGATTCTATTCTCAGCATCTCTAAACTTTATCTGAAATGAACCCTCACCAGACATCTTTGCCTATTCGCATGGTTATCCCCTCTGATACATTTCCTAAGGAGAAATGTTCATACCCTGTATATGTCTTACACTTATTTAAAAGAATCATAAGAGATAATGATTTGGTCAAATAGTTCAATCATAAGGTATGCAACATGCGCTGATTCAAATGTCCTTTCATGGGACATTGTCTGTGGGTTAGTACTTATAGTTGTGCATATTGTAACATGACCAGGCCAAATAATGATGATTATGAATACTGGGATTCGGGAGATGCCAATCTTATAGAGGTACTAAAAGAAAGAAGACAGGTTATTCAGTCTGCCACATGTCTTCTAGACACTTATACTATCCTTCATTGATCATCATAGAAGAGAAATGGAATCACTTGAAGAGCAGATTACTTTGTTTAGGTACAACATCACAAACCCAAAATATATCCCAATATATGTCGTGCTTCCCACGTCACCACAAATGATACACCAACCTTTTTCCATATATCCATCAAGCTCATCCACCTCTGAGCTACTTAGTCTGACTTAAGAAGATGAGCAAAGATCTAATCTTCTTATATGCTTAAGGAAAAGGAAAGAGGTGATGTTAGACTCCCAGCAAGATGAAACAATAAAAGGACAAGTCAAAAGGATCAAGGCCCCATATGTTGCTGATATGATGAACTCAACAACTGTCACTCTCCCGCAAGATAATATCTTCGTGGAGTTAGATATTATAGTCCAAGCTGATGATCTTGAGATCCAAAGAGCGGACACCCAAGATGAAAAACCACTATTGTTTCCTTCTATTAAGATAGAATCACACGACTTTGATCTGAAAGAACAACTGCAGGACAACAAAGTTTATCCAACACATACGATAATCACAAGTTGTGAACCATATTCTGCCACTTCAGATGGTTTCTTACAAGTCCCTGATAAGGAATCTCATAAAAACAAACATGTATCTCTGAAATAATGTTTTCTCAATAACAATAACAAGGCTACTGACTTGGTCCAACCCAATAAAATTAACCCGAGTCTTGTTGTTCCAGAGGATGATGAGCTTATGTCAAAAGATCTACCTCATCACATAGACTCCCATCCTTCTGAGAAGCATAAAGAAACATTATTTGGTGATATGCATGATGATCTATATCTTAAAATAGAAGGGTCTCCTAAGATATCGAGGCATCAAGCAAGGTATAAGAGATACATGAAATTCAGAAGGGCTAGAAAAAAGAAATCGACAGAGAAAGAACTACTGATTAGCAAATATGTCGAATCCCTAAGGAAGAAAAATCCAGGCAAGAACAATTGCTTTATCTTCGATGACAAAGGACACTTTGCAGAGAATTTCCCAAGTCCAGAAAGGCAAAGAGGGAAACACACGCCTCACAAGCCTTGGATAAAACAATGGATTTTCCTAAAGATCTTGATAATCCTCATCCAGCTGCAGAAGACGTTCCCAGATCTACTTTTAACATAGTCTAAGAAGTATCTGAGGACATCTTCATCAATGGCCAAAAATCTACTTTGATTAGTGGACACTCATCGGGTTGTAACGATGACCTCAACGCTAGTGAACTTGGAAAAAGTGATGAAGATGCTTTGTTGCAATCAACCCAATTGCCTAAGGAAGAATATCCATCTATGTTAGAGAAACACTCTAGCAAGCCAATGGTCTCTAAACTAGTCTCTGAGAAATATGAGCTTACTAGTGATCCAGTCATAGAAAGGAGGAAAGAACATACAACAAAGGAAAAGAAAACCTTTGGTTCAACTCTATCCACGGCTTAGGACTTTAAATCTTTAATAATAATGAAGAATCTGGATGAAAGAGGAAAATGAATAATACTATTAGACTGCACATCTAGATTCTCTAAAATCCTCACATACTGGTGGAATACACTTGGGATCATGGATAAAATAAATTATATCACTTTCTAAGACTTTGCCATCCAAACCAGAACCCTTCTCGAAGACTTCTACAAAGATGTTAGCTACACTTGCCAGTCCATTTTCCTGGCCTTGAATAGTCTATATAAGAAGAGATCTGTGCTGAAGAAGATTATTGAGAACTACCCAATTTTTTATCCCCATTACAGCAGGAACCATCTTTTTATGAAGTCCGATTATCCCTGTTCAAGATGTCAGATGGGATCCCAGTAAAATTTGTTGTTCAAGAGATTCAATCTACCTAGGTCTTCAGATGACGAGACTAAGGGAGTCAATCAAACAAGGTATTTCAGAAGAAGGAGCCCAACAGACTATAACAAAAATATTGATATATGCTTCATCTACAAAAAACCTGGTCACTTTGTGAAAGACTGTCACCAACTCAAGAAGTTGAAAGACGTTGTCCATCTATTTGAAGGAATGGATGATCGTGCTGGAATATAGCTTAACAAAGAGGAAGATCTTGAGCTAGTCTTCTACCTAGAAGAAAGACTGACAGAGGACACCCTCTTCTCCATAGATATTTTTAAAGAATCATGAGATATTGATGATGATTTTTACCTAACATCCAGCATCAGAGAAAACCATTAAAAATTGGCCAGTCAGTCTATCATGCTCAATATATCAAGAATATTATATTTTGAAAGAGTAGATTGTTCCCTGAATATGTTCAACAGATATATGGATCCTTTAGATCCATCCATCCTTCGAGAAAGTAAGACATTCAACTATCTTAAACTATTCAAAAGGCGCAGAAAATCCATCATGAAGTTGTTCAGAGAATATCCAAGATATCTCTTCTTTTATGTGTTCATTATGCTAGCTGATGACTCCTAGAAAGAACTCCTATGGTTGTTCTGGTACATACGCCACCAGTACTATACAATCATGGAGTTCAAGTATTATGACTTCAGGTATTATGATTGAATCCAACCAACTCTGAAAGGATTCATGCTATACTAGATTCGATGCTCCAAAGATTCCTGCGATGCAATGGCCTTTATATTATATTACCTAGTAGGAATCACAGTCCATTAAGTCCAAGCTAAATCAGAAATTTCATGACTCTAGAAATTTATCGATGTAATATTCTATCTTGAAGATGGATATTATGAAGAACAATGCCTCATTCTCTAGAAAAACAGATACATTGCAAAGAAAAACAGCACCACCAATAATCATCCCCACTGGGATGAAGTTCGACGAATAATAAGATAATATAAGTCACCTTATGAGTTTAAAGTCGATGAAGCCACATGCATATGGATGAAGGATACTCTACAAGAATGCATATATCCTTCCAAGAGAAAGATTTACTTTACCGGATCGATGAAGAGAAGCTTGTAAGGCCAAGAATGCCTCAGGTGGAAGCTTGGCATAGATTGGTGGATGGAAGAAGATTACGTGTACTCACCTCCATCGGTACTATCCAGAACTACCTAAAAGATGATGTTAGATGACATGTACAAGAAGTTACCCTCTCCAGCGGGTTACCCTTTCTAGATGGTTACCCTTTCCAGCGGGTTACCCTTCTTAGTAGGTTGCCCTTCTCTCTAAGGAAACCCTATTAGATGGGTTATCCTCATAGTGGGTTACCCTTTTTAATGGGCTACCCTTATCTCTAAGGAGAACCTCCTCATTGGGTTACCCTCTCAGATAGGTTTGGATGTTACTAACTCAGATACTTCAATGACAAGAAGCTTATCCATTTTCTTGCAAGATGCCTGTGAAGCTGCTGATGCACCTACTTGCAAGTTGCTAACTCACCCTCTTGCAGATGTTGCCACATGCCTAAAATATAGTTTGTTTTGTTTTTATTTCCCCCCAAATGTTAGTAGGTCCCAGTGGGAATAAAGATAAGTTTATCTAGTTATAATAGATAATGCTTATCCCTTCCAAAATGATAAGACTTATCCTTATTAACAGATAATGCCTATCCCTTAGTTTTTAGGATAGGAATGTAATATTTTATTTCATGTTTATTCATAGTCTAGCTTAGCTAGTAAGCTTCCTTCTCCTATAAAAGAAAGCGTAGGCCTTTAGGGAGAGATCATTATTCTCTCTACCAAAAAACTTGTTGTATAGTTTCTCTATTTTCAATAAAAATATTTGTTGGCTAAACTCTCTTGATCTTATTTTATCTCTTCCAAAGTGATGGGTACTTTGATCCTCTTGGTCGGATGTAATAACCCAAAGTTTCCTAGCTAATTTCATCCCAAGAATGCCTAGTATTAGCTTTTAAATTGAATGATGATTTTTTTCTATTAGAAATTTTCAAGATATTCATGTGGGTAATTTAATAATCTTTCCATCGATATAAGATTCACTTAAATCCAATCATCGGATAAGAATTTATGCGTATTTTAAGTTCCCATCATAAAACAACACCATATTGGTCAATGGCGCACCGCGCCACAAGTTAAAATGGCAATTTTTCTTTTCCAGTGTCTCAACGCAATTTTCCCTGCGTCGTGTCAAAGTTCAAGATCAGGAAGGAAGGGGCAACACGATGTCTCCGCATCGCGTCATCCCTTATTTCCCAATTGTCAAATTCCATTGACACGGCACGATAGCACCGCGTCGCGCCAGAGGCCTAAATTGGGAAAATTTTACTGAAATTACAAGACGCGTCCAAGGGTTAAAAGGGTCAATTTCCTACCCATATTTAAACCTAATAACACGTGATTAAGCCATTTTCACCCAAAATATACTAGTTTCTCACAAGTTTCTCTCAAGAACAAGCTAGGGTTTCTATTGCAGATTCAAATTCAAGAAGGTTTCACTATCAATCTTCATGAAATCACGAACTAAGGTATGAATAGTGTTCATTCATGGACACCTTTCATCCATGAAGCCCAAGAATCTCTTTTCTAAGGTCAACATTATAGATTTTCTTTATGAACTTCATGTTAGGTTTATTTTGTTTATGTTGAGAATGATCAATTGAATTCAAATTCATTTTGGGTGATTAATGTTATATGGAATTGATTTGTATAGATGTATATTCATGTGAACTTATGATTAAACCCTAGGATGATAAAAATACATGTTGAATCATGATGTTTAATTGTTGTATAATGGTGTCTACATATATTATGCCTATCATGTGTTTGATTAAATGACGATATGAAGGAAAAGTCCACAACTAGCATGATATTATGAAATCCCCATGTTTGTACATGTTTATGTATATCACATGTTTGATGAAGTGCTTTAATATATGAATTATGAATTGTGTTGTTGGTCATGTGTTCATGTAAGTCATGCTATATCAGTTTCTTTCCATCGAGTCTTGGGGGTACTTGTACCCGATAATTTAGCTGTGTGCCTAGAGCCATGTTATGTTTTCATGATACTCTCAGTAAAGATATGATCCATAGAACTCAGTCAGTCATGTGACTCAGTAAAACCCAGAAATCTCAGTAATCTCAGTAGTTTAGTAATCTAAGTGATATCAGTACTCAGTAATCTCAATAACCTCACTATTCCCAGTCAATCTCAGTAACTTCAGTATTATCAGGCAGTCCTCATAACTCAGTACATTCCGTCAGTCAACAAAACTTAGTAAATTTAGTTTAGTTTAGCTACGCTAAACAATACCACTTGTATCATTTAATCTCAGTTAACAAGTTCAGTGTCTTTCAGATGGGAGTAGGATTCAGCACCGAGCGAGCCTAGGGATAGGGAATCTCCCACTAGTTAGGATTGAGATCCCTTGAAGCAATCCCTAATTTCCAGAACTACGTAGCCAGCATATGTTGAGATGCACCCTACGCGTTTAGGGATATATATACGTCTCATTTGGGTTACCTACCATGAGGGGTTGATAGAAGAGCTCTCTGTCAGAGATGGTATACTTATAACAGGTCTTTACTAGTGGTGTGGTACTGATACCTTTCCATATGGGGTTACAGGTTGCACCCCACCAGTTCAGTTTTAGGGTATGTCAATTAGATAATCATTTCCCACAGTTACAGTTTCATTCTCAGTCTAAGCCTCGGTAAAAGAACTCAGATAGTACTTTAGATTTTAGGACTGCCAGATATAGTCAACTCAGATATAGAACGGAACTCAGATAGCTCCATCAGATTTAGGACTGTCAGATACGGTTATTCACGTTATCAGTTATATCAGTTATCAAAACTCATGTCATTAGTATTCATCTTCAGGACTGTCAAATACAGTCAACTAGACTAGTTCTTCATAATTAGAACTATCAGACATAGTTATTGACATCAATAACATTGTATCAGTAGATCAAATATCAGTAATTCCATGTAATTAGTAAAACTCAGTGGTCAGAACTCAGTATTCAGTCCTATCATGATCTCATTTATAATTACGTATGCATGCATGTATTCTCACATTAATGTTAGTCAGTCAGTTAGTATTGTTCATGCATATGAACCTATTGAATTTAGCCTACCTCACTTGCATACCAGTATATTCAAAGTACTGACGCATTTGCGCTTGGAGTCTTATACCATAGGCTTAAGAGCACGAGCTCTAGAGAACCAGTAGCATCCCAGTTTAGCGATCATAGTTAGCAGTGAGTCCTCATCCTTCGAGGACATGATGATTTCATTACTAATTCAGTTTTCAATTCATTTAAGTAGTCGGAGTTAGTTGGGGACATGTCCCATCAACTCCTTATTCAGACAGTTTAGAGGCTTTTAGACTATATCATGTTAGATAGTTATTTCAGATTTTCTTTGGTATTGTTATACCTATTTCAGACATTGTTTATCAGATGTTAATTCAGTTTTGAACCTTATGGCCATTCAGTTCATGTTTCTGCATTTTATGGCATATTATGCAGTATAAAGGTACAGATATCAGTCATGGGTTAGCTTATGGTCCTTTGGGGTCATAAGAATCGTGTAGCACTCTGGGTACCAGATTCGGGGCACTACAAACTTGGTATCAAACCCTATGGTTCAATAGTGTCTTAGGAATTATGAAGAGCCGCATCTAGTAGAGTCTTGTACATGCGTGTGTTATGCACCACACTTATGTGAAGGAGGCTATGAGATGTTTTAGGAACAATTTCCCTTCTTTCAGTATTTATGTCATGACAGTGAGCATGAGCTCCAGTTAAACTCTCAATCTAATCCATTTCTTCCCTCAGTTTATAGATCAGGCCTCCCAAAATTGCTAACGAAGGGGGAAATGGAAGTCAGTTAGCACCTCAGCTAGTCTAGATAGATCCCCTAGATGAGTATGTCTCCCATGCAGAATTCAGGACTGCATTCACTACTCTAGCTAGTTTAGTCACTGCTTAGAATGAATGGCCAGCTACTTTTCCAGCAAACCCAGTGGCTAATGTTGCTGTAGCAAGGATTCAGGAGTTCACCCAAATGAATCCTCCTTTATTCACCGATTCTAAGTCCAAAAAAGATCTACAAAAGTTCTTCGATCAAGTTCAGAAAGTCACAGACATCATGGGAGTGACTTCCAATAAGAGCGTAGAGTTAGCCACCTCTAAGGTACAAAATGCAGCCCATACATGGTATAAACAGTGAAAGCTAGACAGGGGTACAAACAGATCCTATAGAGTGGGAAGATTTTGCTACAGCTTTCTTGGATACGTTCTTTTTCATAGAGAAAAAAAAAGCCAAAGTGTTAGAGTTCATCAATCTCAGACAAGGTACAATGAGCATAAAAGAATACTCCCATAAGTTCATTCAGTTAGATAGGTATGCTCCTCATGTAGTAGTATACAGTAGATCTAGAATGGGTAACTTTGTGTCAGAGGTATCGGGTAGAGTGGTTAAGGAGTGTAGGACTGCAATATTGATTGGTGACATGTACATATCTAGGATTATGGTCTATTCTCAACATATTGAAGAGAAGAAGCTTAAGAAGAAAGAGAGAGAAAGAAAGAGAGCCAGAATAGGTAGTTATAGTTTTGCTCGGCATGGGTCACACGATGGTAACCGTTCTCAGTTTGGTCAGAAATGTTCATCCCCAGTTCACTCTTCAGCTAGTAACACAGTATCAAAGTTTAGAAATGACTGTAAGAATAGGACATTAGGCTCCAAGGCCCAGACTAGTGAGAGCAGGATTCTTACTCATCCTCTTTGTGAAGAGTGTGGTAATCATCATAAGGGTGTGTGTAGAGCCGACAATGGTGTATGTTTTAGATGTGGTGAGCTAGATCACAAGGTCAGAGATTTACTTCAGTCAGGTTATCAAAGTCATCTCCACTCCTCATCTCAGTTCGGTCGCCCAAATCAGTAAGGTGTCAATTCCAGAACTATCAGTGGGAAACGCCAAAACAGCCTCAATGCATTCAGTCCCGAAAGGATTAGGAAAGTCCTCCTGATGCAGTCATTGGTAAGTTACAGATCCCTTATTTGCATGTTTATATTTCTTCAGATTCAGGAGTTTTAGTTTGCTTAGTATTACGAATCATGTTCCATGAACACAGAAATTTAAGACTCAGGTCATGCAGCTCATGACTCAGGCACTCATGTCATGTTTTACCATATGTTCAGTCTACATGACTCATGATCTACTCCTAGTGATCAGTCAAGTTCAGGTTACGTTATGTATACCTCCAGTTTAAATCTCTTGATAAATCCATAATGTTGGTATTCTGTTTCTCAGGCCTTAGTCAATTATTGAGGTTGATACAGTATTTGTTTGAGTATTGGATCCTTTCCTATGCCAATCTTTCCCTAAGTAGTTATCAATATCTAGTCTCAGTACTTCAATGTCAGTCTAAACCAAAATTATCAGAACCCAACATTTAGTTCTAGTAAGAATCTCAGTTACAGTTTTAGTTATAATACCAACTTCAATTCAGTAATCAGATTAGAAACTCAGTCCAGTCCAAGACTTTCTTAACCAATGCTACAGCTACCAGTCACTCAGTTAGTAGTATTTTAGTACTTCAGTCTACAAAATATTTATGAACCATGTTATCCACCTGGACTTGTGTTCTCAGATAATTCAGTATTTCATGAATTCACGCTTAGCTATCTAACATTACTCAGTTAGTACCTTTCTTATGTTCATAAAAACTCTATATTTTTAGCCTAGTTATTCAGACTACTGTTCAATCTTACATGACCAGTACCTAACCATTAATAAATAAGTAGATCAAATGAGCCAGTCAGTAGGGAACTAGTTCAAATAGCCAGTATTTCAGTTTAGTAGTCAGTCAAACAAGTTCATATGGTTTAGTTTTCCATCTTGCCATCTATTTGCATTATCTAAAATCTCATGAATGAAACCATTCTAAGATGAATCAATGATGTAGATGCAATCTTGGCTCAGTTCATGTATCATGCCTTAATTTTAGATCTTAGCTAATCAATCACAACTCAGCTTCTAGGTGCCTTATGCATCGCTTCAGTCTTTAATATCATCGAAAAACCATTATTCTTCGAGGTACCTAGTGTCCCAAGGGGGAGATACCCCATAATTACTCAACGCTCTCATGCATTAAAATAAGTTCTCTTCACATAAAAAATCCAGTTTAGAGTAGAGTGTACTCATAAGTTAACCCTCAAAGTCCCAACCTCAGCTGTGGGCTAGGTATTTAGAGGTTCAGTTCAATTCATGATACTCAGTTCATATGTCACATATCAGACCAGACTTAGTTAGGTTCTCATGTTTCCACTCATGCATATTTAGTAAGACGATCTCGGGTTCATTAGCATTTCTGGTTAAGATAACATTTATCCTTAGTCTTACTCAGTTTAATGTTTAGTGTTCATCACAAACTTGGTACTAAGTACCCTTGCATATTCAGCCATGCATTCATATATCAGTTCAAGCATGTAATTATATATTAGACGCATTCTCATCGGGAGAAACTCAGTTCATCAAAATATTTGGTTATGTACTCTTTAAGTAAATTATTAGTCATGCATCATATATGCATGAATTCAACTTATTAGTCATGCATAAGATATGCCTGTTCAGTATGCTATATTCAGCCATTAGTCATGTCAGTCATGAGATCATGTTCCAGTTATTCATGCTTAGTATGTACTTCAGTGTATGTTATTTCCCTTAATCTCAGTATCATTTGAGGATGAATGTTTCCAAGGGGGAGATATTATAATGCCCCAAAGTTTCCAAGCTAATTTTATCCCAAGAATGCCTAGTATTAGCTTCTAAATTGAATTATGTGGAATTTTCAAGATTTTCACTTTTTCTCATGTGGGGAAATTCAATAAGCTTTCCATCGATATAAGATTCACTTAAATTCGATAACCGAGTAAGAAGTTACGCCTATTTCAATTTCCCATTGTAAAACAACGCCATATTGGTTAGTGGCACGCCGCGCCACAAGCTAAAATGGAAATTTTCCTTTTCCAGTGTCTAAATGCAATTTCCCCCACATTATGCCAAAGTTCCAGGTCAGGAAGGAAGGGCCATGGCACCACGTTGCGCCATCCCTCAGTTTCCCAATTGTCAAATTCCAGTGTCACGGCGCAAAAGCGCCGCATCGCGCTAGGGGCCCTGTTCGACAAAAATTTACTGAAATTACAAAATGCATCCAAGGGTTAAAAGGGTCAATTTCCTACCCCTTTTTAGACCCAATAACACATAATTTATCCATTCTTCACCCAAAATATACTAGTTTCTCTCAAGTTTCTCTCAAGAACAAGCTAGGGTTTCCATTGGGAATTCAAAATCAAGAAGGTTTCACCGTCAATCTTCACGAAATCACTAAGGTATGCATAGTGTTCATTCATTGACTCCTTTCATCAATGAAGCCCAAGAATCTCTTTTCTAAAGTCAAGATTTTAGATTTTCTTTATGAACTTCATGTTGGGTTTATTTTGTTTATGTTGAGAATGATAAATTGAATTCAAATCCATGTTGGGTGATTAATGTTATGTGGAATTGATTTGTATAGATGTATATTCATGTAAACCTATGATTAAACCCTAGGATGATGAAATTAGATGTTGAATCATGATGTGTAGTTGTTGTATAATGGTGTCTACATATATTATGCCTATGATGTGTTTGATTAAATGCCGATATGAAGGAAAAGTGCCCAACTAGCATGATATTATGAAATCCCCATGTTTGTACAAGTTTATGTATATCACATGTTTGATGAAGTACTTCAATATATGAATTATGAATTATGTTATTGGTCATGTGTTCACGTAAGTCATGCTATGTCAGTTTCTTTCCATCGAGTCTAGGGGGTACTTGTACCCGACAATTTAGTTATGTGCCTAGAGCCATGTCATGTTTTCATGATACTCTCAGTAAATCTATGATCCATAGAACTCAGTCAGTCATGTGACTCAGGAAAACCTAGAAATCTCATTAATCTATGTTGTTCAGTAATTTGAGTGATCTCAGTACTCATAATCTCAATAACCTCAATATTCCCAATCAATTTCAGTAACTTCAGTATTGTCAGTCAGTCCTCAAAACTCAATACATTTCTTCAATCCACGAAACTTAGTAAACTCAGTTTAGTTTAGCACCACTAATTAATACCACTAGTAACAGTTCAGCTCAGTTAATCAGTTCAGTGTCTTTTAGATGGGAGTAGGATTCATCACCGAACGAGACTAGGGATGGGGACTCACCCACTAGATAGGACTGAGAAGCCTAGAAGCAATCCCTAAGTTCTAGAACTATGAAGCCAGCATAGGTTGAGATGCACCCTACTCATTTAGTGACATAAATACGTCTCAATTGGGTTACCTACCAGGAGGGGTTGATGGAAGAGCTCCCTATCAGAGAGGGTATACTCACAGAAGGTCTTTACTAGTGGTGCGCTATTGACACCCTTCCAGCTGGGGTTACAGGTTGGACCCCACCAGTTTAGTTCGGGGTATGTCAGTTAAATGATCATTTCCCATAGTTACAGTTTCAGTCACAGTCTCAGCCTCAGTAAAAGAACTCATGTATCAGTATTCATTTTTAGGATTGTCAGATATAGTCAACCAAACCAGTTCTTCATAATTAGAACTGTTAGACACAGTTATTCATGTATCAGTAACATAGTATCAGTCCTTCAGATATCACTAATTCCCTGTTATTAGTAAAACTCAGTAGTCAGAACTCAGTATTCAGTCCTAGCATGATCTCAGTTATAGTTATGTATGCATGCATGTATTCTCACGTTCATGTTAGTCAGTCAGTTAGTATTGTTCATGCATATGAACCTATTGTACTCCGCCTACCTCACCTGCATACCAGTACATTCAAAGTACTAACTCATTTGATCAATGGTGTCTTATACCATAGGTTTAGAAGCACGAGCTGCTGAGAACCATTAGCATCCTAGTTCAACGATCAAAGTTTGCAGTGAGTCCTTATCCTTTGAGGACATGATGATTTCATTACTAATTCAGTTTTTAGTTTATTTCAGTATTCAGAGTTAATTGGGGACATGTCCCATCAACTCCTTATTCAGGCAGTTTATAGGCTTTTAGACTATAGCATGGTAGACAGTTATTTTAGATTTGATTTGGTATTGTTATGCCATTTTCAAACATTGTTTATCAGATGTTCATTCAGTTTTGAACCTTATGTACATTCAGTTCATATTTCCATATTTTATGGTATATTATACAGTATACAGGTACAGATATTAGTCATGTCTTAGGTTGTGGTCCTTCGGGGTCATAAGTATCATGTAGCATTTCGGGTACCAGATTCGGGGCATTACATCGGAGTAGGGGGTAACAAAATACTTCGGCGAGGTACTTGTTGCGACTGCAACATGGAACTCGGAAGATACTTTCTATGTATATGAAACGAAGTTGGCTTTGTACACACGACGTGGATCTCTAAGTACTTTTCGTGAATATGAAACAAAACTGGCTTAGTTCATGCCATAGATTTCCAAACCGATTCGTTATCTAAGAAAGAACACGTAGATCTGAGGTATGCCTTACGAATCTTTTGTTTTGTGTCCATTTGAGTGTAACAGTCTAGGGAGAGACATCTTAAGACCCATTTTAGGCATATACGGAAAGTCTTGTATTATGGAGACAAATGATTTCATATTTTCTAAGATTGGAAAAGTCAACCCATCCCATCTTTAGGTTGCGAAGTCTTTGTTGCCGTGGAAAGCCATCCTTGATATGTAGCTTGCAGTTTCAAAGTCATTCCATCCCGTTGAGGCTTGCAAAGTCTTTGTATATAAGAAGAAAACCATTTATATAGATATGTATCCCAGTCGTAACAAAGCTATGGTGTGTTGATTAAAAGCTTTGATTTTGTATGGCATACTACCTATATGGTAGTGAATTGCCTGTCATATTGGAAAGGTTAGGCTCTGTGTCTGTGGTGTTAACAGAAGATTTGATTCCTTATGGCGTGGCACCTACATGGTCCTGAAAACTCCTTTCATATTGGAAAGTTTGAGGTCTGTTAAATAGCCGCTTGGCTACTCTCGCAGGTAGGCCTACGTGCCCCACTCCCTCCCTGTATATATGGTATTAGAGCCATCCCCACTGCCGGAGGTTCCTAAAAAGAAGGAGTTTGCATCCACCTCTGCTGATTGCAAACACATGAGCCAGCTTTACATTTTTATTCTTAGTCTTTAGTTTTACTTGTCCTAGCTGCTACTCTTAGATCCATTCTAAATTCTCACTCCTAAGTTTTACTAATTAAGTCTTGTACATATTAGTTTCATATTTTTAATTTCATTATCAGTGTCAGTACAATAACAACAACATTTGTTTTTGTATAGTCTGTGCATTGTGCATAATCGAGTCATAGTTACTTTTTTTTTATTTTAGAAAAAAAAAAAATTTTGTTTTGTCCTTACATCTTTAGAAAAAATATAAAGAGTTAGTCTAAAAATTACAAAAATATGTCAGTCACAGAGTCTTCACGTCTACGTCTTATATGACTAGTTTATGTACATCCTTGGAAACATTATACTTGTCTCCAACTATCAATACAACTCTGTCATGCAAGAAAGACTATCTTTATAAAGTTGATGTGTTGACGGAACAACAAGATCTATCTTCTACATATCTTCCCATGCAAAGTCCATACTCTACCTTTGCTAGAAAAAAGTGTAATCCTGAGCTGCAGATTGATTCTTTGTACTAACTGAAACTACAAGGAGTTAAGGAATACTTTTCCAGAATAAAAAATGATCAGTACAGCCTTACGGCTCCAGCTAAACAGTTCATCACTATGAAGATGCCAAAGGATTTTCCATAACAATGGAAAAGGTATAGCTTTACCCATATTCATTTTGGTGCTATTCGAGTTCCCTTGAAACATTAAGGGAGAAATGGAAAGACGAAAAAGGCATTCCTTTCCCTTCTTGATAATAGATTTGGAGAGTACTAATGTGAGAACATGGGCACTATGGAAATCACACAGGACTCAGGGAAAGTCGTTGTTTCTATGTTCTCCAACTTCACCATATCTCTCTCCAACCCGTATCTCATAAAGAAATTAAGGCTTCAATTACAAATTATTAAATCCTACTAGAATATAGCCCTACACAAACAAACTTACACCAAGAAATAGTTTGGCAAGTCCAGAACCACAGAAATAACTTATCCCTTCCAGGTGGCCACCACTCGTTGTCCTTAACCATAGATGCCACCAAAGTAACGAACCAGTGTATACAAATCCCAAAAGATATCTCCATGGAAGAAAACCTCAAGATTTTTCCAAAATCATTTCTCATAAGATATGAGATGATGAGATTACATCCTTAACATCTCTGGTCACCAAAACCTATATTCGCTAAAAAACCTTACAAAGCATATCTCTCCATCTATATGTATACACTTAACGACACCTTTCCGGATAAAGAGAATTTAGAAACAGTGAATATGTCAGGCTATCTCAAAAGTTCCCTGAACAATCTAGATTAGATTGTACACTTCGGTAACGATGGGCCTACATTTCACTGGTTAAAGATCCGCTTACCAGGCACTACCTATGGGATGTTGACTGTGACTGTCAGAAATGCCAAGAGGACTAGTTGAATGATTCTGATGAGAAAAAAGATGATCTAAAATGGGACAAGTATTGGGGCTTCCAAAAACCCTATTACCAAGGACCTTCTAATGAAAAAAGGAATAGAACACCTATTCAAAGTCTCCTATAGACCTCAAGAATGTCCTCTACTGCCCTCGTCATCAGAAAGCAAACCCTCCAAATCCACATCAAATCCAGAACCCCCAATGTTCATGATATCTGAAACCAGCTCCAGTACTAAATATGTATCGCTGCCAAATTATCCATCTAGAAGGAATAGCCAAAACAACACTCCAAAATTGCCTCATGTTATTCCATCTGCTGGACAAAAGGAGCCAGCAAGCTATCATGCTCTAACCAAACATTCCATACTTTTTAGAGCACTATAAAGCAGGCTACAAGCTATAAAGTCCGAAAAATTCCCGCTAGTATCCTTAATACTATATTTTCTTGACCAACAACAGAATGAAATGGCCTTGTTAGAAGAACAAATCTGTTGTTTGAAATACCATCATGCTAAACTACTCCAAAATACCAAAAATATGATTGTATTTCCATAACCATATCTTTCCTGAGGTTCAGGCCAACCCTCTTCCACCTCACCACCTCGTTCATCCATAGCAATGCTATTTCTTCCATCTCCATCAGATGAAAAGGAGGATTTTGACATCACCAAGTTTGTATGGGAAAGGAAAGATGCCATGGAAACTTAAAAGGAAGCCAGGATGTCACAAAATACGGTCAAAAGGATGAAGTATTCAAAACAGGCTCCACATCATGCTGAGAAGTTTATCATAAGACATGTTGCTCCTACATAGGATCTCATGGTACCGAACAATGACTTAGATGTCCAAAATGCAAAATCACATGAAAAAGAGAAACCAAATAAAGTATGGTAGTCCACCATAAAACATCTTTTCAATAATAAAAGGTCATCTCTAAATGATCTTACAAAGGATAACTCCATCATCCCAGCTAAAGTTATCTCTCAGTCTGATGCTACAGATTCTTGGAATTCCATTACTCCACAAGTTATAAAGAATAACCTAGAGAAGGAGTTTCTCAAAGCCATCTATAATATCTTTGACTTTGAAACTGAGGTGAAAAAAGCACACTCATCTGCCATTAACCCTGCGGATGTATGTTCTAAAATTGGTGATGGTACTTCCGTTGAAGACACAAAAGAAAAGAAGGCTTTATCTATTTATGTTTTAATGCAGATGAAAAATTCTTATGCTACAGATGATGATACTCCTGCATATATTGATAATCCTAATACATCCGATACTAAATCTACAGTAGAGGAAGACCACCCACTAATATACATAAACCAATCCAAAGAACCAGAGGTCTTTAAGGTTGTCGATGATCAAAATGGGATGCTGGATGATCCAATCCCAGAAAGAAGGCCAGATCTAGGTACACTAGCAAGAAAAACCACAGGAACCAGGTTTCATACCTTCACTCTTGACGACATCAAGATTTCAGCCTGGCCCCAGAATATCCAATACTTCTATACTTGGATGGAAAAAAAGAATCTAGTTGAGCAAGAGAAATATATGATACACTCGAAATTCACTTTCTGATTCTCTGGCATACTCAGAGATTATGGAACGCTATTGGGATTTCTAACAAGAACACCTATATGATGTCCCAAGACTTTGCCTCCAACATTAGGATCCTGCATAAGGTATTCTGCAGAGACGCAATCCAAATATAAGAGATGTTTTGGTGATGGCTCTTCGAGATGAAATGCCTATTGTTTGATAGAAACGTCATTGATATCAACTTCCAAAAGATTGCTAAGATCTACTTTGAGTTGGGAGGGGATCCCAGGCTAAAGTAAGCCTTTATATAATTACTTCTATTGATTCTATAAAACCATACGACAATGATTGTAGAGGAGAAGTTAATGTCCATAACCGTCCCACAGATAGGCTATATTTGGCAGGCCATCTTCCAAGCTCTAGAAAACATATGCATCAAGAGTACTGTACTGAAGAAGATAATCAAGAACAATCTAACCCACGACCAAGCCTGCAACAAGAAGGACCTCATAACCAAGTCCAACTACTCTTGATCTAGCCGCAAGATGAGATTAAAAAGGCAGATATTGTTTAGGAGGTTCAAGCTGCCAAGGCCTCCCACCGGCATGAGTAGGGTTATCAGGTGTACTAGGTATTTTAGATGGCGGAGCACAACCAACTACAATAAGAAGGATGATTGCTGCTTCATCTGCAAAAACCCTAGCCACTTTGACAGAAACTATCCTCAAGTAAAGAAGTGAAAGCACTCCATCCACCTCTTTGAACAGATAACCGATCATGCGGGAATCTATCTTAGCATGGAGGACGACCTTAAATCAATCTTCTCACTAGAAAAAGAACCGACGGAGGATACTCTCTTCTCCATAGACGTATATGTAGAATCAGGAGATATCTATACTGATGATTTCTACTTGATATCCAGGAACAGAGAAGACAACCATCAATAGGCAATCAAAACCTTATGCTTAACAAAGTAGGATTACTATCTTTTGGGATATTATATTACCCCTAAATCTGTTTAACCAATATGTAGATCCCTTTGATCCATCCATTCTCCAAGAAAAAAAAACCTTTTACTAGCTTTAAGTGTTCGAAAACTATGGCGGATCCATCCTGAACCCGTTTGGAGTGCACCCAAAATATACCTTCTTCCACGTGTTCATAGCGCTAGTGAATGAATTCCTGCAAGAACTCATATGGTTATTCTGGTATCTGTGCCACTAGTTCTACATTCTCGTGGAGTTGAAGTATGATGCCTTCAGGTATTTTGATCAAATTCAACCTACTCTTAAGCGATTCATATTGTGGTTCGATCCACAAGAATACTGGATTCGATACTTCAAGGATTCCTATGATGCAATGGTCTTCATGTTGCATATCCCTGTAGAGATATAAAGCCATGACGTCCAAACTCAACTAGAATTTTTACTTTTCTAGAAGTTTCACATGACCATACTCTCCCTGGAAGATGAACAGTATGAAGCTCAGTGCTTTATTTTCTAGCAAAATAGATGCATTCCGAAAGATATCTGGATGAAAGAATGGGGAAAATGGAACTACACAGACAGTAATCATCCCCACTAGGATGAAGTCCAATAAGCAACAAAAGAATACCAGCCACAGTACGAGATCACGAGGGATCAAGTCACTAGATCCATCAAAAGTATACGGCTTAAAGTTCCCTAACAGGAATGCGAAGATTCATTGTTCAAAAGGAGTTACTTCACTATATCGATGAAGAGAATCTTGGAAGCCCAAGAATGCCTCAGAAAGAAGCATGGAGTAGGTTGGTGGATGGAAGTAGGATATTCGAGCTCATCCCCGCTGGTACCATCAAAAACATCCTAAAATATGACGTCTGATGACATATGCAAGAAGTTACCCTATCTAGTGGGTTACCCTTTCCAGTGGGTTACCCTCTCCAGTGGGTTAAACATTCTAGTGGGTTACCCTCCTTTCCTAGGAAACCCTGTCAAATAGGTTACCCTCACCTGTAGGTTACCCTTTTAATGGGTTACCCTCATATCCAAGGAAACCTACCTCAGTTGTTTACCCTTTTAGATGGATTTTGAAGCTACTGCCTAGCTACTTTGAAGACAAAGAGCTTATCAATTTGCTTACAAGATGCCCGTGAAGCTGCTGATGCACCTGCTTTCATGTTATTGACTCACACGCTTTCACATGAGGTCATATGAAAACAACATATTGTGTTTTGTTTTTATTTGTCACCCCACATATTAGTAGGGCCTGATGTGAATAAAGATAAGGCTTATCTAGTCATAACAAATAAAGCTTATCCCTTTCAAAAGGATAAGACTTATCCAGTCATAATGGATAATGCATATCCATTAGCAGTTAGGATAGGATTATAATATTTTATTTTTTGTTTATCCGTAGTTTAGCTTAGCTAGTAAGCTTTTTTCTCCTATAAAAGAAAGCCAAGGCCTCTAGGGAGAGATCTTTATTCTCTCTACCTAAAATCTCATGTATAGTTTTCTCTATTTTAGTGAAAATAATTGTTGTCTAAACTCTCTTGATATTTCTTTCTCTCTTCCAAATAGATGAGTACTTTAATCTTTTCAGTTAGAGTATGGGGTAGACAAATACTATGGTGAAGTGCTTGTTGATATGGTAACAATGGCACTCGAAAGTTACTTTTCATTTTTATGAAATGATATCGGCTTTATCCACGCAAAATAGACACCTAAGTCCTTTCCATATATGTAAAGGAAATTTTCTAAGTCCATGCCATATCTATCCAAATTGATTTGATATTTGAGAAAGAGTACACAGATATAAGGTCTGCCTTAGTACACCTTTTCTTCCACGACCGTTTGACGGAAATAGGCCTAGGAGAGTCATCATAATACCCGTTTTAGGCATATATGGAGCAATATTATACTAAGGAGACAAAGGATTTCATGTGTTCTAAGACTAGCAATGTCAAGCAATCCCATCTTTGTGTTGTGAAGTCTTTGCTGTAGAGGAAAACCATCCTTGATTGTAGCTTGTAGTTTCAAAGTCGTTCCATCCCGTTGAGAGTATCTAAGGGTTTATAGCTAAAAATAATACCAACTATGAAGATGCATAGCTAAGTTTTAGAAAGCTATGTTGTGTCTATTAAAATATTTCATTTCATTTGTCATGCTGTGTATATAATCGTGAATTGTGTGTCTTGTTGGAAATTTTGTCTCTATTTCTATATTGTTGATGGAAGATTTGATTTTGTATGGCATGCCTTCTACATTGTTATGAAACCACCTTTCATGTTGGAATATTTGGGGTCTGTTACGTAACCGTTTGGATGCTTTCGCCGGTAGTTATCCGTACCCCTCTGCCTCCTTGTCTATTTTGTATCAGATCCATCCCCACTCCTGGAGGTCGGGAGGAAGTAGGAGTTTGCATCCACCTCTGTTGATTGAAAACACATGATCCAACTTTACATTTTTAGTTTTTACTTTCACTTGTTTTAGTTGCTACTCTTAGATCCGTCCTTAGTTTTCACTACCAAGTTTTACTACTCATTTACTGTACATATTCAAGTCCTAGTTTTCATTTCCATTATCAGAGTCAGTGTTTTCTAGTATTGTGTTCTGCGTCTTGTAAATAATCGAGTCTTACTATCTTTCATTAGATTTGAGAACAAATATTTGAGGTGTCTAGTCCTTAGAACTTTAGTATAAATATATAAAGACACTCCACAAAAACAAAAAAATATTTTTATTTCATTGAGTCTTGTTCATAGAACCTTAGAAAAAATACATCGAGTTTTCATAGTCCTAAAAATATAAAAAAATATTATTGAATATTCATCTAGTCTATCTAAGTCTCTAGGCATCAACTACATGTCAACTAATCTTAAAGATGTGTTGTCATGTAAAACTGAGTCCCTATATGTAGTACATAGGTTTTCCATGAAACACCAACTATCTACTATATACCCACTTCTACCAAATAACTATTAAGTTTTTCCAAAAAAGCTATGCGATCCCTGGATGAAGATCCACTCTACGGTCCAAGAAAAGCTAAATGGAGCTAAGGAATATGTTACTGCTACACCACTTGTTTAGCACCCTATTTTGGTAACTCCTGTGAAACAGTTCATATCACTACAGATGCCAACGGACTTTCCACAACAATGGATAAGTATTGGAATTACTCAGCTCCATATTGGTACTATACGAATTGCATTACATATCAAGGGAGAAGAGGCCAGCCAGTTCTATCACATCTTTCTCTTCTTGATACGAGATTCAATAAGTACGAATATTCCAACTTGGGTACATCATAGATTAATATGGATGATGGTACAGTCTTTGTAACCATGTTCCCCAACTTCAATATAATATATTAGCAAATCCATATTTAAAGAAGACGGTAAAGATCCTGGTCAAAATTCTCGATGATCCGCAGGGAAAATATATCGGTCACACAACTCCTTACTGCCAAATAGCCTGGTGAGTAAAGAACTATAACATTAACCTACTTCCTTGAAGTGGCAAGAGCTTTCTATTCTTGAACATTAATACATCTAATAAACCACAGAGTGTATCAAGATCTCGAGAAACACATCTAGGGATGAATTGTTTAGTATTATTCCAGCTTCATGGGTCATAAAATATAAGGAGTTGAGATCCTATCCTCAACCTCTCAAGCCCACTGATGATTCTGACCTTCACTATCTTAAAAGGCTACCCAGATCCACTTTGTACTTCCCTACATACAACCCAACTGATGATCTTCCAGATGTAAAGGATCCAGGTGTCATCCTTATGTTCGTCAATGGATTTATGAGACAACATGATTGGATAAAGAATTCAATCATGAGGGTCATAGTCATATGTGGCGTAAATGCCCTTTCTCAGGACATTACACATGAATGACTGGTTGTGACTGTAGAATCTGCAAAACAAGGGAAGCTATGGCTACCTAATTCGTTGTTATCCCACAGATGCTTGTGACGCTGTTACCTAACCTCTGGGTGTGTGGATGTCTTTGATACCAAATAGATGAGAAGACAAAGGGGCACAGATGACTACCAGTGAGAGTAGCCAGGAAGCTAGGCTATACACCCTGAACATTCCAATATGAAAGACGATTTCATGACCATATAGGCAACACGCCATGCAAAATCAAAGCTTCCATCAACACCATAGGCATAGAGCCTAACCTTTCCAACATGACAGGTGATTCACAAATATATAGGTGGCATGCCATATGAAATCAAATCTTCTAATTGACACACCACAACTTTCCTACGTCTATGCTACACATCTGTATAGACGATTTTCTTTTTAGCTATAAAGACTTCGTAACCTTAAATGGGATGGTATGACTTTAAAACTATATGATACAAATCAAGGATGGTTTGCCTCTACAACAAAGACTTAGCAACCTAACGATGGGATGGTATGACATTTCCAGTCTTACAACACATTAAATTCTTAATCTCTTTTGTACAAAAATATTCTATATATGCATAAAACTAGTCTTATGGTTGCTCTCCCTGGAAAGTTACCCTCAAACGGCCATGGAAAAAGGGAGTACTAAGGAAGACCTCAGATCTGCATATTCTTTTAGAGATATTGAATTAATTTGGAAAGTTATGGCATGTTCTAAGCCAAATTCATCTCATATACATTGAAAGGACTTAGGCATCAATGTTGCGTGGACGAAGACGACATCATTACATAAATATGGAAAGTATATTTAGAGTGCCATCATTACCGTCGCAACAAGAACCTTTTTGTAGTATTTCCCTATCTCCTACTCCAACCTAAAGGAATGAAGTACCAGTCCCCTTGGAAAAGAAAAATAAAGATCAAGAGAGTTTAGCCAACAAAATATTTTCATTGAAATAGAGAAAACTTTACAAGAGGTTTTTAGGTAAAGAGACTGATTTCTCTAACCTAAAGTCCTAGGTATTCTTTTATAAGAGAAGGAAGCTTAAAAGATAAGCCTATAGTACATATAAAAATAAAATAAAATAATACAATTATATCCTAACAACTAAGCTAAGGGATAGGCATTATCCGTTCTGATTGGATAAGTCTTATCCTTTTCAAAGGGCTGAGCTTTATCTGTTGTGACTAGATAAGCCTTATCTTTATTCACACCATGCCCTACTAACATGTGGGGAGAAAATAAAAAAAACTATGTTGTTGGTATATGACATCATGTGCAAGAAGGTGAGTCAGCAGCTTACAAGATGGTGCATCATCATCTTCATAGGCATCTTGCAAGCAGGTGGATAAGCTCCTTGTCACCAAAGTTGTTGAGTAAGAATCTTCAAAACCCGTCTAAAAGGGTAACCCACTGAAGAGGGTTTCCTTAGATATAAGGGTAACCCACTGGAAAGGGTAACCTATCTTATAGGGTTTTCTCAGTAGCGGAGAGTAACCTACTGGAAAGGGTAACCCGCTGGAGAGGGTATCTTCTTCCACATGTTATCTGATGTTATCTTTTAGGCATTGTTGGATGGTGCCGGTGGTGATGAGCTCACGTATCATTCTTCTATCCACCAAGCTACACTGTGCTTCTTCTTGATGCATTCTTGGCCTTCCAAGATTCTCTTTATCAATCAAGTGAAGTAACTTTTCTTTTGAATGAATCTTTGCATTCTTGAGGTGGAAACTTTATCTTTATGCTTGTTACTTGTTTGTTTTTGAACTCATACAGCGACTGATATTCTTTTGTTATTATCGGACTTCATCCTAGTGAGGATGATCACTGGGGTAGTTTACTTTGCTAGATAATGAAGAATTGTACATCATAACATTCATCCTCAAGAGAGAGCATTAAATAGGGAAATTTCCAAAGTAGTGAAATTTCCTACTTAGCTTTAACTTTATGGCCTGTGATTCCTACAAGATGATACAACATAATGGTTGTTGTATCGCATGAATCTTTGAAACATCGAATCTAGTATAGTTATGGCTTGAACCACAATATGGATATCGTCAGACATGGTTGGATTCAATCGAAATGCCTGAAGTCATAACACTTGAACTCCATGACGATAGAGTACTAATAGTATATATACCATAATAACCATCAAAGTTCTTTTTGGGAGTCATCTGCTAGTATAATGAACACATAACAAAAAAGATATCCCGAATGTTCTCCAAACGGATTTAGGATGGATCTATTACATCTTATTAATACCTAAAGCTTGTTGAAAGTCTTACTTTCTTAAAGAATAGATAGAACTAAAAGATCCATATATTTTTTGAACAGATTCTTAGAACAATATGTTATTCCAGAAAATGATATTCCTGATTTTTTTAACATGAGAAACTAACTGTCTAATTTCTAGTTGTCTTCTTCGGTGTTGGATATCAGGTTGAGATCATCAACATTAATATCATTTGATTCATAAATATCTGTGGAGAAGATGGTGTCCTTCATCGGTTCTTCTTCCAGTGATAAGACCGATTCAAGGTCGTCCTCTTTGTCAAGATAGATTTTAGCATTATCAGCTATTTCTTCAAAGAGGTGGACAGAGTCTTTCGACTACTTGAATTAGAGACAGTTTCTTATAGAGTGAACAAGATTTTTGCAGATGAAGCAGTTATGATTCTTTATCTTGTTGTTTGTGAGGCTTCTTTATTTGAAATACCTTATTTTCCTTACTACCTAGGTCTCATCATTGGGAGGCCTGGGTAGTTTGAATCACCTAAATAACAGCTTTTGCTGAGATCCCACCTGTCGGCCAGAACAGGCATAGTCGAACTTCATAACAAGATCATTTCTGTCGTAATAAGGATCAAAACTTTGTAGTTCTAAATAATCTGCTTCAGTACAGATCTCTTCTAGTATAGATAGTTCAAATCCTGGAAAAAGGCCAGCCTGGTGTAGCTTGCATCTTTGAAGAAGACTTTCAACAGGATTATGGTATTATGAGATAATTGGTTTTATCCATAATCCCAAGTGTATTCCATTGGTATGTGAGGATTTCAGAGAACCTAGATGTGCAGTCTTACTGTATCATGTATTGACCTCTTTCAGCTAGATTTTTCATTATCCTAAAAGTTTTGAATTTCTGAGGTAGGGAAGGAGTTGCAACAATGGTTTCCTCCGCTTCTGTCATTGGTTCTTGCCTTTTTTCTAGGACTATATAACTAGTCAACTCGTATTTCTCGGAGAGTGGTTAAGAGACCACTGGTTTTTTGTAGTGTTTTTCTAACATAGATGGACATTCCTCCTTAGGAAATTGGATTTATTATTGCAAAGTATCTTTATCACCTTTTGCATTTTCATCTGTATAAAAATATTCATTGTCATTAGATGACTTTCTACCAATGAAAGCTTGTGGTTGGCCATTAATGAAGATGTCCTCGGATGTTCCTTTCTCTACGTTGAAAGTAGATCTGGGAATGTCTTCTGCAGCTGAATGAGGATCATCAAGATCTTCAGGACAAGCCATTGTTTTATCTGTGGCTCGTGCTTTCCTTTTTGCCTTTCTGGACTTGGGACGTTACTTTCCATAATGTCCTACTTCATGGTAGATAAAGCATGTGTGCTTACCTAGATGTTTCTTCCTGGAGGATTTGGCATCTTTGCTGATAATCAGTTTTTTTTTTGGTGGTTTCTTTTTCCTGTCCCTTCTGAACTGCACGTATCTCTTGTTCCTTGCTGATATCTTGAGAGCTGGGGAGACAATTCTAGCTTGAGAATCAGATCTTGATGTGTAACGTTAGAGTGGAAAAACTGGGAACATTCATCTGACATAAGGTTGCCAAATAAATTTTCCTCATGCTTCTTAGAATGATGGGAGACTGTGTAAGGATTTGAATTCTTTGGCATAAGCTCATCATACTTTGGAACAATAATCTTTATATCATCTCAATTGAGGTTCATCAAGTTTGAAACCCTGTCATTGTTCTTGAGAAGTCAAGGATTCAGAGAAACCTGTTCGCCGTTATAGGATTCCTCATTGGGGATCTACAAAAGATCATCTGATGTGGTGGAATCTCGTTCACGACTTGTGATCATCATATGTGCTAGATCAACTTTGTTGTCCTATAATTTTTCTTCAGGATCACAATCTTGCGATGCTCTCTAATAGGAGGAACTTCTGGTGGCTCTTCATATTGGGCTCCAGTTCTCTGGATCTTAGGATCATCTGAGACTATATCAACTGGACCACGACCGACGTGAGGATGTATCGATACCATCTTATCAACATTATATGGAACCTGCTAGAAATTTTTATCTTCCCAACACTTTGTGTCATGGAATCTCTCCTTGTCCATATAGTATTAGATTCTCTTTCATCTTTTGGATGTGAAGTCAACTGCATCTATGAACAAAGTGAAGAAGAATTTCCTAACCCCTTTGAAGAATATCCATATGGAAATTCAATAGATACTTTTGCCTATTTACAGTCGTTTTCCCTTTGCAGTAAAGCACAATCATATTTTAGATTCTAGATTTCTTCAAGAAATAGGTTATGTCCTTAAGTTGTTGGACAAGAAAAGGTAGGAATGGAGTTCCTAGTGGGCATTGTTCAGCCGTATGCTCCACATCTTATCTTCTAGTGCTCTGATATGTTTGGTATGTTGAGGGCAGCTGAAGAACATTTTGATTGGATAACATATGGCAATTTTTAAGCTCAGGTTAGGTTATCTTTTGCAAAGTGATATTCTTGTGTGTAAACATTTAAGTGACTGGATTTAGAAAGGGGCGTCACAAGTATCTGTGGGTTAACATCGTATTGGGTAGCGTTGCTTCCTTCTTTTGCAGATTCTATAGTCACAGCCAGTCTTCCATGGGTAATGTGTTCAAAAAGGACATTTATGCCACATTAAAATGCAACCCTTATGATTGAAATTATTTTTCGAATCATGGTGTCTCATTAATCCAGTGAAGAACTTGAGGATGGCACCTAGGTCCTTTATATCCTGAAGATCACCTGTCTGGCTGTACATAAGGATATAGAAGGTGGTTCTAGGTGGCATTTTAGAGATAGTGGTGGTTGTAATCATCAGTTGGCTTGAGAGGTTAAGGATAGGGTTTCAAATCCTCATATTTTATGACCCTTAAAGATGGGATAATGCTAAGCAGTTCATCCCTAGATGTGTTTCTCGTGATCTTGGTACACTCTACGGTTTATTATCTGTATCAATGTTCAAGAACAAAAACCTCTTTCCACTTGGAGGAAGTAGGTTTATGTTATGGGTCTGAACTCACCAGGCTATTTGGCAGTGAAGAGTTGCATGACCAGCATCTCTGCTATATGGAGCATCGAGAATGTGAACCTTGATCTTCAATGCCTTCATTAGATGTGGGATCAACTAATGGTATGTTAAAGTTGGGGATCATGGTGAAAAATATTGTAGTATCATCCAAATTAATCTCAGATGCACCCAAGTTCTCATGTTGGTAATTATTGAATCTCATATCAAAAAGAGAAAGATGCGCCACAACTGGTCGGCCTCATCTCCATTGATATGTCAACGTATTTCGTACAACACTAATATAGAGATGAGTAAATCCAATACTTATCCATTGTTGTGGAAAGTCCTCTGGCATCTGCAGAGATATGAACTATTCCTCAGGAGTTACCAGAATAGGGTGCTGAACAAGTAGTGTAGTAGCAACATATTTCTTAGCTCCTTTTAGCTTTTCTTGGACGATAGAGTTGATCCTCATCCAGGGATTGCATACCTTCTATGAAATAGCTAAATAGGGATTTGGTAGAAGTGGGTATGTAGCAGATAGTTGGTGTTTTGTGGACAACCTATGTACTAGATATAGGGAGTTAGTTTTGCATGACAACATATCTTTGAGATTATTTGACATATAGTTGTCGCCTAGAGACTTGGATGGACTAGATGAATATTCAAACATATTTTTGATATTTTTGGACTATAAAGACTCGATGTATTTGTTCTAAAATTCTATGGACAGTACTCAATGAAATGAATTTTTTTTGTCTTTTTGTGGACTAACTCTATATACTTGTGCTAAAGTTCTATGGACAAGACACCATAAATATTTGTTCTAAACTCTAAGGAAAGATACTACGACTCGATTATGTACAAGACGCCAAACACAATACTGGAAAACAGTGACTCGAATAATGGAAATTAAAATAAGGACTCGAATATGTAAAGCAAATGAGTAGTAAATCTTAGAAGTTAAAACTAAGGACGGATCTAAGAGTAACAGCTAAGACAAGTGAATGTAAAATCTAAAAATGTAAATCTGGCTAACGTGTTTGTAATCAGCAGAGGTAGATGCAAATTCCTACTTCCTCCCAACATCTTGGAGTGCATATGGCTCTGATACCAAATAGACGGGGAGGCAGAGAGACACGGGCGACTACCGATAAGATCAACCAGCATCTAGGCAATAGACCACTAACATATCAACATGAAAGGCAGTTTTACGACCATATAGGTGGCACACCATAAAAAATCAAAGATTTCATCAATAGCACAGAAACAGAGCCTAACCTTTCCAACATGACAGGTGATTCACAACCATATAGGTGGCATGCCATACGAAATCAAAGCTTTTAATCGACACACCATATCTTTTCTATGACTGAGCTATGCATTCGTATAGACAGTTTGCCTTTAGCTATAAAGACTTCACAACCATTGATGGGATGGCATGACTTTTAAACTACAAGATATACATAAAGGATGGTTTGCCTCAGCAATAAAGCCTTTGCAACCCAAAGGTGGGATGGATTAACTTTACTAGTGTTAGAACACATGAAATCCTTCGACTACTTAGTATAATACTATTCCTTATATGCCTAAAATGGGTCTTAAGATGGATCTCCTTGGCCTATTGCCCTCAAATAATTGCAGAAAAAAAGTTCTACTAAGGCAAACCTCAGATCTGCATGTTCTTTCGAAGATATTGAATCAATTCGGAAAGCTATGGCATGGACTAAGCCACTTTCATTTCATATTGATAGAAGGGACTTATACATCTATGACGCATGGAAGAAGATGACATTATTTAATAAACATTGAAAGTAACATTGGAATCCCATTATTATCATCGCAACAAGTACTTCACTGTAGTATTTACCTACCCACTACTTTGACCTAAAGGATCGATGTAACCATCCCTTTGGAAGAGAAAAAGCAAGAGCTACAGAGTTTAGCCAACAAATATCTTTATTGAAAAAAGAGAAACTTTACAAGAGTTATTTAGGTAGAGAGAATGATGATATCTCCCTAAAGTCCTAGGCTTTCTTTTATAGGGGAAGAAAGCTTACTAGCTAATCTAAACTACGGATAAGCATGAAATAAAATATTATAATCCTATCCTAACAGCTAAGGTATAGGAATTATCCATTATTACTGGAAAAGTCTTATCCTTTTGGAAGGTTTAAACTTTATATGTTATGACTAGATAAGCCTTTTCTTTATTCACACCGGGCCTTACTAATATATGGGGACAAAAATGAAAAAAAAACATTATTATTGGCATGTGAAAGCATGTGCAAGCAGGTGAGTCAGCAGCTTGCAAGCAGGTGCATCAGAAGCTTCACAAGTATCTTGTAAGTAGATGGATAAGGTCTTTGTATTCAAAGTAGCTGAGTCTGTAGCTTCAGGATAAAACCCGTCTAAAAGGCTAACCCACTAAGGAGGTTTTCTTGGAGAAAAGGGTAACCCAACAGAAAAGATAACCCATAGGCGAGGGTAACCCATCTAACAGGGTTTCCTTGAAGAGGAGGGTAACTAACTGAAAATGGTAACCTACTGGAGCGGGTAACCCACCAGAAAGGGTAAATCGGTAGACAGGGTAACTTCTTGCACATGTTATCTGACGTCATCTTTTAGGCAATTCTGGATGGTACTAGCAGAGATTAGCTTGTGTATCCTTCTTCCATTTACCAATCTACTCCATGTTTCTGCCTGATCTATTCTTGGCCATCCAAGCTTCTCTTCATTGATCTTTTGAAGTAACTCCTTCAGAATGATAAATGTTAACATTCCTGTTGGGGAACTTTAAGTTGTATACTTTTGATAGAGCCGATGACTTCATCCCTCTTGATATCATACTGAGGACGGTATTCTTTTATTGCTCGTCAGCCTTCATCCCATTAGGGATAACCTTTCTATGAGTAGTTCCATTTTACCTTTTCCTTCGGTTAGATTTCCTTCGAAATGTATCTGTTCTATTAGAAAATGAAGAGCTGAGATTCATAGTATTCATCTTCCTAAAAGAGTATGGTCACGGGAAATTTCCAGAGGAGTTAAACTTCTAATTGATCTTGGACATCATAGACTGAGATCCCTACAGGGTGATGCAAAATGAATACCATTGCATCATAGAAATCCTTGAAGCATCGAATCCAGTATTTTTGTGGCTTGAACCACAACATGAATATCTTCAGAGAAGGTTGGATTCAATTTAAATTAATGAAGGCATCACACTTGAACTGCATGAGAATGTAATACTGGTATCATAGATACAAGAATAACCACAGGAGTTCTAGCTGGAAGTCATTGGCCAGCGCTATGAACACATGGCAGAAGGGATATTTTGGGTTCACTCTGAATGTCTCCAGGATAGATCCGCCGTACTTTTTGAACACTTGAATCTCATAGAAGGTTCTTCTTTCTCATAGGATAGATAAATCAAAGGGATCCACATATTGGTTGAACAGATCTGGGGGTAATCTGCTAGCCCAGAAGATAGTAATGTTTCTGTGTTGAACTTGAGGATTTGACTGGCCTAGTGCTGGTTGTCTTCTCTATTATTGGATATTAGGTAGAAATCATCTTCATAGATGTCGCTTGATTCTTCATATACCTCTATGGAGAAAAGAGTGTCCTCCGTTAGTTCTTTTTCCAGCGAGAATACCGATTCAAGGTCATCCTCCATATTGAGATAGATTCCTACATGATCAGCTATAGCTTCAAAAAGGTGGATGGAGTCTATCGACTTCTTGGATTGAGGATAATTTCTGGCAAAGTGGACAGGCTTTCTGCAAATAAAGAAACCATCATCCTTCTTCTTGTAGTTGGTTGGGCTCCTTCGTCTGAAATACTTGGTTCGTTGAATAACCCTGGTCCTGTCGTTGAGAGGCCATGGCAGGTTGAACCTCCTTAAAATTATCCACCTTTTCGATCTCATCTTACGGCGAAAGTAGGAGTAGTTGGACATGGTGATGAGGTTGTCCTTACTGTAAGATTGATCGAGGTTTGGATTATTCTTGACTATCTTCTTTAGTACATACCTCTTGGTGGACATATTTTCCAAAGCCTAGACAATGGCCTGTTGGATGTAGCCTATCTTTGGGATGGTTATGGCCTCGAACTTCTCCACAATCGTTATCGTGTGGTTTTCTAGCATTGTTGGCAGTGATGATACGAAGGCTTACTTTAGGATAAGATCCCTACCTAACTCAAAGTAGATTTTTTCCATCTTCAAGAAATGGATATCGATGACGTTTCTATCAAGCGATAGGTATTTCATCTTTAAGAGTTGTCGCTGGAGCTTTTCTTGTCTCTAGACTATGTCTCTGCTGAATACCTCCTGCAGGATCCTAATGTTAAAGGCATAGTACTGGTACGTGAGTTAGGTGTTCTTGTTGGAAATATCAAGAATATTCCACCAGTATTTGAGTATGCTAGAGAATCTGGATGTGATCTCTGAGAGTGTCATGTATTTCTCCCTCTCTGTTAGATACTTTGTCTCCATCCAAATATAGAAGTCCTAAATTCACTGGGGCCAACGTGAAATCTTGATGTTGTCGAGAGTGAAGGTGTGAAATTTAGCTTTCGCAATTTTTCTTGTTGGTGTAAGATATGCCCAAATTATACCACTCTTACGATAGAGTAAGAGGTCGCTGTCAAATATATAAACCAACTAGGTTGGGTGTCGAATCCCACAGGGAATACTATGTACACTAAGAATTGTGATTATTATCAAACTGTTGATCAAAGGTTCCTGAATAAAAGAGGTTTCAGTTTATGAATTGTATTCTAAATAATTGTAACACAGTTTTCATGCCATAATGCCTAAAAAAAGAGTAAGGAATTAGTTACAAAACAAAAATCTGCAAAAATAGTAAAAAAAATTGGCTTTACGGTCAAACTGATAGGCCATCGATAATGCGACGGTCCACCGACTGGGCCATCAGGCCTTATCCAGTGAGATCTGACTTTTAGGGCCTTGCGACGGTCGAACTAGCGGTCCTTCAGGTTACTGACGGTCGTCTAGGTTGTCCATTGTGGCTTATCCAGTGAGCAACTTCCTTTGAAAATTTATGATGGTCAACCTAACGGTCTATCATAGATTCGATGGTCCACCAATTTGACTGTCAATTGCCATTTTCAATTTCAGACTTCTTTGTCTCATTTAGTCGAACAATTGGTATACCTTACTCAATTTTCAGCATAGTTAAAACAATAATTTCATATTTATGCACACATTTTTCCACTTTAAATACGTGGGTTACTCTGACTTCACCTAAACAACATATACCAAAGTTCAAAACTCAGAATATCAACAATTGAAACCACAGAAGGAAACAAGATGAAATTTTATATACCACAACTATTCAATTATGATTTGCACTTTGGAGAAGCAAGAAAATTGGTTAAAATTGTACCTTGATGATGCAGAAGTTTCACTCTAGTTATTTGCACTTCATAAATAAAAACTACGTAATACTTTATCCTATGATAAAGAGAAAAAAGGGGAAGTGACTTATTTAAATAGGGGAAAAGAAAGAAGGTGGAGACTCCTAAAGGGAGTAACTGCCTTTAGATTCTTTAAATCTTGAGGAAGTTGGATAATTTTAGAATTTGAAGAGGTTACAATGTATATAACCACCCTATTTTATCTCTTTAAAAGACTTTGGGTCAAGTACGGGTTATTTAAATAGGCAACAGACTTAACCCGACCCGATCCGTAACCCTAGTTATGTTGACGGTTAACCCAACGGTCTTCCAGGTTGACCATCAAATATTACTAGAGACATACCTTCCAGGGCTTTCTGTGATGGTCACTCCGACGGTCTATCAATTTTGTGATGGTTCATCAAGTGGTCCATCATCCCATTCCAGAAACTCAAAATATTAGCTTTAGGTTGACGGTTTGTCCGACAGTCCATCAATTGGTTGACGGTTTGCCAACTCGACCATCAAGCCTTATCCAGAGTGTTTTAATTTTTACCATGGCTTTGATGGTAACAGTGGCGACCTATTGGTAACTTGACGGTCTGTCAGTTATCCCGTCGACCACCCATCAACTATAAAAACTCTTCTATTTTAGCAATTTCAGTCCTGTACACTCCACAAACACATCAAATTGCACAAAAACAACCAATAAACTTTGATTATAATTACAACAACATTTGGTGGGTTACCTCCCACTTACGCCTGATTTAATATCATAGTACGACACAGTTATCTCGATTACTCAGACTTCATCGAGGTAGATAGTAGCTATGCATTTAATCTAGTCCATTATACTTTGAAGATACTTCCATCTTTATTTGCAAGTTCAACTACTCTAGACGAGTAGACTTGATTAACTTAGAATGGACTCGGCCATTTTGATTTAAGCTTACTTGGGAAAACATAAAATAATATAATTTGAAAATACCAACTCTAATAATGAAATAAAATAATGACTCAGATATGTACAGGACTTTGATAGTGAAAAATGAAAAATGATTACTGAAGACTTAATCTAAAGTTAACAGCTAAGACAAAGAAAAAGTAAAACAAAAAAAATGCAACGCTAGCTCATGTATTTGCACTCAGTAGAGGTGGATGCAAACTCGTCCTTTCTCCCGACCTTTAGGTGGGGATGGATCTGATACAAAATAGACAGGGAGAAAGAGGGGCACAGATGACTTCTGGCGAGAGAAGACAGGTGGCTAGTCAACAGCTACCAAACTTTCCAATATGAAAGGCAGTTCACAACCATATAGACGGCATGCCATATGAAATCAAAACTTCTGTCAACACCAAAGACACAAAACCTAAACTTTCCAATATGACAGGTGATTCACAACCATATAGGTGGTATTCCATAAAAAATCAAAGCTTTTAAGCAACACATCACAACTTTCCTACGACAGAGCTTTGCATTCATATAGACGGTTTGCTTTTTAGATACAAAGCCTTCGGAATCCTAAACGGGATGGAATGAATTCTAAACTGCAAGATATACATCAAGGATGGTTTACCTTGAAACCAAATACTTCGCAACACGAAGATGAGATGGATTGAATTTTCCAATCTTAGAACACATGAAATCCTTTGTCTCCTTAGTACAAGACTATTCCGTAAATTCTTAAAAAGGATCTTACAGTGGCTCTCCCTGGTATGTTGCTCTTAAATATCTAAAAAACAAAAGGAGTACTAAGGTAGACCTCCGATCTGCATGTTCTTTCTAAGATATTGATCAATTTGGAAAGCTATGGCATAGACTATGCCAATTTTGTTTCGTCTACATGGAAAGGACTTAGGTATCTAAATCGCATGGAAAAAGCCGACTTCATTTCATAAACATGGAAAGTAACTTCGTAGTGCCATTATTGTCTTTGGAACAAGCACTTCACCATAGTATTTCCCTAATCCCCTACTCTAACTTAAAGGATCGAAGTACCCATCCCTTTGGAATAATGAAAGCAAGAGCAAAAGAGCTTAGCCTACTATATCTTTATTTAAAATAGAGAAACTACACAAGAGATTTTTAGGTAGAGAGAATGATGATCTCTCCTTAAAGGCCTACGCTTCCTTTTATAGGAGAAATAAGCTTACTAGCTAAGCTAGACAACGGATCAACATAAAAAAATAATACAATCCTATCCTAACAGTTAATCTAAGGGATAAGCATTATCTGTTATGACTGGATAAGTCTTATACTTTTGGAAGGGATAAGCATTATCTATTATGATAAGATAATCCTTATATACATTTACATCGGGCCCTACTAACATGTTAGGGCCAAATAAAAAACAAAACACACTATGTTTTTGTCATGTGATAGAATGTGCAAGTAGGTGAGTCAGCATCTTGCAAGCAGGTGCATCACGAACTTCATAGGAATCTTGAGAGCAGGTGCATAAGCTCCTTGTCTTCAAACTAGCTGAGTCAACAGCTTCAGGAAAAATCCCATCTGAAATGGTAACCCACTGAGGAATGTTTCCTTAGAGATAAGGGTAAACTATTGGTGAGGGTAACCCATCTGATAGGGTTTCCTTAGAGCGGAGGGTAACCCACTGGAAAGAGTAACCTACTGAAGAGGGTAACTTCTTGTACCTGTCATCTGATGCTATCTTTTAGGCAGCAGTGTTGGATAGTTCCAGTGGTGGTGAACTCGCGTATCCTACTTCCATCCCCCAATATACATTGTGCTTGAGGAGTGGCGAATGAGTTTGATGGCCGACATTTTTTCCTTTCTCTCTTTCTCTAAATAATATTTGGAATATAATTTCTCCAACCTTGAAAGGATTTCTACAAAAATATTCTCCTTTTCCTTGATGTGTTTCACTCAAAATTTGTAGGGAGAAAACCATTGAGAACATCAGAGAATTTACATATCTTTTATGATCTTTGGATTCAGATGGACCATTTTGGGAAAAACTCGCATATCCATCTCGATATGAAATTTAGTGTGAATATAGAAGAAGTTAAACTTATTTTTTCCATTCTTCAAAGCAAGAATTTACTCGAAGGTGGAATGATAATGTTGTTTTTCCTCTTTGAACTTTCCATTTGCATGTCCACAGATCTTTCACTGGCCATCTTTTTCTTCTTGGAGAACTGCACTCCAATAGTAGTTGCTGGCATCGGTCTATAGTATCATTTGTTCGTCTGATGGAGTATGGAGTTTCTTAACCTTGCTGGATATTCCTTTTATTTTTTAGACCCTATCATCATACTCTTTTTCCATTGGCTAAAGCATTTTTCTAGAGAATCTTTGTGATCGAGGAGATATATGTGGAGGCGTCAAGGATTAAGTCTCTCACAGAATTAATTACACCAAGAAATTACGGGAGATATTTCACTGAGAAGTTGATAAATGGAAACTTGAGAAATATTTGGCATATGTTCGATCTAGGAGTGTAAAATCGTGGGAAAAGTGCATGTAACACCCCAACTTAGGAAGGAGTCCCACATCGGCAAAACACAGGAAGGATGTTGGGTATATAAATAAGAAAGCCTTACTCCCTAGTGACGTGTTTTAAAGTCGTAGGTCTTGGGCCCAGAGTGAACAATATCACTAGTGGGTTGGGAATTTAAATGGGTCTCTCGGGCTTTGAGGGTTCGGGATACCCATCGTGGCCATGGCCCCAACTCAGTTCATGACAGTGCATCCCTAAGAATTCAATCTCAGCTTTTACTAGGGACATCTTCTTTGCCAAGAGAATAACTCCATGCTTCTTCACCAGTTGATGGAACTGATGAAGAAGGTCCAGGTGTTCCTCTAAAGTGTTGTTGAAGAGCAGTATATCATCGATGTAGACCAATGATGTATGGAGGATGGGATGGAATATTCTAATCATTGCCTTTTTGAATAGTGAAGGGGCAGATTTGAGCCCAAACAACATGACTTTTCATTGATTGTTATGATTGGGTATGAAAAAGGACATTTTGGCCAAGACTTCTGGGTGTATGTCTAGCTACCAGAATCCTAATTTAATGTTAAATTTGTAAAAGTGGGTGGCTTTTGCTAGGTTAGAGAATAGGGTCAGCTTATTTGGAATGAGGAACTTATCATCGAGAAGTAAGTGGTTTAGGGGTTGGTAATTTATCACTAGATGATGTTTTCACCTTATCTGTTAAGTGCGCTTGTTGACATAAAATGCTTTCCAAGCCTACTGTGAATCTGACGGCTAGATGAGCCCAAACTCCAGAAGTTCAACACATTTCTTCTTTGTAAGCTGAAGATGTTCAGGATTCAGACCAGAATAACTTGCCTTTGTAGGGTTGACATTTTCACTTTTTTGAATAGGAGTCTAATGAAGAATTCCTGATTGAGAAGCAAGGGATGTTTAGTCTTCTTAAGGAACTCTCTGTGAGATTGAGCATAAGATTCTTCTATCTACTGGTTCTATATCTTCTTTACAAGGTCTTCATCAACAATCTGGAATAGCCTCAATATGGTAGAATATTTCTAGAATTGGCCCAGGAAGGTTATATCTTTCGTTAGAATGAGAAGGCGGTTCTTCAGCTACCTATAGGTATCAAAACCAATGATCAGATCCTTTCCTAGTATGTTGGAGCCAAGGAGATTTGTTCTGTAGAGTATGCTTGGGAAGAATTTTATCATGACTAGCTGACTCATGATCATCTTAGTTGTGAGGACTTCTACCTTTGATGTCATGCCAAATGTTCTGAAGTGAGGAACCCAGTGATCAACAGGAATAATGTCGGGATTTAGTTTTGAGGCAGCTGCACCAGTGTCCAATAAGGCGATGACTTGAAGGGGCTTATCCCAATTTTTTAGATATATCTTGAGTTCAACATGGGGTGTTTCATGCTCAGAGATCATGTTGATTTATTCCACGAGAATTTTGATCTCCTCAATTAGTTTATCTAACAAATTGAATACACCTTCGCTAATGGGCGACAACACCTTCACTAAGTAGCCATTAATAATAAAAGGTTGAGGTTGGCCGTCAATGAAGAGGGATGGACATTCCTCGGACACTCTTACGTTTGTGTTACCAACAGATTTAGGAACTCTTTGTGGATGGTCACGAAGAACTTCATCTTTGATTGGGGACTTGTCAGCCTCCATTTTTTTTGTAAGGATTGGGCCTCCCTTTTTTGTCTTCTTGGACTTAGGACACGTATTTGACAAGTGTCCTTTGTTATGGCAGATAAAGCACTTAGCCTTTACTAGATCCTTCTTTATAAGGAATTTGGTGTTGTCGCTGGACATCTGCTCCTTATCCGAGGGTTTTTTCTTTCAGGCCTTCCAATACTGCATGTACTTTTTCTGCCTTGCCTAACGTTTTAAGAGGTGGGGAGACCAGTCTGGCTTAGTATCTAATTAGCAGGGGTCACACTAGTGGCTTCATTAGCTTTTATAAGAAGAAAAAGTTTTAGATTCAAATTATAGTTTGAGATCATCATGTTGGCCAAATCGACAGACTGGGGGTGTCGTTGTTCTTCTTTGATCGCTAGGTCAACGTCTTCAATGGCCTCAAGTGCATTTCGATATTTCTCTGTAGAGTTATACTGGAAACTCTGAAGAGTGTAACTTCTTATTTCTACTGGATTAAACTCTGAGGTGGCCTGTTCTGGCATAGGTGGATCATTAGTCTAGAAAAAATTTAGACATGTATGGTCGCCATTAAGGAGACAATGATTGATGGTATATCAATCATAATCTTGCAGAACTCCATCTGGGATCAGTAAGTCACCATCTAGGACTATAGCATCTAACTTTGTGAAGATATCATCTTGCGGGAGAGCGATAGCTGTTGAGTTTATCATATCAGCTGCCTAACGGGACTTTATCCTTTTTGCTTGTCCTTGTGTTGTTTCAGCTTACTAGTAGTATAACATGTCCTTTTTCCTTTTCCATAAGCATATGGGAGGTTAATATATTTTCTCATCTTCTTGGGTCAGACTGAGGAGCTCATAGGTCGATGATCTTGATGGAGAGGTGGAAAACGGCTGGTGTATCCTTTATGCTGATGCGGGAAGAACAAAATATATTGGGATAGTCTATGGGTTTATTATGCCATACCTCAATATATTAATTTATTCTTCGAGTGATGTGATTTCTCTTCTTTGATGATCAATGAATAATAATATTAAGGTATCTAGAGGATATATGGCAGACTGGATAGCCTAATATAAAAATCATGGGATTCAAATTTTACACGTAGGAAGGATGATTCAAATTCTAGCCCAAAAATATGGGGTGTTACATTATCTCCCCCTCAGAATCATTCATCCTCGAATGATGGGTAGGAACTTATTGAATCTTTAGAAGTATGAAATAAAGTATACAACTTCACATTACGAATTCTTCCTGAACAAAAAACGTTTGGGAATCAAAAGAAAAGTGGTTCATGGCATCGCTAAATAAATTATGTAAGCACAAATCATGAGATAATGAGACTAAGGTCGTATAATGGGTTAAAGACCCAAAGTCTCTCACTCCATGTGAGAAAATAAAAAATGGATGAAATCTTACACCTAGGTGTGGAACACTGCCTATTGTGGAGTCTAACTTCCATGCCACACCATTTATCACGGATAGCAACCTCCATGACATGACGTTATCGTAGAGGCTCACTACCTCAAAATCTAAAAACAGCCCCAAACCTCATCAAAAAATTTTAAAACTCATCCCAGATAGCTTATTAACATACTGAAACACATTTTAAGTCAAACATTGATGTTTTGAATATGTGAAAGCCAAAATAACATTGCTCAAATTTTGAAGGTGTCACAGCGAATGTTTATGACTCTTATCTATGGTTTGACATAATCATTTTGGGGCATTTAAATATGTGATGAGTAGTTGGATACTTATCTAGGATATTATGGGGTACTAAAATGTCTCTGATGGAACACTAGAAAAACTAAAATCATGCACTAAACACTTATGAATTGAATTATGACTAAATACCAGAATTGGAAACATGATGCATGGACCGAATTGAATTTGTAATTTACATAGTTGCAAATAAATTACCTCTTGGAATAGCCATACTCATGAAACTTTAGATAGTAAGACTAGATAGAAAGATGAAAATATATAGAAGTTTATCTGTCTGATAGGTAAACTGAATTACTAGCTATACAGACCGACTCATAGTGAGAGTTTATACTCAACTGGAGTATTTCCTTAACACTAGTTCTATGAAGTTCTAATAACATTAAGGAGCAAAGAATTTTGGGCATGATCTGAATAATGAATCACAACATGGTTACAACTCTATAACATGGACTATAACTCTATAAAACATAGGTTAGAATAGAATTACTATGCCTTAGGCAATGCAACTGCTAACTTTCAAGCTTAGCAGCACTTCTAAGATACTCCATCAACTATGTTTTCCTCTTAAATACTACCCTTCATTTGACACCACTTCTAACATTCATATGGGCATTAATAACTTCATCTACTAAAGTCTGATCAGAACTAAATTATCTCACCATGTTCAAGCTTACTCAATGTCATAATGTACAACACATAACACCATAATACTAGTCTTAACCATAGATTAAATATCCTAGGTGTTTTCAGAGTTGTCATCCTAAACATAACATACCTTACAACTCCAACAACTAATTTCAACCTCTTACTAGGAATTCACTAATGCACAGTGCTTTCATCTATTTCTACACCAACATAACATTCAAGCCTATCATTATAACCACATATGAACTTTTAGGAAACCAACTTTCCTAGGAATTTTTCCATATTCTCAAATACCTCTATCAATAAAAACATTCATGCACTATGCCTAAGAAGACACACCCAAAATTCTCAACTTACTATGACATATATCAAACTATTTGCCTTAATCTTCCTACAAGCTTATAGCCATAGATAAAATAAGAATACAATAATATTTCCATAACAAGGAACATTTATTCTCTCCTATCTAAGTAATTTCTCAGCAGAATAATCATTTTATAAGGAAAGGTAACTGAAAGGATACAACATGAGGACCTGAAGAATAAAAGGATACTATATGAAACCTTGACAAAGAGGCCTGAGGAATAGAGTATCAATGGAATGAATTCATTAAAGAGATCAAAACTGAAGAAATACATGCAATAATCTGAATTTCATTGGTCATTAAGGGTGTAACATGAATTATAAGAATAGATCCTACTGTAAAGAATGAGTACATGAGTCATGAGCTGCATGACCTGAGTTTAGGGTTCATAAATTCATGAAATATAATTTGTCTTACTAGGAACTGGGCGCGTATATGATTCTATGTAAAGTGGATGAATAAAAGCTATGATCATAGAGCTGACTTGTAACGAATAAGTAGATGTTGTGATGACTGAACTACAAAAATATATATTGAGAAAATAATGGGTTGGGTACCTTCCCCCCTATTGTTGTTCTAGAACTAACTCACATCACTACTAAAATCTGAAAACTAGAACTGATTCCTTGTTTTATTATCTCCCCTTATATGTAATCTATAGTTCTAAGTTTATGGAACCCTTTAATAAACCCTAAACTGAACTGCAACCACTATACTCTAGATCTCGAGATATAACAATACACAAATAATAAACCCACCCTAAAAGACTATATCCTAAAGTGTAAAACCTACTTCTAGTACTTCCTTCTCAGATTGATCTCTTAACTCTCTATATCCCAATTGTCATCATATAATAAATTAAACACCTAATAAAGTAAAATCTTCAGGAGTATCATCATACCCTGAGTTCACACTATCTATAATTTCAAACTCTTTTTTCCATAATCTTAAATTCACAATTTAAACTTAGATTCTAACACTTAACATGTATATCCAAGAATTTTTAATGAACTATACCAACTTAGTACTACTAGAAAGGAATCATGAAATACTATTCCACACAAAAGTTTATAAACATACTCAACCTTATCAAGATCCTCTATTATTATGGATATTACCTTATCTCTATCCTGACTAAAGCATTAACATAATATAAGACTCCCTTAACTGATAAATCTCTCTCAAAGTTCTATTAAACAAACTACACAATACCTTTTAGCTCCATGGATAAATATTCTACGAACTTCAGATAAATACTATATCCACTTTATTGTTGCTTAACTTCTTGGTTCATGCTTCTAAATTTAGATTATATGTTGTCATAGGATTCTGAGAAAGGATCTGATGGCACATCTGACTTTGGCTTTATGCACAATTTTCATAAATAAGAATGAACACTATCAAACTTTGAAACTTAAAGGCACTGATGGGATCCTTTTATGCCTACAAACAATCTAATAACTATCTGTGCGGACTGTGAAAATTATATCAGTAGGGATTTAAGCTTGACTATTTTTGTTACCTCAAAAATAAAGTAGAGTTGGCATGAATGGAGCAATGTAAGAATCAGTATAAGTTTCTTAGAAAACATCTCTACTGTATAATCTAAGATATGAAAGAATGAAAATATTTCTTAAATGTCTTGTAGGCTCTCGAAGAAAATTATAGATGTCTCCATACCATTACGCAAGACACTACTAGACACTACTTCATATACACCCTCGGGAACTTGAACTCTATGCTCTGATACTATGTTTCACAGAACCTGAGACTACCCTTAAGTCGTAACGCGGTGCTTAGAACCACAATTGATCCCACACTAACCGATGTACTAGAATATACTTGTGCAACTAAATTATTATACATATAAATTCTAAACAACTGAGTGGAAACATAATCATTATGAGATAATCTATTTTAATACATAACTAATCAAAGTTTACAGCACAAAAATTTGAGAGAGAGGAACTTAAATTATAAATATTGTCTTTGACTAACCATCTATTAAGCCTCTTCTATACTGACTATAGGTAGGTGGGACATGCCTCCATCTATCTTAAATTAGTACATAAGAATAATGAAAATAAAATATATAAACAAAAACTGAATTAAGTCCTCCAAATAATAGAACTCATCACCTGCTGGCTAAATACTGTGAACTATCTAACCATGGTGTATGGGATACATATGGTACCTACATTATGATGAAATGTATCCACAAATGAAAATATGTAGTCAGTACTTTGGAATGTCTTTAGTATGTGAGACATGCACTAAATCATGGAAATACTTAATGTATGCTTTAAAACTGAGGGTATGACCTATTTGCTAAAATATGCATTTAAATCATGAATGTATGTAAAAGTTGTAAGATATTAAAATTTCTATATCTTGAGATAAAAAAAAATTATGAAAGTGGTAGAAACATGAGTAGCATATGCAAATCTTAAGTTAAACCTGAATATAGGGAAAATCGTACTGGGGATCATGGATGAATATTGAGCATGAATGCAAGAACATGTAAAATGAATGCATGGCCAAGTGAAGCATATGCTAAAATAATCTGTAAAACTGAATAACTAAATAATTGATAAGCCAAAAACTTGATCATGCAAATCTGAGCTGATGCGGATTTAATATTGAACTAAAATTGTGGGAGCTATCTACAACTGACATGCCTCAATCTGAGCTATTCAGGGTCCATCCTGTAACCCCAGTTTGAAAGGTGTCAATACCTTGCCATGGGTACTGGCACTCACAGTGTTTATCCACAATACTGATGTCCCGAAGGACGGGTTGTCACCTTAATCTAAGGTGTAAGGAAGACCTCTTATAATCTATCCTGGCTACGTAGTTCTAGAACTTAGGGATTGGTACTAAATGTCTCACCCTAAGTTTGAAGAGAAACCTTTATCCCTAAATTTGCTCGGTTCTAAGTTCTACTCCAAACTGAACAGACAAAAAAGCATAAACTAGTACATCCATTGATAACTAATTTTCTCAAATATGGTATTTTGAAAATGGCAGTGCATCTACAATCTGAATATAATGATAAAAATATGGTCTAAAAGACTTGTAACTTTAAAATATAACACATGCATAAAAATATAGGTATCAGTGTTCATAACCTACCAGCACTGAATAATAAATTATATATAATAACATCATTAAAATACTATAAGGAAATTCATGACTCAGAGACCTAAAAGATAGTGTATATCACTAAACTGATGAAATCCATGATTATGAGTATAAGAATATGCCAAACTTATGTCTCATAAATACACCTATGATCATTTCTCATTAGTAAAGTAATGAGGCTCAGGAGGGAGATTAATCTCAGCCAAAGATTTATAAGCTCTTTGAGATCTTGCATCATACTGGTGATATGGCTTATGAGTTAGCTTTACCTCCTAATCTGTTAGGTGTTCACCATATGGCACATATGTGTATGTGCAGACAGTAGTACATTTTAGATGAGTTTCATGTGCTTCAATATCATAATGTTTCATTTGAGGAGGAGAATTTGCTATTCTGGATAGACAGGCGTAAAAATTGATTCTGAAAAATATAACATTGATAAATGTTTAATGGAGGTATCAATTAACTGAGGAAGATATTAGGGTATTAATTATCCATAAATTTATAACCATTTAGCTATGTTTTATATCATTGCTTTTGTGGATGCAAGCCCTGTTTAATAGTAGATGATGTAATAATCCTCTTGGTCATTTTTTTGATATCATGTATTTTCCCAGTTTGGCCCTTATAATACTTTTATAGAGTGTTTTTATCTGCAGTGATAGATGGCTCAATTCTTTGAATATTTATTTGAGAATTAAGAGAGTCTTACAATTTTGAAGTTTTAGAGTTGAAGTTGTTTGACTTAGGTTACCATTTGCTAAAGATGGGTTTAGATGGGAATTTTGTTAGTTCCATTAGTTCTAGAAGTTGTCTTTTTTTATTTGTATGACCTTTGGTTAAATTGTTGAGGTTTTCTGACTTATTTTATGCACATAGTTTCAATTTTACAATTTTATTTAATGTGTTAAATCTAATCAACATTTTATCAAGATACCTGATGCACTATAGAAATATAGCACTTTCAATGCTTAAAATGAGGAAAATATGCAAGTTTTTGAGGTTGTTTTGTTAGATATGATGCGTTTTGGGTATGTTTGGTAGAAAATCATATTTTGGATTCTAAGTTCATGAAAATCATGAAAAAGGTGTTTTTTGATACTTATGAGAGAAATTATGGATGTTCGTGACACTTTCCCCATTGTTCGTGACCAAAACATGTGTAGGAATTGAAGAAGATCTTAAAGAATAACTTTCTGCACATGCTAAGTCAACATGCAGACCACATATAGCAAATGTGGACCACATGTGGTAAAAGAATGTGTCAGAAGTCCAAAATACTGAGAGTTAACCTGCAGGAAATTTTTTTCTGAAACTTGCAGTTTTACCTAGAGACTGGAGACATTATCCATCCTGTTTTACCTCCAAAGGTAAAGTGTAATATCTCTAGTGCTATAATCCTGTGCATATACTTAAAGGGTGTATTTGCGGGGTTTCCTAAAGACAACGTAATTATGTATCTAGTAAATTTTATGGGTATTTGCACTTCATATACCATACATTGGGTAGATTAGGAGGCACTAAGACTGAGATTGTTTTTATTCCCTCTTAATGGAGAAACATCTTTATGGTTATGGTAAATTCCAAGAGAATCCATTACTATATGGAACAAGCTTCGCAGATAACTCTTGATCAGATTCTTTCCTCTATTAATATTTTTGTAGATGAAAGAAGAGAATTATAATTTCAGGAAGCTGTAGTCAAAATATATTTATGAGGTATAGTTTAAGTCTAAGAAAAATCTTAGAATGGTGCCCAACAACTGAATTTCAAGGACGATCTTAGTGGAAATATTTTATACATCCCAAACTATTTGTTCCAAAGCCATGGCAGACATTATCTATAGTCCAGTGTGTTGGAATCTAATACTTGCCCAATTGCTTTTACTTTGGTCTAGGATAGTCAAGTAGGAGATGATCATAGAACATTTTTGTTCTGAGTCCACTCAAGCCTAATGTCCAACCAAAGAAGGTATGAATACCTTTGATTTGAATGTTTTAGCCTAATTGACCCTTTTTCTTTTATTACACCAATTTCACCTTCTCGTTTCATCTACAATTAACCTGTATTTGCCCTGGTCCTCCTTAGACACTGTGCACCTCAACTCTGGTAAATCGTCAAAGTTGAGGGTGGCTATTATAGGGGTGCATAGGAGAAAATGAATGTGAAGAAATATGGGTAGTAAGAAAAATGGAAATAGGATAGGATAAGTGAAAATAAAAGAAAACAAAAGAGAGAAAAAAATTGCAAAGAAATGAGAATAAAATAAATAAGAGAAGAGAAAGTGAGAAATTAATATTGTACCTGATCCAGCCAAAATATGTTAAAATAAAAAGGGAGACATATGGGCAGAAAAAAAATGAAGAAAAATAGAAAAGAAAATAAGTGGACTCTGAATAATGTCCACTTATTCAGCCGAATAAAGTCCTTTAGTGATACGATCCCGATTATTTCAAAACTTAGGAAACGAGTAAATGGGCAAGATTATGGTATTTTGTATACACTGGTGATACTTTGTTGTGAGCGATAACGTCGTTTGATATATTTATGAATAATTTTATTTTAACTGAGTAACTGAGATTTCTTTGACTGTGAGTGCACATGGGTTATGCTGTAAAGTTTCTTGAAAATTTGGTTAATGTGGTTTGTGTCTATGCCCAGTTTACTGTGACTAATTTAATGCCATCATCAGATTACTTCATGTTACTCTATGTGCCTGATCCATATACACAACTTGATTCATGAAAAAGTTAAAATTCGGTAGGGGATAAAAATATTGAAAACTGAATTCAAAATCATTGCCATAGGTATCTAGGGATCCGCTTGTGTAAGCATCATTGTGTTTTGTTATAATTTTAGGTTTTGTTTTTCCAATGGACACGCAAAAGTCTAAGTAAAGGGTGTTGATGCGCATGGAAATTCGGTAGTTTTAATGCTTAAAATAAAGAATTTATTCTTGTACTGAGGTTCTTTTAGTGGATACGATGTGTGTTTGGGCTTTTTACGAGTGAAACATGTCTATATTTGTATTGTATTTAAATTGGTAGAAAAGGACATAAATAATACCAAGTTTGCAGATGGTACGATTCACCTTATGAGTCATCAACACATCATACAACTCGTAGGATGACTCGTAAGTACAACAGAAACCAAAGTCCAGTAGAAAAGCTAAGTACAGGAAATATACGAGTGGATCATACGAGGCTTAAGATGGGGATACATGTAATTTCAACCAAACATAAAAAGAACAAAAACTCAGGCTACAATTCAAAGTTGATGTATTACAAGAAGACGAGTAGGAATTCTGAGTACGACTCAAAAGATCAAACCATTAGCAGACTAGTGTTCAGATGATTAAAGAAAGAAGTCCCAAGCGTTAACAACTGAAGGCCATTATTCGTATGGTTAAGGTATGACTTGTGATCGAAATTCGTAAAGCATAAAGTTGATACCTTGGAAGATCAAACACTGGAATGGATTCGAGAGGCATGATACGATTCGTATGAAGAGCATACAAGTGGATGAGCGAGTCGTACCATGTGCTGACATTGCTTTTACTATACTATTTTTAATAGGATCTCTGATATTTTTAGAGATACTATAAATACCCTAGGGTTTATCTTTTATTAGGTTATATTCTTTGATATCTTTTTACGTTTTATTATACTCTATTACATACTTTTGCATTGTTCTTGAGATTTTAGGTAATTATTCAATAGTAGATTCTTGATTTTATTCTTCTGATTATTGTGAAAATAATTATGTGCTTTATTTATTTATTATCATGGGTTCTTGCATAACCATGCGCAATAAACTTCCCTAAAAAGGGTTATGGGAACCCTGATGGATTAACTACGTAAGGGAAGTGGGTGATTTTTCTATTCCAAAATAACTGCATGTATCATAAACTTCTTCATCATAATAGACCTTAAAGCATCTACAAAATCTTGAGTCTTTACTGTATTCTCTAACGTCCTCACAAAGGAGTTTGAGATTGGGAAAAGAGGAAAAAGACAATAATTTGATATTTGTGTCCATCTTATTATTCCATCATCTCATCTAATAAAATTGAGATGCAAAAGGTGAAAGTTGAACTGAAGTCATAATGACGGAGAAATAAAGTGATGCCTTAAGACTCACAAGTGAAACGGTCAGATATATCGATATGTTCATAAGATTGTTGATAATACATATCTTGTCAAATATACATACAAAACAACAAAATAGGTTGGTTGAACACGAGAATCTTACAAATTTAAGAAGCCAGGGGGAACAAAGTCCTAGTATTCATTTTCCATTATCTACAATCTCAAAGCATTCAAGTTTGGTCACTACTAACTGATTATTTAAAAATCCTCCCATTTACTTTACCACACTGCTCGTGAATTTTGTCAAAGTTAAGCAACTGTTCAATGTATTCTCTGTGGATTCAATCCCAACCTAGTTGGGTTACTATATTTGGCATCGACCACAACATACTTCTTTGGAAGTTAGTTTTGGGCGACATCAAAGGATAGGGTGCATGTTCAGACCACAAATAGTCATCAACTCTTTTTTCTCCTATTTTATTCGGGCTTTGGTTTTAGTGTTTTCAAACATACTATAAATTCCCTTTATGCGCTTTTAGTAATGTTACACACTCTTTCTACTCACAAATATATTTTATTTCGATATTTGATTTTAGTCTTGGAATTCTCTTGTATTGACTTAGGTTGAATAATTAAGTTATATTTTTTTATTTTCACTTATTATTGTTTTTTCATCTTCTGCTTTCAATAAGGAATGTTATTGATTACTTCACAAGCATGAGTGGCTAAAAGCCCTTAGCTAGGGTCATGGAAACCCAAGTGGATTGAGAACTAGGGGAATTGCTATTATTTATTTTAACCAATACCCATGGATGCATTGTATTATCTTTACATTAATAGTTATATTAGAAATTGCAAACTTTAGGACGCCTCCTAGACTATTTCTACTTACTCCAAAAGAGGAGTAGTGACTAGGAAAATATAATGACAACAGTAATTTGTGGTTTAACTATCGATCCATGCTACTACATATTATCTAAGTATGATTGTTAGGTTTCATCTAATAACTAGAGGCTCAGAGGATAATATTTAACTAGGATAAAGATAAGGGTTAGTAAGGCGAAATCCTGAGACTCAAAAAATAAAGGGTGAAATCTGTCTACTCATCCAAAAGACTGTATATTGTACACTACTTATTGATTTTGTATGCAAGATATTGGGTTTGTTCAACATAGATATAATAATCCTATGGAGTTAATAAGTCAGGGGGATCACAATCCTAGTGTTCACCAACACTGATTACAACCAATGTTGATACTTGCTCTTTGTTCGTTATTGCTATTAAAAACCACCCATTTACTTTTTCCAGTTTTGCCCATTAATTACAATAGTTGAGAGAAACGATTCCACTCATTCCCTTGGATTTTGACCCTAACCTTTGTTGGGTTACTATATTTGGTTGTGAACTTATCATCTTCTAAGAGGATGTGTAGCTTGGACCTCAACAACACCTGTGGTTAGTATTTTTGATAATTCTGGAATGTTAAATCTAACTAAGTACCAGATTTTGTTTCTCATTATTATTCAACAAATGAATCTTGAACATTTTTTCATGATTTTATTTTTTTCAAGTAAGTTGTTAGTAAGGTTGCATCAAGTGCAACTGCATATGCAGTGTAACAACATTAATCATTAGATGGGATCTTAACCTTCCCAAATCCTTGTTAATAATTCGCTACCTTTAGTTTATTTCTCAGTTCGAGCAAATCAACATAAGGCGGGATTTATTGTTTGCAATTAATAAATAACAATCATAACAAAGGAATTATCAAGATGTCCCCACAATCACTCAAATAACCGACTATTAAATCCATGGAGGAATAATCATAGATCCCACAACCCTAGTTATGGGTTTTAGTGCCATAAGAAAAAAAAAATATAGTAACAATTATATTCATCATTCAAAGTAATTAAACTTACAAAAGATGAAGTCTGAAGTTGATTCTCTTCTAAGTTCAAGAGAAAATTCCACAACGAAATCAAAGAGTTAAAAATAGAATTCTAAGTTAAATGCCCCCAAAGAGAGGTGAACTCCTTTGGAATGAGTTCCAGCCATTTCTACTTTTTTATGAAATCCGTAGAACTTGTCCATAAATACTTCAGCCCAATTATAGAAACAAAATCACAGATCACAACTTTTTTTCTCGGATAGATAACGTCGTAAGTGACGGCTTATCAGGAGTCTGATGCCTTATCAGGAATGTCGCCAGCTCCTCTTCACTTTTGACAATCTCTGCCTTAGGTTGACGATGAGGCATGATGTCTTATCAGAACTTTGACAACTTATCACATACGTTATCGATTATTTACTTTAAATCCTATTCACTGGCTAAGCCTAACGACAATCCTGATGGCTTATCACACTTCTGATGGCCTATCACAGATGTCTTCATATATTCCATCTGAAGTTCATTCTCTATCTAAGGCTGACAGCAACTTTGATAGCTTATCACGAGGCTGACGACTTATCTGACAAGTCATCAGCTATAGTTCCCTCTCTACTTGCTCAGAAATCAACTCTTTTACTTCCATTATTGCTGGTTCTCTTGTATCTTGACTTTTACTACAATATCAAAGAGAAAACAATAAAAAACGACAAAATTTGCTTAAGACTTTATAATTATTCTCAGTTAAAAGCCTTAAATATGTTAACATCTGCTCACACATCATAAGCTGGTTGATTAAGTGACCTGGATTTATAGGTAGAGGGTTTCTACAAAGATGACTATCCTATAAAGTGGAAATCTCCTAATGACATGACCCAAACCGAGACCTTATCATAATGGGCATTGCAAGTCCAACCAGGACTAGGGACCACCCCCGATACTCAACCAAACCTCTAAGCACATACCCTGAGTCAAATAAATTCCAAGCATATAACAAGATAGAATTTATTACAAGATGGAGAAAGAAAGACAAGATGTTTTCATGTAGTAGTTAAAGAAAGAAGATCTATATTAAGAATTCAAAGAATCAAAGATGGAGAAGGGAGTTGGCTGGATAACCAGGAGGAAATAGTAGAAGCAGCAAAAACCTTTTTCCAAAAGAAATTTGTAAAGCAGGAGGATGTTGAAGATTTCTCAATGTTGGATGTACTACCAAAGTTAGTAACAAAAGATTAGAATGGACTGTTGAAGAAAGTTCCAACTATTAAGGAAGTACAAGTGGCAATAATGGGGTTGAATAAAATTAGTGTAGGTGGTCCATATGGCATTATAGGTACATTATATCACGATGCATGAAGTTTAATTTTGAAGTATCTACATCTGATGATCATAACTTTCTTCTATGGATATCAGATTCAAAGGTTTATTACTCTTACAAATTTGGTTTTAATTCCAAAAAAGCTAGTAGTAAAAACCTTTTTACATCTTAGACCTATCTCAGTTAGCGATTTTGTGAATAAAATCTTCTCAAGAATTACTCATGAAAAGATTAAGGGTATTCTTCCCGATATAGTATTTGAGGAACAAGCTGGTTTTATTGAGGGAAGAAATATAGATGAGTATATTTTTGTGGTTCAAGAAATAGTCTCTAAAATTAGGAAAAAGTGAAAACCTCCTATCATGGTGATGAAACTTGATATGATGAATGTATATGATAGGGTAGATTAGTTTTTTCTGATGAAGCTGCTGAGGAAGATTTGTTTTGTGAAGAAATCATTGATATAGTTTTCAGAATAATGGCAAATAACTGGTATTCTATATTGCTAAATGGACAGCCTAATGGTTTCTTTAAATCATCTAGGGGTCTAAAGTAAGGTGATCTAATTTTACCTACATTGTTCATCATTGCAGCAGAGGTATTTTCAAGAGGTTTGAAAGAATTGCTTTTCAAGAAAGAATTCAGACCTTTCGGGATGCCTAGAGGGAGTCCAAGAATCAATCATATTGCATTTGTAGATGATATGATTATACTTTTTAAGGAAAATTTAATTACTTTGCATCTGGTCACATCAACTTTGGAGAGGGATGAAAGGGTTTCAGGTCAAAAGATTAACAAGGAGAAAAGTGCCCTCTATCTACATGGGAGTATTTCTAAAGGTGCAGTGGTAATGACAGAAGTAGCAAATGGTATATTGAGATAGGAATTTCCTTTCAATTATTTGGTATGTCCTATATTTTTAATTAGAAATAAGAAGGTGTACTACTAAAAGATTATGAATAGAATTAGCAACAAGTTGCAAGCATGGAAAGGAAAGTTGTTGTCTTTTGGAGGTAAGGTAGTCTCGATTGGACATGTGTTGAAAAACTTCCCATACATTGTCTCTTTGTTAGGATTCACCCTAAGAATGCCCTCAATACTATTCAGAAGATATTTGCTAAGTTATTTTGCAGTAGTACCATAAGGGGTAGGGGAAGAAATTGGGTATCATGGTCTACTATGTGTTTACCGGAAGCAGAAGGAGGCTTGGGTTATAGGTTTCTTCATGATGTATCAACAACTCTCTTTTGTAAATTGTTGTGGAATTTTATAACTAAGGAGTCTATCTTGAGTGAATATATGTTTAATAAATATTGCAAAAGATATCATCCTAAAGAAGTTGTGTGGAAAGCAGGAGGAGGCTCTAAAGTATGGAAGATGATGTTGCAAGTCAGGGACCTTATTGATCATCTTATTATATGGAATATTATAGGATGATATGCTCATATATATTATGGAAATTGGAGTGGTTTAGGTGATTTTTATTCTATTATGTAGGAAAGAAAAGAATAGGATGATCAATATCAATGTGTGAGGATTTGATGACTAATGAGTACTGGAATGAAGAACTAATGAAGAATTTTTTTACTGGAGAAATAGTGGAACATGTTGTACATAATGTAAGATCATCACAAAAATCAACACAAAAAGCAATATGAAGTCTGGAAGAAAGAGGAAATTTCATAGTAAAATCAGCATGGCAATATGTGAGACATAGAGAGGAGCATAATGAATTTTATAAGTAGTTATGAATTAAAGGGTTGCCTTATAAGATTGTATTTTTTATGTGGATAATGTGGAAAGGGAAGATTTCTGTAGATAATACTATAAGGAGATGGGGAATACATGGGCCTTCCAAATATTAGTGTTGCCAAAATCCAGTACAAGATACCATATCTCATATGCTATTGAGATCTTATTCTACTAACAGGGACCTGGTCCTACTTTTCTTCTTTTACAGGAAGTAACATACAATGGATAAGATTAAGAGAGACAATACTTACATGGTGGGATGCTTAGGTAAAGTAAAGGGAGAAGGTATATAGAGAAATGCCAGTAATCATATTATGGGAATTATAGAAGAGGTGAAATAATTTTAATAATGAAGGCAAAGGGGTGACAGCGCATAGGTTGATATTTAATGTTATAAGACACCTAAGGATGCTGTTGAAAGTTAGAAAGCCAAATTTGGAATTCCCTGTTGAATGGGCATCAATTCTACAATAGCAAATTCAATTGAAGCCTAAAGTTAGAGTTAAAGTATTGTTATGGGATTTTCCAGAGAAGGTTTGGTGTAAATAAAACACTGATGCAACATTAAAAGGGAACCCAGGGAGAAGTTCATGGGCTTTTTGCTTGAGAGATGTACATGGTGATTTAATACATACAGAAAGGACAATAGTAGAGGACACAGATAATATAGAAGCTCAAGCCAAGGACAATGTAATTATTTAGACTGATTCTTTAGCCATGCAAAAGTTTTTAAATAAGGAATGGGAAAGTCCATAGAAGATACAAGACAAAATTTTTTAGATAAGGCAATTACTGTCAAATAAGCAAGTACAAATACATCATATTTTCAGAGAAGGAAATCAACTAGATAACTACTTGTCTAATCTAGAATTTGAACATGGGAAATTTCATTTACAACATTCAACCAATTACCAAGTTCAGCCAGAAAGATTCTTAATAGTGACAAGCAACAATGCCTATATTTAAGGTTAGTACCAACAAAGTGGTAAGGGGACCGTAAGTTCTACAACAAGTTATTTCACATATATCTTATTTACATCCTGAGAAGGTAAACAAAAGAGTTAATTAGCCACTTAGGTTATCTACACCAGCAACCAAAAAGTGAATTTCAGCAGATTGGGGATCATAAGGTCAGATAAACTTAAAGCGACTGAGTAACTTGTCACTATCTAAATATTAGTGAGTCCAAGCATCCCAGTATCTCCATCCCAACTATACCTGCAGCTCAAGAAGGATAAGTTTATTAAGTGCAAGATACAGGGTAGTCAACAAGCTCAATGGTGGAAATAACTTACTTAGAGAAAAGAAGAAGCCTCAATGGACTAGACCCGATGTGTTAGCACCAAAAAGCATCGCCAACATCCACAAAACTAGAGATCTCAACTTTGACATTAGTAAGGAAATCATCAATTCAGGTCCTTGGCACAGGACGAAGAAAATTACTTACTAATGCAATCTGGAAAAAGCTTCAATCTAGAAAAGAAGAAGGAATTAAAGAATAACAAAGATAAATATGATGAAAGAGGCAGAGAGGAGAGGATCTTAGCTCTAATCTCTTATTTAGAAATGCTACTCACTATTTATATGTTTTCATTTAAGGCCGAGTTGAATTTTTGGGCTGATTTATCCTTACTTTTAGCTACTGTTATTTGTTGGACTATTTGGATGGATTGGTCCATCATGGTTTAGACATTTTATTTATTAATAAATCCAAAAATTAAACCAAAAAAGGAGATAGCATATATTACAATTCCAAACTATAGGATAGGTCCATGACCATGACCAACCCAAGCAAGTCGCACAAACTAATATCTAACCAATAACCAAAACCAAACAATAACAATAACCAAGTATAAGTCCATAACATAATATGATGGAACAATCATAAATATAGTCAACAAGGTATGAGTCCTAATACCAATGCTAGTACAAAGGATGACACCAATACCAATACCACCCATATTAGTAGTTCCACAAAGCCTCTAACCGAAAGTAAAATAATATCCGGTTAGGACATGTCCCCAAACATAGCCAAAACAATGTCTATAAAATTACCAAAGTATGTGAAAACATCAATGACATGAGATGGATCCTTTCAAAATATGGAATCTCACCACTTCAATCCAACTATGCTAATCTCGAGTCCAAGCACTAAGTTGGAGGAGTAGCATGGTTTGTTCCTCCATCGAGTAGGGATTCAACGCCCAAACATAGGTTAGCAAGTGAACGCTAGCATGCACTCAGAAAAAGGATAAAATAGTTCCAACTTTTAAAACCAAGTAACCAACCATATGCATTCACAACTATACATATATATATATATCCATGCCAGGAAAGGGAACTGGGTTTTAGCATATCTTAAAACCATTAACCTGGGTATGTGTAGCTTAACCATCCTAGAACCAACCACAGACTATATGGGTCCAGTTTTACCCTCTAAATGGGTCCCGATGCATGTAGCCACATGAACAAAAGATATCATAGGAGTAGGGGACTCGAGTACCATTCACTTTCCATGAAACATATTAACAAGTATAGTTAGGGATTTTCGTGTACCCCATAAGTATTATATATGGTTGGCATGACTAATCCTCATGTCGACAAATACGAGTTTCTAATTTCTGTCCATTCGAATCACACCTTCACGGTTAGCTATCACACCACTCCATTATTCCCAGTTAAAACCATTACCACATAACCAAACCACCATTCAATTTATTATTAAGCAAGGCTATAAGTAGTGGTATCGTCATACCGACTATAGCTTGCAAGCAATGTCCTTAGCCATCATTTTTATGAAGAAGGGATTCCCATGTACCATAGATTACATGATTAAGTTGACTTGGGGGATTCCCATGCACCCCACAAGTGATCATTATTATGTTTGCTTGGGGGAGTCCCTTGTACACCATAAGGTTTTTGATTAGACCAACCATATCCAGCAACACCTTACCATCTAACCATTGCATAATATTTAAACAATTTATATCATTTAGAGTTCCATTACCAAGTTATACCATGACATAGTTCCATTAAAAGTCCAAAAATGTAGTAAAAGCATTCTCATTGGCTTTTTAACAAACACAATGGAGGCATAGTGTTTCCAAAACCAAAAACAAGTACCAATTAACCATTCCCATGAAACTAAATGTCCAAACAACCATTAAAACATGTAAATCCATCATAAATACATGAAAAAAAACATAACAAAGGATTGATAACCTAAAACCCAAACAATTACTTGAAAACTTAAAACCATACAATAATTATGCCATAAAAACAATTCATAAAATATTTCTTTAGTTGAAACTAACAATGAGGGAGGAGTAACATGCCTTAGATTATGAAAATGACAAGGAGAAACATCCTTGTAAGCCCCAAATTTATCCTATTGATGAAACCCTAGTCTTTCTTAACCCAAGAGCTGTGAAAGAATTTGAAAGTGTTTTAAGGGAGTTTGAGTGATTGGAAATAGGTTAAATGATGTCCCAAGAGTGATATAAGTCATGGGGACTTAAGAGGTTAAGAGGGGAAATGTCTAGATTACCTTCAACTTAAATTACACAAAAGTTTTGAAGGAGGGTACGACTCCACAATACCATATGTACCCAATAGTATGAGTGGTACCCACCACTCATACCTTAAGCATTCCTTGGACCCCAACACTTTCCAATGTACGACCCCCAAACTAGATCGTTGCCAAACATAAAATTAGTATTATGCAATGGTAATCTAGGGAGAATTATGACAGGTTGACACTGTCCAACATACGAGTTAGACTATACCACTCGTACCCTATCTCATGACTCATGGTGAGCCACTTGTACTCAGATACCAGTTAAGTTACTAAGTTTTAGATTAATTGAAGAAAAACCCAAACCTATGACCCATCACCCTCATACGTCTCATACCCACCTAAGTCGTACCCATTATGAAAACTCAACTACCCAATACCACTCAACACTAGACAACATACAACTGGGTCACTTCACTAGTACCCTATGATATGACTAGTACCCCTTAGTCGTATGATGTCTAGAAGCCAAAACATAGTAAATTTTCTAAAGATCAAAAACTTGGGTGTTTCACGTACGTGGCTCCTTGTCTGCTTTAGTATAAGGGACAGGTCTGAAGAGTCCCTTTTAATCAGTACTAGACCACTTTAGCTGTGAATAGTTATATGGTAAGTGGTTTCTTAAGAGGCACCTGGTAGGCATTAAATCTTTTACCAACCTAATTTTCTTCCTATTTTTCCACAAGTTTATGTGCTTGGAGCCCTAGTTTCATGACCCGACCTGTGGACCTGGCTGTGACGGGCATCTCAAACTATGAAGTCCAAAGATACCCCTTCTCTGCCGAACCCACTAGTGATATTGTTCGCTCTGGACTCAGGCCCGCACAATTTTAAAATGCATCACTAGGGAGTAAGGCTTGCTTACTTATATACCCAGTATCCCTCCTGTGTTTTACCGATGTGGGACTCTTTTCTAAGTTGGGGTGTTATATAAACCCCTCTTATGGACTCAGCATCCTCGCTGAGGTTTGCCCCACAAAATGGGATTTGCCTACACTCAAGACTGAGGTTTTCCCCACCTTATCAAGATTTGCCTTCACTCAGTTTGTACTCTGGCCCACATCGATAGGGACGAAAAAGAAGAATATTTGATACTATTCTATCATGACCTGACCCTGGGCCCTAGCCTTAACAGGCATCCCAAACCACGAAGGCTCAAGATACCCCTTCTCTACCCAACCCAGTAGTAATATTGTCCATTCTGGTCTTAGGCATGGACGACTTTAAAATGCGTCACTAGGGAGTAAGGCTTGCTTAATTATATACCCAGTATCCCTCCTGTGTTTTACTGATGTGGGACTCCTTGTTAAGTTGAGGTGTTACACCTAGAGAGTGTGGGATGCTTGGAGAAATATTACTAGGCTATTTTGTGTGATTGTGAGATTAAATCATTCGTTTATTCTCATAATTGATGGGTTTATTTTAACACCATTTGAGATTTGAATTTACCCATTCTTGAGGGTATATATTCCTTGAGCATAGGGGGACGTGTTCACGGTTTTGGAAGTGCAATTTCATAGGCAAGCCTTACATAAGATTTTTACATAATTTTGACCCAAAGAATAAAACTGCAATATGGATACTATTGTTCTTGTATTGATGAATCAATTATCATTTTGATTGCGTGGATTCATCCAAAAAATTCTCAAAAGTTTAAATCAACGATTTAGCAGATTTCACCAAGCTTTTTTCAGTGTCCAGGTGTGCTAGGTTAAACCTTCTCATAGATTGGGATAAGTTATAGCATATTTAATATATTGTGCTAGATACGGGTTGTGAATTAAGACTTGGAGTTTTATTTAGCATAAATTAGATTAATTAGCCGATTTAGGGACTGTAATTAGGCGGCATAATTAATGTAATTATTCATTCTTTAGGTAGAATTGATATCTTTGGACGAAATTATGGCTTAATTAAGATCTAGTGGTGAAATTAGATACCTTGGCCTAGTTCAGGTAAAATTTACCATAATATGGATTCGAGGATTAGGATTAGGCCATGGTTGCAATTAACTCCTTATAGATTCAAGAGGCATATTACATTATCTAGATTTATATTTTTGAGTCAGTGGAGGTTTTAGAATTACGATGCTTATTTCTAGATTAGATCATGGGAGATAATGTTAGTTTTGGTTCGATTTTGACTATTATGATATTAAGACCAGTTTGAATTAAGAAAATAATGATATGCATTTTGGTTCAATCCTAACAAATTATCATATGACTTTTGGTTCATGTCCAACCTTAGGAGATTATTTATGACCGTTATGGAACCGGTTCAAGTTTGGAATTTATGGTGTGGATGGGGTGTATGGTTAGGATTACGAGCTATGTTTAATTAATATAATTCAAGTTACTATTTCTCTTTGGTTGCACCTTTCGAGATTATGGAGGCCCTCATTGAGTTATTTAATTTATTGCACTTACTGACTTATAGGGGCAGTTATTTAGATATAGTTGTGACATTCTTTATTATTATTATTCTGATTATTTATTTATATTATTGGATCATTATTCCATGTTTTCCCTCTTATCTTGACTTGGCTTATTTATATCGCATTTTATTGTATTTATGTTATGATTTAGTATAGTTAGACGAGGATACCTACTGAGTAGCTCAGTTAGCTGATAATGCTTATTAAATACCCCTGCCTTAGGTACTCATACTACACTTAAGTACCTTTTTCGTAAAGATTTGAGAACTAGATACCTCTCTGACATTGAGATTCGTGTTGGTTAAAGTTTGGATATAGGGTGAGGTTTTAAAGCCAAAGTTGACATTTTCACCTTCTTTTTTGTTGGTCTTTTAATTTTTGAGACTGATGTATAATTTACTTTTATAGAACTCATATTCTTTAGGACTAGTGGTTCTTGTACTGAAACTACAAGGTCGTGGGATTTTGTTACTCCATTTATTTCATTCCCCTTATAATATTATTGATGATTATTGCTTGTGAGTCTTTTACTTGGGTATTTTTGGCATTTATGCTATTTTTATCAAATAGACCATTACTTATAATTGTGGTCTATAGTTTTTTCTTACCCACTGGTGTGGTCAAGTAGGTACCATCATGACTCATAAATTGAGTTGTGAAAAATTCGTGTCAGGACAAGGTTCGCTAGTAATTTTAGTACAAGAGCAAGTGTCTAGTAGAGTCCCACCAATCAAAATGATGACATGTGTTTTTTATATTTAGATAACTATAGGACATTCATAAGATATCTTCACTTCCTTCATTAATTTCATGCTAAGAGTATGTAACGACTCGAGGCTACCCCTAGTTATGACACGATGCTTAAGGCCGCAAATGACCCCAAGCTAACCTATGAACTGGAACTTGTTATGAGCACTGTATTATGTAAATACTAAAATAGAATATGTAGAAAAATAAACTGATGAAACAAGATCAAAATTGAATATTGAAATAAATATAAATAACACATCTTGAAAAGAACTGATAACATCAGTAAGATAAACTGACTATCTAAACATCTAATTTGAAAGTTTGAAAGCCTCTAACATAAGGAGTTGATTGGACACGCTCCCAACTAACTTCGACTGACTGACATAAAAGTAACTACTGTGAATAACTGAAATAAGAAAAAACATCATCCTTGATAGATGATGACTCACCGCTACTACTACTAGGAAGATGATGGTTTTTCTAAGGATACATAGTGACCTATGTGTCTGAACATATATTATAAGACAATATAGCACAGAGAAAAGTATGCAATCAATATTTTGAATGTGTTGGAATGTGAGATAAGGAATACTAAAATACATGTGAGATCTGAACCTGGATGCATGAACGTTTAAAACTGATAATGTAAGACTAACTATAGCATGTACTAACATGATGTAAATAACTGAATAATCTATAAAACAGACTGAATAAGTGTTAAATCTTGTGATCCATGAACACATCTACATGAACCCCATAAAGATAATGCCTCCAAATCTTTAAGGCAAACATAACTACTCCCAACTCAAGATCATAGGTTGCATAATTCTTCTCATGGAATTTAAGTTGTATCGAGGCATAGGTTTTGACCTTACCTCTCTGCATTAATACACAACAAAGACTAATTATAGAGGCATCACTATACACTACAAACCCATCTGTGCCATCTGGCAAAGTTAAGACTTGAGAGGAAGTAAGTCGAGTCATCAACTCCTTAAAACTATTCTAACATGAATCTTACCTCTAAAATTTGATTTGTTTTTGGGTTAGTCTAGACATGGGAGAAGTAATGGAGGGAAATCCTTTAAAAACAATCTGTAATAGCCATTTAAACCCAAGAAACTCATAATATTTGATGGGGAGATGGGTCTAGGCCAGTTTCTCATTACTTTGGTCTTTTGAGGATCAACTCAAATGCCATCGCCGGAAATGATGTGATAGAGGAAAGCTACTAATCTCAACAAAAATTCATACTTACTGAACTTAGAAAATAATTGATGGTATTTATGTGTCTGAAATACATTTCTAAAATGGTCTACATGATCACACTCACTACAATAATAAGCAAGGATATCATCAATGAACACTATGATGAACATGTCCATATACGACTTGAACACCCTATTCATCAAGTCCATAAAAGCTGCAGAGGATTTTTTTACCCCAAAAGACATAACAAGGAATTCGAAGTTACCATACTGAGTTCTAAAAGATTTCCTTAGAATGTCATATTCTCTAACTCTAAGTTGATTAAAGATGAATTCGAGGTCTTTCTTAGATAAGTAACTTGCACCCTGAAGTTTGTCAAACAAGTCATTAATTCTGGGAGAGGATAGTTATTATTGATTGAGACTTTGTTCAACTGAAGGTAGTCGATACACATTCTGAGAGAACTATCTTTATTGCACACAAAATGGAATAGAGTTCCCCAAGGTGAAACACTAGGCCTTATTAAACCCTTATCTAAAAGATCCTTCAACTGTTCTTTTAGTTCCTTAAGCTCAGTTGGAGATTTTTCGTAGGGTGGAAAAGATATAGGATGGGTATCTACAAAGAGATCTATTCTGGTTTCAATTTCTCTTTTAGAAAGAACTCCGATGAGATCTTCAGGAAATACATCTAGGAAATTTCCTCTAGGAATTCTTTTACAACTGGAACTAACACAAGACTCAAAGTTTCAGAATTTGAGTCATTGACTCGAGCGAGATGGTAAATTCACCCCTTGGATATATCTGTCTTTCCTTAATCTAAGAAACACACAGACCCTTAATGACTGAAGTACTACACCTCCATTTAATAACTAGTTCATTAGGAAATTGGAACTGAACAACTCTATTCCTACAATCAACTGAGGCATAACATGAGTGGAGCCACTCCAGGTTGAGAATGACTTCAAAATTAGTCATCTCTAACTCCACAAGATCAATTGACATAACTTTCTAAGACACTATGATCGGGAAGTTTCTATATACCCATTTTGCTATAATAGATGTACCAACTTCGATAGACACTGAGAAAGGTCCACCAATATTTTGGGACTAAAACTAAAGTCTATATCTATATGAAGAGTCACAAAATAAAGTGAATCTATAGGGTCTAACAATGCATATACATGATCATGGAAAACATTCAATGTACCCGTAACCACATCAAGAGAAATTTCCTAATCAAGTTTACTATGGAGGGGTATATAATATATTCTAGATGAGCAATGCTAGAGATGGAACCTTACTGAGTAGGGCAACCTACTGGAGTTAAGGAAAATTAGAACTGGCCCTATCACGAATCTTTCCCCTTTTGATCAACCACTATACAAACCCTAATCTTGTCAACTGACTTACCACACCCAAAGCTCATATCACTACCTTCTCTGCACTCACCCTAATTATTCTTACCATACTTTATGCAAAGCAGATTGGTACAACTACTATTTGCACTATCTTGGGACATAGAGCCTGGTGCTCTATCTGGACTGTCCTACTTGAAACTTGGCACTGATGTACTAGCTGAAGATGGAACTGGAGTTGAAAATATTTGGTACAATTAAGAATAGTTACTACCTTCTGACTTCGGCTGTGAGAAGTTAAGGCCATATATTCTTTCCCTCTTATTCTCTCTTTACCTTTCTATATGCTTCTCCTTTTTAATCTGCTGGGCATGAACCATATGTCTAGAAAGGTCCAAATCAATCAACATGGTAGTCCTACACTCCTTGACCACATAATCAGATACACCAGGTACAAAAATCATCAACCTAGAATAAAAAAATAATAGTTGGAGCATACCTCATCAATTGAGTAAAATTGAGTGAGTACTCATTCACACTTATTTTTCCCTACTTTAAATTAATGAACTCTGAAACCTTTGATTACCTCAACTCTAATGGAAAGAACCAGTCTAAGAATGTCGTGACAAACTCTTCTACTTGTGGGTGAGCCTTCATCCCTAAGTTCTTTCGGTGCTAAATCCTACTCCTAACTGAACTGACACTGGTATTATTATGGAATTAACATGACATGGTACTATAATGATAAATGTTCAACATGAGCATGGTAGTCTGAACATGGTAATATAAATCATGACCTATCTGACTTGTAATGTGAAAATATAAATATGTATAAAAATTTAAGTATCGGGTGTTCATAACCCTCCAACACTAAATTATCATAAAATACATTATCAATGCTTAAATCCAAGGCGTGCAGATGATATGGTTGTACCAGTGAATAGGAATGTCAACAGAGATCATTAAGCTAGAATAAGACCCAAACGCAGACCTTTTGATGATGATGATGACGAATTGGATGAGGATGGTGCCACAGGGGCTATTATCCCTCCACCTTTAGCACCCGGAGACAAGTTCAATATTACTAGCACTATGATACAACTATTACAACTCAAAAGGTTATTTGGTGGACTTGCAGGTGACGATCCGAATATGCATCTGATTAATTTTAACTCAACATGCAAGTCATTTGACAATCCAGGGGTTGGACAAAATGTGATCCGACTGTGGTAATTCTCGTTGTATCTATCTGGAGAGGAAACTCTATAGTTAAATGGGCTAACTCCTGACTCTATTACCAATTGGAGGCAACTGAAAGACATTTTCCAAGAAAGATTCTTTCTATCGTCCAAGAGAGCACAATTGAGAGATGAGATAAGCAATTTTAGAAAGCTTCCAACTGAAGCTCTCCATGAGACTTTGGAGAGGTTCTAGAAGAAGCTTATGCGGTGCCCAAATCATCAGATGACCAATGTCCACTTGATTGAGATATTATATAGGGCCTTGAATTTGGTGACTAAGCCAGTGGTAGATAATGCTGCGGGTGGGTCATTCATGGACCTCACTTTTCTTGAGGAATCTGAAATGCTTGATCATATGACGAAGCAGAGTAGATCTTGGCATACTAGGGATTCTGAGGTACGAAGCTCTACTATATCTACTGGCATGACCATAGAACATAAGCGAAGGGAAGAGGAACGTGACCATGATATGGCTCATATGAAAATGCAAATGGACCTTCTTACTAAGCATTTATTATCAGGAAAGATAGAGAAGGTTAAAGTTGTTGCATCACATGGAAGAGCTGACTTTAATTTTGAGGAGGAAGTAAATTACTTGAATAATCAGGGGGTTTACGAGGTAGTGGCCAAGAAAACCAAGGTCGTAACTACTATGAAAAATCCAGGTACAAGGTCCGAGACCAAGGGAATTGGAAGAAAAAGAATGACAGGAGTGGTTTGTATGTCCCTCCTGGAAATCGTGAAGCTGCTGCATCTAACTCTGGGAAGATGTCCATGGAGGACATGATGTCTAAGCTATTGAAAGGAGTTGAGGCAACCAACACGGGAGTAGCTGAGGTAAAAAATGATTTGTCTTCAATGAATCAATTGGTTGACTTGCATTCCACTTCAATAAAATAGTTGGAGCATCAAATGAGTCAACTGTCCGCCGTATTTAATCAAAAAAAGTTTGGCACTCTACCAAGTGACACAGGGCAAAATCTAAGGAAAGATGGGTCATGTTTGGCAATTACTACCAGGAGTGGTAAGGTGTTGGAAAATCCATCCGTGGGTAAGCCTGTGGTTAATAGTATGGAGGAGAGTATTGTTGAAGCAGATTGTGATCATCCTGTAGAAGCTGAAAACCAGGATGAGATCATTCATAATACTACACCTAGCTATCAACAGTATGAAAACATTGATGATGAGAAGAACAAAGAAAAGAAAGTGGTTGAGAAAACTCTCCTAAAACCACCACCCCTTTTTCCTCAGAGACTAAAGAAGAAGGCTGATGATAATAAGTTTAGTAAATTCATGACCATGCTGAAGTAGCTGACTATAAATATGCCTTTGGTGGAGGCACTGGAGCAGATGCCAGGGTATGACAAATTCATGAAGGATCTTTTGACAAAGAAAAGGGAAACAAGCTATGAACCGGAAGATAATTTCCATCATTGCAGTGCGATTGCGACAAGTTCCTTAGTACAGAAGAAGGCAGATCCGGGATCTTTCACTATTCCTTGCACGGTCGGATCTTTGGATTTTGCTAAGGCTTTGTGTGATTTGGAGGCTAGCATTAATTTGATGCCTCTATCTATTTATAAAAAGTTGGGGTTGGGAGATCCTACTCCAACCAATATACGGCTCGTGATGGTAGATAGGTCAGTATAATGGCCTATCAGTATTCTGTATGATGTATTAGTGAAGATGGTTACCTTCATTTTTCCTGCATATTTTGTTACTTTGGATTGTGAGGTGGACTTCGAGGTGCCCATAATCTTGGGTCGACCTTTCCTCACAACCGAAAGTGTGTGTTGATTGATCTGCTAGTGAATGAGCTTTTATTTCGGATGAATGATGAAGTGGTACATTTTGATGTATGAAAATCAATGAAGAAGGACAAAGAAATGAATATGTTCTCTATTGTTGATGTTTATTATGAGGACGAGTAGGAATTATCTTTGGAGGAGGAGCTTACTGTTGGGTCATTGGTTGTTGTGCTTATGAAATTTGATCGTGAGGATATTGAGGAGTACGAAGAAACTGTTTGTGCTTTGATAGGAATGAGGTCGTATTCTTATGCCCCCAAGAAGCTTGATCTTTACCTTAAGAATCGACCTTCACCACCGGTGAATCCATCCATTGAAAAGCTACCGGTGTTAGACTTGAAAGAGCTACCCAGTCATCTGAGGTATGTATTCTTGGGTAGTGAAAATACACTACCGGTTATTATTGCTCCTAATCTAGGCGAACAATAGGTGGAAGCTCTCATCTTTATTCTTAAGAGATATAAGAGAGCTATTGGTTTGAGTATTGCAGATGTTATTGGTATCCCTCCTGGCATATGTACGCACAAGATTCAGCTAGAGGAAGATTGTATACCCACTATTGAGCGTCAGTGTCACCTGAATCCACCTATATAAGAGGTGGTGAAGAAAAAAATCATCAAGTGGCTAGATGTAGGGATGGTGTATCCAATCTCAGACAGTAAATGGGTGAGTCTTATACAGTGTATTCCCAAGAAAGGGGCATGACGGTAGTGGCCAACTAGAAGAACGAGTTAATTCCACTCAGTCCTGTCACAGGGTGGAGGGTGTGTATGGACTACCGAAAGCTCAACTCTTGGATACTAAGAGATCACTTTCCAATTCCATTCATGGATCATATGCTCGATCGATTGGCAGGTAGAGGTTGATACTATTTCTTGGATGGTTATTTCGGGTATAACCAGATATCCATTGCTCCTGAAGATCAGGAGAAGACGACGTTCACGTGCCCATATGGCACATTTTCTTTTGAAAGGATTCCTTTTGTTTTATGTAATGCACCGGCCACATTTTAGAGGTGCATGATGTCGATCTTCTCTAATATGGTTGAAGACACCTTGGAGGTTTTTATGGATGATTTTACAGTTGTCGGAGATTTCTTTGACTTGTGTTTGCTGAACTTAAGTCAAGTATTACAGCGGTGTGAAGAGTTTAACCTGGTACTTAACTGGGAAAAATGCCACTTCATGGTGAAGGAAGGCATTGTTCTCGGTCATAAAATTTCTGCCAAAGGTATTGAGGTAGATAGGGCCAAGGTTGAGGTCATTGAGAAACTACCTCCCCCCATCTGTGTAAAAGGGATGCATAGCTTTCTTGGTCATGTAGGATTTTATCATAGATTTATAAAAGATTTCTCGAATGTTGCAAACCCATTATGCAAACTTCTTGAAAAAGAGGCCAAGTTCTCTTTTGATGATGTCTACAATTAGGCGTTTGAATGCATTAAGCTGAAATTAGTGGAGACTCAAGTTATTATTACTCCGGACTGGACAAAGTCGTTTGAAATAATGTATGATGCTAGCGGGGTGGCGCTTGGAGCTGTGTTAGGCTAGAAAAAGGATAAGCTGTTTTATCCAATCTACTATGCCAGCAAAGCCCTGAATGGGGCTCAAAAGAACTACACTGTAACTGAACAAGAACTCCTGGCCGTAGTTTACGCCTTTGAGAAATTCAGAGCATATTTTCTAGGGACCAAGGTGGTGGTCCACACAGATCATGTATCTCTGAGGTACTTAATGGAAAAGAAAGATGCGAAGCTGAGATTGATCCAATGGGTCTTGTTGCTTCAAGAATTCTACTTTGAGGTAAAGGATCATAAGGGATATGAAAATCAGTTGACTGATCACTTATCCTGACTTAAATGTGAACAAGCAATCAAGGACAAGTTGGATATTGATGATTATTTTTCGGATGAGAAGATACTACCTGCTAAGCTCGAGTATATTCCGTGGTATGCTGATTTTGAAAACTTCATGGTAAGTGAGGTGATGCTAGATAATCTTTCTTTTCACCAAAGGAAAAAGTTCCTTCATAATGTGACCCAGTATTTCTAGGATGGGACCAATTTTTTTCGGTGATGTGCAGATGGTGTTATTAGGCGTTGTATCCCAGATGTGGAGATGATGAGTATTTTGGAAGCATACCACGCTTCACCTATTGGTGGTCACCATGCAGGTGACCATACTGCTCAAAAAGTATTGCAGAGTGGCTACTATTGGCCCACGCTATTCAGAGATGTATATGATCTTGTTCATAGATGTGATCAATGTCAGAGACAAGGATCAATCTCCAAAAGCCATGAGATGCCAATGTCCAAAATGATGGAAGTAGAGTTGTTTGATGTATGGGGCATTGACTTCATGGGACCATTTGTAAGCTCATACGGGTTAAAATACATCCTAGTAGCTGTAGACTATGTATCAAAATGGGTAGAAGTTGTGGCGTTGAATGACAATGAAGGAAAAAGAGTTGTAGCATTTCTGAAAAAGAACATATTCTCCCATTTTGGAGTACCAAGAACAATCATAAGTGATGGGGGATCCCATTTCTGCAATAAAGTTTTCAGGGCTGTTTTGGCAAAGTTTGGAGTAAAACAACACTGAGTAGCAACTCCATATCACCCACAAACTAGTGGGCAAGTGGAGGTGTCAAATCGTGAGATTAAGGACATTCTCGCCAAAACTGTGAATGTTAATAGGAAAGATTGGTCTCGAAAGCTAGATGATTCCTTGTGGGCGTACCGAACTGCTTTCAAGACACCAATTGGCATGTCTTCGTATCAATTGGTCTATGGGAAGGCATGTAATTTGCCAATCGATCTTGAGCATAAGGCCTTATAGGCTCTCAAAAGGCTGAATATGCACTAGAAGGAAGCAACTGATCTAAGATTAGAGAAGATAAATGAGATGGATGAATTTCGTCTCAGGGCTTATGAAAGAGCCAACTTGTATAAAGAGAAGATGAGGAAATACCATGATCAAAGGATTGCACAGAGAGAATTCAGGAAAGGTGATTTGGTACTTCTTTTCAACTCCAGACTGAAGCTATTTCCAGGTAAGTTGAAGTCTAAATGGTCAGGTCCATTAAAAATTAGCCAAGTCTACTCATTTGGAGTAGTTGAGATTGAAAATGAAGATGGTAGTGTCTTCAAAGTTAATGGGTAAATAATCAAACTTTATATTGGTCCAAAAGACTTAATAAAAAGTATTGATGTTTTTTATCTTGATGAAGTCTGAGTACTCAAGATACCTGAGTCGTGCCGCGATGTTAAATCAGGCGCTAGTAGGAGGAAACCCACAACATGTTGTTGTAACCATAGTTAGAGACTATTTTATGTTTTGAGCAATTTTGATGCGTTAATGAAGTGTGCAGGGCCAGAAATGTGGTAAAAAGGGAAATAGGCATACATCTGAGAGACTGGACCATTATGACGGACGACTTGATGGACCACCAGTCCTCTGACGGACCAACACTTTCAATCGTCAAGAATTGGCAAGAAAATGCATACACTGGATAGGATCTGACGGATTAAGTGGCGGACCGTCACATACCTGGTGGGCCATCAAAACAGCCGTCAGAAGTAAGACTGGTGACCCACATTCTGGTAAGCAGTGAAGTCCAATCTGGTGGACCGTCACAGATTTGGTGGACCGTCCCACTTACCGTCACACTTAAATAGAAACACATCAACTCAGGTAAAGGATGACGTTCAGAGTGGTGGTACGTCACATTCATAATGTACCATCAATTTGACTGTCACTTTAACCCTAACTCTGAATTGGGTTGGGTTAAATTGGTACTTTTTATAAGTACTCCGTATTTGACCCGAAGTGAGATTTTGAGAATAAAATTGAGCGGGTACACTCATTGTAACCATTCCATTACCTTTGACTTTTCCACTTCTTTAAGATTCAAGGAACCTGAAGAGAATTATCCCATATGAGTCCCCTCATCTCCTCAATTTGTGCCTTATTTAAATCAACTCAACTCTCTCGTCTCTCTATCACAAACAAAAATAAAACATACGTGATAGGATTTGTAAGTTAGCTTTGTCTCTGAAGCTTCAAGCACGTATTGTAATCGAGAATTGAGGTAAGTGAAAAACCTTCTCCTATGGTAGTCCATATTAAGTGTAAAAGAATGATTTATTGGTTTGTTCTTAGTGTACTGAGTATGAATGTCTTGAGTTGAAATTCAATATACAAACTGGTGTGAAATCTGGGTGATATAAAGTGTAAAATGAGACCAATGTGCTTAAAATCTGAGTTTTTAGCTGTGATGGTAGTTAAAAATATAACCTGATGTGCTATTCCTCGACAAAATGGTCGAACCCAGACTTTTTTGCTAAATATGAAGGTGCGACGGTCAAACTGGTGGATTGTCAACTTTTTGACGGACCACCAAGATGACTGTCAGAATACTCAATAAAATGCATCTTCATTATAATCCATGACAGTCGAAGTGGTAGACCATCAACTTCGTGATTGACCATCAGAAATCTCAATATTTTATGGGTCACTGGTTAATGGTTGAAAGCAGAGTTGGTGGACTGTCCAACCTCTGGTGGACCGTCAGATCTACCGTTAGACCATATTTGCAACAATTTTTATTCTGTTTTAATTTTGAACTTATTTCTTAAACTGGTTTTCAAGTGATATGGGTAAAGAATCAAACTTTATATTTGTCCAAAAGACTTAATTAAAAGTATTGATGTCTTTTATCTCGATGAAGTCTGAGTACTCAAGATACCTGAGTCGTGCCGCGACGTTAAATCAGGCGCTAGTAGGAGGAAACCCACAAAATGTTTTTGTAACCATAGTTAGAGACTATTTTATATTTTGTGCAATTTTGATGCGTTAATAAAGTGTGCAGGGCCAAAAATGCTGTAAAAAGAGAAATAGGCATACATCTGAGAGACTGGACCATTATGACGGATGACTTGATGGACCACCAGTCCTCTGATGGACCAACACTTTCAATCGTCAGGAATTGGCAAGAAAATGCATACACTGGATAGGATCTGACGGATTAAGTGGTGGACCGTCACATACCTGGTGGGCCGTCAAAACAGCCATCATAATTAAGACTGGTGACCCACATTCTGGTAAGCAGTGACGGCCAATCTGGTGGACCGTCACAGATTTGGTGGACCATCCCACTTACCGTCACACCAAAATAGAAACACATCAACTCAGGTAAGGGATGACGTTCAGAGTGGTGGTACGTCACATTCATGATGTACCATCAATTTGACTGTCACTTTAACCCTAACTCTGAATTGGGTTGGGTTAAATCGGTACTTTTTATAAGTACTCCGTATTTGACCCGAAGTGAGATTTTGAGAATGAAATGGAGCGGGTACACTCATTGTAACCATTCCATGACCTTTGACTTTTCCACTTCTTTAAGATTCAAAGAACCTGAAGAGAATTATCCCATCTGAGTCCCCTTATCTCCTCCATTTGTGCCTTATTTAAATCAACTTAACTCTTTCGTCTCTCGATCAAAAACAAAAAAGTAACACAGGTGCTAGGATTTGTATGTTAGCTTTGTCTCTGAAGCTTCAACCACGTAGTATAATCGAGAATCGAGGTAAGTGAAAACCCTTTTCCTATGGTAGTCCATATTAAGTGTAAAAGAATGATTTATTGGTTTGTTCTTAGTGTACTGAGTATGAATGTCTTGAGTTGAAATTCAATATACAAACTGGTGTGAAATCTGGGTGATATAAAGTGTAAAATGAGACGAATGTGCTTAAAATCTGAATTTTTAGTTGTGATGGTAGTTGAAAATATGACCTAATGTTCTATTGCTCGACAAAATGGTTGAACCCAGACTTTTTGGCTGAAGATGAAGGTGCGACGGTCAAACTGGTGGATTGTCAAATTTTTTACGGACCACCAAGATGAACATCAGAATACTCAATAAAATGCTTCTTCATTATAATCCATGACGGTCTAAGTGGTAGACCACTAACTTTGTGATTGACCGTCAGAAATCTCAAGATTTTATGGGTCAATTCTTAACGGTTGACGACAGAGTTGGTGGACCGTCCAACCTTTGGTGGACCGTCAGATCTACCGTTAGACCACATTTGCAACAATTTTGATTGTGTTTTAATTTTGAACTTATTTCTTAAACTGGTTTTCAAGTGATATGGCCCCTAAACATCTACAAGACAGAGAAAGAAGATCTCAACAAGGTAGAAATGCATCCGCAACCGCATATAATACTAGACAAACTGAAAGGGAAGCCATCACAATCCCCTAGTTTGAGGAGGGGAGTGAGAATTGTATCAGTTTCACTGATTCAAGTCTGGATGAAGCAACAGTTGCTTCAACCCAACCATTACCCGTAGAAGGTGAAGCTGAAAGGCTAATGTGAAGGATCAAACAGAAGCTACTAATGCAGAAAATGAACAGGAGACTTATAACGTTATAAGGAGGAAAGATCCCCAGATTCGAGACGCTATCAGGTGGCAAATAGAGGGATCACACAAAGAGTTCTATGACGGGTTGACACCCACAGCTTGATGGATTCGAAGGTCATTTCTAGAAGAACATCAGATTATGACAACAGAGTTTCATGAATATCCTGAGTTAGAGAGTCGGTTCAATGAATATGGACTAGCATGGATGAGCAGGCCACCAGGAAAATACCAACCGAATTGGGTAAGAGAATTCTTTGCAAATTACCTATGTTTAGTGAAAGAAGAATGTCCAAAGGGAACTCCAATCTCACATAGACCAAATAGGGAGTCTGTCCCGATCCGAGGGGTCACCATTGATATCTCAGCCCGAATAATTAATAGGATGCTATTCCGGCCAGGATATGAGTCTCCACCTGTGGTCCCTAATTTTGAGTATAGAATGAGAAATGCTTCCGGTTAGAGACGTTGGGCGGCCTCGTTATTGACTGATGATGGAAATCTTTCCTGGTTGACTAATTCCAAAGAACATATCGCAAAGTTCACTCTTAGCTTTAAAGCTAAGTTCTGGTGGGCTATTTTCTGGTTAAGGTTAATGCCAACAAAAGGAGATGGGAACCTGGATCATCACAGAGCAGTAGTAGTGTGTAGTTTGATTTCAGGGCTACTAATTGATTTTGGTCAGCTAATTGCAGATGAGATGTTTGTGCGAGCATATTAAGTGACCACCTCTGTACCTTTTCTATGTTTGATCATTGAATTATGCAAACAAGATGGGGTTCCTCTGATCAGTAGGGTTGATAATGAGGTACAGGCTACACATAAGCAGGACATTGAGAAGTTGAAATACAAATCAAAGTTCAAAATTTGTGTGACCAAACCTCCAGCATATAAGTATCAGCATGTACCAGTTCCTGAAGCCACAAAAATACCCGAAGGTATGCCTTTACCCATTACCACATATGTGCCACCTGATTATGTGCCCCAGGGTACGTCTGCAGGGTCAGATTCTACACAGTTTGCTGGTGGAGTGGATTTTGCAGAATAAAGATTCAACCCGGTGAATTTTGTCAAGGTGGTGAAGAATCAAAAGCGGTTTTAGAAGCAATTATAAAAGTGGGTTGGAGATTTCAAACCTTTTGTGGATGAATTTTATCGCTAAAGCAGTCAGGCCATTTCAAACTATTCAAGTTACGATGGATAACATGGAAGCTCGCATCAACAAAAGGCTAGATTCACTATCTCTCCCTGATCTTTCCAAGCTCATAGATGAATTTGAGCAGGCAAAGGCTGATATAGCAGAGTTAAAGAAGAAACAATCACAACCACCTGCATTTGACTTACTTTGCCATTAAGTGATGATGATGAGGGAATTATGGATCTGATGGGTAGACCCATGAAGGATAAAGGCAAGTAGCAAATGGATGAAAAAACAGCAAGGAAAGAAGAAAAATGAGAAAGAGAGAAGCAATGTCACCTGAGAAGTTAGACCAGCATAACCTGAAGAGAGCTGTAAAGAAGTCAAAGAAAGAAACTGAAAGGAAGCAAAGAGAAGAAGAAAATAAAATGGCAGGAGTCTCTACTAGTGTTGCCTCAGCAAGGGGGCGAAGTGCAGGTTCAATTCGTGAGACTATACCTCAAAATATGGAGGATGAAGTTGTGAGTGCTCCTACCACCATAGGGGACAACATTGCACAGGGTGAGGATGCAGAGACCTCGCCCCACTTGAAAGATGCCTCAAAGGAATAGAAGGTGAAGTAGATAACCCAATCCTTAGATAGATAATTTATTGCTTTGAGGATAATCCATATCTTTTTGTGTGAGGGTGGGGTATATTTACACCATGGTTGGATGTGTTGCCAAAATTCTGAATCCAATCATGTACTATCTAGTAGAAGCGATATGTTTAGGGTGTTTTTATTATCGAATTTCAAATTTTGCATCCTGTGATGTAAATATATGTGTTTAATGAGTATCTATAAACTATTTCTGTTTCAGTACTTTGTTTTAAATATGGGCTATGAATGATGCGGCATAAGACTATGAGCATGTGTATGTAATTATTTACCTTATTCATGTAAACATGTGTATATAACTCTCAGTAATTTTGCATTTAACATTAGTCTAGAAGAGGTGCATGCAACATGCAATGAACATTCCAAGAAATGCAAAGGAAGTTTAATTTCATTACCTGTGGGTGTGAGGTTTTACTTGCAGTTCTTTCATAGGTTAAGATCTAGAACTTACTCGAGTCATAGATACAGTATTATAGGGGATTCATTAGGATAGGATAACAGTCCTCCTTGCACTTTGATCCCTTCTAACCTAAATAAACAACACCCACCAAAATGATTATCACTTTTGAACCCATCTTTTGTCTTTAAAACCCGTTCTGAAATCCTGTCACTGTTAATTACTCTCCATAGGGTTTTAACATTCACCTCCAGCCTTAGAAAATTACTTAGCATTGTACATTTCAACTAAGATAAAGCATCTAAGTTTAGGGTGGCTAGTGTCAAAAGATTGTCCATTGACTGCATTGGCCTGAGTCAAAAGGTAGCTGTTGTAAATAATAATAATAATAATAATAATAATAATAATAAAATAATATATATAGAAACTTGAAGTTGAAAAGATGCTAGGTCAAGGAGATTTAAGTTTTAATGAGTCACTTTACCCAAAAACATACCCCTCCTGACCCGAAACCTCATTGCAAGCCTCGAAAAGACCTGTATGATCCTAGTGAGTCAATCTTGAGGTAGTGTCGTATGGATAGGGAAAGACTATGGGTACTTGGACTATGGTTGTAACTTCTTTGTGAGTATAAGAGTTAGACTTTGTCCACATCAAATAATGAGTGGTGAATTTCATTGTTGTGAGGGCAACCAAAGTTTCACTGAACTTTGTTGTTCTCTGTACAATGTAACATTCATGTTTGTGAACTGAACTATGATAAATGTTCGGTGTGGAGCCTGATGTGTTAAATGAATGTGATTGAACTGATGAGTGAATAGTTGCATCAAAATATTTCAAGGGCTGGATACTTGTCATTTTACTGTTCATGAGGGTGTTGATGTTCCAGAATATTACAAAACAATTAGCATCATTTTTTTAGGGAAATTGTATGTTTTCAGGTAATCAAAGTATTATTTAATGAAGTTTTTAGTGTTTTTAGTGAAAGGAGATAACCATAGAAGAAAGCTGGAAAAAGTAGCAGAAAAGTGAGTTTGACGGTCAAAATGGTGGACCGTCAGTATTTCGACGGACCACCAGGTCGACCATCAAGGATATCCAGAACCTACCATACAAATGACTTGAGTGACGGAAAACATGGCGGATAGTCAGACATGTGATGGACCACTAGATGGACCGTCAACCCTTATCCAAAAATCACCTTTCAGAGGAACTCAGTGACGATCAACATGGTGGACCATCAGTCATGCGAAGGACTACCAGATGGACCGTCAATACTTATCCAGAAACCACCTTCCAGAGGAACTCAATGACGGTTAATGTTATGGACCGTCAGTCATGCGATGAACCACTATGTGGACCATCAGGTCATATCCAAAAACTATTATTTAGAAGAAATAAGTGACGGATAAGATGGTGGACCATCAAATCTTTGACGGTCCTCCATATGGACCGTCAACTGGGATGGAATTTTTTGTTTTTAAATTTTAAATTCTTTTATTTTAGATGGGAACATATAAATACAAAATTTTAGGGTTAAGAAGGGATCTTTTTTCTTTTTTTTACAAGTTTTATCATCTATTGAAACTATTTGTAACCCAGTACTTTGGGGGTTCTTTAGATCTGGGAGTACTTTAGCATTGAACAATTGATTATTGAAGATTGAAGAGTTGATTCTTGGGATTCTTTGTAAGTAAATTCTTAATCTATTTATGAATAATACAAGAATGACTTCTTCTTCTATGGAGTATTGTGGCTAAGATCCCATAACTTGGGTTATGGGATCCTTAATGTGAAACACATCTATGGGTTGGGAATTAATTTGAGTTCCATAATTTAATGACATTGCATAAACCTTTCTTCAATTTCATGACTTTTCTTGGTTGCAAACTTGAAGAGTGAGCCCTAGAACAACACTTTTCTGAAAGAAAAGTGTTTGTTGGGAAAATAAAGTGTTTACATGAATTCTAAGGGCTTTAACCTTTAGATTAATAGCAAATGCCCTAACAGGATTAGCTTACATGAGAAATGGGTTGAAAGAATAATGCATCCTTTGAGTTTGAGAGAATTAGAGGATAATCTATCCACTTTGGTTGAGAAACTAAGGGATAAAGAATAGGACTCAACCTTTCATGCAATTGAATTTGCTAAGAAGAACTCATAAACTATTCACAATCCAAATGGTTCTAGCATTTTGGTGACCATAACCCTGGTTTGTTTAATCTCATAAAGTTACGAAATACAAAGAGAATCATTAGTTGGAATACTCTTGTTACAATTAATTATGTTACGAATTAAAACCCAAAAAAACCCTTTTTTGGTTAGGAACCTCTGATCAACAGTCTAATAATGATTAAAACACTTAGTGAGCGTAGTATTCCATGTGGGATTCGACATCCAACCTAGTTGGGTTCTATATTTGACAGCGACCGCTTACACTTTCTACCGAGATTTGTAATTTGGGCATATTAGTATCTCCTTAAGGTGTTCTTTTCTTGTTTGTGAAGAAAAAAAATGGTTCCTTACATATGTGTATCTACTATAACCAACTTAATAAGGTAAAGGTGAAGAACTAGCTTATGCCTCACATTGATAATTTATTTGACCTGCTTTAGGGAGTAGCGATGTTTTTTAAGATTGACTTGAGGTTCGAATACCATCATTAGAATATTCAGACTGTGGATATCCTAAATATATCCTTCAAGACTCATTATGATCATTATATGTTTGTGGTGATATCCCCTGGGTTGTCTAATGGCCCAGCCATCTTATTGTCTTTGATGAACTACGTGTTCAGACCATACATAGATTATTTCATTATTGTGTTCATCGACGACATCCTTGTGAATTTGAGGAGTAGAGAGGAACATATGAAACATTTGAGGGTTGTACTCCAGACTGTAAGAGATTATTGTCTTTTGCCAAAATCTCAATGTGTGAGTTTTTGCTTAAGTCGGTGCAATTACTAGAACATGTGGTGTCTAAGGATAGTATTATGGTTGACCCAGTGAATATTGAGGCTATTCATGATTGGGATAGCACATCTCCATCTGAGGTTTGTAGCATTATCTTAGGTTGATTAATATAGCTAAGTGTCATAATCTATGCTTGTTTAGCCTTATTTTGAGGACTTCATCTGTGAGTAATGAAGTGATATTAATATAATTCAGCACCTATGTGTTAAAATACTTGATTATAATCGTATATGGGTGTTTAAAACAAGTTTGGAATCAATTTGGCCACTTAGAGTTTAGATGAGATAACTAGTGTTACATAGCTTGAGTTATGTGTTTTTCTTGTTTATCTCAATAGATTCTAGTGTGCGTAATAAGTTATCAAGGGTATATTTGTGTAATTATGTGTGTTCTAAATTTTTTATAGTGTTTAAGGTTCTATTGGAACAATCTATCAGACCAAAAGATAAAATAGAATTTAGACAAAGAAAATAGTTGCGTTAGCTAGAGCTATGCTTGTTTTCAGTGTATCTCAGTGGATTCATTTGTGTTGTATCCACTAATTCGAGTAGTTTGATGTTATAGGACTCAAAATTTGGAGTCTAAACAAGGTAAAAGTGAAGTGTAAGGACACCTAAGAATGTAAGAAAATCGAAGGCAAAAGGAATAAGTTCAAGAGGTAAAAATCTTACATTTTCTTAGCACATGGGTGTGTCACGCCCTTGAACCTTATTGTGACATGATTTCATAGAACTTATAGTTCTTAAACTTGGAGGATATGCATTTAGTTAAGTCTATTTAGTAGGATTTTATGAGTTTTTTGATTGATTTTCCATGAAACTAGGTGTTGGAAGCTAACAAAAAAGAATAGAACGAAAAAACTGAAGAAACAACCACTTACCTTGGCACATATGCCCCGTAGGTAACACCTACTGGACAAAGGTGGTTCCATTACTATAAGATGTTGAAAACCATAGAGTGAAATTTTGGGCACCACCTAGGACCCCCCACTAAAGAGTATTACGTACCACCTACTGTCCATAGGTGGGTCTTTAGATGATCGCCAACACACTTTTCCTAGATCATTTCAAATTGATTTCTCAGCGCTTCCATGTAACCTACATACACTTTGATAATTTTTTTAGTCATTATTATTTCTTTTAGTCAAGCTTTCAATCCCTCCTGTATACACTACGAACTTGAGAGAGAGGTAGAGATTGGGAAAAGGGGATCACAACAATGATTTTGAGTTAATTGCCAAAAGTATCTAAGTAGCACAATCTACTTAAGACGACTAACTTCCATCTAATTAACTTGAGACCAAGAGGAGATATTTGAAACACGAGTCCAAGGCAAGGGTTAGTAATACAATTCTTAGAGACCGCGAAGAGATCAGTGAAATTCACCTAAGGTTATTGGTCATACATAACTTTTCAAATTTGGCATGAAAGGTATTAGAATAGTTCGACAGTGCACGATAAATTTACAAAGTTAGAAAATAGGGGTAACACAAGCCAATTGTTCATCTTAGATTATTTACAACCAAAAGCATACACCTCTTATTACTTCCTGCTAGTTATTATATATCTCTCCTTTTACATTTTTGCAATGCCTGGTGATTTTAATAAGTTCGAGAAGGATTTCTGACATATTCCTTGAGGGATCAACCCCCACCTATTTTGGTTACTATTTTTTTACAAGCATTATCCTTCTAAGGAGGGGTAGTTTGGGAGATATGAAAATTTTGGCACTGTTTCCAAGGAAACACGATTATGGATTGACTGATTAAAGTTGATAAATTTGTCAGGTTTTTCTTTTTTATTCTTCTTTGGGTATACAGTAGTGTATACCCTCCCTTCTTGATATAACAACCTGGTCAGAAAAGGTATGGTGTGATGATGACACCTTATTTATTTATCCTTATCCTTTCTATATAGTGTATTACTACAAGAGCATAATAACTATATCGGTGGAACATACATAAAGCATTCTAGACACGTTGGTATTCCTAGCCAAAGAAATTCAAGATCTTATTCAAAAGGTGGATAGTTTAAAATTTGAAACTCACAACTTATATGAAGAATTGAATGAAAAGGTTGATGCATATAATGTCCAATAACTTAGTTATGAGTTTTGTAAGATTGAGAAAAATCTTTAAAGCCAACCTGTGGAGCTGAAATTGGAGAAGTCATTAATTTCTTATACTATTATGGATGTATTCACTATTGAGGAAAGCACACTAGGGTTATGTGGGTATGTAAATAATGATGTAATTTTTGAGTTGGGACGTGTTGGACCGTATTCAAAGAACTTTTCAACATTATGCTTTGATAGTAAGATGTTAATCGAGCCATCTAATCCCATAGAAGAGCGCAAATTTGGCGAAGATTATGTCTATGTTTTTAAATTTGTTGAGCCAGAATTAAGGAATTACATTCCTCAATTACGGACATGACCTTCAATATGCCACATCTATTGCTTAGTTCCTTTGTTTTTATCCCACCGCCCTTGAGCATAGTGGGAATCAAAAAATAATTAGGGTTGAAATTCATATGTTCAAAGTGGAAAGAGGAAAATAGAAGCCAACTCTTGTTCAACCTTAATTAAGTCGATTAATCAAGGTACCTATGTGCTTGTTGGGGAAGTCTAAGTACCCAACTAGACCCAGTTATACCGCGATGTGAATCCGAAATTTCTCGGTAGGCAAACCATGATATTATGTTATTTGTACAATTATTTGTGTTCACGTGATTGGCATCGGATATGCAAACGCATGGTGCCACATGTAGGTTTCTAACTCTTTTATTGTGTAGTGGCCCAATGCATTAGGGAGAATGCATGTCGTAAGTTAAGGTTGGAAATACTTGTGGGTCTTGATGTCCTCTTTGGATTTTTGTTATCATGCCTCTTTTCCTTGTGGTCATGTTCCTAGTATATCTAACATATTAAGGCATATTGTGTTTTGTTTCATGTTGTTTTGTGTTTAACAAGGAGAAAATGAGTATCTAAGGAAGTTTATACAATATGTTGAAAAAGATACCCCTTCAAATTTTAATTTAAACTGTGTGATGTGTATATGTTAACATTGTGAATCTTGTTATTATGACATTAGAGTTAGGGAAATGATAATTATAGATAACAATTGAATGAATCTGATAGGTAGTAGCTTGGGATGTACCTCTGTGTCATGTGTATGTGAGATACTACTTTTTTCCTTTGTATGTTGAATCTAGAACTTGCCCAGTTGTCTTGCCTAGGATGTAGGATAGTCTGTTAGGAAAGGATTATAGGCCATTCTTGATATTAGTACACTTATGGCCTAAATGACCTTCCAAAATTGAATACGTATCCCTTGATCCCTATTTTAAGCCTGTATACCCTATTTTTGTGTTACATCTTTCACCATTCCATTTTGGTTACAATGAACCTGTTTTGCCCTTGGTCTTTCTTGTCAATTGTGCACCTTAACTCAGGAAAATCGCCTAAGTTGAGAGTGTTTATCATAGGGGTACGTAATTTTAAGTGGGTATGAGTCTGGTAGTAAAAGAAAAGTAAAAAGAAAAGAAATATTGAAAAAGAAAATTTTTTTAAAAAAACACACCCAACCTAAATGTACAATAAAATAATAAAAGGGGAGAAATAAGGGTTGAATCAAAGAAAATTGGTTGATAAGTGGTCCCCCAATGTAAGTGGAGTGCCAAGAAGGCTTGGTTACAAAACTGTCAATATGTACCATACCAGCCCCAAAGCCTACGTTACAAGCTGACTAAAGTCCTATAGTGATCCTAACGTGACAGTCTGAAAGCTAAAGTAAAGAAAATAAGGGCAAGCCTATGGTATTTTGCTCCCATTTATTGGAACTTCTCTTTTAAGTGTGAGTGTCTCTTGATATGCCCCTACAATGACCCTATAGGTAATTTCCTTGATTTGCATGTATTTTTGTGTTTTGAGTCTTCCCACAACGACTATAGGTCATTTATAACTTGCTAAAATTGTTGGTTTAGTGATTGGGCAGTTCCTCTGGAGTTTAGGCTCATTTCCCTAATTGGGAGTTTTCATGGTTCAAGATTTGGTCTTAAATCAAAACTCCTAGTAAATGGCCTTGGATAGTAATTCTGACAATGCCCTCGACTCTAGAATATTAATTTTAGGCTAGGTAGTCCATTAGTTTTGGTCGCAAAGAACTTGAGCTCATTTTAACCTATTGGTTTGAATGTTAAGAAGTTAAAATATAGGTCTGGGGCCATATTTTTTTGAAACAACCTCAGATGGAAAATCCGATTACACTATCGCATTCTAAATGTCAATTTTAGTATGGTTATTTAGTTCATTTGTGTATACGAGATTTAGAATGAATCCCAAGGACTTGATGTAGACTTTGAATATTTCCAATTTCTTAGCTATCATCTGGTGTGGAGGCAATCACTAACCAAAGGTCACGATCACAGTACCCTTGTCAGTCAAGATGGTGTGATTGCGGACCCATCTAGATACAATGGACTTACCCAATGGACTAGACACTGAGAATGGCTTTACTAAAGTTTCTAGATTAATACAAAAATCCACGACTATGTAAGGGGTCTCAGAGAAAAGTGAAGCTCTAGGATCAAACAATGCATAAACATGAAGGTGAAAGACTTGTAAAATACCCATAACCATATCAAGAGAATTTCTTGATCTAGGTGAGTATTATGGGAACACAATGTATTCTTTCATAGCCTACTGGTGGTGCCGGATGTGGCACCCTGATGAGTTGGGTGACCTGTTTTTACTTCTGAAAAATTAGACTAAACTATTTGGCGCGAATTGCCTCCTATCGCTTGACACTCCTTGATCCTGTGGCCTGGATTTCCACACACAAAGAGCACATTACTTCTTGCTCGACATTCACTCTGTAGGTTCCTACCACACTTTCCGTAGAGAAGATTGGTACATGAACTGTTTACATTACCCTGAGTCTTAGATCCTAGTTCTCTATCACGACTGTCCTACCTGAACTTAGGCACGGGGACACTAGCTGATGATGGAGCTAGGGCTGAAAATTTCTGGTGGAACTTAGAGCGGTTTCCACCTTTTGACCTTGGCTGAGAAAAGTTAAAACTACCTATTCTGGCCCTTTTATTCTCTCTCTTTCTCCTTAAGCTTCTCTTTCTGAATCTGCTAAACATGAACCATAAGTATAGATAGTCCTATCTCCTTAATCAACATAGCGGTCCTACACTCCTTAACCACACTATCAAATACACCAGATATAAACTTACTCATCCTGGACCTATTGTCAGCCACCATCATAGGAGCATACCTTTCAAAATAAGTGAACTTTACTAAGTACTCCTTCACGATAATACTTCCCTTCTTTAAGTTTATAAACTCCTGAACCATAGCTTACCTCAACTCTCGTGGGAAGAACATGTACAAAAAAGTCGTAGGAAACTCCTCCTACTCCATAAACGCTACTTCCATGCCCCTATCTTCCTTCCAATACTTAAACCAGGTGTTAGCTACTCACTGTAACTGATATGCATCAAAATCTGCACTCTCAATCAAAGTGACACCTATGATGTCCGTCAGTTTCTGTACCATGTCTAGAAACTTGTGTAGATCATCCTCAGACTTAGACCCAGTAAAAAAAGAGGGTTTTATTCGACTGAAATCCCAAATCCTAGATTTAGTTATATTTTCTAATTGATTGGCTTGGACAGCATCCTATTATTTGTTTTTAGCAGCTACAAAATGGGCTATGGCATTTAAAGCGACCCTATACTCAATGTGAGAAACATGGTCATTCAAGGGATCTTCCGAGACGGGTAGTGGTATGGTCTGGCCCCCATTACTTTTTCCATTTTTTCTTCTGGGAGGCATTATTTGTAAATAAAATAAAGGATGAGTTAGAAAGAGTAATTCAATAGATCTCATACTCTTTTGCACGACATATAACTACTAAATAAAGGGAAACTTTCCTAAAAACATCCCATACCCTCTTGTCCATAGGTGTAGTGTGCTTCACACCAATGAATAAGACTCTACTAAATCCAGATTTAAAAACCCCTAGGACACTTTAAAACCTTAGGCTATGATATTAAATTTTGTCAAGACGCGAGGCTAACCCCAAGTCGCAACACGGTGCTTACGGCCACAAGTTACCCAATATAACCCATGGTATGGTACTTGCTGTGAGCACTATATGTAAAGTAACACATAAGTTGAAAATAAATCAATTAGGTAAGGTCAATATGAATACTAAAATATATAAAAGGCATGTCTGAAGTAGCAGATAAAAACACTGAGACTAAACTATATGTTTGAACAACTGATAATAATTAAAAAACTGAATAACTGTCTCACTTTCTGAAAGCCTCTAAGAATCATAAGGAAATGATGGTAAAAACAACCGGATAACTCAAAATTACTGAATCATAATGAAATACAAAAATGAATAAAATAACATATCACATCCTTGATGGACGGGGAATCACAATTACTATCGTGGGGAACTGTTGAGTTATTCAAGGATGATCGAGAAACTGTATGACCAAACCTATGTTATAAGAAAACATAGTGAAAAAAAGGTATGCAATCAGTACTTTGAATGTACTAGTATGTCAGTTAAGGACTAAGTGAACTACACTCTAAATCTGAATGGAATTACATGAACATGTAAAACTGAATCTACAAGACCAAGTATTTTAATATGCTGACATTATCTGAATCACTGGTACGATTTGTAAAATTGACTAAATAAATATTGAAAACTAACTACTTGTTCTATATAAATTAAACTGAAATAAACTACCAATACTGACTGAAACTATGGGAGCTATTATGTAAATGACATAAACTATGGATGTCACCATGGAGTCCAACATTTGACCCATGTTAAGGAGGGTTGTTCCATCCTTGCCATTGGAGTGGAACCTAAACTGGAGTGATTACTATACTTAGACCATTTGGGCAATGAAAAATGCTCTTTGGTGAGTCCCAAAATCCTATGGGGGTACATACTTTCAGGGAAGTAAGGTGTGCTAAACGCACACTTCCCTGTCGGTGCTAAATCCTACTCCCAACAAAATTCCACTTGTATTATTCATTGTTTAACATGACTTGGTATTGTACTGACAAAGATTAACTGGGACTTGAAAAAAGTAAGTAAACATATAGATATTGGGTGTTCATAACCTTCAAGCACTAAATGTTTTCAAAAACACAATAACAACTCATAAAATAGTAGTATGAAGTCATAATACAGAGACCTAAAACACTGGACATTTGAGTATATAAGCATAATACATGAATTTGAGCACAAAAACATATTAAACTTAGTAGAATAGAAACTTCTCATCAAAAAAATTGAATTTAAGATAAGACATTAAACTTTGTAGTGGAAACATGAATAAATACAACCCTTATGCCCTGTAGTAGCTAGATCACATGATAATGCTAATTTTCTAACTCATAAAGATTTGGGAATGAAATATATCTTGAAAATATAAAAATTTAACTTTAAAATTCATGCATTTGAGCAGAAGGTTTAAAGGTTAACCTTGTTAAAGACCCTACATACCACAATAATTGAATTCTTGAAGATTGTTTGAATTGGGTGCTTTAACTCTTGGATTCTTGGGGAAAGGAGATTGGGTTCTTATTCTTGGGAAGGAGAAGGGTTCCTTGAGAGTAACTTTTATAGGAAGGGGTAAATAATGGCCCAACAGATGCACCAAATTGTGTTATGGATGAATTCGGTTGAGGTAAAAAGACTTATTTTCCTCTTAATTTAATTATTGAAAGAGGATTGCCGAACTACCCTATAGTATCGCGACCCATGCTCCAGTAGAGTGGCCCTCGTGGTGAAACCCTTACTCTGCCTAAGACTTCTTCATGTCATAACCCATTGCACCTATGGAGCGACCCTCACACCGCGGGCCTATCGCGAGGGATTATTGTCTCTATGATCCAAAATCACCCTAAATCCCCTTCGAAAAACCCAAAACACCCCAGAGATACACTTTTAACAACCTGAAATGTGAAACAACTCAAAAAGCAATGTCCCAGGTTTCAGGAAGGCTAAAATAAAAATCCATGAAGTCTTGGGGTTCTTAAAGGGACTAAGTCCTCAACACTTAGTGAAAATCTCAAGCCTTGAACCCCTGAAGCATGCAACTAAGAGATGAATCAAACTTAGAATATTACAAGGTATTATGTTAATAGTGGATATTGTAATGACCCTCTAGGTTATTTCCTTGGTTTATGTATATTTTTGGCATTTCAAGCCTTTTCACAGTTGTTACATGTCATTTATGACTTGTCAGAACTTTTGATTCAATGATCAAGTAGTTTATTAGTATTTTAGGCTCAATTTCCTATTTTATAGTTTTTACTGTTCAAGATTTGGTCTCAAACCAAAAATCCTTCTATGTGACCTCGGATGAGAATTTTGACAACACCATCAACTATGACAATATCAATTTAGGCTAGGTAGAACTTTGGTTATGGTCCTGAGGCATCCGATCTAATTTTGACTTATTGGTTAGAATGTTAGATATTGAAATATGGGTGTCGGATCTATATTTCATTAAAATGACCTAGAATGGAAAATCCATTTGTGACATCGCATCTTAAACATCAAATTTGGTATTGTTACTTAGTTTATTTGGATAAACTAGATTCTGAATGAATCTTAAAGACTTAAAGGAGACTTGAATGATTTCCAAGTTCTCAACTTTCATCTGGTGTGGCAAGGATTGCCAGCCTAGGCCCACAATTATTGTACCCTTGGTAGTCAAGATGGTAAGATCATGGAGCCTAAGATGTGGTCACACTTCCATGTGCAACCCAACATATTGAGATTGCAAGGCTTTTGTTGCGATCATTGTCGTCATGTGCAACCATAAGATATGGTGATCGCATACCTCGGGATCGTGGCAGCGACTCTCAAGTACCTGGACTGGGTATAAATAGACCCTTATTATACAATTTTAGCCATTTCCATCCCATTTCTTGACAGATAAACCCTAAAGAGTGAGCTTATGTTGGATTGAAACATGTAGAATATTTTGAGTTATCCATTATACCATAATTTAACTTTGAATTCATGGTAAGATTTCTTCAATTTCAAGATAATTTCTTATATGTTAGGGCATTGAATTCTTAAAATTAAGGATTGATTTGAGACCTAAGTTTTGTTCCATCTGTGCTCAATATTTGAACACAACTTCTTTGTCCTTCGAGGGACCTCGTGATTGGTTCAATTTTAGTCTCCATTTATGGATTCCGCAGGCCCATTATTAACCTAAAATTTGACCCAACCGTTAATATAAAAAAATATGTCTCATTTTATTCATTATAACGTGTTGACTATGATTTTGATAGCATTGCGGCTTTTCAACATCGTGGAATGAAGACAGATATTTTGTGGATGATCTAAGAATTTGTAGTTTGAATTTGAGGAAGGATACTTTCTGCTCTTCAAGACAATATGATTTATTTTATATATTGCATGTGAGTGTGAATGTTAATATTGATTATGGATAGAACACCATGACTTAGTCTTGATTATTAATGTTTTATGGATTATAAGAAGGTTCATTCAGCCCACTTTAGGCCAAGACTTGTGTTAGCCCTTGAGGACTTACTTATGGATATTAGGCATATTTTAGACTAATGATACTTTAGTATAAGATTACTTTGTTATTGATCAATGTGATGGTTTTTCCCAAATTATGATATATGGCCTATAGATATGTTATGCTTCATAGATATGCTATATCTTATGCATATGATTATGAGATGAGTTTTGGACATTTATATGGACCTAAGGCCGTGATTATGATATTATAATTATTTGACTTATTATTGTCCCCAGGGTCGTGTTATGATATTAGTTGGATTTTGGCAAATGATTTATCCTTTTAAAGAACATGGTCATAGTTTGTAGACATGTTAATGCTTATGATTACATTGCTTGAATACTGATTATGGCATGCATAAATTTGGTACATTCATGTCTTTAAAATATTAAATGGTGGAATTCCAACTAAAATATGATTTTACTATTGTTTTTCCTAAAAATGATAAAATCCCATTTTCGCCATTTAAACAGATTTCTTCTTAATGTGAATCATACAACCTTAATGGGTGATTTATGTGCATTGACATTGAAAATGGAATTTTAAATATTATAGATTCTGGTCTATGATTTTGCTACTACTATTACTTCAATCGTGATAGATTTTGACCCTTTTTATACTTTTATAATGATTTAGTCCCAAAGTTTACAATTGGAAAAAAGGTTGTGTGATGACATCCTGTATCCTATCAGTATTATATAGGTTATGTAATGGTATCGAAGGTTGTGTGATGACCTCCTATATCGTATTATTTTTATATAGGTTAAGCAAAAGTCTCAGAGGTTATGCGATGACCTCATATATCACATCATTATTATAGAGGCTATGTAATGGTCTCAAAGGTTGTGTAATAACCTCGTGTATCACATCATCCTTATGGAGGCTGTGATATGGCCTGGGTTACTTATGGTATTACAGATTGTATTTTTGCGAATTAATTCTTGCATATGCAAGACTATTACCTGCATGCAACTATATTTATTAGCCTTTTGGAGGATGCACATGTGTAGGTCATGAGCATGATTTTGATTGAACTTTTTGAGCCTGGGGAGGTGGGGGTTCATGAAAGTCTTGGATAGGTATTTTTTGTTCGGACTAGTCAGTTACTCGAATTGTCACTGCTATTGTTAATATTATTCTGTTGATCATTTTTATGGCTAGTTTGTAGCATCTTTGCTAACGATATGGTATTGATATTTGAGGTATGATTTTGGCCCCTTTCATTTTACGAAAATATCTTTATGAATGATTAGCTCATGATTAGACGTATGGATTAGAAGCCCTAAGTATGTTTGTACTAAATCCTGCTAGGAATAAGAGGTCGTAAAATAATTTTATGATGATTTACATTGTACTTTGAGATTACGTTATTATCTATATATATGTGTATCTATCTATATGTAGATATGGTATTACCATATATTGTAACTCCCCGAATCTGGTACCCAAAATGCTACACGGTGCTCATGAACCCGAAGTACCACAAGATAACCCATGACTGATATCAGTACCTGAACACTTCATAATATACTGTATAAATGCAAAAATAGTAGGCTGAAACATGCCATAAGGTTCAAAACTGATAAACATCTGATAAAACCATATTTTAATAATGTGGTACAACAATACCAAAACAGAAACAATGTCTGAAAATATCTAGTCTGAAAACACTGTAGTCTGAAAGCCTCTAAACTGTCTGAATAAGGACTTGATGGGACATGTCCCCAACTAACTCCAACTACTGAAATAAACTAAGTAATGAAGAAATAAAGTAATGATCATGTCCTCAAAGGATGAGGACTCACTGCTAACTCTGACTGTTGAAACTGGGATACTATTGATGCTCTAGATCTCGTGCTTCTGAACCTATGGTATAAAACACCATATTGTAAATGCGTCAGTACGTTTGAATGTACTAGTATGCAAGTGAGGTAGGCTTAATGCAAAGGGTTCAAATGCATGAACAATGCTAACTTACTGAATAACATGAACGTGAGAATACATGCATGCATAAGTGACTGTGACTGAATTCGTAATGGTACTGACTACTGAGTCTGATTATTGATAACATGAGTCACTGATAATTAATATAAATAATACTGAGAGACTGTATCATAAAAGTCTAGGTTCTGATGGAACTAAATGAGTTTCGTACAGTTCTTAGTTAACTGTATCTAAGAGTCCTAAAATTTTGAAGAACTATCTGAGTTCTATTACTGAGACTGAGTCTAAAACTGTAGCTGTGGGAAGTAGTCATCTAACTGACATGACCAAAATAAAGAAATATAGCTTGGTTGGGGTCCAATCTGTAACCCCAATTGGAAGGGTGTCAATACCATGCCACTAGTAAAGAAAAGTTGTGGGTGACCCTCATCTGACAGTGTCCCCAAAAGAGAACGGTGGGACCCTTACCTGATAGTGTTTATCCATCTCATCAACCCTCATCTATCAGTGTTTATGTCGCAACCTATGTTGACTACATAGGTATGGAACGCAAGGATTGATTCTAAGGATCACACCCTCCACTGTCACTGAGTGTCCTCATCCTTGGGTTCACTCAGTGCTAAATCCTACTCCCATTTGAATAAACACTGAACATGATTAGCTGAACTAAACTGGACTGATTTCGTTAAGTTCCATTGACTGACGGAATACTACTGAGATCACTTAAGTATTGAGCTTTCTAAGAATTCTGGGATTAATGAGTTTACTGAGTTTTCTTGAGTCACATGACCGACTGAATTCAACTGAACATGGCTTGACTGAGGATATCGTGAAAACATGACACTTGCTCTAGGCACACAGCTAAATTGTATGGTATTAGATACCCCAGGACTCGATAGCATAATATGTAAATCATGACACAAGCCTAAAAGCCCAACAATGGCTATCTACTCACGTTTCATTCTTTAAGACATTTCAACGAACACTTGGGGTGTATCACTTGTACATGAATGGGAAATACATAATTTCTTACAATATCATGGCATTAATCAATTCTCGTGGATAATTTATCAAAAACTTGCACATAAACTAATCATGGCATGGTTTCTTCTCTTATTAGTTCACATAGTCCATTCATCAAGCACATAATGAACATAGTATATGTAGACAACATTGCACAACATGTAAACTTCATGATTCAATTGTAATTTCATAATCCAAGGGTCTAATCATGGGTTCACATGAATCTTCTCATATAATAACTAATTCCGCATAAAATTTATCACCAAACATGGATTAGAATTCAATTGGTCATTATCAACATGAACAAAAGCAAACCCAATATGGGATTCATAAGAATCCATATACTTGAACATTGAAAAATAGATTCTTGAGATTCATGGGTGAAAGGGACCCATGAATCAACACTTGACATACCTTGATTGTATGTTTCTTGAATTTCTTGGAGAGATTCTCAAAGTTGGCATAGATTTCTTGAAAGCTGGGGCTTTGTTTCTTGGGAGAAAATGTTCTTGATTTGGGGAAAAAAGTGAGTAAATAATGATAGTTTTAAAATGTTTTTAGTGATGAAATCCCGCAACTGGACGTGTTAAAACCTTGGGAAAAGACCAATTTATCCCAGGATGAAATATTTAATTTTTGTCAAATGTTTTTGAAATGGGCACCTGGTGCGATGCGATGCTATCGCACCGTGTCACTGGAATTTGACAACTAGTAAATTGGGAGATGGCGCAACACGGAACTATCACATTGCCACTTTATATGCGACCTGGAAGTTTGGAGTGACGTAGAGATATCGCGGATATTAACTAGAAAAAGTACAATTGGGATTTAGGATCCCTCCGCGACGTGGTGTAATCGCGGAGTCTTACTGGAAACTGACAAATTTCATTTTTTTCTTGTGGCACGACGCGCCACTGGCTTAAATGATGGTGTTTTACGACTGAAACTTTAAATTTCCATAACTTCTTACCCAGTTATCGGATTTAGGCAAATTTTGTGTTGATGGAAAGCTTATTGAATTTCTCACACAACAAAAAGTGAAAATCTTGAAAATTCCACATATATAAATTTTTATTCATCTTTAAAGCATGTCTTTGACATATTCAGGATAAATTTAAGATAGGTAGAAGTATGGGGTATTACAATATCTCCCCCTTGGGAACATTTGTCCTCGAATAAAGCTGATTGAGATGGGAGAAATGATAGGCTGAAGCACATGATGAACATGAACAATTGAATCATGTTTTCATGACTGATATAACTGATAATCTAAATGTATTATGATAAATATGCATATGTGATGCATGAATACAGATTTATGACTGCATGACTGAATTACTGATAAGATGAGTTTCTCATGAAACTGAACATGTGTATCTGATGCATGAATAGATGACTGAACTGATACATGAATGCATGACTAAGTATGCAATGGTAATTGATACCGAGTTTGCAATGAAATTCTGAACGTGAACTGATAGGCTTAAGGAAGGCCGATACCTTGGGATGAGTCTGAATTAATGGAGAAGAGGTGAGGATAATTGGTACATATGTCTACTTCTTTTTCCCAAGTAGCTCCCTCAATGGAATGATTTTTCCAAAGGACTTTGACTATAGGGACTCCTTTGTTCCTCAGACTGCGAGTCTGATAGTGGAGAATTTCGATCATAATCTCTTTGAAGGAGAGGTTGTTCTGAATATCTATGCTCTGAATAGGGACTACAACTACGGGGTCACCTATGCACTTATTGAGAAAAGAGACATGGAATACTGGATGATCTAAGGCTAAATCTGAAGGCAATTCGAGCTCATAATCTACTTTACCGAAGCGACTGAGAATTTTGAAGGGACTGATATATCAGGGAGTGAGCTTTCCCTTCTTGTCGAATCTCTTCACTCCCTTCATAGGATAGATCTTTAGATAAACATATTCAATAATCTCGAACTCAAGATCTTTTCTGCACACATAAACATAAGATTTTTGTTGGCTCTGAGCAGCCCGAAGTCTTTCTCTGATCAACTAGACATTTTCTAAGGCATCGAATACTAAGTCAGGCCCTATAACTGAGGCTTCACTAACTTCAGACCAACCGAATGGAGATATACACCTCCTACCATAGAGATTTTCATATGGAGCCATCTTAATACTAGAATGATAAATGTTGTTGCATGCAAACTCAATCAAAGGCAAGTGGTCATCCTAAATACCCTTGAAATTAATTGTACATTCTCGCAGTATATATTCTAAACTCTGAATGGTCCTTTCTTCATGACCACTTGTCTGAGGATGAAAGGTTGTACTGAGATGAACTTGAGTACCAAGACTCTTTTGGAATGCTTTCCAGAAATAAGAGGTGAACCAAGTACCTCTGTCTGAGATAATAGATAATAGAACACCGTACAATCTGAACAACTCTCTGATGTAGAGTTTGGCATAATCCTAGGTTGAATAAGAGTTATGGACTGGAAAGAAATAAGATGATTTGGTCATCCTGTCTACGATGACCCAAACTGAATCATGCTGATGACAAGTACGAGGCAAACCCCTCACAAAGTCAATATTCACTTCCTCCCAGTTCCAAGTAGGAATACTGATTTCCTACATGGACCAACTAGGTTTCTGATGCTCTATCTTCACCTACTGACATGTAGAGCACTTAGCCATAAATTCTTCGATATCTCTCTTCTTTCCACTCCACCAATAGATCTACCGCAAGTCGCGGTATATATTTGTGGCCCCGAGATAATTAGAGTGGTGCGCATCATGCGCTTCTGCAAGAATTCACTGCCTTAAGTCATCTACACCTGGAACACACATATGACCCTGACAACACAATACACTTTCTCCCCCTAGGGAGAAAACCTCAACCTTCTAATCCTTGACTAACTCTTTCAACTTGACTAGACTTGGATCTCTATCTCAATTTTCTTTCACCTTGAAAACTAGAGATGATTCTAAAATACTCTGAAACCATATATCATCCTCCTCTGTATCGACTAAGATAACACCTCATCTAGAAAGATAACTTCTTCATACTAACCTCAACATGAGAAACACTACCCATAGGCAGTCTAATGAGAGCGTTGGCCACTACGTTGGCCTTACCCGGATGATAAAGGACACTCATGTCACAATATTTCAAGAGCTCTAACCACTTTCTCTGACGAATATTGAGATCTTTCTAAGAAGAGACATACTGAAGGATCTTATAATTTGTGAACACATCTACATGAACTCCGTACAGATAATGCCTCCAAATCTTTAAGGCAAGTACTACGACTACTAACTCAAGATCATGAGTAGGATAATTCTTCTCATGGGGTTTAAGCTATCTGGAGGCGTAAGCTATGACCTTACCATGTTGCATGAGGATACAATCCAACCTACTCTAGATGTATCACAATACACTATGAAACTATCTAAACCTTCTGGAAGAGCCAAAACTAGAGCTGAGGTGAATCGAGTCTTCAACTCCTAAAAACTCTTCTCGCGTGGATCTGAACACTGAAACTTGACATTCTTCTTAGTCAATATAGACATAGGGGATGCAATAGAAGAAAATCCCTCAACAAACCATCTGTAATAGACAGCCAAACCCAACAAAGTCCTGATATCTCATGGAGAGACAGGTCTGGGCCAGTTTCTTTCTGCATTGGTCTTTTGAGGATCTACTCTAATGTCATTACCAAAAAAAAATATGACCAAGGAATGCTACTGACCTTAGCCAAAATTCGCACTTACTGAATTTGGTGAATAGCTAATGATCTCTGAGAGTCTGAAGTACGATTCTGAGATGGTTTAAGTGATCATGTTCTCTACAGGAATAAATAAGAATATCATCTATGAAGACTATGATGAACATGTCCAAGTACTTCTTGAACACATGATTCATCAATTCCATGAAAGCCGCATGGGAATTGGTAAGACCAAAGGACATGAGTAAGAATTCGAAGTGACAATACCGAGTTCGGAAAGCTATTTTTAGAATGTTATATTCCCTGACTCTGAGCTAATGATAGCCTAATCTGATGTCAATCTTAGAGAAATAGTTGGCACCCTGAAGTTGGTTAAAAATTCATCAATTTTGGGAAGTGGATACTTTTTCTTGATCGTGACATTATTAAGCTGAGGGTAATCAATGCACATTCTGAGAGAACCATCTTTCTTGCACACAAATAAGACTGGTGCACCCTATAGGGACACACTGGGTTTGATGAATCACTTATCTAAGATATCCTCCAACTGCTCTTTCAGTTCTTTGAGTTCTGCTAGTGGCATTCTATATGGCATAATAGATATAGGTTGAGTATCTGGAAGAAGATCAATGCCAAAGTTTGTTTCCCTTCCAGGAGGAATTCCTGGAAGATTTTTGGGAAAGACATCTAATATTTACTCACAACTGGGACTGATTCAAGATTGGGAGTTTCGGAATTAGAATCCTTAACATGAATAAGATAATAGACACATCCCTTAGATATCATTTTCCTGTCCAAAGGTAAGAAATAAGCTGACCTCTGAAAGTTGAAGTACTACCCCTCCACTCTAGGATAGGTTCATTCAGAAACTGGAACTAGACTATTATATTTCTATAATCAACTGCGTCATAGCAGGAATGAATCCAATCCATTTCGAGAATGACATCAAAATCAGTCATCTCTAATTCGACTAAGTTTGCTGAGGTGATTTTCTAAAATATCATAACCGGGTAGTTCCTGTATACCCACCGGGATATGATGGTTTTACTCACTGGGTAGATACTGAGGAGGGCTCTATTAGTATTTCTAGATAGACTCCTAAATCAACTGCTATATAAAGAGTAATAAAAGACAAGGAAGTTCCTGGATCTAGCAAAGAGTAAATATGCAAGTGAAAGATTTGTAACGTACCAGTAACTACATCAGGAGAATTTTCCTAATCTTTCCAGGACTGGAGAGCATAAAGTCTATTTGGGCATTGCCTACTAGTAGCACTGGAAGTGTCACCCTACTGATTTAGGCGACCGGACTGCGCTAAGAAATAGTTTTGTTGACCCTGATAACCTAACTGGGGACAATCTCTAACTTTGTGGCGTGGCTTTCCATATCCGAAACATACATCACTGCTAGCTCTGCAAGTACCAAGTACCTTTCTATTTATTACCATAAGTCTGACAAAGGGGATTAGTTCAGGCATTACTGAAACTACCCTGAGATGTAGAGCCTGGCACTCTATCTCTATTGCCGTCTCGAAATTTCGGAACTGGAGCACTAGCTGAAGAAGGAGCTAGAACGGATGACTTAGGAAAGAATTGAGAATGATACCATCCTTCTGATTTAGGCTGAGCAAAGTTAAAACTACCTATCCTTGCTCTCTTAATCTGCCTTTCTCTTATCTTAATATTTTTCTCTTCTATATGTTGAGTATGGTTCATAAGCCTGGATATGTTCATATAACTATTCAACATCGTATACATACACTCATTGACCACACTATTATTCACCCTAGAAACAAACTTACTCATCTTGGCCCTACTATCTGCAACCACATGAGAAGCATATCTGGCTAATTGAGTAAACTTAAGAGGATACTCTTTCACCATCATGTAGCCCTACCTGAGGTTGATAAATTCTAACACCTTAGATTCCCTCATCTCTTGGTGAGAGAATCTATCTAAGAATGCAGTGACAAACTCCTCCGACTCAATAGGCCATGCATCAACTGACCTCTTTGACTTCCACTATTTGAACCAAGAGTGAGCAATATCTTCCAACTGATATGCATCCAGCTCAGCACTCTCACTAGAAGTAATCCCCATGATGTCCATAACCTTTTGAACCTATTCTAGGAACTCTTGCGGTTCCTCTTCTGACTTAGAACTGAAAAAGAATGGAGGATTCATTCGGGTGAAATCCCAAATCCTGGATGAAGCTGAATTGGCCACTTGGTTGGACAGAACGACAGATGGTAGTTCATTATGAGCATTAACTGAATTATCAAGAGTGGTTAATACAACTCTAAACTCTGCATGAGAAACGTGTTCGTCCAAGGGATCTGCTTGGACTGGCTGAGGGGCTGACTGATTTTCGTTTCTTCTTTTGGAGGCATGTTCTGTAGAAGAAAGGGAGAAAAGAATTAGACTAAGATTTAAATTTAAGCCTACACTCAATGGCACGACATGAATACTGAAAGAAAGGAAATTGTTCCTAAAACATCTCATAGCCTCCTGCACATAAATGTGGCGTGCAACATACCCATGTATAAGACTCTACTAGATGTGTATTTAAGACTTCCTAGGAATCAATTTACCTTAGTCTCTGATACCAAGTTTGTAATACCCTGAATCTGCTACTCGAAATGCGATACGGTGCTCATGACCCCGAAGGACCACAAGCTAACCCATGACTGATATCTATACCTGAACACTACATAATATACTATATAAATATGTAAATAGTTGGATGAAACATTCCATACGGTTTAAAACTAATAAACATCTTATAAAACCATATCTGAATAATATGGTACGATAATACCAAAACTGAAGCAATATCTGAAAACATCTAGTTTGAAAATACTGTAGTCTGAAAGACTCTAAGCTGTCTGAATAAGGAGTTGATGGGACATGTCCCCAACTAAATCCAACTACTGAAATAAACTAAGTAATGAAGAAATAAAGTAGTGATCATGTCCTCAAAGGATGAGGACTCACTGCTAACTTTGACTGCTAAAACTGGAATGCTACTGATGCTCTGGAGCTCGTACTTCTGAACCTATGGTATAAAACGCCATAGTTCAAATACGTCAGTACATTTGAATATACTGGTATACAAGTGAGGTAGGATGAATGTAAAGGGTTCAAATGCATGAACAATGCAAACTGACTGAATAACATGAACGTGAGAATATATGCATGAATAAGTGATTGTGACTGAATTCGTGATGGTACTAACTATTGAGTCTGATTACTGATAACATGAGTCACTGATTACTGATATAACTGATACTGAGCAACATTATATGACAGTCAAGGTTCTGATGGAACTAACTGAGTTTTGTACTATTCTAAGTTGATTGTATCTGACAGTCCTAAAATTTTAAAGAACTATCTGAGTTCTATTACTCAGACTGGGAATGAAACTGTAACTGTAGGAATTAGTCATCTAACCAACATGCCCCAAAATAAAGTAATATATCTAGGTTAGGTTCCAATCTGTAAACCCAGTTAGAAGGGTGTCAATACCGTGCCACTGGTAATGACAAGTTATGGGTGACCCTCATCTGACAGTGTCCCTAAAAGAGAATGGTGGGACCCTCATCTGACAGTGTTTATCCATATCATCAACCCTCATCTATCAGTGTTGATGTCTCAACCTATGCTGGATACATAGTTCTGGAATGTAAGGATTTCTTCTAAGGATCACACCCTCAACTGTCAGTGTGTGTACTCATTCTTGGGTTCACTCAGTGCTAAATCCTACTCCCATATCAAAAAAAACTGAATATGATTAACTGAACTGAACTGGACTAAGTTCATTGAGTTTCATTCACTGACGGAATACTACTATGATTACTGAAGTACTGATATTTCTGATATTTCTGAGATTACTGGGTGTACTAAAATGTCTTGAGTCACATAACTGACTGAATTCTACTAAACATGGCTTGACTGAGGATATTGTTAAAATATGACACTGGCTCTAGGCACACCACTAAATTGTCGGGTGTTAGATACCCGCAGGACTTGATAGCATAATTTATAAATCATGACACAAGCCTAAAATCCCAACAATGGAAAACTACTCACGATTCATTCATTAGGACATTTCAATGAACACTTAGGGTGTATCACTTATGCATGAATGGGGAATACATAATTACATACTATATCATGGCATTAATCCATTCTCATGGACAATTTATCAAACACTTGCACATAAACTAATCATGGAATGGTTTCTTCTCCTATTAGTTCACATAGGCAATTCATCAAGCACATAATGAACATTGTATATGTAGACAACATTGCACAACAAGTAAACATCATTATTCAATTTTAATTTAGCAATTCAAGAGTTTTATCATGGGTTCACATGAATCTACTCATATCATAACTAATTCCACATAAAATTTATCACCAAACATAGATTATAATTCAATTTATCATTATCAACATGAACAAAAGCAAACCCAACATGGGATTCATAAAAATTCATATACTTGAACTTTGAAAAAGAGATTCTTGAGCTTCTTGAGTGAAAGGGACCCATGAATCAACACTTGACATACCTATATTGTATGTTTATTAAAGTTCTTGGAGAGATTCTCGGAGTTGGCTTTGATTTTTTGATAGCTAGGGTTTTGTTTCTTAGGAGAGAATGTTCTTGATTTGGGGAAAAAAGTAAGTAAATAATGAAAGTTTTAAAACATTTTTAGGGATTAAATCCCATACCTAGACGTGTTAAAACCTTGGAAAAAAATAATTTATCCCTGGACAAAATATTTAATTTTCATCAAAATTTTCTGAAATGGGCACCTGGCGCGACACGGTGCTATCGCGCTATGCTATTGGAATTTGACAACTGGGAAATTGGGTAATGGTGCAATGTGGAGATATCACGTTGCCACTTTGTTTGCGACTTGGAAGTTTGGCGCGACGCGAAGATATTGCGGAGATTCACTAGAAAAAGAACAATTGGAATTTAGGAGCCCTACCGACGCGGTGTAATTGCGGAGTCTTACTGGAAACTGACAAACATCATTTTGGCTTATGGCGCGATGCTCCACTGGCTGAAATAATGGTGTTTTATGATAGAAACTTTAAATCACCATAACTTCTTACTCGGTTATCGGATTTAGGAGAATTTGTATCGATGGAAAGCTTATTGTATTTCCCTCACAACAAAAAGTGTAAATCTTGAAAATTCCATGTATATAAAAGTGTATTCATCTTTAAAGCATGTATTTGGCATCTTCAATATGAATTTAAGCTAGGTAGAAGTATGGGGTATTACATATATCCCTTTCATTCTTTATTTATTTAGATTGTATATTCAGTCCTTAACCTTGTATACTATTATATATCTTTATTTCACCTTTTTTGTCTATTAGCAGGTGATATATGGTATAGTGTTGATATTTCTAAGTATGGCTAGAATAGGATAGCTAATCATTAATACTTCTTTATCCTTGTTATGCTAGTTTCTTGGTTACGAGCATGATAGTTCATCCTTATTATCTCACTAACATTGTTTTATGGATGCTGGACATTTGATTTTAGACCTTATTTCTATTTAAATATTGTATATATTTACTTTGGAGCTCAGTTGGTAGTTGCCTACTGAGTACCACGTATTTAGAACTCATATTGCACTTCCGCAGCCTGTAGATCATAGTACAGGTTATCGTAAATATTGTGTGCATCATACAGAGAAACCATGGTTCAGAGAGAAAGAGTGAGGTCCTAACATTTGAAGGATTACTTTCCTCCCTGTTATGTAATAGATTTGTCTCTATGTTGTATTAGGAGATGGTCGTATCTATATATTATTTTAAGTTCCTCATTTGTACTCTTCTTATGTTAGAAGCTCTTTTATTGATATTACCAGGTTTTAGGATAATCTTGTATATTTTAGCTTTTTATTACACTTATTTTGCATTCTTTCCTTTATCTTTCTTGGTGGTCTGTTACTAGTAGTTTTGGCCTACGGGTTGGCTTGCCTACTGTTGGGTTATAGTAGGCGCCATCATGGTCTGAGACATTCGGTCGTGGTATTCCCTTCATTGACATGCATGATTTCATATGAGTGACTAGGATTTCTTTGTTGTGAAGGCGCATGGGTTGTGTTGCTAGCTGCTTACTTATGTTTGTAGTGTTATTTGTATATATGCATGGTTGTTTATTTCTAGTATAAGTCCATAACGTGATTTCTCTTGGTCATATTATTATGCTTCATAGATATACATAGGTGGTTTTTAAGTGACAAACTTAGAGATCAATGTATTTTGAGCTAAATTTTATGGTTGACTGTCATTGGTATCTTAGGTTTCCCATGGATAAACATCATTGTGCCTTTTTGTTGTATTTTTATTGCCTGAGTATATAAAACATGATATGTTGAGGGTGTTGACGTGCCATGATTTCATAGAACTTGCAATCCTTGAACTTGGAGTATATTTATGTACTTAAGGCTATTGTTTTGGGATTTGATGTGTTTTTGGAGTGATTTAGAAGGAAACTAGGTGTTGGAAGCTAATAAAAAAAACTAAAAGATGAAATACAACCATTTACCAAGGCACCGAGTATGTGGGTCCATAGGGGTCAGAAGTTTAAAACCATCTAGTGAATTTTTGGGAACCATCTATGACCCCTTCCTAAGGGGAGTAGGTACCATCTATGACCTGTAGTTGGGTTCGTAGGTGGTTGCCGATGCATTTTTCTAGGATCATTTTGAATTCATTTCTTTGGGTTTCCATGTAACTTACATACACTCCTATTATATTTTTATTCATTATTATGTATGTTTAGTACATTTTCGTTTTTTTATTTAAGATTTGATTTCTACGGTTAACATGTAAATTATAAATACCCTTTTAAATGTTTTTAGTTAGTGATTTCTAGAGAGGCTTGATAGGCCATTTAGGGTTATGTTTACATCATATATACTATTCAAAAACATATTTTGATTCCAAGATTGACTTGTGATCTTAGGATCTTATTGTTCTTGGTTTGTTTTTGATTTGTTCCTCAATTTGAGACTTTGGATTTTCTTCTTTCATTATTGTGAGATTAATTTAATGATTTAGTCTATGAATTCCACTAATTGTGTCACAAATATGAGCGGCTAATTCCTTAGTTAGGGTTGTGGGAATCCTAGCAGATTAACAAAGTAGAGGAAGTGCCAAGTTGTTCTAAATAAATATTCTTGTGTATATTATGGTTTTGTCCATTTCAATTACTTTTTTAGCGGGTGCACACATTAGGATACTGGCTGTAACCACTATGAATACAAGAGAGAGGTAAAGATTGGATAAAGGAGATCAAAATAGTTATTTGGAGTTAATTGCCAAAATAAGGTAATTAGAACTATCTACTTATGATGATTAACTTTCATTTAATCAACTTGAGATTGAAAGGAGATATTTTAAAGTAGGGTCTAAGGCCAAGGTTAGGAATGTGACATTCTGAGACCAAGAGAAGATGAGTGAAATGCACTAAAGGGTGTCAAGAGGCTTTTGGTGATACATAACTTGTCAGATTATGCATGTAAGGTATTGGAATTGTTCAATAATGCACGACAAGTTTACAGAGTTAGAAGCAACGAATATCACAAGCCTAGTGTTCATCTCAGATTGGTTACAACCATAAGCCTCCAATTCTTGTTACTTCCTACTAGTTACTATAAATCCCCTCTTTTACTTTTTCACACTACCTGATAATTTTAACAAGTTTGAGATGGAATTCTAATGTATTCCCTGCGGAATCGACCCAACCTAGTTGAGTTACTATATTTTGACAGCGACCACTTTATCCTTCTAAGAAGGTGAAGTTTGGGAGATATCATACCTCAGAGATAAGGGAGTGTCATTCCTTTATTTATAAAATAAATGTGTCCAAAATAGTTCGTATCCAGGTTAAGGGAGTGCCATGTCCTAAACGCGGAGCAACACCAGCGTAGCACACCCAAAGCACCTAAACAGAAAAGTTTTTCCATATTATAAATAGGACACTTGGGACATGTTGTAAACACCTTGGACGACTTTTGGGGAAAAGCTTTAATTAGGGTTCTAAATCTTTTCGGTAGTTTACTTTTTGTTCTTATAAATGAATTTCTTACTTTCAATTCATTGTAAGACCATGAGCGGCTAAACATCCTCATTTAAAGTTGAGGCCAAGAACATGATTACTTTTTCTTAAATTTTAGTTGGATTATGTTATTAATCATTGTTGGTTTTTCATATATCCTTGTTACTACTATTCAATGGATTTGCAACCCTTAAGATGAATCATTATTTCTATCGTTATCCCAAAAGAGGAATAATAGGTTGGAACGTGGGATTTATGGAGTAGGATCTTAAAAATTCAAGGGATTGACGTTATGTTTTGCATTTAGGATAGGAATATACCTAATTTTCCCTATATGGTTCATATAACAGATGACATATAAATCCATTTTACTTAGTTCTTGCATCCCCACAAAATGATGTAGTTGTGGGGCTATGTTTGATAGATGATTAGAGGCTCGAAAGAACATAAGAATATTATCAACCCCATGAATCAACAGCGAAGATAATAAACTAAACTATCAATATTATATGGCTAAGTAGGATTGTTCAACATGCTTTAACACTAGGTTTCTCCCCATTATTTTCTCCAACACCTTAGATTATCAAAATATTTACGGTTACTTTTAGTTTTCAATTCTCAAACGTTATTGGTTAGTTTCTGTAACACCCCATATTTTTGGGCTAAAATTCAAGATATCATTCCTATATGTATAAGATCAAAACAAATGATTCCCAGGTAAATATAAGTGTCATGATCATTATCGTATTGTTAAGAGTGCTTATAAGGTGAAAAAATGTTCATAGGGAAACACTTAGAGAAAAGTTGAGCTATGAGCCTTTGATTTGGCCAAATTTTTTTGTTTGATCATGCAAGGGTCAAGTTTCAACGTGTATAACTTTTGAAATATGTGGAATTTTTCATCTCAAAACCCACCAAATTATAGATAATTGAGTTCTCATTCTAACGCATCAAATTTTACCTTAATCTGACACCTGAGAAAAAAGTATTAATCATTTTTATGACAAACAGTAAGGGTCTACTATAGGTCTGTGCCACAAGGTATATTCCTATGGAATAGGTATCGTTCCATGGGGGATATTCCATTGAAATAGTGGTCGTTCCACAAGGGCTATTCCAATGGAATAGGGGTCGAGCCACGAGGCCTATTCCTATAGAAAAAGGAGCCAAGGGGTAAGTTTGCCCTTTCCCCTCAACCCACAGTCATCCAAAACATGACTTATAACACTCAAAAGACAAATATTTGCCCATTATCCATAAAACTACTTACATATAAACTTTCTCTCTTCCCAAGAACTAGCAATACAAGCCTCTCCTCACAAGAACAAGAAATTCAACTTTCTCACCAAGAATTCAAGTATCCGAGCTCCATGTCGAGGTTTTTCTTCAAGGATTCAGGTATTGAGGTATGTGGGGAATTTATTAATGGGTTCCTTCCACTCATTGATCCTAAAAACCCACTTTGATTTGAGTATGAATTTTACTATAATTATGAACATCTTCCATGTAAACTATGAATTTTATCTATGTTTTCTTTTTAGTTTTACATTCAAACCAAACTAATAGTTTTATCCCATGTGAATCATGCTCCTACATGTTTGATGTTTCAAAACACTAAGTCGTGGTTCATTGGCATCATGCCAAATTCTTGAGTTATGATTTAATCTATATAAACATGATATTTTATCAAGGTTACTCTATTCCCATGTTTATATTTATGAAATTTATTAGACTATTGAAATATATCATGCTTTGGCTCTTTGATTATCACATTATGTCACTGTTTTTAAGTGTTTCTATCAAATTCTGTAATCATTCAGTGCTACCAGGTTATGAACAACTGATACCTATATGCTTACTTATATTTCAAACATTTTAAGTGATGAGTCAGTCAACTCATGATTTTATTATTAAACTCAGTTTGTTATCATAACGTTGGGCACTATTAGTCTACATGTTTATAGTTACTTTAGAATCTGTTTGCACTGCGATTTTGAAAATACCATTACTTAAGCTTATCAGTTATCATTACAAGAACTAGTTAGTATTTTTGTGCCTTTCAGTTGTTAATAGGATTTAGCATCGAGTGGGAAGTGTGGGTTCAATGCATCCTACTTCCCCAGAAACTACATGCTACCGTAGGTTTATAGGCCTCGACGGAGTGTATTTCCCGTTGCCTAATATGGGCTCGATTTAGTGATCACTCTAGTTTAAGTTCTAGTCTGATGGAAAAGATACAACAACCCTTCTAAACATGGGTCAGATGTTAGACTCCATGATAGATCACATGGTTTATGTCGGTTACATAATAGCTTCCATAATTTTAGTCAATATTCAATTTATCTAGGTTTAGGTTTGCTTGGCCAAGTAATCCAATTTCAGTAATTATCCAATCTATTTTACAGATTATTCATGTTATTAAGATCATGTCAGTACATGCGATACTTGGTTTTGTATTCTAAGTTTTACTATTCATATTTTCGTGCTCATAAACATACATGTTCCTTACTTCAGTTTTATAGCATATTTATCTTTACATGATGTTCACTTACAGTATTCATGTTTTACTGCTTCCTAGCTTATAGATTTGCATTTGTCTTAAGAGTTATAAACTCACTATAACTTATAGTTTTCATGTATAGACATGTTTTAAATGCACATTTCAACAAACAACTTATATTATCTATTTTAAAGCTTGTTTTAAATATTTTCATGATTTAGTACATGTAACCATATACGTTGTACATTCCAACATACTGACTACATATATGCATTTGTGGCTAGATCCATCATAATGTAGGTAGCAGATGTAGATCATACCCCATGGTAAGACAGTTCTCAGTCTTTAGTCAACACGTCATGAGTTCTTCTTTTTGGGGAACTCCAGTTAGTTATAGTTCATGTATTGTGTTGTATTTTTATTATTAATATATGTTGATTAGTGGTAGTTAGAGGCATGTCCCAGCTATCTACAATCAGTATAGTAGAGGCCTCATAGATATTTAGTCAAAGTCATTACATGTAATTCAAGTTTCTTTCTTCAATTTTATCATTATGTAAACATTATCAATATTATACATATTCAGATTTCCTCATGATAATTTTTCTACTAAGAAAATTTAAATTCTATACATATTTCAAATTAGTTACTTAAGCATCACGCTAGTACATGGGTTAGCTTAGGATCAGTTGTGGTCCTAAGCACCGTGTTACAACTAGAAGGTAGTCTCGTGTCATGAAAAACTTTGTATTAGATGATAAGGTTCAATTGTCCTTGGGTATATATGAAGATGTGTCTATTAGAGTCTTACGGAATGATACAGAGACGTCTGTACTTTTCTTTGAGAGGCTATAGGGTATTTAAGAATAGTTTCCTTTCTTTTATATCTCAGATCGTGCTATAGAAAAGTTCTTAAACTTATACAGATTCCCATCATGCTTTATTTATGTCAACTCTTCCTTATTTTCAAGGTAATAGAAACAGTGATGCTTAAATTCCTATAGATAGAGTTTGCTTAGACAGACCCCACAGACAGTTACTGGATTACAGGTAGGCTCGAATATAATTCACCAGTGTCTTTAAGTTCTAAAGTGTGAAAGACTTCATCCATGATCCTATAAAAATATGCATTGACCCTAAGTCAGATGTGTCCTTAGATTCGTTCATAGAATCTTATGACAACATATGATCTAGAGTTGGATGCATGAACCCAAAAGTTTAGCAGTAGTAAAGTGGGGATATTATTTATCTAGACTTAGTAGATTATGTATCCATGGGGCTAGTTGTATGAAAGGTGAATCTGTAAGCTTTAAACAATGCATCTAAAAATTTAAGTTTATTGATAAAAACTTTAGTATGTTGATGTAGGTATAATCTTGAGGTGTATTCAAGATGATATGGGATAGTATTATTTCTAAGTTTTTAAAGTATGTGTTCTTAGATAGTACTCGAAGTTACTAAGTGCGAATGGGAATAGTTATTTAGTATGTGGTGTTCTTGCCAGCTAAGTTGTGGGTCGTAGGTCCTGATGTTAGGTATTTTGATGTAATGGTAATTCTCATAGTTTAGGGAATAATTTAAGATAATAGATATGATATTAGTAGGCTATGAAGGAAAAGAAACATATTATGTGTTTAATGAGGCAAGTATATTATTGAGAAAGGTGTAGGTATGCGATGATGATTGTTGAAGCTAAAGAAAGTTAAGAAATGTATATATTGAGTGAGTGCTCAAGAATGAATTTAGTATAGTTCATTAAGACTTTTAGGAATATCCATGTTAAGTGTTAGAATCTAAGTTTGAAATTCCAGATAGTGTGAACTCAGGGTATGGTGATACTCCTGAATATTCTAAGTTAGTCAGTGTTTAAGTTGTTATATGATTATTGTTGGGGCTATAAAAAGATGAAAGTTGTATTTCAAAAAGACTTACTAGTAGTGGGCCTTACACTAGCAGGTATTTCAGGGTGAGCTTATTATTAATGCGAATTGTTATATCTTGGACCTTAAAGTGGTTGCATTTCAGTTAGAGTTTATTAAGTGATTTGCAGACTTAGAACAATTTCTTAAATATAGGGGGAGATGATAAAACAAGGAACCAAGTCAGGCTCTCTGATTCTAGTAATGATGTTAGTTTATTGTAGAACATTAGTAAGGGAGGAAGATGCCCGACCCATTTTTATCTGAGTGCAAAGTTTTGTACTTCAGTCATCATGACATCTACTCATGCCTTACAAGTAAGCTATATGATCATATCTTATCTTCATGCACTTTCTATAGAATCATGTACGCTCCTAGTTGCATATATGAGGGATTCCAGTTCACTCAGCAGTACGAATCATATTCTATGAATTTATAAACTCCTAACTCAAATCATGTAGCTCATGACTCATGTACTTTTCTTTTCAGTAATCTCAGTTCCCATGACTTATGGTACATTCTTAATCACCAGAAAAAATTAGATTATGTCATGTAGATCCTTAGTTTTGATCTCTTTAATGAATTTATGCCTTTGATATTCTATTCCGCAGGCCTCAGTTAAATGTCCAAGTTATGCATAATATCATCTCATGCTTTAGGCCCTCATGTTCTAACATTTTAGTGACCTCTCATTATTAAATGATAGTGGTGATGAGTAATTATTTAGGTGGGAGCAAAATAATATTTCTTATTGATGAAAGATTGGTGTATGTTTCTTTTATCTAAGGCTATAAGTGTGAAGGAAGATTAAGGCAAGGCTTTCGGTATATTTCATTGTTAGTTTAGAATTACATATGTTTCTTCTTAAGGAAAGCGCAAGAGAGTTGATATTGATAGAGGTTAAGAAAATATGAGAAAGATACTTTCATGGGTGTTAGCCTAGATCTTATGTGGTTATATTGATTGGATGGAATGTCATGTTACTATATAAGTGGAGAGGTTTATTGTGCTCTAATAAATACCTAGAAAGATGTTGAATTTAGTTGTTGAAGTTGTAAGAATAATTATTCTTGAGATAAGAGCTATGAAACATGTATGGAGTATCAAATTCATGGTTTAGACTAGTACTATGGTGTTATGTGTTATACCTTATAATTTCAAGTTAGGCTTAAACATGGTGAGAGCAGGAAGTTCAACTTATACATTGGATGGAGTAGTTATATGTACACATGCTAGTATTTAATGAGCGAGGCTAAGCTTTAATTGGGCAGTTGCATTTCCTAAGGCCTAGTAATTATATCCTAGCTTATGTTTCATAGGCCTATATACCAGGTTATATAGTTGTAGCCATGTTGTGATTTCTTATTCAGATATCTCACTCAGATCATGTCAAAGATTCCTGGATTTCAAATATTATTAGCTTTTCTTAGAAAGAGTATTGAAGAAATACTCTAGTTGAGTATAAGTTTTGGGTATAATTCAGTCCATATAGCCAAGAATTTAGTTTAGCAGTCAGATTGACAAGTACTTATGGTTTTCATATTTTCATCTAGTCTTAATATCCAAAATTTCATGAATATGGGTATTCTATGAGTTGATTTGTTTGCATACATGTAAGCCGTAAATTTAGTTCAGTCTGTGCATTATGTCTTTGATTCAGATAGTTATTCATTATTTAATTTATAAGTGTTCAGTGAATTATCTTAGTTTTCCCAGTATTTTGGCTCAGAAATTATAATACCACTCATACGAACTTAATCACGTTATCTCATGATTCGTGCCTATATAATGTACTTGGTGATGTCATGAAGCCCTTGTTCCTTTGATTCCTATTTTATGTTTTGTTGATGGATAATCTCTAATGAGAAGTTACATACCTTATTCCATCCTTATAAACTTTTGGAATTTTATTACATCAGTTATCACTTCACAGTTCAATATGTATGCTTGTATCATAAACATTTCAAGTGACATACAAACGCTCATCATGAATCGACTCCTTAAAGACACTAAAGTCATGTCAACACCGAATCAATTTTATGTTGGATGTTTTAATATGTCAGCTCAACTATATCCTTTGTTAGCAGACATATCATGTCTATATTATTTCATACATCTAAAGTTTCTATAAGTCCATACCCATCATTCGAGGATAAATGATTCCAAGGGAGAGATAATGTAACACCATGTATTTTTGAGCTAGAATTCAAATTGTTATTCTTATGTGTATAATCTCAAAACCAAAGATTCACAGTTGAATATACGTGTCATTATCATCATTCTAGTGTTAAGAGTGCTTATGAGGTGAAAAATGTTCATTGGACACTTAGAGCAAAGTTGAGCTAAGAGCCTTTTATTTGGCCAAATTTAGGTGTTCAATCCTACAAGAGTCTACTTTGAACATGTATAACTTCTAAAATATGTGGAATTTTTCATCTCAAGGTCAACAAAATTATAGATAATTGAGTTCTCTTTCCAACACATCCAATTTTGACTTGATCCGACACTCGAGGGAAAAGTTATGATCATTTTTAAGAGAGTAAGGGTCCACGATAGATCCACACCTTGAAGGATATTCACTCGGAATAGGAGTCACGCCATGAGGGAAATTCCCTTGCAATAGGGGTCACACCACGAGGGCTATTCCCATGGAATACGGGTCGCGCCACGAGGGCTATTCCTATGGGAAAAAGGGCCAAGGGGTAATTTGGTCCTTTCCCCTCTACCTCAGTCGTCCAAAACATGACTTATCACACTCAAAAGGGAATTATTTTCCCATTATCCTAAAAACTACCTATGTATAAACACCCTCCCCCTTCCCAAGAATAAGAAATTCAACTTTCTCTCCAAGAATTCAAGTATCCAAGATCAAAGTCCAAGTTTTTCTTCAAGGATTAAAGTAATTGAGATATGTGGGGTATTCGTCAATGGGTTTCTTACAACCATGTAGCCCAAAACCCTCTTTGGATTTAATATGAATTTTTCTATAATTACAATAATCTTCTATGTAAACTATGAATTTTAACCATCTTTTCTCATTAGTTTTATGTTCAAGCCACGTTAATAGTTTTATCCTATGTGAATCATACTCCTACATGTTTGAAGTTTAAAAACCCTTAGTCATGTTTAGTTGGCATCCAGTAAAATTATCGAGTTATGATTTAATCTATATAAAATGATATCTTCCCAAAGTTAACTCATTCCCATATTTCCATTCTTGAAATTTATCAGTCTATTAAAATATCTCATGTTTTAGGTCTTTCAATTATGACATTATGTAACTATTTTTAAGTGTTGCTATCAAATTAGGTAATCATTCAGTGTTGGCGAGTTATGAACATTTGATACCAACATGTTGACTCATATTTTATACTTCTTAAGTAATGAGTCAATTAACTCATGATTTTATTGTTAAACTCAGTTTGTTATGATCATGTTGGGCACTATCAGTTTACATATTTATAGTTACTTGAGAATATGTATGCACTGTTATTTTTAAAATACCATGACTTGAGCTTATCAAATATCAATGCATAAACTATTTAGTATTTTAGTGTCTTTTAGTTGGCAGTAGCATTTAGCATAGAGTGGGAAGTCTGGGTTTAGCACATCCTACTTCCCTAGAAACTATATGCCATCGTAGGTTTAGGCTACTCGTCAGAGAGTGTTTCCCATTTCCTAATATCTTCTCAGTTTAATGATAATTCTAATTCAATTCCTACTCCGATGGAAAGGATAGAACAACCCCCCTAACGTGGGTCAGACATTGGACTCCATTGTAGCTCACATAGTTTATGTTGGTTACATGATAGTTGTGACAGTTTCATGCAACATTATGTTTATCTCAGTTTAGGTCTGCTTGACCCAGTAATAAAGATTTAAGTAATTATTCAGTCATTTTTACAGATTATTCATGTTATTCAGATCATGTCAGTACATTCTATACTTGGTCTTGTATTTTCAGTTTTACAAGTTCACGTTTTCATGCTCAACATACATACATGATCCTCAGTTTAGTTTTGTAGCATGTTTAGGTTTACATAAGATTTACATACAATATTCATGTTTTACTACTTTCCAGCATACAAATTTGTTCGTAGCTCATGAGTTATAAATCTCACCATGACTTACACTTTTCACTTATAGCCATGTTTTAAATGTATGTTTCAGTAAACAACTTATATCCTCAGTTTTAAAGCATGTTTTAAATATTTTCATGATTTAGTGAATGTATCCATATGCTTAGTACATTCCAACATATTTACCACATATATGAGTTTGTGGCTACCTCCTTTATAATGTAGGTACTAGATGTAGCTCATACCCCAGGGCCCGATAGTTCTCAGTATTCAGCTAGCAGGTGATGAGTTATCCTAATTCAGGAACTCTAGTTAGTTATAGTTCATGTACTGTGTTGTATTTTTATTATTCATATATATTTATTAGTGGTATTTGGAGGCATTTCCAGGCTATCTACTGTCAGTATAGTAGAGTCTTCATAGATAGTCTGTCTGAGTCATTACCTATAATTCAAGTTTCTTTCTTCAGTTTTATAATGATGTAAATTTTATCAATACTATACTTATTCAGATTTCCTCATGATTATGATTCTCCTAAAAAAATTTAGATTGTATAGTCATTTTAAGTCAGTTACTTAAGCATCATTCCAGTACATGGGTTAGCTTGGGATCACTTCTGGTCCTAAGCACCGTGTTATGACCAATGGAAGTTTCAGGTCGTGACACATTTGCACTTTCCTAATCTTCATAGTAAGACTCAAATTAGATCATTATTGAATACATGTCCTTGTGGGATCGATACTTTGCTTTTAAATGCCATTTTACAAATTGGGTGACCTCGTACACTAGCATGTGCTCTAAGATGCAACATGTTTTTAGTACCGTCTCTGGGACTTGAAATTTTTTTATTGTATTACTTATAGTTTTATATTTGGTATCTTAAGAACTAACAACTTGATATTAGCTTCTTAATTTGTAGGTACTGATTTGAAATAGGTATAGATTTGAAACATAAGTATGATAGAAAGAAAAAGAGATTTGGTTGACCCATTGTAATATCCCAATTTTTTCATGCTCTATCCCCATTCTAAGGATGAAAGTCTTTCCTTAATCCAATGTCATGGAAAAAATTTCTGGAAAGTTTCATAAATGCCTGTCATACTGTACTGACAATTACTCTAGTAATGAGTCATTACTAGACATAATGAGTCATTATGCATGCAGTATTTCCACTCTAGTTAAGACCTCAAATTTTAACCCAAGGGTAATGATTACACCCTTCAAATCATTACCAGTGATGAGAGTCGTCAGGTGGTCTCGTCACCTTAGGAGAAAGTAACCCAAAAAATTGAGTCTCAAACTATAACTAATCCTTATGACTCTAAGTCAAATCTTACGTGTCGTTAAGAGAGAAAGTTGTTACCTTAGTAGTGAAGAACCCACACCTTAGAACCTCAGGTCATGACTTATACCACGACTCGTACCCAGAGGGTATGAGTCGTAGGGTGAGCCTAGATTGCTGGAACCAAAATTCCTGCACGTTCTTAACAAGGACTCTTTGTTAAATTCCATCCCCTTATAACACAACACATATTATTCAAACCCCCAAAAATTAGTTATCAAGGGTAAACATTACCCTAACCTTTCATAACTCGGAAATTTGTCAACACATAGCAAAAAGAAAAAATTTATTCTCTCAAAAGCCAAACTAGGGTTCATCATGAACAAGTTCAAGTTTCAAGAAAAATCTCCAATGGATTTGTTTCAAAGTATGTGGGATTTTTTTTGTGGGTCCTTTCCACTCATTGAGTACCAAGAACTCTCTAAATTTACAAGAACAACTCTTTTTCCCTTTAATTGGGTTATAGGTCAAATATTAATCTCTTAAAACTCCTGAGTTTATGGGTAGGATCATGGGTATGAATTTTCCATGATATTAGTAATCTCCAATGTTCTAGAATCATGAATTTCCATTTTATTATAAGTTGTTGAATTTTTGGGATTTATTCATGAAATTCACTATTATGATAAGCTTTCAATACTATCATGTTTAGTTTCATTAGATAGAGTTGGTAGATTATGAACAACTGATACGTATTAAATCCATGCATATATCAGTTTTCATGTTATGAACTATTCAGATCATGGTTATATTGTTAAATTCAGAATATTACCAAGTTGAGAATATATCAGTTATCAGATCATGTTGAGAATATATAAGTTATCAGTGTTAGTTTAGTTTGGAGTGGTACTTAGCACTGAGAGAATATTGGGATGAATGCTCACCCAGTATTTGAGGACTAGTACCTTTAGTAGAAGTCCCTAAGTTCCATAACTACGTTGCCATCATAGATTATGAGGGTTCACCCGCCAGTAGAGGACTGACACCCTAGTCACTCAGGACATCAGTTTAGTTGATTAATGCCCGCCATTGGTTGTTCCCCTGGAAAGGTACCAACACCCTTCTAACTGGGGTTATAGGTTAGACCTCGAATATCTCAAATTAGAGGATGTCGGTTAAATGTTAGCTCTTACAATCCTCCATTCATTATTCATATTATTTTTAGTTCAGGTTTACATGACCAAGTGTTCAATATTCAGTCATTCAGTTATTCAGATACACAACATGTGTTTATACTTGGTCTTGCATTAGATTTTCATGTTCATGCATTTTTTCTCAATATATATGTATATCAAATAGTTTTCATCTCGCATACCGAGTACATTAAAAGTATGGATCACCTACTTTTTATGTTATATTATCTCATATTATAGGTTCGGATGCTCAGTACTCAGATTGCTCTTAGCGCATTCAAACACCATTCAACTGCAGTCTTGGTGAGTCCTAATCAGCCGATGTAATGCTACGAGTCTACACCCTGGATATCACTCGTTACTTATGACCCCAAAGGATCACAAGCTAAGCCATGACCGGTACCTGCTGTGAGCACTAAATATTGATAATGAAAATATATGCGAAAGAAAAATTGAAAATTCCATAAGGTTCTCAAAATAGTAAAATAGTAACTGAATGTAACTGATAATAATATCTGAAAAACTAAATAACTGACTGTGCTAGTCTGAAATCCTGTAACTGACTGAATATGAAGTTGATGGGACAAACCTCTAACTAACTCCGACTAAAATAACTGCTGAGCTAATTGAAATACTGAAATTAATAAACTCTGTCCTTGAAATATGAGAACTCACTAATGAATCTACTATTGATATCCTGAGATACTAAGCATGATTAGTAACCTGTGTATCTAAACCTATGATATGAGATATCATAGCGCAAAGAAAGAGTATGCATCAGTACTTTGAATATACTGGTATGCTAAGTGAGGTAGGATAATATACATGGGTTCATATGCATAAGATGATAACTGACTGAATGAACATTCTGAAGTAACCGGATGAGAGTACATACGAAACTGTAACTACTGAACATGTTGAATACACAATACTACACATACAAAGTCTGTATGAATTAGAATAAAACTAAAGTACTGAGTTTTGGTAATTGAATACTTCTAACTGAAAGTTTACACTGATACTGAAGTACTAATTTCTGATGTTTGTGTAACTGATACCTAATATCCATGGTTCTATACAACTATCTAAGTTTTTTACTGAATACTGAGACTGAAACTGTAACTATGGGAGTTATCATCGAACTGACACACACCGATTATAGACTGACTGAACTGAGAGGAACTGTACTTACACTGACATGTATAACTGGAGCATGACTGAATTCTTGAGACATGACACATGACTTAACTATTTCATGAATGCATGAATGATATGAGAATGTTATGCCACTTTAACTGAGCATGAGATAGAGTAAATCTTAGGAAGAATGTTACCTTGGGCTGAGTTTGAATTTGCGGAGTAGAGGTGAGGATACTTGATTTGCATGTGATACAATAAATATTTGTAAATACAATAAAAGGCACAAAACATACACCAAAATAGTCCACAAGTTCAAAGAACAGAAGACCCCTTATATGACCACTCTCGGATTCAACAAGTACAACAAGAATACAAGATAAAAATGGTGTATTTCACACCAAAATAGTCAACAACACAACAATAACGTGAAGAACAAGATGAATAACAATAACACAAGTTTCAAATTCAATGAAGGACCCAAAACAGTCAACTATAAAAGATAACAACAACAAAAGTAAAGATAGAAAGTGAGACATATATTATTACAAGGCCTAAGAACTAGGATGGGTATTAAACATCTAAACCCTTATAAACATGTAATAAGAACAACTAAACTGTTTGTGGACACAAGAGGGACCTCCATCTCCAAAGTACCCAATGTTCCAAGCCAAGAACAAACAACACAAGTGATTCCACACTTGTTGTTCACCTAATTTTGGGTTTTTCTCTTATAAGAGATGACTTGTGTGACAAAATGTTACACACTCTCAAAATATCATCAATAACCAAAGAATTAAACCCTAAAAGGTTCTATTTATAGCCATTTTAAAAATAGAAGCTAAAATGTCTAAAATACCCCTCTAGAGATAGGTGCAATTCAAGTGTAATGTAGGGGTTGTCTTGTTGTGTCCCAAGGCTCCTCTTTACAATTCAAGTGTGATATTTGGTTTGGGTTGGTGTTTTTTAAGTCCTTCACTTGCACACTCCAAATCTCGGGTTCATTATGCTCTCACATACGTCCATCTTTGTGGTAGTACTTGTATCATCCTCCCATTTTTTAAAAGGATTCGACCTCGAATCCATGCCTTGAAAAATCAAGAGAAGACAAACAAGAACACGTCCTAATGACATGAGGGTTAGGGTTAGCAAAATACACATATCAATATGCCATGCCGAGTTGGAACAAACTTGAAGTATAGCCATGGGTCCTTTGTTTTAAACATGAAAAGATCAATACAAATGTTACAAAGAAAGTTTCTCGGACAAGTATCAAGACAAAAGAAAAACAGTCCAAGATTAATCCTTTCCCACCCTAAGATAGTACCGGGATCAAATGGGTGGAATAACCAAGGACTTTAGTTTCGGCCACTCTAACTTTCCCCTGACTGTCGTCCTCAAAATTAAGTATACCATTTATATCCCTATGGAAAATATCATGAGAAACAAAAGGGTATATAAAGGTGTCACACAAGTCAACTTCAACTATGGTGTCCTTATGCAAGTACTTACTAATTTTAAGTTCATCGTCATTAGTATGCTCAACATAGCAAACACACCAAGAAAAAGTAGATGACATTTCTAGGCATGCAACACTTTCTCCTTAAAAATAGTAATCCCCACATATATATAAATCACCACGAGAAGAAAATAGATCACACACAAAAACATTTGAACAAGAACAATCACATTTTGGGTTTCCTAAATATTCAAGCAATTCAAGCTCATTTTTATCCGATTGACTATTCCTTTCCAATACTTCACATTCTCTACCTTTAAGAGTACTCTTATCTTCCAATAAGAGATTTACATATTGAGGAGGAATCTTGTCACACCATAGTGGGTTTGCATATAGTCTATAGCCTCCAAGGATAGTTATGTCGTCAACATCACTTGCACCACTAGGTTCATTAGGAGAGATTAAACTATCTTGAAACAAGACATTATAGCTGAAGAGAAAAGGTTCTATCCCGTGGATAGATTTGGGACAAGCAAGTTCACTCTTTATAAGTTCATTATCAATTTTCAAAGATATTCTTATCTCTTCTCTAAGAGGTAAAGCTGAAACTACACCCTTTTGGCCACATAAAATATTTTAAGTTCTTAAACTATTGGGTTGATAACAAATCTTTCCTAAAATTAGTTGAGAACTACTGGAGCGGGCCTTGTGAGGGTGATCCTATATGGATTTTTCATCAAAAAATGAAAAGACTAACCAACACTCTTAGTCACTGGTCTAAGAAGGAATTTGGTGATATTTATGCTAAAGTGAAAGAGTATGAAGATAAGGTTAGAACTACTGAAGAAGAGCTGATTTATAACAACACTGATGAGAACAGGATTAATTTGTATAATTTGAATGCTGAATATATCAGATTTTTAAAGCTAGAAGAGTCAATTCTTAAGCAAAAAACTCAATTACATTGGTTCAAGGATGGAGATGCTAATTATAGATATTTTCATACTTTAATCATAGGTAGGAGAAGGAATTTATTTATACACATAATCAAGAATGAAGAAGGAAATTGGGTACAAGGTGAAGGTGAAATTACTGCAGCTGCCTGTGAATATTTTTAAGAGATTTTCACCGGTAAAGAGGAAGTGATACCTGAAGATTACCTCAATTGCATTCCCAGAATGGTCACTAATGAATAGAAAAACATTCTGCATGAAGATCCTACTCTTGATAAGATTAAAAATATAGTTTTCTCAATGAGTACTCATTCTGCAGCAGGTCCTGACGGCATGAATGGTAATTTTTTTCAAACCTGTCGGCATATTATTAAACATGACCTCTTGAAAATGGTTCAAGCTTTCTTTTGTGGTCATATTATTCCTAAATATTTTTCTCATGCTTGTTTGGTCTTACACCCAAAAGTATATCATCCTAATAAACTTTAAAAATATAGACCCATAAGCTTGAGTAATTTCACTAATAAAATTATTTCCAAGATTATTAGTCTCAAACTAGAACCAATCTCTCCCAATTTGATTTCTCCCAACCAATCAGGATTCGTGAAGGGCCGAAACATTTCGGAAAATAGTATGCTTTCTCAAGAGATCATCCACAGTATAAAGAAGACTAATCAAGGTGGGAATGTTGTGATTAAATTAGACATGAATAAGGCTTATGATAGGGTTTCTTGGTCCTTTACATGTCATGTTCTCAAGAGAATGGGCTTCGGAGAAGGTATTATTGATATGATATGGTGAATTATGTCCAATTATTGGTATTTTTTTATTGTTAATGGGTCTAGAGATGGTTTCTTTCATTTTACTAGAGGCTTAAAACAAAGTGATCCTATTTCTCCGACTCTTTTCATCTTAGGTGCTGAGTATATTTCAAGAATGGTGAAAAATTTATATAACCATCATTTGTATCATAGCTTTACTATGGAGCACAAGGGTCCTCAAGTTAATCATCTGATTTTTGCTTATGATGTGATAATCTTCACATCCGGGAAAAGATCTACTCCAAGACTTATTATGCAGGTTCTTACTGATTATCGGCATGTTTTTGGTCAGCTTATTAACCGAGATAAAAGTAAATTCATTCTTCACTCAAGTGCCATTCCAAGTACCATCAATAGAATCAAGCAAAAAACTGGTTTCAAGCAGAAAATGAGTCTTATTACTTACCTGGGATGCCCCATTTACATAGGAAGACAAAGAATCATCTACTACGTTGGTATGGTTTCTAAAGTAGTGTCAATAATTAGTGGCTGGCAAACTAAAATCTTCAGTTACGGGGGTAAATCAACTCTTATTAAGTATGTGCTTCAGTCTCTTCCTATTCACATTCCCTCGGTAGTAGTTCCACCTAAGACGACTCTTAAATAAATTTTGATCTCATTTGCTAATTTTTTTAGGGGGTGGTCTGATAACAAAAAGTAATACCATTGGTCTTCGTGAAAAAATCTTAGTTATCCTACAAAATAAGGGGGTATTGGTTCTTGACATCTCAAAGATGTTTGTGTTGCCCTTCAATTTACACAATGGTGGATTTTTAGAACTAAAGATACCTTGTGGGGTGACATTCTCAGAGCTAAATATTGCCAAAGAGCTCATTCAGTTATCAAGAAAGGGTATACTGGTAACTCATTTTCTTGGAAACACATAATTCGAAACAAAAAAAATTATGAAAACCATATTCGCTGGAATTTTAATTCTGGTACTTGCTTCTTTTGGTGGGATGATTGGTTAGGTGTTGGTCCTCTTCATTATTACTGGGGTGAGCCTATTAGGTCTAATAATATCAAGGTCAATCAGCTATGGGTGCAAGGTGAATGGTACATTGAAAGACTTAATTATCTGCTACTTCCTCTTATAGTTCATCAGATCATGGAAACTCAGTTTCACTTTCAAGAAGGGGTTGCTGACTGGCCTGTTTTGGAGCCTACTACTAGTAGTAATTTCACTGATTCTTCATCTTGGGAACTTATAAGACCTAACAGAGGTAGGACTATGAAAAATAAGTATAATTGGCATAAGTATGTTCCTTTTAAGTGTGTCTTTCTTTTATGGAGAGCGCTAAGAGGAAAACTACCTACTGACGAGAAGTTGACTTATTTCGAACATAATCCACCAGATTCCCATTGCAGTTATACTGTAGGACCTGATACATTTGAGAATATAATGGTCAGTGGTCATTTTAAAAGAAATATCTAGCAATTTTTATATAACTCCTTGGGGGTTAATCACACCACAACACCCTTTAGAAATCAGATAATGAGATGGTGGATTCTTAGGCATAAAAATGAAGCTCATAAGCAAGTTCTTTAGGCTATCCCTATTTTTATTTATTGTAAATTATGGAAGAATAGATGTGCGGTGAAATATGGAGTCAAAACGTCAAACATTGCTAGATTGAAATTCCGAGTTTTCAAGAATATTTCCATGCTATTAATAATCAATGTTCCCTACATCTCTTGGCCCCAAAACTGGAAAGACATGGTGGTATTTTTTAGGGGTGCTACTAGATGATTAGGGTGAAAAAGGTTGGTTGGGTCAAGTCTACTAATTCCGTTGTGAAGTTGAATACAGATGATAGTGTGCTTGATAACCCCGACAGGATTGGAGCCGAGGGTGTGGTGACAGATTATCATGGACATTTTATTTTTGCATATGCCAGCGCTCTTGGGTTCGGAACTAACATTCAAGATGAAATCAAACCAGCTAGTATTGGTCTCAATTGGTGTTTTCAAAATGGTTATACGAAGGTTATCTTAGAGGTTGATTCTGAACTCATTGTCAAGTGGATCAAGCGTCAGGCTACAGATCCTTGGAAATTTCAAACTTATCTTTATAACATCAAAGGAATAATGGCACATCTGGAAGAGGTTACTTGAAGTCATACTTACAGAAAAGTGAACTTTGTAGCCAATTCTCTGTCTAAAATCAGTCACAATTATGATACTTCTCAATACTACTTCACCTTTCAGCAGTTACCAGGAGAAACAAGAGGATATTTTGTGCTTGACAAAATTGGTATGATCAATATTAGAAGAAGAATGATAAAGAGAATCAATGAGCCATCGTGAAGTTTTGTGAAATTGTAATAGAAGAGTTAATGACTCATTTGTAGTTCTTCTCTGCTGGTTTCACCTTCGTTCCTTCCTTCTTCTTCTTGGCTTTATTATGATAGGCTTTTTACGATCCTTTTGTATGAGTTTTTTTTGTTACTTTGTAAGGGGAGAGTCTCCCTTATTTATTCTTTCCTTTATTATATTGTACTAAGAAGAATCCTCTCTTCTAGGTGCTTAGATCTAGGTTTCCTTTTTAGAATCGGAGATAAGTCGACCAGCCTTAGTATGCTAGTTGATTTTGAACCACTGTAGGATCGGAGGTAAGGTTTACGTCCTCTTCCTTGTAATTTCTTTGGTTTTTATTTATGATAAGTCTTTGGGGTGTGCGGCTCAACCCCTGACTGCCACAAGAGGTGAGAGCCCCGGGTAAGCTCCGTTTTCAAAAAAAAATATGGAAAACCCCTAGGTATTCCCTAATTACACTTTCCTTAAAGTATTACGTATATGAAATGTATCAACCTCTAAAGTATACTTATTAAAGGTGTCTTTGGAAGGAAGAAAATATTTTGAAATTTTTTTAAAAAAACAAAAAATACTATTTTTTCTTTTTAAAAAAAATTGAATTTTTTCATTTAAATAATTTGAACCACCCTTTTCTTTTTTTTAAATTAATTTTTTTTCTTTTCATTATTTCTGTATCTTCTATTTCTGTTTCTTCTTTTTTTTTTCATTTTTTCTTTCTCGTTTTTCTTTTTCTTGTGCCACCCCTTTTTCTCTAGTTTGATTTTTTTCTCTTTTAATTTTTTTCATTTTTTACTTTCACTTTTTTTGCTCTCTTCTATTTCTATCTTTTATTTCTCTTAATTTTTTTCTTTTTCTTGTATTTTTTTCTTCGTATTTTTTCTTTTCTATTTTAACTTTTTGTTCCTTTGGAAAAATATTACTACGTTGAACTCAAAAAATACCACAATCTCTTATTGTATTTGTATGTGTATCATCATTTATATTTTTATACTCATTGATACGATTGTATTTGTATTTTACAATTTGTGTTGTTTGTATTTTTAAATAATTAAAAATAATTGTTTGAAGTATTTGTTGATACAAATGACAAATTATACATATTCACGGCTAAACTATTCAAATAAAAATATTAAATTTATTTAAAGTATTTGTATGATACAAATAGATATAAAACGCAACAAAAACAAAAAAGAGAGGAAAAATGCAACAAAAAAAAATGGCAAAAAAGAATAAATGAAACAAAAAAAAATACAAAAATGGGAATAAAAAAAAGGAAAAAAAAAAAGAAAAATAAATCAAATTAAATGAAAAAATAAAGAAAAAAAAGATGAAAAAATTGAAAAAAAAAGAAGAGAAATGATGAAAAAAAATGAAAATGAAAAATATGAGAAATGAGAAAGAAAAAAAATAAGAAAAAAATGTAAAGGAAAAGAAATGAAAAATGAGAAGAAAAAAAGACGAAAAGGAAAGAAAAGAAAAGGAGAGAAAATTACGGGAGAAATAAATGAGAGAGAATATGAATTGTATTTAATTAGCAAGAGAGGCTATTGATTTTAGCAAATTGAAACTTAGGCCAAATTAAATAATTAGAAGTTTATGTTTTCTAAGCCATGTAGTTTTCCTCGTAATATAAGAGCACTTTTGTCTTTACATAATAATAAGTAATGGTTAATATGGATATCCTTATTATCCATTGGGTTTATCCATTTTATCTGTATCAAATATGGGTCGCATCAGATATTTTATCCATTTTCACATGACCTATTTTTGACCTTTCCATATCCGACTCGCCCCGCGTATTTGCAACCAATACTAGAAACTCATGCTTACTAGTGTGAGGGTTGGTCATGATGATGTGGTCTCTTATCACACTCTATTTATCATGGATGACAAAGGGTCGTGGATTCCCCGATCTTCATGATATCTCTAGTTCATACGACTAACACGCATTAGGGCCTATCCAACAATGAGGGGTGGGCCCATATAGCCCGTGGGTGTTTTTATGAAATTAAGCTACACATCCAAGTTAATCTTTAACTTTCATGCTAAGCCTTGCTCCCTGTTCAAGATGCTATATATATATATACGTACACTGTGAGCATATGGATTTTACAATGGTTTTGACTTGGCATTATTTTATCCCTTCCCTTAATTATATGCTAGCGCTCACCCAATAACTATATCCGAACATTGTATCCCCATGTGATGTAGGAATCAGAGACACTCTTTTCCTACATAGTGATTTGGTGATTTATGAATTGATTGTGAGTCATCATGAAGTGATAAGCTTCCATACTTTGGAAGCCCCTCATTTTATGTTCATAATTTATTATGTTTCAGAGTATTACTCTTTGGACTGATTTTGGTTATAGTTAGGGGCATATAGGGACATAGGTTGTCTTTTAGTTAATAAAGTCTTGTGGATTACTATGGATAGGGACGGTTGTTGAAATACATAGATTTATTTTTAAGTTAGTTGAGTTACTTATCCTGTTATATGTTCGAAACTCATCCCTATATGAAAATATATTTGGAATTCATTCGCTGCTAGTTGGACTGTGTTCTGATTACCTAGGGTAAAGGGGGTGGTCTCCGATCCTTGATAGATTTATGATACCTATCACAGCCAAGACCTAGTTAGGGTCTTGAATAGCTTAGTATACGAGCCTAGGCTCATGGTTATTTGGTGTCCATAAATCCCTGTTAAGTAGAGTCTCTTTTATGGGTATGTAGCATTCCACACTTATAAGGTAGAGGCTATGAGGCATTTAGGAATAGTTACCCTTTCTTTTGATATATTTTTAGGCTTTAGAGTCTTAGGTCCTGAAATCCCCTCTAATTCTATTTGTTTGTATTTTAGATCATGCCTCCTCGAAGGTCTGATGCTTATGGAAACTACTCTATTCTACCCAAGGTCAATGTGGATAGAAGTCATTCTACTTATCGAGTGTAGACCAGGTCGTAGGCCCCTGCTTCTGACAGCTTATGTGGAGTTCAACTGATCACTACCATTCCTCTTCCAGCTTCTCACGATGATGATGTGGATGCCCTACCACCCTATAGAGACATTTTTAATACCAAATTCCATTGATTTATTCATCTATTTACTTCCTAGTCTAATCAACGTAACAGTATTAGTTTTGTTTCTCCATCTTCTAAGGTCACTAGACTTTGCTAGTTCATGAGGTTGAATCCTCTAACCTTCATAGATTCTAAGGTTGATAAGGATCCTTATGGGTTTGTTGATGAGATGGAAAATATATTCAAGGTGATGCATGCTACTAATGTGGAGGGTGTTAAATTTGTTGCATATCAATTAAAGGATTTCACATATCTGTGGTATGAGGAGTAGGATTAGTCGAGGGGTGATGATGCTGAGTAGTTGATAACACTCAACTTACACATTAATTTAAGTGCAAGGCAGTCTTATCAATATATTTACCCAACTTTGGAGTCGAGGTCGAATCCACGAGGAACAATATGAGTGGTAATCAAATTAATTTGAAATGATAGATACAAGTTAACTTCAAACAAATGTTACAAAAAGATAAAATGGAGGAGATAGGTTCCTACACTAATATTTCTTTATGGGTTTTTCTAGTATAAATTTGGGGCTATGAATAATTAGAGTTCTAATAATTATGCACGGATCTTGGGATTATGCATTACTAAGGGAGTGACATGTGGGAGTGATAACTCAATATCAATTTAGTAAATCAAATATGGGTTTTCTTGGTTATACATTTTGATGCTAGTCTTTCAACAAAACAGAAAACTATCACCCATTGATTCTTTCGAATACCTAATAGATGTGTTCAACAATTAGTAACCACAACCTCAATCTAGGCATCCCTATTTCTAGGATGATACCCATGGTATAGTTAACCTCATATTCACCTTTATATCTAAGATAGTGAAAATTTAAAAATCTATACACATAATTGTCTATCATTGCTTTGGTCTCTACATCCCTCTTTCGAGGATGCTATGGATTCCTAAAGTTCACCCAAAACCCTTCTTTCGAAGATGGACTTGAACTTTCTAGAGCTTAGAGCTTTCAGTCATAAAACCCCTATGGGTAATTGGGTCTTTCACCCATCAAGTCCCAACAAAAATAGCATAGCAATGATAAAACACATAAACTTGAACTACTAAATAGATACTAACAATAAAAACTCACACACACTTTAACCCCTATTCACACATAACCCCAAGAGGAAGATTTAGCTACACATGAGATAAATAAGCATAGATATACCCATAATCTCTATTGAATTGAATTGTTGAAGATTTAGGCGAATGTTACTTCACATGGTTCTCCCATAATATCAACAAGGGAAGTTAGCGAATCTTCCACTTAGAATGTCTCCAATGTAATCTTCACCCAAAATTTATAAAATATTTTCTTCTCCAAAAATGGAGGCTATGAATTACATTAAACTAAACCCTCAAAATTTTTCGGAAAGATGGTATTGTTGATTGATAGGGTTTGATTCTGTTTTGTCAAATTGGGATCAGCACATGCAATTACAATTTTGCTCTTAGGCTGACCTCCTCTGCTAGGCTTCGATCGCGTTGGTCTGGCTGTGACAACAATAATGCAACCATGATTTATCGCCATTTTGAATACTTAAACCTTTTACCCAACTTCACAACAAACATCCGAATTTTCTCCTTGGGTAAAAGTAAGAACATCAATAGGCCATTCCTTGTACATCAGAAATTGAGCATCTTGACCTTTGATGGATGGGATTCCTTGTTCTCCTTCGGAATGATAAATTCCAAATTATAAGAGTTGGACTTAACCTCCCCACAATCGTCTGTGCATAATGTTGAAATGTGGGTTGAACGAGGTACAACACCTAAACTTGGAATTATTTCCTCCAAAGTATCTTCACTACGGAATGAGCTAGAGTTATCATAAGGGATTTGCTTTGTTTCTTCTTGAGACTCTAGAATCATTCCCTTTTTTGTGGCTTCTTATTCCTCATATTATATGGATGATTAGGAATCTACCGAGGAGACTTTGCTACAAAGCCTATCATCATAACTTGGTTTCTCTTCTTGACCAATCTCCTCTTGTGTAATGGGTATGATGATGACAGTTTCAAGCCTTTCTTTTTTCCCTATTACCTCCTTCTTAATACTTGTCCAATCTTGATGTATGTGTTCTAGGTTCTCCTTCATTGTACCTAACCGGTCCAAAATTTCTTGTAACCTTGGGTCAAAGATATTGGGCTCGGTATCTCACTCTTTCTTTTTCTCTTCATGATACCTATTAATCTCACAAGAAGAACTAGCACTTTGGTTAGTATAATGGGGGCAGGGAGAACATGTACCATCACTCTAATGTCCATCTCGGCCACTACACAAAGAGCACCTATACTCCTTATAGGATTGAGATGGTGAACCCATCTCTATTCAAGGAGCATAGTCACAATATCTCATGAAATATGGTACGTCGTGATATGGATATGGATCGTCAACATTGGACTTCCAACGACCAAAATTATATTTGTCGAAAGATGTCATAGAAAAAAAAATAAACTCTACCTACAAAATAAAATCACAAACGAATATATACAAGCTTGAATTTTAGATTGAAACTAAATTCCAAACTAACTTAATATGCCAAACTGTTTCCCGCCAACGATAGTATTTTTTATGACGCTCAAATTACACGTCAATTTAAATGCAAGGTGATCATCATCAATATATTTACATAACTTTGGAGCCGAGGTCGAATCCACAAGGAACAATGAGCGAAGATCAAATTAATTTGAAATGTTAGATATAAATTAACTTCAAACAAATGGTACAAAAGGATAAAATGGGGGAGATAAGCTCCTACACTAATATTTCATTTTAGGGTTTTCAAGTATAAATTTAGGGCAATAAATAATTAGAGTTTTAATAATTATGCACGGATCTTGGGATTATTCATTACTAAGGGAGTGACATGTGGGAGTGATAAATCAAAATCAATTTAGTAAATCAAATATGGGTAGGCTTGGTTATATATTTTGATTCTAGTCTTACCAAAAAACATAAAATATTCAACCATTGATTCTTTTGAATACCTAATAGGTGTGTTCGATAATTATTAACAAGAACCCCAATCAAGGCATCCCTATTTTAAGGATGATACCCATGGCATAGTTAACCTCGTATTCACCTTTATGTCTAAGAAAGTAAAAATTTAGCAAACTATACACATAATTGTCTATCATTTCTTTGGTCTTTGAATCCCTCTTTCTAGCATGATATGAATTCCTAAATTTCACCCGAAAACCTTCTTTCAAAGATGGTGTTGAACATTCTAGAGCTTGGAGCTTTCATTAATAAAACCCATATGGGTATTTGGGTATTTAACCCATCAAATACCAACTTAAATAGCATAGAAATAATAAAACCCATAAACTTGAACAACCAAATAGATGGTAACAATAATAACCCATACATTATTTATCCCCTATTCACACCTAAACCCAAGAGGGAGATTTAGCTATACATATGATAAATACGCATAGATATACCCATAATCTCCATTGAATTAAATTGTTGAAGATCTAAGCGAATGTTACTTCAAACTTGCTTCTCCCACAATATCAACAATGGAAGTGAGCAAATATTCCACTAAGAAAGTCTCTAATGTATTTTTCACCCAAACTTTATACAATATTTTTCTCCAAAAATGGAGGTTGTGAACTACACTAAACCAAACCCTCAAAATTTTTGGGTAAGATGGAATTATTGATTGATAAGGTTTAAGATATTTTTGTGTAATACCCCAAATTCTTTCTAGTTCAACTCAGCTCAAAAGAGGAACATCAGAGACTTAGGACCTAAAATTTCCGCTAAGTATTGGAGACTTAGTCTTTTTTTTGTCTCTAAACTTTGACGACTTTATTTTTGACTTTTTGACCTTGGAATGTCAATTTCTAAGTTGTTTCATGATCAAGGTAGTCTATAGTACCTCCGGGGTGAATTTCTACATTCTTGGAAAAGGATTTGGGCATGTTTTGTTGGCCTAAACAGAACATCGATGCGATATTGCTGTGCCACATTGGTTGTTGCGTCGAGCGGAAAAAGCAATGCGTATCTAATATTATTGCAGTGAACAAAGCAATGCATGGCTACTCGTGTCAGTGCATAGTTTTTTGTTGTTAAATGATGGGTTGTTGGGGGTATTTGAGTTATTTACCCTCACCCAAATCCACCCAAGACACATAATTTTATCCCCAAATATCATACATGCTCCATTATTTATTTTTTCTTCTCCAAGAAAAAAATTCTAGATCCAAGAATCAAGAATAATTCCATAAATCCTACTCCAAGAAAGCTTATAATCCAAAGTTCCGGGTTCAAGAACTTCAAGAAGAAGATTTAAGAACACCATTAGAGATTGAAAAGTTCAAGATTTTACATTCAATTTGTCAAGAAAGGAATGTGGAGTTATGAACAAGGATCCTCATTAATCCTTGTGCCCAAAACTTGTTTTTAAGTTAAGATTTCATGAATTTCATATTAGGGTTCATACCCAAATTATCTTGCTTTGATTTTTTGAATTTATACATACTTTAAGTAATCAAGTCCATGTTTATGTTACCTACTTAAGATTTGAATTGAATATTAATATCATGAATTGCACTTTTTTCTTATGAATCAATATTGTTGAATGATTTCAAGAAGGACATTGAGCATGAAGCTCTATAGGGAATTGTCATGAGTTCAAGTATTAGTTTTAAGCCCTAAGTCTAAGTATTGATATTTCAAGAATATTATAATTTTTAGCCTCTTTTAAAAGTTGTTTTCCAATATTTAAGAAAAAAATTGATCTTTTTATCCTAAGCTAAGATAAGGAATCCTCATTGTTCATATAGTTTGAGATTTAAAGAAAAAGAAGAATAATTGGTTTTTATTTTAAACCCTTGTGCTATTTAAGGTAGATTTCCTTATGTTTTGAGTGATAGTATGGGAATAGTATTTAGCACCGAGTTAGGTTTGATTCCTAAGTTTCCTTCCCCAAAACTATTAGCCACCGTAGGTTTAAGCGCCCATAGTGGTCTAAGTCAGTGATCACATAAGATAAGATTCTATTCTGATGGTAAGGGTAGAATAGTTCTCCCCAATGTAGGTAAGACATTGTAATCCATGAAAACTCACATGGTTTATGTTGGTTAGAAGAAACTCCCACTAGAAAGAGTAAGGATACAACTTTTGGAACTAAGCGTTATGACTTACAATGATTTTCTATGTTCTACATATCCATAATTTACTATTTAATAGAATAAGTTTTATTCGATCCTAGGTGAGTCATTACCTTTTTATACATTCTTTGTAAGCTTTGTTTAAATATTGCTTTATTGTTTTACTTATGCATTCATCCCATATGCTTATTGCATTCCAAAAGTACTGATCCATAGGTTCTTCTCAGCTCTAGTAGCGTGATTGACCATGATTATTTCTATCTATATCCCAATAATTGGTGAGACCTCATAGATCGGGACCCATTTATTTAGATTTCTAGCTTTATGTAGTATTTGATCAGCTGTTTCCAGTTCAGTTTGATTCAGCTGGGGGTCTGTCCCAGTCACTCTCTAGTTAGTAGAAGTAGAGGCTTGTCCGACTGCTAGTTACATTTCAGATTTCAAGTGTTGGTTGCCTAGAATTATAATTTAAGTATTTTTAGACATTATGTTTAGTTAAATCCAGTTTCGTTCAGATAGTAATTAGTATTTTTGTATTTTTACATGCAAAAATATTTCATTAAAAGATTTAGATTTAGTAAAGGCTTACAGGGTTAACTTGAGACTACTCGTAGTCTTAGGTACCATGTGATGTCTCGGGATGCATTTTTGGGGTGTTACAAACTTGTTATCAGATCCTATGGTTTAAGGATTCCTAAGGAGTTAGACAAGTTGTGTTACATTGAGTCTTGATCATGGGTGTGAAGCATGCCACATTTCTGAGCAAGAGGCTACGGGATATTTTTAGGAAATCATCTCTTCCTTTCATGATCTATCGTGCTTACAGCGTATCTATATTCTTTTAAATTAAGATCTTATATTGGAATTTAATATGACACCTTGCCGATCTAATGCACTTATAAATGATAACTAGCCACCCCAGTTTGCTGACCCTCCGAATGAGAATATATCTCATGCTGAATTTTGGGCTGCCTTTCAGGCATTGGCCCAAGCTATGACTGCTAATGTTTAGGGAAACCATTAGGCTATAATCCTAATTTAGTAGAATGGTGATTTAGCTACAGCCAGAATTTGTGACTTCATGAGAATGAATCTGCTTGAATTCTTTGGGTTAAAAGTAGGTGAGAACCCATAACTCTTCATTGATGAGGTGAGAAAGTTAACATAAATTATGCATGTTACTAAAGAGGAATATGTAGAATTTGTATCTTATAGGGTAAAGGATGTTAAGTATGATTGGGTCGTTATGTGGAAGAATGATAAAGGTGAGAATGTAGTTCGCATGAGTTAACAGATGTTTCAGGATGGCTTTTTAGATAGGTTATTTCCAAGTGAGATAAGAGAAGCTAGTATTGAGGAGTTTATGAACCTGAGGTAGGGATCGATGAAAGTGAAAGAGTACTGCCTTAACTTCAATCAACTGTCTAAATATGCTCCGACTTGATAGCTGACCCTAGATTAAGTATGAGTAAGTTTGTTATCAGAGTATCTAGTTTGGTTGTCAAGGAGTGTAGGACTACCATTCTTATTAGGGATATGGATCTTTCTTGGCTGATGATTCATGCACAGTAGATTAAGGCAAAAAAAATAAAAGGGAGAGAGAGAGAAAATAAAGAGGCTAGGACTGGACAGTTTGAGTATGGCAAAGCAAGGTTTGTAAAGGGAAATCGTTCCCAGTCTTAGGGTCACTCACATATACCAGCGCCATCTTCAGCCAATGCCTCCACACCCAGAAACAAGCAAGAATAGTGGGGGAGGACTTCTATGTCCAGATCTCAAAATAGTGTGGGTGGAAAGCCCAATTATCTGACATGTTCTAACTGAGGTAAGAATCATCCTAGTGAGTGTTTGAGGGGAATGAAGGGTTGTTATGTATGTGGTACATTCATTCAAAAAATCAAAAGGTTTCCATATGCTAAGCAAGGAAATATAAATGTTCCTTCTTAGTAAGGAAATGCCCATACCGCGATTTGCAGGAAGTTTATTGGTGGAAGGGTATGGAGAAAGACATTGCAAAATTTATGGCCAAGTGTGTAACTTGACAATAGGTTAAGGTAGAGAACCAAAGATTTGGTGACATATAGCAGGAGTTTGGTATTCCCACATAGAAGTGGGAAGAAGTGAACATGGGCTTTGTGATAGGGTTTCCCCCATTCGCATCGTCAGTATGACTCGATTTAGGTTATGTAGACAGATTGACCAAATCAACCTACTTCTTGCCAGTTCACATGTCCTACAAAATAGAGATTATGCTAATCTATATATTGAGAGTTGGTTAGATTGAAAGGAGTTCCCTTGTTAATCATCTCAGATAGGGGTACTTAGTTTGCTTCTCAGTTTTGGAAAGCCTTTCAGAAGGGTCTTGGTACCCAAGTTCATCGTAGTTCAACTTTTCACCCACAGACAGATAGTCAGGTAGAAAGGACCATTCAGACCTTATAGGATATGTTAAGGGCATATGTTATTGACTTCAAAGGCAGTTGGAATGACTATTTCTAGTTGATCAAATTTGCTTACAATAACAGTTACCATTCTAGTATTTTGATGGCCTCGTTTGAGGATATTTATGGGCAAAGATGTAGGTTACCCATCAATTGGTTCGAAAATAGTGAAGCCACTTTGATAGGGTCAGATATGGTGTTTGAAATTCCATCTTATTCGAGAAAATTGAAGGCAGCTCAAAGTCGACCGAAATTTTATGCAGACATAAAAAAGAGAGATCTTGAGTTTGAGGTTAATGATCTTCTTTATTTAAAGGTTTCACCATTTAAGGGGGTGAAGATATATGGCAAATTGGGGAATATTAGTCCCCAATATGTAGATCCCTACAGGATTTTAAGTCATGTGGGAAAAGTAGCTATGAGCTTAAGCTACCTAAAGATTTGTCAATAGTTCACTGAGTGTTCTATGTATCCTTATTGAAGAAGTGTATGGATGATTCGTCTATTATAATCTCTCTAGAAAGCAAAGATATTTAGAATAGCATGTCATATGATGAGCTCCCAATAGAGATTCTTGATCATCAGATCTGTATTCTAAGGAACAAAGAAGATCCCTTGGTCAAAGTTTTATGGAGAAATCAGTCTATTGAGGGTGATATTTGGGAAGCAGAAGCATACATGCAAACAAAGTACCCTTACCTCTTCTGCACAAACTCAGATTTATCCGAAGGTACGAGTCTTCCTTAATTCAGTTCTTTTCAAGTCTCAGTTTCAGTCATATGGTTATCTTCATGTCAATTCATGCATTAGCAGATTAGTTCAGTCGCTTAATATGTTTTAGATTCAGTCATGCATTTTAATTTCAATTGTGCATGCCAGTATATAGTCTCAGTTCCTTAGCATCCTTATTTTCACTAGTCTCATTCGAGGAGAAATATTCTCAAGAGGGAGATATTGTAATACCCCATATTCTTTCTACTTCAATTCAGCTCAAAAGAGGCATATTAGAGACTTAGGACCTGAAATTTATGCAAAGTGTTGGAAACTTAGCCTTATTTTTTGCCTCTAAACTTTGACAACTTTATTCTCGACCTTTCCATCCTTTGAATGTCAATTTCTAAGTTGTTTCATGATCAGGTAGTCCATAGTACCTCTAGGGTGAGTTTCAAAATTTTTGGATAAAGATTGGGGCATGTTTGGTTGGCCAAAATAGAACGTTAACGTGATATTGACACGCAGTTTCAAGTTGGAAATGCGACACACCGCTAATAAGATTGTAGTGAGGAATATAATGTGTCGCTGATCACGTTGGTCCCTAATTTTTTGTTGTTAAATAACGAGTTTATGAGGGTATTTGAGTCATTTACCCTCACCCAAATCCACCCAAAATACACAATTTTAGCCCTAAATAGCATATATTCTTCATTATTCATCTTTTTCTTCTCCAACAAAAAAACCCTAGCTCCAATAATCAAGAACAATTCCATAACTCCTACTCCAAGAAAGCTTATAATCCAAAGTTCCGATTCAACAACTTCAAGAAGAAGCTTCAAGAACACTATTAGAGATTCGAAAGTTCAAGATTTTACATTCAATTCATCAAGTAAGGTATGTAGGGTTATGAACAAGGATCCTTTTTCATCTTTGTGCCCAAAACTTATTGCCCAAAACTAGTTTTTAAGTTAAGATTTCATGAATTTCATATTAGTGTTCATACCTAAATTATTTGTTTTTGAGTTTATGAATTTATAAATACTTTATGTATTGAAGTTCATGTTTATCTTACCTACTTATGATTTGAATTGGATATTTATATCATGAATTTCACTTTCTTCTTATGACTCAATATTGTTAAATGATTTCAAGAAGGACATTGAGCTTGAAGCTCGGTGGGGAATTGTCATGAGTTTTAAGCACTAAGTCTAAGTATTTATATTTCAAAAAGATTATGATTTTTAGCCCCTTTTACAAGTTATTTATAATGATTTAAGAAAAAAATTGATCTTTTGATCCTAATGTAAGATAAGGAATTCACATTGTTCATGTAGTTTGAGATTTAAAAAAAGAGAAGCATAATTGGTTTTCATTTTAAACCCTTGTTCTATTTTAAGGTGGATTTGCTAAAGTTCTAAGCGATAAGTATGGGAGTAGTATTTAGCACTGAGTTGGGTATGATTCCAAAGTCTCATTCCCCAAAACTATGAGCCACCATAGATTTAAGCGCACATAGTGGGCTAAGTCAGTGATCACGTAAGATAAGGTTCTATTCTGATTGCAAGGGTAGAACAGCTCTCCCCAACGTGGGTAAGATGTTGGACTCCATGACAGCTAACATGGTTTATGTTGGTTAGAAGAAACTCCCACTAGAAAGAGTAAGGATACAACTTTTAAAACTAAGTGTTATGACTCACAAAGATTTTCTATGTTCTACATATCCATGATTTACTATTTCGTAGCCTATTTTTTATTCAAGTTGAGGTGAATCATTACCCTTATCATGCATTCTTTGTAAGCTTTGTTTAAATATTGAATTATTGTTTTACTTATGCATTCACCCCCATATGCTCAGTACATTCCAAAAGTACCTGTCCATATATACGTTTATGTGCTACATTTTTCAATAATGTAGGTTCAGGTTCTCATCTCCGGCAACGTGATTGACCGTGAGCATCTCTATGTACATCCCGACAGTTGGTGAGTCCTCATAGCTAGAGAACCCATTTATTTTGAGTTTTAAGTTTATGTAGTGTTTGATTAGTTTTTTCCAGTTCAATTCGAGTCAGCTGGGGTTTATCCCAATTACTCTCTAGTTAGTAGAAGTAGAGGCTTGTTCGACTACTAGTTATATTTCAGATTTCAAGTGTTGTCTATCTAGACTTATAATTTAAGTATTTTCAGACAATATGTTAAGTTAAATCCAGTTCTATTCATACAGTAATCAATATTTCTGTATTTTTGCATGCACAAATATTTTATTATAAGTTTCAGATTTAGTAGAAGGATTACAAGGTTAGCTTGAAACTACTCATAGTCTTAGGCACTGTCTGACGTCTCGAGACATATTTTTGAGGTGTTACATTTTGTCACATTGGGATCAACACATGTAATTATAGTTTTGCCCTTAGGCTGACCTCTTCTGCTAGGTTGCGGTCGGATAGGTCTGGCTGCGACCGTGGATACGCGACCATGGTTTACCTCCTTACCCAAAATTATTTAACTATCCTTTAATACAACGACCGATGCTAGTAGATCGCGATCGTGGTACCTGAGGATCTTTTGTTTCAGGTCTTTAGGTACACTTTCTTGCTTCTTTTTTAATCATTTTGAGCCCAAATCCACATCTTTCCATTCCTTCAACTATATTCTTGCAAAGAGTGTATATTAGTGCTTTTAATTATCAATATGTCTCATTTATTCATTTAAATCAAGGCAATGTTCACAAATATTCAGTGAGAATGAGTGGTCTAATCATCACTCGTCAGTAGTCTATGTGGGAGGATTTTTCTAGTGATTTCCTTGATTGTTTCTTTCCTCAGGAGTTGAGAGAGGATAAAAAGAGGAGTTTGTAAGCTTGAGGCAGGGAAATATGACTATGAAGGTGTATGCCATTAAGATCAATCAATTGTCTTGTTATACTCTGGAGTTGGTATCTTGCATGAGGGATAAGATGAGAAAGTTTGCTTCGAGATTATCTTGGTATTTGGTGTTTGAGTGGATGGCCAACTTGTTAAATAAGGACATGGTTATATCTAGGCTTATGGCATTCATTCAATAAGTGAAAGAGGAAAAAAAAAGCAAGTCGAGATAATGGAAAGAAAGAGAAAGAAATTTAAGTTATCTAAGCAGGGTGGAGGCCATTAAAATAATGGTAGAGATAGCAGGTAGTGTTCTACAAAGTAGTGGGAAATTTTGGTTCTTACTCTACATCTAGTGCTCAAAATCCTAAGTTGTCCTGTGATCGTCATTTTTAAACAGATAGAGGGTTTAAGGCACAAGGTGCCCAATCGTAGGCTAGTGGCCTAATCAGAACCATCTTACCCCCTAATTATTTTTATGGGCTAATGCATTGTTAGTTTGTGATGAGGGAAGGGATAAGTGCTTTAATTGTCATTAGTCAGGTCATTTACAATAACATTACCCAACTATGGTTACTTTGGTATCTAATAAGGTTTTAGTTGCTATTTCATTAAATCCTGCACCAAAGGGTGCTACTTTTAGTACCTATAATAGTTGAAACCATCTTACGCTCTTACCACCTATCAAGAATTTAAGCCATCTCCTAATATTGTTACTGGAATGTTATAGCTTTTCTCTCATTATGTATATTTTTTGCTTAATATGGGGTCTACTCTTTCTTATGTGACTCCATATGTAGATGTTCACTTTGGTTTCGACCCGAAGTACATTCCCAATCCCTTTTCTGTGTCTATCTCGGTGGATGATTTTTTTATGGCTAGAGGGGTTAATATGGGTTGTATGGTATCTATTTGTGATCGGGAGGCATTGGTGGATCTCATAGAGTTTGATATGTTGCATTTTGATGTGATATTAGGGATGTATTAGATTCACTCATGCTATGCTTCACTAGATTGTTGGACCCATAAGGTCAGTTTCCAATTCCCAAATAATTTGATAATTGAGCAGGAAGGGAGTTACCTAGTACCTAATGGAAGGTTTAGTCCTTATCTTAAATCCTAAAAGTTGATTTACAAAGGGTGTCTATACCATCTAGTTTGGGTCAAATATTTTAGTTCTGAAGTTCTATTTGCAATCTATCCCTGAGGTTAATGAGTTTCCTGAAGTGTTTTTCGATGATCTTCCTGGTATTTCTCCATATATGAAAATAGAATTTGGAATTGATCATCTACCAAATACCTATCCTATCTCTATTCCTCCATACATAATGGAACCAACTGAGTTAAAAAAACCTAAAAAGTAACTAAAGGATATTCTTAATAAGGGTTTCATCCATCCTAGTATTTATCCATGGGTTTCCCATGTGGTGTTCATGCATAACAAGGATAGTTCCCTTTTGATGTATAGAGATTATCAACGTCTAAATAAGGAGATGATGAAGAATAAGTCTACACTTCCTAGGATAGATGATCTCTTTGACCATCTTTAGGGTGCTAAGTACTTTCTTAAGATTGATCTCTGGTTGGGTTATCATTAGTTAAAGATTTGAGAGGTGGATATCCCTAATACTACTTTTCGTACTCGGTATGGTCACTACGAGTTTTTAGTCATGTCTTTTAGGTTGACTAATGCTCCGGAGGCGTTCATGGATCTTATGAAATGGGTGTTTAGGCAGTTCTTAGATTTGCTCCTTATTATGTATATTGATGATATTTTGGTGTATTCAATAGAGAGAAGGATCGTGCCAACCATCTCAGTATAGTGTTGTAGACTATTAATAAACAATGATTGTATGACAAGTTTATGAAGTGTGAGTTTTGCTTAAATATTGTGACCTTCCTGGATCATGATGTGTCCAGTAAGGGGATAGTGGTAGATCTATAAAAAGTTGAGGTGGTTAAGACGTGGCATAAACCCATGAGTATAACTGACATTCAGAGCTACTTAGGTTTAGTTGGGTATTATAGGAGTTTTGTGGATAGTTTTTCTTCAACTTTTGCTCCATTGACTAAGTTGACTTAGAAAAAGGTCATGTTTTTATGGTTCGATGCTTTCGAGGGTATTTTTGAGAAATTGAAGGACAAGTTGATTTCTGTGCCAATTTTGATCATGCCCGAGAGTACCGATGGTTTTGTTATGTACAATGATGCATCCCATGTAGGATTGGGTTGTATGTTGATGTAGTAAGGTAAGGTGGTGGCGTATGCTTATAGGCAGATGAAAGATTATTATAGTAATTATCTGAATCATGATTTGGAGTAGGCAGTTGTTGTTTTTACTTTGTAGATTCGATGCAATTATTTGTATGGGGTTCATGTGGATATCTTCCCAGACTATAAAAACTTGTAGTATGTGTTCAATTAGAAGGAGCTAAATCTCTGGCAAAGGATATGTCTAGAGATTCTAAAGGACTATGTCATGTATCTTCATTACCATCAAAGTAAGGCTAATGTGGTTGCTCATTCTCTTACTAGGTTATCCAAAGGAATCTTATCTTATGTGAATGAGGAGAACATGGGATTAGTGAAGGACATTCTCTGGTTGGCCAATCTTAGAGTTTTTCTCATAGATTCTGAGGGTGGAGGTGTAATTGTACAAAACATTGTAAAGTTATCTCTTGGTGCAGATGTAAAAGAGAAGGATATTTTAAATCTTATCTTGATGCAGATTATGGTTGTTGTGGATCAGAAAAATGAAATGGCATTTGAGATTGGTTTAGATAGTATCTTGAGGTACTATGGTATATTGTGCGTTCTAAATATTGATGGACTATGGAAAAGTGTGTTGACTGAGGCTCATGAGTCATGTTATACAATTTATTCGAGTTCGATAAAGATGTATCATGATTTAAAGGAAATTTATTGGTGTAATAACATGAAGAGAGATGTGGCTAATTTTATGTCTAAATTCATGATTGGTCAGCAAGAGAAGGTTGAGAACTTGAGACATAGTGGTATGCCTTAAGAGATTCAGTTTCCCATGTTGAAGCGGGAAATGATCAATATGGATTTTGTCACTGGTCTTTCATGGTCTCGCCATTAGTTTGATTCAGTTTGGGTCATTGTGGATAGGATAACTAAGTCGGTTCACTTATTTCCTATGGGGACTACTTACACTGGAGAGGATTATGCGAATTTGTTTACTCAGGAAATAGCTAAGTTGTGTGGTACACAAGTTACTATTATTTTGGATCAAGGTATGCAGTTCTCTTCTTACTTTAGCATTTGTTTTAGAAAGATTTTGGAACATAGGTTAACCTTAGTACCGATTTTCACCATTAAATGGATATATAAGTGGAAATGACCATTCAAAATTTAGAGGATATGCTAACAACCTGTGTGATTAACTTTGGTGGTAGGAGGGCTGACAATTTGCCTCTTATAGAGTTTGAATATAATAACAGCTATCACTCGAGTTTTCTGTTTGTTCCGTTTAAGGAGTTGTATAGTAGAAAGTGTAGGTCTCCTATTGGGTAGTTCAAAGTTGGTGAGATTATGTTGTTTGTTCTGGAATTAGTTAACCAAGACATGGAGAAGGTGAGGGTGATTTGGAATAGACATAATACTTCTCAGAGTCGCCAAAAGTCCTATGCATATTTTAGGAGAAGGGATTTATAGTTTGATGTTGGTGATTGGGTATTTTTAAAGGTGTCTCCGATAAAGAGAGTGAAGAAGTTTGGAAAGAAGGTGAATATTAGTCATAAGTATGTGGGTCCATACTTGATTTTAAGGAGAGTGGGCAATGTTGTGTATGTGATGGATTTGCCTTAGAGTTGAGGTTCCATTCATTTAGTTTTTTATGTTTCAATGTTGAAGAAGTGCGTGGGTGATCCCTCATTGATTGTTCCTATTGAGAGTATTGGTATTTCAGATCCCATGTCTTATGAGGAAGTCCTGGATGAGATTTTTCATAGGCAAGTTGATCATTTAAGGATTAATGACGTAGCTTCAATAAAGGTTCAATAGAGGAATCAAAAGGTGGAAGAAGCTACTTGAGAATTCGAAGAGGACATAAAGTCCAAGTATCCATTTTTATTGCCTGGATTAGGCAATCGTGCTGAAGGTATGTATTTTCCTAACCATCTTTAGTTTCTGACTTTTTTATAACAAACTGAGGTTGCAATTTATCATATAATCATGCTAATAGATGCCATGACTCATCATTTAGGGATGAATGATCCTATGAGGAAGAATGTAACAACCCAAAATTAAATTTTTACCTTTGAATATTTCGAGATTGAATCTTACTAACCAAGCTACGACTCACCTAACGAGTCATAAGGTCTCTTTATGAGCCGTAGGGCTTGAGTCATAGGGTGACTATTGATTAGCTCATGTCACTATTTTGATAATGACTCACACTTAACGAGTCGTAAAGACTCATTATGATTGATAATATGTGACTCATAGTCTTACCAATATAATGGTCCCTTGTTTCTGTTGTGACAACAATTGGACCTAACGAGTCATAAGGTAGAGCACAAGTCATATGGTACGAATTTTAGTCATGCCAGTATGGGTGGCCTGAGCTACTGTCATGATTACAATTCATGGTGATGACTTGTAGCGTGTCCTCACGAGTCGTAGGGTGGCTCATAATTACTGACGACAATTTTTAGCTATTACACTAAGGGTACATTAGTCTATTCCCTCTTTCCCCACTTTGACTCCATATCCATAAACCACCAATAAAGGGTTATTTTCATCCTTTATAAAATTAAATAACTCTTAAAGTCTCTCAAACTCTTCTAGGAAGAATAAGCTAGTGTTTCTAAGGATTTTCCATTCAAGCTTCCATTGATAATTTCTCTACATAATTCATCATGACCCGAACCAGGGCCTAGCCATGGAGGGCATCTCAAGTCCCATGTAGACTTGAAACCATGCACTGCACCTAAGAAAGTAAACATAACATTCTCAATGTCGGATGAATTTCAAACATTTAACAAGATTGATTAAATAATAATTGATACTTCTATGATCAACAACCAACCACCAGCCAACACCACCAAAGTCCACAGTAATCCTATAATGCATTCTAGACACGAACCAAAACTGTCTATCAATAAAATGCTAGGACATCCCCCTACTATGGCCAAAAATAATCTAAACTATCTAAAGCAAAAGAGATCAAAACCTGAAATGTAGTCTTCCGATGTATGAAAGCTAACCATATCAATGTTAACTCACAAGTTGATCCCAAATCCTAATCACTGAGAAGGATAAGTAAAAGTATGTCCCATTCCTGAATCGCATGGGGATACATCATTCGAAGAAAGTTGGAGGTTTGAGTGCTATCATGTACCTCAGGGATACAGGATAACATAATGACATGATCAATAATTCTAAATCATTTGATATTCCATGCACATCACCCAATGCATATACATATATATATATATAACATGCTGGGATAGGGAACAAGGTTAAACATGTGTTTTAAAACTTTAGTCTGGATTGTGTAGCTCAACTATCATAACATACAAGTCACCCACGTGCTATATGGGCCCAACTCTCCCCCAGCTGGTAGGGCCTCAGTGTGTATGACCATAAAAACCATATGATATACATATACACTTTGGGGACTCGAACCTCCCTATATATCAAGGTTACACAATCACCAAATCATGTAATGAGACATGTGGTACTCGAACCTCCCAATCATATAATAATAATAATAATAGATGGACTAGAACCACCCAGTCATATAGACCGCCACGTGTGCAACCGTAGTTTCCCATGTTTGTCTCTCAGACCTCCACTTTCACAACTCATCTACACAACCCTTTATAAATCCTAATTAAAACAATTATCACACAATCCTATTTATTGAACCATAATACATATTTAGGCATTCATTGTTTGTATTGTCATACCAACTACACTTGCAAGGTAACATCAACATGCTAAAACAATTTCATTACTTGGGGAATTCCTAACTCCTCTTGGTTCAATTATTCAATAGACTTTTTAAAACACCAACTCATAAGGTTCCAAATCGATCTCATAATGCAATAGTTTTAGAATAATTAAATTCCTACATTTCTCATAACGAAAAAAGTAACTTCAAAATATGGGGTGGGGGTCATAACTACTTCAAAAGTCACAAGTTTGAAAAATTACAATAGCTTAGTTTATTCACCATAACCATGCACCCACAAGTTCTAAACCATAGTTAAAACATGAGCAATACACAACAAAATCATACGAAAACTATTAATTGACCATTCATGTCAAAACCCTCAATCATGTCAAAACCCTTAATTTTAATCATGTAAATAACCATATACTTTAATGTAATAAAGATATTAAATTTAAGGGAAGAGTCACATGCCTGAAATACAGTATCACAGAGAGAATTTAAATCTAGAGCCCTTGGATGATCTATCTTTTGAAACCCTAAGTAAGGAGGCTTGAGAGGGTTAGAAAATCTTTTAAAGTGTTGAGTAAGTTATGAATGAGGAATAACCTATCAAATTTCCTTATGAATGTGGGGTATTGATTAGATAATAGGGGAATTGTCCAAAGTGTCCTTTAATTAAAAGCTGAAATTTAGTCGTCAGTGACTACAGGTCACCATACGACTCTTATAGCCTCCATATGACTCATCAGAAGGATTCGTAGAAAAGTCAAAACAACCAAGGCACCATACACTGTTGACCTATGACTTAATGACATGATTCATAATGGGACCCTACAACTAGTAGGGTCAGTCATAGTCAACAAAGAACCCAAATTAAGGCATGTACTTGACACCCTATGATTTACACCTAACAACTCATAACAAATCCTTACATATCTTAGTAAGCCACTCGTACTCAGAAAATAATCTAGCCACAAACTTACTAATTTGGTTTGGTTAAGACTTGTCCTAACAACCTATCAAGAAACCTTACGACTAATAGGACAAGTCTTAGTCAAGCCAGTGAGATCAAAATTTCAAGAATTTTATAAGGATCCAAAACCCGAGGTGTTACATCATTCTTGATTATCATAGGTATGTTACTCTTCCCCATAGATTGTTTTGTTAAAGGCATGTATTTAAAATTGTTATCCATGTGATTAAATTGATGATTTTAAATGTTGGTTGAGGGTTTTCGAGTATTAATCAATGAATTGCTTTTCTAATGTTTTTTATTGATTATTCATGATTCGAATTGATTATTTTGAACTGTTGGGTGCATAGGCATGGGAAATTAAGAAAGAGATTATGGATTCCACTATCTTTGATGATTTTAAATGTTGGAATTTGTATAACCTCAACCCAATCTTGTGGAACTTTCTTTAAAGATGAGAATATGCATATTAAATTACTTTAGGAACCTCTGCATGAGATAAAATGTGATTGAAACATAACGGTTTTAAATTGAAACTTGGGGTTCTTGGATTCCCTTAAGATAATGAAAAATTTAACATTGGGGGTCGCAGATTCCCCCAATCTAATAAATCATTGAACCTAAAGGGTCGTGGATTCCCCCATGTGGATGAATGATTAGTGCTTGCGGGGTCGTGGATTACCCCTAGCTATGATTATTGAAATGTCATTATGATATTAGTTTGCAAGTGTAGTAGGTATGATGATACCAATATTATTTTCCTTAATTGGTGATATCGTTTAATTAATGCTAATGTGTAAATATTTTTAAATAGGCATAAAGGTTGTTCTATTGTTTCTATAAAGGTGAAGGTCTTGAAGGACTGATACTATAAACTTATGATTGTTGGAGTGAGGGTTAGTCTTGATGACTGTATGTTTGTGTCATACTATATATATGTATAATGGATTATAAAGGGTCAGGGATTTCCTGACCTCTATGATATCTCTGGTTTATGTGGATAACACGTACTTTGTCATATCCATCATGGAGGGATGGAACATAGCTCATTGGTGTTTTTATGACGGTTAAGCTATACAGTCCATGTTAATGATTTACATTCATGCCAAATCCTGCTCCCTGTCCCAGCATGCTCTATATATTTGTGCGTGTATGTATAGTATGTGCATGTAGATTTTACTATGATATAACTTGGCATTATTTTATTCCTTACCTGAGTTACATGCTAGCGCTCACCCCATTAACCGTCTCCTGACACTGTATCACTACATGAAGTAGGAACCAGAGACATTTTTGCTTTTACTACACAGTGATTAGGTGATTTCTGGATCGATCGTGAGTTAACTCGAAGTGGTGAGATTTCATACTTCGAAATACCCTCATTTTATGTTCTTGTTTCATTATGTTTCAGACTATTCCTTTTGGGACTTATTTTGGTTATAGTCGGGGCATGTCCGAACTTAGGTTACCTTTGGTTAATAAAGGCTTGTGGATTACTATGGATTGGGATGGTTTTTTAAATTCATAGATTTCTTTTTGAGTTAGTTGAGTTACCTATCTTATTATATGTATGGAACTCATCTTTATCTTAATATAAATTTGAGATTCATCTATTTCTAGGTGTATTGTGTTTTGGTTGGCTAGGGTAAAGGGCTGGTCTTTGGTCCTCGAGTTGTGGCATCTCCATAGGGAAGTTAAGAAAATTAGTTGGGTGGTCGAGGAGGTTGATGAGGTGGCTATTGTAATACCCCAAAAAATTTTCTTCGTAAAGATTTCGTGAGAAACGTATCGAGTTCCATGCTTTAGAGCGATCCATAAATTTTCTGTGTAGTATTTTTAAGACGTTGACCTACCATTGCGTATAATATCGAATAATATTTCCAATGATATGTATATCATTGAAAACGGACACTCGAGCGATGATTTACGACCATTCCGATCGAACTACGACCATTCCGATCGAACTACGACCATTCCGATCGAACTGTAAACAGTAAAACATGCAGGAAATTAAAATTACTGCAGCCAGGTGAATTTCAGGGTCAAATTCAAACGATCATAACTCCTTGTAAATAATGATCTAGGTGATCTACTACATATAAACGGGAATCTATGTGAGTACTCTTTCTAATGAAATTGGTTTCATCCAATTTGACTAACGGAGAAAAAAATTATGGTCAATCTAGTTCAGCCTATCAAAAGTAAATTTTTGGGTCAACTTCAAACGATCATAACTCCTTGTACATAATGATCTGGGTGAGCTACTATATATCAACGGAAATATCTAAGAGTCCTCTTTCTAATGAAATTTGTTTCATCCAATTGGATGTCGGAGTAAAACATTATGGTCGATCTAGTTCAGCCTATCAAAACAGTCCACGAAAGGACAGATTGGAGAATTATTTGATTTTTAAGGGCGTTTTGGTCATTATGCCTTCACTTCATGGACGAAAATTGTCCATTTATACCTATATTGATCCATAAAATTCATGTCCTTCCATCAAAAACATTGAGAGAACTAAACCCTAGGTCCATTTTGAGCTCCAAATATCATCCAATTTCACCGCAAAAATTCAAATTTGATCCGATAATCGAACTCATCATCTTGACACCTTCGAGGAGCACCCCTTATTTGTGTGAACAGGATTTCATAATCAAGAAGTCAATTTCAAGGTATGTGGGGTTTTGAACAAGAGCAATCTTCCGTTCTTGTGCCCAAAGCTTTAATTTTATTATGGTTTTACATGATTTTGCAAGTGAGATTATGTCTAAATAATTCGATTATGAGATTATGATGATTGAATGAATAAACTTTGATTTATATGATTATCTCAATGTTTTCATGATATGATTTAATAATTATCATTGCGAATTACACACTTTTACCATGAGGTGGTATTTTGAATGATTTTGGGACGTATGTCGAGATGGTATTTTTGAATAATATTTTGAGCTATGTGTCAAGATTTATGCTTCCCAATGACGATTTGAATTATTGAATATATATTTGAGACATGAGATATCTTGATATCTATAATTGTAAATTTCATATTTTTTTGAATGATTTCGAGATATATGTTGAAATGGTATTTTGGAATGATTTAGAGTTTTATGATAAGCTCAAAGCTTCTTTATGACGAAATTGAATCATTGAGCATATTGAGATATAACATTTGAGATGTTACCATGAGTCTTGATATTTTCTCAAAAATATTGATGTTGTCATGACTTGATAAATTGTTACATTTTGACATTTAAAAAGGTTGAGTTCTATTATAGAAATTTCATGATATTCGAAAATGGGTATACACTCAAATTAGTTTATGAAGGATTTATAAGACTGTGATTTTTTCCAATATGGATATACATGATTACTTCATTACTCTACTTCTTAAATTGAGAATTTATGCTATGAATTGCATACTACTACAATGAATTGATATTTCTAAAGGCTTTCGAGATAAAAGTCGGGATTTGAGTTGTACTACGAGATATGTATTTTTATTATAAATTGAAGGTCTCAAGTGTTTTTCAAAAGTTGTTGTCATGATTTAATTATCAAATTGAAAGAATAATCATTTGAGTACATTGACCTTGAACTCGTAGAGTCGAGATGATTTTGACTATGAGAAAGATTGATTTTGATATAGATGTTGAGATGAATTTTGGTATTTTTTTCGGATGATTTTGATGAGTTGAATTATTGAAAATATTACGTATTGAGTCTTCATATCCTTGTCCAAATGTCGAGTCGGTTATGGTTCAATGCATTGATACCTTATTGATGTTGAAAAAAATTGAAATGTTTTAAGTCGAAGTTGGGGTTCGGAATCCACAAATTGTTGATGAATTATAAATTGAGATATTTGATTTGGTCTTTATGATAGACCCTTGTGATGATAATGGTGGATTTCCTAACGCGTTCTGAGCTAGTCGGGGAGTACTACTTAGCACCGAGAGGGAAATTTGATATTTCCCCAAACCTATGTGTTACCGTAGGGTTGTTTGATGATGATATTATTGGCCAGAGAGCCCGATTGTGATTATTGCAGTTTTAAGGTCGTACTCCCTGGCAAAGAGAATGACGCTCCCGCCAACGGGGGTTTCAAACGTTGGTATTCCACGTAGCTCACGTGGGATTGTCGGTTATAAGAGACTCCCCTGTCCATAAAAGTCATATTTCTTGAATTATCGAGTCACTCCGAGATTTGAGTCAAAGAGTTGAGATTTTATGATGATTTATGATGATTTATCATAATTTATGATTTTTGATGATTTACATATATTATGAGATTTTACCATTTGAACTATTTATTATGAAAGTATGAAGAGTATGATTTGATATAACTCAAGCCAAGTGAGTCATCAATGTATGTATGCATGTTTTCATGAAATTGATGATGATATTTAAAGTGTTGCATGCACCCCCACATAATCAGTACATTCTCTTTGTGCTGACCCCCATTTACTATTTTATTCAGTTGCAGTTTCCTGTCAGCAGGTAAAGAGTCCTTATAGTTCAGGGAGTTGGGTCGGTTAGTTCAGTTTGGAGCATGGTATCTTCTTTTGTCGGTCGTATTGAGTGTGGTAGTTGGGAGTTATGACCCGACTATGTACAGACAATACTAGTAGAGGCTTCATGTTCAGTAGTAGTGGTTAATGTATTTAGTCTCCTTCTTGTATATGTATATGTGTTAGTAGAATTGTCATTTTGTAATTCCAATATTGTACTGAACAGATTCTATATTGAGACATTTTCATCTTCATTCTCTCAGAATTATGTTTTAATCAGTTGCTTTTGAGTTATACCGATGAAAAGGGTTAGCTTGGGGTCACACACCAAGCACCGTGTGGCATCTCGGAACTTGATTTTCGGGATGTTACAAACTTGGTATCAGAGCACAGAGTTTAAATGTCCTAGGGTGTCTATGAAGCTGTGTCTAGTAGAGTCTTGCGGAATGGTACGGAGACGTCTATACTTTTCTTCGAGAGGCTATAAGACATTTACGATAGGTTGTTGTTCTTTCAAGTCTTGGATCGTGCAATAAGTTTAAACCAGATAAGATACCAAATTTCTTTTCAAGATCTATAAGTGACAATTTGTACTTTTTTTCTATGTGTTATTCTTGAGATAGTATGAGCAGCAAGTCCCGGTTCTTTCCCTGATAATGTTTTCAGACTGATTAGCAAAATGTTTCAGAAGTCTCATAAAAGTGTCTTCAGAAGAGCCTCCAAGTGTGTTATAAGTTCCTGAAGTTTCATGTTATGTCCTCTTCTTTATGACTTATTCAGCTAAGACTGAGTGGATGCGTACTCCTTGATCATCGAATATGGTATGCCAAGTTCCTATCTCCCGTCATCTTGTTATCATCATGTTGTTGAAAAAAAAGTCTAGTGAAGTCGTGTGGGGCTCTTTCGATTCACTAGCACAACTGTTTTGTTATTCACCTCAAACTTTTTTTCAAAACTCATATTCAAAACCTAGTGGAGCCGTGTGAGACCTATTTCGATCCACTAGCAACTTATAGTTCATTTTGTTCCTTGTGCTGGCTGAAAATGTGGGATTTGGAGGTGTAGTAGTAAGAAGGATGGTAAGTGTGATTTTTTGAGCATAAGTATAGAAGAATCCATTTTTGCATACATTTGGGGTTAATATGGAGTGATATATCCTTGTGTGTCAATTTTGTGATGTAGTTCGATTGAGGTATGTAATGGGTGTTGACGGTATTTGTATGTCAGAGAGTATAGTTTAGTAATGGAAGTACTTGGTGGGTGACTATTGTTAAATTATGTCATTGCCAGGTTGCAAGAGGAAGTTAAGTTAAGACGTAGAGAGCTATGAACTAAGTTAAGTTGTGTATGAAGGATAAATAGTAGTGACGGGTGAAAGAAGGATGTGTTAATGGATTGTGAATAAGATAAGCTATATGATTATGACCAATTATTATTGTTATGAATTTTAAATGGGATAGCATTTGTTGAGGATTGTTTTATATTTTCTAAGTGAAAATTTCATGCGAAAAGTTTTTAAGTTATATTGTGTGCTAAAAGTTAAGTTTGAATGATTGGTGATCGTGAAGGTGACTGTGATGATTTCTTGATTAATGGTATTAGTTGTTAGGAAGTGATCTAGTAGGATTGAATAGTGGATATAAGAGCCTAAGTTTGGTTGATTCGTGATTAAGTTTGATGTTGTGTTTATGATGAGAAAGTTCACCTAAGATATTATGGGACTGCTTTAATTTCGTGTAACGCCCCAAAAATGGGTCACGGAGCATCACACGGTGCTTGAGGCTACGAGTAGCCCCAAGATAACTCTTTGAGCCATTTTCATTCAGTTCAACACAAATCAATGGGGTTTCCATAAATAACCCTCAAATATCAACAGAGTAATCATCATCCAAGAATAAAAGAATTTTAGAAAAATAACAAAATGCGACTTATTAGTCAACCCCCAAAATCTATACTAGTCTGACAAACCTCTACGAAAATCAATAAAACCAGCGAGCCATTGAGACATGCCCCAACTGACTCATACTCAGTTATCAAATGTAAATAATTTCGTGAAACCAACATCAGACATCACGTCCTCGGAACATGAGGACTCACCATAACAGAGAATGTAGAACAGCGTGCCCGAAGAATCACTTTCGAACCTGGAACTGAGCACCTGAACCTACATTCCGAGAAAATGCAGCCCACATCCGAAGATGTGGGTCAGTACCATGAAAAGGAACCGAGTATATGGGGGTGTATGCAGTTGTATAAATATCATCATCATAAATATTTATAAGAAATATGTAGGATGTATGAAAGACTCACATAGCCCGAAGAAAATCATCATAATCATGAGAGGATGAAATAAGTATAATAACACATGTGAGTCATCATATAATTTGTCAATCACTTTCTGTTCATCAAGAATATCAATTCTCATAATGTAAATATCATTTAAATCTTTCGAAAGAATAACTTTCACACCACTTCACCATTCACCATAAACACAAGGAAACACACACACACTGGGAGATCCTATAACCGACATAAACCATGTGAGCTACATGGAGTCCAACGTACAACCCACATTAGGGAGAGCCGTCCTATCCTTGCCATCGGAGTAGGACTATCGATATCAAATCCACACAAACTAGTGATCACTATATAAATCAGCCTCAGGCTCACTCCTAGGGGGAACATAGTTCTAGGGAAGTATGGTCGCTTTATACCTCCCACTCGGTGCTAAAGATTTCTCCCGAACTTAGCTCAGATCATTTCAAAGACAATCCACAACAAAACAATTTCAGTAATATATAAGTATACATCGGGAGCCATCATGCTTCCCATCTATCAAAATCAACCACGTTGTGGATTTCTTTCACATTCGAGTTCAAAACAACTCCATTAAGACAAAAAGGTCAAATCATTCAAAATATCTCAAATATTTAACATCAATGTGCTTATAACACACACTTTCTAAAAAAAACACAATTTTCAATGGGGATTCACGATCCAAATATCAAAATCATGATAAATATCGTTCAAGATTCATGCTTTATATCACCACACATGTAATTTCATCTTTCAAAATCATAAACATCAAGATTTCATAATAATCATCATAAGATATGGGTTCATGCTTCAAATTCATAAAAATCAAATAAAAATCATGCCTTTGTAAAGAAAATTACTTTTGGGCACAAGAACGAAAGAGAGTTCTTGTTGAAAACCCCCACATACCTTGAATAATGAAATTTAGATCGATACTCATTTTTGAGATGTTAATCGTGCCTTTGAATGATGGTTCTTGGAGTTCTTGAACTAGGAACTTGGAATCTTGAATAAATTTGCAGAATTAATGGTGAACTTTGGAGGTTCTTGAAGTTGGATGTAGGATCTTAGGGTTTTCTTTTTGAGGTAAATTGATGAAAAATAACATATAATACTTCTAATAGGCTTTAATATAGGGTTTTGACGGATTTTGGGTGAGGGGGAATGACCAAAACGCCCCTAAAAATCAAATAATTCTCGAATCTGTCCTTTAGTGGACTGTTTTGATAGTCTGAAGTAGATCAACCATAACTTTTTACTCTGATATTCAAATTGGATGAAACCAGTTTCATTAGAAATAGGGCTCTCATATATTTCCATTGATATATAGTATCTCACCCATATCAATGTGTATGAGGAGTTATGATCGTTTGAAGTTGACCCAAAAATTCACTTTTGCTAGGCTGAAGTATATCGACCATAACTTTTTGCTCCGATAGACAAATTGGATGAAACCAATTTCATCAGAAAGAGGACTCGTAGAGATTTCCGTTGATATATAGTATATCTCCCAAATCATTATGTACAAGGAGTTATGATCGTTTAAAGTTGGAGCAAAAATACGCCAGGCCTCAGTATTTTTTTCTGCACGTTTTATTGTTCACTACTATTCATGGTTAGATCGGAATGTTCATAACTCGTCGCTCGGGTGTCCATTTTGGATGATCCACATATCGTTGGAAAGGTTATTAGATAATCTATGAAATGGTGGGTCATAATCTAATACTTTCCACACGAAAAAATTATAATTCATTCTAGAAGATAGAACCCAACACGTTTACGCACAAAATTTCAACAAAAATTTTTCCAGGGTATTACATTTTGAGGATTAGTGTATGACTGTAATGGTTGAGCTTCTTAGATGTGATTTTGATTCTTATGGTTTAGAAATATAATTTTACAAGCGTGATTTTAATAAGCGATGACAGAGGTAGTGTGGTCCGTTAAGGATGAGAAAAATTTGAGTTGAGCGTTAGACTCTAAGATTGAAATTCCGAAGTTGAGCTGAAAGAGTTGAAGCTCTAGATGGTGTATACTCCGACTATCGGGTTGCTTATGCGGATTTGAGATTAGAAAGTGTGCAAGTGTTAGGTGTTGATTATTGGGGTTATAGAAGGATAGGTGGTAATTCGAGAAGTTTTGTGAGGATGTGGTTATATGATTTTTGAGGTGGTCATTTGGGTGAAGTTTTATGGTTTGTGTGTGTGATTATGTATCGGACTCTCGAGCGAAGTGACTTTAGTTTAGATTAAAGTGTATAGTGAGTTACTAACCCAGAGCGATGGCTTAAGTCTAAGGGGGAGATGATAGATCAAGTAACCGAGTTAAGTGTTCGGATTCCAATAGTGGTAAGAAAGGGGTTTTGCTCAACCCATTCCTATTTCAGTTCTTTCAGTTATACCAGGTCCTACTCCTACTTTACACTTCAGTTCCATGATCATAATTCGAGTTCGTGCATGTCATAAAGGATCATGTTCTCTCTCAGTTCCCAATACGTGGGGTTTTGGAATTTTTTTTTTTAGCAGTGGAATTATTTTCCATAAGTTATGAATTCCAAATCTTAAGTTATGTGGCTAGTAATCGAGGTACTTTAGCCTTACCCTATTCTCTATTCGAGAAATAAAGCATTTCTGTTAATGATCAATGAAAGTTTGGATTCATATCGTGCATATTCCCAAATCAAATTTCTTTGTCGAGTTTATGATGTTAAATCTTCTATTCCTTATGCCTTGGTGAACGTCAAGTTATTCAGGGTATCTAGTCATATTTTAGACCAGCATGTTCTAGCCCTTTGATAACTTCTTTCGTAGGGTGAGAGAGTGATGATGAATGGTTGGTTATATGGAAAAATACGTATTTGTTGTGGATAAGGGTGTTGGTGAATAGTTATCTAGATAGAAGAGAGAAAATGTTTCCTTATCTTGGTTAGAAAGGTGTATGCTTATTTTGAGCTAAGTGGTAATGTGAAGTAAGATTGAGATTAAGCTTTCATGTATATTGTGGTTAGTTGATGTTTTAAGTGGTTATCTTGAGGGATTGTGGTGTACATGTTTTAGATTCTGGAAGCTAGTTATGATTCAATTCGTAAACTTCTACTAAACGATCTTTGTTTTCCAAGTATTCCAACTCAGTCAATCAGAATCGTATAGTGTACCTTTTCATTTATAATTTCATCATGTTATCCAAGGATCTTAGGAATGAAATCATTTCCATATGGATCATCTCAGTAGTTACGAGTATACCTCTATTCGTGCGTCATGCATATGAGCTAATTCATAGGTGCCCCGTGCACAGTCTTAGTGACCCTGTAAAATAAGTGTTGTAGAGGAACATAGAGTCCCCAAGGGGGAGATACCCCGTGACTTCTTAAAGCTTTCATGTTTTGAACACATCTAGTTCATGCTCAAGTTCTCATTATGAGCCTTGAATTGGCTATAGTTGCATACGCATTCATACATTCCAGAGTCATTTCAGCTAGATATTTATGCGTCAGATATGCATGTTCAGTATGAGGACTAGGAAACTGTAATTCCAATCGTGCCGATATGTCTCAGATGTTAGAGTCCCTTAAGAAGGTCAGTTGATCAGTGCTTTTATCCTATCAAGCAACATTTGAGGATGAATGTTTTCAAGGGGGAGATAATGTAATACCCCGGAAAATTTTCTCTGTAAAGATTTCGTGAGAAACGTATCGAGTTCTACGCTTTAGAGCGATCCATAAATTTTCTGTGTAGTATTTCTAAGACGTTGACCTACCATTGCGTAGAGTATTGAATAATATTTCTAATGATATGTAGATCATTGAAAACAGACACTCGAGCGATGAGTTACGACCATTCCGATCGAACTATGAACAGTAAAACGTGCAGGAAATTAAAATTACTGCAGCCAGGCGAATTTCAGGGTCAAATTCAAATAATCATAACTCCTTGTACATAATGATATGGGTGATATACTATATATCAACGGAAATATCTGCGAGTTCTCTTTCTAATGAAATTGGTTTCACCCAATTTTACTATCGGAGAAAACAATTATGGTCAATCTAGTTCAGCCTATCAAAAGTGAATTTTTGGGTCAAGTTCAAATGACCATAACTCCTTGTACATAATGATCTGGGTGAGCCACTATATATCAACGGAAAGATCTAAGAGTTCTATTTCTAATGAAATTAGTTTCATCCAATTTGGCTGTCGGAGTAAAACGTTATGGTCAATCTACTTCAGCCTACCAAAACAGTCCACCAAAGGACAGGTTCGAGAATTATTTGATTTTAAAGGACATTTTGGTCATTATTCCTTCTCTTCATGGACAAAAATTGTCCATTTATACCTATATTTATCCATAAAATTCATGTTCTTCCATCAAAAACATTGAGAGAACTAAACCCTAGGTCCATTTTGAGCTCCAAATATCTTCCAATTTCACCGTAGAAATTCAAATTTGATCCGATAATCGAACTCATCATCTTGAGACCTTCGAGGAGCACCCCTTATTTGTGTTAACAGGATTCCATAATCAAGAAGTCAATTTCAAGGTATGTGGGGTTTTGAACAAGAGCAATCTTCCATTCTTGTGCCCAAAGCTTTAATTTTATTATGGTTTTACATGATTTTGAAAGTGAGATTATGTCTAAATAATTCGATTATGAGATAATGATGATTGAATGAATAAACTTTGATTTATATGATTATCTCAATATTTTCATGATATGATTTAATAATTATCATTGCGAATTACACACTTTTACCACGAGGTGGTATTTTGAATGATTTTGGGACGTATGTCGAGATGGTATTTTGGAATAATATTTTGAGCTATGTGTCAAGCTTTATGCTTCCCAATGACGATTTGAATTATTGAATATATATTTGAGACATGAGGTATCTTGATATCTATAATTGTAAATTTCATATTTTTATTTTGAATGATTTCGAGATATATGTTGAAATGATATTTTGGAATTATTTTGAGATTTATGATAAGCTCAAAGCTTTTTTTTGACGAAATTGAATCATTGAGCATATTGAGATATAGCATTTGAGATGTTACCATGAGTCTTGATATTTTCTCAAAAATATTGATGTTGTCATGACTTGATAAATTATTACATTTTGACATTTAAAAAGGTTGAGTTCTATTATAGAAATTTCATGATATTCGAAAATGGGTATACACTCAAATTAGTTTATGAAGGATTTATAAGACTTTGAATTTTTCCAATATGGATATACATGATTACTTCATTACTCTACTTCTTAAATTGAGAATTTATGCTATGAATTGCATACTACTACAATGAATTGATATTTCTAAAGGCTCTCGAGATAAAAGTCGGGATTTGAGTTGTACTACGGGATATGTATTTTTATTATGAATTGAAGGTCTCAAGTGCTTTTCAAAAGTTGTTGTCATGATTTAATTATCGAATTGAAAGAATAATCATTTGAGTACATTGACCTTGAACTCGTAGAGTCAAGATGATTTTCACTATGAGAAAGATTGATTTTGATATAGATGTTGAGATGAATTTTGGTATTTTTTTTCGAATGATTTTGATGAGTTGAATTGTTGAAAATATTACGTATTGAGTCTTCATATCCTTGTCCAAATGTCAAGTCGGTTATGGTTCAATGCATTGATACCTTGTTGATGTTGAAAAAGATTGAAATGTTTTAAGTCGAAGTTGGGGTTAGGAATCCACAAATTATTGATTAATTATAAATTGAGATATTTGATTTGGTCTTTATGATAGACCCTTGTGATGATGGTGGTGGATTTCCTAACGCGTTCTGAGCTTGTCGGGGAGTAGTACTTAGCACCGAGAGGGAAATTTGGTATTTCCCCAAACCTATGTGTCACCGTAGGGTTGTTTGATGATGATATTATTGGCTAGAGAGCCCGATTGTGCTTATTGCAGTTTTAAAGTCGTACTCCCTGGCAAAGACTATGACGCTCCCGGCAATAGGAGTTTCAAACGTTGGTATTCCACGTAGCTCATGTGGGGTTGTCGGTTATAGGAAACTCCCCTGTCCATAAAAGTCATGTTTCTTGAATTACCGAGTCACTCCGAGATTTGGGTCAAAGATTTACGATTTTCTGATAATTTATCATAATTTATGATTTTTGATGATTTATATGGATTATGAGATTTTACCATTTGAACTATTTATTATGAAAGTATGAAGAGTATGATTTGATATAACTCAAGCCAAGTGAGTCATCATTGTTTGTATGCATGTTTTCATGAAATTGATGATGTTATTTAAAGTGTTGCATGCACCCCCACATACTCAGTACATTCTCTTTGTGCTGACCTCCATTTACTATTCTATTCAGTTGCAATTTCCGATCAGCAGGTAATGAGTCCTCACAGTTCAGGGACTTGGGTCGGTTATTTCAGTTTGGAGCATGGTATCTTCTTTCGTTGGTCGTATTGAGTGTGGTAGTTGAGAGTCATGACCCGACTATGTATAAACAATACTAATAGAGGCTTCATAGACAGTAGTAGTGGTTGATGTATTGAATCTCCTTCTTGTATATGTATATGTGTTAGTAGAATTTTCATCTTGTAATTTCAATATTGTACTGAACAGATTCTGTATTGAGACATTTTCAGCTTCATTCTCTTAGAATTATATTTTAATCAGTTACTTTTGAGTTATACCGATGAAAAGGGTTAGCTTGGGGTCACTTGTGACCCTAAGCACCGTGTGGCATCTCGAAACTTGATTTTTGGGATGTTACAACGATGTAGTGGGAGGAGTTTAACTAGAAGGAAGTTAGATCAAATTAATGATCAATGTCATTATTTTACATTTCTGGGAAAGAGTAATGTTGAGGCTTCTGATGTAGCGATCATAGGTAATATTTTTATTTGTGACCACATGTCTTCTATTTATTTCATTTGGAGTCTACATATTCCTATGTATTTTTCCGGTTTATGGTGGGTTTGAATCTAGTTTTTGATGTACAAGATTAGTCTATTTATGTGTGTACTCCGGTGGTTGAATCTATGATAGCTGCCCATGATTCTTTTTCTTGTTCTATATTATTTATGGATTTTCATACTTTGATGGAGTTACTTATTCTAGGTATGTTGGACATTGATTTTGTTTTGGGTATAACCTGTTATCTCTGTATTATGTTTTTTTTTTAAATTTTAATGCTAAAATAGTAACTCTAGCTATTCTTGTGATAAAATAAATAGAATGAGAGGAGTGTATAAGGAAAAATAATCAAATATTATGTCGTATGTACGGGATAAAATGCTAGTGGGGAAGGGGTGTATCAACACTTTTATCTAATCATCAAGATTTAAATACGAGAGCCCTTTCTATAAAGTTGATATTGGTTGTTTCTGTATTTTAGAATATATATCTTTCTAACCTACCTGGTATCCTCTAGCTAGGGATCTTAATTTCTACATTGATAAAGAGATGAGAAATTGCCCTATTTTTGTTCTACCTTTTCAAATGACTCCAGTGGAGTTAAGAGAGCTCAAAACTCAACTACAAGAGCTACTTGACAGAGGTTTTCTTCATCTAAGTGCTTCACCATTGTATGCTCTAGTGCTATTTGTTAAGAAGAAGAACAATACTATAAGGATGCATATTGATTATAGCCTATTGAATAAGGTTACTCCAAAATAAATATCCCTTGTCTAACATAGATGACTTGTTTGATTGGTGTGAGTCACCATTGAGGTCACGTTACCCTCAGTTAAAAATTAGATCACAGGACATAATGAAGACAACTTCTAAAACTCGGTATGGCCATCATGATTTACTAGTGAAGTCTTTTAGGTTGTCTAATACACCTACAACCATTATTGGTTTAACGAATATGATCTATAAGTCATTCTTGGATTCATTTGTTATTGTGTTTACTGATGATATTCTTGTGAAAACTACGAGTAAAACATAGCATGTAGGACATCATGACATAGTGTTAGAGATTTTGAGAAAGAAGAGGTTGTTTAATAAGTGTTTTACGTGTGAATTCTTGATGTATTTTTTTTTCTTCTGGGGGGTGTGGTTTCTAAAGTAGGATTGATAGTGGATCCCAAAAATATTAAGGTAGTAAAGAATTGGTATCAGCCTATTTTGGTGACCGAGCTACGAATTTCGGTCAGGCTTGCTAGCTACTACCACACGTTTATCAAGAACTTTGAATCTATTGCAATGCACTTGCAAGGTTGAATAAAAAAGAAGTGTCATTTCTTTGGTCAGATCTATGTAAAAAGTGATTTAATAATCTCAAGACTATCTTGACTTCAACACCTAGTTGATTGTCGGTTAAAGGTAAAGACATTATTGTGTTTTCTGATGCCTCACTACTGGGTTTGGCTATTGTATTGATGTAGGATAATAATGTCATTGCCTATGATTTAAGACAATTGAAGACTCATAAATAAAACTAGCCTACCCACAAATTGGAATTGGCAGTGATGGTGTTTGGATTAATGATTTGGAGAAACTATCTTTATGCTAACTAGTATGAGGTCTTCATAAACCATTATATCCTGCAATAAATTTTTAGTTAAAATTATTTGAAACTAAGGCAGCAAAGGTGGATAGAATTATCAAATAATTATGATATGAGTATTCAGCATCATATGTGCAAGGATAATGTGGTGTCAAACATATTAAGCAGAAAAGTTGTTAGTATGGGTAGTTTCTCATTTTGGAGGATATCTTGACAATCATAAGCTAGAGAGTTACAAACTCTAGCATCTCCGAGTGTTAAGTTTGGGGTCTCAAACGGTGGTGGTTTGTTGGCTAATGTAGAGCTAAAGTTAACATTCTTAGGGTAGATTAAGGCCAAGTAATTAAAGAATATGAATTTGAATACACTCTGAAATAAAAAGGTTCACTGGGAGGTGGATAATGCCACTATTTATGTGGTAGAGGTTTTTTGGTTTTAGGGAAGGTTATATGTTCCTTTGTTTGGTCATCTAATTCATGAGGAACTTTTAAAGGCCCATGGCTCGGGTTATTCTGTTCATCCGATTAAATTAAAAGATATATCATGACTTGAGGCAACTTTATTAGTGGCTCTAGATAAAGAAGGACATAGTGGATTATATGTCCAAGTGTCAAAGTTGTCAATAGGTAAATTATGAGAACCAAAGGCCTATGGGGTTCTTTTTATGATGCCTATACATATATGAAAGTTGAAGCATATTACTATGGACTTCGTGGTAGGTCTCCCTATGACTTTTGGGGAAGTATGACTATATTTGGGTGATAATAGATTGACTAACAAAGTCAACTCACTTTTTACTAGTTCGGATTGACTACGACTCTAAATAGTATTCTAAAATTTATGTTAGTGAGATTGTGAGACTTTATGGGGTGCACTTACAATTATTTTTGACAGAGATGCAAAGTACACTACTAAGTTTTAGATAGGTCATAAGAGAAGTTGGGCACCAATCTCATGTTTAGCATAATAATTCACCATTAAATTTATGGGCAATCGAAGATGATGATTCATGTGGTAAAGGACATTTAGAGGGAAGTGTGATTAATTTTGGTTGTAATTGTAATCACTTTCTTCCGTTCTATGAGTTTTCATACAAAAACAATCATCTTTCCAGTATTGATATGGAACCATTCAAGTCAATTAATAGAAGGAAGTATAGGTCTACTGTTAAGTGGATTGAGTTTGGTGATACTAACCCCATAGGCATGGATTTAGTATATAAGGCATAGAATAATGTAATATTTATTAAATCCAAAGTTGTTGGATTCTTAAGATAGGAAAAATGAGTATATAGACTATAAAATGAGGGATATGTTCTTAAAGGTTGGTGATCAAGTTTTTCTCAAAGTGACTTTTATGAAGAAATTCAAAAGGTTTTGCAAGAGGATCTAGCTTAGCCTTTAGTACATAGGCCCCTTCAAGGTTCTTAAGGAAGTAGGTCCTTCTGGACATTGGTTAGCTCTACCACCATGGTTGTCAGTAGTCCATTAAAGGTACCTTGGGGATGGTGGATGAATCATTAAGTGGGACTTAGTGCTTCTAGATAAGGATTTGGCTTTTGAAAAGGAACCAATAGTGATTATAGATTGGGATGATTGAAAATTAAGGATGAAGGAAATTCATTTAGTGAAGGTGCAATAGAAATATGTTTGGGTCGAGCAAGCCACTTGGTTGACCAAAAAGGATATACACGATCAATACACTAGATTATTCTAGAAAATAGGTACTTTCCTTTGTCCTTATTTAGCCTATATTTATCATTTGATTGTTCAAGAAAAATGATGTGTATATTGGTATTTGTCATAACAACCCTCTTTTTCATTACCTGTGAGTCCTATATTTAAAATGTCATTTCGAATTCCTTATAATTTAGAAGTTAAAAAATTTAGGCTAGGCTAGTTTAGAGCAATTTTGAATCATGGTGTAACCTAGGAAAATCTAGGAATGATTTGGATTTGTTAGTGGTATTTGTTTTAAATTTATAGATATATAAGGTGATAGGAAACCCATAGAAATTTATGGAATCAAATCTGGGTATGTTGAACTCCCAAAATTTATCTTAGCATAAAGTGCACTGTTTGAAATGTTCAAGGTTAAAAGTGTGTTGCAAAATGTCAGATAATAAGGTGAAGATGGAGATTCTTTCCCATTGGCACTGCTCTAGCGGTCGGCACGCCAATATAGTAGTAAGTAACTATAGTGGAATAATTACCGCTATAGCGGTGGTCAAAGTGGTCATGACCACTATTGTAGTGGCTATTACTATTGCGGTGAATATCATAGCTTTAATAAAATAATTTTTCATAATATTTTATCTCTTAAAACCTAATTTTGGGGAAAAGGATAGACTAATTATGGTTAAATACACCATAATATCTTTGTTTGGCTTTATGAAGGTATGGAATTTGACTCGGTTAACATGTATTTTATTGCTAAGACTATTAATTGAGTTTGGGGAGGATTTTTGGGAGGAATTTAGTATTTTTTCTAGTGAAATTGAGCAAATTAAGTTAATGAGTTTTATTTATTAACAGTTAATTTACCCTTGCATTCCGTCAATTAACTAATTTAATCATGAAATTGATAGTTTTAGGTGAATTAGTGCAAAAAATCCCTATAGTGGGAAGGGAATGGTCATTAACTTTACCTTAAGTCTTGGGTGGTAGTTATAATTTCCTACATGGTAGGTCATTCCATTAATTACTCACTTGTGTGCATGTTCTAGACACCATGAAAATAGAAATGACATGGAAGGGCAAAGCTCCGACATAGAGGAGTTGTGCAACCTTCGTTCGAGGTAGGTCATGGCATTGTAGTTTTCTAAAATTTGTGCTAAATGTGCATGTTAACTACTTTTTAGTATCACATGTTAGTGCATCTATTTTTGTGTTGTCATGATAAATGTCTGTTATGTTAAGTTTATAACTTTTTACCTACCTTTCTTGCTAAATATAGAATGTTCAATATTTAAAACATTCTCACAGTCTTTTGTAGAATAAGGTTAGCAATCACTTGTGTCTTGGATTTTATTACACGGATGGTAATTTTCCCCTGCATATTATGGTTAGAGGGTGATGTATATCCCTTAACGTATATGTACAAGGTTTAGGTGAGTTTGATGATTCCATGAGTTAATCTGGGAATATATTCTTATACATAATAATATACCTTAACTTGTTCTTTTCTTGAGTTAACTCAACTTGACTTGGTGATAATATGTTTACTTTCTGGTTTGAGTAATAAATGTTGACTTTTTCTTATTATGCTAAGTGAGTGTTTGTTAAGAATGGATTAACTTACTAAACTATAACTAGTTATATGTTAATATTCTTATCTTTGGTTGGCCAAATGACCCTACCAATATACTGATATTTTTGTGTGCTAATACAACACCTTCATTTACTTTTATGAGTGAAGCGCATATTCTATGGTTCAAGCGAGACCTCATTTGTGATTCCAACACTTGACTTCATATTTCAGGGTGAAAAGCATATCATGAAGAAATGGGATATATCTTTATTAGATTGTTCTTTGTTTGGTATTATGTACTTTCTTTAGTTTTTGGGGTTGCATCCCCATCTTGACATTCTTAGTATGTTTTGGTACGCTGACTTTTACATTTTAGAGTATTTGGATTGGTATTTATTTTTGCATTTCTCATAAGTTGTTAGACTGGATAATCATTGAACTATTAATGGAAGAATTTTATTCATCTATTCTATGTGTTGTATTATGTTTTCGAGGTTATTAATTCTCCCATAGGGTGAGTAGTGTAGCTGTCACTCATGACAGGTTTGGATCATAACATTTTATGCCTATCTATATTCGCTAAGAACATGTCTTGGGTAAAAGTGGTGTCTTTATAGACATTATGGGCTAATAAGAGAATATCTTATGGTGTTCCTTTCTCTTACTCCGTTCTTTTTCCTAAAAACAATTGTTAAAGTTATAATATTTTGATTGAGTTTAAAATACCTTGAAACAAAACAATTATATACCATGTCCTGCATATAAAATAAGTTAAGATAAACTGTAAAGAGAATAATCAATAAATTAATTTATAAGTAATTTCATTTTGTTTATTTCTATATGAATCATAACATGAGGAGTTAATGAAAGTTTAACGGAAGAAGTTTAAAACTGAATTAAGGACTGTAATTACAAAATTCTACTGAAATAATTCTTAATTTATTATGGTAGAATAATTCAAAATATTTCAAATTAATTCCATAATATAAAGCATCTTTAATTTGTTTGTTGTCACTTTTGCGCACGTTTAACTATGTATAAAATGAACACTAATTTTAGGTACAAAAATAATTCCTAATATTTCTATTTCTATTATATGAAGAAATGTGAGTAGGAGGACGATAAATGATAAAATAGTAATATTTCAATATATTATGGGCATTTTTATTTATTACTTACAACTCAGCCCACCATTTTGAAACATCTTCGATCTTTCGTTTCACTTCCTTTCAGACTTGGGAATACTCTTCCTCTTTCATTAGTCGATTACAACTTCAGGTACGATTCTCACATGAATTTTCTCACTATTTTCTCTTTTTTCCATGTATTTTTTAACTAGCTTTTTGTAATATTTTTTCAATAGATCTCTTAACATTTTTTATATTATATAAAAATTTTGACAACTAAGGATAAAGGAGTGCCTCTGTTTTTCACAAATTTCATAAACGTTGGTAATGAAGGAAACATCTATTTTATGATTAGCAGCACCGAGTATTAACAAAGGTAAATCATGAATTTATAGTTTATTTTGGATTTATGTTGATGTCTACCCTTCACAAAGTTTAAGAATTCGATTTTCTCCAAACATTCATGGTCTTCTCTTTAACTCCATATTCTCATTGGGGTTTTCGATTTAGATTATCTTTTGTCTAAATATTTTCTTTAATCTACTTTTTGTTCTCAATGAGACATGAAAATTTATATATACGATTTATACTCCATCCATTAATTTAAACAATTAGATATTCTGTTTTGAAAATTTGAACTCTCAAAATAATTTGATGGATATGGAGGTATGGTAGTTCGTTGCCACCAAATAATGGGATGAACTTGTCAACAATTACAAGTTAAGGCTCGTTACTAAGTTAATAGTATGATTTCTATTTTATGCACTTACTAAGTTGGTTTACCTACATTAACAGGTAGCTCGTGTATCAAATGTGATATAGTAACTTAAAAAAACAAAGTAATAACTTACTATAATTGGTTAAAAATTGATCTCAATGGTTAGAAATTTCTTGCATTTTAAATTCATTTAACTTAATTCATCATATTGGCAGCTAATCAATGAACTCTAAAGTGGCCGCATTTTTTTTCGGTAAAGGAAGGAGCGATTAACATTGCACCAACATCCAAATATAAAATCACGATTGTAAATATGTTGCTAAGACTCTAAGTGAAATGAATAAGAAGATTTCACCATCTTGGTAAGAGATTCTTTTTTTTTAAATGGACAAATTGAAAATTCATGGAGCCAACAAAACATTGTCATGAATCATAATCACAATATTTCAGCATAATTTGATGGAATTTTACTTGTATAAACTGACATTATAATATATCTTTTACTAAGAGTATTTTATACTATTGTAACATTCTTCTCACCTTATTTTCCAGGTCATTAAAATAACTTATTATGATCGATCACATTTACTTTCCTTTTAATTTATCCATATAGTGTATTGGTAGTGCATAGAAGTTAATTCATTTCGATAATGGACGTTGAAATGAGTATTTCGTAATATCATAAGGTGAAACTGTATACTATGGTTAGGAAAAGTATAAAACTAATAATTAAAAAATTTAAATATTTCTTCTTTTAAGACTATCTAATTACAAGCTTACAAGCTCAATGTTCGTGGTAGATGTTTAAATATTTGATCATAGAAAGCTCCAAAGTGTGTTTCGTTTGCTTTTTCATGCATATAGTCAACAATAATAAGGGTAAGTAAGTCGGTATTAACAACACAAGATTTTGTGTTTACAATTCTATAATAGAATGAAGAACTGCGTACATTTGCATTTCAAGACATAGACAAATTAAGGATCTAGAGGTAGTGGATTTCGAATGTGTTATATAATGGACAAGCCTAAAAGGTGTAAAAAATAATGTTTTACTTTAAAGAAGATAAGACATGAGTTAGAAAAAAATCACTTGCATTTTCAATTAAGAATCATAAAAGAAGCATCACATTCAACTGCAGGTCTCTTCACCATTGTCCAGTGCTAATAGCTACTCCATAACCGTTTCAAAGTTCCATCTATCTTTGTGAGTGAGTTTTTTTAACTTTTAATATTTCTTTCATTTTTCTTTATTCTTTCAGAGACATATCATAACCATGTGTCCTAATCCACAAACAACAAATAGAATTGGTGCAATCTCAATAAATAATACATGGCATGTAAGCATTCCAAAACTTCTTGCAAGCGGAAACCTGTCTGTGATCAAATAAAGCTTATCACTTTCACCAAGAAAAAGCTTAGACTGAATTTCCTAGACTTGGATTCATGTTTTAAAAGAACTCCCTATAAATCCTTTAGGGTAGAGTTCTATCATAAAAGGTGAGTGATTTTCATTCGAATAGATCAATCAACTTTTCTTTAAGAGAAAACTAAAAAGATGTATATCATAATTGCTTCCGATATTTGTAATTCTAGATCATCTATTATCAAACATCATGAATCCCTATTCTCTTCTTCACATCCTGTAGTTCGTAGGCATTGTTTAATAGTTTTTTTTCAACTCCCAATGTTGTATCTGATAATTTACAAAATTCACACTCTTTGTTGGGGGATGAAGGAGCAATAGGGCTGCAAATTCTGATATTTGTGTTTTCCAATATGCTATAAAAGTGGCTCTCCTTTTTGTAACTATTTTGTATTTTTCTTATTTTTTTCTTAATGGATTGTTTATCATTATCCATAGACTGAATAAGAACAGATAACTATTGATTGACTTTTCTAAAATCTTTGAAAGAGGGGAGGGATAACTTTTTTTAAGGATAGATATCTTGGTTTATGCAAGTTTTTTAGGCCTTCCCATTTCAATACATAATATAATACAATGCTAATAGATTGTCTAGCTTAACTATCTGGTTGCTGATATTCTTTTATGTTTCATTTAAGTGTACGATATGCTCATTTGGCTAGGTAATTGAACTCAGGCAACTTCAGAGTGTTGGCAATGGACAAGATAGAAAGGAATTTTATCCTTCTGTTTGAAGACCAATTTAAATTGGTTAGAGGTCAATGAGCTGGTACTGACTTTAGCAATTTCATGTAGCAATCTTTTTATCTATGATGTGCTTATTTTCAAGTTTGCAACATAGTGAGGGGCTCTGTTTTTTTATTATTTTTATACTGTATTACCATGATCTAGTTGTTCATGCTACGATTAGATAAACACGTATGGATCATTTGGTAGGGAACAAGTTACTTCGTGATTAGCTATCTCGAGATTAGTTATATTACCATATATATATGAAATAACTTATTCCAAGGCATAAAGGTGGGATAAATAATTCTTTGACAACCTAGTATCTCCGGCAAAACATGAAATGACATAATTTTATATTTTATTTTGGGGCTGTCGTAACTTATACCTCACACCAAACGACTCTATTGTATATATATTTTTAGGTTAATTTTTTATCTACGTCTTCCATAACCTTGGACTGTTTAGTTTATTCATCCACACATTGGTTATTGGATTGTACTAAAGATAATCTCACATTTTTTACTTTATATAATAGGTCTCAATATTATAGTAAAAAATCACACCAATAGATTTTTTTAGTAGCGAGCTAGCCCATTATTATCTTTCTAGAAGTTCCTGCGCCTTTACTCTTTTTACTCGGTTCATGATTGATTCTACTTATTTATGTTCTATTTTGATTTTTTTGTGTCAAATAACTTGGTTTGGTCAAGATTGTCAACTGGAGGTTCTCTGATTGGCTACATAATTTCAATTTCACAAGTTTTTGGAAATGAAATTTGCTCTATGTGGTGAAAAAGAGTCATACCTTTACTATGAGAGGTAATTTCTGCACTTTTTCCATGAGTTTAGTTATAATATTTATACTATATGGATATGTTTTTTAGGAATAAATTAAATTTTGGGTGTTAAAAACAAGAAATCAAATTGCTTCATAATCAAATATCCAACAAATAAGGAAAAATGAATGACATCTAAATTGACCAGATAAGGGTACCACCATATCATTGTGCCAAGAATATTAAAAAATTAATCTTAGGCATCATATTTTATATAAAATAATACCACCTGAATAAAACTGTTGCACTTCATGAACAATATTGAGTAGAATATGTTGTGAGAATGTGTTCTCCCTCCGAAAGCTCTACCATCAATAATTCTGATTAAAATTATCCTTTATTGGAATATCAAAGCATATTAATATTTTCAAATGAGAAAGATTCTCAAAATGCCTATTTATCTATTACCTTCACTAGGTTTGGGTGACTTTGAATATTGCGAGTTGTATTAGAAGTTAGTAAAAGTGCATTGAGACTCTTATGTGCTGAGAACTTCTATAGTAGTTGGTTGAATTTTCTCTTGGCGCATTTTTTTCTCACTAAAGCCAATGGAATGTTCTATGATTCTTGGTTTAGTCTTAATATATATGTGCATGTCATCAATTTGTGGGTTCACCCTGTTTTATATTTAACCCCAATGAATTATCAATTGATTTGTAAGTTCATTTCATATTACTTTTAATAACTTTATATTTTGAATATTCTATAGATACATGCATATAATATAAGATCAGAATTTAATTAAATTTCCTTACAGAAGGATTTAGCATTTAAGCAAATCAATCAACCTAGTGGCTTGCCTCAACATCAAGTCCTATTTTTTCTTCATTTATTGAATGAATCTTATATCGAATCTTGATTTTTTTCTCACATTTTTCTTCTAGGTTAAATATTTGTACGTGTCCAAAGGATCTTCGAGAGAGAAATATTAGAGTCCTTATGCTTCTTCTATAATTATGGTATTTTTGTGATTTCTCCTCTTCACATAATAAATTCATACAGGAGAAAAGTGATTGATTTCTTTTCCAAGATTTCGTAAAAGAATCAGACAACTATTTTGATGGTAAATTTTCATTCGTTTTATTTTGAACCATTTTGAGATTATGATTCACAGTGCTTCTATGTTTATCAATTTATTCTTTGGTATGTAATACACTAAAATCTGTATGGCTTGGTCTTTAATTAATCAACCTAAGTGACATATTGCATTTTTTGTAACTCAACTTTTTTCTATGTGATGTTTGCAATGTGACCCAGCAAGAGTGATTATTAAAAATTAGTATTCATATGTTTTTTTTCAACTTACACTATTTTGTTTGATAGTGGAAAATTTTTCTACTAAATTTTGGTTTATAATTTTGACAAATTAATTCGTAATCGATCGGATCCTTCTATTTAAGTGCAATTGGTTAGATATGAAAATTCTTTCGAGTGATTTTCTTGGTCATCTAATTCTATTTGCTCATACAGTTCATCTTAAGTACATACTCGTGTTACTCAAATGATATGCCTGGATCTATTGGATGCCTATTATGTGGAGGATCTGAGTGAACACAATATGATCTCTTTACTTAAAGAGTAGTTATGTGAAATTATATTTGATGTGGAATTATATTCTATATGGTATTTTAACACAGAGAGTAGTTAAAGGAATTTTAATTAACCTTGATGGTGGTATGCTACCAAGTTAATGATTTTCTTTATATACTTAAATTACACGTTGTTAGACATATCATAAAGTATTTGTCTAAATATAATATTATTGAATGTAAAACGTTTCTATGCTAGTGGGAATCAAAACTCCAAGTTCCACCTAATGATTTACATTTGTTTAACATTTCATAAAATTATAATCTCTAGATAAAGTACACGAATTTATGCAATTATTTATCTTCTTCTTTTTAAAAGAACAACATTTTATTTAGCGTTCACAAAAAATGCATACTTTATCCAATTTTTTGTCATGTCCAATATAACCCATCAATCTATCTTTATGTAGATACATGTTCTATAATTTGATTTTCTGAGAAAAGCATATGAATTATATATTAACTTCCACATTGAGCCCGTGCAAAGCAAATACATACTTATCTAGTTTATGAGAAAAGCTTAAAACCTTAAATTTTTGGTTGCATAAGGTGTCTTATTCCATTATTAATAATTTAAACATTAATTTCCTACACTGTTTCCCTTACAAATTTGTTCGCATAATTTCCTATATTTCAATATTATTCAGTGAACATATCAGAAGAATATGGAATAGGTAACAATTATAATAAATTTAACGTTGATAATGATGATACAATATAAAATTGTGGAAATATATTGAAATTGGAGAAAAAAAATCATTAATGAAATGTTTTCAAACTTAGAGATATATTTTGTTTATTCTATATATGCTATTGTCGATATTACATATAAATAATTGGGTTATTTATGTCAAATCTATATATGCTATTGTCGATATTACATATAAATAATTGGGTTATTTATGTCATGATTTGACTAAAAGCACTAGCCGTGAGTCCTAACTAGCTACTCACTAGTGATTAAGAAGGACCCTTAGAATAGCCTGTATGATAACACGAAATATCAGATTCCAAAAACTAGAGTACGAACTTAAGTAAATGTTGAAGCTAAAACTAACAAACTAATTGAAAGACAAATTAAGAATTAAAAGAATAGAGATTTGACAAGATTCAAGTAACAACTAATTGATTATGGAAGAAACAAACATCTTTACTTGAGTGATTAATAAAGTTTAGAACGTATCTTGAGTGCTTTGTGGGTAGTGTTGACAACAATTAGTATGAGGATTAATTTCTTTCTATAAATATCAAGAAGTAACAAAAGATATCAAACAAAGAAGTTATCTTACAACCTTAAAGTATGAACTAGCTAAGTTGTAAGATAAATCTCAAAGTAATCTTCCACAAAGGTTCAGAAGTAACTCTCAATATATTAATTTTCTTAAAAAATTTAATTTTCATAAATGAACAATCACCCCTTTATAGTAGTGACGAAGGGGTTGGTCAAAGATAATATTAAGTAAAATGATATTTGCTAGAGCCTAACTGTCATAACCCAATTTATGAGTCATGATGGTACCGACTCTGTCCCTCAAATAGGCAAATCGAACCATAGCCAAGAACACGATGCAATGAGTAACTTGATGGAAAGTAGCCTAAAAGCAAAAAATTTACAATTAAAGACTTAGATAGAAAAAATACAGTTATAAGGTCTAATAGATAGATAAGAAATCAACAACCATCCAAAGACTCAGTAATGCCGGTACAAGAGCTACTTTAAATAAACTACGAGTACTGAATTGCCAAAGATAATTCATCTCAAAGATGAAAGACTAGACATATGTAAATAAAAGGAAAGAGGGTAACTACGAGAAGAAAAGCTCACTCAATCTCCAAAATTAACCTTGCACGAACATCGAATCAACGATGATAACTAGTACCAAGATCTGCACCAAAATGGTACAAAACTGTAGTATGTGTACCAAAATCATAGGTACTCACTCAGTAGGCATCATCAGTCGACTGAGCTAAGTAATGAAAAAATATAATATGATACAAAATAAAATTAACTAAGTCAAGATAAAAGAGTCAAACATAAAAATACGCACCGATGCCGCGATATATAAATAAGTAAATGCATACGAGATAATAACTTAAAGATCGCGCAATTATAACAACAAGATTGGTCCGCATAAGCAAATAAGTATGGATAAGTAAATAACCTAACACAAACCCCCATAAGTCTAGCGCTAAAAAAAGAAAACGAAGCAATCTAATAGTCGTAAATCAACAATATATCACGCCATAAAAAACAATCAATCCGATAGTATTACCTCATACATGTCCTAATGTCAGACTTGAACCGAAACTCAACAGTATCATCATCATTATCATCATTTATTGGACTTAAATCAAACTCATAATATAAATATCATTATCAACTATCGGACTCAAGCTGAAACTTATATTTATAAACTTTATCAACAAATGATATCATCATGCCTTACCGATATACTAACCCAATAATCTACAACAATACTGCATCTAATAAGTCATGCTAATAACTATGGACGTAGGACATGACAATAATCATAATCATAAGTTATTTCAATAATCATTTTTATAAGCCACCAATCATATCTATAAGCCATTAATTGCATCGATAATCCACATACGAGCTATATTATATCTATGTGCCATTAATCATTAATCTCATCAATACCTATATTATTAAGCATATTGATAGGCAATATTATTAATCAGATCTGAAATCAATATCAATAATCAAAGGTAAATAAGTCATATCATCATTCATATATCTATAAACCATATCATTTGTCATGCCCAAAAGCAATCTCAAAAATCATATGTAAATAAGTCATATCTTCATTCAAATATCTACAAATCATATCATTAGTCATGCTTGAAATAAATATCAATAGTCGTATATATATATATAAGCCATATCATATTTATGAGTCATTAATCATTAAACAATACCTAGAAATTGGCATCGATCTTTTAATATCCAACTGCCACAATTCAATAAATATACCCAAACTCATAAAGTCTCAAACTAACTACTAATAGGAGTATATATTACATAAATAAATCTAGAAGGCTAACACAAGTCTTGGTCTAAGGTGGGAAAGAGGGACCCAATTCTTATCCCTGAAATCCATTTTAGGCAACTTCTACCACCGAGCTCGGCTAAGGTATCTAAGTTTATTTGTAGATGTCAAGTAAGCCATAAATAGCCCAAAGATTGTAATTCTTTCAAACCATGAATGACTAAGTCATTCCCCCACCCCCCCAAAAAAAATAATTATAACAACTAAGGAAATTTTTCCATAACATGGCATCTTAGTCCAGTTTCTCCCTAAAAATAAATGACTAAGGCAATTTCACCCAACTTTAGTAAATAAGGCATTCCTATTCTAAACATTAGCCACAAAGTCAAATTCACATAAGACATGAACCACTATGTTGATTACTAATAGTTTACAGTTTCAAGATAGCATAAACAGTCCAACTAAAACAAATATCCTCATTCATTCTTCAAACATCTAAATCACACCACATATCTAGTGTAATATCATAGGCATTCTACCAAATATCTCAATATACGAAGAAGGTAAACCTAGCATACCTAGATGCCGAAGAAAAGCCTAAAGAATCTGTTAAATCATTAATTTCCCTTTTTGAGACATTTCCACAAGGTGCCTTGCTATCAAAATCACAACTAACTCAACAAAACAAGAACAATGATATCCATATTTCACTATTGTGCTGTTGGTCAAAAATCACACAAATATCCCACGTGGGGCCCATTTACAAAATCACACATTTGAAACCAATACAATGCCCCTCTATGCTAAAGGATCATTTACCCTAAAAATGGGTTAATTTCAAGCTATAATGGTGCTAAAATAATCACCAAGATTCTAGTGATTTTAGTTAAGAATGGAGAGTTAAATCATTAAAATAATGGAAGCTTACCATAAATTCGATGAAGAATGGGATAAATAAACCTTTCCCATGCTCCAAGATCACCCATGAATGATTCTTCCAAGAATTCCAACTTTTTAGGGTTCTAGATTCAAGAGAATGGACAAAGATTATAAAAAATCATGCTAAGTGGATATTTATACTCTTTCTTGAAATGCGGGTTTTGCTAAAGTGGATACATGGCCACTTTATCTGTAATAACCAAAGCCCCTAGTACCGGTAAAGAGGTGCCCGACCCCACAAGTTAGGCCACTAAACCGAACCACAGACAACTTTAATGTGAGCCTGTAAAGCACCATGGTAATGCTAAAGCGGTACCTTCTGGCTTGGTAGGGACTAAATCTCCATCCGATAAAGTGGCTAAAGGGCTGCTTTAGAAGTCGCACCAAATATTAGGCACCAGTTCGTGACTTGAAATTTTTTTAAGCTCCGCCAACCCCTTAGGATTCATCCAGAATCCCGCATGTGTAAACAAATTATGCTACCCTATCAAATTTGATATTTCGAACTCAATGGATGAGTTAAAATTTCCATCTGAGGTCATTTCAATAACAAATGTCTCCCTAAATAAGCTCGATACTCACACCAAAATGAGGTTGTTAGACAAAAGTTTGGCTCTAAAAATAGTCAAAATGAGCATCTAGGCGAGACTGACCGATAGCCAAACTGTCAGTTCCAGCATGTCGTAAATGAATTGAGAAACCTATTGGAAAAATATAAATAGAAAAAGGAAGTGGAATTACCAAAAATGACCTTCTAGGTCATTATAATATCCATTACTAAAAGAACGTTTGTTTCCAAAAGTAAAGGGTTAAGATGTATCTTAAATCTCAAATAGCTGAGTATACTGGGTCCATATCTCGCTCTCGATATCCTATGTAGCCTTCTCTATCGGGTTGCGCCTCTAATAAACTATAACTTGAAGTATCTCTCTAGTACACAACCGCCTGATATAAATATCAAAAATAAACACAGGCTCCTCGAAAAAGGTCAACCGCTCATCCAACAGAGCTGAGTCGTATCTAAGAACATGAGGCAAGTTAGGAATATATCACCAAAATATGGAAACATGGAAAATCAAATGTACAACAACAAAATATGGGGGTAAGTCTAACTTATAAGCCACCTCACCAACTGAGCGAAGAATCTCAGAGGGTCCAATATATCTGGAGTAGAGATTTTGTTTTCTCTTGAACCTCATAACACCTTTATGATTGATTCTTGGAGGAATATCCGATCACTAACTCAAAATATCAGGGCACGAAGTCTTCGATCTACATTAACCTTCTGCCTATTCAGAGTTGCCCTCAACCTATCCTAAATAATACTAACTCAATCTAGCAACTTCTAAAGAATGTGACACAATGTCTAACTTCAGAAGTCTCAAACCATTCAATTGGAGAACGACACTGTCTCCCATATAAAAATTTAAAATGCCCCATCTCAATACTCGAATGGTAGGTCTTATTATATGAAAACTTTACAAGCCTAAGTATTCCACCCATTGACCTCTAAAATCCATAATACATGCTCAAAACATATCCTCAAGAACCTAAATAATCCGCTCGGACCGCCCATCGGTTTGATGATATAAGGATGTACTAAAATCCACCTGAGTACCCAAATCCTCTTCAAAAGCCCTCGATAAGATAGAAGTGAACACTGAAACCCTATATGAAATGATAGATTAAGACACACCATACAAACAAACTATATCAATAACATTATATGTGCTTATCTCTGGGCACTGAAGGATATTATAATAGGAATGAAATATGTTGACTTGGACATTCAATCTACACTGAACTAAATTCCATAATAACCACAGAATGTAGGAGAAAACTAACTAACAATGTCTTTAGTAATCCACTCCTATTTCTTCTCGGGAATGGGCAATCTCTAAATCAAATCCCCAAGTCATTGATGCTTAGCCTTTACCTACTTACAACATATGCAAAAAGATACAAATACCACCATATCCCTCTTCATACCACTCCGCCAATAATGTTATCTCAAATATCTATACATGTTAGATATACCCAGGTGAATAAAATATTTGAAGTTGTGAGCCTCATGCAAAATAACCTGAATTAAGACACTAACCCTTAGAACACAAATGCGGCTAAAAAATATAAAGACACCCTCAGAATCTAGGGTTTGAAATATCAACCCGTACCATCAAGTTGACTATGGATTGAATATCCCATGCAAACAAACTTTGAGAAACTTAAATACAAGTCAAGCTACCCATACTCACTACCTTCCAGCTCAAGGATTCAGCTACCACATATGTCTTTCCTAGATGATACAAGATAAAGATGTCATCATCCATAAGTAACTCTATTCGTGTGTGTTGCTTAGCATTAAGCTCTTTATAGGTTATAAGATGCTGAAGACTATGATAATCCATGATGATATAAAAAATGCAAACCATAATCCAACGTATCCAAATTTTAATCACAAAAAATACCATGCCAACTGCAAAATCATGAGTGGTGTAGTTGCACTCGTGCACGTTCAGCTGCCTAGATGCATAAGCAATACTAAAAACCTATTGAATCATCAAACAACCAAAACCAACAACAGAAGCATCATGATACATAGTGAATCCTTCACTCTTAACAAGAAGAGCTAAAATAGGAGCTGAAGTAAGAAATCCCTTAAGCTTTTCAAAGTTTAACACACACTCCTCAAACCATTGGAAAGGAACTTTCTTTGGAGTAAATTTGATAATTGGTTTCGAAATAGCAAAAAAACTCTCAATGAATCATCAATATTAAACAAACAAACAAATGAAGCTACGAACCTCAGTTAGAGATGTAGGTATGGACCAATCTAGAATGCCATCAATCTTTATTGGGTCTACCATAATCTCATTCCTAGACACCACATTCCCAGGAAATGTTACCAACTCAAGCCAAAACTCACACTTAAATAACTTGGTAAAAAACATATGATCACTCCAAGTATAGAACACAATTATGAAATGTTGCATATGCTCTTCCTTACTCCTTGAGTACATAAGGATGTCGTTGATGAACACAATCACAAAAAAAAATTAAATATGGCCTTAACATGTAGTTCAACAAATCCATAAATGTGTCTAGGGTATTCATCAACAAAAAATACATCACTAGGAACTCATAATGGTCGCAACTTGTCCTAAGAGTACTCTTCAGGATATCCTCAGCCTAAATCCATAACTAATTGTAACCAGATCTCAAATCAATCTTAGAGAACACCATTGGTCCCTGAAGCTGGTCAAATAGATCATCATTGTGAGGCATAAGATAATGATTCTTCAGCCTCACCTTATTAAGCTACCTATAATAAATGCATATACACATGGAGCTATCTTCTTCTTTATAAACAATACAGGATCTCCCCAAGGAGACACACTCAAGCAAATAAATCCTTTAGAAAGAAGATCATGAATCTAAGAATTTAGCTCCTTAAGCTCGACATGATTCATACAGTAATGTGCTATAGAGCTAGGTCGAGTGCCCAACTCAAGATTAATAACTCAATACTATGCTTGAAAAGAAGGTCAGGTAGATTAGTAGGGAAAACATCAGAAAACTCATGAACAAAAGGATTAAAGTCATGCAATGGACTCTCTACAGTAATATCACAATCATAAGTGAGATAAGACCCAAAACCCATCGAAATAAGAATCCTATTCCATAGGTAAGAAATAATCCTCATCAGCTCAAGTCTAGCTGTTTTGAACCACACAATAGGAGGTATATAATTCATGCCTGAGGTAACAGTCTTGGTGAAATAATCCATGACCGTATGATAGCGGGATAACCAGTCCATACTTAGATTCACATTGAAATCCTCTATGTATAAAATAATAAGATCAACATGAGTATCAAGCTCTCAAAAAAACACAACACATGATCTAAAATCCTGATCCACTACTAAGAAATCACCCATGTGAGTAGATACATATAATGGGATAGATAATGAATCCCAAGATAACTCTAACCATAGTACATAATAAGAAGACACATAAGAATAAGTGGATCTATGATCAAACAAAGTAAAACCCAATAGACACCATACCAAAATCATACCTCTAATAATAACATCCAAAGACTCAACCATGGTTCTAGCAAGTACTGAATACAACTGACCATGCCCACCACCTGGTTGGGATCCTGACTGATCTCCTATCCTACCTACTTGAGAACCTTTACAAGGACCTTGCAGACTACCCTTACGACCATGTATACCACCTTAGTTAGGGGATGAACTACCTTGATGGGTGGAATACTGTAAGCTGAAGGAAGAATTTATCCACGAATGGGCACTTCCTCGAGAAATAACCAAAAGCCCCACAACTATGACATGCCTGAAGTGCTGGACTAAAATAATAAGATCCAAACTACCTTGAATAACCAAAAAAATAAAATAGCTAGAAGATAAAACATTTGAAGACTTACCATGACCCTAGCCAAGATGATAACTAGAGCTAGACTGGCCTCCATTAGTAATCTAAAGTGTGGGTCAAATTGGTCTACTAGACTGACCCTGATACTAATATTATAGGTGTAGATGGTTCCTAACCCTAGAACCACTACCTTTAAATCAGGAGCTTCTACTACTCCCATTAAACCTACCCCGATATCATGACCTCTTATTATTTCCCTTTTTAACTCATAATGTATATCCTCCATCAACTGAGCATGATGAGAAACCTTAGCAAAAAACCTATGCAGTAACTAAATATTGTGTAGACATGAAAAGAAAAAGTCTCAATCCTCATACAAAGCAATGAACCCTCTCATACATAATAGTTAGAATTGAAGTAGAATGCCAATTAAACTCATGAAATCGAGCCTCATACTCTATATTAGTCATAGAGACCTATGCTAACCTCATGTACTAATCATTCAAATGATGCTTAAAGCTTTGAGGATTGTACATCTCCAAGAAGATCTCAGAGAACTAGGTCTATGTCAAAGGGGAAGATCCATCTTGCGAAGAATCTTGATAACCTCTGCACCAATGCAAAGCTACGAAATCCAACTAAAAAGTATTATAATCCACACCACGATTCTCAACTAGGATGAAACTATGGAGCCTTTCCTCACAAGATATCAAGATACACATCTTTTCCTAGTTAACTAGAAAACCTAAGAAGTGCCAATCTCAAAAGTGTTCCAAACAGTTTTTGCTCTTTGGTAGACATAGTATGTCAAGAAACTATTGATGTAGAAGGAACCTCAACTCTTTCTGACATATCTATAGGCTACACCCCACCTCAGTAACACTATGATTTATAGACTGTGCACCACTGGATAATCCCAAAATCTGAACCAAATCATCTCTGACCACTAAGGAATAAATAAATCTTGATAGAGACAAGGCTAGTCCTTGGCCCACTGCTGGTTCTGGAAGAAGAATCTTTGGCTCGGGGACAAGAATAGGGTATATGAAAGGCCTCCTATCTTGGCCCATACTTTGGGACACATATAAAGATTGTCCACTACCTCTAGGTTATCCTTGAATAGAGATAGAATCCTTAGGCTTGGTACAACGGAAGTATCTGTCCTAACAATTTGTGAAAGATTTAAACCAAATAAATTCTTTAGAAATCAAATCAGACCTCTTAGTACGAAATGAGTTAAAGAATTGAAGAACTCCTAAGAATGTTCTATAGCATCCCAAAGATAAGAAATGGACGTCAGTGTTCTAATCTACAGGACTCAACTAGATACTTTCATTTGTACCAATAATACCAGTTAATCCTAGTCTCTAATACTGATTTGTAACGACCTTATTTACATATCCCGCCAGTATGTGAGTTGAATCACAGCCTAGAGCTAGATACAATGGACTAACATGGTGGAAACTGAACTAAAATATAAAAATTTACAATTAAATACTAAAATAGCAATAATATAGTCATAAGGTCTAATATATAGATAAGAAATCAATGACAGTCCCAAGACTCAGTTGTGTCGGTACACGAGCTACTTCAAATGAACTAGCAGTACTAAATAGCCAAAAACCATCTGTAATGCCTCAAAAATGGTCCCGAGACATCACACGGTGCTTAGGACCCTAAGTGATCCCAAGCTAACCCATGAACTGACATACTGTTAATCTACTAATTAAATGTGTATAAAATAACTGAGTCTACTGTGTGGAAACATAATAATGATGGAATATGTAAAATACAATAGTAATACAATTGTACATTCTGATAAAGTCAAAAAAGAGGGACTGAAATTACATGACTGACTCTAACTGACATCTATGAAGCCTCTACTATAATGACTATAGATAGCTAGGATGTGACTCCAACTACCACTAATGAATACATATGAGTAAGAAAGTAAAGTACATAAATTACATCTAACTAAAGTTCCCAAAGTGCGAGGACTCATCATCTACTGGTTGGAAACTGCAACTGTCTGATTCTGAATGTACATACTACAACTTGTACCTATATTATGATACAATGTAGCGGATAGAAATATATGTGGATCAGTACTTTTGGAATATACTGAGCATATGGGGGTGAATGAATAAGTAAAAATGTAACTGTATATATTTATAAGTACATATATTTTGTAAACAATGTATGCTAAGTGAAAATGACTCACGCTGGCTTGAGTAACTAAAACTGACAAATCATATATCATGAATAGTTAAACATGTTGTGTAAATATCATGAGTCATAACACTGGGTTAAAAAAGTTGTACTTCTGTTCTGTTTGTAAATTATGTAAGCTAAGTGAAAAAGGCTTTCCTTTATCTTCTTAAGAATTTAAAACTATAAGTCTGTAACTGTGGCTTAAGTAAAATAATATCGGAGTAAGACTGTGAGCCTTTACACTTAGTTTCTAAAACAGATCTAATATTCTATTTATAAGAATTTTAAACTGTAGTGCTAAAAGCTTTAGTACATATATATTGGCTGTAAGGAAAATACATTATCTGAAGGGAATTCTTTAAAAGCTTTTCTTTACTAGTAGGGAATTCTCTTAAAAACTATTTTGCAAGGGAAAAATGCTTTATCTGAAAGGAGGTTCTTCTAACTGACATAAACCATGCGATCTAACATGGAGTCCAACGTCTTGTTCCCCTTTAGGGAAATCCTCACAATGGGGAGAGGTGTCATACTCTTACAAAAGAGTGTAACCTAATCTAAGTGATCACATCTGTAACTGTCATCCATATAAAAATGGGAATAATCTGATAATCTGTACCTATGTTGTCCACATACTTTTGTGGAAGATAGGGAACGCTAATCCCACACTTTCCGCTCGGTGCTAAATACTACTCCCTTTAATCTGTATGCTCATTCTGTTGGAAGTCCACTTTAAAACTAGCATAAGGGTTTACTATGAAACAAATTATACATTTATCTGATTTAAATTTGTAAGTAAAGCTAATCTATTTTTCATAAACTATAGTTAATCTTTAAAGTGGATTCCAAATCTTATCTATACGTCAAAGATAAAATCTTTATTAAAAATTTGAAATAATCTTGTCTAGGGTGATTATAGCACAATAAATTATGAAATAGCAATATTTAACTAGGGCATAATAACTCATGCATCAAATACATGTTAAAATATGATAATGTTAATGCTTGAAAATGAAGATAATGATAATTCAATTCTAAATCTGAAAATTTCAGAAACCGCATAAAAATACAAAAGTAGACATGCAATTCAACATCTAAATCTCTCAAGATATCATAATCTTACAAATAACAATATTGGTTATGAACCCTAATTTAAAACTCATGTAAATTCATATAAAAATTAGCTTTAAAATAAATTTTGGACACAAGGATGAAAGAAGTATCCTTGTTGATAAGCCCCACATATCTTAATTGTTTAAATTGATGGAGAAGATTGACTTGAATTCCTATTTGTGTTCATGAAGAAGATGAATCAAATTGATGTCCTTGGGAATGCTCTTGGATGTTTTTCTTCTTGAACTTCTTGGACTAGAAAGTTCAATTCTTGATTGTTTTCATGAATAGGAGATAATTGAATGGCTGAATCTTGATGAGGATTGATTAGGGTTTGTTCTTGGGAGTAAACTAGAATTATGAGGGCAAAATAATGCCCTAATGGAGGCTTAAGATTGTGTATTTATGACCTGGGTTGAGGTGGGAAAAGACCCCATTGCCCCTCATTCAGTTAAAGAAAAAATTTGTATCCCGTAACCCAATTTTGCTCGTTACCGCGATGCAGTACCCTCGTGGCAGCTTACTGCCTCACAATAAAATGGCTATAACTTTTTGCTCGGGTATCGGATTATGGCGAAATTGGTATCGTTGGAAAGATAATTCAATTAACTACAATTTAGTGGGGATTTACCTGAAAAATGTCATGTATATAAAAAGTTATACATGTTTAAAGTAACCCTTATAGAATCGAACCCCAAACTTTGAACGAATCTAAGGTTCTTGGCTCAACTTAGCTCTAAGTGATTTCTAGGAACATTATTCACCTCATAAGCACTTCACAAACTAGGATAAAGGTCACGACACATGCATTTCAAATTATGGATCAAGAAAGTAGAAAATATGCCTTCACCACGATGTTATGGAATAGCATTAAGCTACTTGAATTTGCCATACAAAGGACGAGTGTTATTTGGCACTTCACCGCAATGCGGTGCAATAATGGTGAGCCACTGGAAAGGGACAAGCGGGAATTTGAGTTTCATTGCAACACGGGCTAATCATGGTGCTTCACTGGAAAATCAGACGATTGTAAAATGGAACTTCACCGCGATGCAGAATTATCGCAGTGATCCACTTGAAACTAGACGAGTGCTATTTTGCATGTCTCCGCGCTGCGCTACTATCATGGTGAGCTAATGTCTAAATGAAAAACACCATAAATTCTCATTTGAAAATTCTGAAACTTCCCTGAGACATGATCCTTACTCCCCTAAATATAATTCTACTAAAAAACCCTTATCTCAGAGTCTGAAAGGTTAGTTTAAAATTCCTTGAAGTTCAAAAATCATAAATATATGACTATGTCTCCAATACTTAGTGAAATTTTTAGGTTCTAAGCTTCTTAAGCACGCACTAGGAGCTAAATTGGACTAAAAAAAGTATGGGGTTTTACAATATCTCCCCCATGGGAATATTCATCCTTGAATGAGACTGGTTATGCTGAGAGTACCGATGAACTGAAATCCCATACTAAACATGAATGACTGGGAACATGATTTCTTAGCTGAGTCTGAAACATAAACTAAACTGATTTATTGAATGCATGCAATGACCTGGGACTGGTTATAAGGCTGAGATAGAAATGAAAGGCTAAACCTATGAGTACCCATTACTTCAAGATGAATCTTGTTTCATAATGAAGAATCAAGAGGTATATAACATGGAAACTTAGGGCATTATAGTACATTTCCCCCTTGGGATATTTTTCCCTTGAATAACACTGACTTGGCTGAGATATTAAGGAAGGACTGAGATGATACAAATGATACTTACGAACTGAATCATAACTTAACATCTGAATATGAAACTGATGCATGATGAAGGAACTGAGCTGAATTCGTAAAGTACATGAAGCGAACAAATTTCCTCTTACAATGATATGACTAGATGGGAAGATTGAAAACCATAGAAACTTTTCTGTATGGTTGCTAGAATGAATTACTGGATAAATGTGTCAACTCATACTGTACATTCCACTTCAACAACTACATTCAACCTTTTACTAGGAACTTACTAACGCGTAATGCATCTATCCACATATATAAAAACATGACATTCAATCCTATCTTCATAACCACATATGCACTTCTAAACAAACACTCATAAAGCATCTGTTTCATATCCTACAAACCTCTATCAAGAACAACTTCCATACACTATTCTTAAGAAGACACAAATAAAATTTCAACTATCCATGTCATGTATAAAAGACTTGGCCTCAATCATACTTCACACTTACTGCCTTAGCTAAAATAAGCATACAACCATCTTTTATCAACAAGAAATATTTACTCTCTCCTATCTATACAATTGTTCATCATCACTATCTTAACCTTAGGAAAGGTTACAAAAGGTTAGAACATGAGGACCATAAACATGAAGGGATACTATGTATAACTTGACATTTTCCTCGAGCCAGAGGAATAGGGTATCAAACACAAGAATTCATTAAGGAGATTAAAACTGAGGACACCTGTGAGATAATTTGAATTTCGATGATCATTAGGAGTGTAGAATGAGTACCTAGAACTGAATATACTCTAAATCATGAGTACATGAGTCATGATCTGCATGAACTGAGTTTGGAATCCATGATTTCATGGAACATAATTCATATTTCTGAGTGAACTGGAACTGCTTATGCTAGGAACTAAAAGTATACTTTATTTTTCTATAAGGTGCATAAATATGAACTGTGGTCATGGAGCCAACATGAAAGGAATGAGTATATATCAGGATAACTGAAGAACAAAACTTTGTACTGAGATTAGAATGGGTTGGGCATCATCCACCCTTACTGATTTTTTACACTACACTAGAATCACTACTAAAATCTGGAAGTCTGACTTGGTTAATCATTCTATCATCTCCTCTTTAGCTTTAAGCCATCACTCTAAGTCTGTGAACCACTAAATAAACTCTAATCTAAACTGCAATCACTTTACTCTAGATTTTGGCGTATAATCAATATGCGTAAAACTAAACTTACCCTGAAGGACTGTATCTTCATGTGTAACACCCAATTCTAATACCTTTTTCTGAGATTCAACTCTTATATTTCTATAGCCCCAAAAGTTATCATATAACAACTTAAGCTCTCACCAACTTAGATTCCGACACTTAACATAGATATCTCCATACCCTTACTGAACCATACTAACTTCCTTCATACTCTACTAATATCACATCTCTAACTTATATTTTTCCTTACACCAACATCATCAACCTATAACCCATAAGTTAACTAACAAGGACATCGTATACCACATAGCCTCATTCATACTTATCAATTCAAGGGTACTGCTAACCATACATAATACTTAATAACCTTGGAAAAAAATAATTCAATACCTATATTACCTTGGACACGCCTCAACATCATACTTACATAATCATAAATAATCATGAATAACTGCACTTAAACTCGTGTATGCATTGTCCAGGCCTACTAGACAACTTTCATACAACTAGCCACACTAACTAAGAATTCATTACATCCACCTTGATGACCATCCAATGTTCAAACTTAATGTCTAGGTGTAAACATGATTTAACAACCCATCTTACATACAATTCTCACTTGGAAGCTATAAAATAAAACATCAAGAAACACTAGTCCACTAGAACTTCATAACAATAATAATTGATCATAATCATTTGGCCAATCTTATTTACAATCCATTAATACATCCTCTTTCTACCCATCATTGTTGTTTACCCTTCTATGCATCTAAATTACTATCATAGCTCTATAAGTTTCAACTAAACTCCCTTTTCATAACCTCAAGGGAAGCCTAAATTAACGATACTAAACCACCAAACACTTTATTAATATCCTATACTTTTTAAATACATATAAATACCATCAATAACTCCTTCCGTAATTCAAGCAAACAATAATTCACCTTAACTAATAACTCCTTCTTCACCCTCCCCTAAACTAATACATAAGGACATATCACCTTAACACATCTCGATAGCATGCATAAGTTTATCTCTATACTTTCTATAAATTGTCATTCCCACTTTCTTAGCACTAGAATTCTATACCCATACTTCTATCTATAATAAGGTTCTACAATTCATAAATTATCACACTGAAGTTCATAATTCCCTCAAATGCATACTACATTTAATAGTCTAGGTTCATACTATCTCCTCTCATGAGCACTATCTATATTAAAATAGTTAATGGGCAATCTAAATACATATCTAATTATGTCTCAATAAAACAACTCATAAGTATGAGGACATAACTTTCAATTTGAGGGACTTATGACACACTAGAGAGCTCCTCCCAAGCCCTTTGTATGGCTCCTGAAACTTCTACTATCAAATTTGAGAGCATTATCTTGGGAGGAAATTGGAACTTTCTAATCATGTTATCTCAAGAATAAGTCATAAATGAGGAGTTTTGGGGTAACACAGAAATAGACAGGAGATTTTGAGAGAAAAACTTTACATTATGATCTAGAGTAGGAAAAAGGGGGAACTTTTTCTTAATTTCCCCGTAGCCTCTCAAAGAAAAGTACAGATGTCTCCGTACCATTCTGCAAGACTCTACAAGACACGACTTCATAAAATCCCTTGGACACTTGAACCCTTTTCTCTGATACCAAGTTTATAATGCCCCAAAAATGGTATCGAGATGTCACACGGTGCTTAGGACCACAAGTGATCCCAAGCTAACCCATGAACTGGCATATTGTTAAGAAATTGATTAAATGTGTATAAAATGTATGAGTTTACTGTGTGGGAACATAAAAATAATGGAATCTGTGAAAATACAATATTTATATAATTGTACATTCTGATAAAGTCTGAGAAGAGGGACTTAAATTACATGACTGACTTTAACTGACATCTATGAAGCCTCTACTATACTGACTATAGATAGTTGGGACGTGAATCCAACTACCACTAATCAAAACATATGAGTAAAAAAGTAAAGTACATAAATAACATCTAATTAAAGTCCCCGAAGTAGGAGGACCCATCATCTGCTGGCTAGAATCTGTAGCTGTCTGATCTGACTGTACATACTACAACTTGTACCTACATTATGAGACAATATAGCTCATAGACATATATATAGATCAGTACTTTTGGAATGTACTGAGCATATGGGGTGAATGCATAAATAAAACTATAACTATATATATATAAGTACATATATTTTGAAAATAATGTATGCTAAGTGAAAATGACTCAAGCTAGCTTGAGTAACTAAAAGCTGAGAAATCATATATCATGAATAGTAAAACATGCTATATAAATATAGTGAGCCATAACACATAGTTCTAAAAGCTGTACTTCTATTCTACTTGCAAATCATGTAAGCTAAGTGAAAAGGTCTCACCTTTATCTTCTTAAGAAATAAAAACTGTAAGTCTGTAACTGAGGCTTCAGTAAAACAATATCTGAGTAAGACTGTGTGCCTTTACACTTAGTTTCTAAAATTGTTCTGTTATTCTATTTATAAGACTTTTAAAATGTAGTACTAAAAGCTTTAGTATATATATATATATTTGTTGTAAGGAAAATACTTTATCTGAAGTGAATTCTTTTGAAGCTTTTTTTTTCTAATAGGGAATTCTCCTAAAAACTATTCTGCAAGGGAAAAATACTTTATCTGAAAGAAGGTTCTTCTAACCGACATAAACCATGCAAGCTAACATGGAGTCCAGCATCTTGTTCCCCTAGGAGAAAAAACTCACGATGGGGAGAGGTGTCATACTCTTGCCAAGGAGTATAACCTAATCTAAGTGATCACATCTGTAACTGTCATCCATAAAGAAATGGGAATAATCCGATAATTTTTACCTACGTTGGCTACGTAGTTTTGTGGAAGTTAGGGCAAGCTAATCCAACACTTCCTGCTCGGTGCTAAATACTACTCCCTTAAATCTGTATGCCCATTCTGTTGGAAATCCACTTTAAAACTAGCATAAGTGTTTACTATGAAATCAATTATTCATTTATCTGATTTAAATCTGTAATTAAAGCTAATCTATTTTCTGTAAACTGTAGTAAATCTGAAAAGTGGATTTCAAATCTTATCTGAGGATCTAAGATCAAATCTTTATTGAAACTCTAAAATAATCTAGTCATAGGGTGCTTATAGCACAATAAATCTTGAAATAACAATATTCAACTAGGGCATAATAACCCATGCCTCATATACATGTTAAAATATGATAATATGCATGCTTGATATTGAAGATAATGATAATTCAATTCTAAATCTGGAAATTTCAGCAATACGCATAAAAATACGAAAGTAAACATGCAATTCAACATCTAAATCTCTCAAAATCTAATAGTCTTGCAAGTAACAATATTGGGGATGAACCCTAATTTGAAACTCATGTAAATTCATATAAAAATCAGCATTAAAACAAATTTTGGGCACAAGGATGAAAGAAGTATCCTTATTCATAAATCCCACATACCTTAATTGCTTAAATTGATGAAGAAGGTTGACCTAAATTCCTATTTGTGTTCTTGAAGATTGTTTCTTGAAGAAGATGAATCAAATTAATGTTCTTGATTATTTTTTTTCTTGAACTTCTTGGAATAAAAAGCTTAATTCTTGATTGTTTCCTTGAATAGGAGGTAATGGAATGGATATATCTTGAAGAGGATAGATTAAGGTTTGTTCTTGGAAGTAAATTAGGATTATGAGGGTAAAATAATGCCCTAATAGAGGCTTAAGATTGTTTATTTACGACTTGGATTGAGGTGGGAAAAGACCCTTTTGCCCCTCATTCATTTAAAGAAAAAATTAGTAACTCGTATTTCCATTTTGTTCCTTACCGCGATGCAGTACCATCGCGGCAGCTTACTACCTCACACAAAAATGGCTATAACTTTTTGCTCGGTATTGGATTTAGGCTAAATTGGTATCGTCAGAAACCTGATTCAATTATTTACAATTTGGTGGGTCTTAAGCTGAAAAATTTCATGTATATAAAAAGTTATACACGTTTAAATTAGACCCTTATAGAATCGAACCCCAAACTTTGGACGAATCTAAGGTTCTTGGCTCAACTTGGGTCTAAGTGATTTTTAGGAACATTATTCACCTCATAAGCACTTCACAAACTAGGATAAAGGTCATGACAAATGCATTTCAAATCATGGATCAAGAACATGGCAAATATGCCTTCACCGCGATGCGGTAGAATCACGTTAAGCTACTGGAATTTTCCATCCAAAGGACGAGTGCAATTTAGCACTTCACCGTGATGAGGTGCAATCGCGGTGAGCCACTAAAAAGGGACGAGCGGGAATTTAATCTTCACCATGACACGGGATAATCACGCTGCTTTACTAGAAAATGAATGATTGCGAACTGGAACTTCACTGTGATATCGTACTATCGCGGTGATCCACTAGAAACTGGACGAGTGACATTTTACATGTCACTGCGACGCGATACTATCGCGGTGAGCTACTATCTAAATAAAAAATGCCATAACTTTTCACCTGATAATTCTGAAACTTCCCTGAGACATGATCCTTATTCCCCTAAACATAATTTAACTCAAAAACTCTCATCTCGATGTCCAAAAGGTTAGTTTAAAATTTCTTGAAGTTAGAAAGTCTGAAATATATGACTAAGTTTCCAACACTTAGTGAAATTTTCAGGTTTTAAGCTTCTTAAGCATACACTAGGAGCTGAATTGAACTAAGAAAAGTACGGGGTATTACACTATCTGAATCAAAGATTATAGATTATACGTAGATAAATATAAGAAAAAAGGGTAACTCCGACTCCAAGAGCTCACACAATCTCTGAAATCAACCCTGCACAAACATTGAATCAACAACAACAACTAGGACTCAGATAAATATAATAAATATACAGAAGTGTAGTAAGAGTAAGAAACTATAGGTACTGAGTAGGCAGCATCAGCGTACTGAGCTAAATCATTATATAAATACGATAAAATAAAAGATATAATAAGCTAAGTAAAGATAAAAGAAGCAAACTGAAAAATATTCTCCGATGCTAATGTATATAATTAAGTAAATAAATAGAAGAGAATAATATAAATTTCACGCTAACTACAATATTGGCCACCATAACACAATAAGTACGGAAAACTAATGTAATACCCCGTACTTTTACCTAGCTTAAATTCATTCCGAAGATGTGAAAGATATGCTTTAAAGATGAATACACTTTTATATATGTGGAATTTTCAATATTTTAACATATGTGGAAAATTCAATAAGCTTTCCATCGATACGAAATTTGCCCAAATTCGACACCCGGGGAAAGAGTTAGAGCCTTTTTAGTGAGGTAGTGTATCACTTGAGCCATCAGCACGTCGCAGAGCCAGCTTAAACAACAATTGTCAATTTACAGTGTTTTTCCGCGATAGTGGTACGTCGCGCCAAAGGTCCAATTCACAATTGTCCTTTTCTAGTGTTCCAACGTGATACCACCGAACCGCGGAGAGATTCCAGGTCGCGTCTAAGGTGGCAACGCGATTGTACCACATCACGCCACCATGCAGTTTCTCAGTTTCACTTTCCAGAGACACATCGCGATAGCATCGCATCGTGCCAGGGGTCCAAATTGGGAAATTTGGATGAAAATTAAATATTTCGTCTAGGGATAAATTTATTTTTTCCTAAGGTTTTAACACGTCCAGGTGTGGGATTTAATCCCTAAAAATATTTTAAAACTATTATTTTACTCACTTTTCCCCAAACTAAGAGCATTCTCTCTCAATAAAACAAAACCCTAGCTCTTAAGAATCAAGGTCATTCTCAAGAAATCCATCCAAGAACTCTAAGAACCTTCTAGGTTTCCTTTCTCAGGTATGCATAGTGTTCATTTATTGATTTCTTTCAACCATGAAGTCTATGAGTCAAGTTTTAAACTATGAATTTATGATAATCATGCTATGTTTTGATTTTGTTCATGTGGTTGGTGTTGTTGTATGATTCCCAAGTCAGAATCTTTATGTGTTCTTATGAAAATATGTTAGCATGTTAGTTGAAAAATATGAATTTTAGTTGGTTATGATATGATAATTTCATGATTATGCCATTCCCTAAGTCATGTACCCTAAGTTTTTGACAAAATGCCTAAGAGACTAGAAATTATGTAATATGACTCAATTGTGACTTAAGTGAAGGATTCCTATTTTACCCTTATGATCAAATGACTTCCATGCTATTGATGTGCAATGTAGATATTTGTTGGAATGCTCAGGATGTTAGAGTATGAAACTATGACATTGAGTATATGCATTCCTACCATGTACAAGATGATGATAACCATGTACTTCATGAAATATCCAACTTATTGTATTATGGATTGTTGATGTTGGTCGTGTATTCAAGAATGTCATACCTTGTCAGTTTCCTTCAATCGAGTCATGGGGGTACTTGTACCCGATAATTTAGCTATGTGCCTAGAGCCAGTGTCATGTTTTAACGATATCCTCAGTCAAGCCATGTTCAGTAGAATTCAGTCAGTCATGTGACTTAGGAAAACTTAGTAAACTCAGTAATCCCAGTAATCTCAGAAAGCTCAATACTTCAATAATCTCAGTAGTATTCTGTTAGTCATCGAAACTTAATGAACTTATTATAGTTCTGTTCTGTTAATCATGTTCAATGTCTGTTCAGATAGGAGTAGGATTTAGCACTGAGTGAACCCAAGGTTAAGGACACACACTGACAGTTGAGGGTGTGATCCTTAGAAGCAATCCTTGCATTCCAGAACTCTGTAGTCATCATAGGTTGAGATATCAACACTGAATTGTAAGGCTTGATGAGGTGGAAAAACACAGCCAGATGAGGGTCCCACTGTCTCTTTTAGAGACACTGTCAGTAGAGGGTCACCTACAACTTGTCGTTACCGGTGGCGCAGTATTGATACCCTTTTAATTTGAGCTACAGATTGGACCCCAACCTAGTTATATTTCTTTATTTGGGGTATGTTAGTTAGATTTCTACTTCCCATAGTTACAATTTCAGAATCAGTATTAGTAACAGAACTCAGATAGTTCTTCAAAATTTCAAAACTGTCAGATACAGTCAACTAAGAATAGTACGAAACTCATTTAGTTCCATCAGAACTTAGACTGCAAGATACAGTCGCTCAGTATCCATTATATCTATTATTGATGACTCATGTTATTAGTAATCAGACTCTGAAATCAGTACCATCATGAACTCAGTCACTGTCACTTATTCATGAATGTATTCTCATGTTCATGTTATACAGTCAGTTAGCATTGTTCATACATTTGAACAATTTTCATTAAGCCTACCTCACTTGCATACTAGTACATTCAATTATACTTGAGCATTTGTGCTATGGTGTTTTATACCATAGGGTTAGAAGCACGAGCTCTAGGGCATCAGTAGCATTCCAGTTTTAGTATTCAGAGTTAGCAGTGAGTCCTCATCATTTGAGGACATGATCATTACTTTATTTCTTCATTACTTAGTTTATTTTAGTAGTTGGAGTTAGTTGGGGACAAGTCCCATCAACTCCTTATTCAGTCAATTTAGAGGCTTTCAGACTACAGTATTTTCAGACTAGATGTTTTCAGACATTGTTTCAGTTTTGATATTGTCGTCCATATTATTCAGATATGGTTTTATTAGATGGTTATTGGTATTGAACCTTATGGCATGTTTCATCCTACTATTTCCATATTTATACAGTATATTATGCAGTGTTCAGGTATAGATATCAGTCATGGGTTAACTTATGGGCCTTTTGGGTCATGAGAACAGTGTGGAATTTTGGGTACCAAATTCGGGACGTTACACTAAATAACCCAACATAGGATCTCATAAGCCTGGAGTGTACAATTATGGAAACTAAGTAATGAATAAACGTAAATCACACATTTAACATGCCATAACCAAAAATCTATCCAACAACATTACCTCATATATAGTTCCAACGTTGGATTTGAACAAAAACTCAATATCACCATTATTATAACAAGACTTTGGACTTGAACTACAACTCATATTATCAAGAAATATCAACTACCGAGCTTGAACTGAAAGTCATATTTATAAACTATATGAACGAACTATATCATTAAGCCATGCTGATATCCTAACCAAATAAACTATACTAATACCAAATCTAATAAGTCATGCCAATAACCCTTCCCAAAGGATATGTCAATAGTCGCAATCATAAGTTATGTAAATAATCATATCTATAAGCCATTCACTGTATCTATGAGACATATTATATCTATGAGCCATTAATTATTAATCATGTAAATATTTATATCATTAATTATGTTGATAGGAAATGTTATTAATTATATCTAGAATCCATATCAATAATCATATATAGATAAGTCACATATTCATGCATTTATCTATAAATCATATTAGTCATGCCCGTAAGACTTCTAAATAATAATATATAGATAAATCATATCATCATTCATATATATGTATATCATATCATTAGTCATTCCTGGAATCCATCTCAATAATCATATGTATATATATAACCCATATCATATCTACGAGGAATTAATCATTAATCAATACACAAAATTGATATCAATCATTCAATATCCAACTAACACACTTCAATAAAAATATCTAAACTCCTCAACTGTCAAACCAACCATTAATAAGAGTATAGAATATGTAAATAAGTCTATAAAACTAACACATGTCATGGCCTAAGGTGGGCCAGGGGGCCTACTTCTGATTCTCATAATCCATTTTAGGAAACTTCTATCCCTAACTAGGCTAAGGTATTAAAATTTATTTCTAGATGTCAAATAATCTATAATAATCCTACGATATTAATTCTCACAACACTTGAACAACTAAGTCAATCCCTTCTAATATAATAGCAACTAAGGCAATTTTCCCTTAACTTAGCATCTAAAACAAGTTTTACCCCCCAAAATGAATGAATAAGGCAATTCCACCTATCTTGAGTAATGAATGTATTTCCATTCTAAATATGAGGCAGGAAGTAAAATTCACCTAAGACTTGAGCCACTATTCTAATTACTCCAAGTTTACTAATTCAAAATAGTCTAAATAGTTCAGCTAAACTAAATAATATCATTCATTCCGCCAACACCTAAATCCTAACCCAAATCTAGATTTATATCATAAGCATATTATGAGATAGCTCAATTTATGATTAATATAAACCTAGCCTACCTGGATGCCGAAGTAAAGCCCCAAAAATCCACTAAATCGCCATTTCCCTTTTCGAGAAGCTTCCACAAGAAGTTATGCTTTCTAATTACAATCTACTCATCAAAACAAGAACAACGATATCCATATTGAACTATTGTTCTTCTGGTCTAAAATTACCCAAAAATTCCACGTTGAGCCCATTTATAGAATTAAACATTCAAACCAACACAATATTTCCTATTCTTAATGAACCTTTACCCTAAAAATTAAGTAGATTTCGAGCTATAATAGTGCTAAAGTCAAATCACCAAGATTCTAAGTTTTTTATTAAAGAATAGAAGATTAAATCAAGATAATAACAAATGCTGACCACAAATTCGACACAGAATCATGTAAATAAAGTTTTCCTAAGTTCTAAGATCACCCACAAATGATTATCCTATGAATTCCCACTTTTTAGGGTTTTAGATTATGGAGAATAGATGAGGATGGTGAAAAATTAGGCTGAGTTAGTATTTGTACCCTTCCCACGCACACGGTTGTCGCTATAGTAGATACTTAGCTGCTTTAGTAGTTACTGCTAAAGTACCTAGTACCACTAAAGCAGTACCAAAACCCATAAGTTAGGCTTCTAATGTGGACAATGGGTCGCTTCAACACTAGCCACTAAAGCTCCCAGGTTCCTCTAAAGCAGTACTTACTTGCTGAGCATGGCTGCTAAAAAACCCAAAGGGCCATTAAATTGCCTTCTGCTATATTGTGTAAGTGGCAGTTTTAGTAGTCACATTAGATATTAGGCACCAAATGGAGACTTAGAATTTTTCTAAGTTTCCTCTAACCCCTCAGAATTCATATATAATACCATTTCCACAAATAAACTATGCTACCCTATCAAACTCAAAATTCTAGACACAATGGTTAAGTCTAAATTTTTATCGAAGGCTGATTTGATGAAAAATTTGTCTCATTCCTACTTGTAAATCTTCTTAAATTTTTGCGAATATCTTAAAATGAGCTTTAGTGACTCAAAAGAAAAACCCAGGGTTCTCTAAACCTAAAATCAATGATTAAAGTTGTTAGAATGATCAGAATTGGTACACAAGGTTGTTTGACTATAATTTCTATCCAGTAGCCAATTTGAACTAGTGAAGGCTTCAAAATAGGGTATTGGCTTTATAAAACCAACGAACTATCGTATAAATGAAGTGTCAGTTCTATAAAGACATAAATTAATTAGGGTAGCTATATGAAATCTCTAAATAGTTAAAATAAGCAAAAGATAGAAAATAACCTTGAGGCTCATTACACTAGAGGACTAGCATATCTATTATTCTATAAAGTTACTATTATCCTATGAAGTTAACATATAAAAAATAAATGTTAAATGAAATAGAAGGATGAAATATACAAAGTACTAGTAAGTGAACGTAGAATAAAGCAACTAATAAATCCATATTCTAGAAACTACTTGAAAAAAGTTTTAGTACTTTCTCCATGTAATGACCTTTCAGGTTATTTTCTGTATTTTCACTCATTTTTATAGTTTTGAACTTTCATAGAGCTTCCTTAAGTCATTCATGACTTGCTGGAACTAATAGTTTGGTTGTTGGGCAGTTTGTTTGGTTCTTACAGCCAATTTCCTATTTGAAAGCTTTTTGTGGTTCAAATTAGTTACTAGGCAAAAAAATCAGCTAATGAACTTTGCATGCAAATTTTGATAGTTCCAGAAGCTTTGAAAAATCAATTTTATATTAGGAATACCCTTGGTTTATGTCTCGAGGATCACGAACACATTTCAGGCTATTGGCCGAATAAAACTGCAAGTGGATGTGGGACCCTATCCTCGAAATGACCTTGGCTGAAAATTTTGATTGTGCCATTGAGTATAGAACATCAAATATGATTTGATATCCTAGTTCTTATGCGCATACGAGATTTCAGATAAATCCTGAGGGGTTGGTAGAAACTTAAAAAAATTTAAAGTTTCAATTGGTGTCTGATATCTGGTGTGACTGCTAAAGCAGCCATAGCTTAGATAACAGGCAATTCTCAGGTGGCACTTGGGCACTTCAGCGGCTAGTGAAAAAGAGTCCTATGGTTTGGTTGAGCGTCCTGGGTCATGGGGATGGGTAATGCTCTAGCGGCACCCAAACTCTTTAGTGGTGACAACTAACGCGACCCAGTGTCTGCTTTAGCAGCATCTGCAAACCTAAAGATAAAAGATAAAAGATATAATAGGCTAAGTATAGATAAAATAAGAAAACTAAAAAATATGCTCCGACGCTAATGTATATAATTAAGTAAATGAATAGAAGATAATAATATAAATTTCTCGGTGACTACAATATTGGCCACCATAACCCAATAAGTACGAAAAACTGATGTAATAACTCATACTTCTACCTAGCTTAAATTCATCCCGAAGATGTCAAAGACATTTTTTAAAGATGAATACACTTTTATATATGTGAAATTTTCAAGCTTTTCACAAATGTGGAAAACTTAATAAGTTTTCCATCGATACAAAATTCACCCAAATCCGACACCCGAGCAAAGAATTAGAGCCTTTTTTAGTAAGACAGTGTATCACATGAGCCATCAGCACATCGCAGAGACAGCTTAAACAACAATTGTCAATTTACAGTATTGCTCCACGATAGTGGCACGTCGCCCCATAGGTCTGATTCACAATTGTCCTTTTCAAGTTGTCTAACGCGATACCGTCGCACCGCGGTGAGATTCCAGATCGCGTCCAAGGTGGTAACGCAATTGTACCATATCACGACACTATGCAGTTTTTCAGTTGTCACTTTCCAGAGACACAGCGCGATAGCATCGCATCGTTCCAGGGGTCTAAATTGGGAAATTTTGATGAAAATTAAATATTTCTTCTAGGGATAAATTTGTCTTTTCCCAAGGTTTTAACACATCCAGGTGTGGGATTTAATACCTAAAAACATTTTAAAACTATTATTTTACTCACTTTTACCCAAAACATGAGCATTCTCTCTCAAGAAAACAAATGCCTTGCTCTTGAGAATCAAGGTCAATCAAAATAAATCCATCCAAGAACTCCATGAACCTTCAAGGTTTCCTTTCTCAGGTATGCATAGTGTTCATTCATTGATTTATTTCAGCCATGAAGCCCAAGAATCAAGTTTTAAACTATGAATTTATGATATTCATGCTATGTGTTGATTATTTTCATGTGGTTGGTGTTGTTGTATGATTTCCAAGTCAGAATATTTATGTGTTTTATGAAAATATGTTAGCATGTTAGTTGACAATTATCAATTTTAGTTGGTTATGATATGATTGTTTGATGATTATTCCATTCCCTAAGTCAAGCACCCTAAGTTTTTGACAAAATGCCTAAGAGACAAGAAATTATGTAATATGACTCAATTGTGACTTAAGTGAAGGATTCATGTTTTACCCTTATGTTCAAATGACTCCCATACTATTGATGTGCAATGTAGATGTTTGTTTGAATGCTCAGGATGCTAGAGTATGAAATTATGACATTGAGTATATGCATTCCTACCATGTCCAAGATTATGATAACCATGTACTTCATGAAATCCCTAACTTATTGTATTATGGATTGTTGATGTTGGTCGTGTATTCAAGAATGTCATGCCTTGTCAGTTTCCTTCAATCAAGTCCTGAGGGTACTTGTACCTGACAATTTAGCTGTGTACCTAGAGCCAGTGTCATGTTTTAATGATATCCTTAGTTAAGCCATGTTCAGTAGAATTCAGTCAGTCATGTGACTCAGGAAAACTCAGTAAACTCAGTAAACTCAGTAATCCCAGTAATCTCAGAAAACTCAATACTTTAGTAATCTCAGTTGTATTCCGTTAGTCAACGAAATAGAATGAACTTAGTCCAGTTCAGTTTTGTTAATCATGTTTAGTGTCTGTTCAGATATGAGTAGGATTTAGCACCGAGTGAACCCAAAGTTGAGGACACACACTGACAGTTGAGGGTGTGATCCTTAGAAGCAATCCTTGCATTCCAGAACTCTGTAGCCAACATAGGTTGAAATATCAACACTTACATATAAGGCTTGATGAGGTGGATAAACACTGCCAGATAAGGGTCCCACTGTTCTCTTTTGGGGACACTTTCAGATGAGGGTCACCCACAGCTTGTCTTTACCCGTTGCGCAGTATTGACACCCTTCCAATTCGAGTTACAGATTGAACCCCAACCTAGTTATATTTCTTTACTTAGGGTATAATGGTTAGATGACCACTTCCCATAGTTATAGTTTCAGACTTAGTCTTAGTAACAGAACTCAGATAGTTCTTCAGAAATTTCAAAACTGTCGATACAGTCAACTCAAAATAGTACGAAACTTATATAGTTCCATCAGAACTTAGACTTCCAGATACAGTCACTAAGTATCCGTTGTATCTGTTATCAGTGACTCATGTTATTAGTAATCATACTAAGAAGTCAGTACCATCACGAATTCAGTCACAGCCACTTATTCATGCATGTATTCTCACGTTCATGTTATACAGTCATTTAGCATTGTTCATGCATTTGAACCATTTGTATTAAGCCTACCTCACTTTCATACTAGTACAATTAATCGTACTGACGCATTTAGGCGATGGTGTTTTATACCATAGGTTCAGAAGCACGAGCTCTAGAGCATCAGTAGCATTCCAGTTTCAGTAGTCAGAGTTAGCTGTGAATCCTCATCCTTTGAGGACATGATCATTAGTTTATTTCTTCATTACTTAGTTTATTTCAGTAGTTGGAGTTAGTTGGGGACATGTCCCATCAACTCCTTATTCAGACAGTTTAGAGGCTTTCAGACTACAGTGTTTTTAGATTAGATGTTTTTAGACATTGTTTCAGTTTTGGTATTGTCGTCCATATTATTCAGATATGGTTTTATCAGATGTTTATTAGTTTTGAACCTTATGGCATGTTTCAGCCTACTATTTCCACATTTATACAATATATTATGCAGTGTTCAGGTATAGATATCATCATGGGTTAACTTGTGGTCATTTGGGGTCATGAGAAACGTGTGACATTTTGGGTACCAAATTCGGGGTGTTATAACTAAATAACCCAACATAGGATCTCATAAGCCTGGAGTGTACAATTATGGAAACTAAGTAATGAATAGACGTAAATAACACATTTAACATGCCATAACCAAAAATCTATCCAACAACAATACCTCATATATAGTTCCAATGTTGGATTTGAACAAAAACTCAATATCACCATTTTTATAACCAGATTTTGGACATGAACTACAACTCATATTATCAAGATCATTATCAACAACCAAGCTCGAACTGAAAGTCATATTTATAAACTATATTAACGAACTATATCATTAAGCCATGATGATATCCTAACCGGATAAACTATACCAATACCAAATCTAATAAGTTATTCCAATAACCCTTTCCAAAGGATATGTCAATAGTCGTAATCATAAGATATGTCAATAATCATAACTATAAGCCAACAATCATATCTATAAGACATTAACTATATCTATGAGACATATTATATCTATGAACCATTAATTATTAATCATGTAAATATTTATATAATTAATTATGTTGATAGGAAATGTTTTTAATTATATCTAGAAGCCATATCAATAATCATATATAGATAAGTCACATCTTCATGCACATATCTATAAATCATATAATTAGTCAGGCCCGTAAGACTTCTAAATAATAATATATAGATAAATCATATCATCAATCATAAATCTGTATATCATATCATTAGTCATTCTTGGAATCCATCTCAATAATCATATGTATATATATAAGCCATATCATACCTACGAGCAATTAATCATTAATTAATACACAAAATTGATATCAATCATTGAATATCCAACTAACACACTTCAATAAATACATCCAAACTCCTTAATTGTCAAACCAACCATTAATAAGAGTATAACATATGTAAATAAGTCTATAAAACTAACACATGTCATGGCCTAAGGTGGGCCAGGGGGCCTACTTCTGATTCTCATAATCCATTTTAGGAAACTTCTATCCCTAACTAGGCTAAGGTATTAAAATTTATTTCTAGATGTCAAGTAATCTATAATAATCCTACAATATTAATTCTCACAACCCTTGAACAACTAAGTCAATCCCTTCTAATATAATAGCAACTAAGGCAATTTTCCCTTAACTTAGCATCTAAAACAAGTTTTACCCCCCAAAATGAATGAATAAGGCAATTCCACCTATATTGAGTAATGAATGTACTTCCATTCTAAACATGAGGCAGGAAGTAAAATTCACTTAAGACTTGAGCCACTATTCTAATTACTCCAAGTTTACTAATTCAAAATAGTCTAAATAGTTTAGCTAAACTAAATAATCGCATTCATTCTGCCAACACCTAAATCCTAACCCAAATCTAGATTTATATCATAAGAATATTATGAGATAGCTCAATTTATGAATAATATAAACCTAGCCTACCTGGATACCTAAGTAAAGCCCAAAGAATCCACTAAATTGCCATTTCCCTTTCAGAGATGATTCCACAAGAAGCTACACTTTCAAATTACAATCTACTTATCAAAATAAGAACAATGATATCCATATTGAACTATTGTTCTTCTGGTCTAAAATTACCCAAAAATTCCACGTTAAGCCCATTTATAGAATTAAACATTCAAACCAACACAATATCTCCTATTCTCAATGAACCTTTACCCTAAAAATTAAGTAGATTTTGTGCTATAATAGTGCTAAAGTCAACTCACCAAGATTCTAAGGCTTTTATTAAAGAATAGAGTATTAAATCAAGAAAATACCATAAATTCGACACAGAATCATGTAAATAAAGTTTTCCTAAGTTCCAAGATCACCCACAAATGATTATCCTATGAATTCCCGCTTTTTAGGGTTTTAGATTATGGAGAATAGATGAAGATGGTGAAAAATTAGGCTAAGTGGGTATTTGTACCCTTCCCAGGCACACGATTGTTGCTATAGTAGATACTTAGCTGCTTTAGTAGTTACTGCTAAAGTACCTAGTACCACTAAAGTAGTACCAAACCCAATAAGTTAGGCTGCTAAAGTGGACAATGGGCCGCTTTAGAACTAGCCACTAAAGCTCCCAGGTTCCTCTAAAGTGGTACTTACTTGCTGAGCATGGCTGCTAAAGAACCAAAAGGGCAACTAAATTGCCCTCTTCTATAGTGTGTAAATGGCCGTTTTAGTAGTTATAGTAGATATCAGGCACCAAATGGTGACTTAGAATTTTTCTAAGTCTCCTCCAACCCCTCGAGATTCATATAGAATCCCATATGCACAAATGATCTATGCTACCATATCAAACTCAAAATTCTAAACCCAATGGTTAAGTCTAAATTTTCATCCAAGGTTGATTTGATGAAAAATTGGTCCCATACCTACTTGTAAATTTTCTTAAATTTTTGCGAATATCTTAAAATGAGCTCCAGTGACTCGAAACCCAAACCCACGGTTCTCTAAACCTAAAATCAATGATTTAGAGTTGTTAGAATGATCAGAATTGGTACACAAGGTTGTTTGACTATAATTTCTATCCAGTAGCCAATTTGAACTAGTGAAGGCTTCAAAATAGGGTATTGGCTTTATAAATCCAATGAACTATCGTATAACTGAAGTGTCAGTTGTATAAAGTCATAAATGACTTGGGGTAGCTATATGAAATCTCTAAATAGTTAAAATAAGCAAAAGATAGAAAATAACCTTGAGGCTTATTACACTAAAAGACTTGCACATCTTATATCCTATAAAGTTACTATTATCCTAAGAAGTTAACATAGAAAAAATAAATATTAAATGAAATAGAAGGATGAAATATACAAAGTCCTAGGAAGTCAACGTAGAATAAACCAACTAATAAATCTATATTCTAGAAACTACTTGAAAAAAGTTTTAGTATTTTCTCCATGTCATGACCTTTCAGGTTATTTTCTATATTTTCGCTCATTTTTATAGTTTTGAACTTTCATAAAGCTTCCTTAAGTCATTCATGACTTGCTGGAACTAATAGTTTGGTTGTTGGGCAGTTCGTTTGGTTCTTAGAGACAATTTCCTATTTTGAAGCTTTCTCTGGTTCAAATTTATTACTAGGCCAAAACATCAGCTAAAGAACTTTGCATGCAAATTTTGATAGTTCCAGAAGCTTTGAAAATTCAATTTTAGATTAGGAAGACCCTTGGTTTATGTCCCAAGGCTCCTGAACACATTTCAGGCTATTGGCTGAATAAAATTGCAAGTGGGTGTGGGACCCTATCCTCGAAATGACCTTGGCTGAAAATTTTGATTTTGACATTGAGTATAGAACATCAAATTTGATTCGATTTCATAGTTTTTATGCGTATTCGAGATTTCAGATAAATCTTGAGATGTTAGTAAAAACTCAAAAAAATTCAAAGTTTCAATTGGTCCCTGATATCTGGTGTGACTGCTAAAGCAGCCATAGCTTAGATAACAGGTAATTCTCTAGTGGTACTTGGGCACTTTAGCGTCTTTTGTAAAAGAGTCCTATGGTTTGGTTTAGCGGCCTGGGTTATGGGGATGGGTAATGCTCTAGTGGCACCCAAGCTCTTCAGTGGTGACAACTAACGCGACCCAGTTTTTGCTTTAGCAGCATCCGCAAACCTAAAAAGGGTATAAATACCCCTACTTAGCCCAATTTTAACCATTCTTGTCCGATTCTCAAGAGAGTAAAACCCTAGATAGTTTGTAAACTTATGAGAAATATTTCTGTGTAATTTTGGATCTTCAATATGGTTTATTTATGAATTTCTCAAAATTCATGGTAAGCTTACTTCTAGTTTTGGATAAACCTTTTATTTTTTTTCTAAAATCCCTATAATCTTGGCTTCCTGAATATATCACCAATTAAATATAGGATTCACCTATTTTCTAGGGTAAATATTTCTTGAGCATAGAGGGATGTTATGTTGGTTTTGTAAGCACAATTGTATAAATCGGCCCAACATAAAATTTTTATGTAATTTTGGAACCAAATAATAATAGTGATATATGGGTATCATTGTTCTCTTATTATGAGTAGATGTTGATTTAGATATAATATAGCGAAAGCTTCTCAAAAAGGAAAATAAGTCATTTAACAATTTTTTCGGGCCTTTTTGGCATCTAGGTAGTCTAGGTTTACCTTTTTCTTAGATCTAGGTGTTGGAAGTATGAATGGGAATATTTGGATTAGTTTAACTATTTAGTCTATCTGAAAACTGTAAATTAGGAGTAATTAGCTTAGCTACTCATGTCTTAGGTGAATTTGGCTCATAGAGTTTCATTAAAATAAAATTACCTTTGTTAGCTTTATTATTAGTGGGAATGACATAGTTTTTCTCATCTTGAAAGAATTACTATCTTAGGGCTATTTATGTCTTTTTCAACATCTAGAAATAAACTTAGATACCTTAGCCTAGTTTGGGGTAGAAGTTGCCTAAAATGGATTTCATGGATTAGAACTAGGCTCCTCTAGCCAACCTTAGGCCAAAACTAGTGATAACTTTATACATTTATTTCATCATGTTATACCCTTATTAATGTTCAATTTGGGGTTTAAGGAGATTGAATATATCTATTGAGTATGTTTATTGGATATTGAATGATTGATGCTAATTTAGAGTATTTCTAATGATATTGCTTATATTCATAATTAATGATAAATGACTTTTAGATATGACTAGTTTTATTGCATATATATATACGATTATTGATATGGATTTTAGATATGATTAATGATATGGCTTATCGATACGCTTAATTACATAGATATAAACGTGTTGAATAATATGGCTTATAAATATGATTAAAGACTTATAGATATGATTAATCTCATAGTTACAATTATTGAAATAACTTATGATTATTACTATTGACTTAGCCTATGAGCATGGTTATTGGCATGACTTAATATATGCGGTATTGGCATGGTTTACAAGTGTGGGTATTGATAGAACCCATGGTTTTCATGCTTGGTCTAGTGTGTAGATATGGGTATAGGGGATAATCTATAGTTATAGTTCCTTAAAATAGTCTATTAGATTAGTCTATCAACATGGCTTGTTGATAACCTTCATCAATACAGTTTATAGATATATGATCTTGTTTGATTTTGATAGTTGTTATTAATCTTTATAGTGTAAGGTCCAAATCAAGTCTAGCAGTTTATAATGATCTTTATATTATGATTTTCGATTAAAGCCTTGAAAATGATGATACTGATAATGATACTATTGAGTTTTGATTCAAGCCCGGCATTGGGAATTATGTATGAGATGATATGATTTGGATAAATTCTGGGTCATGGCATGATAATTTGTAAATACAACTATTCAGTTGCTTAGTTTCCGTTATTGTTCATCTAGGCTTATGGGGCCTGTGTTGGGCTATTTAGTTTTTGCACTTATTAGTTATGAGGGCCAATCTTGTAGTTATAGTTGTATGATATTTACGCTACTATCTCATATTTATTTATTTATTTATGTACAATAGTGTCAGAGCTTATTTCTAGGTTTACCCTTTTTTCATCGACTTAAATTATTTTATCTTGTATCTTATAGTATTTATAGCATGGTTTAGCTTAGTCGGCTAGTGATGCCTAATAAGTAACCATGGTTTTTGTACTCATACAACATTTCTATACTTTTTTTGGTGCATACCTGAGTACTAGTTTTTGCCATTGATTTGATGTTCATGCAGTCTTGATTTTTGAGTTTAGGTGATCACTTTGACTCGGATTTACCCTTTTTCCTTCTATTTATATATGTATGTCCTTTTATCTTTGATATGGATTGTATTAGATTATTTAGTACTTACAGTTAATTTGTAGTAGCTTTTGTACCGACATTACTGAGTCTTAGGATGGCTGTTGATTTTTTTTTTATCTATTAGACTACTATCACTATTTGATTGCTATTTAAGCTTGTAAATGTTAATTTTTAGTTTTTATACTATTTTTCATCAAGTTATCCTATATATCTAGCTCTAGGCTAGGGTTTGGCTTACCTATTTGTGGGATAGAGTAGTTACCATCTTAGAAAAAAATTGGGTCGTGACAAATTAGTATTAGAGCCTAGGTTTCACTGGTATTTTTAGTACAAGAGTAAGTGTCAAGTAGAGTCCCACACATCAGAATGATAACGTCCGTTTCTTATCTTTTGGAGGCTATAAGACATTGTTGTGAGTTATTTACTTGTTCACTCATTTGATGCTATGCGTCTGAGTTAGTTTCTAAAGCATTCCTTTAGTTTTTTTCTTTCACAAATGGCTTGGATGTGTGCTACCACTTCATGAGACCAGGTTCCCGAGATCGATCCTATGGTTCTTGTTACTGTTTGTGGATAACTTAGAGGTCGTGGACATCCCAGATATGCATCCCTATTTAGGGGCCAAGAAAGGGGGCCTTTACCAGACCCTATTCCTACTCCCGATCTAGAGATTCTTTCACCCCAACAACGATGAGTTAAGGACTAGCCCAGACTCTACTATGATTTTTTTCTTCTTTAGTGCTTAGGGATGCTGTGTTTTTTCTTTTGGGATTGGTTAATGGTGCACACTATGATGATGCATAGTCTATAAATCATAGTGGTACTATGATGGGGGCATCGTTGTGGATCCTAGAATTAAGGTCCCTCATACACTGATAATTGCTCAACTACTAGTTCCTAGCCTGCTATGTCTATCAAGGAGCAAAAAATTTTGGGTAGATTCTTTAGATTTTATCCGCCTAGGTTTTCTGGTACACTGGTCAATGATGCATTTGAGTTCTTGATTCTTGTAAGGATAGGCTTTGTAATTTAGGCCTAGTTGAGACTCGTGTTATGGATTACACTACTTTTTAGTTAGACTTGGCAGCTCGATATTGGTAGAGAGCTAATCTTAATTCCAGACCATCTTGATCTTCCCTATTATTCTGGATTTAGTTCTCTAAGATCATATTAGAGAAGTACATGCCTTGAATTCTTAAGAATCATTTAAGAGATCGGTTCTCAAGGATCGAGTAGGGCTCCGTGACTATGGTGGAGTATGAGGCTCGATTTTAGGAATTATCTAGGCATATTAATTCTATTCTAACTACTGGTATGAGAGATTTTATTTATTTATCCTCAGATTATGACTTTCGCTTCGCATGTCCATACAAAATTTGGTTGCTTCGAGTTTATGTATTATTGAGGTTTCTGATTATGCTCAGCTTATGGAGAAGATACATCACAAGTTCTGAGGGGGAAGTTATAAGAGGTTGTGATATCAAGGGAGCTCCAGTGGTTGCTAGATTACCTCTTATTTCAGAGGAAATGGTTCTCAGTGTAGGCACCCTCTATATAAATTGTATTAGCATCAAGGTTAGTCAAGTAGAGTTGTTCAGGATGCGTTTTAGATTATCAATGGAGTTATGTATGGATCCAGTAAGCATTCTTGGAAAGGTTCATGGTTTGTCTTCAAGTTATTTTAGTCGTTGTTGTTATTCTGGGACAATAAGATATTTTAGTTTCAGTCCAACTCTTTGAGCGTGTTAGGGTATTAGAGATTTTTGTCATTTCTTAGGCGAGTGCACCAGTCATAGAGTGATTGTTCCTTCAGCTTAGAGTATTCTACCTATTAGGGGAGTTTATCCTCTATATAGAAGTGGTATGCAATGTCGTAGGGTTGGTCCCAGGGTGCTCATAGATGTTCTCAGGCTAGTAGAATAAGGGATTAGTTATAAAACCAACCAGGTGGTGGGCATGGTCAGCTGTAAGCAGTAACTTCTAAACCCGAGGCTGAGTTTCTTGATGTTATTATGACAGTTACAATCTTAGTGCGTCGTCAGTTGGATTTTGCTTTATTTTATCTGGGATCCACTTATTCTTGTAAGTCATCTTATTATGTTCAACGGTTAGAATTATTGGATTCATTATCTATGTCATTGTGTGTATCTACTTCCCTAGTTGATTCTTAGTAGTAGATTGGGTTTTTAGATTTTGTGTGTTGACTTTTTGAGAATTTGATACTCAAGATTATCTTATTATTTTAGACATGGTTGATTTTAATGTGATTCAGAGTATAGATTGGTTATCTCGCTATAATGCGGTCCCAGATTATTTTTCTAAGATCATTACCTTTGCTATGCCTAATGTTCCCCCGGCTATGTGGTAAAGAGTGGTTAGCTGTGAACTGATGGGGATTATTTCTTATATTTGTGCTAAAAGGCTTATTTTGAGGTGTTGTGAGTCTTATCTTGCATATATTTATGATGTTAGCATGGAGGTTCCATTGCTAGACTTTGTTTTTGAAGTTTTGGAGTTTCCTACTATTTTTCCTTCCGATCTACCAGGTCTTCCATCTAGGTGTAGTATGGAGTTTGTTATTAATCTTGAGCCCAGAACCTATCCTATTTCCTTGTCAACTTACCATATGACTCTTCGAAAGTTTAAGAAGCTAAATTTTCAACTTTAAGATCTCTTTGCTAAGGGTTTTATTAGACCAAGTGTGTCTCATTGTGGAGCTCTTGTGTTGTTTGTAAAGAAGAAAAACTACTCCATGCATATGCATATTGATTGTTGGTAGCTTAATAAGTTGAAATTGAAGAATCGTTATCATATGAATCACATTGATGATTTGTTTGACCAACTTTAGGGAGCAGTAGTGTTTTCTAGATTGATTTGAGGTCTTGTTACCATCAGTTGAGGAATCGACCCCAGGATATCCTAAAGATAGCCTATAGGACACGTTACTATCATTATAAGTTTTTTGTAATGTCTTTTGGGATGACTAATTCCCCAGCCACATTTATGGACTTGATGAACTCAATTTTTAGGACTTAATTGTATTCTTGTATGATGTGTTCTTCGATGACTTCTTTGTATAAGTGAGAAGTAGAGAGGAGAATTACAATATTTGAGGATTGTGCTCCACATTTTGAGGTATCATATGTTTTTTTCCAAATTTTCTAAGTTTGAGCTTTGTCTTAAGGGTTACATTCGTTGGGCATGTAGTGTCTAAGGATGGGATTATGATAGACCTAGAAAAGATCGAGGCCATTCGAGATTGGGTGAGCCTATATCATTTACTTATGTCTTCAATAGTTTGGCCAGTTATTATTGATGGTTCATTGAGATTTATGCAACTATTGTATCATTGCTGACTTGTTTAACCTAAAAAGAGGTTCAATTCTAATTGTATGAGGAGTGTGTGTCGTGCTTTGGAAAGCTTAAGGGATTTCTCACTTAAGCTCCTACTATAGCTCTTCCTGTTGAGGGTAAGGGATTCAACATGCATTGAAACTCTTTCGGTGTTTTCTATGGTTGAGTATTGATGAAAAAGAGTCATGTTATTTCTTATGCATCGAGGCAGTTGAAGGTACACAAGTGCAATTACTTCACTCATGATTTATAGTTGGCAGCGGTAGTTTTTTTGCATACGATTTAAAGGCGTAGTTTTATGGTTTGCACTATGAGTCCTTCACGGATCATCATAGTCTTCAAGATCTTATGACCCAGAGAGAGTTTAATGCTAAGTAGTAGATGGATGTAGTTATCCCATAAAATTTAAACTATTTTACTTTTCACCCTCCTACGTGTGTAATGTCCATTTTTGACTTGAATTATATTAAGGGATGTTAAAAGTATCTTTTGGGAAAGTTTTGGAATTTTGAAAAGGGATTCAAAGCCATTTTTGGATGCCAAGGTAGTAAGCCTTAATTATAGTGGCGTGCCATGCCACTTAACCTCCGCGATAAGGGCATGGCACAAAGGCTAAGCTCCACAATAGTAGTGTGCAATGTCGCCATGTATTTTTCATCCAATTTTGTTTCACTTGGGGTGAGGGGATTTCGGACCTTTTACCCCTTACACGTCTTTTAAACATCAAATAAGCCTCTTTGCTTAAGTTTTCGATGATCAAACACTATTATTCTCTTCTTTAAGTCCAAACCTAATAAAGCTTAAGGGTTGTAAAGAGAATGCATCATTTAAACTACAAGCTTCAATTTCTTTTAAAATTTATTGGTATTTCAGGCATGTATCTCATTTTGTAAATTTAATATTTCATTATGGCTTTTATTTTATGTTCCGCCCAATTTCTTGGTCCTTGAGAATTTTCTAAGTTCTAAGTTTTCTGCCCTGGCAATGACTCACCTGACTAGTCATAGGGCGTCTTGACGGGACAAGCAACCTTAGTCATAAGTTTTCCAATGAGTAGTATCTGAGTTTCTATCTTTGGTACGACTTGACGGTATGAGTCAGAAAGACTCATGATGAGTTGTTGGGATGGAACATAATCAAATTAGAAATTAGGTGTGTAAGTTCTTCTCTTAGTACGAGTGGCTCACTATAAGGTGTAAGGACTTGCTACGAGTGGTTGTGTGAAAATCATAGGATGTCCAGTAAATATCACTCAACTTACACGTCAATTTAAGTGCAAAGAGATCATTGTCAATACAATTTCCCAACTTTGAGTCGGGGTCAAATCCACGAGGAAAAATATGAGTGGCGATTAAACAAGTTTGAAATTAAAGTTACTTATTAAGTTAAAACCTAAGATATAAGTAATTGGAGGGTTTTAATTCAAAGATATGATTGTTTTTAGACTTCTAAAGGACTAACTCAAGGCTACAAATAATTTTAGTGTAAATAATTAGAAACGGATCTTGGGATTATAATTTCCTAGGGGAAAATTATGAATGAGAGCAAGATGATTCGGTGAAAATTCTAGTCGTTAGTGATGTGGTAGGCTAGGTTGTAAGTCTTTGAAGCTAGTTTGTCAAAAAACCCTAAAAGATGTCACTCATTTACCCTTTTGAGTACCTAACGAGTATGTTAGTTAAAGTCACTCAACACCTCAATTGGGTTTTGAAACACACTGGTTTCTTTACCTTAGAAAATTTCCTAGAATTCTTATCTCTAGATCTAATATGACTCATGGGTATGAGCCGTATGATGGGGTATAGATGGTATTGTTTGGTCATATGCTGACTAGTGTTGGTTGGGGGATGGATTTCAGTTATTGGAATGGATACGACTTAGGGGTACGAGTTATATTTGTGTCTACAGTTAATTTAGTTCCTTAACTTAATCTTAGAATTGGTTACTTAGGTTGGATATAAGTATGAGTGGATCACCATGAGTCGTAAGATAACGTACGAATCATACCAGGGACTCGTATGATAAATAGTGTTCAATTCCCTAGGTGTTTTATTCTTCAAGGGATAGGGGTTATGGATATAGATCGTATGTTGTCGTTATAACTTGGTTGGATAAGTCATTTACTATACATTATTTGATCCAAGAGTTGAGGCTTGGATACGAGTGGTGGTTACCAATGGTATTGGGAGGGTATGACTCGTGAGGTCCAGTCGTATCCCTGTGATAGAATTTTATCCAACTTAAGTGGGGGTATTCTAGACATTTCCTTATCTATCCTAATAAGGACCCACGACTTCTAACCTACTTATAAGGTTATTTACCCTTATATTCTATTCATTAACACTTAGAAACTCTTCCTAAACAGTACATAATTCTCTTATGAGCTATTGGGCAAGGGGAGCTAGGGTTACACTAAGGGATCAATTTGGGGCTTGTCTTGGTGATTTATTTTTGTCATCATCTTGGTTTAAGGTATGTTCCTCTTCCCTTATTGTTAATTTAATTAAAGGCATGGTCTATATGAATGTTTTAATGGTTTTACCATCGCATGACTTTGGCATTCAAATATTATTTGGGAGGTTATGATGTTTATTGCTTGGTTAGGATTTTTCATGGTTTTAATTATGATTTTCTATGCATTAATGGTGGTTTTGGATAATTGCATTACATGGGAATGTTTAATGGTAATTTGAATTGGTTTGGTTATATTATGCCCCTAATGTTTTTGATAGAATGCTTATAACGATATGTTCATGGCATTGACTTCTTTTAATGGAACTCTTGCATGTTTCAAACTTGGTAAATTAATTATGCATGGTGTAAATAGTTTAAAAGTCTAACTAATTGGTTAGTCTTGTGGGGAACATGGAAGTCACCCAAGTAGTTTAATATGGTTTAATACGTGTAAGTGAGGTTTGGTATGATGATACCAATGTCAATGGCCTTGGTTAATAAATGGATAACGGTTTGTTATTTGGAAACTTGTTTTAATTGGGCAATAATGGAGGGATGTGTTGCAAAGCCATGGAAGGTGGTGATCCCGGGGGGAGCAAAATAGGAAACTTATATTTGCCGATATGAGGTTGGTCTTGGTGACCGTATGTATGATGTCACACTTTATTGGAGAATGTACTAATCATCCCAAGGGATACATCCCTGGTCATATGGCTACACGCATTGGGCCTTTTCAGTAGGGGGAGCTGAACCCATATGTTGTGGGTTGTTTACGATGGCAAAGCTACATAGCCCAGGTAAAGATTTTAAAAAATTTCAAAACTTGGTCCCTTTTCCCGGCAAGGTTATATATATATGTATGGTTGTATGAATCATGGATGGCTTTACTTGGTTTTATAAATCGCATTATCTTATCCTTATCTTGAGATCATGCTAGCGGTCACTCGCTAACCCCATCTACTTGCGGATGTATACCCAGGATATGTAGCAATCAACCATTCTACTCCTCCTACATAGTGATTGACTCGGGGACAATATTTAAACTGAATTGGTGAGCTTCTATCCTTTTAGAAGGCTCCATTTCATATTATGGATAATTTTAGACATTTTAACTTTAATCTAGATATTGGTTTTGGATATGGTTGGCGGAATGTCCTAAATGGATTTCATTACTCTTTTAGATAGAGGATTTATTGTACTTTTATGGGTTCGTATGGGCGTGATCGATATTGGTGTCTACCTTGGAATTGGAATAAACAGGTAGGAAGGCATCATCAGACATAATTTATCACTGTTTTGTTATACTTTATTTTTGAATAAAGTATATTCTATTTTCGAACATAATTTGTTACGGTCTAGTTTATTGCCTTGTTTAGTATGGTTTTGTATATTTGGATTATTTGTATGGGATGGTTGGACTCGATTTTGTTGGTCACGGTTATGATCTATTCCCAGGGTATTTGTGTTAACAGTTACACTATTAAGTTTCATGCTAGGAATTTAGTCAACTCAAGGCAAACGGATGGAGGTTGGTTTAGGTAAAGGGTTTGGTCTCTGATCCTGGTCGGACTTGGGAAGCCCACTATGATAAGGCCCCAGGGTAAGTCATGTCAAGTTTGTATAAGAGCCTAGGTTCATGGTCATTTGGGAGTCCGCAAAGCCATGTCGAGTAGAGTTTTTTTTAGGGGTGTGTAGCACCACACTCAAAATAAAGAAGCTACAACACATTTAGGAATGTTTTACTTTCTTGGTATTCTATCTTTAAGTTTGAATTCTTAGTCCTGGAATCTTCTCTAATCCTTGTTTGTCCGTCTTTCAGATCAAGAATTATAGACCTAGAACACAAGAAAATTCTTCTATCCCATCTGGAGGTAATGCTGAAGAGGTGCATCCTACTTCTGAGTTTCATCTTTGATCTTATAATCCTATCCCTGATAGTTCTAGAGTTCTATTGGTTTCTACTAGTCCTCCCCAAGGTGAGGTGACTAATGTAGAATTTCGTCTGTCTATTTCTACTATTGCTAAATTTATTACTGCTCAGGTTGATTATGATGGGTTTGGTGCGTTGTATGCTAAGGCCACAAGGGTTGGACAATTTAAAAATATGGGTCCTCCCACTTTATTTAGAGTAAGAGTGGAGGAGGATCTATAAGGCATCCTTGATAAAAATGGAAAAAATATTTTGGGTGATGTAGGCTACTAATGTGGAGGGGGTAAACTTGGTAGCTTATAAACTCAAAGATGTTACATATCAATGATATGAAAAGTGGGATAGGGATAAAGGTGATGTGGAAGATGGAGGGTTGTGGGAGGCCTTGTCTAATGCCTTTTTGGATCGGTTCTTACCCTAAGAGATGAGTGGAGAAAAGATAGAGGTATTTGTGAACCTCACACAGAGGAGGATGTCTATTAAGGAATATTCCTTGAAGTTTCACTAGCTGTTAAGGTATGCTCCTTATTTAGTGGATGTCATACGAGCTAGAATGAGAAAGTTCGCTTTTGGGTTAAATAGAGATCTAATTTTTGAGAGAAAGACTACCTTGCTGATTAAAGGTATGGACATTTTTAGGTTGAATATTCATATGTAGTGGGTAGAGGATGAAAAGAAGAAGTAGGGAGAGTTTAGGGATTGGCAGGGTAAGAGGAGTAGGTTTTGTGACCTTGGAGGTTCTTAGTCTCATGGTGATAGAGATGGTGGAAAATAATAAAAAAAGAAGTGGGGGAGTCCTGGTTTCTACTCTACTACTAGTGATCCTTATCACTTAGGTGACAGACGTCATTATGGTGGTGATAGTTCTTGGGAACAGGGTGCCCAATATCAGGCGAGCAAAGGTTGGTTAGTTTCCTCATGTCCTTCTTGTCAGTTTTGTGGTCTTCCTTATCTGGGTTATTGCGATGAAAGAAAGTACAAGTGGTTCATTTGTTGCCATCTTAGGCATCGACTCAGGGATTATTCGATTACTAAGGTTGCTACAGGGGAGAATAAGATTCTTATGGTTTCATCTTCTGCTCTTACACTTGGTGGTGTGGAATCTGCTTTTTTTACTATTACTGTTCCTGGTGCTAGTGTTTGTCGGAACAGGTTGTATGCTTTGGTGTCCTAACAGGAATTCGAGCCATTACCTAATGTCGTTACTGATATGTTACAACTTTTCTCTCATGTTGTATATTATTTGCTTGATACGGGGTCTACTCTGTCCTATGTGACTTATTATGTGGTTGTATCTTTTGGTTTCGATTTGGAAGTTATTTAAGATCATTTTTGTATTTCTACCCCCGTAGGTGACTTGGTTAATGCTAAGAGAGTCTATAGAGGGTGTGTGGTTTTTATTGGTGGCAAGTATACCTTAGTGGATCTGTTTGAGTTGAATATGGTGGATTTTGATTTTTTTCTGGGTATGGACTGGTTACACTCTTATTACACGTCTTTGGATTGTCAGACACATAGGGTTATCTATAGGTTCCCTGGTCAGCCGATTATACAATGAGAAGGAGTTTCTTTCACTCCTAGGGGGAGAGTAAGAGGGTATTTTTTTCACTCATAGGGGGAGGTTTGTTTCTTATCTTAGAGCTCGGAGGTTAATCTCAAAATGTAGTCTTTATCATTAGATTTGGGTTATAGAATCTAACTCAGAAGGTCATTCTTTTAAGTCAGTTCTTGTGGTTAATGAGTTTCCATAGGTCTTTATGGATGATTTTCCTGGTGTTCCTCCGGATAAGGACATAGATTTTGGTATTGATCTAATTCCATACACTCATTGAATTTCTATTCCTCCAAATAGAATGGCTCTTGGTGGGTTAAGGGAACTCAAGGAATAACTTAAGGATCTTCTGGATAAGGTGTTTATTCGTCCCAGTGTATCTCTTAGGGGGTACACCAGTGTTGATTGCATGCAAGAAGAATGGTTCCCTTCTGATGGGCATTGACTACAGGAAGTTGAATAAGTTGACGGTTAAGAAAAAGTATCCTCTTCAAAGGATAGATGATCTTTTTGGCCAATTGCATTGTGCCAAGTTCTTTTCTAAGATAGATCTTTGGTCTGGGTACCATCAGCTAAAGATTAGGGAGGTAGATATCCCTAAGACAGCTTTTCGTACTCGGTATGGATACTTTGAGCTTTTGGTGAAGTCATTCGTCTTGACTAATGCTCTAGCGGCATTTATGGATTTGATGAATAGGGTATTAAGGCAGTAAATAGATCATTTCATCATTATGTTTATTGATGACATTCTGAATTATTCGAAGAGTGAGTTGGATAATTCTAATCACCTCTGTGTGGTATTGGAGACCTTGAAGGAGCAACAGTTGTATGCTAAATTCTCCAAGTGTGAGTTTTGGTAGAATGTTGTGACTTTCTTGGGTCATATTATTCTAGTGAAGGGATCATCATTGATCCGCAAAAAGTTGCTTTTGTGAAGAGTTGTCCTAGACCCATGACTCCATCGATATTCAGAGCTTCTTGGGTTTAGTCGGGTATAATAGGTGGTTTATGTAAAGCTTTTCATCCATAGCTGCTCCTTTGACTAATTTAACCCAGAAAAAGGTTAAGTTTTCTTGGTCAAATGCATGTGAAGGGAGTTTCAAAAACATGAAGGAGAAACTAACTTTGGTTCTAATTCTGACATTGCCGGAAGGCAATGATGGGTTCGTGGTTTATTGCGATCCACAAAGACTCTACAACATCGATGCTTACAATATGTCAGGAAATGCCCCCGAATATAGCCAGAACCAAGTCTAAAACAAGTCTATGAGATATGATAAAAGAATATGAAATGTGTCTCTTCAAAAGAATGGAAGCTCACCACTTAAATGTCTACTAACAATCCGCTTGAATACTTGGTCACTACACAGGAAGCGAAGAAGAACTTTCATCCCCTATTTCCCACAGGGACATACCGTCCAAAGACGGTTAGTATTTGTGGGGCTAGCATGTCACTCAAGGATAAGGAAAAAAATAGTGCAGTTGTTCGAAACCAAGCCAAACCATTATATGCAGCCATATTTATATTTTAACATGCTCTATAAATAAAAATATATAGGTACATAACGTGCCAAATCAAGGAACAAATCATGACATGCGTTCTTGAAGTACTCAATCATGAAACATTTATCGAAGGACTCAAACCTTCCACCTTGATAGTTTAGAAGATTAAATTTCTATGTTACATTAGGCAAGAGGACCCTAATAACAATCGGTCCTATTTTCTATGGAATGTGGACCCTAACCTACAAGCCGTCACCTCTTATATTGTAAGTGGAACCTAACCAAAAAATGTCTTGTATGGCAAGTGGACCCTAACCATAAGCTATCTTGTATAGCAAGTAGACCTTAACCACAAGCCGTATCATATGGTAAGTAGACCTTAACCACAAGCCATCTTATATAGAAAGTGGACCTTAACTACAATCCCTCCTATATGGAAGTAAACCTTAACCACAAGACGTCTTATATTGCAAGTGGACCTTAATCACAAGTTGTCTTATGTGGCAAGTGGACCTTAACCACAAGCCGTCTCATATGGCAAATGGACCTTCACCACAATCCATCATGACAACTACTAGCCAGCAATTTTGACTCTAACCCTTTATCCATGCATTAACTCCCATTCAATTAAACACATAAGGAATTTAACCTATTTAGGAAATTCAAACCACTAAGTCTACAATTCAGCATTACATATATGACCATATGATCTTTATAAAACAATTTAACAACCAATCATTTAATTAGGCCAATGCCTTAGTTCATACAACAATTAAAATCCATTTATGTTCATCAAAATCTTTACAAACCATTCACTCTTCATTAACATTCTCATACGAAACTTTATCTCAAAACACAATTGAATTCCATGCTTAAGGATTCCAACTCCTTTAAACATCACACCACCAAAGTCACTAAATTAACTAATTAGATTGCTATCTAGGCATTTACATAGACATTTAATAAGCATTCATAGTCACTAAGTCAATGTCATATTACATTCTTATTCATTAGACCAATATCATAGTTCAATACACCATTAACAAGTGACTAATTTTTTCTCTTAGACATTTTCACAAACATCATAAGGACATGTTTTTATCAAGACCAAAACTAAAGTAAGAATCATAAAATTTAGGGTTACTAATGACCCATTTATTAAATCACGTTAAAAAAGCATCCACATGTGAAAACCATCACCAAAACATGTACAAACACAAGTTTAAGCTAGAGTAAACAATACCCATCACTATGCATATTTGACTTCAAAACCACAATTTTCAAGTCATGATACATGTTTAAAACACATTATATTTTTATACAACAAAGAGTTATGAGATAAATGCCTTATACAAAATGACTCATGGAAGGAATTTTACCCCTCTTGTCTTCTAGATGAACAATTGAGAAACCCAAGCCTCCATTCTTCAAGAGTGAGTTAGAGTGTTTTTTGTTAGTCTTGATCTTCCAAAATTTATTTTGAGATTCCTAAATATGATATATAGTGAGGGGAATTAAGGGTTTTATGGTGGGAAATTTCCATGAAGCTCTTAGCTTAAAAACTGGAAACTAACCCGTTGGAGAGTACAACTCACACAATAGACCATACCCTAGGGTATGAGTAGTACACAAATTTGTACCCTAGGTCTCACCTTTGACTCCTAAACTAACCATGATTTGAATACACACACATAAATCATATCTTAGGTTACAAATATTACCTCTAACTGTACCTTAAATTATACCTTTGACAAATTCAACTAGTCTAAGATTATTGCATCATACGACTAGGAGACATATGACATGTACCCTGATGTGCTAGATTTTTGTAGCACATTTAAGACTTTTTAACTTGAAATAATTGTAAGTTCTTAAGTAATTATTGGTGTTTTTGATGTTATTTCTTAAGATTTTTTAGGAAAGTCAAGGATGGGAGAAAAACATAGGAAAGATGAACAAAATAAGTAAAATCTGGTACAAGTGAGCTGATATGAGTCTGACGGAATTTCTTGCAAACCGTCAGAGATGTGCTAAGCTACCAGAAAAAGACGTCAGGAAGAACAGTTAAGAAGTGTTGCTGGATGAAGGTGACGACATTCTCAATATGTCGTCACAAGTGTGGTAAGCCATCAGAAGATGTCGTCATGTTGGACAGAACACGGTGAAATAAGATAAAGGTATGACAATATTTGCTACATGCCTTCACTTCTCTGGTAATCCATCGGAGGACATCGTCAGAGTGAGGCAGAACAGGTTAAGAAGGCACGACTTGTGATGATATATCTGAGACGCTGTCAGAAGCCTGACGATCAACACTAATATGTCGTCACCAAAATCCGAGCCCAGCTGTGATTTTGTTATTTTATGACCTTAATTAGGCTTTAGTATAAATAGCAATTTTAAGGGACTCAGAAGCTACCAACCTTCTATTTAATTATTAATGTCGTAACTAGATTAATCTACCTGAGATAACATCCGTTTGGATATAGATAAATTATCTAAGTTCGAGAGAATTAGATAATAAATTTCCTGGTGAGGTCGAGAGATAAGTCTGATAGTATAGTCGTCAGGGATATTTTGTTGTTCCTACTTACTTCAAGAGTCTTAAGCAGTACCTAGTATCTGTCAATTCCCAAAACCCACAGTGAACATAACTCTGGTTTTCCATTTATATTGATTACAAACATTAATACTAAAACCCAATTTAATATTTTTGTATCATTTGTTTGAATTTAACTTGTAGCTATAATTTAAAACTAGTTTAATTGAAACTCACATTATTCCCTATGGATTCGACCCCAACTCCAAAGTTGGGTAAATATATTAACGACGACCGCCTTATACTAATTTGAGGTGTAAGTTGAGTGTTGTCAAAAATGGTGCCATTTTCGGAGAACAATTTGGCATATTGAGTTGGTTTGGAATTTTACCTTACTTGCTTGAATTTGAACTTGTAAATATTTGTTTGTGATTTCCTTTGTTTTGTGTGTTAGGTAGATTTTCTTTATTTTTGCTTATTTTTTACTATGGCATCATGGAATGAATGTGAGTTTTATGGTTGGAAATCTTATTTGGATGATCCATGTCCATATTGTGATGGACCCCACTTTTGGCATGACTGTAGATATGCTCCCCAAAGAAAGATGTGTGCACCATCTCGATCATATCGGGAGTATAATTATTCTTTATGTGGTGGTCAAGATAAACATTGGAGTGATTGCTCAAATGCCCTGTCCCCTATTGCGCTAACCCAAGTTTTAGTTCTTCTTATGAGTTTGACAGGTCTTATGATCCAAAAAAGGAAGAATGCAACATTGGAAAGAGTGACATTGAAGCTATGCTTCAAATAATGTTGGATCGTATAGATACAACGAATGATACCATATGTGACATACATCAATACATAAGGGAATTTAACGAGGGATGAGAAAGGATATAAGAGATGGATATCGAGGTTAATCATCCAAAACACTTTTCTACATTATGTTTAGATGATATCTTGTCTGTGGAATCATTTAAAATAATGGAAGAGTGTGACGATGAAGAGCAAGATTCCTATACTGATGATGAGCTTGATGTTGATCAACCCTTGGAGATTTCCCAACCAACCGAGCCAACCATGAGGGATGATGCCAAGATTGAGGATATGGTGCTAGAGGTAAAAGAAGAAGCCAAGCCAATATCTTATGAAGACTCTAGCCCAATTCAAAGTAAAAATATTGAGAAGATGAATAAAAGTGAGTGTGTAGAGAATAGTGTAAATTTTGAAGTAGGATTTGTTGGGCCACTCAAAGCATTTTTCCACATTATGTTTAGATGATATCTTATCTGTGGAATCATCTAAAATAGTGGAAGACTGTGAAAATGAGGAACAAGAATCTTATATTCTTTATTTTACACTTGATAAGCAACACAAAAACACACCTCACTTTAAAGAAAAGTTGTTTACCATGAATCAGCCATTACTCAGCTTCTTAATATTTGTACAACCTCCCTATGAGCGAGGCAAGAAGATGGAATCTAAGTTGGGGATAAAGTTCATGCCCTCAAGACGGAGGAAAAATCTGAGTTGGGTCATTCCGCGATACTAAATTAGGAGCTTCTTGGGAGGCAACCCAAGGTATTTTGTTGTTTGTATTTGTATTGTGCGATTGACATCAAATCTTTGCACCCATGGTGCCACAGATATGTTTCTAACTCTCTAGTTTTGGATTGATGTGTTGGGAACAATACATGATATTAAGTTGAGGGTGGGGCTACTTGTGGGTGTGATGTCCTCCTGGGGTTTTTGTTTCCATGCCTCTTTTCCCTGGAGTCTTTTTCCTAGTAGAACCGGCCTGTTTAGGCGTATTGTTTTTGTGTTGTGGTTAACTGGGAGAAAAATAAGTATCTATGGCAGTTGACATATTTTTGTTAATATTTCTTGGAATAATAACTACCTCTCCAATTGTCTATCTGTTAACTGTGTGATGTGCATCTATATGTGACTATTGTGAATCTTTTTATGGCATTAGTACTGGGGACATAATAATCACTGCTAACAATTGCACGAACTGGATGAGTAGTAGCTATAAATATATTTGTGTGCCATGTGTGTGTGAGATCTGACTCAATTCCCTGTGTATGTTGAATCAAGAACTTGCTCGGTTAGTCTTACCTTGGTTGAAAAATAGGGGTTAGGAAAGGATCATAGGCCGTTTTGATTTTTAAGTCACTTTTTTTTGTCTAAATGACCTTCCCTATATGCATGATATCTCATGATCCCTATTTTGATCCTGAATTGACCATTTCTTTCTATGAAACCTATCACCTTCCCGTTTAGATCATAATGAACCTATTTTGGACCTGGTCCTCCTTGGACACTATGCACCTTGACTTAGTAAAACAACCTAAGTTGAGGTGTCCATCATAGGGGTGCGTGATGTAAACTGGGTATGAAGAAAGGTAGAATAAAAGGAAAAGAATAAGTGAAAAGGAATAAAAAGCTGAGTGGTGTGGGAGAAGAATAAGAAAAGAAAAAGAATGAAAAAGAAAAGCCACATCCATCCTGAATAATGTGTGATCAAGAAATAGAGAAAAATAAGAAAAGTTTAATAAGCGAACCTCAAAAGTTAAGGTAGTGCCAAGGAGGCTTAGTCACTCTAAATTCCATTGAATATCATACCAACCCTTAGCCTAAATTACAAGACAAAGAAAAGACCTATAGTGATGCTAACTTACCTGTCTGGACACCTTGGTAATGAAAATAAGGGCAAGCATATGGTATTTGACATGCATTGATTTGAATTTCTTTTTGAGAGTGAGTGTCTCTTGACCATCCCCGCATTGACATGCTTGAGTTCATATATGAGTGAGAAGGGACTTCTTTGTTGTAAGGGCACATCAGTTTCATTGCTAGATGTTTACTTGTTTGGGTAGTGTAACTTGTACATATGCATGGTTATTGTTGCTGAGTTGATTCAATATCTTGATTCCTTTGGGTCACATTGTTAATCTTCATTGATATGCATAATTTCATTTATAAGTAATTGAATGTGAAGAGTGGCATGAGTTTTGAGATAAACTTGATAATCAACTGTGATAGGTATCTTGTGTGTCTCTTGGTTAAGCATCGTAGTATGGTGTTATGTAGTTGCTTGAGGACAAGCAATTGTTTTAAGTTGAGGGTGTTGATGTGCTAGATTTTTGTAGAACATTTAAGACTTTTAACTTAAAATAATTATAAGTTCCTAAGTAATTATTGGTGATTTTGATATTATTTCTTAAGATTTTGTAGGAAAATCAAGGAAGGGAGGAAAACATAGGAAAGATGAACAAAATAAGTAAAATCTGGTACAAGTGAGCTGATATGAGTCTGACGACATTTCTTGCAAACCGTCAGAGATGTGGTAAGCTACCATAAAAAGGCGTCTGGAGGAACAGTGAAGAAGAGATGATGGATGAAGGTGACGACATTCTCAATATGTCATCACAAGTGTGGTAAGCCGTTAGAAGATGTCATCAAGTGGGACAGAACATGGTAAAATAAGATGAAGGTCTGATGATATTTGCTACACGCCGTCACTCCTCTATTAAGCCATTGGAGGACATTGTCAGAGTAAGGCAGAATAGTTTAAGAAGGAACGACTTCTGACGACATATCTGAGACGCCGTCAGAATCCTGACGATCAAGACCAATACGCCGTCACCTAAATCCGAGCCCAGCTGTGATTTTGTTATTTTATTACCTTAATTAGGCTTTAGTATAAATAGCAATTTTGAGGGTTTTTAAATTATCTAGTTTTTATTATTCAGAACAAGAACTTTGGAGAGAGAAACACGTACATGGTTCTCTTTCATTAATTAGTCTTAGTTTTCTTTTTTATAAACTATTCTTGGGTTTTTAACTTGGGATTTAATTGAAGAAATTGCTTGTTGTTTTCCATCTATACATAAGTTGATTATTATCATCATGAGTTAAACTTGTGATTTATTTCATCAAATCTTGAGCGGCTAATTCCATTAGCCGGGGTTATGGGATCCAAGGATTAGGGTTTGATATGATGCTAGGTGTTTAATGGATTCAAGGAGTAGTAGAATATCTTGAAATTTCGTGGTTTTAACTGAAATCTAGTGGTTGCAAACATTAGATTATGCCTTAGATTTTATTTGCTTCTAACGGAGAAATAGACAAGAGGATGAGAATTATCAATAGGGACTCGAAAGCTACCAACCTTCTGTTTAATGATTAATGCCGTAATTGGATTAATTTACCTGAGATAACATCTATTTTGATATAGATAAATTATCTAAGTTTGAGAGAATTATATAATAAATTGTCTGGTGAGATCGAGAGATAAGTCAGATAGTATAGTCGTTAGGGATATTCTATTGTTCCTACTTACTTCAAGAGTCTTAATCAGTACCTAGTATCTGTCAATTCCCGAAACCCACAGTGAACGTAACTCTAGTGTTCCATTTATATTGATTACAAACATTAATACTAAAACCCCATTTTATATTTTTGTATCATTTGTTTGAATTTAACTTGTAGCTATAATTTCAAACTAGTTTAATCACCACTCACATTGTTCCCTGTGGATTCAACCCCGACTCCAAAGTTGGGTAAATATATTAACGATGACCGTCTTACACTAATTTGAGGTGTAAGTTGAGAGTTATCATACCCTGACATACAACTCTAGAGGGGATAAATGATATCTTAGATAATGTATAGCTCACACTACAATGGATAACATACGAAAGAGGGGGAAAAAGTTGTATCCTAGGGTATAGCTAGCACCCTTAAGTCGTACCTAGGATAGATTATCCAAAACCTAAGAATTTTTGTAAAGGCCAAGGTTTAGGGTGTTTCAATAATGTATGATTCAAGTGATTTTTTGTTTCTTATATGTAGCATTAGGTGATTCGGTACTCTTATGGATCGGCTGTGTAGTGGTGAGACTTCCTCTTTCGAAAGGCTCAGTCATTTCACTTGTTTTCTTTATTTCAGAGTACCACTTTTAGATCGCTTTTATCATAGTTGGGGGCTTGTCCTGACATAGTTAGTATTTCTTCTTTTAGAGGATTATTTGGAAAGTAGTGGGATGATTGGTTATCTTTTTTAGACTCTTAGATTTTATTTTATTCATCTATTTTTCTTACTATTTTTGTTGGCTTCCATTGCATTCACTTATTGTTATCTAAAGGTTAGACTAAGGGGTGGTTTCCTGCCTACGGTGGTCTTGAGATATCTGTTAGGACCAGGCCCTTGTTTGGGTCATGAAAAGCTTGGTATCAGAGAAAGGTTCATGGTTTTTGGGTGTCCACAAAGCCATGTCTAGAAGAGTCCCTATATGGTTATGTCACGCGCTATACTTATAAGTGGAAGGATACAAGGAATTTAGGAATGTTTCTCTTTCTTGTGTTCTATTTTAGGCTATAAAGTCTAGTTGTCATGAAAATTCCCTAACTCTTAGCTTACTCATATTTCTTACCATGTTTGTCTAATGATTTAATGGTCGTAGAAGTTCTATTGAAACCTCTGTCCCATCTAAGGAAAATATATAGGGAACTCGCTCTATTTATCTATTGCAGGCTCGGTCTAGGGTCCCTACTCCTGACTATACCACTCCATATAGGGTTCCACTAGTCTCTACTAGTCCTCCTCGAGCTTTACGGGCTGGTGACACTTTTTCTCAGTCACCTCATGGAGATATCTCTAATGCAAAGTTTTGTTAGTCTATTCATATAATTACCAAACTAATGGCATCACAGTATCGTTGACCTAATCATATTGGTTTTTCTGTTAAATCATCTAAGGTCACACGTATTTTCTAGTTTATGAGGTTGAATACCACAACCATTATAAGCTCTAAGGTTGGAGATAATCCTCAAGGGTTTGTTAATAAGATGGAGAAGATTTTCAGGGTTATACATGCTACCAATTCATAGGGTGTGGGATTTGCTACTTATCATTTAAAGGATGTGGCATACCAATGTTATGAGAAGCAGGTAGTGATGAGGGGTGATGATGTTGAACTGGTGGTGTGGGATGAGTTTTTAGGTGCTTTTCTTGATCATTTCTTCTCTCAAGAATTGAGGAAAGATAAGGTCGAAGAGTTTATCAATATAAAGAAAGGAAAGAAGAGTGTTAATAAATATGTTTTAAAGATCTAGAAACTATCTTGTTATGCTTTAGAGTTAGTGTATAATACGAGATCAAGAATAAGGAATTTTTCTTCTAGGTTTTCGAATAATTTTCTATCGGAGTGTAAGGCTGCTATGTTGAATAATGATATAGACATCTCTAGGCTAGTAGTTTATATGTACCAAGTAGAGGGTGAGAAAAAGAAGTAGTTATAAATGGGACAGAGATAGAGAAAGAAGTTTAGATATTCCAAGTAGGGTGCAAGTCAACAAATCATTAGGAGTGATGGTAGATATTGGATAAAGAAGAAGAATTGAGGAAATTCATATTCAACAGCTAGTGCTACTTCTCTACCATCCCTTCCATTGTTTTGCTGACCTGCACCCTACTTTGAATATCTAAACTTCTTGCTCTATCTCTCTCCCATCTATACCTACTTCTTTTTTTATCTTTCACTTGTCTTTTGGTGATCGTTATTTTTAGGATAGTAATGATCCTGAGACACAGGTTTTCCAATCTTATGATAACAGAGCTTAGTCAGCCCCACCTAATCCTCCTTGTTGATACTGTTAGGAAGCTTCACCATGGTTATTATAAGGAGGATAGGAATTTAAGTTTCAAATATGGTCAGCCTGGTCATCTACAATGAAATTATCGCATAGCTAAAGTTTTCACTTTATATAATAAGGTTCCGATTCATATTTCATCAACTATTATGTCTAAGGGAACTATTTCAGTTATTGCCACTCAACTGAATCATCTCTATGCACTTGCTACTCATTAGGAATATGAGGCATCCTCCGATGTTATCAGTGGTATGTTACAATTTTTCTCTCATGATGTTTACTGTTTGTTTGATTTGGGTTCTACTCTATGTTATGTTACTCCTTATATGGTTGTACACTTTTGTTTTTAGTCCTAAAAATATTTCTGACCCTTTTTCTATCACTACTCTTGTGGGTGATTCTTTTGTTGCTAAAAAATCTATAGGTATTCGGTGGTGTCCATCTTCAATAGGAAGACATTGGTGGATTTGGTAGAACTTGATATGGTTAATTTTGATGTATCTTATGTATGGATTGGCTTTCCTCGTACCATGTTTCTCTATATTCTAGGCCCCAAAAGGTCAGTTTCCATTTTCCTAATAAACATTTGGGAGGAGTTCCTTAGTGCCCAATGGGAAGTCTATTTCAAATCCAACAGCTTAGAAGTTTATTACTAAATGATGTTTATGTTATCTAGTTAAGGTTAAGTATTCTGACTCTTAGAGTACCTCTTTGTAATTTGTCCCTTTGGTTAATGAGTTTTCTAAAGTTTTTCCTCATGACCGTCTTGGAATTGCTTCAAATAAGGAGTGATTTTGGGATTGATCTTATACTGGATACCCTTTCTATTTTTGTTCCTCCTTATTAGATGGCTCTGACTTAACTAAATAAGCTAAAAGTATAGTTAAAAGATTTTATTTATAAGGGTGTCATCTGTCATAGAGTTTCTTCATTAGGTTCTTTTGGTCTTTTCATGTCAAAGAAAAATGGGTCTCTTTGAATGTGTATAGATTATTGTTAGTTTAATAATCTTATGGTGAAATAAGTATCCCCTACCTAGGAGTGATGATCTTTTCAATCAACTTTAGGGTGCTAGGTGTTTCTTGAAGATGGATCTTTATTCGGACTACCATCAACTGGAAATTAGGGAGGTTGATATTCCTAAGACTACTTTTTGAACTTGGTACAACCATTATGAGTTTTTATTTATGTCATTTGGGTTGACTAATACTCTGGCTTCTTTCATGGATCTTATGAATCAGGTGTTTAGGTAGCTTCTACATTTTTTTGTTATTATATTCATTGATGACATCTTGGTATACTCTTTACATGAGGAGGATCATGCCAATTACGTCCAAATTATGTTGCAAACTAGTAAGGACCAAAAACTGTATGAAATTTTTTCTACGCGTGAATTTTGTCAAAGTGTTGTTACCTTACTTGTGTATGTTGTTTCTAGTAAGGGGATCAAGGTGGATCTACAAAAAGTCAAGGTTGTTAAGAAGTGGCCTAGACCAACTACTCCAACCAATATTAGAAGCTTCTTAACCTCGGCTGAGTATTATAGGAGGTTTGTGGTGAGTTTCTCATCTATTTTTTCTTCTTAATGAGGTTGACTTAGAAAAGGGTTAAGTTCATATGGCATGATGCTTGTGAGGGTATTTTTGAGAAATTGAAGAATAAGTTGACTTCTGTGCCAGTTTTGACCTTGTCCAAGGGTACTAATGATTTTGTTGTGTATTGTGATGTATCTCTGTAGAACTGGGTTATGTTTTGACGCACTATGGTAAGGTAATGGCCTATGCTTCTAGGAAGCTTAAACATCATAAGACAAATTACCCGACTAACGACCTATACTTTGTGGTTGTGGTCTTTGCCTTGAAAATTTAATACCATTATCTGTATGGTGTGCATGTGGATATTTATTCAGACAATAAGAACTTATCGTATGCGTTCACTCATAAGGAATTGAACCTCCAGAAGATACGGTGGCTGGAGTTAATTTAGGACTATGACATGATTTTTCTTTACCATCACGGTAAAGCTAATGTTATTATTATTTCTCTTGGAAAATTATCCATGTAGAGCTTATCTTATGTTGATAACAAGAAAAAAGGGTTGGTGAAAGATATTCACAGATTGTCTAACTAGGGAGTCTGTCTCATAGACTTTAAGGATAGAGGGGTGATTGTTTAGGAAGTGGTTAACTCATATCTTTGTACTGAGGTAAACGAGAAGCAATGATTGGATCCTATACATATGCAGATTAAGAATCATATAGGTCAGCTAAAGGTATAGCATTTGAGATTGAGGGTGATAGGATCATTAGGTGTCACAGAAGGTTGCATGCTTTTGTTATTGATGGGTTGAAGGATATAGGTCAAGTCTCATGAGTCTTGATATACAGTTCATCCAGGTTTGACTAAGATTTACCATAACCTCAAGAAAATCTATTGGTGGAGTAATATAAAGAGAGATGTGAACTTTGTAGCTAAATGTATGATTTTTCAGCAAGTTAAGATTGAAAATTTGAGGCCTGGTGGAATGTCTCAAGAGATAGAGTTTCCTAAGTGGAAGTGGGAGATAATTACTATGGATTTTATTAAGGGTATTCCGTGATCTCGCAGTCGGTGTGATTCTATTTAGATCATTGTGTATAGAATGACTAAGTCTGTGCACTTTTTACCTTTCAGGACTAACTACTCAGGAGAGAATAATGCTAAGTTTTTAATTAAGGAGATATCTAAGTTTCATGGAGTGCTGATGTCCATCATTGCATATCTAGGTATACAGTTTTCTTCTCGCTTCTAGCATTCATTTTAGAGTGGTTTGGGTACTCAAGTGAACCTTAGCACCACATTCCAATTTCAAATAGATGGACAAGTAGAGCATAATTTTTAAACTTTGAAGGATATGCTAAGGGCTTATGTGAATGATTTTAAGGGATGTTTGGTTGACCATTTACCTCTTATTGTGTTTCCTTTAACCAACAATTATTATTCTTGCATTCAAATGGCTCCCTTAGAGGCCCTTTATGGTAGAAAATGTATCTATTCTATTAGGTGGTTTGAGGTAGGTGTGACTAGGATATTTTGACCTGACTTGGTTCACCAAGCCATGGAGAAGGTCAAAGTGATTAGAGAATATATTAAGAAAACACAGAGTCGCCAAAATTCTTATGAGGATATGAGGTAAAAGGAGTTGGAGTTTGAGTTGAGTGATTGGGTGTTCTTGAAATTTTCTCGTATGAAAAGAGTCATGATGTTTGGGAAGAAGTGGAAGCTTAGTCCCCATTACATTGGTCTATATCAGATTGTGAGAATAATTAGGAATGTCGCGTATGAGTTAAAATTACAATCAATTTTGGCCTCTATTAATCCTATTTTCTGTGTGTCTATGCTGATAAACTGTGTGTCTAACACTTCTTTGATAATGCTTATTGAGGATATTAGTGTTTTAAATTTGTTGTCTTATTAGGAGGTCTCGGTTGAGCTATTACAGAGACAAGTTCATAGATTTAGGACAAAGTATGTAGCTTCAGTGAAGGTTCTATTGAGAAATCAAAAGGGGAAACAAGCTACGTGGGAAGCTGAAGAAGATATGAGAGCCAAGTACTCGTTCTTATTCCCCATGTTAGATGAAAATGCCTAATGTTTGATTTTTATTCGCCCTCTTGTATTATTCCAAATATTTCCATGGATTCTAATTCATTCTTGCTAATTGTCATGCTAAGTATCCTAACTCCTTATTCGAGGATGAATGATCCTAAGAAGGGATACTATAAGACCCTGTAAAAAAATTTAAACAAATTTATTTTTGACCCTCGCACATGCATAGTATCCATTTTTGACTTGAATTATGTTAAGGGTTGTTTAAAGGGTGTTTTGGAAAAGTTTAAGAATTTTTGAAAAGGGTTTGGGGCAATTTTGTGACACTGATACAATAAGCCTCCGCGATAAGGGTGTGGCACGAAGGCTAATCTTCACAACATCAATGTGCTGATGAGTGGTGAATTTACCACTCAATTATACTCTACATTTGTGCACATTAGCATGGTTTGAATTACTAAGTGGGACATAATTATAATTGAATGCACTAATATTCACATTATTTAGGAACTAAGATGATAAGATTAAAAGGTATGGATTGGAACTAAAAAGGAACAAAAGAGAGCAAAGAAGTGTAGATGAAGACCTGGAGCAAAACATAGCCTCACTTATCGCGATCGTTGTCCTCAAACAAAGATTGGTGTTAGTACAGACTGTTAAGATACTGCGATCATGTGGCATTTCTTTTGGTCGCAGTAGGCACGATCACAACCTAGCAGAACTTGTAGCCCAAGGGAAGGAATGTAAATACAGGCAGTCAATCCCAAATGTCCTCATAAAGACTCAAACCCTATTTCTTTAGGGATCATCTCTTCAATTCTCAATTATTAAACATTGTTCTTGGTTTTAGCCTCCATACTTGGAGAAGAAAATATTGTATTAATTTTGGGTGAAGAATACATTGGAGTAGCTTCTAAGTGGAGAGTTAGCAAACTCCCATTAAAAATTTGTTTGAGTCCAATATTTGAAGTAATATTCACTTATTCTCATATAAATCAAATAAAAGGAGATTTTCGGTATATCTTTACTTATTTATGTTATGAGTAGCTAGTTTTTCCTATTGGTTATGTATTAATAGAGTTAAAGTGTGTGTGGTTTGCTATTGTTATTTTAAATTAGTAGTTCATGTTGATGGGTTTTGCAAATGATTGATGATAACATGGAATTTTTTAGTTAAATCCTAAAATTTTCTATTTCCTACATCATCCATGACAAAGGGATGTGGGTAACCTAGATCCTTCGACCATCCTTGAAAGAGGGGTTGAAGGTGCTATGAGCATTTGTGAACAATTATTTAAATTATAACTTTTTCCTTTTTGTTTTCTTATAAATAAGGATAAATTGCATAATGGCTATGACTTAGGCATCATCCTTGAAATAGGGATGGCTAAATTAAGGTTTGGATAACAATTATTGAACACACCTATTTGGTATTCGAAAGAATCAAAGGGTGATAGTTTGGTGCTTTGTTGAAAGGCTATCACCAAAACCGCTAACCGAACCTACCCAAATTTAATCTACTAAAAGTGAAGTTGATTGTTAACACCCTCTTGTTTGTCATAGCCCCAAATTAATACTTGAAAACCATAAAAAGTGATATTAGTCATGATATTTCCAAACCCCCCAGTTTATTGTTCTTGTACTATAGGTTTTAATTTGGCAAGTATCCATTGTTTCAAGATAAATTGATATCCACTCACATTGTTCCTTGTGTATTCGACCCCGACTCAAAAGTTTGGTAAATATAGTAACAACGACCGTCTTGCACTTAAATTGACGTGCTAGTTGAGCGTTATAAAAAATGGCTCCGTTGCCGGGGAACAACATGGCAGATTGAGTTAGTTTGGAATTTTAGCATACTAGTGTTAATTCAATATTATAAATAAGTGTTTGTGATTTTGTTTTGTTTCTTGTTTAGGTAAATTTTTGTTTTTATTTACTTTTCTCTATTGCATCTCAGGACTAAATTGATTTTGGTAGTTGGAAGTCCTATATTGACAATCCATTCCCATATTGCGATGTATCCCACTTTTTGAGAGATTGTAGATATGCTCCCAGGAAAGAGATAAAATCACCATCTCAATTCTACTGGGAGTATGGTTGTTCTGTATATGGTGGTCGAGATGGACATTAGAGTTATTGTCCAAATTCCCCTCCATCCATTATGTTAACCCAATTATTAGTTCTTCTTATGAGTTTGATAGGTATCATGATCCAATAATGGAAGAACAACAAGCCAAGTCCAATAGTTTTGAAGAAATGCTTCAAACAATTTTTTATTGGGTAAATACAATAGGGGAGAATGGGAAAGACATACATCAATCCATGGGGTAATATATGGACGAGATTGCCAAGATAGATGAAATGGGAAAGTATACAAATTTTATAAGTACCATTCCCCTTCACACTTCCCAAGAGGAGGTGAATCAAGAAGAGAAACTAATCTATGTGATCAATGATGCGCTTGGTAGTGAAAAGTCCTCTATGATTTTCCAAACAACCGAACCAAATATTGTTGAAGATGCCAAAATGTAGGAAATGATCCTAGAGTCAAAATAAGAAACCAAGAAAATCTCATATGATGACTCTAGATCATTTCATGGTGAAGATGCTAATAAAGATGCAATTTACAGAATTATGCAATGAACCTCATTCAAACCAATTCTCAACATTGTGATTAGAGGATGTGATGAGAATCTATCTACCTAGGCAAATGATGGATTGTGGGGAAAGAAGTACCATACCTACATTTTTCACTTTGACATTCCAAAAGAGCACATGGAAACCCCATCATCAAAGGCCAACTAACGCAATTTTTTATGTACAACTAGTGGCCTATTGATGTTCCCACCTTTACATATGGTTATAAACCAAAAATTTAAAGTAAAATTGGGTAGAAGGTTTAAGTCTTCAAAGTGGTGAGATAGAATATTCATCGTCATGTCCCCACTTCTATCTAGCTTCTCCTTGGAAGATTTGAATCTTCTGTCCCTCTGCCTCTCAACTCATACTAAGTGAAAGGTGGGACGGAGATTCAAATATTCTAAGTGGAAACAAAAATGATAGTAGGAGGGGTGCCTTACCAAAAGAGATGGAAAACAATACATCATGCCACGAAAGTGGCCCATATCCTTACATTTATGCAAGATGGAGCAAATTTTATTTTGGTTTTCTGCATAATCCATTAAACTGTGGTACTATAAAGAATGTTGATTGAAATTGAAAACAGGAAAAATGTGAAATTATTATGTTTTGAACTGAACAGGGGAGTGTAGGGACCGAAAATTGGTCTAAGTTTCTGCGATTGCAGCACGTGTCACTGTGACCGCGGTAGACGGGTTTCTTTGGTAGAAGAACTAGGACAACGATCATGGTCAAAACATTTGAAAAAGACCATTGAACTTCCTCTCCTCCCCCACGCCTTATTTCCAAACTTTCTCATAATTCTCAAAGGTTTAACAATTTGTTGAGAGTCTTAGAGTGTATTTAAGTCCATTTTCATCCTATAACTTGGTAAGTGATCCGAACTCCCTCACTTTGATGTTGATTTTGTCTTGGAACTTGTTGTTTAGTAATTGACATAGTGTTTTCAATGTAAAATCCATGTTTGTATGTGTTTATTGTGGTGATTAGATATTGCAGCTGGTGTACATACCAATGGGGAAGTCTTGAGTACCCAATTTGTGCCTAAAAATGATAGAATTGACGTGTACACCATGTTCTTAATTTGATGCCCCAATAAATTTATCATTATTTTATTTATGATTTGAGGATACAATCAAGCATTTAGGGTATTAGTTCCATAACCATGATAATCAATGGGTTGATTGGATCTAAATTTGGGATTAAAACTTGGAGTTCTTGAAGGTATTGCAGAAACTCTCTAGATTGGTCTTAGTTACTGTGACCGCTGTCATCGGGACCATGATTGCAATAACTGTAACCGTGGACTGTGGTCTTTGATCATTGATCCACAATATCGGTTAATGGACCACGATCGCCATAACTGAAGCCGGTGTTCAGCTGAGTCCAAAAATTCTGCATGACCATTTCTCACCCCAAAACCCATTATACCATTTCCACATGAGCTTATCTTATTAATCTAGCATTGTTTTGGTATGAAAATGTTAATAAAGGTCAATATTATGATGCTTAATAGTACTCAACATGGGAGTCTATGACCACATTCATTTCATGGCTCTAGAATGCGACAACTAGTATTACAGTGACTTCCCAAGGACCAAACTACTCCCAGAGAGGGTTATCTACAAGAACAGGGTGCCCAAAAATTTTTTAGACTTCTTCAATAGGATTTCTACTACTGGATGGATATGCTTTTCCTTGGACTCCTATGAGGGTAATGAGCACTTGGTCAGAGAGTTCTATGCAAATCTCAGTGTAATCTCCTTCTCAAACCCGGTGATGATGATTAGGGTGAAGGAGGTAAATTTTGGAGTTTCATAGGTAAACGATGTATATGTGCTCCCAGATAAAGATATGGTTGATTTCCAGGTAAAGGGATATGAGCCAAGGACCTTGATGGCTAGAGTTCTATGCCCCAACAAAGAAGTTTTTTGGGCTTCCACCAAAGGAGGGATCTTTATGCACAACTTCACAATATAGGCTAGAATTTTGTTGAACATCATATGCAACAGAGTTTTGCCTTGCACATATATGACTTCGGTCACTAATTTGCGAGTTTGAATGGTAGCCTATCTTAAGTCTAGTATTGCTCTTAATGTGGGTCAGATTGTGTTTGATGAATGAAGGTGATTCATGAATCAGGATGGTGTAGTTCTTTCCTTTCCTTCTCTTAATACTAAGTTATACAGGAAGGTTGAGGTAGAAGAGTATCCCACAGATACTTGGTTGAAACCAAGCTCCGCATCACTCTACTCTAAATCAGGGGTGAGGATGCACCTAGCCGGCGTAAAAAGAGAAAAATTGACTTAGACAAGCCAACAAGTGAGGAGCCTAAATCTTGTAGAAAATTCGTGGTTAGGCCTTTGGAAGACATTGGTATTGATATCAGGGCCATCAAAGAGCTAGTATCATGTTTTCCACATGGACCGATAGAGACATTACCAGATGTCGCTCGTATGTGTAGCTTGCAGATTATGAGAAGTATAAGAAGAAGAAGGAGAAACAAGGAGCCACTATTTCTAGGATTGAGAGAGCATGCTCAGAACTTGCAGAGTCTCATAGGGAGCATCGGGACACAGACGACAAGATAAAAAAAAGGAAAAAAATTTCAGCAATATGTGGAAGGGAGTAAAGGGAATGCAAAAGGTACTGAAACTCCATGACAGGTTACCTTATCCTAGGATTGAGAGTGATGACGAGGCCCCTACTGACTGGTAAACAGATGATGTTAGAAGAGCTGATGTGGATTCTGCAGGGGAGAGCAGTTGTTGAGAAAGGTTCTGGGAGCATCCTTTTCCCTTAGTTTATTTCTTATGCAGTGATAACATTGTTATCCTTTCAGTTGGGTGTTCCGCTGGGTTTGTATTGTTTTAATATATTTCTAGATAATTTTAATGTTGTTTTTATAACATTCTGGATGATGTTTTATTTTTGTTTTTGGAATGCTACTTTTGGGCATTCTGATGGTGCCCACACTTTCATGGATTAGTCATTTGGTTTTATTTTTATGTTTTTGTTTTACTTTAGTTTTAATTTGATATCGGTGATGCACGGCGAGTTGTTCCGTATTATTGATTGAGTGTTTACATTCTTAATGGAAAAGCATTATAATTTGGGTTTTGAAACATAAATGCAGGGGAATTCTTAGTACCTATGGCATCTAGATCACAAATACAAGGGAAGTCTGAGTACCTGTGGTATTGTGAATTTAGGATTGCACACATGTCATTTGCAAAATCTGAGTAGCCATATTTTTGGTTTGTCCATAGTAAGACAAAATGTTAGACTAAGGCTTTGGTTGTTGCCATAAGTAAGTAAATTATGCGTTATGCAAATACAAAACAAATAACCCTTTCCGTCCAAAAAGTATTCAAAAATCAAGGGGCGTGGACATGAGCAACCTTGTAACAAATCTTTTATCTTTTTGTGACTCTAAATTTTTTAACTTGTACATATTGATTGATACTCTATTTTTGTCTCTAATCTTAATGACAATTGATCCTCCTTGGCGAGTTCACATGACATGTGCAATGAGTTTGTTTGTCAAAATCTCATGTATACTTGTGTCATCTAGAACTTTCCCTTTAGTCTCTCAAGGTTAATTCTTATTGTATTTGGTTGGTGTGAAAATCTTAGGCCATCATTATGACATTAGAATCCCAGTGAACCTAAATAGCCTACACGTGAATAGATGTTATCCCTAGTCACCCATTTTGAGCCATTGGACCTTTCTTTAGCAAACCCTTTACAAACCATTAGCCATTCAATTGTTATCTTTCTTTTGAACCATACCATCCTTGAACTTAAAAAATACAACTTGAGGCTAAAAGCCTTAATTAGTGTGGGGAAGATTGGAGGAAGTAACTTTGGGCCACGGAGATGTTAGTAAGTGCTTAAGAGCTTAAACATTGGAAACCAATGATTATAGAAAAATTTAGAAAAGACCCAACAAAGGAAGGAATTGCATGAAATTTGCAAGAAAAAATATGAAAGAAAATGTTTGAAACAAGGAATCAATACTATACACTTGTGTAATCATAAGAATGAAAACAAAAAAAAGTGGCCCATAGTCAAATGATTGATCAAATAGTGTGATGTAAATGTTCAAGGAGGGTGTAACCATATTGTTCCTAAATGATATCCTACCCTATCCCAAACCTATGTTACAAGCTTAAAAAAACCTTCTAGATCTCAAACCATTTTTTTTATTATTGTAGCTATTGAAAATAGAGGCAAGTATATGGGATGACACTTGTTAGCATAGAGAGTTCTTCTGAGAGGGAGAGTTTTGCACTTAAAATTCCTTTTTGCATTTTTGATAGCTAGGTGTGCGGAATATTTCTTATTGTGAGAAGGCATAAGAACAAGTTGAGGTGGGTTATTTTGTCACCTTCTAAGAAATGACCCAAAATGAGTATAACTTACTGATAGTCAAATGTGAGTCACTTCTTGCGTATTGGTTGTTGTTGTATTATTGCTTTTTGAAGTGTTTTCAGCCTTAAATATTGCTTTTTATGTTGTGGGGTAAAGTAAGAATAGCTTGGCCCATGTGCAAAGAGCTAGTTGTGTTGGTGTCTAAGCTTAAAGTAAATATGATCATTGGGCCATTGATGTTGGGAAAAATATGGATTGTTTAATAGTTAGAGATAGTGTTGCTTGAGGACAAGCAAAGCTTTAAGTTGGGGTGTGATGAGTGGTGAATCTACCACTCAATTGTATTCCACATTCGTGTACAATACCATAATTTGAATAAATAAGTGAGACATAATTGTGATTGGATACACTAATATTCACACTTTGCATGCACCAAGATGATAAGATGAAAAAATATGGATTATATTTTAAAAAGGGAACAAAAGGGTGCAAAGAATTGCGGATGAAGACCTGGAGAAGAACATGGCCTCAGTTATCGCGATCACGGTTATTAGATCGCAATCGGGTCAGTCAAGATGGTCAATATACCGCAATCATGGGGCATTGACCGCGGTCTCTGTAGGTGCAATCGTGGAAAATCTGGTGCATTCGCGGCTTAGTGAAAAATACAGCCCAAGGGCAGGATTGTAAATTCACACTGCTAATCCTAGATATCCTCAAATAGACACAATCCCTATATCTTTAGGGATCATCCCTTAATTCCAAATTATTGTAAATTGTTCTAGTCCTTAGCCTCTACACTCGGAGAAAAAAAAATTATATTAATTTTGGGTGAAGAATACATTCTAAGTGGAGAATAGCAAACTCCCAGTGAAAATTTATTTTAGTCCAAAGTATTAAGTAACATTCACTTTGGCTCTTATCAATAAAATCAATGGAGATTTTGGGTATATCTTTACTTATTTATCTTATGAGTAGCTAGGATTTCCTCTTGGGGTTATGTATGGAAAGGGTAAGTATATGTGGGCTGTTATTGTTAGCTTCAATTAGTAGTTCGTGTTGATGGTTCTTGCAAATGCTTAATTATAACATGGAATTTGTTGGTGAAAGCCTCAAATTTCCTAATTCCTACACCATCCTTAAAAAGGGATGTGGGTAAACTATATCCTTCGACCATCCTTGATAGAGGGGTTGAAGGTGACATGAGCATTTGCGAACAATTACCTAAATTATAGGTATTCCCTTTTTGTTATCTTAGAAATAAGGATAAATTACAGAATGGCTATGACATAAGAATCATTCTAGAGAGAGGGATGCTTAAATTGAGGTTTGGTTACCAATTATTGAACACAACCTTTTGATATTCGAAAGACTCAAAGGGCTTTAGTTTGGTGCTTTTTTGAAAGGCTAGCACAAAAACACCTAACCGAACCTACCCATATTTAATCTACTAAAAGTGAAGTTGATTGTTACCACCCTTATGTTAGCTTTCCTTAGTAAGACATAACCCCAAGATCTGTACCTAATTGGTTACACTCTAGTTATTCTTATCCCTGAATTAGTACTTGGAAACCCCAAAAATAAATATTAGTTGTGATATTTTCCGAACCCCCCATTTTTATCTTCTTGTACACTAGGTTTGAATTTGGAAAGTATCTATTATTTCAATCTAATTTGATAGCCACTCACATTATTCCTCGTGGATTCAACCACGACTCAAAAGTTAGGTAAATATATTGACGATGATCTCCTTGCAATTAAATTGATGTGTAAGTTGGGTGTTATAAAGTGCCACGCTGCTAAGAATTTTTCAACCAGTTTTTTTCTTTCTTAACTTGGGTGAGAGGCATTTAAACCTTTTACCCCTTACAATAATTTTAAACATAAAAAAACCCTTTTCTTTGGTTTTCAAAGATCAAGCACTACTATTCTCTTCTTAAAGTCCCAACCCAAAAATGCTTAAAGGTTGTATAGAGAATTCATAATTCAAGATCAAAAATTCAATTTCTTTTTAAACTTGTTGGTATTTTAGGCATATTTCTCGATTTTTAATTGAATTTTATACTGTGGCATTTATATAATCAATATTCATGTGTTTTAATTGATGGTTTTCGAATTTGGGTTCAGGGTTTTTGATGGTTATAACTTGAATTGTTTTTTTGCATGATTTAAATGTATTGTTTATGCTTAAATTAATGGTTTGGGGCTGAATGGGTGCGTTGTTACGAGGACTAGAATGGGTAACATGGGTTTACTCACATTGATAAAAATTTGGCTTATAGTCCTTAACCTCAACCCACTATAAAAATCTTGTTTTTAATATGCAATTTACATTATTTAACATACCTTTAGAACATTGCATTACAATACAGGAGAATGGATGGTAAAAATGGTTTTGGAATGCTCTTGGCGTCCATAATTTTGGAATTTAAATGGATTTGGATAGTCAAATGGTTAAATAGACTAGTTTGGCATGATTGAATTAGCTTGTATGCATATTGGTACCATGATACTATGTTGGAAATTGCCTTAATATGGGATCCTTGGCCAATCATTGAGTTTATTTGCAAACTATTTTAACTTGGGCATAAAGGGAATTGTGTAGCTCATCGTGAAAATGTAAACCCAGGGGGACCCATACTGGATACCACATTTTCCGGTGTTTAGGTCTATGAAACCGTGTGTCTGGATACACACTATATTTTAGATGGCTATCACCTTGGTGTCTTTATCCTTTCTTCAGTTTGTGTGGCTAACACGCACTAGGGCCCTTCCAATAGGGAGATTTTGACCTATATATCCCATAAGTGCCTTTAGGATAAAGTGATCTACACAATTGAGGATAATGGTTTAAACTCTTGTGTTCATGATCCTTGTCCCTATCTCATCATCCTTTATATGTATATATAAATATTGTGCATATGGTTTTGAGTTGTTTTGTAATGCACATTGTTTTATCCCTTTATCATGAATTTCATTCCATTTCTTGCCCCACTGACTGTGCCTAGACGCTGCATTATTTCATATCTTAATGTAGGGTTTGAGGTCTTTTCTATTTCTCCTGTGAAGCAATACGTGATTTGGTACTCCGGTGGATCTGCTGTGAAGTGGTGAGCCTTCATCTTTATGAAGGCTCAATCATTTTACTTGTTTCCTTTATTTCTTAGTATCCCTTTTGTATCCTTTTTCTCATACTCGAGGGAATGTACCGACTTAGTTGGTATCTCCAATTTTAGAGGCCTTTGTGGATAATAATGGGACTATTAGTTGGATTTTTTAGACTCTTATAATTCATTTAATTTATCTATCTTATTTTCTATTTGTTGTTGGCCTTACTTATATCTATTTATTGTTCTCTAAAGTTTATGATAATGGGGTGGTCTCTTCCCTACGCTGGGCTTGAGATACTCGTCACATCTATACCCTAGTATGTGTCATGACAAGATGCTTAAGGACTATAATATCTCTATTTTGTATTATCTAGGTAAGGCAAAAATGGTTTCGGACACCTTGAGTCGCATGGCAGTGAGTATGGGTAGTTTATCTTGTATTTCAGTTTCTTAAAGGCAGTTGGCATGTGATATTGAATACTTAGTCAACTTAATGGTACGACTTGATATTTCACAACCAAGGAGGATTTTTGAAGGGTTTGAATCAAGGACCTCTCTATTTGAGTATATTTTGGATCGCAACTTTGAGAATAAGAGACTTTGCATCTTCCATAATCAGGTATTGAGTAGTGATTCAAAGAGGCTACCATAAATTCTGAGGGAATTTTTATATTTGATAGCTGTATTTGTGTTTCGTAAGTTGATGACTTGATTCAATCAATTTACGTGAGGCTCACAACACTAGGTATTTTAGTCACCTGGATATAGCTAAGATGTGTAGGATTTAAGATAACATTATTGGTGGAGTGGTATGAAGTGATATATGGCATACTTTGTAGTTCATTGTCTATGTTATTAGTAGGTGAAGGCCGATCATTAGTGACCTGTTGATTTAATTTTGTGATTACCCATTTTTTTGTTGAAATGGAGCGAATTACCATTGACTTTGTTAGTGGGTTGCAAGTACTTACATGGTTCTGATGGTATTTGGGTCATTATGGATCAGTTGACCAAGTCGACATATTTCATTCTTATTCAGATATCCTTAAACACCGAGAGGATAGTCTGTATCTATGTTAGTGCAATAGTCTATTTGCATGTTGTGCCTATATCTATCATTTCATATCAGGGTTCAGTGTTCACTTCTAGATTTTAGGGAGTTCTTTAGGAGTAGTTGGATAATTAGGTGGATCTTAGAACAACCATTAATCCTTAGGTTGATGGGCAGTCAGAGTGGTCTATTTAGGTACTTAAGGATTGTTTTGAGCCTATTTTATGGTTTTAGAGGTTAGGGGGAGCAACATTTTCCTTAGAAGAGTTCACATGTAATAATAGTTATCATTCAAGTATTAAGATGATACTTTTGAGGCTTTATATAGTAGGAGATACTGTTCCTCGATTTGTAAGGTGTGAGACATCAGATATTAAGCCACGTGGTACTGACTTTCTTCAAGAGTCATTTGATACAATTAGGGTGATTCTGGATTATTTCAGGGCAACTCAGAGTAGGCAGAAGGATTATGTAGATCGTAGGATTTATTCCTTAAGACTTGGAGTTTATGATGATGTATTCCTCCATATCTTTCTCATGAAGTGTGTGATGAGGTTCGGGAGGAAAGACAAGCCCAACCCCAAATATATTGGATCCTTTGAGATCCTTTGCATAGTTTGTGAGATGGGTTAGAAGTTAGACTTACCCCAACTTATTATTATTGTCTATGTGGTTTTCAAGGTTTCTATGTTACGATGATACATACCGGACCCATCTCATATGCTTATATGAGACTCAGTTCAGTTGGATAAGCAGTTAACCTTCTTGGAGGATCCTGTGCTTATTTTGTCTATTAATGTTAGACGATTTCTTACGAGGGAGATTTAAGTACTTAAGGTTCAGTAGAGACACCTCCAAATAGAGAGGGTACTTTGGAGTTTGATATCGAGATATAGACCCAATATCCTCACCTGTTTGAGGCTTCTGGTATATCCTAACCCTTTACTTTTGCATGTAAAAGTTCTTATAGTAGTGGATATTGTAATGACCCTCTAGATCAGTTTTTCAAAATTTCCAGTCATTTTTTTCATTTTGAGCTTTCCTATAGCTACCCAAAGTCATTCATGACTTGCTGGAACTAATAGTTCCATTGCGGGGCCGTTTGTTTGGATTTTAAATCCAAATCCCTACTTTGAAGCATTTATTGGTTTCAAATTGGATACTAGGTGAAAACTTCAGTTAAACGACCTTGTAGTCCTTAAGAACGTTCCAACAACTCCGAAATGTCAATTTTAGGTTTAGTGGAGCCCCTTTTTTGAGTCTCGAGGCTCTCAGACTTATTTTGGGCTATTGGCCGAAAGTTAATAAAAATAGCAAGCTGGTGTGGGGCCCACTTTTTGCCAATACATCCTCGGGTAGAGAGTTCGACTATGCCATTGAATCTAGAATGTTAAATTTAATATCATAGCAAGTTTTTTTTTAGCATACGAGATTCTTAATAAATCCCAAGAGGTTGGTGGAGACTCAAAAAAATTCAAAGTCCCCAGATGGTGCCTGTTATCTGGTGTGACTGCTAATACGGCCGTATATAAGCCAACAAGTGTCCCTTTAGCGGCACTTGGGCGCTTTAGCAGCTAGCATTAAAGCATCCCTTGATCCACTTTAGCGGCCTTGCTCTTGGGGATGGGTATAGATTTAGCGGCACCTAGGATCTTTAGTGGTGGTAGCTAAATCGGTTTTGTTTCCGCTTTAGCGGCATCCGCGTGCCTGGGAAAGGTATAAATGCCCACTTAGCCAGATTTTCACAATTCTTTTCCCATTCTCTAGAGAGTAAAACCCTAGATAGTGTGGTTACTTAGGAGAAACATTTGTGGTTGACTTTAGAGCTTTGATATAGTTTTTTTACGTGTTCCTTCTTCAAATTTGAGGTAAGCTTCCTTTTATTTTTTGATTAAACTCTTTATCTTCTTATAAAATCCTATGAATTTTGGTGGCTTGAAATTAGAACAATTAAAGCTCGGAATTCACCAATTTTTTAGGGTAAATGTTTTATGAGCATAGAGAGACATTGTGTTAGTTTCAAAACTGTTATTCCTTAAATGGGCCCCATATGGGATTTTTACTTAATTTCGTATCCGAAGCACAATTGTTCAATATGGGTATCATTGTTCTCATATTTATGTGTAGATGGTGATTTCAATACTGTGGCACCTTGCGGAAGCTTCTCAGAAAGGAAAAATGGTGATTTAGCAAATTCTACAAGCTTTTCTTCATCGTTAAGGTTGTCCAGGTTTACCTTCTTCATAGATTGAGGCATCTTATAGTATGATGGTAATATTATTCTAGATATGAGGTAGTATTTAGGTGTTGTAAGGAAGAATAAAAATATTTGGATTAGTTGAACCATTTAGGCTATATTCAAAACCATAAATTAGGAGTAATTATATTAGTTACTCATGTGTTTGGTGAATTTGGCTCGTAGACCATGTATATAATGAAATTGCCTGAGTTGCTTTTGTTATATGTCGCATTGACTAAGTTTTTATTTTTTTCGGAAAAGACTAAATTAGTTCTATTTATGTCTTATTCAACATCTAAAAATGAACTTAAATACCTTAGCCTAGTCCGAGGTAGAAGTTGCATAAAATGAATTTTGGGGATTATAAGTAGGCCACTCTAGTCCAACTTAGACCAATACTTATGATAACATCGATGATTTATTTGTTCATGTTATACCCTTATTAATTTTTGGTTTGGGTCGTGAGGAGATGGAATATATTTATTTTAGTATGATACTTGGATATTGAATGATTCATGTTGACTTCGGGTATTGCTTATATTCACAATTAATGATTAATGAATGTTTGATATGTCTAGTGTTATGGACTATATATATATACGATTATTGGAATGGCTTCTGGCTATGATTAATGATATGGCCTATCGATATTCTTAATGACATTGATATCGATCTGATTGATGATATGACTTATATATATGATTAATGACATAGATATGACTAATGGCTCATTGATACGATTATTGAAATACCTTATGATTATGTCTATTAACCTATCTTATAGGAATGATTATTGGCAAGACTTAATAGATGTAGTGTTGGTATAGTTTAAGAGTGTGGCTATTAATATACCTCATAGTTGTGATTATAACATGACCCGACCCCGGGTCTTGTCGTAATGGGCATCTCAATTCCAACCAGGACCGAGGACCACACCCTGTGCCCCAAACCAACCACCTATATCTAGCCTCAGATGGGTTGAATTTCGAGAATATAATAAGATAGCATAAATTCTCTCATGAAGACTCTAGGATAGGGTCACAATAGTGACCGACCCAACTGAGTCAACCCTACAAAATCAACCATCTAACAATACCAACCAAAACATAATATGATAATCAATCCCAAAATGTAATACGATGGAACAGTGAGAAATCATGTCCGATTATGCCAGCCTTCCAGCTTATTCTAATGCCAAGGCCGAAACTAATACCGATCCCACCCATACCAACCCCCAGAAGTACCACAAAACCTCGTTCGAAAAGGGTAAATAAATACATTGGGATATTCCTATACCATGGGGTAACGCCCCCAAAATATCATCTCGAGATGCCACACGGTGCCTAAGGCTACGTGTAGCCTCAAGCTAACCCTTTAAGCCAAGACACTACCCTTGGATTCCAACACAAAAACATACACGCTACGGTAAGGAGATATAAAAGTACATATCATATCACATCTCACATGGCACGGAATATCGTTAGACTGTACATATATGGAATGTCTATACACAAACCAACCCAACAATACACTAGTCTGACATAGCCTCTATACAGCAAAATCAACGATCCATTGGGATAAACCCCCAACTGACTCAACAGACCAAAGGGATCACAAAACAACAGCACCATAACTAGCAACTTAATCCTCGAACCATGAGGACTCACCACTGAAGGAACGTAGATGCGGCACTCGGATATCACTATCGCGGCTACGGCTGAGTACCTGAACCTATATCATGGTAAGAATGTAGACCATAGATAAATATATGGGTCAGCACAAGATACGTACTGAGTATGTGGGGGTATATGCAAAATATAAATAATATCATAAATTTCGTAAAAACGTACATACGGACCATAATGACACACCTAGTTTGAATGATATTGAATCATGCAACTCATAATATCTTAGATAGGAAATATAGGAGAAAAACCTCATAAATCATTATAGAACATCATAGGCAACTTACCACATCAAAACTCTGAGTGACTCGGTCTTTCAATAAACATGACTCTTATGGACAGGGGAGTTTCCATAACCGACAATCCCACGTGAGCTACGTGGAATACCAACGTTTGAAACCCCCGTTGGAGGGAGCGTCATACTCTTTGCCAGGGAGTACGACCTTAAAAATGCAATAATTACAATCGGGCTCTCCGGCCCATAATATCATCATCAAACAACCCTACGGTGGCACATAGGTTTGGGGAAATACCAAATTTCCCTCTCGATGCTAAGTAATACTCCCCAACAAGCTCATAACGCGTTAGGAAATCCACCACAACATCACAAGGGTCTATCTTAAAGACCAAATCAAATCTCTTTCTCATTTATCAAATCATATCAATTTGTGGATTCCTAACTCAACACATTTTAGCTCAAAATATATTAATCTTCCACAACATCAACAAGGTATCAATGCATTGAACCATAACCGACTCGACATTTGAACAAGGATATGAATATTCAATACATAATATTTTCAATAATTTAACTCATCAAAACCATCCGGAAAATACCAAGACTCATTGCAACTTCAATATCAACATTTCTCAATTTGTCATCCAACTCTCATTTAAAGGTACTTGAGACATCAACCCATAGTAGGGATATAGAATTTCCAATATTAATTATAAATTCATATTAAGGAAATAGTGGAATGATAGTATAAATCAAGGTTTAACAAATTAAATCATCATACTCTCATAATCAAATACTTTTTGGACATAATTCCATCTCAACATCATACACATATCGGATGACATAATCCCATAGCTCATGGACAATAATATAAGATATAAAACCATATTTCCAATTCATGGTAAAATATGTAAAATCTCATGTCAATGTAATTCAACAAAAATATCGGGCACAAGATCAAAATAATAATCTTGTTCAAAGCCCCACATACCTAAAAATGGAAAATAAATATAAACTTCCGACTCCAGAACTTTATTCATGAAAATAAAGGGTGCTTCTCGAAGCCCTTAACATGATCAACTCGAATCCCAAAACAATTTGAAATTTCTACGGTTCAATCACGAGACATAGAAGGATGAAATTTGGAGTAGTAGGGTTGGGGTTTGAGCCTTTGGAAAATTTGGAGAAAAATGATCTATTGAATGCTCTTAATGGACTTTAAATCCATGGTTTACCCGGATAGATTGGAGTGGGAATGACCAAAATAACCTTAAAAATCAAATAATGTCAAATCTGTCCTTTGATGGACTGTTTTGATAGGTTGAAGTAGATCGACCATAACATTTTGCTCCGATGGACAAATTGGATGAAACTAATTTCATTGGATAGAGGACTTTTAGAGATTTCTTTTGATATATAGTAGATCACCCAGATCATTATGTACAAGTAGTTATGATCGATTGAACTTGACCCTAAAATTCGTCTGGCCTCAGTATATTTTTCCTGCACATTTACTGTTCACCACTATTCACGGTTAGATCGTAATGATCATAACTCATCGCTCGAGTGTCCGTTTTGGATGATCCACATATAGTTAGAAAGCTTATTCGATGTTCTACGCGATTACTGGTCTCAAATCCAGAAATTCTACCCAGAAAAATTATTAATCACGATAAAGAACAAAATTCAATACATTTTCGTTTGAGGTCTAAACTGAAATTTTTTTCGGGGCATCACATCATCTCCCCCTTGGAAACATTCATCCTCGAATGTTGATAGGTAGGTCAAGAACACTCTAAAAATGAGTATATAGAGAAAAATCATCTTGCCCAAGCATATACTCCATTCTAGATTTTTTCGGATATCGTAGAAAACACACAAGACAAGATAAACATAGCAATAAGGATTAAATCAAAAGAGAACGATACCTTTGACATGCTCAGGATTCGTAGGAAAGAGGTGGGGATATTTGGCAAGCATATCCTCTTTGGCTTCCCAAGTAGCACTCTCCATGGATTGATTTCGCCAAAGCACTTTAACGAAAGAAACTTCTTTTTTTCTTAGCCTACGAACTTGAAAGTCAAAAACCTCAACCGGAATCTCTTCATATGAAAGACTATCTTGAATACCCAAGCTTTCGGAAAGATCAATCACAACAGAATCACCAATAGACTTCTTAAGTATAGAAATATGGAAAACCGAATGGACGTTAGATAACTCCGTGAGCAATTCAACCTTATACGCTACCTTCCCAATGCGATCCACAATCTTATAGGGACCAATGTAATGGGGACTTAGTTTACCTTTCTTCCAAAATCTCTTCACCCCTTTCATGGGTGAAACTTTCAAGTACACCAAATCACCAACATCAAATTCAAGGTCTTTCCTCCTTACATCTGCGTATGATTTTTGACGACTTTGGGCGGTTTTCAACCTTTCCCGAATTAACTTAACCTTCTCCATGGCCTCGAACACCGCATCCGTTCCAGTCACGGCAGCCTCTCAAGCTTCAAACCAACCAATGGGTGATCTACACCTTCTACCATACAAAGCTTCAAATGGGGCCATTCCAATAGTAACATGAAAACTGTTATTGTAAGCAAACTCGATTAATGCTAAGTGCTCATCCAAACTACCTTTAAAATCAAGCACAAAAGCCCTCAACATATCTTCTAAATTCTGAATGGTCCACTCGACTTGACCATCTGTTTGCAGATGGAAAGCAGAACTTAAATGAATTTGGGAACCGAGACCCTTCTGGAAAGATTTCCAAAACTGAGAGGTAAACTGAGTACCTCTGTCACAAATAATAGCCAAAGGGATTCCATGAAGTCTGACGAGTTCATGAATATATATTCTAGCATAATCTTCAGATGTATACGATGAATGCATAGGAAAGAAATGAGTTGATTTCTTCATCCGATCTACGACAACCCAAATCGAATCATGATGGCGACGAGAAGGAGGCAAACCAACTATGAAGTACATATTCACTTCTTCCCACTTCCAAGAAGGAATGCTAAACTCTTGCATCACGCCACTGGGCCTTTGATGCTCTATTTTAACCTGTTGACACGTGGAACACTTTGCCATAAATTTTGCTATGTTCCTCTTCATACCGTTCCACCAATAGATTTCCCGCAAATCATGGTACATCTTGGTAGCACCAGGATTGATAGAGTATCGCGTACCATGAGCTTCCGCGATAATCCTCTACTTTAAGTTATCAACATCAGGAACAGATAATCTTTCTCAAAGTCTCAAAACTCCATCTCCTCCTTGGGAGAAAACCTCCACCTTTTGGTCTTTAACTGACTCTTTTAACCTGACCAAGGTAGGATCCCTTTCTTTCTTCTCCTTCACTTCCGAAACTAAAGAGAATTCGGAACCGCTTTGCACTCCTATACTACCCTCAGCATCACAAAACAACCTAACCCCCAATCTAGCCAAACGATGTACCTCTTGGGCCAACTCCTTCTTACCAATCTCCAGATGTGCTACGCTACCCATGGACTTCCGACTAAGGGCATCTGCTACTACATTGTCCTTCCCCGGATGATATAGCACGCTCATATCATAATCTTTCAAAAGTTATAACCATCGTCTCTGCCTAAGATTCAACTCCTTTTGGGTGAATATATATTGCAAGCTTTTATGGACCGTGAAGACGTCGGCATGGACACCATACAAATAATGTCTCCAGATTTTCAAAGCAAAAACCACGGCAGCTAATTCAAGGTCATAGGTAGGATAATTCTTCTCGTGAGGCTTTAGCTGCCTGGAAGCATAAACTATAACCTTTCCCTTTTGTATCAATACACAGCCCAAACCGACTCTGGAAGCATCGCAATAGACCACAAAACCACCAACACCGTCAGGCAAAGTTAACACAGGGGTTGAAGTAAGTTGAGTCGTCAACTCCTGAAAACTCTTCTCGCAAGATTCGGACCACAGGAACTTCACTTTCTTTTGGGTCAAACGGGTCATAGGAGACACAATAGATGAAAACCCTTCAACAAAACAACGATAATAACCAGCTAGACCTAAGAAACTTTGGATATCAGAAGGAGAAATAGGTCTAGGCCAACTCTTTATAGCCTCTATCTTTTGAGGATCAACTCTAATACCTTCGGAAGAAACAACATGACCCAAGAAGGCTACAGAGTTCAGACAGAACTCACACTTACAGAACTTAGCATACAACTGATGAGTTCGAAGAGTTTCCAACACGATTTGGAGATGATCCGCATGATCACCCTCACTTCGGGAGTAAATAAGAATATCATCAAGGAACACTATTACAAATAAATCCAGATATGGACGGAATACATGGTTCATAAGATCCATGAAAGCCGTTGGGGCATTAGTTAACCCGAAAGACATCACTAGAAATTTAAAAGGACCGTAACGGGTTCGTAAGGCTGTCTTGGGGATATCACATTCCCTAACCTTAAGTTGGTGATAACCGGATCTAAGGTCTATCTTCGAAAAGTAGCTCGCACCTTGCAATTGATCAAATAAATCATCAATTCAAGGAAACAGATATTTATTCTTGATAGTAACCCTATTAAGCTGCCGGTAATCAATACACATCTGCAAAGAACCATCTTTCTTACGCAAAAATAGGACAGGTTCACCCTACGGGGACACACTAGGTCTGATAAAGCTTTTGTCTAAAAGATCTTTCAATTTCTCCTTCAACTCTTTAAGTTCCATGGGAGCCATGCGATACGAAGGAATGGAAATAGGCTGAGTATCGGGAAGAAGGTTAATCCCGAACTCTATCTCTCTATCAAGAGGTACTCCAGAGAGATCTTCCGGAAAGATAACAAGAATGGTCGGGGTTTCAGACTTAGTGTCTTTAACCCGAACTAAATAGTGGATGCAACCCTTGGAAATTAACTTCCTAGCTTTGAGATGGATATGAAACGACCCTTAGGAATCATAGAACTCCCGAACCATTCGAGGATAGGTTTATCATGAAACTGAAACTTGACCACATGGGCACGACAATCAATAGACGCATAGCATGAGTGAAGCTAATCCATACCCAGAATTATATCAAAGTCAACCATATCTAGATCAATCAAATCAGAATACATAACCCGATGAAAGATAGTAATGGGACATTTCTTATACACCCGCTTAGCAATGACAGACTCTCCTACCGAAGTAGAAACCAAAATACTCTCAGAAATTAGTTCAGGATCCGTTTCAAAATTTATAGCAACCAGAGGTGTCACATAAGAAAAACTCGAACCGGGGTCCATCAACACATAGACATCAAAATAGAAAACACGGAGCATACCGGTGACAATATCGGGAGAGTCCTCCTGCTCTTGATGAGGTGGTATAGCATAGAAATGATTCTGGCATTGACCACCAGTAGTACTAGATGAAGCACCCTGAGGAGGAACTGGACGGTCTGCGGAAGGCGGGACACTGGTAGCTTGACTCTGGGGATGGGCATCATGACTTCGTTGTCTGGCATATGGGAAGTCTCTAAATATGTGGTCCAACTTTCCACAACCAAAATAGCCCCACTGCCCCATATAACTCTCCTAAAAATGGTCTTTACCACACTTAGCACACGAAGGAGGATAAGGCCAGTTGCTTACACTGTCCTAAGACCTGGAAGGTACTGACCTCTTCTCGAGCTCCTGCCTGCCCCAATATATGGGAGCACTAGTTGAGGAAGGCGCAGGTGTAAATGGATGTCTCTGAAACTGTGGGTGACTCCCTCCGGAGAATCTAGTCTGACCAGACCCCTATTGCTCTTATCTGACTCTCTTAATCCCTCTTACTCTTTCTCTTTCCTTTATCTTGTCTAACTCAATCTGTTGGGTGTGAATCATTAACCTAGGAAGATCAATCTCCCTGTTGATCATAGAAGATCTACATTCTTTCACCACATAACTCGGCACCCCAGTTAGAAACTTGCTTATACTAGTCCTCGAGTCAGCCATCATATTGGGAGCGTACTTTGATAGATGATTAAACTTAAGACAATGCTCCTTAACCGATATGGATCCTTGTCTCAAATTCATAAAATCCTCTATGTTAGCTTCCCATAACTCAAGAGGAAAGAATCTATCCAAGAAAGCATCTTGGAACAATTTCCAAGTCACTGAAGTGGTATCTTCTTCTCTACCCTTATTCCACATCTGCACCCAGTCATAGGCAACATCCTTCAACCGATAAAAATCCATCTCCACACTTTCTTCCTTGGTCACGTGCATAATTTGTGTAATTTTCTTTATTTCATCAACATACATCTGTGGGTCCTCACCTGCTCTCGACCCATGAAACTCTGGCGGATTCATCTGCATAAAATCACGAATTCGTGCTACTACCGAATTATATTCCTACGGAGGTGGAGCGTTGGCCTGAGTATTAGCGGTAACTTCTTGGGCTGGCGCCTGAAAAGCTGCCAAAAATTCAGCATGGGATACCGTCTCATGTAACGGATCAACGGGTTGAGGTTGGTTGTTGTTTCCTCGAGCTCGACGTGGAGGCATTTTCTGTCATAAGAACGGATAAATTAACAGCAGAAGGTAATAGTTGTAAGCATGATAGACTCTTGTAGAAAGAAAGAAATGACTTTTCCTAGAACGCCCCGCAGCTTCTTGATCATAGGTGTGGCGCGCTACACACCGATGCTCAAGACTCTACGTAACGCGGCTCGTCAGAATCCCTAGGACTCTTCACAACCATAGTCTTTGATACCAAGTTTGTAACGCCCCAAAAAATCATCCCAAGATGCCACACGGTGCCCAAGGCTACACGTAGCCTCAAGCTAACCCTTTAATCCAAGACACTACCCTTAAGTTCCAACACAACAACATATACGCTACGCTAAGGATATATATAAGTACATATCATATCGCATTGCACATGGCACGGAATATCGTTAGACTGTACATATATGGAATGTCTATACACAAACCAACCCAACAATACACTAGTCTGATATAGCCTCTATACAGCAAAATCAACGAACCATTGGGACAAACCCCCAACTGACTCAACAGACCAAATGGATCACAAAACAACAACACCAAAACAAGCAACTTGGTCCTCTAACCATGAGGACTCACCACTGAAGGAACGTAGATGAGGCACTCGGATATCACTGTCGCGGCTGCGGCTGAGTACCTGAACCTACATCATGGTAAGAATGTAGCCCATAGAGAAATATGTGGGTCAGAACAAGATACCTACTGACTATTTGGGGGAGCATGCAAAATATAACTAATATCATAAATTTCGTAAAAACGTACATACGGACCATAATGACATACCTGGCTTGAGTGACATTGAACCATGCAACTCATAACATCTTAGATAGGAAATATAGGAGAAAAACCTCAATCATTATAAAACATAGGCAACTTGACTTACCACATCAAAACTCGGAGTGACTCGGTCTTTTAACAAACATGACTCTTGTGGACAGGGGAGTTCCCTATAACCGAAAACCCTACGTGAGCTACGTGGAACACCAATATTTGAAACCCCCGTTGGCGGGAGCGTCATACTCTTTGCCAGGGAGTACGACCTTAAAACAACAAAAATCATAATCGGGCTCTCCGGCCAATAATATCATCATAAAACAACCCTATGGTGGCATATAGGTTTGGGAAAATACAAAATTTCCCTCTCGGTGCTAAGTACTACTCCCCGACAAGCTCAGAACGCGTTAGGAAATCCACCACAACATCACAAGGGTCTATCATAAAGACCAAATCAAATCTCTTTCTCATTTATCAAATCATATCAATTTGTGGATTCGTAACTCAACATATTTTAGCTCAAAACATTTTAATCTTCCACAACATCAACAAGGTATCAATGCATTGAACCATAACCGACTCAACATTTGGACAAGGAAATGAAGACGCAATACATAATATTTTCAATAATTTAACTCATCAAAACCATCCGAAAAATACCAAGACTCATTGCAACTTCAATATCAACATTTCTCAATTTGTCATCCAACTCTCATTTAAAGGTACTTGAGACATCAACCCGTAGTGGGGATATAGAATTTCCAATATCAATTATAAATTCATAATAAGGAAATAGTGGAATGATAGTATAAATCAAGGTTTAACAGATTAAATCATCATACTCTCATAATCAAATACTTTTTGGACATAATTCCATCTCAACATCATACACATATCGGATGACATAATCCCATAGCTCATGGACAATAATATAAGATATAAAACCATATTTCCAATTCATGGTAAAACATGTAAAATCTCATGTCAATGTAATTCAACAAAAATACCAGGCACAAGATCGAAAGGATAATCTTGTTCAAAGCCCCACATACCTAAAAATGAAAGATAAATATGAACTTCCGACTCTAGAACTTTATTCACGAAAATAAGGGGTGCTTCTCGACTCTCTTAACATGATCAACTCTAATCCCAAATCAACTTGAAATTTCTATGGTTCAATCAAGAGACATAGAAGGATGAAATTTGGAGTAGTAGGGTTGGGGTTTGAGCCTTAGGAAATTTTGGAGAAAAATGAGTTATTGAATGCTCTTAATGGACTTAAATCCATGGTTTACTCGGATGAATTGGAGTGGGAATGATCAAAATACCCTTAAAAATCAAATAATGTCAAATTTGTCCTTTGGTGGACTGTTTTGATAGGCTGAAGTAGATCAACCATAATATTTTGCTCCGACGGCCAAATTGGATGAAACCAATTTCATTGGAAAGAGGACTTTCAGAGATTGTTGTTGATATATAGTAGCTCACCCAAATAATTATGTACAAGTAGTTATGATCGATTGAACTTGACCCTAAAATTCATCTGGCCTCAGTATTTTTTTCCTGCACATTTACTGTTCACCACTATTCACAGTTAGATCGGAATGATCATAACTCATAGCTCGAGTGTCCGTTTTGGATGATCCACATATAGTTGGAAAGCTTATTCGATGCTCTATGCGATGACGGATCGTATATCAAGAAATTCCTCATAGAAAATTTTTTATTCACGATAAAGAACAAAATTCAACATATTTTCGTCCGAGATCTTAACGGAAATTTTTTTCGGCGCATCACACATGGCCAAAATGAATATCCTAAATAAAGTCAAAACGTCTAACAATATCCATAACATGAAATAATTTATTACAAAATGATGGAAGCTCATAACTTCAGTCCAAATGTTTTCCCTGAGTCAATCACAATGTATTAAGAGTTGAATGGCCGGTTCCTGCATAGCGTGGGTATACAATAGCTAGTTGATGAGTTAGAGAATGACCGCTAGTATGAATCTCAAGATAAGGATAAAATAATGCCAGTTATAAAACAAAGTAAAACCTTCCAATGAATATAACGATACATATATATAAGTGTCGGGAAAGGGAATCCGGGTTTAGAATGCATTTAAAACCTTTATACCTAGGTTGTGTAGCTTGTCCATCCTAAGCAACCCATGGTCTATATGGGTTCAATGCCCTTACTGAAAGGGACCCTGTGCGTGTAGTTGAACCTTCCAGGGAAGTATCCCATGGGATGACTAGTACATCACAAAATAGTGTGACATTATGCACACAGTCCACTAAAACCATTCCTCATATTGGAAAATACAAGTTTCCAGTTTTTGCCCCCTGAGACCACCACCTTTCATGGCCTAGTTACACATTCCGCCATTAATTCCCAACTAAAATCATTTCCAAATAGCCAACCAATCCATTTACCATTTTATTAATCAAAGCTAATATTAGTGGTATTATTACACCACCTCATTACTTGCAAGCAATATCCATAGCCAAACCATTAAGGTTAAGGGAACTTTCATGTGCCCTTCCATATACCATATTAAACCACTAGGGACACTTCCATGTTCCCCACAAGCATAATCATTTAGCCTTTAGCCTTTTCAAACCATTTAGAGCTTTATTACATAAGTTGAAAACAAGCAAGAGTTCTTTAAAAGAAGTCAATGAAATGAATATACCGTTAAAAGAATTTTATCAAACACCTTGGGGCATAATATAACAAAAACCAATTCCAAAGGCCATTAAACAATTACCATTCAATCCAATTATCCAAAACCACTATTAATGCATATAAAAGTATAATTAAAACATAGGAAACCATAACCAAACATTTAATATCAAAACCCCAAAATAATAGTTGAAAACCATAATAAAGAAATAGTAATACAATGAAATCAATCATATAAACCATGCCTTTATTTGAAATTACAATTAGGGAAGAGAATCATTCCTTATACTAAAGAATTTGATGGAAAAAAATTACCAACACAAGCCCCAAAGAAATCCTTTTGTTGAAACCCTTCCTCTCTTACCCTTAAAGCTCTAGAGAGAATTATAAAGTATTTTGGAATAGTTTCTAAGGGTTAACGAATAGAATAAAAGTATAAATAACCTCCTAAGTGTATTAGAAGTCATGGGTCCTAAGAAGTATAAGTAGGGAAATGTCATGAATACCCCCACTTAAGTTTCACAAAATCCCATCACAGGGATATGACTGACCTATACGAGTCGTACCCTCCAATACGATTGGTTTCCACCACTCGTATCCAAGACTCACCCCTTGGGATCAGACACTGTCCTTTATACGATTCATCCATCAAGTTATGATCATAACATACGATTCGTACCCATAACCCATATCCCTGGCAGAATGAAATACCAAGAGGATCAAACGTTGCCCACCATACAAGTTTCTCATATGACTCGTACCAAGACCGATGACTCATTCCTTAAGTCATAACCATTTCAGTGACGAAAACCATCCCACAACTAACAGTGGTCAGCATACGATAGGACCATACCACTCATACCCCAGCATACGACTCGTACCTATGAGTTATATTAGGTCCAGAGAATGAGAATTCCAGGAAATTTTCTAAGGGTAAGAACCCAGGATATTTTAGATTCTTTGTTCGCTACGTAGATATGAGAAAAAAGGATGATCTAAAGCTATATTTCCTAGGTATAGTCTCTCAGATTAGTTTATTTACATGTGTTGTTGATATGGTTTGTTTATATGGTTAATAAATATTAGTTTTGATTTGAGTCTGGCAATTGATAATAATCTTGATAGTTTAAATTTTGGTTCAAGTACGGTAGTGTATAATTATTTTGATCATATGAAATTTGTTTCAAGCGCTGCAAATAATGAAAATGATGATGATACTATTATGCTTCGGTTCAAGTTTGACATTGGGAATTATGTATGATATGGTTTGGATAGATTCTTGGTCATGACATGATTATTAGGTATTATGCTATTTATTAGCATAGATTCCTTGAATGTACCCTCAAGGATTATGTGACCCTACATTGGGTTATTTAATTTTTTTTACTTAATGTCTTTTGTGCGACAAGCTTGTAGTTATTGTTGTGTGATCTTTATGTTACTATCTCGTATGCATTATTTATTTATCTATAGCAGAGTCGGAATGTAATGGGCATCATCGTAATGGGTATCTAAAGTCCAATCGGGACCAGAGACAACCCCTGATACCCAACCCAACCAACCAAAATATACCTTATATCGTATGAATTCCAAACATATAACAAGATAACGCATTTAACAATGTTATGGCTTTGCAAAATGTCTATATTTGATACCAACCCAACAAAATGAATCTATCCAATAACCAACAAACCAAATCAAAAATGATAAACCAATGTATATAATATATAAATAACAATTGTTCCATACCCATGTCCACAGTCGTCCATACATTGCCTCTAAACAAAACTAAAAAGTATCTACTCGGGACATCCCCTGGACTATTGACAAAATCAAAAGTCTATGAAAAGAAGAAAGTATGTAATGTAATCCATGACATAAAATGGATTCCTTCCAAACTATGAATTCTCACCGCTTCAATCCAACACCGACAGTCCCCTAATTTGATCAATGAGAAGGAAGAGTAGTATGGCCGGTTACTGCATCATGTTGGAATACAGCCGCCCAAAGATGGGCTAGCGGGTGAATGCTAGTAAGTACTCAGGATAAGGATAAAATAAATCCAACCTTTAAGATCAAATAAACAACCATATGCATTTACAACCATACAAATATATATAATCCATGTTGGGAAAGGGAATCGGGTATAGCATGACTTTAAAACTATTACCATGGTATATGTAGCATTACCGTCATAATCCACCCATGGGCTATATGGGGCCCGTGTTACCCCCTGGATGGGCCCCAATTTATTTAGCCGTACAAACTTGAGATACCATAGGAGTAAGAGATTCCTGTATACCCTTCACTCTAAATGATACATAAATACCAGCGTTAGGTAATTCCCGTGTACCTCTCAAGTATATAGATGCCATGACCAATCCTTGTGTCGGGTTTGTCCATTAGACTCCCACCTTCATGTTTAGCTATCACACCCCGCCATTATTGCTCAATTAAAACCATTACCACACAAACAAACAACAAATTGCATTTATAATTAACAAAGGTTGTAAGTAGTGGCATCATCATATCGACTATAGCTTCCAAGAAATCTCTTTAGCCCACCTTAGGGTATTCTCATGTACCCCATAGTTTACATTATGAAATTTACTAGGGGGATTCAGATGTACGCCACAAGTACATCATTATTAGGCTTACTTGGGGGATTGACATGTACCCTACAAGTGTTTTATTATTCAAACCAATTTCATTACTACATTAGCTTGGGGGATTCCCATGTACCCCACAAGGTTTTTTAATTAAACCATAACTGTGGACACCAAGACCTTACCATTTAACAATTCCAAACCATTTTTACCATTCAAAAACATTTTTAACAATTCAAAACAATACAAGAAAATTTAAGGTTCCATTACCAAACCATACCCTAGAATAGTTTCTATAAAAGTTCAAAAATATAATAAAAACATTCTCAGAGACATTTTATCAAAGATGTTGAGGGCATAACTTTACCAAGAACAAAACCAAAGCACAAACCATAAAAATTAGGGTTACCTATGAACCTTTTGTTAAACCATAAAAAAAAGCACCCACATAAGAAAACCATCACCAAAAATATGTGAAATCATAATTTAAATGAAGAGTAAACAATACTCAACAATGCTCACCAAACCCCTCAACATTGGTTTTCAAATCCACCATTCATCGTTCATAATCAAAGTTTTAACCAAATTAAAACACACATTTCATTGGAACTAACTAAGAGGAAGAAGAGCATGCCTTATTTAGAAATATTAATAAAGAGAAACTTGACTCTTGAGTCCCTAGATGAGCACCTAGTTGAAAACCCTATCCTCAATTTTCAAAGGAGTTTAAAGAGGATTTGAGAGTGTTTTATCTTTCCAAATCAAGTTACGAAAGGACACAAATGGTATTATAATGTTTGGGCCTAATGATTTTAGGATGGAAAATTTAAAGAATGCCCTCATCATAAAAGATGAAAAACACATGCAGAAGGGTACGCCTTACCCTTCCTAAAATGTACCCTAGGGTACGAGTGGTACCCTTACTCTTACCCTAAACATCCCATTGTACCCTATATTGATCAAAAAATGACAATACATTTACATGTTATATCACAACATATGAGTAGTACCGTTGGAGTCATAGCTTTTTCAGGAACATTATGACCATACTCAATACATCATACAATTTTGCAACATACCACTCGTACACTTTCATTCGATTGGTAAGGTGCATAGTCATACCTAGGGAAGAGACCAACCTATATACATTGTCGAACATATAAATGAAGGGATACGAAGTCGTAAACTAGCATACTACTCATACTCATAAATAGTACCTTGTCCAAAATGTCCAAAACTCAAAAAAAAATTCAAGGGCCAAAGTTTAGGGTGTTTCATTTCCCCCCACTTAGGATAATTCATCCTTAAATTACGAGTAAAGGTGAGCACAAGCTCGAGTTAACCCATTTATAACCATTAAGCTTTCATTTAAGAAATTAAAAACTAATACATAAAATAAGATGAGAAGATCATCATATACTCTAAGAATGATTTACACCCCAACACCTTCATCCCGACCTCTAACTAAGTTAGAAAACAAAGATACAAGAAAATCTAACCCTTCCTCTAACCAAGTTAGAAAACAAAGACGTGATAAACAACACATACCTTATAAATGAGTTTTTTGAATGAAGAACCAACGCAGATGCTTGGACTTCATGCCCTCTTCCGCATCCTAGATGGCTCTTTCGGTCTTTTGGGCCCACCATAGAACCATCATTAAAGCCACACCTTATTGTTCGTAACCAGCAAACTTACAAACATAAGATCTTCATCGAGACCTCCTTAGGAAAAAAAGTTTATAGTTACCAATACCACCTAAATGGAATAACCAATGAAGGACCACCCACACCTTACCTTAATATAATAATATGAAATTTCGAATGAATAGAACTCATGATAGAGGGAAAGTCCAATTCATCTTATAATTTCCCAGAGACACATCACTATGAGTGCTTGAGTTAAGATATACATCACTTCAATGTTAAATCCTATCTAGAGGTAAAAAGAGTTAACTTAGGCCACCGAGCTTTAGTCCTTACATCTATCCTGATTAACTATTCTGCTTCTATCACTACCTCCACGCATTATGCCCCATCTAAACTTGACACAACGATTGGTATATTAGTTACTCACAATATTCAAGCCTACCTCTTTTACTCCCACAGTGTGGCCTACCCTTTCAAAGACTTAGCAACCCCTACCTTTTTCACAAATATTTTGACTACTTCCTCTCATAACTATTTCTCTTAACAACGACCTTACCTCACCCTCTAAAACCATAGCTCTAGAAGACACCTAGACTCTCCCTCACATAAGGACATCTACCTCTCCTCTATTTCATAACATCACTACACCTCCATATCCACTACCATACTAAAATAGGAAGGGTCATTAAGGCTCTAAAGTACTAGAATTACTAATGCCTCCCAAGGAGAGACCTCCAAAAGCTAGACAAAATGCAGTAAATACTAGATAATTTATAGTAACCATCTGGGTCATGAATAAAGAATTATCCCGACACAACACCCCATAGTAGGAGTCCTTAGAACTAGATACTAAAAGATAAATGACCGTATACATCATAGGTAATGCAATGTAAGGTCAAGAATTATATTCAAGAAACAAGGCAAATACAAAATGCAAACTTTAGGAATAAGTGTTATTAGAATATGTGCAACATTACTAAAGTACTCTCTTAACCGAGATAGGAGAGAATTACTAGAATATGCACCCCGGCCTTCCCTTAGAGTCCAACACTAAAAGAAAATTTAAGATTAACCCTCGAACTTCATCTTATTACACCTGCCAGCACAATACTTTGCTCTAATGGATATTACAAGGGGCACATATTAAGGATTTTTGTTTTTCCTATACCTAAACCTCATTGATTAAAATACCACCTAGAGCCCAGTATAGTTTTACAAAATCCATGCTCTAACCCATCTAATGACTAGTCCCCTAACCTATCTATTTAACCTGAACCCCCAGCCTATATGTCACAACTTTCCCACTATTGTATTCTCTAAGCCATCAACCTCACCCCTTTCGTACACCTCATCCCACCTAAAAATTTACCTCTACTACTTTTGCATTGCTTTTCCTGAGCTAACATACTTCCTTCATGAACATCAATATAAAAGATTCACACTTAGTGTCGATCAACCACCATACACTACCTAATAAACCACCCCATATAAAATATATACATATGGTCCACTTCACAAGAAGGACACCATAAATTCCTCTTTTCCCTACCAATTACATATACCTTCACAGGGGAAACCATTCTCCCTTATATATGTAGGAACAAAAACATTCCATGGATGTAACACCCCATAAGATCCTAAGCTTAATTTACCTCACATTTGAATGTTTAAAGGGTCCAAGACTAGGTATTTTCACTAAGTATTAAGGACTTAGTCATTTTAAGACCCCTAAACTTCGATGATTTTATTTTAACATTCCCGACCTCAGGAAATTGATTTTTGAATTAATTTATCATCATGGTTGTCCAAATTATGTCTGCGATGAGTTTCGGAATTTTCAGACAATAGTAGGGTCATGTTTGGAAACTAAACTAGTAGCACCACCAATATAATTAGATACCGACCCCTCCAGTCTACTAGGGTAAGGCGGGTGTCGCTTGGTCCAGTCCACCATCTAAGGTGGGCACCGTCTGGCGTAGTTAACCGATCCAGAGCCCACACTGCCTCCTTTTTATTTCATTCAATTTTTATTCCTTGGCATTTTAAGGGTGTTTGAGTCATTTTCCTTCACCTAATCCATCCATAACATAAATTTAGGGCTTAAAAAGAGCATTATTTTCCCTTTCATTCACAAATTCTCTCAAGAAACCTTTCTTTCCGAAGAACAAATCCAAGCTTCATTCTCGAGAAATCTAGAGTTCAAGCTTCCCATCCAAGAAAATATTAAAGGACTCAGTTGTTAAGGTATGTAGGATGTTCATCCATGGGTCCCTTTCACCCATGGAGCACAAAAACATTTTTTTCAATAAAAGTATGGATTTTTCTCTAATTATAAAGTTTTATACATTCAAGATAAGTGTTAATTCATTTTTCTCCTTTGTAGTTTGACATACTTCATGACCAAGAATGATTCCATAAAAAGTTAAGTTATCTAATACTTTAAGCTTCAATCTCTCATATTATATTAAAGTGAATTTTATGTTATATTATCAAGTTATGATCTTAGTCACGTAAGCATGCTATTTTCCCATGTTTTGAGATATTCCCATGTCATGTTCATGATCATCACATGTTTGATGAAATTTCTACTTTTGGTTCTTTGAACCATGGTGTAATCCTAAAGTTTTAGCCTTTCATATAACATTTTAGGATCATTCACTGTTGGTGGGTTATGAACACCTGATACATATGTGTTCACGTTATTTCAAAAATTTAAGTAATAAGTTAGTTAAGACATGAATCTTATCACTATACTTAGATATTTATGATCGCATGAGCACTGTGAGAAATAATGTTCAGTCAAACATAGTTTAGTTAAATACCAGTATATGTTTAGTTGGGAGTAGTATATAGTACTACGCGAACCTATGTATGGGGGCTCACCCGCCAGTTGGGACTTGGTCCTTAGTAGCAGTCCCTAAGTTCCAGAACTACATAGCCAGCGTAGTATTATAAGTTATCACCTGCTAGTTTAGGAATGTCACTCTCTTAAGGGTCACCCGAAAGTTTAGGAATGACTCCCTAGTCCTTCAAGACATAATATTAGTGGATCCAAATAGCTTGTGTTAGTAACCTTGGCACCATACTGACACCCTTCCAACTTGAGTTACAAGTTGGGCCTCGATTTTCTCAGATTGGGGTATATCGGTTGTATGATACCTCCCACTATTTCAGTCAGTATTTCAGTATATATGAGTCAAGTTTACTTGACCAAGTTCACAAGTTTTCAGTCATTCAGTTATACAAATTTTAGTCTTTCAGATTTCAAATTTATTTCAGAAATATATTTTTTCTTGGTCTTAAATTCTAAGATTATTACAGGTTCATGCATTCATCCTAAGTTACCTCATGTATTTTAGCCAGTCCTCATCTCATATACCAGTAAATTCTAAGTACTAATCATATACTTTTCTTTTACGCTATGTTGTCTTATAACATAGGGTCAGACACTCAGTTTCCCAACAATTCTAAAACACCTCAGTATTACTGTAACGCCTTGAGCCTGGTGATTGAAACACTACACGGAGTTCATGACCCCGAAGGATTACAAGCTAACCCATGACTGATATCTATACTTGTACACTACATAATATGACATAATAATGCAGGAACATGAACTGAAATGCCATTAGGTTCAATACTTAACATGATCAGAAAGATAAAAAAACAGTACGGTGTAATAGAATACCAAAAACAAAACTTAACATACTGAAGTCTAAAACATGATAGTCAAGAATGCCTCTAAATGACTAAACTGTTTGAGTAAGGAGTTGATGCGACATGTCTCCAAATAACTCCAATTAATAAACTGATTAATGAGATAATAGGGAAATAGCCATATCCCCGAAAGATGAGGACTCACTTCTAACTCTGTATGCAGATATCTAGAATCTACTATTACTCTGGAGCTTATGTCTCTGAACCTATGGTATAAGACACCATAGCGCAAATGTATCAGTACTTTGAATGTACTAGTATGCATGTGAGGTCTGCTGAATGCCTGAGGTTCATATGCGTGAATAATAATAATAACAGACTAACTATCATTACCGTGAGAATACATGCTTGAGACATAACAGCTGACACTAACACTGTGATAACATGAATACTGAATCTGAATATAATTGAAAAATGAGTGACTATATCTGACAGTCCTGAATCTGATGAAACTATCTGAGTTCCGTATTGTATCTGAGTTGACTGTATCTGATAGTCCTGAAATATGAAGAACTATTTGAGTTCTATTACTGAGACTGATTCACTATATCTAACAGTCCTAATTCTGGAACATGAAACTATGGGAAGTATTTATATAACCGATATGCCCCTAATATGACATTACGGCTGAGTTGGGGTCCAATCTATAACCCCAATTGGAAGGGTGTCAATACCGCGCCACTAGTAAGGATAAGCCGTGGATGACCCTTATCTGATAGTGTCCCCTAAGAGAATTATGGGACCCTCATCTAACAGTGTTTATCCACCTCATCAACCCTCATCGAAAAGTGTTGATGTCTCAACCTATGCTAGCTACATAGTTTTGGAATACAAGGATGACTTCAAAGAATGACACCCTGATATAATAGTATATGTTCCCATCCTTGGGTTAACTCGGTGCTAATTCATACTCCCATAAAAATAGACTCCGAACATTATTTACTGAACTGAACATGGGTTGAGTTACTAAATTCGGTTGACTGAGGGAATACTACTGATATCTGATAATTGACTGAGTTCATGAGACCATAGAGATTTCCTGAGTAAAAAGACTGTCTGAAGTCTAAGGATTCATAGCTTGAGTGAGAGTATCGTGAAAACATGACATGTCTCTAGGCACACAACTAATGTTTTGGGTACGAGTACCCCCAGGACTCGATGGAAGAAAACTGACCAAGCATAACTTACTTGAACATATAACTAACATAATAATCCATAATACATTTATAGAAGCATTTCTTCAAAATATGTGGTAGGCATAACATGTACATACATGGGGATTTCATGGTATCATGCTAGTTAGGTATTGTTCCTTTATCTAGGCATTTAATCAAACATACTGTAGGCATGGTACATGTAAACATCATTGTACAATAATTAAACATCATGGTTCAATTCTAATTTCATCATTCAAGGGTTTAGTCAAAAGTTTTCATGAAGCTATATCTATAATTATTTAACCCACATAGAATTTATCACCCAACATGGAGTAAAACTCAATTTGTCATTTTCCACATGAACTATAGCAACCCAATCATGAAATTCATAAGATAATCCATAAACTTGAATTTATAAAAGGGATTCTTGGACTTCAGGGATGAAAAGAGTCCATGAAAGAGCACTGTTAATACCTTATATCATGATTTCGTGAGGATTGACGGTGAAACCTTCTTAATTCGAATCCCCTATAGAAACCCTAGCTTTTTCTTGAGAGAAACTTGAGAGTAATTAGTATATTTTGGGTGAAGAATAGCTAATTCACATGTTATTGGGTTTAAATAGGGGAAGGAAATTGACCCTTTTAACCCTTGGATTTGTCTTTTAAAATTATAAAAATTTCCCAAACTGGAACTTTAGCGCGACGCGGCACTATCGTGTCGTGTCAATGCATTTTGAAAATTCGTAAATTGAGGGATGGCGCAATGTGGGGACATCACTTTTCCACTCCTTGGTGACCTGGAACTTTGGCACTACGCGAGGGAAATAGCACTGAGATACTGGAAAAAGGATAATTTTGAATTTGTGCCCTGGCGCGACGCGCCATAATTGTGGACCCCTACTGGAATTTTCCAAATACCATTTCCTCTTGTGGCGCGGTGTTCCACTGACTGATATGGCGTTGTTTTTTCAATGGGAACTTGAAATAGTCCTAACTTTTGACCGGGTTATCGATTTTGGGCGAATCTTATATCGATGGAAAGCTTATTGAATTCCCCACATGACAAAAAGTAAAAATATTGAAAATTCCTCATGGAATAACCATGATTCAATTTAGAAGATAATACTAGACATTCTTGAGATGAAATTCGCTAGGAAAAAGTATGAGGTATTACAATATCTCCCCCTTGAGATCATTCGTACTCGAATGAGACTGACTGAGAGGGGATAAAAGACAACTGACATACATACTAAACATGAATAAATGGAACACGATTTCATGACTGACATGATTAATAAGCTAAACATATAATACTGAACATGCATATCTGATGCATGTGTAACTGATTCATGAATGCATGACTGAGTGTTCTGAAGAACTAAGTTTCTCACAATGAGAATTCATGTTTGATGTATAATTACATAACTGAATTGATACATGAGTACATTAATTAATATGCAATGGTACTTTATACCAAGTTTATAATGGGAACATGAGCATGAAACTGCATACCAAGTTTGTAATGAACAATGAACAAGAAACTGAGTAAGCTTAAGGAAAACTGTTATGTTGATCTTGATCTGAGTTGGTGAAGAAGGGGTGAGGATACTTGGTATGCATGTATTCCTCTGCTTCCCAAGTATCTCCCTCTATGGACTGATTTTGCCAAAGAACCTTAACTAGAGTGACCTCTTTATTACTCAATGTACAAGTCTGATAGTCTAAGATTTCGACTGGAATCTCTTCATAAGTGAAAGTGTTCTGAACATCAATGCTCTGAATAGGTACTACAATTGATGGGTCACCTATGCACTTCTTAAGGAAAGATACATGAAAGTCTGGATGAACTGAGGCTAGATCTAAAGGCAATTCAAGCTCATAGGCTACCTTGCCAAAGCAACTGAGAATCTTAAAGGGACCAATATATCAGGGATTGAGCTTTCCCTTCTTGTTGAATCTCTTCTCTCCCTTCATGGGAGAGATCTTTAGATAGAAATGATCACCAATCACAAACTTGAGATTTTTTCTACGAACATCTGCATAAGACTTTTGTCAGCTCTGAGCAGCTCAGAGTCTTTCTCTAATCAACTTGACTTTTTCTAAGGCGTCGAATACCATGTCAGGACCTATAACTTAGGCCTCACCAACTTTAAACCAACCAATTATAGATCTACATCTCCTACCTTAGAGATCTTTGATTTGATCCATCTAAATACTGGAATAATAGCTATTGTTGTATACAACCTTAATCAAAGGAAAGTGGTCATCCGAACTTCCCTTGAAATCGATTGCACACTCCCTTAACATATATTCTAACATCTGAATGGTCCTTTCTGCTTGAGTATCTATCTGAGGATGAAATGTTGTACTAAGATAAACTTGGGTACCAAGACCCTTTTGGAATTCTTTCCAGAAATGAGAGGTGAACTGGGTACCTCTGTCTGAGGTAATGGGCAACGAAATACTGTGTTGTCTTACCAACTCCTTGATGTAGAGTTTGGTACTATCCTCATCTTAATAAGAGGTATGAAATGGAAGGAAATAAGTTGATTTGGTCATTTTGTCTACAATGACCCAGACTGAATCATGCTGATGACGAGTTCAAGGCAATCCCATCACGAAGTCCATGTTCACAACTTCCCAATACCAAGTAGGAATACCGAACTCCTGCATGGACCGACTAGGCTTCTGATGTTCTATCTTAACATGCTGACATGTAGATCACTTAGCCACAAACTCCACAACATCTTTCTTCATCTGACTCCACCAATAGATTTTCCAAAAGTCACGGTCCATCTCTGTGGCCCTTGGATAAATAGAGTAGCATGCACCATGCGCTTCTGCAAGAATTTACTTCCTTAAGTCATCTACACTTAGAACACAAAAACAACTCTGACAATGAAGGACACCATCTCCCCCTTGGGAGAAAACCTCTACTTTCTGATCCTGGACTAACTTTTCAACTTGACAAGGTTGGGATCTCTATCTTGCGTTTCTTTCAATTGAGAAACTATAAATGATTCTAAACTACTCTAAACCGATATATCACCCTCTTCTGTATCGACTAAGAGAACGCATAGTATGGCAAGCTAATGGACTTCCTGAGCTAACTTTTTCTTACTGTCCTCAACATAAGAAACACTACCCATGGATAGTCTACTGAGAGCGTCGGCCACTACGTTTGCCTTGGTCGGATGATAAAGGACACTAATGTCATAATCTTTCAAGATCTCTAACCACCTACTCTGATGAAGATTGAGATTTTTCTAAGAAAAGACATATTGAAGACTTTTATGATTAGTGAACACGTCTACATGAACACCGTATTGATAAAGCCTTCAAATCTTCAAGGGAAAGACTACGGTTTCTAACTCTAGATCGTAAGTAGGATAATTCTTCTCATGAGGCTTAAGATGTTTGGAGGTATTGGCTATGACCTTACCATGCTGAATGAGGACACAACCTAAACCTACTCTGGATGCATCACAATACACTACGAAACCATCTGGACCATCTGGAAGAGATAATACTGGAGGTAAGGTAAGTCGAGTCTTCAACTCCTGAAAACTCTTCTCGCAAGGATCTAACCACTGAAACTTGACTTTCTTCTGAGTCAATCTAGACATAGGGGATGTAATATAAGAAAATCCCTCAAAAAACCATCGGTAATATCCATCCAAACTCTAGAAACTCCTGATATCTGATGAAGAGACAGGTCTGGGCTAGTTTCTTACTGCTTTGGTCTTTTGAGAATTAACTCTAATCACATCACCATAAATGATATAACCAAGGAATGCTACTGACCTTAGCCAAAATTTGCACTTACTGAATTTGGTGAATAGGTGATGATCTCTGAGAGTCTAAAGTACTATTCTGAGATGGTCTACATGATCATGCTCACTGCAGGAATAGATCAGAATATCATCTATGAAGACTATGACGAACATGTCAAAGTACTGCTTGAACACACAGTTCATCAAGTCCATAAAAGTTTTTTGGGGCATTGGAAAGACCAAAGGATATAACTAAGAATTCACAATGACTATACCGAGTACGAAAAACTGTTTTCAAAATGTCACATTCTATAACTCTGATCTGATGATAGACGGATCTGAGGTATATCTTAGGGAAATAACTGGTACCCTGAAGTTGATCAAACAAGTCATCGATTCTCGGAAGAGGATACTTTTTCTTGACCGTTACCTTATTAAGATGACGATAGTCTACACGCATCCTAAGAGAATCATCTTTCTTACGTAAGAATAATACTGGAGTGCCCCACGGGGAAATGATGGTCCTAATGAATCCCTCATCTAAGATATCCTTCAATTGTTCTTTCAGTTCTCATAGTTCTATTGGTGCCATTCTATATGGTGGAATAGATATAGGCCGAGTATCTGGAAGAAGATCAATGCCAAAGTCTATTTCCCTTTCGGGAGGAATTCCTAAAAGTGTTTGAGAAAGACATCTAAATATTCACCTACAACTGGAACTAATTTAAGGCTGGGAGTTTCAAAAATAGTGTCCTTAACTTTTACAAGATGATAGATACATCCTTTAGATATTATCTTCCATGCCTGAAGGTGGGTAACAAACTAACTTCTGAATGCTGAAGTACTACTCTATGTCAAGGATGGTTTTATTCGAAAACTAAAATTGGACTATTCTTTTTCTGTATTCAACTATGGCATAGTAGGAATGAAGCTAATCTATGCTGAGAATGATATCAAAATCAGTCATCTCTAATTTGACTAAGTCTGCTGAAGTGACTTTCTGAAATATCATAATCGGGCAGTTCTTATACACCCACCGGGCTATGATGGTTTTACCCACTGGGGTAGAGACAGAAAAGGGCTCTGCTAGGATTTTGGGACTGATTCTGAAATCACCTGCTATATAGGGAGTAACAAAAGACAAAGAAGCTCCTGGATCTAGCAAAGCGTAAACATGCACATGAAAGATCTGTAATGTACCAGTAACTATATTAGGAGAATTTTCCTGATCCTGTTGGGACTGAAGATCATTGATATAATTTGGGCATTACCCACTAGTAGCAGTGGTGGTGGCACCCTACTGATTCGGCCGACCGGACTGAACTTAGAAGCAGAGATGACTCTGATAACCTGACTGAGGGTAGTCTCTAACTCTGTGGTCTAACTTGCCATAACCAAAACAGAAATATCCACCCTCTCAGCAAGCACCCTTATGGTTCTTACCACAAGTCTAACAAAGGGGATTAGTTTGGGCATTGCTAACACTACCCTAAAACCTAGAGCCTGGCTCTCAATCTTTGTTACCCTCTCTGAACTTAGGAACTGGAGCAATGGCTGAAGAAGGGGATAGAACTGATGATTTAGGAAAAAACTGGGAATGGTTTTCTCCTTCTGATTTAGGCTGAGCGAAGTTGAAACTACCTGTCTTTGCACTCTTATTCTGCTTCTCCCTCTGCTTAATCTTCTTCTCTTCTATCTGTTGTGCATGAGTCATAAGCCTGGCTAAAGTCAAGTCACTATTCAGCATGGCAGATCTGTACTCATTTACCATGCTATCATTTACCCCTGAAGCAAATTTACTTATCTTGGCTCTGTTGTCTGCAACCACATGGGGGGCATATCGGGATAATTGAGTAAACTTAAGAGAACACTCTTTAACCGTCATATTTCCCTGCCTAAGGTTGATGAATTCTAGCACCTTATCCTCTCTAAGCTCTTGGGAAAAAATTTGTCTAAGAATGCAGTGACAAATTTCTCCTATTCTATAGGACCTACATTATATGACCTTTCTGACTTCCACTGTTTGAACCAAGTATGATCCATATCTTTTAACTGATATGTAAAAAGCTCAACACTCTCAACAGTAGTCACCCCCATGATGTTTGTCACCTTTTGAACCTGATCAATGAATTCCTGAAGGTCCTTATCTACCTTAGGCCTGAAGAAGGATGGAGGATTCATTCGGGTAAAGTCCTTAATCTTAGCTACGGCTGAATTGGCCATTGGGTTGGCCGGACTGAATGCTAGCCATTTATTTTGAGCGGTAACTGATTGAGAAAGAGTAGTGAATACGGCCCTGAACTCTGCATGAGAAATATGATCGCCCAAAGGATATTCGGGATGACGTGCAAACTGATTTCCATTTTTACTTTTAAGATGCATATTCTGTAGAAGAAAGGGAGAAAGAGATTAGACTAGGAGATTGACTTGAGATTATGCTCACTGGCGCAACATGAATACCAAAAGAAGGGAAATTATTCCTAAAACATCTTATATCATTTTGCACATAAATATGGCACACAACGCACCCATGTACAAGACTCTACTAGATGCGGCTTTCAGACTTCCTAGGACTCTATTGAACCTTAGGCTCTAATAAAAAGTTTGTAATGCCCCGAGCTTTGTTCTCAGAATGTTTCATGGTGATAATGAACCCGAAGGACTACAATCTAACCCATGACTGATATCTATACCTGTACACTACATAATATGACATAATAATGTGGAAACATGCACTAAAAGGCGATAAGGTTTAATGCTAAACATGATCTAAATGATATAACATATGTGTGGGGTAATTGAATACCCTAAAAAAACTGAACATACTAAAGTCTGAAACATGATAGTCTAGAAAACCTCTAACTGAATGAACTGTCTAAGTAAGGAGTTGATGGGACATATCCCCAAGTAACTCTAACTAATAAACTGATTAATGAGATAGTAGAGAAATAACTATGTCCTCAAAAGATAAGGACTCACTTCTAACTCGATCTGTAGATATCTGGAATCTACTATTACTCTGGAGCTCGTGTCTCTAAACCTATGGTATAAGACACCATAGCGCAAATGTGTCAATACTTTGAATATAGTGGTATACATTTGAGGTAGGCTGAATGCATGGGATTCATATGCATGAACAGTAATAATAACTGACTAACTATTATGAGCGTGAGAATACATGCATAAGACATTACAACTGACACTAATATTGTGATAACATGAATACTAAATCTGAATATAACTGATAACATGAGTGACTGTATCTGACTGTCCTAAATCTGATGGAACTATCTGTGTTCTGTACTATATCTGATTTTACTATATTTGAAAGTCCTGAAATTTGAAGAACTATCTGAGTTCTATTACTGAGACTATTTGACTATATCTGATAGTCCTGATTCTGGAACATGAAACTATGGAAAGTAGTTATCTAATCGACATGCCCCTAATATGCAATTACTACTGAGTTAGGGTCCAATATGTAACCCCAATTAGTAGGGTGTCAATACTATGCCACTGGTAAGGACAAGTTGTGGGTGAGCCTCATCTGATAGTATCCCCTAACAGAATAGTGGGACCCTCATCTGATAGTGTTTATCCACCTCATCAACCCTCATTGCACAATGTTAATATCACAACCTATGCTGGGTATATAGTTCTGGAATACAAGGATGACATCTAAGAATCACACCATCATATGATAGTGTGTGTTCCCATCCTTAGGTTTAATAGGTGCTAATTCCTACTCCCATCTGAATAGACTCCAAACATGATTTACTGAATTGAACATGGGCAGAGTTACTAAATTTCGTTTACTGATAGAATATTACTAATATCTGACAACTGACTAAGTTCATGAGATCATGGAGATTTCCTGAGTCATATAACTATCTAAAGTATAAGGATTCATATCTTGACTGAGAGTATCGTGAAAACATGACATGGCTCGAGGAACATAGCTAATGTGTTTGGTACAAGTACCCTTAGGACTCGATGAAAGGAAACTGACCAAGCATAACTTACTTGAACATATAACTAACATCATAATCTGTAATACATTTATAGAAGCATTTCGTAAAAACATGTTATACGAATAACTTGTACATACATGGGGATTTCATGGTATCATGCTAGTTAGGCACTGCTCCTTTATCTAGGCATTTAATCAAACTTATTGTAGGCGTGGTACATGTAAACATCATTGTACAATAATTAAACATCATGGTTCAATTCTAATTTCATCATTCAAGGGTTTAGTCATAAGTTTGCATGAATCTATATCTATAATAATTTAACCCACATAGAATTTATCACCCAACATGGAGTAGAATTCAATTTCTCATTATCCACATGAACAAAGCAGCCCAATCATGAAATTCATTAGAAGATCCAAAAAGTTGAATTTAGAAAAAAGGATTCTTAGGCTTCATGGATGAAAGGAGTCCATGAATGAATACTATGCATACCTTAGTTTGTGATTTCATGAGGATTGACGGTGAAACCTTCTTGAATTTGAATCCCCAATAGAGACCCTAGCTTGTTCTTGAGAGAAACTTGAGAGAAACTAGTATATTTTGGGTAAAGAATAGGTAAATCACATGTTATTGGAATTCAATAAGGGTAGTAAATTAACCCTTTTAACACTTAGATGCGTCTTTCAAAATTGTAAAAATTTCTTGAACTGGAACTTTAGCGCGACACGGTGCTATCTCCCTGTGTCACTGAATTTTGACAATTGGGAAATTAATGGATGGCGCGATGCGAGGACATCGCGTTTCCACTTCCTTTGTGACCTAGAACTTTGGCACGACGTGGGAGAAATCGCGCTGAGATACTGGAAAATGGACAATTCTGAATTTGGGTCCGGGCGCGACGCACCATAATCACGGACCCTTACTGGAATTTTCCAAATGCCATTTCCTCTTATGGCGTGGTGCGCCACTAACTAATATGGCGCTGTTTTATGACTGAAACTTGAAATAGTCATAAGTTCTGACCCGATTATCGTATTTGGGAGAATTTTATATCGATGGAAAGCTTATTTAATTCCCCACATGACAAAAAGTGAAAATCTTGAAAGTTCCTCATGGAATAACCATCAGTGAATTTAGAAACTAATACTAGATATTCTTGAGATGAAATTAGCTAGGAAAAAGTATGGGGTACTACAGTTACTAAGGAGCAGTAGTGGTGTGTCCTCATCCATAGAGGACATGATATATTTATTTCAACATTTTTTTATGTTCAGTCAGTTGGAATTAGTTGGGGGGTTTTCCCATCAACACCTCATGATGTTTAGAAGCTTTAATAAAATTAGTTAGTCAGGCAGTCAATTATTTTAGTGTTATCAGTTATTATTAGATATTTTAGACATATTTTGATTTGTATTTTAGTATCTAGTTGTATAGTATCTTATTATCTTACCTTCTGCATATGTGATGTATTACTATTTTGTCTAGTGCTCACAGTAGGTACCATCTTATGGGTTAGCTTGAGGTCACTTGTTGTCGTAAGCATCATTGTTGTGACAAGGGGGTTGCCTCGGGTTGTGAAAAAACTTTGTAGAAAATATTAAGGTTTTAGAGTGTCCTACGAAGCCTAAAAGTCGCATAGAGTAGAGTTTTACGCATGGGTGTGAAGCGTGTCACACTTACGGACAAAAGGATACACGACCTTTTAGGAAAGTTTCTTTTTTTTAGTGATCATATCGTGTGAAAGAGAATAGGCTCTTTTAAATTACCTTTTCTAACCCCACTTTCATTCCTTTTATAGACAATGCCTCCCAGAAAAAATAATGAAAAAAGGAATGAGGATGAGCCTGCACCACCACCTGTTCAAAAATATCCCCTGAATGACATGTTTATCACGTCAGGTTCAGGGTCACTTTCATTACCTTATCCCATTCAGTAGCTAATCATAAAAACTAGCAGGATAATTCTCCCACCAATTTAGTAGCAAATACAGCTACAGCTAGGATTTGGGAATTCACTCGGATGAATCCCTCTTTGTTTTTGAGATCCAAGTTTGAGGAGGATCCGTAGGAGTTTCTGGACATGGTAAAGATGGTGATTGATATCAAGAGCATTACCTTCAGTAAAAGTGACGAGTTGTCTATATATCAGTTATAGGATGAAGCTCACACCAGGTTTATAAAGTAGAAGGATTATCGATGTGTAGAGACAGGGCCTATTGAGTAGGAGGAGTTTGCCATGACTTTCTTAGATAGATTCTTTCCATTAAATTTTAGGAAAGATAAGTTGTAGGATTTCATTAAATTGAAGCAAGGTAATATGAGTGTAAATGATTATTCTCTTATGTTCACTCAGTTAGCGAGGTATACTACTACTATAGGGATAGGTAATAGGTCTAAAATACATTAGTTTATATTTGGTATAGTTGATAGTATGGTTAATAAATGCAGGAAAACCATGTTGATTAAGGAGATTTACCTATATAAACTCATGGTGCATTCTCAGCAGATAGAGGAGAGGAAGCTTAAGTAGAGAAAGAGAGAGAGAGAGAATAAGAGGGCCCAAAATAGGTAGTTTCAACTTTTCTCAGCCAAGGTTTGAATGTGGTAGTCTTTCTCAGTTCCATCAGAAATTTTCATCCCCATCTTCGTCTTCATCTAGTACACTCGTGCCTAATTTCAGGCAAGACAGTTGGGATAGAGAAACGGGCTCTAAGTCCCGGGGTAGCATGAACAGTGGTCGTACTAGTTCGTTCTGCAGGAAATATAGTAGGAATCGTCAGAGTGTGTGTAATACTAGCAGTGATATGTGTTTTGGATGTGTCATGCTGGGACACAGGATCTGGAAGTGTCAGATTGTTTCTTATCTTAAGGCAAGAAGGATGATATATAAGAGGTACATGTACTATTTTCTCCGAGAAAAGAATTCTAGTTCTGATACTCCAAGTCTTGAGTCAATTTTAGTAGTAAGTGAATTTCCAGTTATGTTCCCTAAAGACCTCTCTGGAGTTCCTCCAAAAAGGGAAATTGACTTCAAAATAGATCTTCTTCTAGATTCCCAGCCTATCTTTATTTTGCCTTACTAAATGGCTCAAGTTGAGCATAAGGAGCAGAAAGAACATTTAAAAGATCTCTTAGATAAGAGTTTCATCAAGCCTAGTATTTCTCCATGGGGTGCTCCAGTTTTATTTATGCATAAGAAAGATGGTTCTCTCAGAATGTGCACGACTACCGTCAATTAAACAAAGTCACAATCAACAATAAGTATCCACTCCGTAGAATTGATGACTTTTTCAACCAACTTTAGGGTGCTAGTTATTTCTCTAAGATAGACCTCAGATCTAGCTAACATCAACTCATAGTAAGAGAATGTGACCCGAAGATAGAATTCAAAAATTAGTATGGTCATTATGAATTCTTAGTTATGTCTTTAAGACTATCGAATGCCCCTGCATTATTCATGGACTTGATAAATAGAGTGATCAAAGAGTATTTGGACATGTTCATCATAGTCTTCATTGATGACATCCTTGTCTATTCCAGTAGAGAGAATGATCATGCATACTATCTGAGAATTGTGTTACAGACCCTTAGAGCTCATCAGTTGTTTTCTAAATTCACTAAGTACAAATTTTAGCTAAGTTCAATATCTTTCATTGGCCATATAGTTTTCGGTGATGGCATTCAAGTAGACCCTCAAAAGATTGAAGTGGTAAGAAAGTGGCCTATTTTAGATCTCTCCATAAGATATCATAAGTTTCTTGGGTTTGGTCAGCAATTTTAGATGGTTTATTCAAGGGTTTTCTTCTATTTTCTCCCCCATGTATCTATTGACTCTGAATAAAGTTAAATTTTAGTGGTCAGATTCATGCGAGAAGAGTTTTTAGGAGTTAAAGACTCGACTAACTTCTACTCCAGTTTTGACATTTCCAGATGGTTTAGATTAGTTTTTTGTTTACAGTGATGCTACCAGAGTTGGTCTTGGTTGTGGTTTGATACATAGTTGTAAGGTCATAGCTATGCCTATAGATAACTTAAGTCCCATGAAAAGAATTATCCTACCCATAATCTTGATTTGGTAGCTATGGTTTTGCCTTCAAAATTTTAAGGCATAATCTTTATGGGGTTCATGTTGATATGTTCACTGATCATAAGATTTTGCAGTACATGTTTTCATAGAAGGATCTGAACCTTCGATAGAGAAGGTAGCTGGAATTGTTAATAAATTGTGATATGGTTGTGTTGTATCATTCGGGAAAGGCCAATGTAGTGGCAGATGACCTTAGCAGGTTATCTATGGGTAGTTTTTCCCATGTATAGGATGATAAGAAGAATCTAATTCAGGAGGCTCATCAGTTTGATAGATTGGATGTTCGGTTAGTTGGTTAGGCTGAAGGTAGTGTATAGGTTCAAAATGGTTCTAAATCTTTGTTAGTTGACAAAGTGAAAGAGAATAAAGATAGGGATCCTAGTTTAGATAAGTTATACGAGGCGGTTAGAAAGAATAAGGTAGAGGTTTTCTCCTAATGTGGAGATAATGTGCTTTGTTTCTAGGATAGGATATGTGTTCCATGTGTTGATGGTTTGAGACACCGGATTCTAGCAGAAGCACGTGGTGCATGGTACTTAATCCATAAAGGAGCAACTAAGATGTATTGTTATTTGTGAAAAATCTATTGGTGGAGTGGTATGAATAAGGATATTGAAGAGTTTGTTGCTTAACATTCAAACTATCAGCAAGTTATGGTTGAGCACCAAAGGCCTAGTAGTATTTAGCATCCCCAATTAGATGCGGGAAGTGGTGAATATTCACTTTGTGAAATAGTTTCCTCACACGCGTCATCAACATGATTCAATATTCATAATTATGGATAGAATGACCTAATCAGATCATTTATTGCTAGTTTATACTTCTTATTCAGTGGAGGATTATGCCAATCTTTTCCGTAGGGAGTTGGTTAAGTTATATGGTATTCCATAGTCTATCATTTCAGATAGAGGTACTTAGTTTACCTCTTACATTTGGAAAGCCTTTTAGAAGGTTCTTGGTACCCAAGTTCAGCTTAGAAGCTTTTCACCCTCAGATAGAGGTCCAGGCGGAGAGGACCATTCATACCTTAGAGGACATATGTTATTGACTTTAAAGGCATATGGGATGAACGCTTGCCTTTGATTGAATTTTCTTACAACAATAACTATCACTCCAATATTCAGATAGCTCCATTTGGGGATATCTATGGGAGGATATGTAAATATCCTATTGGTTTGTTTAAGGCAAGTAAAACTTCTTTGATAGGGCCCGATGAAGTATTTGAAGAATTGGAAAAAGTTCAGTTTATTCGGGAGAATATGAAGACAGACCAAAGTTGTCAAAATTCTTATGTAGATATAAGGAGAGAGATATCGAGTTCGAAGTTGGTGATTTGGTCTATTTGAAAATTTCTCCTATGAAGGGGTGAAGAGGTTTCGCATGAAAGGGAAACTCAGTCCCCTTTATGTTGGCCCTTACAGAATCTTAAATCATTTTGGAAAGGTAGTCTATGACCTTGAGTTACCTGCGGATTTTGAATCAGTGCATCAAGTTTTCTATATCTGTTATTTAATGAAATGTATTGTTGATTCCACTATTGCTATCCTTTTAGAATATATGGATGTTCAGGATAGGCTTTTCTACAAAGAAGTTCCAGCTGAGATTCATGATCATCAGATTCATAGACTAAGGAACAAATAAGTTCCCTCGGTTAAAGATTTATTGTAGAATCAGTCTGTTGAGAGAGCTACTTGCAAAACAGAATAAGATATGTAAACCAAATACCCTCTTTTTTTCTCCGTGAACTTAAATTCAGCTAGAGGTAACGATATTCCTTAGATTGGTTAAATTCTATTTTCAGTTCTAGTTATGTACCCATTCTCATGTCATTGCATGAATTCATGAAATTGGTTAAGTTCATGTATCATGCTTCAGTCTAAGTTATGTACTCTTGGTCCAAGTCATGCATGTTCAGTATTTGATCTCAGTTTCCTCAGTATTCTCAGCTAAACCAGTCTCTTTCGAGGATGAATGTTCCCAAGGGGTAGATAATGTAACACCTTGTAAGATCCTAAGCTTAATTCAGGTTATAGTAAAATGTTAAGGGGTCCCAGATTTTGAATTTTCACTAAGTGTTGTAGAATTAGTCATTTTCAAGACCCCTAAACTTTGATGATTTTATTTTAACCTTCTCGACTTTGGGACGTGGATTTTTGAGTTTATTCATGATCAAGATTGTTCAAAGTATGTCTTGGTGAGTTTTGGAATGTTTGAATTAGAGTAGGGGTGTGTTTCAAAAACCAAACATGTAGAACCACTGGGATAAGCGGGAGCCACCCCCTCGAGTTCACTAGGGTAAGGAATGCACTGCCTGGTCCACTCCTCCGCCCTAAGGTGGGCGCCGCCCGGCCTTGTCCGCTGCTACAGAGCCCATACTGCCCCCTCCCTATTTCATCTAGTTTTTATTCCTTAACATTTTAAGGGTGTTAGAGTCATTTCCCTTAACCTAATATATCCATGACACTAATTTGGGTCTTCTAAATAGCTTAATTTTCCCTTTTATTCACAAATTCTATCAAGAAAACCCTCTCTTTCCCCAAGAACAAATCCAAGCTTCATTCTAAAGAAATAATGTGTTTTAGCTTCCCATCAAAGAAAATCTTTAAGAATTCTATTGTTAAGGTATGTGGGATGTTAATCCATGGGTCCCTTTCACCAATATATCCCAAAAAACTTCTTTTCAATTAAAGTATGGACTTTTCTCTTATTATAGAGGTTTATATGTTCAATATAAGTTTTAATTCATGTTTCTCCTTAGTAGTTTGACTTAATTCATGCCTAAGAATTATTCCATGCCATGTTAGGTTATATCATGCATTAATTTTCAATATCTCATGTTATATTCAAATGAATTTCATGATATATTATAAAGTTATGATCTTAGTCACATAACCATGTTGTTTTACCATGTTATAAAACATTCCTATGTTCAAGTTCATAATTCTCACATATTTGATGAAATATCTACTTTTGGGTTTTTGAACCATTATTCAATCCTAAAGTTTTTAACTTTAATATTATATTTTAAGATAATTCAATGTTGGTGGGTCATGAACATCCTATACCTATGTGTTCACATGATTTGAGAATTTTAAGTACTATGTCAGTTAAGCCCTGAATCTTACCAGTATACTCAGATATTTATGATCATGATGAGCACTATTAGAAATAATGTTCAGCTAAACTTAGGTTAGTTCAGTACCACTGTAGTTAAGTTAGGAGTTGGATTTAGTACCGAGAAAACCTAGGGATGGGGGCTCTCCCTCAAGTTAGAACAGAGTCCTTAGTAGAAGTCCCTAAGTTCCAGAACTATGTAGCCAGTGTTGGATTATGACATATCACCCGCCAGTTTAGGACTGACATTCTCTTAGGGGTCACACTCTTGCTTAGAACTGACTCCCTAGTCCTTCAAGGCATTTGATTAGTGGATAAACACAACCAGTATTAGTACCCAGAGCATGGTACTGACACCCTTCCAATCGGGGTTACAGGTTGGACCCCGATTAGCTCTGATTGGGGCATATCGGTTATATGTTACCTCCCACAGTTTTAGTCAGAATTCAGTATATCTCAATCAGGTTTGTTCGACTAAGTGTACAGGTTTTTGGTGATTAAGTTATACTTATTTCAGTCTTTCCTAATTAAGAGTAATTTAATAACATATTTATGCTTTGTCTTGACTTCTTAGATTATTACATATTCATTCATTAATGCTCTACTACCTCATGCATTCAGCCAGTCCTAATCTCATTTAATAGTACACTCAAAGTACTGACCGCATACTTTTCGTTTGAGCTATTTTGTCTTATAACATAGGTTCGGACACTCAGTTTTCCGAAAATTCTTAGACAACTCAGCATTACTCAGAAGCAATAGTGGCGAGTCCTCATCCATCGAGGACATGATATATTTATTTTAGTTAGTTTAGCATTTTCTTATGTTCAGTCAGTTGGAGCTAGTAGGGGTTTTGTCCCATCAACGACTCATGATGTTTAGAGGCTTTGAGAAATCAGTTAGAGTGTCAGTCAGTCATTTCAGTGTTATCAGCTGATATCATATATTTCAGACATGTTTTGATTTGTATTTCAGTATCCAGTTTTACCGTATCTTATCAGCGTACCTTCCACATATGTGATGTATTACTATTTTGTCCAATGCTCACAGCAGGTACCCATTCACGGGTTAGCTTGCGGTCACTTGTGGTCGTAAGCACCATTGTTGCGACTAGGGGGTACACTCGGGTCATGACAATGGAGAAAACTAGGATAGATGAAACCTTTTTCGAAAGGGGGTCCTTTAATTTCCCCTTAAGCCCCTTTATCTCAACCGAAACCATTCTATAAAGAAAGGATAGAAATTGGACAAGTGTAAGAAACGAGACCAATCCACAACTCAATCTCCCCATTAGTAGGACACCATGAGGGTCATTACAAAGACCTTAGGAAATTCAATCGCCACCAAAACCGAATGCAAAGTAGGAAGTTTCGAGTTAGAATCTTTAACACGGACAAAATGATAGAGACACTCCCTTTGGAGATTAATCTCTAGGATCTATGATATGATATAACCTTCCTCTTAACAGCTACGGAACCACCCCTTACTTAACAACTGACTTGACAGGGAGTTTAAATACAACCTTGTGGTTCCTACAATCTAATGTTGCATAGCACGAGTGTAACCATTCCTGCCCCTGAAGGACATAGAAATCTACCATAACTAATTCAAACCTATCCACTAGAGTTTCCTTACCACCAACAGAAACCATACCCACCTATAGAATATATTAGCAATCGCAGAGTCACCTACTGGGGTAGAAATAGAAAAATAGTTTGAAATAACCTTTGGATCAAAACCAGAATACACAGCCACAAGATAGGTCATATAATATAGAGAGAATCTAGACCAAGTAACCGATATACATAATGATTAAAAAGTTTTCAACATACCAGTGCCAGCGTCAAAAGATGCCTCGGACTATTAAGGGAAAGTAAGGGCATTGAGATTATATCGGCCAGTGCCGGAGCTAGAAGAAGCACCCATCGGTGCATGAGCTAGAGAAGAGACAACCCATATCTATTTTCCCAGTGACAATCCTGGTGGGGAACTCACATTGCATTTGACCCAACTGAAAATAATTAAAAAAACTATTCCTCATTTTATCACAACAACCACGGTGTGATCGAACACAAGATCGTCAAGGAGGGTAGGATAGTGCGAACTGGGCTCCATTAACCCGAGATTGGGCTCCTTGTGCATTAGAAGCATTACCAATATGAAAATGTCTATCTCCTAGCAGCTTCACAAAGAGATCACTATCCATAGAACAGGAGTTAGGACCCACCTAATTCATTCTCTTGGACCACATACCACCATAATATTGGCCTTCCCTTTGATAAAAAACCGTGACCTTTCACTCTGCCTTTTTCTCAACTTTGCCTAATTCTCCCCCATACTAATAGAATCGGACTGGTGTGACAGAGTTATCACTATATGGGTCAATAAATTAATAGAATGTCAAAACTCAGACTTGGTAACCTCTCCTTGAGGTAACTTATCACGAGTGCCACCTTCTAGGGTAGGGTTAATGAAGACCGATTGAACTTCAAGGGGAAAATCAAAAACTACAACCCTTGATGCGGTCTGTGCCCCATGAGTTGGACTAGATCCATCCATATTATTCTTGATTTTGAAAGGTGAGTTTCCATGAACTTTAGATCATTATGAATACATGATTTGAAAGGTGAACCAAATGAAGATTTAGGGAATAGTTCAAGACCTTAGACTCCATAGCCAAAAATAGAACAACAAGAAAGTGAAACTTTCCTAAATTCCTTGTAGCCTTTTGATTATAAGTATGGTGAATAACACACCCATAAGCAAGACTCTACTCGACACGGCTTTGTGGAAACCCCATGACATCAAAACCTAGGCTCTGATACCAACTTGACATGACCCGCAATTGGTTCGTTAACGTAATAGGCATCTCAAGTCCATCTGGGACTGGAGACCACCCCCGATACCCAACCCAATGAACCAACATATACCCCGTGTCGGTCTATTTCTGAACATATAACAAGATAACATATTTAACAATGTGATGACTTTGCAAAAAGTCTATATCCGAGACCATCCCAAAAGGTCAATCCATCCAATAACCAACCAACCAAACAAAAAATGATAACCCAGTGTATATAATATATAAATCATAACTATCACACACCCAAGTCCACAGTTGTCCATACAAAGCCTCTAAATGAAACATAAGAGTATCTACTAGGTACATGCCCCGGACCATAGCCAAAAAACAAAGTCTATTAAAATGAAAATATATAAAGTAAACAATGACATAAAATGGATTCCTTCCGAACCATGGATGCTCACCACTTCAATTCAACACCAACTGTCCCCGAATTCGATCAATGAGTAGGAGGAGTAGCATAGTTAGTTCCAACATCACATGGGGATACAGCTACCAGTAGATGGTTTAACGGGTGAACACTATAAAGTACACAGGATAAAGATAAGATAATGCCAACCTTTACCACCAAGTAAACATCCATATGCATTCACAACCATACATATATATAAACCATGTCGGGAAAACAAACTGAGTTTAGCGTGCCTATAAAATCATTAACCTAGTACGAGTAACATTACTGTCATAATCCACTCGTAGGCTATATGTGTCCCGTGTTACCTCCTGGATGATCCCCGATGTGTGTAGCCGCAAGAACTAGATATACCATAGGAGTAGGATATTCCTGTGTACCCTTCTCTCTCCATTATACATATATACAAGTGTTAGGAGATTCCCGTGTACCCCTCAAGTATATGGTCACCAAGACCAATCCTTATGTCGACATACATAAGTTTCCAGGGGTTGTCCATTTGACTCCAACCTTCACAGATAGCTTTTACAACCTACCATTATTGCCCAATTAAAACCATTACCACACATCCAGACCACTAGTTACATTTATTATTAGCCAAGGCTATAAGTAGTGGTATCGTCATACTGACTATAGCTTGCAAGCAATGTCTTTAGCCAACCTTAGGGTATTGCCATATACCTCATAAATTAGATTATTAAGTTAACTTAAGGGCTTCCCATGTACCCCACAAGTACATCATTATTAGGCTTACTTGGGGGATTCCCATATACCCAACAAGTGTTTCATTATTCAAACCAATTTCATTATTCCATTCTCTTGGGGGATTCCCGTGTACCCCATAATGTTTTTTAAATAAACCATAAACATGACCACCAAGAACTTACAATTTAACAATTCTAAACAATTAATACAATTCAAAACCATTCTAAACCATTCAAAATGGTACTAATCAAAATTAAGATTCCATTACCAAACCATATCATGCAATAGTTTAAATCAAAGTTCAATAATATAGTAAAAACATTCTCATAGGCATTTTATAAAACATGTTGAGGGCATACCTTTTCCAAGAACAAAACCAAAGCATAAATCATCAAATTTAGGGTTACCTATGACCTATTTGTTAAACCATAACTAACAAGATGCCACTTATGCAAACCATCACCCAAAATATGTGAAAAAATAATTTAAACCATGAGTAAACAATACTTAACAATATGCGCTAAACCCCTCAACATTGGTTTTTAAGTCTGCCATTATGGTTCACAATCAATGTTTAAAATACATTAAAACATGCCTTTAGTTAGAACTAAAAATGAGGGATGAGTACATTCCTTATTTATGAATATTCACGAAGAGAAGCTTGAGTCTTGAGCCTCTAGATGAGCACCTAGTAAAAAACCCTAGCCTCAATCTTCTAGATAGTTTAGGGAGGATATGGGAGTGTTTTATGGTTCGAAATAGAGTTATGAGAGGCCACTAAGGGTTATATAATGTGTGAACTTAAGGATTTTTTAGTGGGAAATGTCTGGAATGCCCTCAGCATAAAAGCTGAAAAACACATGCAGGAGGGTACGACTCACCCCTTATAAACTCTACCCTAGGGTACAATTCGTACCCTTACTCGTACCCTAAAGCTCAACTTGCACCCTATATTGATAAACATATGACCATAAAAGTCCAAGTCATATCATATCATATGAGTAGTACCCTTGGAGTCATACCCTGGTCAAAATCATCAAGACCATACTTAAGACATCATAAGATTTTGCAACATACTACTATTACACTATCATATGATTGTTATGGTGCCTGCATGTATCTAGGGAAGAAACCAACCCATACATACTGTCTAACATATGGGAGAAGGGAAACCAAGCCATAAACTAGCATACTACTCGTACCCATGAATTGTACCTTGTCCAAAATGTCCAAAACTCAAGAAAGTTTTGAAGGGCCATAGTTTTTGATGTTTCATTCTCCCCCACATAGGATCATTCATCCTCGAATGAAGCGTAAAGGAAAGCATAAGCACGAGTTAACCCATTATAACCCATCAAGCTTTCCTTTAGTGAAATTATAAAACAAAGACATAAAATAAGATAAGAAGGTCATCACATACTCCAAGCAAAATTTACTCCCCAACACCCTCATCCCGACCTCTAACTAAGTTAGAAAACAAAGATACAAGAAAATCCAACCCTTCCTTTAACAAAGTTAGAAGACAAAGTTGTGATAAAGAACACACATCTTACAGACAAGTTTTCAAAATGAGGAACCAACGCAGATGCTTGAAAATCATGAACTCTTTTGTATCCCATATGGCACCTTCAATCTTTTGGTCCCACCGTAGAACCTTCAGTGATGCAACACGTTTTCATTTATAATCCACAAACTTACCAACCAAGATCTTCACCAGGACCTCCTTAGGAAAAAAAGTTTTGAGATACCAATACCACCCAAAGGAATGAACCAACGAAGGAATACCCACACCTTAGCTCAACACAACTATATGAAATACTAGATGAATCGAACTCATGCTAGAGGGAAATTCTAATTCAATATAGAATTTTCCAAAGACACATCCTTATGAGAGCTTGAGTCTAGCTATACACTACTTCTATGTTCAATCCTATCTAGAGCTAAAAGGAGTTAACTTAGGCCATAGAGCTTTATTCCTTACATTCATCCTAAAAGACTATTATGTTTCCTTCACTACCGTCACGCATTATGACACATCAAAACCAGTCTCAATGATTGGTATATTCGTCAATCACAACATTCAAGCCTACTTCTTCTACTTGCATGATATGGCCTACATTTTCAAAGATTTAGCAACCTCTACTATTTAACAATGTTTTAAGCACCTCCTACTCTAACCTTTTCTTATAAAAACAACAACCTTACCTCACCCTCTAAAACCTTGGCTCTAGTGGTCACCTAGAGTCTACCCCACTTAGGGACTTCTACCTCTCCTCCATTTTAAAACATTACTACACATCCACAACCACTATCATCCTAACATAAAAAGGGTTATTAAGGCACTAAAGTCTAAAAATTACCCATGTCATTTAAGGATAAACCTCCCAAAGTGAGACACGGTAGAATATGTACTAGGAACTTCATAGCAACCATCTGGGTCATGAAGGAAAAATCATCCCGAGACAACAAACCATAGTAGGAGTCCTTAGGATTGGATACCGAAAGACATACAAATGTATATATCATAGGTAATGCAATATAAGCTCAAGATTCATATCCAGGGAACAAGGCGAATGAAAAATGAAAACCTTAGGCATAAGCATTATTAGAATTTGTGAAACAATAGTAATGTACTCTCTTAAATGAGGTAGGATAGAATCACTAGCATATGCACCCCGACATTCCCTTAGAATCCACTGCTAAAAGAAAATTTAAGATAAACCCTCGACCTTATTGTTATTACACCTGCCAGCATAATACTTTTCTCTGATGGGAATTACAAATTGCATACATTAGGGATTCTTGGTTTTCCTATATCTAAAGCTCATTCATCCAAATTTCAACTAGATCCCAGTATAGTCATATAAACTCCATTCTCTAACCCATCCAAAGACTAGTCCCCTAAACCATCCGTTCAAACTGAACCCCCGACCTATATGTCCATCATAGCTATTATAACTGATTCAGTATAACCAATCTATCCTCTGAAGAACACATCAATCCATCATAGCTGATTCAAATATATCCACAAGAGTTTCCTTACCACCAACAGATACCACACATACCTATAGACTCTTTTAGCAATCACAGAGTCACCTATCGAGGTAAAAAAAAAATAAAGTCCAAAATAACCTTAGGACAAAAAACAAAATACACAGCTACAAGAGGGGTCATATAAGACAAAGGGGATCCTGAACCAAGTAACCGATACACATAATTAGGAAAGAGTTTTCAACATAATAGGGTCAGCATCAGAAGATGCCTATGACTACTAAGGGAATATTAGGGCATTAAGACGATCCTGACTAATACCAAAGCTAGAAGCAGCACCCGTCGGTGCAAGAGTAAGAGAAGCAGTAATTGATATCCTATTTGCCTAGTGGCAATCATAGTGGGTCACTCCCATTGCATATGAACAAACTGACCATAATTAAAAAAATAATTCCTCTTATTCTCGCAATAACCACAGTGTGTTAGACCACAAAACCGATAAGGAGGATAGGATAGTGTGAATTAATCCCCACCGGACAGAGATTAGGCACCTTGTGCCTTAGAAGCATTACCAATCTGAAAATATTTGTCTCCTAACAACATTAGATAGGGAGAACTAGCAATAGATTAGGAGTTAGGACCTACCCACCTCTTCCTCTTGGACCACTTACCACTTTACTATTTGTCTCCCCATTGATAAAAAAATTGAGACCTTTCACTCAACCTATTTCTTAACTTTGCCTTATTCTCGCACATACCAATTGAATCAAACAGACATGATAGAGTTATCACTATCTAGGTCAATAAATGAATATAATTTCAAAACTCAGCATTGGTAACCACTCTTTTAGGTAACTTTTCATGGCTGCCACATTTTGGGTTAGGGTAAGTGAAGATCGATGGAACATCATAGGGAAAATCAGAAACTGCGATTGTTGATCGAGTTTGTGCCCTATGAATTTGATCAGGCCCATCCATGTTTTTCACAAGTTGGACATGTGAGTTTCAACAAACATTAGATCATTAAAAGGACATGATCGGAAAGGTGAACCAAAAAAAGATTTAGGGAAAAGTTTATAAACTTACTCCATAGAACAATAAGAAAGTGAAACATTCCTAAATGCCTCATACCTTTTTTATTATAAGTATTGTGCGCAACACATCCATAAGAAAAAATCCACTCGATACGGCTTTGTGGACATCCTAGACACTAAAACCTAGACTCTAATACCAACTTGACATGACCTATACCAAGGCTTTGTCATAATGGGCATCTCAAGTCCAACTAGGACCGAAGACCACCCCTGATACCCTACTTAACTAACAAACATATACGCCATGTTAGATTAATTCTAAACATATAACATCATAATAAATTTAACAATGCGATGATTTTGGGATCAGTTTATGTCCGAGATCAACCCAACAAAGTCATTCCATCCAATAACTAACCAACCAAAATAAAAATGATCACCCAATGTATATAATATATGAATCATAACAATTCCATACCAAAGTCAATAGTTGTCCATACAAAGCCTCTAAACATGCCCCCTACAATAAACAAAAATCTTAGTCTATGAAAAGAAGAAAGTATGTAAAGTAATCTATGACATGAAATGGAGGCCTACCCAACTATGGAAGATCACCACTTCAATCTAATACCAACTGTTCCTGAATCCGATCATTGACAGGTTAGCAGGAGAACGCTAGCAAGTACTCAAGATAAGGATACAATAATTCCAACCCTTAAAACCAAGTAAACAACCATATGCATTCACAACCATATATATATGTAATTTATGTCAGTAAAGAGATTCAAGTTTAGTATGCCTTTAAAACCATTAACCTGAGTATGTGTAGAAGTACCGGCATAATCCACCCATGGGCTATATGGGACTAGTGTTACCCCCAAGTTAGGCCTAAATGTATGTAGTCGCATGAACTTAAGATATCATAGGAGTGGGGGATTCTTATGAAACCTTTGCTCTCCGCGATACATATATAAAAGTGTTAGGGGATTCCCAAGTACCCCCTAAGTATATAGACGCCGTGACAAATCCTTATTTTGACAAACATAAGTTTTTAGTATTTGTCCATGGGACTCCCACCTTCATGGCTAACTATCACGACCCCCCATTATTTCCCAATTAAAACTATTAATGCACAACCAAACCACTAATTACTATTAACCAAGGCTATAAATTGTGGTATCATCATATAGACTATAGCTTGCAAGCAATATCTTTAGTCAAACTAGGGGATTCGCATGTTCCCCGTAGGTTACATTATTAATTTTACTTAGGATTCCTATTTACGCCATAAGTACATCAATATTAGGCCTACATAGCAGATTCCCATGTACCCCACAAGGACCTCATTATTCTAATCAATTTCATTATTTCATTCTCTGGGGTGATTCTCGCGTACCCTATAAGTTTTTTCAATGAAACAATAACTGTGACCACCAAGACCTTACCATTTAGCCATTCCAAACCATTAATACCATTAAAAACCATTTTAAACCATTAAAAACCTTACAAACCAATTTAAAGTTTCATTACCAAGCCATACCATGAAATAGTTTCAATAAAAGTTCTACAATATAGTTAAAAAAAAAATTCATAGGTATTTTATTAAACCTATTGAGGGTATAGCTTTACCAAGGACAATACCAAAGCATAAACCATCAAATTTATAGTTAACCATGATGCATTTGTTAAACCATAACCAACAAGCACCCATATATGAAAATCATCACAAAACACATGTGAAAATATAATTTAAACCAAAACTAAAACCCTCAACATTGATTTTCAAATCCATCATTTATGATTAACAATCAATGTTTATAACACATTAAAACATTCCTTTAGTTTGAACAAACAATAAGGGAGGAGTACATCCATTATTTTCAAAGATTCTCAAGGAGAAACTTGACTCTTGAGCCTCTAGATGAGAACCTTGTAGCAAACCCTAGCCTCAATCTTCAAGAGAGTTTAGAGAGGATTTGAGAGTTTTTTTTTTCAAAAGTTAGTTATGAGAGGCCATCAAAGGTTATATAATATGGACACTTAAGGGTTTTGGGGTAGGAAATTTTTGGAATTCCCTCAGGTTAAAAGATGATAAGCACATGCAGGCGGATACGACTCACCCCTTCTAAACCATACCCTAAGGTATGAGTGGTACCCTTAATATTACACTAAACCTCCACTTGGAGCCCATACTGATCAACATACGACCATCCAAGGACAAGTCATATCATAGCATATGAGTAATACCCTTGAGGTCGTACCTTGGTCAAATCGTTAAGACCATACTTAAGATATCATACGATTTGGAAACATACCACTCATACACTATCATATAATTCTTATGGTGGCTAGTCATATATAGGGAAGAAAAAAACCCATTCACATTATCTAACCTGTGAGAGAAGGGACACCAAGTAGTACCCTACCATACTACTGTACCCATGAATCATACATTATCCTGAATTGTCAAAACTCATGAAATTTTTGCAAGGGCCAAAGTTTGGGATATTTTAGCCCCTTTTGCCTAGACTTAGCTTTTATTAATTTGTATCTTAGCATATTTATATCTATGGGATTTTTGAATTAGCGATGGTAACAAGTACTCAGATCTATACTAAAAATAATTTATTTTTAGTAGCTCTTGTACCAATTTAACTATGTCTTGGAATGGTTGTTGATCTTCTATATATATATATATTTGATTACTATGTTTTTTTTATTTCTACTCAAGTCTTAATTGTTACCCCAATTCCTAATATTGGTAAAGTTCTAGAAGTCTTTAAGGGTTTTTTCCACATTGTTATCCCACTGCATCTTGCTTTTGGTCTATGGTTTGGATTAACTACTAGCGGGATAGATTAAGTGCCATCATGACTTGCAAATCAGGTCATGACACTCTGTTATGGGATAGATTTGAGTCCAATTTAATCTCATTTTGAATTTTAATTTGGGGCTCCAAATAAATGTAATACTTTTAGAAAATGTCTTCATTGGGCTTGAGATATTTTTCCATTACAAGACACCTTTTTAATTGCCAATTCAATCCCATTAAGCTTGTCTTTAAATTTCCTTGTTTGGAATGTTTTCACAGGTCGTCTTAGAACTTCCAAAGCTTCCTTAGTTTAGGTTGAGCTATCATGAATGCTAATTGTCATATTTTTTTAATAGAATTTATCATTTAATTTAGTGCTACATCAAATAAAGAATGAACAAAATCATTAAAGGCAACACTAACTTGATACTAACTTAGATGATCAAGTTTGTAACCGTTGTCTCTAGTCCTTTCAAGGAATTCAAATTTCCCATATCCTCATTATGTACTTTACATTTTCTTTTTTTAGGAATTTTTTCCTTCTTATTTTGCACTTGCACTCACTCTCTGGGCTTAAAAATAACAATTTTTCTTTTCTTATTTCTCTTTAAGGTTGTTTGTTTATTTCTCCAAGTGTTGTTTGTTCATGAATATTTGTCATTATTACATCCTTCTTCTTATGATGAAGATTAATAATATCATTAGTAGGTAGAGGCAACAAATCTAGGGGGTGAGGGGATTAAATCCAAAAAACCCTTCAAAGGGGGACTTGTCAGTAGAAGAATGGATAATTTTATTGTAAGGAAACTCCACTATAGGCAAATGCTCCTCCCAAAAAGTTAATTTTTCACCGTAAAATAGACCCTAACATATTACTTAAATATCTATTAACTACTTTTGTTTGCCCATTAGTTTCCGAGTAACAAGATTTATAGCATAGCAATTTAGTCCCCAACATTCCCCAAAGAACTCTCTAAATGTTCCTGAAAAACATAGCAATCCTATCACTAAAAATAGTTTAGGTATGCCATGTAATTTAACCACTTCTTTTAGAATTAAATCAACCACTATGATGCATCATTAGTTTTCAAACATAGAATAAATTGAGCCATTATTGGAAATTTGTCATCCACTATAAATATACTTTTCTTAACGTGTTTGGTTCTAGGACGTCCTAAAACAAAATCCATCGAAATATCAATCCAAGGAGAAGTAGAAATAGTTAAAAGTGTATAAAGACATCTGGTTAAACTTTTAATTTGAATTGTTTACATTCAAGACATTGGGAGCACTCTTTAACAATATCCTTTCACATTCCAGGACAAAGAATTTTTCAACGAGTATATCTAATTTTTTGTGAAGTCCAATGTGTCCCATGAGTCCATAATGTTCTTCCTTAACAAATAATTCACGCAAAGAGAAATTAGGTACATAACTTATTTTCCTTAAAATGAATCTATCTTGAAGATTTAACCTATCATAAGGACCAAACTTATATTTTGCGAAGACTTTCCAAAAATCTAAATCATTAGCACAAAGTCCATTGATTTGATCAAATCCCATTAATTTAGAGATAAGAGTAGATACCAAGACATAGCTTCTTGAAAGTGCATTGGCAACCACATTTTATTTTCCTTACTTGAAAGATATCACATATGGGGCAGCTTGAATGAGTTAATCCTATTTTTCATCCCTACGACTAAGTTTACCATGCCTCTTTAAGTACTTCATGGATTCATGGTCAACCCTGAACACAAAGTCTCTAGGCCACAAAGAATGTTTCCACATAGCTAGAGACTTGACCAAGCATAAAACCCTATAAATAAGTTGAGTAGTTAAGTAGAGATCTACTATGCTTGTCACTAAAGTATGCAAAGGGCTTGGAATTCTACATTAAAACAATACCGGTTCCTGTTCCATAGGTATCACATTAAACCTTAAAAGACATAGCAAAATCAGGTAATTCCAAAAAAGGGAGAAGAAAACAATTTTTCTTTCAACAAGTTAAAAGAAGAATATTGTTTATTTCTCCATGTGAAAACATTTTTCTTATTAATAACTTCACTCAAGGGAGTAGTAACAGTGCCAAAATCTCTTATAAGTCTCCTATCACATCTAACAAAACTATGAAAACTTCTAATCTAAGTTATTCTCTTAGATTTAGGCCATTCATTTATTACCTTGATTTTCTCTTCATAAACTTCAACTCCCTTATAAATAACCACATAACCCAATAATACCACACTATCCATACAAAAGTTTTAGTTTTTGATATTAGTAAATAATTGTTGTTTTGTAAGAACTTCAAAAATATGTTTTAGGCGTTCAAGAATTTTTAAAAAAGATCAAGATATCATCAAAATAAACCATCTTAAATTTTCCATGAAAATACTTACAAATATGATTCGTAGATCTCATTAAAGTGTTGGTGAATTAGTCAAGCCGAAAGAACTAACAAGTCACTCAAAAGGTTGTATTCTTTCTTAAAAGCATTTTTTTATTCATCTTCAGAAATCATTTGAATCTTGTGGTAACCAGTTTTTAAATTAATTTAAGAAAAAATCTTACACTTAATGAATTGGTCTAACATGTCTTCTCGATAAGGAGTGGGATTATGATACTTTGCCATGATCTTTCTGATAGTTAGGCAATCCACACACATCCTTGAAGATCCATTATTTTTTGGCACCAACAGGACATGAATAGAGAAAGTACTCATGATCTCTCTCACAAACCTCTTTTGAAGTAATTCTTCATATTGACATTGTTATTCTTTTGTCTCTTCGAGATTAATCCTATAAGCAGGTCTATTTCGAAATTTTTTTCTCAACACAAAATCTATCTGGTGCTTAATTCCACAAAAATATTTTAAACCTTTAGGAATATCATCAGAATTTCTATCATAAAACTCCTACAAAAGAGAAGAAACAATACTAAGAAAAGAAGAAGTTATTATCTCAAAATTAATCAATACTTATTTGTAATAAAGTAGTATTATTTTAAACCCCTTGTTCTTTACATTCAAACACTCTTTGGATTTTATATAGAACCTCTTTTGTTATTTTCCTTAGCCTTTTTGTTCTCACCACCAATCCTTTTTTGTACTAGAACCTTCTTTTAACCAACCGCTTAAGTTGTTGCCCTCTTTTTCCCTCTCTTGGCCATCTTTTATTTTTCTAACTCTTGTCTAAATAGTTTTACTTTTCCCTCAAGCTCAGTCGTTTCCTCTCCCATTGGTTTTACCACTATTTCCCTTAATATCTTTTGATCTTCAAGCACTTGAGAAGGAGATAAAGGTTATGGTGTATACTTCTTTCCATTAATCTCAAGTGAATATCTATTCAGCTTTAAATAATTAAAAAGTATGCCTACCAAACAACCACGGAATATCAAGAAAGATATGACAAGATCGCACAGGAATCAAATTACAAAGACTTTTATCCTCATATTGTTTTGACCTAAAGTACTAGATCATGAGGTAACCTTCTCTAATCTACCTAGATAGGAGAACCCTTACTAGCCATATCTAAACATTACAGAAGTCATCAAGTAAAACATAAACCTTCATTTATCATAAAGAACTTTAAAAACTTTAAATACTAAATGAATAGTTACCCTAAGGACCTAGTCTAAATAGGAACAAGAACTACAAAGAAAAGACACCAATCTATATATATGACCCATCTTCTACCATAAGAATAATGACATAAGTTGTTAGATCCTTATACATCAACCATAAAGCATCGAATGAACATACAACTAGTCTATACCCCAAAAAGGGTATAAAACAAGTAGAATTAGTACAAACAACATATACTAGTAGGTATCACTGAACAAGCAAGGTTAGATAATGTAAACACAGAATAGAAATCACAAAAAGATAGAGTGAAAATTATAAAACTATATAAGCCATATCACTTTCATCCCTTTATGTTATATTTATCCCTAAATTATTATACATCACCCTTCACATCACAAGTCATCCACCATTACTCTTACTTATTTAACCCCATTAGTTACTATAAGAGAATCAATTTCACATACATCTAAATTTACCTCACTAATAAGTGAGCAGAATAACCATAACCTTGTGACAAGTACAACCATGGAAAAATAACAGTTACTTCAGCTATGTTACCATACAACTTTTCACATTAATATCATGAGTTCAATCAAGTGTAAGTCAATATAGACAATATACCGTGTCTATACCATTACTACCATCAATAGACCTAGTCAACAAACCATGACTATCTATAATAAGCCAAGTCAAAAGAACCATGGCTCAGAATAATATCTTACAACTTTTGTTAATACACTAGTAAGTTGGTAATGACATAATATTAGCCATTCATTTATGATTTTAGCCTGAACCACTCGAGCATCTACCATAATAAGAAATTCAAAAATCATAACTCCCCAATAACTCAACACCTAAATATAATATAAAATAATACATAAACCTAATTTACTCAAGGAAGCAAATATAATATGTGATAACACATAGACCCGATTAACTTAAGAAACCAAATATAATATCAGATAACACTTAAAACCAATTCACTCAAGGATTCAACTTACTCTCCATCCATGTATAATACTAACATAATACCCCATCCAACAAATGAAACATAGATATTGTACCAGCGTGGAACCGAGCCAACCAATGAATAATTTAGCCAATCTTGTGAAGATGACTAAATACTAGTACATCCCATAATAATAAATATAGACCCCATAAATATGTTCAAATACCAGTATATCCCACAATAATAAGTATAAATCTCATGAACATGTATCACAACCATAAGTGCATAAGTAATCATACTTGTACAGTCAATAGTATATTATTATAACATCATTATATGTAACTAATAATTAGGATATTATCTAACCTAGCCTTCCTTAAGATTTCATTGCAACTATAGACAACCACCTAAATGCTTGGTTGGTTTGAGCTAATCATTCTATGTAAACGACAATCATTCTTTAACACCTCAAATCACTTACATATGATTCATTGGTTTTATCAAATACAATATATTAAAAGACCAATCCATGATTAATAAAAGTATGAATTAGTAAGACATATTCATTTAATTCAAGTACTTATTTTAGGAGTGCACATTAAACTCAATTAAGTCTAAACTTAAGTTCAACATTCATAAAATCTTTCACTAATTCAATCCCTCTCTAATTATACTGAGACCATGGATTCCGCTATTATCTTGCAACCCCTACATTTGATTTATTATTAAGTTGAAGACCTACTCCATTAGAGAATCATTCAACTCTAATCAACTTCAATTGAGTTTTAGTCATACACCTTTATATGTTTACTTCCTAACCCTTAGCCTAACTTGAATTTAGGATATAAAGTTATGTCATCGCGTCCTCAAACCATAATAAAACCTCATAACTAACATTGAGCAAGATTATCCCATATTTCAAGTGCTTGTAGTCTCAAGTCTACCCTTTTGTGGTATTAGGATGAATCACTAGATTATACGATCAAAAAGTGTCATTATCATCTATTTTTAGTTAATTCACATTACAATCCATTAGGGTTTCATAAAAACACAAAAACACCCATCAAGGATTAATTCATTAAAATATTGACAAACAGGTCTTTATTATATTAAATTTAGATCTTATCCATCCAACCTCTATTTCAGCAGGCCTAACATGATTTCTCCAATCAAATTGGTTTTATCGATATGATTACTAAATATATTATACTACTCATAGCTCATAGCCTACTTGTGCACCAAGCTGCTACAACAAGTAAGCTATGCCACGTATGATCTTCCTTTTTATTCATATTTTTGAAGGTTAAATCATCAAATAACAACAGTTGTTAGTGAAATTAATAAACTACTCTTCAAGAAAATTCTTTGTGAATAAAAAATCACTAATTCTAACATTTTTTATTGGATATGAAAACACCCAAAAAAAAATTAAACACCAACTAGCTCTATCATACTCAACAAATATCCATTAATGCACTTTTACAGCTAAAGTCCCTATATTTATAGAATTCTAGATCCCCCACTACAAAAGGTCATGTTTTAATCCCCACTTTAAAATGAGGGAGAATTAATTTACCACCTAAAATCAATTCTAGGTGAAAATACATATACACATAGTTTTTCTCTATAAATTTATGAGCATAGCACTTTAAGCCACAAGAATTCACCATGATTCCCCATCATAATTATTCTAGAATATGAACTGATTAATTGGCATTAAAAGAGGTATAAAACTCTTACCTCAATAAATGACTTCAAACACAACCATTAGCAAATCGTCCCTCTAGGGATTAGGAATAAAATTTTGTAGTTTATGGATTGAAACCCATAAAAATAAGCTTATACATTATTATTGTGTTGCTATAGTGGAAAAATTCCTTCTATAGCATCCTGATCTTGCAAAAGCAAACTGTCTTCTTAAGCACAAACAATCTTCACTAAAAATAATCATAATAATTTTCTCAGGATGCGAATTACCTAATGGTTGATTGTATTGAAAAGAAGACCTTAATATATTTAGTTTGAAGGTTATTGGTCCCTTTAACAACTTAATTCTAGGATGAGAGGTCATTTAAAGTTGACCTAGTTTAAACTTATCATGATACTAAATCTATAAGGACACTTTAAACTTATTTTTTTGGTAGGGATATCATGCGCCCTTCTTTATAACTAATGCACTCACATACACAGGAATTGAATGTATTAATAAGTATTAAAGTTCTTTGTATACCCTTGCTTCATATATTTCTAGTAATAATGGAAATGGTCATTATAGTGCATACCAATTTACCATTTGTTCGTACTACACATGCATTTGTTGAGGAGAAGAACTAGGTTAGAATTAGAAAAAAACTACATTTAGAGTTTCTTATGCCAAACTTCACTTACCCACTAACTATCATTTGTAAACTAAATAATAATTTATACTCGACCTCCTATTGAGGATTTTCAAGACAAAATACTATGTAGTAAAACATTTACATACGAGCGGGTTATGTGTCTCACTACAGTCTGAGAGCAAAACCATGAGAGTTCATGGTGAGATAAAATCTAAACTAAGAGAATCTAATAATTTACTACATCAAACCCATAGTATTGGTTCAATTCCTGCTATATGAAGTTGTCATGGTAGCAGTCTGCCTCCTCCAATAGTGAGGTAGGAGAGGCAAACACTTGGGATTGCTCTCAATTTTGTCATTTTTACTACGCAATACTTATACTTTGACATCTCGTGGCAACCCCTTAACGTTAAACACTATATTGATAGTTCTATTAATTCAAAACTCCATTCTAAAATCGGATACTACGTCCCTCACATATCATGATTATCAACTAATTTCATCAAATACTACACCTCAAGATGCCAAATATCTCTAAACTACAAAACATAATTTTTTTATTAAAACCCACTCTAGCCTAGATGATTAACACTCATCATTGGGAAAACTCCACTCGAGCACTTATACTTGAACCGATACTATAGCAAACACAACACCACCCCTGAAGAAGAAATCATCACCTAGTACTATCATGATTAATGAGAGCAATATGAATATTCTACAATACATCTAATAATCCCACTCCATTAATAAACCCTAAAAATAAGATTATCAATCATAATCAAGATAACTCATTGAAAAACCATTGCACTTTAATTATACCTTGTTAAAGAGATACTATTACTTGATAATATTTCTCATAATGTGTATAAGTTATGTCAATAAGTAATCATCCAATTATGGGTCACTTTATTAAATAATACATGGATGACTATTTCACCAATAAGCAACCATAATTTAACAAATATAAGGGAAATTTCCCCTCCCCCTCACCCCATAATATCACACTTTCCTCATCAACTACACATTATCATCATAATAAAAGTAGTTACTCAATCAACAGTAAATACTCCAAGTCAATTAAAGTATGACATTTAAATATATTTGTCCCCTCAATTAGACAACCATGAGACCCCCATAAAATTTCAACTATTTTTTTCCCTTTCGTGTGCATAATGACAATTGTTGACATAAATTATATTAAGGGTTGTTAAACAAATTTTTTGAGAAATTTTAATAATTTTTTAAAGAGGTTCGGGGCTATTTAGTGGCCCCGAGGAAATAAGCCTCCACGATAGTCGCGTGCCATGGAGGCTAACCTCTGTGATAAGGGTGTAGCGTAGAGACTAACCACTTCAATAAGGGCATTTCATGCCACTATGTTAAATTCATCTAGTTTTTGTTTTGTCTCTAGGGGTGAAAAACTTTTTGTCCTTTTACCCCTTGCACGACTTTTAAACATAAAGTAACCCCTTTCTCTTTAGTTTTAAAATATCAAAACCATGTTTTCCTCTTTAACTCAAAACTTAAGGAAGCACAAGTGTTTTATAGAGAATTCAATGTTCAATCTCTGAACTTTGAATTCTCTTTGATTTTTTTTGTTTTTAGGGCATTTTGATGATCCCGAATTTTATTTTAAAATTGTAGCATCAATTTAATAAATATTCATATGACTTAATTGGTGGGTTTCAAATTGGGTTAAGGAGTTTTGATTATGATTACTTTAATTGTTTTTCTCATGGTTTAAATGCACCATTCATGCTATAATTTATGGTTTTATGACTGAATTCGTTAATTGTTGTAATGGATGGAATAGGGGACATGGATTTTTCTAAATCGATGGAATTTTGGATTGATAATTATATTAACCTCAACCTACATAGTAAACCTTTTTTTGAATTTGGATAATTGCATGGTTTAAGTTTTCTTTTGAACCCACTGTATTGCATTAAAGTATAAATGGATAAAAATGGTTTTATATGGACTTGGTGGACAAGTATGAGATATAAATGTACCTTGGGAGTCAGTATGGTTATATGGAATGGTTTGGCTTAATTGAATTACCTTGCAAGCATACTTGCATGACGATACAATATTGACAAATGCCTTGATAAATGACTCTTGAGTTAATGATTGGTGTATGTGCAACTATTTTAATTTCGGGTTAAAGGGAATTGTGTAGCTCACCATAAAGGTAATAGGTTTAGTGAGGATCAACACTAGAAATCACGTTTTCTGGTGTTGGGGTCTATGTAATTACGTGTTTGGTGCACACATTATATATATTTTCGGAGGGCTATAGCCTTGGTGTATTTAGCCTTTCCATTGTTTTATCTCAGTTCATGCAGCTAACACACATTGAGGCCCTTCTAGTAAGGAGAGTTGGACCCATATAGCCCATGGGTTACTTTAGGATAGTGATCTACATAGTTCATATTAATACTTTAAACTCTCAGATTCATGAGCCTTGCTCCTATCCTGGCATTGTAAATATACATATATGATTTAAATTCATCTAGTTTATGATAGGATATTGGCAATCGCATTATTTTATCCCTACCCCTTAGTTACATTATAGGTCTCACCTGACTAATCATCCCTACATAGTAAATCATTGATGAGGTAGGGTTTGAAGGTCTTTTTTGTGTCTCCTTGTAGTGTTAGTTGATTTAGTCATCCTGTGGATCTTCTGTGAAGTGGTGGTGATGTTGGATATTTTTATGCATTCTACCGTTACTATTCTAGCCTTTTAGCCTTGTTTTGAGGATGATTCTTATGCTATTTATGTTGATAATCATATAAATACGAATTTATATGTCCAATTATGTGTTTAATATTTTAATGGTATTTTCACATGAGTTTTCATTCAATTTGAGCATTTAGAGTTCAACCGAGAAAACTAGCGCTACTAGCTTGAGCTAGGAGTTTGACTAGTTGTGTTGGGTTCTAATGTATTTTAATGAGTTACAAAGTTTTTTATTATGTATTTAAATTTGGAAAAACTTATTTATAATGTTCAAGGGTCAATTTGATGAAGATAAGAGTCAAAACAATAAGCTTAAGCTCAATGTGAATTTAGCCTATGCTTAGCTTGTGTTTCTAGTTCACCGTTGAGAATGTTGTATTGTTTTGAGCTCTAAATTGTTGTTTTTATTGATAAATGATTCTTGTATAATGGATTATTATGATACATGAAGGAATTAAAGCTTCAAATCAAGTGGAAACAACTCAAAAAGGCTCGGAATGGCGCAACGAAAGCACAATACAAAAATTAATACAATTTAGACCCCTGAAATATCTGGGGAACGTGTGGGCCGTAGGAGTGTCAAATGGATGTGTGAAAAACACCACTGGATTGACAAGAGTTCAAAAATAGTGACCCACTGGCGTGTTACATTTTAATGGTTTTAAAGGAGGCGACAACACGCGGTGAAATCATGGTGAGATTCTGGAAATTGAAAATTGCGGATTGGCTCGACACCATGACATAGTGAGCACTAAAGCATAAAAAAAGTACCCAGATAAAGGTTAATAACGTGTAAACCCAATCCTATTCTATTTATGACTTGTTTACTATAAATATAATGTGTTAAATGATATTTTAATCATCTTGGAACCCCTAGATCAATTTGAAAAACATTAGAGGCTACCACAACTTCTTTTTAGATTTAAATTTCTTTAATATAGTTTTATTTATGGTTTTAAACATTAATACAAATATTTGGATGTTGATTATGAATATGAGTGGCTAAAAACCCTCTTTTCGGGGTTAAAGACAAGAACATGAGTACTATTGTTTGAAGTAAGTTCGTTTGATTTCTTTATCATTATTGGTTGTTTGTTTATTCTTGTTATAACTATTTAAAGGATTTGAGACCCTTAAAATACATCAATTGTCTATCTTTTTATCTGGGGAGAGGGAATAGAGAGATAGAACATGGGAATAAACAAAGTATGGTTTGCATTCTTTATTAAATAAGGAATTCAAATTATTATCTAGGACATGGATGTACTTAGATGCCTTACTTAATTCAAACATAGGATGATAGATTTAAAGAACTTAATTAGATTACTACATCCCCCTCAATGATGTAGTTGTGAGGTCTAAATTAGGTAAACGATTAGAGGCCGTGATACCATGATCATGCAATTATCCCTACGAATCAACAACCAAGATAAGCAAGTTAACGAATTAAGTTTAATAACATAGTATGATTGTTCAAAGTTCTTTAATCCTGGGTTTTCTCCTATTGATTGATCCAAGACTTTTATTTTCTGCATTATTTACTTTAATTACAATTACAATTTACAAACTCTCTTTTTGGCTACTCCTGGATCAATTAAATCTAAATTCTTAACTAGAATAGAATTATTGTTAGATAAAGTATCTGTGGGATCGATACTTGGCTTCTTGAAGGACACTTTACTACCTGATAAGATCATGTACACTTGCATGTACGCTTGGGCATTGTCAAGTTTATGGCACAGTCGTTGGGGACTTGGAAGTTAGAAATTATTTATTTTAGTTTTACTTTTAGAATTCTTTGGTATATTTTATGCTTGGTGTTTGTTTTGTGATTTCAGGAAACAGGTTTTAAGGTGAGAAAGCTAGCAAGGGATAGGGATTTTGTTGAACCAAGCCCCGAACTAGAACAATACTTCCACCAATAAAGGAGAGACACAATCTGTCTCTCCTAATTTTCACAAATAGAAAAAGGCCCAGAGAATCCTACTATAATAGTTGCAGATCAACAAGAACGTAGGACAGTTAGGAAAGTGACAGTCCTACTTCCAATGAAGTTGAATTCCCTAATTAAAAGATCTATTACTGGGGGGATTTTCAGTTAAAGAATAATATGCCGCATCTTCTCATCAATAGTGGAAATTTGCAGAGCTTTCACACGAAGATCCAAAAGTCTACTAGCAGACTTTCATTGAGCTTACTGATATATTCATTCCGACTAAGGTGAGTATTGATTATGTGAGGCTGACATTGTTACTCTATTCAGTTTTGGGGGAAGTTATAAGGTGGTTAAATGTGGAGCCGACCAATTCAATTACATCATGGGATGACTTAACCAGAAAGTTCCTCATCAGATTCTTTCCATCAAGCAATACTACGATACTTCGTAGTGATATAGAGAGCTTTAAATAGAAGCATGATGAAAATATATATCACGCTTAGGAATGCTTCAAGGCCCTTCTTTGGGATTATCCACACCACCAAAAATCCAATGAGGTAGTTGCTCATACTTTTGTCTAAGCTTTTGATCACAATTCAAAGATTTTGCTAGATTCAATCATAGGTGGTCAAGCACTGGAGTTGACTTATGATGAACTGTAGTATCCCGACTTCCCGGAGGAACATATAAACCACTCCTATCATTATTTCTTCTCCAATGTCACTGCTCCCTATCTTTATAAGCAGGCTTGTCATAAAAGTTCTGACCTTGGTTCCCTTGGATATTTCCACGAAAACCCCCCTGATTACTCATATAGTTTTCCTCCGCATCAGCACTCGAAGCGACAATACCCTGAGATTTCACAGCCTTAACCATTTTGGTCTTACCTGATGGCAAGTTCTTGGTCAGCAAGTCCATCTATGTCTTTAAGTGGGACATATCCTGGTCTCTCTCCACATCCCTTCTACGCTGCTCCACAGTCATACCACCAAAAATAGTCGGGCTAGCCACCACAGAATCCCTGGTGTGACAAGCCCAACTTTTCTTTGCCATTCTATTCAGAATGTCTGGAGCATCCAAAAAAGAGAGGTCAATGAACGAACCACCTGCAACATTGTCTATAATTGGCTTTGTCACAGAGTTAAAAGCTCTGTACAAAGTCTCTATCAAGTTCAAGTCCGTCATATTGTGGTTTAGAATTTGTGCCAGCTTCTTCTTAAATCTCTCCCAAGTTTCATGCAATGCTTTGGTCGGGAGATACCTAAAATTACCGATTTCGTCCCTCAACTGTACCCTCCTGGAGGGTGGAAAGAACCATTTTAGGAATGCCTCTTTCAACTGCCTCCAATTGGTTATAAAATTGGGCTCTAGCTTATTTAACTACATTGTTGCCTCTCCAGACAGAGACAAAGGAAACAATCTCAACCGGATCGCATTTTGGCTCACTCCCGAATTATCAATAGATTTGCAAATGGTAATGAAGTTCACCAAGTGCATGATCGGGTCATCACTAGGTAAACCTACAAACAACCCCTTCAGATTCAGGAGTTGGATCATGGTACTTGTTATGCTGAATTTTGCACCTGGTGCCAATGGTGGAGAAATGATAGCACCCATTGCACCAGCTCCGTCTATTCCTTCATCATCTTCATCAGCCTCGTATTGAACAGGTAATTGACCATACCTTCCTCGGACTGGACGGTTTCTATTGACATTTCACTGCACTGGTGCGGTAATGTGCTCAACTCTCCTTTGGTTTTGAGGATTCGGCAATTACTCATCACCCAAGTCTTCATCATTAGGCTTTTGGTGACGTACTTGTTGACCCAAATTTCATACCTTTACCTAAGCCCCGAGCAAAACGGCTAGTCTTTCTATCTCCTATTGTTCATCCATTCTCCCTATCAGCTGAGGTTCCAGATTAATTGGTAATAATGGTTCTCCAGAACTTCTTTTTTTGGTATAAACTACTAAGAACTTGCAATAGACAAAAACAACAAATAAACGTAAATCAAGGAAACATAACTAAAAGCAAATTATCCCACACAAACTTTCAGTTTGCAACCGTATTCCCCGACAACGGCACCATTTTTGATAACGCTCAAATTACACTCTTGAATGGGTCTAAGCGATCATTGTCAATATAAAACACAACTAGGTTGGGGTCGAATCCTACAGGGAATAAGGTGTGAACTCAAGTTGCTTACGATTTAATTCACTGGTAGTTTATTGTTTCTTGAAATGGGGTTTAAGTTTCGCAGATAATTGGTTATCAATTTGAATTTGATGTTTGTAACCAAGATTTTATGAAATAACCAGGATTATGTTCACTAGGTCTTACGGTACATGACAGATACTAAAATTTACTCAAGACTCTTACGGTGGTTAGGATCACAAGCTATTTTTATCGATGATATGCTCAAATGTCTCTCGACTTATTCAAGCGTCTAATTTCTTAATCCTCTCAGACTTAGGGAATCGCTATGCACTGTCCAGATTTTTCCTGAGGTTAATCAACCTTGTTACACTACTGATTATTAAATGAAACCTTTCTGAGTCCCTGTTGATAATCCACTTCCTACTGTTTATGATTTCTTTCTCAAGAAAACCAAAGTAGGTAAGTCTACAGTTTGCAACCAACAGACATAAATTATATTCTCAGAATTACCAAGAAATCCTAACACCTATTAAATCTTGAGTATTTAACACCTTATCATGACCTAACCCTAGATCCCATAATACAGGTTACAGGTGCTTAGCCACTCATGATGCAAGAAACAAGTATGAAAATTGAATTCATAACTGAAAGAATTAACTTACAATGATAAAAAAAATCAAAAGTATACTTTGAATTGAATCACAAGGAAAAGCTCCAAAATATTGGTCTTAGAGAGAGAGACAGAGAAATATCGTATCTTCTATCTTGTGGGATATGACCATCGATCCTTAGAAAACCCTAAAAACGGCATTAAATAGTTAACCCTAAATAAGGAAATAAAACTAAAGTTACAGATTTTTCTCGGAATAGATTATGGCTACCGTGATGGCCTATCAAGAGTTTGACGGCCTATAACGGACTTCGTTAGATTCTCTTTAAGTTTGGCTTTTGCTGTCTCAGGCTGATGGCGACAATGACGTCCTATGAGGAGTCTGACAGCGGATCATGGATGTCGTCAGTTCCTCTTCCATTTTGAAAATTTCTGCCTAAGGTTGACGGTGATCCTGACACCTTATCACAACTCTGATGCCTTATCACGACATGCCATCACAAACTTCTTGCAACTTCTATCTTTTGTTTAAGGTTGACGGCATACTTTGCAGCCTATCACCATGCTGACGGCATGTCATGGATGTCGTCAGCCACCCTTTGTTCTTTATGTGCTTCCGATTTCATGCTTTTTGCGTCCTTTATTTGTGGTTCCCCTTCTTCTCTACTTTTACTGCAAAATCAAAGTAAACTAATCAAAAACTACTAATGTTTCTCAAGACTTTGAAATTATTTAGAATTAAAATTTTTAAATGTGTTAGCATAGGCTCACACATCACTAAGTAGGGGGAGTAGAACAACCAATTCCTTTATCACGTGGGGATACAACCGCCCGAATATGGGTTAGCAGGTGAATACTAGCATGAACTCAAGATAAGGATAAAATAATGTAATTTAATAAAACCAAGTAAACCATCCATATTCATACAAACAATACATATAAATATAACAATTCTATGAAAGAAAATCGAGTTTAGCATGCATTTAAAACCATTAACCTAGGTATGTGTAGCTTAACCATCCTTAACTATACACAGTCTATATGTGTCTAGTGTAACCCCCTACATAGGCCCCGATGCATGTAGCCACACAAACTGGAGATACCATAAGAGTAAGAGATGTTGAAGTACCCTCACCCTCCTAATACATATGTACATTTTACTTAGAGGATTCTTGTGTACCTTATATTAGTATATAAGGTCGCCATGACCTACCCCTTATGTTGAAAAATATGATTTTCTAGTATTCATCCATTGGACTCCCACCTTCACGGTTTGCTATCACACCCTTGCCTTTATTTCCCAATTAAAACCATTTCCAACCAACCAAACCATTGTTATTAACCGAAGCTATACATAGTTGCATATTTATACCAACTATAACTTGCAAGTAATATCCCTAGCCAAACCTTTTAGAAATCAAGGGATTGCCATATCCCCATAGATTACATTATCCAATTAACTTGGGGGAGTCCCATGTACCCCACATGTATTCCATTTTTATGATTACTTGTGGATTACATTGTACCCCACAAGAATGATTGTTAAACCCAAAACCATTCCATTTTAACTATTACAAGACATTTAACTATTTAGGGTTCCATTACCAAGATTAAACCATGCATAAGTTTAATTAAAAATCCAACAATGTAGTGAAAACATTCTCATAGGCATTTTATCAATCACATTGGGGACATAGTATTTCCAAAACCAAAGCCAACCACCAAATAACCATTCCCATGCAACCAACTATACAAAACCACCATTAAAGCATATAAAATCATCATTAAAACAAGGGAAAACCATAACCAATCATTTCTAACCAAAACCCTAAGATTATATTTTAAAACCCAAAGCCATAAAATAATCAAACCTTGAAAACATTATAGAAAACCATGACTTTAGTTGGAAATAACAATGACGGAATAGTACATTCCATAAACTAAGAAGATGATGGAGAGAAATCACCAATACAAACCCTAAATTAATCCTTAAAATGAAACCCTAGATTTCGCTACCCAAGATATTTAAACAGGATTAAAGAGTCTTTTCTAAGTGTTAATGAATATAATAATAGGGTAAATAACCTCCTAAGTAAGTTAAAAGTCATGAGTCCTTATAAGGTTAAGTAGGGAAATGCCTAGATTACCCTTACTTAAACTTTACCAAAATCCCACTAGAGGGATACGACTATCCATACTAGTGGTACCCTACAATACGAGTAGTAACCATTACTCGTACCCAAGGACATATCCCTTGGACCCAACACTGTCCAAGGTATGACTCACAATAAATAATGTAATATCCAAGTATACGACTAGTACCCATGATTTATACCCTTAGCAGAATAAAATCTCAAGAGGATTGAACACGAACCACCATACAAGTCCATGGTATGACTCTTAACCTGGCTTATGGATCTTGGTGATCCACTCGTACTTAGATCCAACTTAAGCTACCAAGTCTAAGATTTAGTGAAGTAACTAAAAAACCCGTATCCATCGATATAACTTATACCATCCAAGTCGTATCATTTCCATCATCTAAATCCAACCAATCAACCAATATTGGTCAGTATACGACTAACCCATCCGCTCGTATCCTAGTGTATGAGTCATTTTCCCTAGTTGTATCCTATCTAGAGACCAAAAATCTAGGAAGTTTTCTAAGGTGTAGAAACCTAAGGTATTTTAGTATCAAAGACTACGTTAGGCGTCATTGGGTGTAAAAATGAGTCATGTCAGGTAGAGTCTTATTTTTAGGTATGTAGTAAGCCACACTTATAACGGAGAGGCTATGGGGCATTTTTGAATGTTTCCCTTTCTTATTGATCTATTTACAGTTATAGAATCTAAGGACTAGAATCTCCTCTAATTCTTATTTGTTTGTTTTTAGATCATGCTTCCCAGAAGATTTGATCCTCATAGAAACTCTTTTATCCCATCTGAGTACAATGTGGATAGAACTTGTCCAACTCTAGTAGTTCAGAACGATCGAAGGTTACTGCTTCTGATTGCCCTGATGGAGCTCCACTGATTCCCCTATCCCTCTCAAGCACATTAATTTAATGCGTGTAATGTTGAGTTTCACCAGTTAATTCATTTGCTTTCCTAGTTGGTGGACTCTTATACTGAGTGTGTTGCTTTTGTTGCTCCATTATCTGAGGCCACTAGAGTTGGCCAATTCATGAGGTTGAGTCCTCCTATTTTCACTAGTTCTTAAGTTAAAGAATATCCTAAAAATATTATTAATGAAATGGAAAAAATCTTTCGTGTGATACATACTACTGATGTGGAGGGTTTAGAGTTTGCTACTTATTAGTTGAAGGATGAAGCATACCAATGGTATGAAGAGAAGGAAAATTCTAGCAGTGATGATGCAGAATATGCCTAGTGGGATGATTTTTCTAGTTCTTTCCTTGTTCATTTCTTTCCTCAAAATTTGAGGGAGGTAAAGGCCAAGTAGTTTATGAACTTGAAATAAGGTAGGATGTTAGTAAACGAGTATGACTTCAAGTTTCATCAGCTGTCACATTATGATCCGGAATTGGTATCTAGCATAATGGCTTGAATAAAGAAGTTTGCTTCGAGGTTGTCCTGTGAGTAGATCTTCAAGAGCAATGCTACCTTGTTGAAAAAGGATATGGACATCTCTATATTTGTGTTGCATAAAACACAAGTGGAAAAAAGAGAAGAAGAAGAAAGCAAAGATGAATGAAAGACAGAGTAAGAAGGTTTACTATTGAAATAGGGTGTAGATCAGCAGAAAAGTTATAGAGATGGGGGAAGTGGTCTAAAAATAAGTGGGGTAATTTTGGTTCCTAATCTACTTTTAGTGATCCCTACCTAAAGCCATTAGGTAATCATCGTTCTCAGCATGATAGTGGATTTAAAGCACGAGGAGCCCAGTCGTAGGATAGTGGGACTCAGTTAGCTCTGTCATATCCTCGTTGTAGATTTTTTGGTCAGGTGCATCATGGTTTTAGCAATAAAGGTAGGAATAAGTTCTTTAAATATGGTTAGACTGGTGATGTACAAAGGAATCTCTAATCTAAGATTGCTTCTGGGTAAATAAGATTCCTATTGCTACTTCATTCGCTCCTGCACTAAAAGGTACTACTTCTACTTCTAGATTCTACACTGGTCAGAACCGTCTATATGCTCTTGCCACTCGCCAAGATTCTAAGGCATCCACCAATGTCGTTACTGGTATACTTTAACTCTTTTCTCGTGATGTAAATTGTCTAGTTGATCCCAGGTCTACTTTTTCGTAAGTGACCCCTTATGTAGCTAACTATTTTAGTTTTGATCCTGAGTGTATTTCTAATCCTTTTTTTTGTCTACCCTTGTAGGTGACTCCATTTTGGTTAAAAGAATTTATATAGGTTGTTTGCTATCATTCTATGGTACAGAGACCTTCATAGATCTGACAGAGTTAGGGATGGATTAGTTGTAATCGGCTATGCATCTCTTGATTGTCGGACCCAAAGGTTCAGTTTCCATTCCCCAAATAAGTCAGCGCATTGGGAAAGTAGTTCCCTATAGCCTAAGGGAAGGTTTATTTCGTATCATAGAGCACAAAAATTTGTTTCTAAAGGGTGCCTGTATCACTTAGTACATGTTAAGGATTTTAGATCCGAGGGTTCTTCTATACAGACTGTCCTTATGGTCTGTGAATTTCCTGAGGTATTTCCTGATAATCTACCTGGTTTACCTCCCAATAAGTGAATTGATTTTGGAATTGATCTTCTTCCAAACACTCATCCTATTTCTATGTTTACTTATAGATTGGCTCTAACCGAGTTGAAGGAACTCAAGAAGTAGTTAAAAAATATTTTAGATAAGGGTTCTATCTGCTCTAGTGTGTCTTCATAGGGTGCCCATGTTCTTTTTCTACATAAAAAAGATGGTTCCCTTTAGATGTATATTGATTACTTCCAATTGAATAAAGTAACCATGAAGAATAAACATCCTCTTTCGATGATTGATGATCTATTTAATTATCTTCAAGGTGCTAAGTTCTTTTCTAAGATTGATCTTTAGTCTGGGTGACATCAGTTGAAGATTAGGGAAGCAAATATCCCTAAGACTTCTTTCCAAATGTAGTATGGTTACTTTGAATTTTTGGTGATGCCTTTTGAGTAGACTAATGCTCCCGCAACATTTATGAATCTTATGAATCGAGTTTTATGTCAGTTATTGGACTTTTTTGCCATTGTCTTTATTAATGATATTTTGGTGTATTTTAAGAGCGAGGTCGATCAAGATGATCACCTCCACCTTGTGTTGCAGACCCTAAAGAATCAGTGTCTTTATGAAAATTTCTCTGAGTGTGAGTTCTAGTTGAATGTTGTGACTTATTTGGGTTATGTTATTTCTGGTGAAAGGATCATGGTGTATCCACAGAAGGTTGCGCTGGTTAATAAGTTTCCTAGACCTACGACTCCAACTAACATTCGAAGCTTCTCGGGTTTAGCCGATTATCATAAAAGTTTTGTGTAGAGTTTCTCTTCTATTACTACTACATTGACTAAGTTGAACCAGAAAAAGGTAAAGTTCTTGTCATCTGATGCTTATAAGGGTAGTTTTAAAAATCTTAAGGATAAGTTGATTTCGGCTTTGGTCTTGACTGTACCTAAGGTCACTGATGGTTTTGTTGTCTATTATGATGCATCCCAGGTAGGATTAGGTTGTGTGTTGATGCAGCATGGAAAGGTGGTTGCTTATGCTTTTAGGCAGTTAAAAGTTCATGAGAAGAATTATTCGACCCGTGATTTAGAATTGTTAGTTATGGTGTTTGCATTAAATATCTGGAGGAATTATTTGTATGGGGTCCATATTGATATTTATTCATATCATAAGAGCCTGCAATATGTGTTCACTCAAAAAAAATTGAATCTCAGGAAAAGAAGGTGGATTGAGTTGCTAAAGGACTATGACATGAGTCTCTACAATCATCCAGGTAAAGATAATATGGTTGTTGATGCTCTTAGCAGGTTTTTTATGGGAAGTTTGTCCAATGTAGATGAGGATAATCGGGATTTAGTGAAGGATGTTCATCATTCAGCTAATCTCAAAGTTTATCTCTTGGATTCTGAGGATAGTGGTGTGATTGTTCAAGAGGTGGAAAGGTCATGTCTTGGTGCTGAAGCTAAGGAGAACAAGTGTTGCATCCTATTCTGATGCAAATCCAGAATGAAGTAGGTAGGTAGAAATTAATGGTTTTCGATATTGGTGGTGATGGTATCGCTAGGAACCAAGGTATACTATGTGTTCACGATGTTGATGGGTTGTAAGGAAGAATTTTGGCCGAAGATCTTGAGTCTTATTATACTATTCATCCTGGTTTGATAAAAATGTATTATGATCTTAAAGAGATTTATTGATGGAATAAATCTCTTTAAGATCATAATACATTTTCATCAAACCAGGATGAATAGTATAATAAGACTCAAGATCTTGTGTTAGCAAGTTAAGGTAGAGCACTTGTGGCTTGGTGGGTTGACTCAAGAGATTGAGTTACCAGTGTAGAAATGGGAGATACTTAATTTAGATTTTGTTATAGTCTTTCGTAATCTCGCCAGTAATTTGATTTGATTTGGGTCATGTAGATAGGATGACTAAGTATTCTCACTTCTCGCCAGTAAGGACTAATTTCTATTTTGAAGATTATGCCAAGTTGTTCATTGAGGAGATTGTAAAGTTTCATGGTACTCAAGTTTCAATCATATTTGATTGGGTTACTCAATTTTCATCTCACTTTAGGAGGTTGGTCCAACGAGGTTTGAGGACTAAAGTTACCCTTAGCACAGCTTTCCGCCCGCAGATGGATGAGCAAGAGGAAAGGACAATTTAGGTCTTGGAATATATACTTTGGGCTTGTTGTTTTTATTTTTGTGGTAGTTGGGTTGACCACTTGACTCTCATAAAATTCACCTACAATAACAGTTATCACTCTAGCACTAGTATGGCTCAATTTGAGGCCTTACAAGGTAGGAGGTATAGATCTCCTATTGGGTGGTTTAAGGTTGGTAAGAATAAGTTATTTTGTCCTGATTTGTTTAACCAAGCCATGAAAAAGGTAAAGGTGATTTGAGAGAGACTTAAGGCCACCCAATGTCGCCAAGAATCCTACGCGGATGTAAGGCAAAGAGAATTAGAGTTTAGTGTTTGTGATTGGGTGTGTCTGAAGGTGTCCCCCATAAAGGGAGTGATGAATTTTCATAAGAAGAGAAAGTTTAGTCCCTGTTATGTTGGTCCATATTTGGTTTTGAAAAGGGTTTGTAATGTTGAATATGAATTGGAGATGCCTTCTAGTTTGAGCTCCATTCTCCTGGTGTTTCATGTTTCGGTGTTGAGAAAGTACGTGGGTAATCCTTCAATGGTTGTTCCCTTGGAGAAGGTGAGTATTTCTTATTCCTTGTCCTATGAGGAGGTCCCGTTTGAGATTTTAGATTGCCAAGTATGTCAGTAGCAGACCAAGGAAGTGGCTTTGGTAAAGGTTCTTTAGAGGAACCAAAAGGTTGATAAAGCTACTTGGGAAGCCGATGAAAAAATGAAGTTCAAGTATCCATTCTTGTTCGTCATTCTGGATAATCATGCTTGAGGTATATGTATTTCTTAACATTTTTGTTTTCTGACTTTGTTAAAAGAAATGGTGATTTCTTTGGCATCTTTGTTAATAGTCTTTGATAAAGGTAAGAGTAGGGGTATGTGAAGTCAAATCGTGCTAATAAATGAATTGTCTTATCATTTGAGGATGAATGATACAATGTGGGAGTATGTAACACCTTGGGTTTTTTCGTTCTTAAAAATTATTCGAGTTTTGAGTTTTTTTCCCTAGGAATGACTCAGCTGACAAGTCGTAATGTGTCTTGACGAGTTTTGTGACCCTAGTAGTAAGGTTTCTAGTGAATGGTTCTTGAGTTACTCTCCTGAGTACGACTTAGGGGTACAAATCATAGGGAGTTTTGATATGTCCTATGGACCCAATCGTAACCAAATCATATATTAAGTGGCTAAGTTCTGATCTGAGTACGAGTGGCTCACTATGATCCATAAGGACTTATTGTGAGTCATTGAGTGCAAATCATAGGATGTCAAATGTACACCAAATAGGGTTCTATGATGACTACGACTGGATCCTATGAGTTGTAGGGTCCCATTACGAGTGGTAACCATTGAGTTTTAGGGTCAATAGTGTGTGGGGGTCCTGGAAACTATCTTCGCTATGACTCAGTGTGACATGTCCTAGAGTGACTTGTAATCCTTGATGACAATTTTCAATCTTTTTCATTAAGACCAGTTGGTACATTTCACCTCTACCCCAAATATAACCCATGACTTAAACCCCTAATAGGGACCCCTTTAACATTTTTAACTCACTTAGAACAAGTCCCAAAGCTCTCTTTAATTCTCTTAAGCAACCATACTTAGGATTTCCAAGAAGTTGGTCATCGAAGGGCTCAAGGGTTGGATTCTTTCTGTAAAACTTATTATTTTGGGCATTTTACTCTTCCCTCATTGTTAAATTGTTCGAAGCATGTGGTTTAAAGTATTGTTCTAGAGATATTTATGTTGATTTTGGAAACATTGGTTGAGGGTTCTTGTGTAACTATCATTTATGTAATGTTTCATGTCTATCCCTACCTAGGTTAAGTTTAAATGGAGGTTTTAAAGTAAATTTGATGCATGGGAACTATGAATGAACTAGGGATTGTGATTTCCCAAAATTTGTGACTTTTGAAGTTATTATGACCCCAACCTCATATTTTGAAATTGTTTTATAATTATGAGAAATGTGGGAATTTGTAAAATTGAACTATTCTTGAAGTATTACATTATGATTTTGAATTGAACCATGTGGGTTTGTGTTTTCATAAGTTATTGCATAATTGAACATAGGGGATTGTTAATTCCCCCAAGGGATGTAATTGTTTTTGGCATGTTGTTGTCACCTTGCAACTATAGTTGGTATGACGATACAACAATGTATACCTTAATGTTAAATATGGTTCAATGAATGGTAATGTGTGATGAATGTTTTAAATTGGGCTTTAATGGGGGTTGTGTAACTGAGTCTAAAAGGGAAGGTCTGAGTGACTGATAAAGGAAACCGCCTTTACTGATGCAAGGGTCAAAGTAATCTGGGAGGCTTGATTCCCCCTAATTATTATTACATTATTAGGGAGGTTAGATTGCCCCGCACATCATTACATGATCTGGTGCTTAAGTCACCTTAATATATGATTGGGTGGTTCACTCGTGCATATACATGATACTAATCTTTGATTCATGTAGCTACACAAAATGGGGCCCAACCAGGGGGTGAGAAATGGGGACTATATAGCCCGTGGGTACATGTTATGACGATTGAGCTACACAATCTAGGCAAAAGTTTTTAAGTGCATGTTTAGACTTGTTCCCTATCCCGGCATGTAAAGTGTATATATGTATATGCTAGCGCTCTAACAACTAACCGTCTTCAAATATTATATCCCCACACAATGCAGGAATTGGCCATACTTCTACTCCTTCTTCTCATAGATTAGGATTCGGGATCAACTCGTGAGTTAACATTACAGTGATGAGTTTCCATACAACGGAAGTCTACATTTCATGTTTTTGTCTCTTAAGTCTCATACTTTTTATACTTTTCATTACTTCTCTACTTTTTCCTTAATTTTTCATTGATTTTATTTTGTACTTATTTTGTTGTCTTAAAGTTTATTTTCATAATTTTAAAGTAATTTACATAACTAAACTACTTTAAATTATTACTTTTCTCACTGTTTTAGATCTGTCCCCCAATTGGTATCAGAGCCAAGTTGTCCTAGGAGGGAGTATGAGTATAAGTAGGAGCGTCTAGGGGTGGCTAGATTGTTACGCTGTCCTAGAGCCGGTTGAAATTAGTGTTACTCTTGGAATAATCTTTTCTCTTGTTAGTAGTTACTGTTGTTCTTCCTTTATGTTCATAGTTTTATTCCTTAAGTTGGGTAGCCATTTAATATCAGCTTAGACGCTCGTAAACCTTGAATTTTTTGTTGAATTAGCTCTGAGTATGTGGTGAAAAATAGAGCCGGTCCCGGAAGGTATTCCCGTGGCCAAGCCTATAGGAATAAATTAAAAGAATAATAGAAGAAGAAAGACTAGTAATTACTACGGAGAAATTATTATTATAGAGTAAAATCCAAAGTAGATTTTGGTCATAGGATAGTGTTTTTCCCTTATCTGCAAAAATCCTAATGAATACTCCAACCAAACAAAACATAATAACTAGTGTTAATATTTCTGCTACCTCTACTAAAACAACTAAAGTAGAAAGTGATTTACCGAACTGAAATACTCCAAAAGAAAGTTTTAATAGAGTTGATAAAACCGGACACTTTGATTTAATAAAGTATTATAATAGTAAAACTTTTGAATCTACTTCCGCAATTAATAGAAACATTGAGACGAATAAATTATTAGCAGTTGATGATAATAGATACAGAAAAAATTACAAGTTTCTTTACATAGGTCTTGTTCAAGTAGAAGTTAAACCATTATATAAATTAGGTTTAGATGTTCCTATATCTCTACTTATAAGAGATATAGGTTATTAAACTTTGATGATTTATTATTAGCAATATTACAAAGTAACCTCGCTAATGGCCTGGTATACTTTAATTGTTATCCTAATTTTTTTATAGATATTAATGACAAAAATATTATAGATACCTTAACTTTAAATATTAAAATAAAAGACTTGAATAGTAAGGAAAATACTAGAGAAATAGCAATAATATATAGAGTATATTATAGATTAATGAAAACAACCTTAGCCCCTAAGGCTAAAAAAGTTAGTAAAAAAAGAGCTACCATGTTTATGGAAGCTAATCATTATCATAATAATACTTTTGTCCAAAAATTGATAAAATGGGATGATGTATTGATAAAATATAATTGGCATTTCGAATCCATAACGGATCCAGAAATTGAAGAAGAAAATTCAAACATTGAACAAGTTATACAATATCCAGATGGATCTATAGACTTACAATTTTTAAGATCCCAGTGTTTTAATTAAGCATCTTCAAGTAGAAGAATGTCATTTTCCATACCATCAGTCTCCAAATTTGTTGAAGAAAGGGAAGTATCATTAGAAGATATTGAAAGATAATTAAAAAGAGTAGGTTTCTCAAAAATTATTCCCAAAGTAGAATAAGAATCTAGAAATATAAAGACTAAAAATCAGTTATTCTCACTGCTAGTGAAATGCTAGGAGTAAAAGATTCTTTATGCATGATTACGTCAGATGAAGTATTGACCCGATTTTTCATATTTAGATAAATTATGAAATAGCCTAAAAAATTCTATTAAAATGGAATGGTATAAACAAAGATATTCATTAAAAGAAAGATATTCTTTTAGTGAAAAAATGGTTCAATAATATGAAAAGATTAAGATGTAGTATTGAATTATTTGAGTGGTTTGAAATTACAGGAAAATTAGATGATCAAAATGAATCTTTAAATATGATTATTAATAAATGGTATACTAGTGATAAATTTATAGAATCATTAATTCAATTGTTAGAAAAAATTGGTCTACCAGTAGATAGTAGAATAATTACTGCTTTACCCTTTAAATTAGATATAATAGATACTAAAGGTGATCCTAAAAATAAGGATATATATAGAATACTTCAATAAAATAATTACATAAACCAACTACTACATATAGTTTCTAAACAGATTCTCAAAGCCGAGAATAAATCAACTTTTAAAGATAAACCAAGTTCTTCTCATCATGATAAAAAGTTGGAAACTCACCCAATATTTAATTCACCCAATTTCTCAAAAGATAAATTTCCTAAATTTGAAGAAAAGTTTGAAGTAACAGATGATATTTTAAAAAAAATTAATGAAACATTAAAATCTAAATTAAAAGTGTCAAATGATAAGATTATAAGAATTTTATCAAAAAAGAACGATAATGAAATTAACAAACTATGTTCTAAATATTCAGTAAAAAGAAATTATTATAAAAAAGTTGACTTCTTTGGATATCCTGTATGAAGAAAATGAATTTTTATCTCATACTTCATATTGTGGAAGAGAAATTGCCGAATGAAATATAGATGGATTAGCAGAACATCAAATATATAATAAACTACATGAAATAGGAATGGCCATTATGGCATATAAAATAAACCAAAAAGACAGATAAACAAGTAGCTACTATGCTTATATCAGGATTTACATGAACTATAAAATATTGGTCGGATTACTATCTCACAAATAATAATAGGCAAAGCATATTAAATGCTACAACTATTACTCAATCTATTAAGACTAAGTCAATAGGATAAACAGTTGAAAATCAAGTCTCAGAAGATGCTACCGCCACTTTAATTTATTGTATAGATAAATATTTTATAAGAGAACCTCAACTTTTTCAAGATAGAATCTTAGAAATATTATTATATTTATCTTGTCCAAAGTTAGATGATTTTAGATGATATAAAGATTATTTTCTCAACAAATTCATAGTTAGAGAAGATTGTAATCATGATTATTGGAAAGAAAAATTTATAAGTGGTTTACCAACATTATTTGCAGAAAAGGTTAGAACAAAATTAAAAGATAGATTTGAGGAAAAATACCTTATTGTCATTTAACTTATGGTGATATTATAAGATTTATAAATGTTACAGAACTAGCATTATGTACTGATATTACAACAACAACATACTCAGTGTATTCCCACCTAGTGGGGTCTGGGGAGGGTAGAGTGTACAAATATTAAACTTAAAAATCAGTTAAAAAGAGATAGTAAAATAACTAGAAATGAGCTTGGAAGCTTTTGTCAAGATTTTGGATAAATGAAATTTCAGCCCCTTCAAAGGAAGAGACCAAGAGGATAAAAAGAAAACATAAAAATTATAACGATAAATCTGAAAATATCATTATTATAAAAAATAATTTAAAAGATCAAAAAATCTTTTAAAGGTGAATATAAAACCAATAATGAAACATGTTGGAACTACGGAAAATAGGTCATAAGGCTAAAGATTGTCGTGTTCTAAATAAAAAGAATGACAAGATAAATATGTTAGAATTAGGAAACAAAGTTAAAGATAAATTATATGCAATTCTAGATGAAAATGAAAATAGTTTTTCTTTTGAAGAAAGTCTCAGTGATGATAATCATCTTAATGTAGAATTTAGATAATAGTGAATCTGAAATTCAAGAGGGGGGGTGGTGAATTGAAATTTTCTTCTGTGAGTCAACTACTGACCCTTCACAGTCGACTCGCCTGCAGATTAAAAAACTTCTCAAACATATTAAATTAAAAATAATTAAGTGAGAAAGTAACAAAAAAGTAAAGTAATGAAACAAAGATTTATCTTGGTTTGGCACATAAATGTAGTCCCTACGTCTAGTCCCCTTGGGTTTCAAAGATTCCTTGGATCATTGAAAGATTGTCTCTAGTACAATGATAGAAAACAAGTTCTAAAGACTTATTTTGCACTTCAGATCTTGTGACACAGCTTCGGTTGATGTTAGAAAGTTGACTCGATCCTACTCTTTACATAACAATTTTAAACTAAAGTTATAGAGATTTATAAGACTAGGAATGAGACACTTTGAACTTTCTCCGTAAAGTTGCGTGAGAAGTGTCTGTCTTCGGTCATCTTCTTTTATAGTCTTCGACTGCTACTCTTTATAAGGAAACCTAAGAGATTTTTTTCTCCATCAAGGATTTAAATGGATACCTTGATTGGGGAATGTAGCCATTTGATATGTCCATATCAAATATATCCATATAGGCTTTGGATCACGTCCATATCAGATATGTATATGATCTATCTTTTATTTTTAGTCTTGATGTCCATGTGACGGTTGTGTCCTTCCTTCTTTCATTTATATATTGATTGATCTATTTTTTTGTGTTTCTAGGATGGTGGTTCTCCTTCAATTTCAAAGATATTTGATTAACTTCCTTTCCATGCTTGTTTGAGTGTCGTGATCTTCTAGTGATTGGATATCCTTCCATTCTAGAGCCATCTTCCTTTATTAGTGATCATCAATATCCTTCAATGATTGACTTGTTAGTTTATCATAATTAAAATATAGACTTTGGAGGTTAACAATCTCTCCTTTTTGGTGATGACAAACATAAGTAAATATCAGTTGACTTCTCTGTCAGTCAGCTTGCTGCCATGACTTTGTAAGCATCAGTTGACTTTGTTGCCCTAACTTGAGAGTATCTTTGTTTTTTAATATTGTTGAATTATCAGTCAACCTTCAAATTCGACTGTCGACTTCTCTTGATTGATAGGTTCTTCCCTTCCTATCTTTCTCCCCTTTTTGGCCTAATAAAAAGGAATAAAAAGCAAAAAAAATAGCACACACAGACAGATCATCAGACAATCTATAGAGACAAAGGCAGTAGGTAACCTTGGATAGTTATAACTAAGCATAACAAAGGAAATTGTCAGATAGTAAAAGTATCTTTACAACCTAAAAGCATAAGGGACATGACCCCCTTTTGAAAAAAAAAGTTCATAATTCATCGTTTCGCCAGAAAGTAGGTGAGAGTGTTATGGATGTTTTAAAAGAACTTTCCATAAGATTTTTCAACGTTCTTACAAAAGAAAAAGTAGGAATTTTTAACACTGACAACCAGATCATCGTTTGAGGAAAATACTTGGGATTTCAAAGACTCCATGAAAGAGAGCACTCGAGATAACATCTTGACTCCTTCTTGTTTGAGCCTATTAATTCCCAGCTGGACCACGCTTATATTGGAGCTTGTACTTTTTCCAAGGTCCAAGAGCTTGGCAGTAGACTCTTGGAGTTGCATGATACCTTTCTCGATAGCTTTGAACCTTTACTTTAATTCTTCAAGTTCCTTCATCAAGGAGATAAAGGGGTTAGAGACATACTTACTTACCTTTGGAGGCTCGTCCTTCGCATTAGCAGGATCCTTCTTGCACTACTCATCTTCTACCTGGACATCTACAGGGGGTAGGTAGAGAGAATGATGGAGTAAAACAAGAGGATTTGGGTGATAAGCACTTCGTATGGTAAACTGGCAAAAGCATTAGATTCTCTTCCACTCTAAAGCATCTCCCATATCCAAGTTTCCTAATTTATTTTGATCTTCTTGACCAGATAGTATAGAACAAAGACATCAGGAAAAGTAATGTTGCTTAGAGATCCTTTTCTAGGAATCAGAGTGGTGGCAACAATATAGGGAATAATACTATATTTGAAATAGAGACACAAGGGACCAAAGTTGGTTGACATACAGTCAAAATTAGATAAAATATTTTTGGCTTCCTCAAAGCCTACTACGAAGTCCTTAGACCAGTTATTGTTCATGAAGGGTACCACACAAGAGAACTTGGTGTCAAAAACATTTTCAAACAGAAATTTATTCAAGACAATTCTTGTGCCAAACACAAGGGTCTCAAATTCGCCAATATATGGGAAAATTCAAAGATTAGCATAAAACATGTAAACGATGTCTTCATACACTAAAAGTTCACAGAGCCAAAACAACAGAGATAGATCTTGAAATTTAAAAAATGGCTAAAATTGTATAAGGCATCTTTAAGTTGGCTGAGATTGATGATATGGACAAGAACAATTGAGAAATTTTTCAAAAAGAGAAATATTTATTTGTGAAAATTCATCCAGAATTGGTGCATCTCATCTGGAGGGAGAAAGTTAGAGGGATTTGAACGGGTTTTCTTTGACGAAAAGACAGGTCTGGGAGAGGGTCACCGTATCTTGAGAATAATGGAATGAGATGAGGACTCATCAGAGTATTCTAAAGGATGAATAGGACCTTCAAAGAAGATTCTAGAAACACTGACCATTAATCAGGTTTTTGATATGAGAGAGAGAAAGGACTAGATTAAAAAGAGTAGAAAGAATGAGATGAAGAGTCGGTTAAGAGAACATGTGAAGGTTACTATTTATAAGGTATAGGAATGGAGAAGTAAAGAGATGTGAAGTGAAAGAGAACTGATGGAAAAGAAGGGACGTAGAATGGGGAAGAGTGGGGGAGGCAGGGGTGGCGTGGGAAATAGAAAAATAATGATGACACCTTTAAAAAAATTGGTAAAATAGGTAAAATTGGACTAAGTAAAAAAATATTGTGATCAAAATATGACCCATAAGTCATTAATGTTTAATCCTTTTAGAAGACTTTTCTTCAAAAAAATATTGTACTATGTAAAATGATTTGTGTCCAAAAATATGACTAAAAAATTATTCATACCAAATCTTTTTCTAGGAAATCAAGATTTTTTTTTTGACAGGGATTCATTTTTTTGATCAGGGATAGAAAATACTTAATGCTAACATAGAACAATAAAATAGATTAATGTACACCATTATCATTTTGCCCTAAATACACAGAACAATTAAATAGCATTATCACACATTCTAGAAAAATCTCAAGAGATAGATTGACATCATGTAGTTGAGTAGGATTCAGATAATTTAAGTACAACAGCTTCCAAGAGTTGTGAATATAGCTCCAGTTCTTTGAGAATCAACTAAAGTTTGTTTCCTTCTAACCCAAGAGTTTGGAACATTACTCATGAGACGAAGATTTCATCAGAATGGTAAAAAATATCTCAAGAAAATATTAGAATTATAAGGAATAATGTTAAAACATGTAGAAAATACATAGAAATTTTTAAAACATAGAGAATTTGCCTCCCTTTTAAGAAGGTTTTAAAACAGATTTTCAAATTTTGGAGATTGTTTCCCGAAAATCTCTTAAAAATTTAGGTAGCTTAAAACATTTGAGAGTATCATCAGATAGAGAAAACTAGTATATAATTATTACCTTGTTAGGGATTTTATTGATATAACTACCCTCTACCTTTATTTCTACTTGAAGAGTCGGCTCTGAAGAAGGCATAGCCGACTCTGGTGACATTGCCTTCGGCATTGTCACTAAAACTGATAGTTTTTTAACTATATTCTTTATAGAAAAATGAGACCTTTTTCTTTCCAGGTATACTTCTATAACATCCTCTATCAATCCCTCCCTTTATAAACTTTTACGGACATGTTCCTACAAAATAAGAAGATTAATTCTGCTTAGGTACCTAAGTGGTCTTGGGTCCTTGCAGGTGAGATGTACTTCCTTTGGGTTTACATACCCAAACACTTTTAGGCTTATGCCTACAACTATAGGATTTTTACCCTCTCTATCCATAAATAAAACAAATGGGCCCTTGATAAGAGAAATAGTTCTTAGCTTATTTAAATGATCCTGTTGAGAACTCGAATAGTTTTTAAAAGAGTTTGATCTTATGATAATATGGCTTGGGTATTCCTTAAAATTATTTAATTTTATTTTTGTATCATCAATCTCTTCATAAAGTAGTTTAATTTCAATTTGACATGCTTCAATTTCTGTTTGCCAATTTCGTCGTTCCTCTTCGAGTTTTTGTTTAACTTGACCTTCGAAACTTTTCTTCTCTCAGGAGAGGTTTTTATACTAATATATAACATTTTGAAGTTTGTCAGTAATCATATCTAAGGTAGATTTAAGAGTTTTACAATTATGGTAATTGTGTAGTCTTACCTCACTGGATTCACCTATTACCATAAAGTACATGTTTACGGCTTCTACTTCTTCTTTTGTTTCATCTTCATCACTCCAAGATCCAAAGTTTTGATTCTTCTAGATGTTCTTCTTTAAATTTCTGGACAATTCTTTTTGAAGTGACCAGGTTTTCCACAGTAGTAGCAGCGCTCGTTATTTTTTATGGAATTGTTGTTTTTTCCTCCTTGGGATCTTTGTTGTCTCTATCTCGTGATCTAACTTACCCTACGGTTGATGAAGTCCATTCCTTATCTATTAGAATCTTCCCAAATGTCCTCCTTACCGGTTGGAGTAGCATTGAAGGCTACTGGTTTCTTCTTTTCATCTTTGTGAAACTTGTTGATATAATTTCTCATATGCAATAAGATTACCTCACAGTTCATCATATTTCATGTTATGAAGATCTCCGTCTTCCAAAATGGCAACCTTGGTTTCCCAAGTTTTTTAGAGACTTCAGACCAGCTTCTAGAATTGCATGCTGTGAGGATAATTATCCCAGTGATTTTAGTTCGCATATGATTTTACTGAATCTAGTGAACATTATTTCAATATCCTCATTTTCCTCCATTTTGAATAACTCGTATTCATTGACAAGAGCAGCAACTTTTGACTTCTTGACTTTAGTGGTTACTTCATAGGTTACCTCTAGTTTGTCCCACATTTCTTTTGTTGTTTCACATGTTGAAATCTTATTGTATTCTTTTCCGCTAACTGTACACAAAAACAACCTTATAGTACGTGTGTTAGTTCGAATTACCTCTTGCAATTATTTGGTGTCCTCAAAGCTTTCAAGGTCTTTTATGTCAGAACTTCTAGATTGTTTATCATTTCTCCTTAAGTTCTGGAATCAGGTTTGGACCTTTCTTGATTACAAACCAGGCTTGGAAGTCGTTCAATTAGAAAAATATCTTGAACCTATTCTTCCAGTAAGAGTAATGTTGTTCATTAAAGTATGGTGGTCTTGTGGAGGAGTGACCATCCTGAAGGATAGCAACAGGAATCTAATAATTAGCCCTTTTATCTTTGCTCACATGCAGTTAAGCAATGCTATCTGTGAGACCTGCTCTGACACCAATTAAAATTCAAGGGGGGATTAAATTTTCTTCTATGATTCGACTACTAACCCTACACAGTGAACTCGCTTGCAGATCAGAACACTTCTTAAATAGATTAAATTGAAAATAGTTAAAAAAGAAAGTAACAAAAACAAAAGTAGTGACGCAAAGATTTATCCTAGTTCGGAATACCATTGTAGTGCCTAGGTCCAGTCCCCTTAGGTTTCAACATTTTCTTAGATCATTGAAAGATTGGATCGAGTACAATGAGAGCAACCAAGTTAGGAAGATTTATTTTTCTCTTCAGATCTTGTGACATAACTTCAGTTGATTTTACAAAGTTGACTCGATCCTACTCTGTATATAACAATTGTAAACTAAAGTTATAGAGCTTTGTAAGACTAAGAATGCGACACTTTGAATTTTCTCGTTGAAGTTGCGTGAGAAGTGTCTATCTTTGGTATTCTTCTTTTATAGTCTTCGACTGCTACTTTTCATAAGGAAACCCAAGAGATATCTTCTTAATAAATGATTTAAATTGATTCCTTGATTGAGGAATATAGCCATTTGATATGTACATATAAGATAAATCCATATACGTCTTTGGATCATGTCTATATAAGATATGTCCATGATCTATCTTTCTTTCTTAGTCTTGATATCCATGTGACGGTTGTGTCCTTTTTTGGTTTAGATCCTGATTGATTTCCTGCTTGATCTATTCTGTCATGTTTCTGGGATGGTGATTCTCTTTACATTTCAAATATATTTGATTAATTCTCTTGCCATAATTGTTTGAGTGTCGTGATATTCTTGTGATTGGATCTCCTTCCATTTCTAGAGCCAACTTTTTTTATCAGTGGTCTTCAATATCCTATGAGGATACACTTGTTAGTTTGTCATTATTAAAATATTAACTTTGGAGGCAAACAAAATCAACAGACCGTTGTAATTGTAGTAGTGCAATTTTTACTTGCGATAGTCACTCTATAAATGTTATCACCAATAGTAATAAAGAAAAAAAGGTCTTATTTGACATGATTGATCATTTAGAAGACCCAACTCTTAGGAGAAAATATTTAATATCCTTAAAGGATATTGTTCTTAATCATCAGGTTGATAAAGAAACTATTGAAGCCTTTAATATGAAAAATGTATTAAATAAATTTAAAGAAGATAAGTTTGAAAAAATAATACAGGATCTTCAAGCAGAATTAGTATACATAAAAGAAGAAGTTAGAAAAGTTAAACAAAGACTTAACGATCTAAAAACAGAATTATATGTTAAAAATATACTAAAAGATTTAACATCTAACGAAGACCCCAAATCCTATCAATTTAAGCTTGGTGAAACATCAGGAGTAAAAAGTGATAATAGAGAAATAGAGTCTCTAGAAATATAATCTCTAGAGAAACCTCCTATAAATAAATTAGGAATTAATACAATTACAGTAGTTAAAGCACAAAGTTACCATATACCAATTACTATAGTTATCAATAAAGATTATAAAATTCATAAGATTATATTATTTGATACTGGTGCTGATGAATACTGCGTTATAGAATAATTAATTCCTTTAGAGTACCTAAAAAATGGTGCTACACACTTTTTCTTCACACCAGGAGAAAGATTAAAAAAAATTATAAACTCTCCAAAGCACATATTTGCAATGACAAAGTTTGTTTTATTAATGATTTTGTAATAACTAATGATATTAATGAAGAGTTAATATTAGGAATTCCTTTTATAACTCAAATAAAACCTTATGTTGCTAAGCTAGATGGCATCCACGCCATTATTTTAAGAAAAAGAATTATTTTCCCCTATCTAAACTGTATATCAAAAGAAGAAAGTGATTTTATAAAAGATCAAACTATCTTTAGGATAAACTGTCTAAAGAGTCAAATAAATATTAAAAAACTAGAATTTTCTCTAGAGAAAGGTAGCAATCCACAAAGAGTCATACAACGAGAAGTTTGTTCTAATGAAGCTTAGTTCCAAAGGTTCCTAGGAAATCTCAACTATGTCGTAAATCTTATATTCTTATTATTAGATAGGTTTGTAGGATTCATCTTAAGAAAATTTCAATCTAGTAGGGATTAGGACAAACTAATTTGTTATTAATAGAAAATCTTATGATTTCAAAAATTCTTTGACAACAGACAAAACTTTTTTACAAATGATGTCAAAATTTGATATTTATAGATTTTACAAAGAGAGAAATTCTCTCCAAAATGTTAACAAAAATTTTCTATAGTGAAATAATGAGACCCGGAACACCAGGAATGAGGCTGGGCATCCATTCCAGCCTTTTCAACCAATAGAAAAAATAAAAAGACATTTCAAGAAAGACTATAAAAGGTCATAAAATAGATATTCAGTCCGGAAAAAATTTTCATTTCTGCCAAAGCCTATCATTCCCCTACCATTAAAAGAATATGTTACCAGTTTACCCAAAATGCAACCACTTATTGGTATGATAATAAGACAGTCTGGTAAAATTTTATGTATGTTAGGCCTAACGCTCACTCTTGGTTTGTTAAATACTCAAAGAAAATGAGGACTAATGTAATTCTCTGATGGTTTTACGATTGGTGAAGCCAATTTGGAGGAAATAATCAGATATTGTCAACACAATTTCAAAAATAGTTTGAAAAGTTCAAGGTAGAGCAGGATATATCTACACTGCCAGAGAATGTTAAATGGTGTAAATTTTTAATAGCAAAATGAATTTCATATATTATCTATTGGTCCTTTGATATTTGTGAAATTAAAAGGATAAAATATTTAAGTAAGACCATCAAGATTAAAGGATGGAGTCCAACAGAAAAACCAATGACAATTTCATCCTCATAAAAGGAATCACACCTTTCCAAAGAAGAATAAAAAAAAGACTCAAAGAAGTCTTGTCAAATCTAGATAATGAGATCGATTCAATACAGAAAATGGAATTATTAGATACTGCATCTTCACATATCAGTGACCCTAGAAAAGTTGACATGATCGATCTATATGGGATAGCACAGGAATACCTTCTCAATTAAAAAAAAGTGTCAGCACTCATTCAAAATTTGAAAAGCTACTTGGTGGATCCCACAGACAAAATGAAGACTAAAAGGCAAATGGCATAAATCTTCAAGGAAGAAAAATAAAAAATGTTCTCATAATTATCAAAAGAGACATGATCATAATAAAAAGGATAGTTTGGGACACAAGCATAACAAATAAATAGTCTTCAACTACTCCTAGACATGTGTACAATAAATAACATGTATTAGTATGTGAACAATTGTAAACTAGATAGTGTCTGTTAGTTATTAGTCAGCATTTTTTAGACCTATTTAAGGATTTCAACTTGTAATAGAAAGAGAATTAGGAAAATTTCCTAACTCAAAAAACTCTCTACCGCTTTCCTATTTTCCCATATTTTCTTTGTAAAATCTCTACATTTTCCAAATCAAAGAAAGTATTTGTAAGTATAATTTTTTTACTTCTCTACTATTTTCCTTAATTATCCCTTTCTTTTATTTTATTTTTATTTTGTTGTCTTAAAGTTTAATTTCATAATTTTAAAGTACTTTACATAATTAAACTACTTTAAATTGTTACTTTGCTCCCCGCTTTCCCGATTCGTCCCCCAAATAGTATTAGAGCCAAGTTACCCGGGAGGGAGTATGAGTATGAGTAGGAGAAGACAGAGTGTTACGTTGTCCTAGAGCCTATCAAAATTATTGTTACTCTTGGAATAATCATTTATCTGGCTAGTAGTTATTTTTGTTCTTCTTCTATGTTCTTAGTTTTATTCTTTAAGTTCGGTAGCCGTTTAATAGAAGTTTAAACATTGACAAATCTAGAATTTTCTATTGGATTAGTTCTAAATATGTGGTGAAAAATACAGTCGGTCCCGGAGGGTGTTCCCATTACCAAGACTATAGGAATAAAATAAAAGAATAATAGAAGAAGAAAGGCTTGTAATTACTACAAAGAAATTATTATTGTAGAGTAACATCTAAAGTCGATTTTGGTCTTAGGGTAGTGTTTTATCTCTTATCTGCAAAAATCCTAATGAATACTCCAACCAACCAAAATGTAATAAATAATATTAATATTTCTGCTACCTCTATTAAAGTAGCTAAAATATAAATTGATTTGCATAATTGGAATATTCCAAAAGAAAGTTTTAATAGATTCTATAAAATTGGAAACTTTGATTTTGTAAAAAATTATAATATTAAAACTTATGAATCTACTGTTGAAATTAATAGAAACATTGAGACTATTAAATTATTAGCAACTGAAGATATTAATAGATATAGAAACAATTACAAGTTTCTTCACATAGGTCTTGTTCATGTAGCAGTTAAACCATTATATAGATTAGGTTTAGAAGTTCCTATATGTCTATTTTTAAGAGATAATAGGTTATTAAACTTTGATGATTCATTATTAGAAGTATTACAAAGTAACCTCACTAATGGTCCGGTACACTTTAATTGTTATCCTAATTTTTCTATAGATATTAATGACAAAAATATTATAGATACCATAACGTTAAATGTTAAAAAAAAAATATGACTACCAAGGTTAATACTAGAGAAATAACAACAATATGTAGAGTAAATTATAGATTAATGAAAACAACCTTAGCCCCTAAGGCTAAAATAGTTAGTAATAAAGGAGCTACCATGCTTATGGAAGCTAATCATAATCAAAGTAATACTTTTGTCCCAAAAATAATAAAATGGGATGATGTATTGATAAAAAAATAACTGGAATTTCGACTTCATAATGGAGCCAGAAATTGAAGAAGAAAAATTCAAACATTGAACAAGTTATACAATATCCAGATGGATCTATAGACTAAAAATTTCTAACGTCCCAGTCTTTTAATCAAGAATCTTCAAGTAAAAGAAAGTCCTTTTCTAGACCACAAGTCTCCAAAACTCTAGGGGGGAAAAGTAACATTAGAAGATATCAAAAGAAAATTAAAAGGAGTAGATTCCTCAAAAACAATTCCCAAAGTAGAATATATTTCTAGAAATTTAAAGACTGAAAATCCGTTAGTCCTACTGCTAGTGAAATGCTAGGAGTAAAAGATTCTCTATGCATGATTAGGTCAGATGAAATATTTGAACTTGACTTTGAATATTTACCAAAATTATGGAATAGCTGTAACGCCCCGAGATCCCATCTCGAGACGTCACACGGTGCTTATGACCCTGAAGGACCACAAGCTAACCCTTTACTAATATTTGTACCTGTGCACTGCATAATATCTGAAATAAATGTTGAAACTAGCCATAAGGCTCAACACATCTATGAATACTCAAAACTGAAAATTGAATACTAATACATCTTTCTGAAAAACATCTAAACTGTCTGAACTGTTGAGTTGATGGGATAGGTCCCTAACTAACTCTGTCTACTAAAAATATAAACAAAGTTCGATGCAATAATAGTAAACTGAGATTTGTCCTCAAAAGAAAAGGACTCACGGCTATGGCTACTACTGCTGGATGGGACTGAACTGCTGAGGAAACTCTGGATCCTGTCCCTCTGAACCTATGGTGTCAAATAAAACACCATAGCACAAATGCGTTAGTATAGGAATGTACCGAGTATGTAGACGAGGTGAGGCTAAATGCAAGGGCTCATGCATGCACAATATCTAAACTTAATCATGAAAATGCCACATGAGAACACATACATGAACGCACAGACCATAAACACAATCATCGCAACTCCAACTACCAAAACTTGGATACCATTTTACTGCGGACTAAACTCACTACTGACACTGAGATACTAAATCACTGACTCATCTGATACCGATGAATGAGAAACTAGATGTACTTATATTGATGACTGAATTCTGAGCTTACTTCTCTCGACTGACAGGATTAAAGATTAACCTCTGTTACGGATGATTAAGGAAGCTACTATTTATGGTAAGGAAATAATCATATCTGAATCTGATAACAAGAATACTCAATAGGATCTGAGACTGTGATCAAGCCTGTCTGGCAGCATATATCTTAATATGATATCAAATAACGATATATGAGACCAAGCCTATCTGACGGATGGTCCATAAATCAATGGAACTATCTTAGTTACTCATAGAGATAGATGATTGTATCTGAAAGTCCTAATTTCTAAAGATTGATACTAAGACTGAGACTGAAACTGTGGAAAATAGTTACTTAACCGACATGCCCTAACCTACAATAGGTGGGGTACAACCTGCAATGCTAGCTGGAAGGGTGTCAATAACGTTTCACGGGTAAAGACCTCTCTCTGATCAATTCTCTATAGCGGATGACCCTTACCAGGAAGTTGACCTAAGGTAATATAATAGTTAAATACTCTCTCTCTAAAGGTTAAAGGCTTTTTCCTGATGGTGAATCTTGTATCCTGCACTGGCTATGCATTTTTGGAGGTTGGGGATTGCTACCTATGACTCTAACCTCTCTCTCGCTGACGGAAGGAGCCGTCATCCTTTTTCTCACTCGGTGCTAGTTTCTACTCCCAACTGAAAGACTCTGACTGAATTCTTAACTGAACACAACTGAACTGAATCTGATACTATTCATGTTTCTCAAAAGATTTGACTGATCTACACTAGGATCACTTAGTTCCGTATCTGACAGAAATGGTATTGAATCATGGTATCTGACTGATGATACAGATCTTGAATAGATTATTTGGTCACTACCGAGATTAGAATTGAACACTTGCATATTGTTAGATCTGAGCTGAGTACAGAGCTGAGGCTAGATTACTAGCAATACGGAGAATACAGAGATTGCTGAGATTACTAAGATTTCTTAAGTTCTATAACTGTCTGAGGATACAGCGTTCTATAATTCACTGAGTTCTGAGAGTCGTGCCTCGGCTGGAATTATCGTGAAACTGACATGGGGTCTAGACAACAGCTAAATTATCATGTATAAATACCCCCAGGACACGATATCATAAAATTAAAACATAATCATTCCTTCATCATCACAACCATTCATTCATCATCATCATCACAATCATTCACTCATCATCATCATCACAATCATTCATTCATCATCATCATCACAATAATTCATTCATCATCATTATCATTAAAGCATCTCTTCAAGTATTTAGGAATCCTAACATACCTTCACTTTTACAATCATTAAGGCATCACATCAAGCATTTAGGAAACATCAACATATACTAGCGTAGGGAAACATGCTACTAGATTATACTTCCTTCAACAAGATCGTACCCCAAGTACTTCACACCTAAATCAATCTTGACATGTATTTCGACATCACATGATTTCGGGAAAACTTCATACTATCATGTCTCAACTTACTTACTAACCACTTGGTATGTATTAAAAGCTTAGCATATATCAGAAAGCACATAATTGGGGAATTTAAAACCATCATATCTCGACTTTTTCACTAAAGTATTTTAACAACACTAAGCAAGTACAGGTTTACACCTGCTTGGTGATTTCATACTATCATGGAATAAATTCATTCACTAAGGCATTTTATCAAACACTAGGCATGCATGGACTAGCTCCCAATTTGGGGGTTTCCTGTTCAAGATACTATAATGGCCCTTATGCTTCACCTAAGCTCTTTATCAAACTTATGGGGGACATGCTTCGCTTATTAAACCAATTCTACACCCAAATGACATGGACTAATCACATAGAAAACCACTTCAAGAGGGCTCATCACAAAAATCATATAAATTCCACATACTAGGGTCAAAGCTCATAAATATTGTAAACAAACATGAATCAAAACTCAACAACAGCTGGAACATCAATTTCAACTTACATGAATCATTAACAACTCATAAACATAAAATCTTTAAGTTTTAGAAAAGGGTACTTGAGCTTCTTGGATGAAAGGGACCCAAGAATCGACATCTACATACCTGGAGAAACCTTTTTCTTGAAGGTTCTTGGAAAGATTTCTTGATTCATTTTGATTCTCTCTTGATTTTTGTTGAAGAAAAAGAGAGGGTTTTGATTTTGGAAACTCTAGTTTTTGGAGTGAAAGGAGAGAAAATGAGGCTGAAGGCCCTCAACCGGGTATTTATAGAGGCTGGGGAAAAGGGGAAAAGACCAAAAAATCCTTGAAATTAAACTGAAAAATCTCGGATTTTACATGCTGGCGCGACGCGCCATAATCACGCCAGTTCATTGGAAATTGGACAATTGAGAAACTACATGACGGCCCAATGCGGTGGAAATCGCATTGTCCCCTGGGTTGCGAACTGGAACTATACCGCGATGCAGTGAAATCGTGGAGTTTCACTGGAATTTGACAATTGCCATTCTGGCTGGCTCCACGATGCCCTAAGGTGCCAGGTGGCACACTGTCACACTAAAATGGCTTTAACTCTTCACCCGAGTATCGAATTTGGGCGAATTTGGTATCAATGAAAAACTTATTCAATGCTCTACATAATAAAGAGTTGAAATTAGGGAAATTCCATATGATCCAAAGTATTTCATACTTGGGGAGATATTTCTAAAACTTTTAGACTCGGATTCCCGCTTTACTGAATACGCTCTAAGGGTTAGACTGGAAGAGGATTTTGCGGGGTGTTACAATAGCCCAGAAAATTCTATTAAAAAGGAATGGTATAAACAAAGATATTTGTTAAAAGCAAGATATTCTTTTAGAAAAAAGTGGTGCAATGATAAGGAAAGATTAAGATGTAATATTTATTTTTTTAAGTGGTTTGAAAATATAGTAAAATTAGATGATCAAAATGAATCTTTAAATATGATTGTTAATAAATGATATACTAGTGATAAAGTTATAAAATTAGTAATTTCTTCGTTAGAAGAAATTAGTCTACCAGTAGATGGTAGAATTGTTATTGCTTCACCCTTTAAATTAGATATAGTAGATACTAAAGCTGATCCAAAAAATAAGGATATAAATAGAATATTTCAACATAATAATCACACAAACCAACTACTACATCTACTTTCTATATAGATTCTCAAAGCCGGGAATAAATCAACTTTTAAAGACAAACCAAGCTCTTCTCATCATGACAAAAAGTTGGAAATTCACCTAATATTTAAATTGTCTGAATTGTCAAGAGATAAATTTCCTAAATTTGAAGTAACAGATGATATTTTAAAAAAATTAATGAAAGATTAAAATCTGTGATACGTGCAAAACAAATAAATAGTCATCAACTACTCCTAGACAGGTGTAGAATAAATAACATGTATTAGTATGTGAACGAATGTAAAATAGATAGTGTCTATTAGATATTAGTCATCACTTTTGAGGCCTGTTTAAGGCCTTCAACTTTTAATAGATAGAGCATTCTAATAATTCCCTAACTCAGAAAAACTCTCTACCACTTTCTTATTTTCCCATCTTCTCTTTGTAAGTTCTCTACCTTTCCCAAATCAATAAAAGTTTTTGTAAATATAAATTTCTTTATTTCTCCACTATTTTCCTTAATTTTCCTTTGCTTTTATTTTGATCTAATTTTGTATAATTAAAGTTTATTTTCATAATTTCAAATTGCTTTACATAATTAAACTACTTTAAACTGTTACTTATCTCCTTGTTTTCCCAATCCGTCCCTTAAATGGTATCAGAGCCAACTTGCCCAGGAGGGAATATGAGTATGAAAAGGTGCGGCTACACTGTCCTAAAGCCAATTCCAGCTTGTACATAGTGGATTATGTGGACAAAAACCAATAATGGATTTTTTGAAGAGAGGAGTAGCTTCATACAAGTAGTTAAAGTGAATTGTATTTTATTTAAATTACTATTTTTGGTGTAAAGAGTCTTCTATAGAGGATGCAAAATCTCTTCTATAATATTTGGAAGACATGTAAAGTACACGAGGATTGTAGCTTGTAAATATTGCTACCAGCATAACTTTTATGTTATATTGCAAATTGGCTTGGGTTTAATCTCCAACATCTAATAATTCACAATAGATTTCTCCAAATATTAGATCTTATATCAGTAATAATAACATGTAGGTATAAGATAATAAAGGTTTTGTCTTTATTTTTGTCTTTTTGATGGGAATTGTGTCTCAACAAATTCCTAGATACTTTCAACATCAATGTTGTTGGGTACATAAAGTAACTAACAATTTATTTACTAATCAGTTAGGGTAACATGTAAATTATGATATCACTAATGATATTTTGAAGTGGAGAAATTGGATGTTGTTCCTGTTATCACGAGCAAGTAATTCCGCAATGAATTTCAAAAACAAGTGAAGTAACAAACCGACAAAGATATAGATTATTTTCTGACCTTAATTGTTAAATATTCTTGTTCAACTTATGCATAATTGTTTTTTGATGTAAAAAATTTCATTAGGTCATCGCTATCTTTTTGTCATCCTTGAATATCTGCAAATTTTAAACCAACTAATATCAATATTGCTGAAATAACAACTTTCCAACATATGATTCTAGAATCAGACTCCTTTCTTACAAATATCAACATATATTTTCCCCTTCCTCGTAATCTATTTTAAGTGAATCCAACCTCTCAGTATGACTCAGATTTCACAAAGAAAAGGAATGATTTTTCCCAAATCCATTGTTCCTAGAACTTAATGGAATGATTTAAAAATTCCTTTTAGTATCCTAACTATTTATTGCCATAATTCCATCCCGAATTTTATTTATTTAGAGGAATGTTCCCATATTATCAATGAAATTTACTATGTTATGCATATCTTCAGGCCGAGGAGGATGAGTGATTAAGGGTCCTATTTTAATTTTTGCAAACAACATAGCAGGACAGAGGTATAATGAGTCAGTATGGGTATATGCACTCAAATACAAAAATAATAGAGGCACTAATGTGAATATCTGAGCCAAAGTCATACAAAATCATAGTACCTTTCCCAACTTTAGCTCGTGTAAAATCAACAAGGCAACATTAGCAACATTATCAATATTATCTCTACATAATTCATTGATTCATCTAGGAAGATTATTATGGGCCAGTTGTTGCAACAACAATGTAAAATTTGTCGGGTACAGTAATAGAACCACCTAAACAATTGCAAGGAATCCATTTAAAGAATCACATACATGAGTATAAAAAACCTTCAACAAGCAATCACCTTATTTTATAGGGTAATAAGAAACAAGATGCCTACATAGAGTAGGGATAGTCTGTTGACATTCATCAAAGCTATTAGTATATCCCATAACACAGTGCAATTGTCACAACCCAAACCAAATTCTACTCGTGACAGGTATATCAAGCCCACCATGGATCGGAGACCACCCCCTTAGCCCAACCTCAAGAGCACAATAACCATAAAAATAAAGCAAAACTCATTCAAACCAATGATAATAGTAATTAGAATAGATAATTCAAATGACGGTTCAAGGAATTCAAATAATAATCCACCCATACTTGTCCACGAAAGCCTCTAACACCAGAATAACATCTATGTTGGGACATGCCACCGTCCAAGCCCAAAAAGAATCCAACATTACTATGGCAATAAAGAGAATAATGAAATGACATGGCCTATAGGATGGAGGCTAACCACTTCACCGCTACTCAACAGATGTGCTCAACTCCCTAACACTGCACAGAAGCAACAGAAAACCCTCCGGACCATACATCATGAAACTATGTAGCATCCAGGGACGTTAAGTGGGATAAGCACTAACATGTAACTCAAGAAATATGGATAAAATAATGCAATTATAAAAATCCAGTCGTAAACCATATAAACCACATTCATATACATATATATAGGATGTCGGGATAGAGACCAGGGTTATGAACATGAGAGCTTAAAGATTTAACCTGAACTATATTGCTCGATCCATTCTAAAGAAACCTATAGGCCATATGGGTCTATCTCCTCCTACTGGAAGGGCCCCAGTGCGTGTTAGCTGCACGAACTGAGGGAAAATAAATTCACCAGGGCAATAACCATTCTAAAATATATATATATATATATATGAAGTGTTCACCAATCACACGATCATATAGACTCCTAACGCCAGCAAATATGGTTTTCATTTTTCTTCCCCCTGGGAGTTACACCTTCTATGTGAGCTACACAATTCCCTTTAAGCCCAAATTAAACAATTTGCACATAAAACCAACCAGTAATATAAGAGTCATTCATTATGGCATTTACCACTTGATATCGTCATATCAATATGCATGAAAGATAATATATTTATGCCAAATCGATCCACATAACCAAATTAGACTCCCAAGTTCCAATTTAAATACAAAACCAAGGTCTCCAAGGCCATCCAAAGCCATTTTCATCTATTTATCCTATAAAATAATGGATTGGGTTCAAAAATAAGTTAAAATATGCAATTTTTCATATTCAAAATTAAGTTTACAAAGTGGGTTAAGGTTAATGCAATTATAAGGCAAAAATTTCATCAATTTGCGAAAACCCATGTCCCCTATTACAACTATTTATACCATGCATCAATTCATTCCCAAAAACATCATTCTAAAGAATGAATAATTAATTTAGAACATGAGACAAATAATTCAATCAGTAACAACAAAAACCCACAATGATATTACCTAAAAATCTATCCAATTAATGCCACGATGTAAAATTAAAGTTAGGAAATGATAAATATGCCTGAAATACATAAAAAAATAATGTCAATTTAAAGTTTGGAGCCCAGATGATGAATTATCTGTAAAACCCTTGAAGTTTCTTAGTTTAAGTTTTAAAGAGAAAGAGAATGGTATTTGATCCTTAAAACTGATGGGAAAAAAAGTGCTTTTTATGTTTAAAGATCGTACAAAGGGTAAAAACACCAAAAACCCCTCACCCTAATTGAAAAAAATAAAAACTGAATGAATTTAAAATAGCGGCGTGGCACGCTAATATAGAGGAGGTTAGCCTTCGTGCCATGCCAATATCGCAAAGGTTAACCTCTGTGACACGGCCTTATCGCAGAGGCTTATTGCCTTGCATAATTGAACTAAGGAGGTTGTGAATTCCCCCAAGTGATGTAATTGTTTTGGCATATTATTGTCACCTTGCAACTATAGTTGGTATGAGGATACCAACAATGTATGACTTAATGTTAAATATAATTCAGTGAATGGGAATGTGTGATGAATGTTTTTAATAGGGATTTAATGAGGGTTGTGTGGCTGAGTCATGAAAGTAGAGGTTTGAATGACTGATACTGGAAACTGCGCTTGCCTACGCGGGGGTCAAAGTGACCAGGGAGGTTCGAGTCCCCCTTATTATTATTCCATAATTAGGGATGTTCGATTTCCCCACATATCATTATATGATCAGGTGCTTAAGTTACCTTAGTATATGATTGGGTGGTTCGAGTCCCCCGTGCATATATATGAGATTATTCTCCAGTTCATGCGGTTACACATACTGGGGCCCAACTAAGGGATAAGAGTTGGGGCCCATATTGCCCGTGGGTACATGTTATGATGATTGAGCTACACAATCCAGGATAAAGTTTTTAAGTGCATGTTAAGCCTTATTACATATCCCAACATGTGAAGTGTTTATATGTATATGTATTTGATTATGTGCATTGATTTTGAATTATTTTAGATTGTTGATAATGACATAATGCTAAACTTATCCCTAAGTTTCATGCTAGCCCTCCAACAGCTAACCTTCTTCGAACGTTGTATCCCCATGTGATGCAAGAATTGGTCATACTTCTACTCGTTCCGTTTAGTGATTAGGATTCGAGATTAGTTCGTGAGTTGACATTAAAGTGATGAGCTTCCATACATCGGAAGTTTACATTTCATATTTTGGTCTCTTATGTTTCAGACTGTTTAAACTTATTTTTGGCTATAGACGGGGGCATGTCCCAATACATTAATGATATTCAGTTTTTGTTCTTTATTTAAAAGGCTTTGTTGGATTACTAAGGATATTGGGTAGTGTTGGTCGGTTGTTTGGCCGGTCACTAGTCGTTGGTTATAGAATTGTTTTGAATTTTCTTAAGCTTGATGCATGTTATTTTGTTATAAGTTCAAAATTCATCCGACCTAGGGGATAATGTGTTTGGTTTGGTTAGGTGTAGGAGGTGTTCTCTATCCCACGTGCGACTTGAGATACCCGTCACAGCCAGGCCTTGTTTGGATCGTGAAACACTCCTATATTTCTAATTTTTCAACTTTCCGACCAAGAGGTCAAAATGAGCTTAAGGACTCCGACAATCGAACCAAAGATCTACTAGCCTAAAATTGATATTCAGAGCTCCTAGCACTGTCGAAATTTTCATTTGAGAACATTTTGCTGAAATTTTTTCCCCGGTGACCATTTGGAACTAGGAAGACTTAAAAATAGGGAATTTTCTCTAAAAACCAAATGAACTACCCGGTAACTAAATTGTCAGTCCCAGCAAGTAATAAATGACTTGGGATAACTATGGGAAAACTTTAATGACGGAAATAAGAAGAAATATGAAAAATGACCTGGAGGGTCATTACAATATCCACTGCTAAAAGGACTTTCATCCTCGAAATTCAACGGATAGAAATATCTCAAAAGCTTGAACGGATGAGGTATTGTGATCGCATGCTCCGAGCATAACTTCCCAGATAACCTCTATGAAGAGAGAACACTTCTAAGGTATTTTTCACATGTATCCTCTTTTCAACTAGCTCTCTCACTTCACTCCAAAATAGTCAAAACTCAACTTCAACCACCAACCGGACTAATTAAACTGAAAAAATTTTAAGGTATGCAAATCTAAGCCACAACACACTGATACCATCTTGACACCCACACAAATCAATCAAAGGCTCATCCAAGACAAAATCAACCCAAGATATGAGTCATACCACCAACTATAAATCTAAATATAACCTTCTTTTTTCCATTCCACACCTGTTATCTACACCAACCTAGGGGGTAATCACCTGAGTCTTGCTCGCGTCATCTCATCATAGACAACTCAAAGAACTGAGGCTGATCAACTAAAAGTCCATATGGCAAACATGAAAATAATCCCATAAGGTGTTATCTGGGCATAAAAATAGAGAAAATCGAGGAATGCTATCTATGTTAATGTTGTAACTAGTCTGGATAGAAACCAAGAGTGAAATCTAGAAGGTTAAGGCATAACTTCTCATCACTGAATGATCCATTCTAGAATATCCTATTAACAGAGAATAAATCAAGAGGAATCTTAACTCAAGCAAACTACTTTCACTGAGAGTATCATCCAAAACTCTCAAAGAAGACTGAAGACCTGAGGTCAAAGATGAAAGAACCAATAGCAGGTCCATGGGCTATCATCTGAACATGTATCAACTATAATTAATCTAAAATAGAGAGGAATGGATAAGTAACCATGGAGTAGGCTCAACCTGCCTATAAACAAAGTTAGAACTAAGACAAATCTCAAATAAAGATTGCACTCAATCTTTATAGCTCTAAACGAAAATCTCAACACCAAGGCTGAACTACTCAGACTCAACTGCTGAAACTAAACCTAAAGACGGGTAGGCATTAATACTCCAAATCTATCATAACTTCCAAATTACCATCCCAAGGCATCAAATCCAAAATTAAGGCAATAAATCCAAAAAAATTTCAAATACTCACATCAACCACACTGTTTGAATCATACACGCCTGTTCAAGATTATGCCAAGCTGAAATCAAATGATAGTTGAAGAACAAAATCTCAATAAAGGATAAATCAACGACTATAAAAACAGGAAATCCACTCCATGTCCGCTGGAGGGCATGAACTATCAAAGCATACTCAAGAACTCAAAAAGGCCACAAACTATACTAGTAATGGCAAAAATTCTAGAAACTCAGAGAAATGCAACTCAAGCTAGAAACGAACCGATCCAAAACTCTATCTTGACAAAGAATAGATATAGGCACATATCATAGAGGAGAAGCACTCCACCAAGACTCATTAGGCCAAAAAACTTTGAAATGGGTATTTTTTGAATCCACCTAAGTAGGAAAATGATCACTCAATACAACCATGAATCACAACATCGACGAAGAAAAATACCAATCTCAAAACCATGGTCAAAGTAGAGGCCACCACCAAAAAATAAAATAACTCAAGATAAAGAATTTTTAATTTTTCAACTTAAAAAGCAATCACAGAAACTATCATCTATCTCTAACTCTCTAAATTTACTAGAGTGAGAACCACATCACAGTGAGAATAGAGCATCCAACTCCACACCAATAAAAATGGAAACAATCACAATGAAACAAATCTAACAAATCTATGAGATAAATCTAGGACATCTCGATATCAGTTTTAAATCGCTATCGGGCGATAAAATAGCCATAAATGAAGAACGAACCCTAAATTGGTCAATCTCAAAAGAGGGCAATATAGGAAAGGATAGCCAAAGAAAAAATTATCACAACACTAAAGGCAAGTCAAAGAATCTCAACTCAAGAACGAGCAATATAACTAAATTGCCAACTCTAGAACCATACATAATCACAGAAGCTCAACTTACCATCCATATCACATTACATTCCCAAATTAACCTAACACAGCTAACCAGGGGAAAACAATCAACATCGCCTCACTATAGAAAAGAAATTATCCAGTCAGACTATAGCTAATCAAGCCACCGAATGAGAATTACAAAGAAATGGAATACTAGCTAGATAACACTAGTCTAAATAGCTACCTAGTAAGGATAAATAACATCAAGTAATGACAACAAGAGTAATAGTGATAACACTCAACTTACACGTAAATTTAAGTGCAAGGCATCGTTGTCAATATATTTACCCAACTAAGAGTCGGGGTCGAATACACTAGGAACGATTTGAGTGAAGATTGAGTAAATTTAAAATAAAAGTTACTTTATAGGGTCAAACCTATGGTACAAAATGGTTTGGGGGTTCTCAATCTTCTCAATTGTGAAAGTAATTCTTAGGCTTCTAAAGGGCTAATTCGAGACAAAGAATGATTAGAGTGTAATCAATTAGGCATGGATCTTAGGATTTTGCTTTCCTAGGGGCAAGTCTTGTATGAGAATGCCATGATTTGGTGCAAACTCTAATCGTTGATGATTTGGTAGTCTAGGTTTAAAGTCCTTAAGGCTGGTTCGTCAATAAAAGATCAAAGATGTCATTCATTGAATCTTTTGAGTACCTAATGAGTGTGTCAAATAAGGCTACCCAATACCTCAATTAAGCAACCCTATTTGGGATAGTCAACCTTATATTCACCCATATGTCAAAGATGGTAAAAATTGGCCAACTAAGCTCAATTATTGTTTACTATTGCCTTGGTTCCCACATCCTTCTTTCAAGGATAATGAGAGTTCCTAAAGTTCACCCAAACCCCTCTTTCAAGAATGGTTTGAGCTTTTAAGAGCTTGGAATTTTTATCCATCAAACCAACTTGGGTATTTGGGGCTTTCACCCGCAAGTCCCAACCAATTCAATCAAGCAATAGTAGAACCCATCATCAACAAACTAGAATCTATACAAATGTATCACAACCCACACACAATTGCACCCTAATCAAGCATAATCCCAAGAGGTAGATCTAGCACATCATAAGGATAATGAACACAAATATACTATGATATCCATCAAAGTTATTCATAAGAAAAATAAAGAGAGGACAAACCACACTTTAGACTCAAATGAATCTTCAATAGACTAAGACAAATCTATACTTTAGAGTTCCTCTAGTTAAATATTGCCTCAAATTAGAGTAAATTTAAGATCCAAGCTCCAAGAAATTACAAAACCCTAAACTAAGGATAAGAGGTAGGGTTGTATAATGATGATCATTATAATGAGGGTTTTGATCCCTTTTTGTGATAATTTGGATCGACGGTATAGAATGATAATTTTTCCTCTGGTTGCAAATCTCGCTGTATCGCGATTGTTACTCCGTAATTGCTGCATTATTCACCCGATCGTGGCCTTTTGAATTTTTTAAATTACCATGATTCTTGTACCTTAGGACCAGCCTGCACAGTATTTCAGCTTTTGCAATTATCTTCTCTTTTTTCTCCTTAGCTTGTTTTTTTTTCACATCTCAGATATTTTTGTACCTACAAAACATAAGAAATAGTGCATTTAAAGCACAAAATAGTCTCATTCATACCTTTAGAGCATAGTGGTGTTTGCTAATTCAGATGTCGATGAGTGGAAAATTCACCACTCATCAACACCCCCAACTTAAATCTTTTCTTGTCCTCAAGCAACACCACTTCATTTCACATGAGACAATACAATTATGTGTCCAAATTCTATTTCTCAATGATCCCAATGACATCAACTTGATTTCTACCAATCATAGCTCTTCACATATGGGGAAAGTAAATTTAAAGACACCCCTCAACATGAAATGCAATTTTTCAAAGATGCACAAGACTCTAAAGAACAATCATGCAACAATCACTAATACTCTAGAATTTATTCACCTTTTGACCTCAACTATATGATACTCCTTTTTGCTTTATTTTTCTAGAGATGAAAAAATCACTCATCTCAACTTTTTCACATGCCTCCTCACAAGAAAGAAAATTTTACACACCAAGTTATCAAGTATTAAACTTAGAATTTAAGTGTGAAACACTCCCTCTCTCAAGAACTCTCGTTGATAACAAGTACCATACGATAGGCTTGCCCTTATTTTCTATCGCCACTATGATGAAAGTACTTGATTAGAGATCCGAAAGGACTTTTTCAGCATGTAAAGTAGGTCTGGGGAGAATGGGTAGGACATCATTTAGGAATGAAGTGACTACACCCTATTTGAACATATATATCACTTTCACACTATTAAATCCAACTATTGACTATGGGTTACTTATCTTTGTTTTCTTTCTTTATGAATGTGCTTATTTTTGGATTCCTTGGTTCACCCACTTTCTTTTCATTTCTCTTTCTTGCATAATTCATTCTTTTGCATACTTTGTTGGATCCGTTCTTTTTCTTTTCTATTTTCTCTCAATGCTTAAGCCCATAGGTACTTACTAAAAATATTGTGGCCCAACATTACCTCTTCTAATCTTTACCACCCCCAACTTAGGCTTTTAGCGACAAGTTAAAATTATAAGTTCAAGGAAGGTGGGGTTTAAAAGAGGGAATAAAATTTGAAAGGCTCATGGCTTGCAATATTTTATCCAAAGAAAGGTTCAAAGGGTCAAAATGGGTGACTAGGGATAATATCTATGCACGGGTAGGATTTTTAGGCTAAAGTGGACTTCCACTATCACAAAAATGGCCTAAGATTATCTCACCAACCAAGTACAATCACAATTAGACTTGAGAGACCAATAAGGCAAGTTCTAGATGGTATAAGTACACATGATATTTCAAAAAATAAACTAACCACACATGGCATGCAAATTCTCCAAGGAGGCTCAATTGCCCCTCCTACTAGAGACAAAACAAAGGAGTATGTATTAATTTCCACAAGTCAAAAATTTGGAGTCACAAAAATAAAAAGACCATTATCACAAGGTCGCTCACGTCCATGCCCTTTGATTTTTTGAAAAAAATTTGGACGGAGGGGTGTGTGTTTGCTTTTCGTTTGCACCATGCATAATTTGCAAAATATGGCACTTTTTATTTTTCTCCTCATCCCTAAATTTCATCGTTTGCTTGGGTGGTCCGACTTTCATCACTTCCCCCAAGCATAATTTTGAAAAGTGGGTTGAGTTAGGTTTTTTCTTTAATTTTTGAGTTGCATACTTCTTGACATTCTCATCTAGAAATGGGCTAGAGTCTTCACAAAGGAGTTGATAGCTTTTACTTTTGACTCTAGCACCTATTTCTCTTTTTCGGCATCCTTCACTATTATTGGTTCGGTTGGATGGCAAATCACCACAGATTCTTAGACATTAAGATCACCATCAACCAAGTGGGCTGATATCTTTTCTTCATCAAATATGTTTTGAAGATTGGGCATATGCATGTTACTTGAAAGATCGTTGCTCTCACCTATTTCTTCCTTTTCACTCTCCTTTCCAAATTCCGCCCTGGATCGATGCAAGTCATGCATGTCCTCCTCCTATATAGTTGTCCGATCCAAAAGAGTTTGAAGCATTTCTTAAAATATATTATAGTCGAATTGATGCATGAGGTGTATATTATCCTTTGTTGATTCCACCCAATCCAAGATTAGTTGAACCATTGCTTCAGTACTATTATTTTTGGCACTTTGTTCTCCCTTTCCTTCATTATAAGACCCATCAAAATCATAAAAAGAACTAGAAATCGGGTTAGAATAACGGGGGTAGGGGCATTTGGACAATTACTCTAATGTCCATTCAACCACCACATAGAGAACAACTTTACTTCCTATAAGATCGAGATAGTGCACTTATCTCTTTTTAAGGAGCATATCTACAATCTTGCAAATAGTTGGGTCCACCAATATATGGACATGGATCATCAAGGTATGATTTCCAACCACCAAACCCATATTCATTCCAATATGTCATATTAACAACTAAAAAAAATAAGAACCTAACTAACAAAAGAACCAAAATAAAATCACAAACATCTATTTACAAGTTTGAATCAAAGAAAGTAAACTAAAATTCCAAACTAACTCAATACGCCAAATTGTTCCCCGGCAACGACGCCTTTTTTGATAATGCTCCACTTACATGTCAATCTAAGTGCAAGGGGGTCGTTGTCAATACATTAACCCCACTAAGAGTCAAGGTCAAATCCATAAGTAACAATTTAAGTGATGATAATGTAAATTCGAAATAAAAGTTTCTTGCTAGGGTCAAACCTATGGTACAAAATGGTTTAGGGGTTCTTAATATTTTCAAATGTGAAAGTAATTCTTAGGCTTCTAAAGGACTAATTCTAGACTAAGAATAATTAGAGTGTAATCAATTAGGCACGGATCTTAGGATTATGCTTTCCTAGGGGAAAGTTGTTTAAGGGAACATGATGATTTAGTGAAAATTCTAATTGTTGATGATGTGGTAGGCTGGGTTTAAGGTCCTTCGGTCTAGTTCTTCATCAAAACCTCAAAGATATCACTCATTGACTCTTTTGAGTACCTAACGAGAGTGCCAATTAAGGCCACCCAATACCTCAATTAGGCACCCCAATTTCTAGGATGGTACCCAAGGGATAGTCAACCTCATATTCACCCTTATGTCTAATATTGTGAAAATTGGCTAACTAAGCTCAATTATTGTCTACTATTACCTTAGTTCCCATATCCTTCTTTCAAGGATGATGAGGGTTCCTAAAGTTCACCAAACCCCTCTTTCAAGGATGGTTTGAGCTTTCAAGAGCTTGGGATTTTCATCTATCAAATCCAATTAAGAATTTGGGGATTTCACCCATAAGTCCCAACCAATTTAATCAAGCAATAATAGAACCCATCATCATTCACAACCCACACACAATTGCACCCTAATCAAGCATAACCCCAAGAGGTAGATCTAGTACATCATAAAGATAATGAACATAAATAAACCAAGATGTCCATCAAATTTATTCATAAGAAAAAGAAAAAGAGGACAAACCACACTTTAGGATCAAATGAATCTTCAATAGACCAAACCAGATCTACACTTTAGAGTTCCTCTAATTAAATCTTACCTCAAATTAATGTAAATTTAAGATCCAAGCTCAAAGAAATTACAAAACCCTAAGCTAAGGATGGGTGGTAGGATTGTAGAATGATGAGCATAATAATGTGGGTTTTGCATCCTTTTTGTAAGAATTTGGATAAGCGGTGTGGAATAACAATTTTCCCCATGGCTGAAAATCTCGCTATACCATGATAACACTAGCTTAGCTACGATTGCGGCCCCACAACCATTGTATTCTTCTTGCGATCGTGACCTTTTAACTTTCTTGAATTACCACGATCGTAGTGGCCACCCCTCGATCGTGGTACTTGAGGACCAGCCTGCTTGGTATTCCATCTTTGCGCCTATCATCTCTTTTCCCTCTTTTTTCAGCTCATTTTGCTTCTTTTCATCTTAGCAATTTTGTACCTGCAAAACATGGAAATTAGTGTATTTAAATCACAAAATAATCTCTTTCATACCTTTAAAGTGTAGTAGTGTATGCTAATTTGGATGTCGATGAGTGGTGAATTCACCACTTATCAAATAGCAATATCAACATCAAAATAATAAAAAGCTGGTACCAAAATAAAAATCAATATCATGTACTACTAAAGGATTACAATAAGGCCAATGAGACAAGATAGATGGGACTCAAACCCAAATGCTACACCTATAGGGATTAAATATCAATATAGATCTACTCCATTCACTATTAATAGAAATAAGCCACGGAGTAGTCATATAAACATGAATTCAATAACAAGGCTCAGATTAACCAATATTAACTTATCAAGCCATATAATCATCAATAGGTACAAAGACCCCAATACACACAAATAAAAAGGGTAAATATAGGGAAATAATAGCACACTAATATCATGACCTGAGGCTACCCCTAGTCATGATAACTATGCTTACAGTCACAAGTGATAATAAGCTAACCCATGAGCTGGTATCTACTACAAGCGCTAAAATAAAATAGAAAAAAATACATGTTCAGAAGATAAACTATTGAATGAAATACTAGTCTGAATACTGAAAATATGGTTAGACCACAAATCTGAGCATCTGATGAAATAAACAACTGAAAATACTGATGAGACTTATAAATGAAAACTGTTTAACTCTGAAAAGCCTCTGACTGGTTTTGGAGTTGATAGGATAAACCCCCAACTAACTCTAACTACCTAAGTAAAAGAAATATTAGAATAACTAAATGGAAGATAAACTTGTCCTCGAAGGATGAGGACTCACCACTGCTGTTGATGTTGTAACTCTGGATGATCTAAGTACGATCGAGAAACTGAGTGTCCGAACCTATGATTTATGAGATCATAGATTATAGAAGAGTATGCGGTCAATACTTTGAATGTACTGGTATATGAGATTAGGATAAGCTGATATACATGGGGTACTATATATGCGAAATAAGGACTACTGAATAGAATAAGATAATTGAACATGAATGCATGGAAAGCTATAATATCTGAGAAAACAAGACCAAGCATAATTCTATAATCTAAAATATGTTTGAGATCTGAAATACTAATAATTGTATAACTGAATAACTGAAAATCTGTACACTTGGTGAAGCAAACCTGAACTCAAAATACACTAAATATTATACTGAGATTGTGGGAGATATCATCTAACTGACATGCCCTAATTTGAACTAACTAGGGGAGATATCATCTAACTGACATGACCTAATTTGAACTAATTAGGATCCAACCTGTAATCCCAGTTAGAAGGGTGTCAGTACCGTGCCATGGGTACTAACACTGGTGTACCGAAGGAATAAAGAATCACCTTAATATGGAAGGAGAACTCATGAGATATGTGTCAACCGTAACTTGAAGGAAGATATCTGTAACCTACGCTGGCTATGTAGTTTTGTAACTTAGGGATTGTTAATAAGGGTAAAATCCTAAACTGGTAGGAATGCCCACATCCTTGGGTTCACTCAGTGCTGAATCCTACTCCCACCTGAATAACACTATTTACTGGACTGAACTAAGCTTTACTGAGCAAAAAACTAATCATGTTAACTAACTTAATGAAAATTGTCATGGTTTATCTAAAACCATTCTGAAGATACTAAAATTATGTAAAAAATAGGTATCGGCATCTCATAGCCCACCAGCTCTAAATGGAAACAAAAATAATGTCATATAAAAACTTTAAAAACTTAATAGGGGGATCATTTTTTTAAAAAATCCAACACTTACGCATTTCATTAAACACATGAGAGTGATGAAATTGTGCATAGGAGTAAGCAAAGAATGCAAAAATAATATGATTATAAGATTAAATTCATAAATTAGGGATTTAACATGAAGATTATAAAATTCAAAACATGTAATGGCTCGTTCCACTTGAAAACATTTATAGAGATAACTTACAATTGAATTTACAAGAGATTCATGAAGTAGTTAAACTTAAACTTGTTAAAAACTCATACTTTTAAACCAAAAAGGGTTCTTGTATTTCATGGGTGAAAAGGGCCCAAGGATGAACATCACACATACCTTGACACTTAGTTTCTTGAGGATTTCTTGAACATAAGAGATTGAATCCTTGACTTTCTTGAGAACGAAGATTGAATTGTTCTTGGGGAAGAATGAGGGTTTCTTGAGATCAAATTTTAGGAAGATGGGAAATTAATGTCCTTTTGTGTGATTTAATTTGTTCCTTGGACGTTTAGGGCTAAGGAGAAAGGACCAAAGTACCCTTAGACACTTAAGAGGCTAAAACAAAGGGGGATTAAGCTCTGTGTCATGTCCCATATAACATTGAGAGAGAAACACATCATGTCGCTTATCATATTGAGAGATGGGCGCACCACATCCAAATTATGGACACTTAATGCCTCTTATGAAAAATGCCATAACTTTTCTCTCGGGTATCGAATTAAGGTAAAATTTGTATCATTGGAAATCTAACTAAATTATCATTCATATGGTCGGTCTTGAGCTGAAAAATTCTATATATATAAAAGGTTATACACATTTAAATTCAACCTTTGTATAATCGAATACAAAGATTTAGTGGAATCAGAGGCTCTTAGCTCAACTTCGATCTAGCTGATTTTTATGAACATTTTTCATCTCATAAGCACTTCACCCACTAGGATAAAGGTCATGACACAAGTATTCAAAATGAAAGTCATCGTATTATAGTTTACACTCGTCGGAACGATGGTTTAAAGTTTAGCCCAAAAATGTGGGGTGTTACATTATCTCCCCCTTAGAATCATTCGTATTTGAATGAAACTAATTAAGCTGAGATACTAAGAATACTATGAGTCTGTACTGAACACTAATAAGCTTAAACATGATCCAATAACTAGGTTTAAAACATGATACATGAAATTATCTGAATGTATGCAATGACATAAAATAGATTACATAGCTGAAACTGAGAATAGAAGAGTGAATCTAAAGAAAATCATTACCTTAAGATGAACCTGAGTTTGAAGGGAAAAGATGAGGGTATGTGGTATGCATATATGTTTTTTGTTCCCAAGTAGCTGCCTCAACTGACTAGTTCTTCCATAGGACTTTAAACAAAGGAACTTCTTTGTTCCTTAGTCTACGGATCTGACAATCAAGGATCTCAACTGAGACTTTTTCATAAGAAAGGCTATCCTAAACATCCATACTTTCTAAAGAAACGACAATAGCTGAATCACCAATACACTTCTTTAGTAGGGAAAAATGGAATACTAGGTACAGTGATGCCAAATCTGCAGGCAACTCAAGATCATAAGCTACCTTCCCAAAGCGACTCAAGATTCTAAATGGTCCAACATATTAGCAGCTGAGTTTCCCCTTCTTTCTGAACCTCTTCACTTCCTTCATGGGAAGGATTTTCAAATAAACCAACTCACCAACCTTAAAATCATGATATCTCCTCCTCACATCTGCATAGGATTTCTGATGGCTTTAGGCTGTCTTCAGCCTCTCCCCGATCAACTAAACTTTTCCCATTGCATTAAAAATTGAATCTGTCCCTACTAAAGTAGCCTCACCTTCCTCAAACCAACCAATAGGAGATCTGTATATTCTCCCATAGAGAGCCTTAAATGAAGCCATCTAAAAACTGGAGTGATAACTATTATTGTAGTCAAACTCGATCAAAGATAAGTGATCATCCCAACTACCTTTAAAGTCAATAACACATGCTCTCAATATGGCCTCCATGGTCTGAATGGTCCTTTCTACCTGACCATCTATCTGCAGATGAAAGTCTATATTGTGATGAAATTGGGTACCCAAACCCTTCTGAATAAGCTCTCTAAAAGTGAGAGGTAAATTGAGTACCTCTATCTAAAATGATAGATAAGGGCACTCCATACAACTTAACCAACTCCCTAAGATAAAGCCTGGAATAATCCTTAGCTGAGTGCGAAGTATGAACTAGCAAGAAATGAGTTGATTTGGTCAGTCTATCTACAATGATCCATATCGAATCATGCTAACGATGCGTACGAGGCAAACCCATCACAAAATCCATGTTCGCCTATTCCCACTTCCAAGTGGGGATACTAAATTCTTTTAAGGTGTCACTAGGCCTTTGGTGCTCAACTTTAACCTGTTGATAATTAGAACACTTAGCTAAAAACTCCACGATATTTCTCCTCAAAACACTCCACCAATAGATTTCCTACAAATAACGGTGCATCTTAGTGGCTCCTGCGTGAATGGAATATCGCGCACCATGCGCTTCTGCCAAAATTTATTATCTCAACCCATCAACACATGTAACACACAACCTACTATGGCAACGCAACACAACATCTCTCCTTTAGGAGAAAACCTCTACTTTCTTATATATAACTATTTCCATCAACTTAACTAAACTGGGATCCCTATCTTGCTTCTCCTTTCCTTTGGAAACTAACAAAAATTCTGAACTATTTTGAACCCAAACACTACCTTCAGCTGAATCAAACAACCGAACACCTAATCTAGCTAGTTGATAAACCTCCCTAACTAACTTCTTCTTATCATCCTCAACATGAGTAACACTACCCATAGATAATCTATTTGGGGCATCTTCCACTACATTGGTCTTGCCCGAGTGATACAACACATTCATATCATAATCTTTTAAGAACTCCAGTCACCATCTCCGATGAAGATTTAAATCATTCTACGATAACATATACTGCAAACTTTTGTGACCCGTGAACACATAAACATGAACCCCATATAGATAGTGCCTCCAAATTTTCAAGGCAAATACAACAGTTGCCAACTCAAGATCATAGGTAGGATAATTTCTTTCATGGGGTTTAAGTCATCTAGAGGCGTAGGCTATGATCTTGCCTCTCTACATCAAAACACAACCTAGACCAACTCTGGAAGCATCACAATAAACTATGAATCCCTCTAAACCATCTAGAAAATTTAGGACTAGGATGAGGTGAGTCGAGTCTTCAACTCCTGAAAACTCCTCTCACATAAATCTGACCACTAAAAAATTGACTTTTTTCTAAGTCAATCGATACATGGGGATGGAATAGAAGAAAACCCCTCAATAACTATCTGTAATAATAAGCCAAACCCATAAAACTCCTGATATCTGATAGAGAGATGGGTCTAGGCTATTTTCTCACTACTTCGGTCTTTTAGGGGTCAACTCTAATGCCATAACCGGAAATAATATGACCAAGGGAAGCCACTGATCTTAGCCAAAATTTTCACTTACTGAATTTGGCTAACAACTGGTGAGCTCTAAGGGTCTACAACACAATTCTTAGATGGTCTGAATGATCAGTTTCACTACGGGAATAGTCAAGAATATCATCGACGTAGACTATGACAAACATGTCCAAGTACTATTTAAAAACTTTGTTCATCAAGTACATGAAAGCTGAAGTGTCATTCGTTAGTCCAAAAGAGATAACTAGAAATTTGAAATGATCATATCGAGTTCTGAAAGTTGTCTTTGGAATGTCAAATTCTCTGACTCTGAGCTGATGATAGCCAGATCGAAGGTCTATCATAGAGAAATAACTTGAACCCTGAACTTGGCGAAGCGAGTCATTAATCCTAGGGAGTGGATATTTATTTTTGATTGTGACCTTGTTTAACTTACAGTAATCGATACATATTCTGAGGGAACTTTCTTTCTTACGCATGAACAAGACTGGAGTGCCACATGGGGAAACACTGGGCCGGATGAATCCCTTATCTAAGAGATCTTACAACTTTTTTTTCAACTCCCTGATCTTTGCTGGAGCCATTCTATAGGGCAAAATACAGATAGGCTGGGTATCTGGAAGGAGATCTATTCCGAACCCAATTTCATTTTCTAGAGAAACTCCGAGAAGATCTCCAGGGATACATCTGGGATTTCCCTTACTACTGAAACAGACTGGAGACTGGGAGTCTCAGAACTAGAGTCATTGACTCAAACAAGATGGTACATACACCCATTCAAAATCATTTTTCTTACCTTAAGATATGAAACAATTTGACCCCTAAGCACTGAGGTACTACCCTTCTATTTAATAACTAGTTAATTGGGAAACTAAAACTCAACGACTCTGTTTCTACACTCAACTGAAGCATCGTATGAGTGGCGTCAATCCATGCCGAGAATGACATCAAAATCAGTCATCTTCAACTCCACATGATCAACTAAAGTAATTTTCTAGGATACTGTAACCGAGCAATTTTTGTATACTTATCTTTCTATGATCAATTTACCCACTGTGGTAGACACTGAGAAAGGATCTACTAATAATTTAGGACTAATATCAAAATTAACAACTATATAGGGTGTCACAAAAGAAAGTAAAGATCCAGGGTCTAATAAAACATACATATGAAGAGGAAAGACCTATAATTTTCCCATAACCAAATTACAAGAACTTTCCTGATCTTGTCGGTACTATAGTACATACAACCTATTCTGGCACTATCCACTGGTGGCACTAGAAGTAGTGCTCTATTGGGTCAAGCGACCTGCTAAAACTAGAGGACTACTGTGCTAACTCTACAGACCAACATTTGGACATTCTTTGACTTTGCGACGTTTCTTTCCACATCCAAAACACACATTACTGCCAGCTCTACACACACCCTAATGATTTTAACCACATTTCTGGCAAAGTGGATAAGTATAACCACTATTCACACTACCTTAGGACTTAGAGCCTGGCGCCCTATCCTAATTGTCATTATTGAACTTTAGAACTGGGGCACTACCTAAAGATCGAATTAGGGCTAAAACTTTTTGATAAAATAGAGAATGGTTACCACCTTTTGACCTTGGCTGAGAAAAGATAAAGCTACCTATTTTGGTGCTCTTATTCTTTCTCTCTCTTTCTCCTTAAGCTTTTGTTCCTCAATCTATTGAGAATGTACCATAAACCTAGATATGTCCATATACTTAATCAAACTTATGGTCCTACACTTTTTGACCATACTATCAACTACACTAGAAACAAACTTACTCATTCTAGACCTATTATCAGCCACAATCGGAGGAGCATACCTTTCTAACTGAGTAAACTTAAGTAAGTATTCCTTCACACTTATATTACCTTGATTCAAATTAATAAACTCCAACACCTTATCTTCTCTCAACTCTAATCGAAAGAACTTATCTAAAAAGGTTGTGGCAAACTTCTTCCACTCTACATCCCCTGCTTCAATGTCTTTATCCACTTTCCACTACTTAAACTATGGGTGAGCTATATTCAGCAATTGATATGCAACCAACTCTTCACTCTCACTAGATATGACACCCATTATATTTGTTATTTTCTGAAAAATATCAATAAATTCTTGTAGATCCTCCTCAGACTTAGATCCTAAAAACAAAGGGGGGATTTATTCGAGTGAAATCCCGAATCTTAGCAGTAACTTTATTTTCCACCATATTAGCTGGGAAAATAGCCTGCTGGTTTTTCTGAGCACCTACTTAATGAGGTAAGGTAGTGACAAAAGCTCTGAACTCGACATAAGATATGTGCTCATTCAGGGGATCTTTTTAAACTGGCAAAGGTACGGGCTGATTCCCATTCCTTCTTCTATTATTTCTTTTGGGAGGCATTATCTGTAAAAAAAAATAAAGGATAAGTCAGAAAGAGAGTTTTAAATAGATCTTATTCTCATTCACATGCCATGAGTACTTAAAGAAGGGAAACTTTCCTAAAAATTCTTGTAGCCTCTTGTCTATAAGTTTGGCCCACTTCACATCTATGTACAAAACACTACTCAACGCGTCTTTCAAACTCCCTAGGAAACTATAAAACCTTAGGATTTGGTACCAAGTTTTTTCACGACCAGAGGCTACCTCCTAGTTGCAACAACGGTGCTTATGGTCATATATGACCACAAGCTAACCCATGAGTTGGTACCTACTAAGAGCATTGAAATCAAAAAGAGACATAATACATATACAGAAGATAAACTATTGAATGAAATACTAATCAAAATACTGAAGCTATGGTTAGACCACAAGTCTGAGCATCTGATGAATAAACAACTGAAAATACTAAAGAGACTGATAAACTGAAAACTATCTAACTATCTGATTTTCTGAAAATCCTCTCACTGATTGGTTGTGGAGTTGATGGGACAAACCCCCATCTAACTACTGACTAAGTAAAAGAAATGTTGAAATAACTGAATGTAAGATAAACTTCTACTCAAAGGATGAGGAGTCACCACTGCTGTTGTTGCTTTAACGTTGGACGGTTTAAGTACGATTGGGAAATTGAGGGCCTGAACCTCTGAGATATAATATATCATAGTGCAAAAAAGAGTATGCAATCAGTACTTTGAATGTGCTGGTATATGAGATAAGAATAGGATGATATGCATGGGGTACTATGTATATGAAATAAGGACTACTGAATGACATGAGATAATTGAACATGAATGCATGGAAAGTTGTAATATCTAAGAATGAAAGACCAAGAATAAATCTATAATCTAAAATAGGTTTGGGATCTGATATACTGAAAACTATATAACTGAATGACTAAAAATATATACGCTTGGTCAAGCAAACTTTAACTGAGAATACACTGAATACTGTACTGAGACTGTGGGAGGTATCATCCAACTAAAATGCCCCAATATGAGCTAATTGGGGTCCAACCTGTAACCTAGTTAGAAGGGTGTCAGTACCGTGCCATGGGTACTAACACTAGTGTGTGGATCCACTAAACTGATGTCCCAAAAGACTAAAGAGTCACCTTATTCTGGAAAGAGAACTCATGAGATATGTGTCTACCCTAAACTAGCAAGAAGACATCTCAAACCTATATTGGCTGCGTAGTTCTATAACTCGGGGATTCTTACTAAGGTTTAAACCCTAAACTGGCATGAATGCCACCATCCCTGGGTTTTCTCGGTGCTGAATCCTAATCCCTACTGAAAAACACAATTTACTTGGTTGAACTAAGCTTAACTGATCAAACAAATGATCATGATAACTAACTTAATGACAATGCTCATGGTTTATGTGAAATCATTCTAAAGATACTAAAATTATGTAAACAACGAGGTATTGGGTGTTCATAACCCACCAGCACTGAATGGAAACAATAATAATGCTATTTAAAAACATTAAAAACAAAGTAGAGGATCATTGTTCAAAAATCCAACACTTAGGAATTTCATCAAACACATGAGAGTCATGAACTTATGCATGGTAATGAACAAAGCATGTGAAAATAACATGATTACAAGATTCAATTCTTAGCATAGGGATTTAATGTGGAGATTATAACATTTAAAACTTGTAATGGCTCGTTCCACTTGAAAACATTTATAAACATAACTTATAATTTAATTTGTATGAGATTCATGAAGATAGTTAAACCTAAATATGTTAAAAACTCATATATTAAAACCAAAAAGGGGTTCTTGGATTCCATGGGTAAAAAGGTCCCATGGATGAACATCACACATACCTTGACACTTAGTTTCTTAAGGATTTCTTGAACTTAAGATCTTGAATCCTTGACTTTCTTGAGAAAGAAGCTTGAATTGTTCTTGGGGAAAATGAGGGTTTCTAAGAGCAAATTTGAAAAAGATGGGCAATTAATGCCCTTTTGGGTGCTTTAATTCATGCCTTGGACGTTTAAGGTTGAGGGGAAAGGACTAAAGTGCCCCTAGACACTTGAGAAACTGAAACAAAGGGGGATTAAGATTTGTGTTGCGTCCTATATCGCGTTGAGAGAGAAACACGTTGCATCACTTATTGCATTGAGAGACCGCGTGTTGCATCCAAATCGCGGACCTTTACTACCTCTTACAAAAAATGCAATAACGAATTAAGGAGAAATAGGTATCGTTGGAAAGAAAACTCAATTATATATCATTTGGTGGGTCTTGATCTATAATATTCCATTATATAAAAAGTTTTATACTTCCAAAGTCTACCCTTTGAGCATCAAATACAAAGAATTAGCCAAATCAAAGGTTCTTAGCTCAACTTCGCTTTAGGAGATTTCTATGAAATTTTTTACCTCATAAGAACTTCACCCACTAGGATAAAGGTCATGACAAATGTATTCAAAATGAAATTCATGGTATTAGAGTTTACACATGTAGGAACGACAATTTAAAGTTTAGCCCAAAAATATGGGATGTTACATCCAATCATGATAAAATCTACAACCCCATGATTGATAGATTTAAGAGAGAGTAAATTTAAATAGATAAAAACTCAGACCGACTGACTGAATCATCAACTGAGGTGCTAATTGGACTATCTCTAACTGAAGGTGCTACAATCATCACGAGGATCATCCAAATGAGATGAATGACTAGTAATCCCACATCGAAGATACTCTCTAGACATGTGATTGACCTCTTTGTCATTGCAAACTCCTAAAGCACCAACATGGACAGAACACAACTGAGCCTTAATAATTGGCCAACAGATGATGAGATCACTCTCTACTACTAATTTCCTATATCTCTACAACTAAGACAAACTCCTGGAATACTCTGAGATATTATTTCTCCTACTTGGGATTGCCTCCATGGCTTGAGGACTTAATACCAAAATTCCTCTTGGTCCAGCGAGAACTCTGCCCACTATGATCACCATGACTAATCTGAGAACCACTTATAGTCTGAAATACTACTTTTGTAGGGCTGATCGGCTATAACTGAAGCTGACCTCTATCAAAAGGATCCTTATTCTTTATAAAATACCAATAGCACAATACCAAGGTCATGGCCTCTTTCTGCCACCTCTATATTTCACAATACATACTCTCTTTGTAGGTCTTGAATGACCAATAACTTGAGAGAAGGAAGACCCAGCTGCTATCAAGTGCTCTAACACCAAACAAAGTGGTAATGCTAAACCTTTAATAAATCCATTCACCATGTCTTTCCCTAAGGATATAGCATAGGAAAATTCCTGGACCAATAGAGAAATCCAACCTCATACTCAAAAATAGGTAAAGAACCCGGATGAACACCAATTTACCTAAATTTGACCTGTGAATTGCTCAATGAACCATCTGTCATCCATGACTATGAGGGTCTGCAACATACTCTGAACCCCCAATAATGAACCTCGAAGGGTTGGAGTAGTCATGAGCTCTACTAGAGCCTAAGTTGGCCCCAAATCCTTTGGCTGACTTTGATGATTTTCAACATCTATCTCTGACACTCTAGTCCAAAGTTGTGTTGAAGCTCTGGAAATATGTTTTGAATTCTCATCTTACTCTGTATAAGTCTCTTGAAAATAATTAGGATAGTTTATCCTTATTATCACATTGGCTGCCTTATGATAGTTGCCCATCCAATGCATTGGTTGTCTTATCGCATTGGCTGTCTTATGATAGTTGCCCATCCAATGCATTGGTTGTCTTATCACATTGGTTGTCTCTTGGATAATCACATCATTTACTTGGATAAACACTTCTGGAATGGGCAACTCATATCATAACACTTCTTCAAGCCCAATAACGTATCCAAAATAATTACAACGTCATAATCGTGCCCTTCATCCTACATACATATCTACAACCCATATTAATTCTAATATTTATAAATCATTTCATATCTATAAGCCATATCATATTTATGAGTCATAACATCTCTATAATACATGAAGCATATCTAAAATTATCTCACATATAGGAGGCATCTCAAGTCTAGGAGGCATAATATATGAATAAACATCTCACATCCATGAGGAATATCATATCTACAGGAAAAATATTATATCTATGAGGAATATCATCTATAGAGGGCAAATATTATATTTACGAAGAACATCATCTTTATAGAGCTAATATATTATATATGACTATATCATTGCCACGATCCATGAATCATTATCCGGTAAAATACCATTATAACTCACCAAGTTGTGAAGTGACCTTACACTAAGGGTGTACTAATCTCAACTATTTCTAACATTTGTAACTAAGTCAACAAGGGCTAACGTAAGTCTTGGCCTAGAGTGGATTTGAGGAACCCACTTCAAATCCTCAAGATCCATATTTAAGCAATTTATACCCCCCGACTATGCTAAGGTATCTAAATTCACTTCCAGATAGTACATATGCAATAATCAATCCTATGATAGGAATTCCATCTAAAAACATGAGCAATTAAGCTAACTCCACCTAACTTATAATTTCAAGATCACTAGAATGGTCCAAGCAAGGTTAATCATATTAACCATGCTTCCAACACCAAAAACACATCCCAAACCTAGTATCGGAATATATCCATTCTATGAATTAGTTCAAACTAGGGAGAATGCAATCGGATTCTAAAAGTGCAATAAGAATTCCACCTTACAGGTCAAAACCCTCATCTAATCCCCAAATTTCAATAATCAAGACTAGGTTATTATATCCATAATCAATCTTAATATTCACATTCACATGAAATATATCACATGCATCATCTTATAAAGAAAAGTAGACAGAAGCCTACCTCAAAGTCAAACCACAAATCCTTTAATCATTCACCAAACATCCATTAACATAATTTTGTGAAGTAGTAAATAATAATAATAATAAGCAAGACAACAAAAAGCTTGGGAATAAAATACTTTAGATTACATAATAAGTTCTTAATTTCCAAATGGTTATGGAGTTATGGCAAGGAAGAAAATATATTTTTAAGAAAGGTCATAACACAGAAGTATGGAAAAATAGTTCCTAAACCCATTAACACACCCTTTGGGGTGAATAACTATAAACCCATAAGAGTTTTATGGAAAGATTTTGTAGCTACTACCAAAATCTATCATAGGGATGGTAGGAGAATAACTTTTTATCATGATAAATGGATAAAACATGAACCCTTGAGACATAGGTTCCTGATATTTTTGGATTATCAGCTCAATATAATTCAACTACCAGTGATGTATAGAGCCAACAAGGATGGGATCTCACTTTCATGAAAGAATTGAATGACTGAAACTAGGGATAGTGATTAATTTTTAAAAAGATTTAGATGGATTAAAAAGGCTAAATGACAATAAAGATATCATTGTAAGGGAAGGAAAAGACAGCAAGGTTTTCATAGTCAGAGGGCATATGCATATTTTTCGAATAATGGACAATAGAACACCAACTGGCCATACAAATCAATTTGAATGATTAAGATACCATACAAGGTTAACTGATTTACATGGACAATAGCAAGAAGGGATTCTCTAGCTCAAGAAAATCTACCAACAAATGTGTATGCAATTAAAATCTAGAAACTTGAATCTAAAAACAACCAGTTTTTCCTTCTCTATATCTGTACTTCTAAACTCTGAAATCTATTCATCGCCCTGGTAAATTGGAAATGGATAATGCCAGTAAATACATATTGAAAAAAATAAATAAATAATATTATTGAATTGTGTATCTAAATTAATAAATTAAGACCCTATTTATTGATACTACATTAGACTCTGTTTCCAACAAGAACACTGACACGGAAATTCTTTTCTGAGTAGGATTCTATATATTATTCCTATTTATTATAATATTATAACAGTCGCACTTAAGTTGGATCATACAAGTCATATGTACCGAGCTAATTACAAAGGTAATTAATATGAGGACCTGTGAGGGACTTGGTGAAAATATCTACAAGTTTTTTGCCTGATTTCATAAATTTTGTAGGAATATCTCCAGAAAGTATCATCTCTCTTAAAAAGTAGAAATAAACCCTAATGTGCTTCGTCTTCTCATAAAATACTTGATTTGGTTCTATATGAAGAGCTTCTTAGATGTCACACACAAGTTTTATTTCACCAATTTCTCTAAATTGTAACTCTCTCAACAACCATTTAATCAAAACTAGGTCACAAGTGGTTGCTACTATTACTTCATATTCTTCTTTTGTACTAGATCAATCTACCACATTCTGTTTCTTACTCTTACTGGACACCAAAGTAACTCATATTAAAATAAAATATCTGATTGTAGAACACCTATCACAGTATGATCCTTGCCAATAAGTGATTGTATATACAATGATCTTCTCATGACCATGATACTTGGAGAGTATTATTTTACCTAGAGATGACTTAATATATCACACAATGCACCTCGACAAACTGAAGAATTTTTTAAGTATTGAAGTTGGTATGTCTAAATCAAGTATTGTTATTTTTCAATACAAGTATGCCTTAGTTATTATTGAGAAGACAGGAATGATGGTATGGAAACCTATTGAAACTCTTATGTATCTAAATACTAAACTCTTGCTAGTTTCTGTAATACCCTGATCATTTCTTAAGCCTAAATCCATCTTTTGAGTGGATATATATGACTTCCAAAGTGATTGATGTTTAAAACATATTGTATTTCTCAAATTTCTACTTTTTTCATGTAGAGCATTGAATAAGATTTCCATTTATACCAATGTCATTGAAATCCGACTTCGGATGAGGGAGTTATAGCCATTTTACTTAGGGATATCGGATTGCCCAGGTCTGACGATCGACCTGGCGGACCGTCAGGTACTTGGTGGACCGTCAAGTGTCCCGTCAGGCCAAGGAAGTGACCCCTCTTCATGGTCACCGTGTGACTGCCACGATGGTGGACCATCAAAAAGTTGACAGACTATCAAGGGGTCCGTCAGGTCGAGACAGAATGTCTCATTTCTAACCCTCGAGTGATGTACGACTTGGTGGTCCATCAGTTTCCTGGAAGACCGTAACTTCGACCATCACATCTAGGCATAACGTTCTAGTTTTGGCACTCGAGTGACGGATGATCTGGTGGACCATCAGGAGACTTGACAAACCATCAGATCGACCATCACAAGCCCCGAGCAGCAAATTTTAGCTTTCTTAAAAAGGCATTTTGGTCACTTCCGATCCTTTTTACCTTATAAATACATCAAAGTAGTAAAGAGAAGATCATTTTCTCTTATTTCTCTCCAATTTCTCCAAGAATTTTCTAGAAAACTTGGGTTTTCTCTCAACCCAAAAATCAAAACTCCTTCTAAGAAATTCAAGGATCTTCCATAGATTTCTCCAAGTTGTCCAAGAATTAAGCTCCCCTAGTCAAAGTCATCAAGTATCTTTGCTAAAAAAATGTAAGAAAGAAGTTCCAAACAAGTTTCTACTCTCCAAAAATTATAATCCAAGGTATGTGGGGCTTGAACAAGAACACTTCTTTCATTCTTGTGCCTAAAGATTTACTTTCTATTATTGATTTACATGATTTTGCAAGTGGGTTTACACCCAAATTTATTTATTTATGATTTATGAGATTTGAGTTGAATAAGTTTGATATTTATGATTATTTCACCATCATGTTTCTTAAATTAATAATTTATTCCATGAGTTGTATATTTTCATTATGTATTGATGATTTCTAAGCGATTTAAGACAAGTGCCATGAGTTATGCCTTTCCATGAGAAATTTGACTATTGAATATATATCGATATTTGAGATTGAAAGTCAAGAATGAGTCCTATGATATTTCCTTGAAGCTTTGATATTTGAAAATGATTCGAGAAACAAATGTAATTGATGTTGAGAAAGATTGTGTTGAGTTAAGTCGGGTTAGGAATCCACAAGATGTTTATGATTTGCAGATGAGATATATATTTATGTTTTGGATTTTAAAATAGACCCATGAGTTGATATTGATTAAGGTGGATTTCCTAACGCATTCTGAGCTGAGTCTGGGAGAAGTATTTAGCACCGAGCGGGAAATATGGTATTTCCCCAAAACTATGTGCCACCATAGGATTGATGTTGATAATTATGGGACAGAGGCCGAGTATGGGATTTTGATAATGAGATTGAGGTTGTACTCCCTGGCAAGAGTATGACACCCCCACCAATGTGGGGTTCTCTCCTTAGGAGGGAAAAATGTTGGACTCCATGCGACTTACATGGTGTAGTTATGTCGGTTATAAGAAACTCCCACGTCCATAATGATCTAAGTACCATGAGTTACCGAGTCACTCTAAGTCACGAGTCAAAGAGTTTGAGTTGATTTAAATGATTTATGAGATTTATGAAGCATATGTTATTACTAATGACTTACGAAAATTAAGTTTTAGATAATTCAAGCAAAGAAAGTTATTATTGTAAGCATCCATGATTTTCTTATACATTTATGATATTATTTATAATGTTGGATTCACCCCCACATACTCAATACATTACCAAGTACTGACTCCTATACTCTTTTGTATTCTATATTTCCTCATGATATAGGTTCAGGTGCTCAGTCTCTGATTTTGTCTTGTTAACAAATGGTTATTTGTTTTTCGTTAAATACGAGTCAGTTAGGGATCTATCCCAATGGCTCCTCAGTCCTATGTAGTAGAGGCTTTGTCAGACTAGTGTAGCAGTGTGTACAGAGATTGCAGTATTCTGTTTGTACAGGGCAGTATTACTTCGTGTTTCAGTATGTTCATGACATGGTTATTCCTCTTTATCTTAGCATGATTTGTGCTATAATGAGTTCTGAAAGTGATGACAGTCTTAGAGGGTTAGCTTGAGGCCACGTATGGCCTTGAGCACCATCTGACGTCTCGGGATAAGTTCTTGGGGTGTTACAGTATTGGGGGATCTACTTAATAATCCTAGAAGATATAGTTGTCTAGTTAGTAAGTTTAATTATCTCATAGTGACTAGACCTGACATTCCTATCATGTGAGTGTTATAAGTCAATTTATGGATTCTACCTATGATGTCATTGGGATGCAGTTATTTGCATTGTGTGATACATTAAGTCAGTTCTAGGAAAAGAAATACTCTTAGATGATCAAGGTCATGAGTAGATCATTAGAGATACATGCACTAAATAGGAAGAATCACCTTGTGATAGCATTCTACATCTGAATATTATGTTTTAGTCAGAGGTAATTTGGTTCTTGGAAGAGTAATACTCCAACAACAATTTCCAAATTTTGATAGTATTTTTTTGCCATATTTCAATCACCACAATTAGGGTTATGGAAATTTTAAGAGATCTAGTTCTAGAAACTTTTTTCTAGTGATGTTGTCTCTTTATTTTGAGGTTGCCCATGAAGTTATTTCTTGATTCTGACCAATTTCTGGAAATCAAATCTAATTTTTCTATGACAAACCATTTATTTTTAAGATTTTGGCAATGTACTTCTATATATTTTTCTAGATTTAGTCTTATGTGTAATTATGAACCCTTAATATGGAGGTTATAAAAATTAAACATCTTAGTCCATGAAGAATCAACAAAGGGGAGGCCATTTTGAAAGATCTCAACCAAGGTGTAGTTTTTGTAAAAGGCTTGGACACACTAGTGACATATGTTATTCTCAACCAAAGTGTAGGTATTGTAATTGGCTTGAAGAATAAGTATCATTTTCTGAGGATTGATGATCTGTTCGATCACCTTCAAGGTGCTAATTTCTTTTGCAAGAATGATCTTCGGTCTGGATACCATTAGTTAAATATTAGGGAAGCGGATATCCCTACGATTGCTTTCCAAACATGGTATAGTCACTTTGAGTTTTTGGTGATGTCTTTTGGCTTGACTAATGCTCCAGAAACATTTATGGATCTTATGAATTGGGGTTTTCATGAGTTCTTGGACTTGTTTGTCATTGTATTTATTGATGACATTTTGGTATATTCTAAAAGTGAGGTGGATCATGTTGATCACCTCCTCCTTATGTTGTAGACCATAATGGATTAGTATTTGTATGCAAAGTTCTTTAAATATAAGTTTTGTTTTAGTGTTGTGACTTATTTAGGTTATGTTATTTCTAGTGAAGGGATCACGATGGATCAACAGAAGGCTGTGGTAGTTATGAAGTGTCCTACTCCCTTGACTCCAACCAATATTTGGAGCTTCTTGAGTTTAGCTGGCTATCATGGAAGGTTTATGGAGTGTTTCTCTTCTATTGCTATCCTATTAACTAAGTTGACCCAGAAAAAGGTGAAGTTCTTGTAGTCTGATGCTTGAGAGTGTTGTTTCAAAAGGCCGGAGGATATGTTGACTTCAACTCTGGTCTAGACTCTACTTAAGGGAACTGATGGTTTTATTGTCTATTGTGATGCTTTTCGGGTGGGATTGGGTTGTGTGTTGATGCAGTATTACAAGATGGTTGCTTATGCTTCTAGGTAGTTGAAAGTTCATGAGAAGAATTATATGACCCATGATTTGGAATTATTAGTTATGTTATTTGCATTAAAGATCTGGAAGTATTATTTGTATGGGTCCATGTTGATATTTATTTTGATCATAAGAGTCTACAATATGTGTTCACCTAGAAAAAAGTAAATCTCAAGCAAAGAAGGTGGCTTGAGTTGCTAAAGAACTATGACATGAGTCTCCACTATCATCCAAGTAAATATAATATTGTTTCTGATTCTCTTAGTAAGTTTTCCATGGGAAGCTTATCTCATGTGGACAAGGAGAAATAGGATATAGTGAAGGATGTTCACTATTTGGCTAATCTCAGGGTTTGTCTCTTGGATTCTGAGGATGGTAAGGTGATTGTTTAAGAGGTAGCAAGGTCATCTCTTGGTGCTGAAGTAAAGGAGAAAAAAGTATTGGACCTATTTTGATGCAAATCTAGAATAAAGTAGGTAGGCAAAAAGTAATGGTTTATGAGATTAGTGGTGATGGTATCTTTAGGTACCAAGGTAGATTATGTGTTCTCGATGTTGGTGGGTAGCCAGGATAAATTTTGGCTGAAGCTCATAAATCATATTATACTATTCATCCTGGTTCAATGAAAATGTATCATGATCTTAAAGAGGTTTATTGCTGGAATAATATGAAGCGAGATGTGGCCAATTTTATGGCTAAGTGCATGGTGTGTCGGCAAGTGAAGGTGGAGCACTTAAGACACAATAGGTTGACTCAAGAGATTGAGTTTTCGGAGTGGAAAATGGGAGATAATTAATATTGAATTTATTACCAGTCTTCCATAGTCTCGCCAGTAATTTAATTTGATTTAGATCATCGTGGATAGGGTGACTAAGTATTCTCGCTTCTTGCCAGTGAGGACTAATTTTTGTTCTAAAGATTGTGTCATGTTGTTCATTGAGGAGATCAAAAATTGTATGGTACTCTAGTTTCAATCATATCTGATTGGGGTACTCAGTTCTTATCTTACTTTTAGAGGTCGTTCAAGTGAGGTTTGGGGACTAATATTACCCTCAGTACTACTTTTCACCTACAAATGGATTGCCAAGAAGAAAGGACAATTCAGGTCTTGGAAGATATGTTTCAAGTTTGTGTTTTTTATTTTGGTGGTAGTTGGGTTGACCACTTGCCTTTCATAGAATTTGCCTACAACAACAGTTATCACTCTAGAATTGGTATGTCTCCGTTTGAGGCATTATATAGTAGGAGGTGTAGATCTCCTATTGGGTGGTTTTCGGTTGGTGAGAATAAGTCTCTTGGTCCTGATTTGGTTCACCAAGCCATGGAGAAGGTGAAGATGATTCGGGAGAGACTTAAGGCTACCCAAAGTCGCCAGAAGTCCTACGTGAATGTAAGGTGAAGAGAGTTGGAATTTAGTGTTAGTGATTGGGTGTATCTGAAGGTGTCCCCCATAAAAAGAGTGATGTAGTTTGGTAAAAAGGGAAAGATCAGTCCCTATTATATCGGTTCATACTTTTTTTTGAAGAGGTTTGGTAATATTGAATATGATTTTGTGTTGCATTCTAGTTTTATCTCCATTCACCTAGTGTTTCATGTTTTGATGTTGAGGAAGTTCTTGGGTGATCCTTCAACGGTAGTTCCCTAGGAGAAGGTGGGTATTTTTGATTCCTTATCCTATAAGGACGTCCCATTTGAGATTTTGGATTGGAAAGTTCATTGGTAGTGGACCAAGGAAGTGGCTTCAGTAAACATTCTTTGGAGGAACAAAAAAGGTTGTGGAAGCTATTTGGGAAGATGAGGAAGGCATGATTTCCAAGTATTCATTCTTGTTCCCCATTCCAGATAATCATTCTTAAGGTATGTGTATTCTTTAACATATTTGTTTTCTGACTTTGTTGAAAGAAATGATGATTTTTTTGGCATCTTTGTTTTCTATATTTATTAAGGGTAAGAGTAAGGGTATATGAAGTCAAATCATGCTAATAAATGCCTTGTCCTATTATTACAGGATGAATGATCTGATGGGGAGTATGTAATGCCTTGGGTTTTTTGGTTCTTGAAAATTATTTGTGTTTTGAGCTTTCTACCCTAGGAATGACTCACTTGACAAGTCGTATCATAAGGTTTCCAGTGAATGGTACTTGAGTTACTGTCCTGAGTACGACTTGGGGTATGGGTCGTAGGGAGTCTTGACGAGTCCTATGGACCCAATCATAACTAAATCATAAATTAAGTAGCTAAATTTTTCTCTGGGTATGAGTGGCTCACTATGACTCGTAAAGACTTGTTACGAGTTATTGGTTGCAAATTGTAGGATATCTAATGTTTACCCAATTGGGTTAGTGTTAACTACGACTGGATCCTATGAGTTGTAGGGTCCCACTATGAGTGGTACCTAATGAGTCATTGGGTCAACCGTGTGTTCGGGTCCTAGAAATTGTCTTGGCTAAGGCTCAGTGTGTCGAGTCGTAATGAGACTATGCGAGTTGTATAGTGACTCATAATCTTTGACGATAATTTTAAGTCTTTTTCATTAAGGGCACTTTGGACATTTTCCCTCTACCCCAATTGTAACCCATGACTTAAAACCCTATTAGGGACCCCATTAACATTTGTACCTCACTCAGAACAACTCCAAAAGTTCTCTCTAATTCACTCAAGTAACCATACTTAGGGTTTCCAAGAAGTTTTTCATCTAAGTGCTTAAGGGTTGGATTCTTTCTGTAAAACCTATTATTTCAGGCACGTTACTCTTCCCTCATTGTTAAATTTTTAAAAGCATATGGTTTAAAGTATTGTTCTTGAGATATTTATGTTGATTTTGAAAACATGGGTTGAGGTTTCTTGTGCAACTATTGTTTATATGATGTTTTATGTCTGTCCATGCCTGGGTTAAGTTTAAATATTGGTTTTAAAGTAAATTTGATGCATGGGAATGATAAATGAACTAGGGATTGTGATTTTTCAAAACTTGTGACTTTTGAAGTGATTATAACCAGAACCTCATATTTTGAAATTGGTTTTTAATTATGAGAAAATTGAGAATTTGTAAAATTGAACAATTCTTGAACTATTACAATATGATTTTGAATTGAAATGTGTCGGTTCGTGTTTTCATAAGTTATTGCATAATTAAAACAAGGAGGTTGTGAATTCCCCTAAGTTATGTAATTGTTTTGGCATATTTTTGTAACCTTGTAAGTGTTGTTTGTATGACGATACCAAAAATTTATGCCTTAATGTTAAATATGGTTCAATGAATAGGAATGTGTGATAAATATTTTTAATTGGACTTTAATGGGGGTTGTGTAGCTGAGTTGTGAAAGTGGAAGTCTGAGTGACTGATACTGTAAACTATGTTTGCAGACGTGGGTATCAAAGTAACCAAGAAGGTTTGAGTCCCCCTCATTATTATTACATGATTAGGGAGGTTCGATTCCCCCGTACATCATTACATGATCAGGTTCTTAAGTCACCTTAGTATATGATTAGGTGGTTTGAGTCCCCGTCCATATATATGAGATTATTCTCCAATTCTTGCGGCTACACATACTGGGGATTGACTAAGGGTGAGATTTGGGGGACATATAGCTTGTGGGTGCGTGTTATAATGATTGAGCTACATAATCCAGGCTAAATTTTTTAAGTGTGTGTTAAGCCTTGTTCCCTATCCCGAAATGTGAAGTATATATATGTATATGCATTCGATTATGTGCATTGGTTTTGAATGATTTTAAATTGTTGATCATGACATTATGTTATCCTTATCCCTGAGTTTCATGCTAGTGCTCTAACAGCTAACCATCTTCAAACATTGTATACCCACGTGATGCAGGAATTTGTCATACTTCTACTCCTCTAGCACAGTGATTACGATTCGAGATCAGCTCATGGGTTGACATTGAAGTGATGAGCTTCCATACATTAAAAGTCTATATTTCATGTTATGGTCTCTTATGTCTCAAACTGTTTAGACTTATTTTTGGCAAGAGTCGGGAGCATGTCCCCACACTTTATTGATATTCAGTTTTGGTTCTTTGTTTAGAAGGCTTTGTTTGGATTACTGAGGATATTGGGCAGTGTTGGTCAGTTGTTTGGCTGATCACTGGTCATCGGTTATATACTTTTTTTAAATTTCCTATCTTGATGTATGTTATATTGTTATATGTTCGGAATTCATCCGACCTATGGGTTAATGTGTTTGGTTTGGTTAGGTGAAGGGGGTGGTCTTTGGTCGAAGTAGGACTTGAGATACTTGTCACGGCTATTCCTTAGTTCGGGTCATGACACTCACCCATATTTCCAATTTTTTAACTTTTTGACCAATAGGTCAAAATGAACTCGGGTGCCCTGGGAATCAAACTGTAACAATCAACTTTTTGATAAAATATGTAAAATGTTTGTTTTTGTGTTATTTGACTATTTTACCCCTCCCTGTAGTTGCATTATGGTATTTCTGGGGTGTGGGGGTGATTGGCATAGTTCTCAATGTATTTTAGTTCTATTTATGTGTATTATAGTTTGATGGCTTTGACAGCCTTATTTTTTACTTATGTGGATATCTTTTGATCTATGTGATGAATGGCTAAACGGACTACGTCAGCAACTCCAGAATATTAATTTTAGGCTAGGTAGACCTTTGGTTTAGGTACCGGTGCACCCGAGCTCATTTCGACCTATTGGTCGGAAAGTTGAAAAAAATTGAAATATGGGTGTGGCACCCACATTTGGTCGAAACGACCTAAGATGAAAAATTCAACTTTGCCAGCAGATCGAGAACATCAATTTTAGGGAGGTAACAAGTTTGTTGTAATTTTATGGATATTAAATATCATTTCTACCCTTAGTTTAGAAAATTGTGATTTCGGGTTTCAAGGGTTAACTTTGTGAAAATGATGTTTTTTCAAAATTCTGATATCGCCATTGAATTCAGAGCGTCGAATTTAGTATGGTTGCATAGTTAATTTGCTTATATCGAACTCCGATCAAATTTTGGGCCCAGTCGAAGTCCGCTTTGACTTGGAAATATCTGGTGCACCAGGTTGATAATACAACCAGATACATGATGGGTAAATCGGGATTGAGGATTGCAACTTATGTGTTAAATGTTTGTTAACCCGGATATAGTATAAATAGCCCCTTTTATCTGGTTTTTCCTCATTCTTTCACCTTCCTCTTGAGAGTTAAACCCTAAAATAGTGTGAGAGCTTAAAAATGAAGCTTGTGGGAGCTTGGGAAGCTAGATTAACATCTATTTCTTGATTTTATTATGGATTTAAGGTAAGAATTCACCCTTTTCTTAGTAATTTCTTTATTAATTTCTCAAAACCACAAAAATCTTAGGGCTTGATTTTAAACCCCAATTTCACTTCTTTTAACTTAAATAATGTTTTTATCTTATAATTACTAGTTTTTCATAAATTTAACCTTTAAAAGAGCTTTGATTCTTGATTTTAACCCGGATTTCAAATATTTTACCCAGTAAAGCTCAAAAATGGTTTTTGTTCAACTTGAACCTCATTTTTTACTCGATTTGACTTGGGTTTTCAGATGTGGATTCCTAAAACTATGCAAAACATGTTTTTGAAGTAAAGTTTCTACTTTTCCCTTCTTTTTTGAAAACCCATTCCGGGGGTTTCTACTTTGCCCTTCATACACTTCCTCACTAAGGAAATCCGAAACTACACCACTTTGGCCACTACTAGCCACATCACAACAATTCAAGTTTCTAGGAGTGTAAATGATAGATTTGTTACCTTGTATATCATGGGAAGTGTGTTTTTCACTTGTGTCTGCATTATGTAAGCCTTTATGATCCATATTACAAGGGATTATGTCAAGGTTTCCCTTTGGGTTCACTTCTTCATCACTTATGGGATTCTCCTTGGGACTTCTAGGGGCTTGAACCTTCACATGAAAAGATAAAATACTAGGAGAAATTCTAGTATTTGGGTTAGGGACTAATAAGGATTCTTTGAGGACAAGATCCACAATTAATCCTTTCTTTCTACTTCCAACTTCACTACCCATGGTTTCCCTTTCCCTTACCCTCTTTTATTCACACTCTTCTTGCATCTCAATATCAAGTTTCTCTCCATCTTGTGTTTTGGCCTCATTCTTTTCGTATGCTAACTTGTGGAGAGGAGGCATTAGCTTATGTGAAGTGTAGGGTCTTTGGACTTGTGTATTTTGAGGTGGCATTTGAGTTTGTGGGGGTTTTGGTGGACATAGTCTATCAACCCCCGCGTTAATACTAATGATGTCACCCCTCATGGATCTTCTGTCACCCTTCCTGGATCTCAAGTCTCCTTTTATAATGTAATACCCTGAAAAATACAAACCAATATTAGATCCATGTACCAAGCTCATGCATAGTAAATCATGGTTCTTTTATAGTTTTATGAGTAGGTTAGATGTAAATTAAGGATTCAAATAACTCCCATCTATCAGACGAATCAAAACATTCCTTACCGATTGAATTTTTTAGAAGGATATTGGTATAGTCAACTTCAAACGAGCATATATCTCATTATACTTGGAATTTTTGAGCTCATGACCTATAAACAGATATATAATTGAATTATCTTTCCAACAATACCAATTTCGCCTAAGTCTAATATCGGCGCAAAGATTTATTCCTATTTTACTCTAGCATGTCAGGCTAGAAACAGTGTGACGACAATCGTGGTAGCTTACCACATTTGTGATGCCCTACCACAAAGGTCGTTAGCCTTAGGCAGAAACCAGCTCCTAAGTTATGACATTCGTGGTAGCTTACCACACTTGTGACTCCCTAACACGAAGGTCGTCAGCCTTAGGCAGAAACCATCTCCTAAGTGACGACATTCGTGGTAGCTTACCACATTTGTGACGCCCTATCACGAAAGTCGTCAGCCCTAGGCAGTATCCATCTTCGGTGTGATGATATTTTTGATGGCTTACCACATTTTTTATGCCATGTCACAAATCTTGTCAGCCTTAGACAGAGTCCAGCTTCTGTGTGACGACATTTTTGACGGCTTACCACATTTTAGATGCCTTGTCACAAATGTCATCAGCTATTATTTTCAGCAACTGGGAATTTATTTCATAAGGGTATTTTGGTCTTTTACCTTCACTTCCCACTACTTATAACCCTCAAGGAATGTATTATCTTCCATTTTCTTTAGTTAAAACATCTCAAAAAGTTCTCTCATACACTTTCAACCACAAGATTAGGGTTTCCTCTCAAGATCATCTCCTCAGGAACAAGAGCATTCTTTCCCAAAAGGGTTAAACCCTAGTCAAGAAAAATCAAGGGCAGGCCTAAGAAATTCTTCAAGAACCTTTAGAAACATTAGATCTTTTTCAATATTCAATCACTAAGGTATGTGTAGTGTTCATCTGTGGATCCAATCCGTTCATAGAGCTCAAGAACCATGTTTTAAATATTATTTTGTAAACTTTTTGGGGTGATATGAGTATGTACATGTTGACGATCATTGTTAAAGTTTCAATGTGATGTATAAAGGTGTTTTCATGGAATATATATGTTTGTTAATTGAAAACCATAAACTTTAGGTGGTTTAATATGGTGCAAGTATGAAATCCACCTATGCCTTAAAGAATGCATGCAAGGTGTTTGATAAAATGCTTAGGATGCTAGAAATTCATGTTTGTATGGTTCTATGATGTCTAAATGACAAGTTTATGTTAGATATTTACTTCAATATGAATTCCATGCTTTTCATGTGTTGCTATTGTGGTGGTATGAAGAATGCAAAATAATGGGGATATACAATATGTACACGAAATATATCCATGCATTCCCTACAATGTTTAAGACGTTGAATAACTATATGAAATATGATACCCCCTACTTATGATATTATGAATTGTGGACTCAAATCTTGTGATCAAGTCATGTCATGTGTGTTAGTTTCCTTCTATCGAGTCCTGGGGGTATTCGTACCCGAAAAACATAGATGTGTGCCTAGAGCCATGTCATGTTGTCATGATAATCTCAGTCAAGCTATAATCTATAGAACTTAGTCAGTCATGTGATTCATGAAACCTCAGAAATCTCATGATCTCAGTTAACTCTCAGATAATAGTACTACTCCATCAGTCAATAAAAGTTAGTTAATCTGTCCATGTACAGTTAGTTGAATCATGTTTAGTCTCTTCAGATGGTAATAGAAGTTAGCACCGAGTGAACCCAAGGATGGGGACTCACCTACCAATTTTAGGGTGTGATTCTTAGCAGTCATACTTGTGTTCCATAACTACGTAGCCAGCGTAGGTTAAGACATCTTAGCGTGTCAGATTAGGGTTGATGAGGTTGCTTAACCTGTCTGTTTAGGGTCCCACCGTTCTCACCTTGAGTACCTTCCAGAAAAGGGTCACTCACAACTGTCCTTACTAGTGGCGCGGTATTGACACCCCTCCAGTAGGGGCAGAGATTGGACCCCAACTTAGCCATAATAGCATACATGGGGCATGTCGGTTAAACAACTACCTCCCACAGTTTCAGTATTAGTCTCAGTAAAGAACTTAGACAATTCTTCAGATATCAGTATACCAGGACTGTTAGATACGGTCAAATTTAGTTATAGCATGGAACTCAGAGATTTCAACCATATTCAGGGTTGTTAGATACAATCTTCCATGTTATCAGAACTATGGTTCCATCCATGTATTAGCATACATATTTAGCCATTACGTACTCACAATCTTAGTTACTATGTATGTATGTTTGCACTCTTATGTTCATATCAGTCAGTTAGTTAGCATTGTTCATACATGCAAACCCTGTTTATATTTAGCCTACCTCACTCATATACTCAGTACATCCCCCCGTACTGATGCAATTATTCTATGGTGCTTTATTTTCATGTTACACCATAGGTTCAGAGATACGAGATCCAGATTGGCAGTAATCGTAGCATTTCCAGTCGCAAAGATTTATTGAGTCCTCTTCATTCGAGGATAATATGATTGGATTTATTCTTTATTATTTTATCCAGTTATCAGGTTACAGAGTTAGTTGGATACATGTTCCTTCAGCTCCTTATTTCAGACAGTACTTTGAGGCTTTCGGATTTACGCTCAGATTTAGCTTTCAGATTCAGTTTTCAATTGGTTTGGGTATTTTTCACCCATATGGATGTTATATTATTTCAGTTGAACCTTATGTCCTATTGTGCATGTTTTCCACATTATTATGTCATGAATTGCAGTATACAGGTACAGATATCAGTCATGGATTAGTTTGTGGTCCCTCGGGGTCATAAGCACCATGTAGCATTCTGATTTAGAAAATCAGGGTGTTACATATAATGTCAAAATCACCCCTCAAGTCTTGGGAAAATGCATCAATCCGAGCCAACAAGGCTCCTAAAACATCATTCCTAAGTGAGGGAGCACTTGAAATCTTGGGTCCCATGCTCCATGTGCCTAACAAACAATCAAAAAAAACATCAAAGAAAACATATACAAAATGAACACACAAATTAGTTCAAAAGCCTCAGCACACTCATACTTGGATCTCACCTCACACTCGGTCTCACAAGTGTTGAAAACTTGACAATGCTTTGCAAGTGAATTTAGTGGTAAATATGCCTTGGTCCAAAATTGATTTTTGTTAGATTTGACTCAAATAAAATGATGCACGGACTTGAACCAACAAACTACTATGAATTTAAAAAAATAAGAAAAGGCACAGAAAAACCGAAGACATAAAATAAATGAACTTTAGACTAATTACCAACCTAGTAGGTACTTACTAGTTTGCTAATTAGTGATAGAATTTAACATACAGGAAACTAGAATCAAAAATTAGAAACTAGGAAATCTACTTACGAACTCAATTTGAGCCGAATTACACTTGATGACATGGCATACTTTGATTGGACGTGGTTTTCAAAATTTTCAATCCCAAATTTTCTTCAAGTCTCAGCCTACACCAAAGGAAAGAAGGAAAAATGCTTTGGAGGGAAAAACAACAAGTTTGGAGCTCTTTTGAAGCTTCGATTTGAATTCAAAAGATTGCCCTCCCCCCCTTTGTACTTGGATTGTACTTGATTTGTACTTGGTTGTCCCCTTTGTTTTCTTCCTTCTTTTGGATGACAATGAATATGCCAAGGAATATTCTTCAACAAACACCAAGTACACTCTCTTTTATCTCCTTTTTTGGATCAAACATCTTCCTTAAACATTCTTCTTCAATAAGATTGGATGAACATAGAAGAACAAGATGAACCCTAACCTTTAATTTTTTTTTATAGATATAGGTTCCTAAGGCCAAGATGAACTCAAATATCTCAAAATAAACAACAACCAACATCCAACACTACAACACACACGGATCTATCACCTTTAAAGCTTCAAGACGCCATATCCATGGTGGATCTAGCTCAAAATCACCCAAATCTTGTTCCAAGAGTAGATCTAGACTCTTTAGGTTCTAGGGAGAAAGTATCTAGCACTTAAAACCAACAAAAAACAATAAAATTTAGCAGATCTAACTTTTAACACATGGATCTACTACAAACAACAAGACAACACACCATTTTTTTGAGTTTTTTAGATTTTTGACTTTTTTTTCTTGAGATTTTCATAATAAGGACACTAAAACCAAGATTTAGGGTTGTAGGAACAACTATAAATCAGGATCTTGATACCAAATAATAGCCTAAAACAAGATAAAACCGAATCTAAGGACTTAAGACACAAAAATCAGCAAACACGAGACAAAGTAAACAACACATAGAAATGAGATGAAGAAGAAGATTGCATAAATGTAAAGATAGATAATGAAACATACACCACCTTTTATGATAAGTACCTAATTGTGTATCAAACAAAAAGATACACTTTACCATGGATGGATAACACTTCATTCTTAGGTGAACCAAAGGAATTCAGACTCCCTCAATCAGACCTTTCTTGCCAAATGTTCAACACAAATCAAGAACCCTTCAAATACATTCAAAAACTCCAAATTTCGGTTTCTACACTAAGATAACACTAAACTAAGATTAACAGCTACACTCTAAAGAGTAATCTTTCAATATTCATCAAAGCTAATGAAAAGAGAAGCTAATTTGTCTATTTATAGTATTATATAATAAATATCAAAAATACCCTTAATGAATAAGGGAATTGGGGAACCTATTGAGTGTGACATTAATGTATAAAATTTATTATACACCCTTCACTTTAGGCACCTCTTGAGTGTAAAGGCTCTCCTTCTAGCTTCTCTTGAACAAGGCTTCAAAACTGCTTCAAAAGGCCTTCAATCACTTGTCAATTCCGAAGCTTGAACCTTTGATTATTCCTTGTACTCTTTTGAGCTCTTTAGGATTGTATCAATTGGTATTGTGATATATTCATACTTATTGTTATATGAGACATGAGAAAATTCATGGATGAAACAAATATAATGAGTGAATATTGGCTCATGTGGTTGTGGAAGTGTATAATATTGTTGGTTATGGAAATATATCATTGTTAATGGTTGTGGAAATACTCATTATGATTGGTTGTGAGAATTACACCCTCATATCATACTCATTCAAGAAACATTAGTACCACCATGAAAACACCTGAGTAACACTGGCAACACCTTTTTAAAACTCTTTTTGAGGGATGTGTCGAGGAAGAGATATTGTAAAACCTTATTTAAAACTTTTCAAAAAAATTGTTGTAAAGGAGAAATGAGGTATGTGGATTGTATACGGGCTGAAGAACTCCCCATGGGTTCTACATCAGGAAACTTTATCTTCGTAGGTGTATACTGGGATTGTGCAATGATCCCAAAGGTTATGTAATAACCTCGTGCATCATCATCATCATCATATATATTGTACTTACATTATTGTGTTGTATTATTGGTTTGAATTGTAATCTATGTAATTGTCTTATTTTCTTTAACTTGTATTTGATGATCTTATATATTCATTTTCCACCTTATTCTACTTATATGTGATATAATGCATACTCGTGTTCTTTCTTAGTGTGTATGTGATATATTAGAACTGTTAGTGCAAGTATTGTGGGATATGATTGTGGGACATGTTTTTATTGCAGGTGACGTTCCCTTAGTGTATATTTTGTATGCTTTATTTACTGCTTTTCTTGGTCAACCTATGATACCTATTAAGTTCAAGAGTACCGTACCCATGCCTTCTGCGCCCTTTCAGTGTAGGTCCTAGCTCGACTGCACCTGAGCTTGCTTGACTCGAGCAATTGTTCGAGGTTCTAAGGTAGCGGTTGGACATTTATACGTTCTAAGTTCACCTCTATATTTCTATAGTAATTATGTCTTTATTAGTATTCGAAAATAGATATTATTCCCTTATGGTTATTTTTCTGATGTATTTGACTCCTAGATTATATTAGTAGTTCTTGCAGTATTGACACCTGGTTTTGGGCATGATTGGTATTTTGGATAAGTACTTTTTGCATTGTTATGATTACTTATATGGTTTGACTTTATTCTAGAAGACTTATCTTAGGATATTTCTATCTTTTTATCTTTTTGTATTGGTTTGGTTGATTGACTTACGTGACAAGGTACGCCGCGACAAGTGCCATCATGACCTTCATTTTTTGGTCGTGACAAATTGGTATCAGAGCAGCTAGGTTTCATTGGTCTCAATTATGTAAGAACAGAATATCTAATAGAGCCTTGTAGATTGGTACATAGTCATCTGTATCTATCTTCGAGAGGCTATAGGCTGTCTTTAGGAAACATTTCTTATTTTTATTCCTTACCGTGAGAAGTTCTTTGATATTTTTTGTTTTGAGTTATGTTTCACTCTTTTTGTGAAAATGGTGTTGACTAGGTCCTACAAAAGTAGTGACGTAGAGTGTTCACCAAGAGGGCAAGGCTCAAGTTATAGACAGACTCAAGAAAGGGGACATCCTCATGGTGTGGCCCCATCTAGGAGGAGTTCTAGGGGAATCTCCTTGAGCCTCGTGTTGAGAAGATTGGAGGTATGGGTCCTACTTCAGTTCTTTAGAGTTTATGTTCCCTGGTGTTGGAGGGATTGTTGGAGTGTTTGCGGACCTGTTTAGAGGGTTCTTCTTTGTTATGCCAGGTGTTCCTCCTGTTCAGAGTGTGGATCATCCTATTGCACCTATTTTTGGTTTGGGTACTCCTCAGACCCTGAGTCCTATTAAACCTTCAGTGCCTACATCTATCTATGGTATTTCAAGATCAGAATCCCTATCATTATCTATGTTACTTTCTCAAACGGGATCACAGCTTTCCAGATTTACCATACCTCCTCTCATGACTAGTGCAGTGATGTCTCCTGAGGATCAAAAGATATTTGAGAGGTTTACTCAGTTTGGTCCTCCCAGATTTGGTGGTGCAGTGGACGAAGATTCCTATGAGTTTCTAATTGATTGTCGAGAGAAATTTCATAATTTGTGTTCTCTCGAGTCCCATGGAATTGCCTAAACATCTTATCAGTGCAGAGATGCAGCGAGAGATTGGTGGAGGTCACTTCTCACTTGTAAACCCCATGATTCTCCATATATGACTTGAGATCAATTTTTTGAGGCTTTCTTAGAGAGATTTTTGCCTTTAAGTTTGAGATATTGTATAGGAGATAAGTTTGATCATTTGGAGAAGGGATCTATGACAGTTTTTGAGTATGAGGTGCACTTTTATTCCCTATCCAGATATTCCTATAGTAGCATTTCTATCTAGTCTAAGAAGATTTAGAAGTTTGTAAAGGGTTTAGATGTCTCTCTTCAGTTGACTACATCTCAGATGGTTATATTTGGGGATTCTTTTCAAAGTATTATTGATCATTCTAAGATGATAAAAGGTATTCTTCGTACATATTAGGGAGGCGCCAAGATGGTACAATGTTTTAGTGAGTTTAGGAGTCAGACCTCTTGAGGTAGAGATTTTATAGGTTCTCGTGGATACCATGGTAGGCTAGTGCAGGAAACTTTATAAAGTTTAGGTGGTGGAAATTCTAGTTCAGCAGTTTAGGGTGGCCATTCGGGATTAGTTGTACGTTCTTCTATTGAGATTGGTCATAGAGGTTTCTATGTGTATGATTAGATTAGCCATGTGGCCAAGAACTGTCCCCGTCAGATGGGTCGAGCTACTCCTATTCTAGCTGTGAGGGGTAGGGTTGCTACTATTGATGCGAGGGGCAGAGGTAGTAGAGCTCGAGGGGTGGATGTAGGGGTACTCAGGCAGTTGGTGGTCGTAGGGCCACCTAGGTAGTTGGTGGTCATGGTCATTTTTTAATCTATACAAGCCAGACCTGAGGCAGAGACTTCTGATATTATGATTATAGGTATCGTTCATGTTTGTTTTGGACCTACATCTATATTATTTAATCCCAGATCGACTTTCTCCTATGTGTCTGTATATTTTGTTTTGAGTTTTGATTCTAGTAGTGAGCCTCTTTCCATGCCTATTTATGTATCTACCCCGTAGGTGATTCTTTAGTGGTGGATCAGGTTCATCGATCTTATGTTGTAACTTTTACTGGGTGTGAGACTTTGGTAGATTTGCTTATATTAGATATGGTTGATTTTGATGTTATTTTAGGCATGGATTGGTTGGCTCTTTATCATGCAGTCTTAGATTATTTTCTAAGACCATGACTTTAACTTCGCGGGGTGTGCCAAGGATAACTTGGAAGATTGTACTTCATTTGGGTCCTAAGAGGATTATACAATATGTTCAGGCTCGTAAATTGGTTTAGAGGGGATGTTTATCTTACTTGGCCTATATTCATGACTCCAGTGTTATTTCGCCTCCTTCCTTGGGTTTTATTCATATTGTTCGTGAGCTTATGGATGTGTTTCCTACGAACTTGCTCGGTATGCCTTCAGATTGAGATATTGATTTTTCTATTGATGTTGAGTCGGGCATAAGCCTATTTATATTCCTCCTTATAGGATGGCCCCAGCAGAGCTGAAGGAACTGAAAGATCAATTGCAGGATTTATTGGATAAGGGATTTATTTGACCTAGTATTTCACCTTGGAGTGCGACTAACTTATTGGTGAAGAAAAAGAATGGACCTATGCGAATGTGTATTAATTATCGACAGTTGAATAAGGTAAAGATTAAGAATAAGTATCCTCTTCCTCATATGGATGATTTGTTTGATCAGCTTCAGGGTGTTGTGGTATTTTTGAAAATTTATTTAAGATCTAGTTATTACAAGTTAAGGTTAGGGCTTTAGATATTCCAAAGATATATTTTCGTACACGATATGGCCATTATGAGTTCTTGGTCATGTCTTTTGGGTTAACCAATGCCCCTGTCGCATTCATGGAGTTGATGAATCGAGTGTTTCAATTGTATCTTGACTTTTTTGTTATTGTATTTATAAATGATATCTTTGTGTATTCAAAGAGTGAGATTGAGCATAAGGAGCCTTTATTGATTGTGTTTCAGAGTTTGAGGGATGAGAAGTTCTATGCTAAGTTCTCTAAGGGGTCGTTTGGTTGGGAAATTATTATCCCGAGATAACTAATACTGGGATTATTTATCCGAGATTACCCATGATAACTTATCCCACCATGTATATGGGATAAGTTATCCCATCACTATGGTGTAAATGGTGGGATAAGTTATCTCATCATTAATTAATCCCTCCAAACAAACATGGGATAAAATGACCTTTTATTTTATCCCGAGATTACTTATCCTAGGGATTACTTATACCTTACACCAAACGACCCTAAAGTGTGAGTTTTAGTTTGAGTCTAATTCTTTTTTGGGTCATGTGGTGACTAAGGAAGGTATTATGGTTGATCCAGCCAAGGTTGCAACGGTTTGTGATTGGACAAAACCTACTTCGCCCACTGAGATTTGAATTTTTTAGTCTTGGCACATTATTATCATCGTTTTGTTGAGGGTTTTTCATCCATTGTAGCTCCATTGACAAAGTTGACCCAAAAGAAGATTTCCTTTCAGTGGTCCGATGCTTGTGAGGCTAGCTTTCAAAAGATCAAGGATTTGTTGACTTCAGCTCTTATCTTTACTTCACCCAAGGAGGGTATGGGTTTTACCATCTTTTGTGATACTTCAGGTGTTAGTTTAGGTATTGTGTTGATGCAACAGGGCAAGGTGATTGCTTATGCGTCTTGTCAGTTGAAGCCTTATAAGAGGAATTATCCAACCTATGATTTAGAGTTGTGTGCAGTTGTGTTTACCTTGAAGTTACAGAGGCACTACTTGTATGGAGTCCATTGTGAGATCTTCTAAGATCATCGTAGACTTGAGTACTTCTTCACCCAGAAAGATCTTAATATGAGGCAATGTCGTTGGCTTGAGTTTCTTAAGAATAATGATTTGACTATTCTCTACCATCCGGGCAAGGCTAGTGTGGTTACAGATGCCTTGAGACAAAAGTCAAATAACATGGGTATCTTGGCGCATCTTTTTACTTAAGAGAGGTCTTTTGCCTTAGAGGTTCAGTCTTTAGCTAACCATATAGTTAGACTTGATATTTTGACACTTGGGCGTATTTTGGCATTTATGGAGGCTAGATCTTCTTTGATAGAGTAGATTCGAGCTCATTAATTTGATGATGTTGGATTAAGGTTGATTTGAGATAAGGTGTTAAATGGGGAGACTAAGGAAGCCTCACTTGATTTAGATGGAGTTTTGCGGATTTGAGGCTGAGTTTGTGTGCCGAGAATAGGTGATTAGATTAGGTTGATTTTGGAGGATGCCCATTGTTCTAGATATTTTATCCATCCAGGTATGACTAAGATGTATCGTAATTTGAGGCAGCATTACTGGTGGGTGGTGTGAGGCAAGATGTGGTGGATTTTGTGGCTCGTTGCTTATATTGTTAACAGGTGAAGGTCGAACATATAAGACCTAGTGGGTTGCTTCAGAGATTACCCATTCCTTAGTGGAAGTGGGAATAGATCACCATAGACTTTGTGATTGGTTTGCCTCGTACATCTTATAGTTCTAATAGTGTTTGGGTCATCGTGGATCAATTGATCAAGTCAGCGCATATTATTCCATTTCAGGTATCGTTCTGTGATGAGAGGTTGGCTCGTATCTATATTTGTGAGATTATTCGTCTGCATGGTATGCCGGTGTCTATTATTTCAAATTGAGGTTTTGTGTTAACATCTCACTTTTGAAATACTTTTCAGGATGAGTTGGGTTCTCGGGGTGATCTTAGCACAATGTTTCAACCCGAAATTGATGGCCAATTATAGTGAACTATCTATGTTTTGGAGGATACGCTCCGCGCATGTGTGATGGATTTTAGTGGCCAGTGGGAACAATATTTGGCTTTAGCAGAGTTCACATTTAATAATAGCTACAATTCCAGTATTGATATGGATCCTTTGGAGGCATTTTATGGTAGGCATTATCGCTTCCTAGTAGGTTGGTTCGATGTTTTAGAGGTGATACCTCAAGGTACGGATTTGCTTCGTGAATCTTTGGATAGAGTCTGGGTCATTCAGGATAAACTTAGATCGTCTCAAAGTAGGCAAAAGTGTTATGCTGATTGTAGGCTTCGTGCCTTGAGATTTGGAGTTAGTGATCGTGTTTTCCTTTGAGTTTCACCCATGAAATGTGTGATAAGGTTTAGAAAGAGGGGCAAGCTTAGCCCCAGGTATATTGGTCTATTTGAAATTCTTTGGACTGTTGGTGATATGGCTAGTGAATTGACTTTTCCCCCTGATCTATCAGTTGTTCATCTAATTTTTCATATGTCAATTCTGTATCGCTATATTACTGATGATTCGCATGTCATTCATTGGGAGTCATTTCAGTTAGATATGCAGTTGTGCTTTGTTAAGAAGCCAATTTTCACTTTGGCTAGGGATGTTAGGCGGTTGCGCTTTAAGGTGATTCCTGTCGTTAAGGTCTTGTGGTGACATCGACTTGTAGATGAGGCTACTTGTCAGGTTGATTCTAATATGCATAGTTCTTATCCCCAGCTCTTTGTTGATTAAGGTATTTCTTTTGCCTTTAGTTCGAGGACGAACTAGATTTTTAGTGGTGGATGATGTAGCGATCAACTTTTTGATAAAATATGTGAAATATTTACTTCTGTGTTATTTGAATATTTGACCCCTCCCTATAGTTGTATTATGGTATTTCTGGGGTATGGGAGTGATTGACATAGTTCCCATTGTATTTTGGTACCATTTATATGATATTGTGGTTTCTAATGTCTTTGAGAGCCCTATTTTGGACTTATGTGGATATCATTTGATCCGTGAGACGGATGGCGGAATGGATTGCGCCAGCAGCTCTGGAATATCGATTTTAGGCTGGGTAGACCTTTGGTTCTGGTCCGGTGCACCCGATCTCATTTCGACCTATTGGTTGGAAAGTTGGAAAAATTAGAAATATGGGTGTGGGACCCACATTTGGTCAAAACGACCTCGGATAGAAAATTCTATTTTGTCAGCAATCCAGAATATTAATTTTAGGGTGTTAACATATTTGGTGTGATTTTATTTCTTTTAAATATCATTTCAACCCTCAGTTTGGAAAATTGTTATTTCAGGTTTCGGAGGTCAACTTTGTGAAAACAATGTTTTTTTGAAATTATGATATCGCCATTGAATTCGAAACATCGAATTTAGGGGGTTACATAGTTCGTTTGGGTATATCAAACTCCGATCGAATTCTGGGGACCCCATCAAAGTCCGGTTCGACTTGGAAATATCTGGTGCACCAGGTTGCTGGTGCAACCAGATATATAAAGAGTAAATCGGGATTGAGGATGCGATTTATGTCCCAAAGGAGCACTCCCCTATTACTACCGCCGCGCTCCCACCCCCAACCCTCTACCCTAATCCGCATCCTCCACACCTTCCTCTCAAGGGACATGTCCTCTGTAAGATGTAATTTCTCCATATCAAGCCTAATCACCCCCTCCAATATTTCTTCGGTCTATCTCTAGCCCGCCTAAAAGCATCTATAGCCAGAGTTTCACACCTCCGTACTGAAGCGTCAGGGCCCCTCCTCATCATATGCCCGAACAAACATAGCCTCACATCTCGCAACTTATCCTCCAACGAGGAAACTCCTACTTTCTACCGAATAATCTCATTCCTCACCCTATTTTTCCTGGTATATCCTCACATCAATCGTAATATTCGCATCTTCGCCTCTTTCATCTTTTGGATGTGGCAGTTCTTAACTGGCCAACACTCCACTCCATACAGCATAGCCGTCCGGACTACCACTCTGTATAACTTACCTTTAAGCTTGGGGGGGTACCTTCTTATCACAAAGGACTCCTGAATCGAGCCTCCACTTCAAACACCCTGCCCTAATACGATGCGTGACATCCTCTTCAATCTCACCATTACCTTGAATTATAGACCCCAGATACTTTAAACTCTCCCTCTTATGGATGTCCTGAGAGTCTAGCTTCACATCCACTCCATCTTCTTGTGACATATTACTGAACTTACACACCAAGTACTCTATCTTTATTCTACTTAATCGAAAAACTTTGATTCAAGCGTCTGTCTCCAAACCTCCAACTTATCATTAACTCCATCCCGAGTCTCGTCGATCAGAACCACATCATCTGCAAATAACATACACCAAGGCACCTCCCCTTCAATATGTCGTGTCAAAACATCCATCACCAAGGCAAATAGAAACGGGCTAAGAGTCGATCCCTGGTGCAACCAAATCAAAACTATGAAGTGCTCTGAATCTTCACCTACCGTCCTCACACGAGTCTTCACACCATCATACATATCCTGAATAGACCTAATGTATGCCACGGGCACCCCTCTAGCCTCCAAGAACCTCCACAAAATCTCCCTGGGAACTCTATCATATGCCTTCTCTAGATCAATAAACACCATGTGCAAGTCCTTCTTCCTCTCTCAAAACTGCTCCACTAATCTCCTCACAAGGTGAATGGCCTCAGCGACCAGGCATAAAACCAAAATGATTCTTAGAGATCGCCACGATCCTCCTGATCCTCAACTCTACCACCCTTTCCCAAACCTTTATAGTATGACTCAACAACTTAATACCTCTATAGTTGTTACAACTCTGAATGTCTCCCTTGGTCTTATACACTGGAATCATCGTGCTCCACCTCCATTTTTCAGGCATCTTAGAAACTCAAAAAATAATGTTAAACAACCTTGTCAACCACTACAGACCTTCCCTGCTAGTGCTCTTCTAAAAGTCTACTGGAATCTCGTCTGGCCCTATCGCCTTACCCCTCTGTATCCTGAGAATAGCTCGCTTGACCTTCTCAACCTCGATACGCCTACAATAACTATAATCACGACCCTCCTCAGATATCTCCAAGTCTCTCAATATAGAACCTTTGTCCCCTTTATCGTTCAAAAGTTTATGAAAATAGGACTGCCACCTCTCCCTAATGAGGGCATCATCAACCAACACTATACCATCCTCTCCTTTGATGCACTTCACTTGGTCAAGGTCACAATCCCTCCGCTTCCTGGCCTTGGACATCCTATACAACTTCTTATCTTCGTATTTCTCCTCTAAAGCCACATATAAACTCTCAAAAGCTGTTGTCTTAGCCGCTGTAACCGCTAACTTAGCCTCTCTTCTAGCAACCTTATACTCATCCGTATTCTTATGTATTTCCTCATCATCCTTTCTCCCATCCAACTTAGCATAAGTCACCTTCTTAGACTCCACATTTCTCTTGACCTCTTCGTTCCACCACTAGTTTCCTCGATGTTTTCCAGATCGACAACCTCTCAAGACACCCAAAACCTCTCTAGCGGTCTCCCTAATGCAACTGGATGTTGTATCCCACATATTATCTACCCCTTCTACTCTCCCAAGCCCCCCTGCTCTTCAACTTCTCTTTCATCTCCAAAGAACTAGACAAAGTCAGGCTCCCCCACTTAATCCTGGGTCGCACCTCCCTACTTCTTTTTTTTTTGACCTTATTGTTAACCAAGTCCGTCACCAACAACCTATGTTGAGTCGAGAGATTCTCGCAAGGTATGACTTTACAGTCTTTACATAGCTCTCTATCCCCTTTACTAAGAAGCAAAAAATCTATCTAAGTCTTGGCCACTGAACTACAAAACGTAATAAGGTGATCCTCCTTCTTCGGAAAGCTCGAATTTGTTATCCACAACCCAAAATCCCTAGAAAAATCCATCAGAGAAGTTCCTCCTTTATTCCGCTAACCAAAATCGAAACTGCCATGCACATCATCTTACCTTCTCGATAAAGACCCAATATGCCCATTGAAATCTCCTCCCACAAAAAGCTTTTTAGTGGTCGGGATACTCCTTACCACCTTATCTAAAACCTCCCATAATCCCTTATTCTCCTCTTCGTCCAAACCTACTTGCAGGGCATAGGCACTAATAACGTTCATCGTAGACCCTCCCATAACTAACTTAATAGACATCAGTCTATCACTAACTCTCTTTACCTTTACCACCTTCTCCCTAAGATCTTCATCTACTAAGATACCTACCCTATTTCTATGTCTCACGCTACCCGAGTACCACAACTTATATCCATCCATATCTCTCTCTTTAGTTCCTACCCATTTAGTTTCCTGGACACACGCTACACTAACTCTCCTCTTTCTAAGAATCTTCACCAGCTCTATAGACTTACCCTGCAAAGTACCAATGTTCCAAGACCAAACTCACAACCTAGAAGCTATCTTATCCCGCCTAACCTTACTACCCCTATCCCCTAACCCCAAACTCGATCCTAGACCTGACCCAAATCCAACCCCCCAAACCCCAGCCCAGACCCAACAATTCCTGAACCCGACCCCGACCTATGACATGCCCCTTGTCTACCCTCGCCAGTCACAACCACTATACAATAAATGGAAGAAAGGAAAAAGGGAAGAAAGATAACAAAGGGGGATACAAAAAATTTGGTACACAATAGTCAATAGCGGGAACTAATACTACCACACTTAATGGATATGCTAGTAAATCAAGTAATAGTAATCAGAAAAGGTAACACACTCCAAAACTACAAAGAACAATAAAGAGATTCATATGTACAACACTATTACAAAGTAACCAATCAATAAGAAATTCAACACCCATAACTAGATAATCATCCAAGATGCTACGAAACAGGAATCACAACAAGAATAGTGCAGAACACTACCAGTAGCAGCCCCTAAAAATCAAGAAAGCTATACACAACTAGAAAAGATGGATTGAGTGCACCTGATCGGAGCTGGGTTGTGTCCTTTTACTTGGTTGAGTCGCTGGATTCCGACAATTTATGGTAGAAATTGGTCGCCGAAATAGTGTCGCTAAAATAGTGTTCCTATCACCAAATTTCCATGCGCTTTGCGTTCTTCTTCTTTGAGATGATGATGATGATGGTACCTATCTTCTTCTTCTTGTTCGTTAACTCAAATATTCAGCTCAACCAATAACTCCACAACCAACAAAAGCCAAAAAGGTCTCTTACTTGAATCTTGATTGAGAAAAATGGGGGTACAAGAATCAGAATCTGAAATTTGTGGGTATACTAGAGAAGATTCTACTACATCGACATCAGGATTTGACGACGAGAAACGGCGGCCGATGAGGGCAATTTGGTGAATTTAAAGATATCCTTTTTGTGCGTATCAAAAATTTATTGGAAAGAGAATTAGATATGGAGCAACCCCATTGATGATAGAGATTAACGAATTAGGTATCTCAACCTTGTATGGTGCAGCAAACTAAGACTTCTTTTCAAAGAAGATTGATCTACTGCGGTGCTGGTGAGAATTGACGGCGAGGGACGGTGCAAAATTGGAAGATCTTTGAAGAAGATTGAACTCCAGGGAACCAGTAGATATTTTACTATTTAATTATACTCCAATAATTCACCTGGAAATGGAAGGGCTCGAGTATGGATTTAGATTTTGGAGCACCCAAGAGAGACAAGTAATTCTGCAAAATTTAACTATTTATGAGATTATATGTTTCAATTCTGCAAAATTTAACTGTTGCATTTCATGGCATAACCCCGTATGATGATTATTAAATTGTTATGGTATTTCATTGATGTCCCCGCCCTTGTTGTTCAACTCCAAATAAAGTGTTGTAAATAGATGATTTATTAGCACGTGAGGCATCTGATGGCTGTTTGTATTTTCAAACCTAGGTCATCCGCTTGGAAATGTTGTCCAAATCCACTCTACACGCCTAGGATAGAGCTAAAACCAAAACCTTATTTTAGGCATGAGCCTAGAAAACCTGAGGGGGTATTAGGCTCATTAGAAAACCTGCCTTACATCTATTTGACCATGAGTCATAACAGATGATCATTTTTTATGTGTTAAATTGAAGGATATAATGTCAGATTGTACGATCCATTGTCCCTTGGGTTTGAAGGTTTTATTTAGATAGTTTTGTTTAATTAAAAGAAGGTCTTCATTGGAAGGATATGCAGATATTTCAAGAAGCTCAAAGATAAAAGGGCTTCCAAGGAGGCTTAGTTTAGATTTGCTCGCCTATGTAGGATTGATATTATGTATTTCCCTTTTCTCTCTTTTTGTATCCCCATTTAATTTATTAATGAAGTTGGTATAATATTTTGGGGACAATGGAACATCTTACAAATGGAATATATATCCTTCAAACATTAGGCTTACCTATGTCTTAAAAGATCCCAAGTATATTAGGATGCGTTAAAAATTATTTATGTTCTTTGACTATGTTTGTTTGATTTGTGTCATTACCTGGTCAATTATTACAATTCATGAACTAACATTTTACTTTGTGAGTGTTTTCCCTTTTTTTAGAGGGAGGCTGATTTGTGTTGGTAATCAAACTTGCTTGCTGCAAAAAGACTAAAAGCACAGTGATCGCTGGTAGAACATCAGTATTTTACCCGATCTAAGATCAAGAAATCAATTATCGACTCATCAGTTCTTACTTAGACTAACAGAAAGACTCGTTCAATTATTGATCCTAATTTAATCAATACTTTATCTTAGTCGGTTCCCACCTTATCTGTGGTAATGGAACCTAGTCCCTCGATAGGAAGAGAAATAACCCTAGAGGTCGTTGCTGGTTTGGAAAATCAAATTGCCGAACTAAGGTTCATGTTGATTCAAAGAACTCCTTCTTAGAATCCTCCAAACATGACTCTGCCTCTTGATGTACGACAAAAGGGTCTTATGTTTCCAACATCGGAAGGAATTGATCTCGGTGGTCATTTTTCCACTTCTCAAAATGTTCATAATCCTTAGAATGCTCCTTTGGTGTATGAATTTGCTCCTCCAAAGGTTCAAAACATAACACTGTTGCATCACACTCCGCCAGTGTACACCTATGCTACCGGCCCACCGATTATGCAAACTCAAAGTTTATGCCACCTAAATGTTGATCATTATGTTGAAGTTGGAAATAATCCTAAGGTGTGCGTTGATAAGACAATAAATAGAAAGCTCAAGTCTTTAGAAGATGCAACGAGAAGACTTAGAGGGCTTGGAAGTAATCAAACTGTGAAGTATGAAGAGTTGTGTGCATTTCCCTAGATTGAGTTGCCTCCTGGTTACAAAATCCAAAAATTTGAAAAGATTGATGGGTTTGGAAATCCTTTTTTTTCATTTGAAAACTTATTGTGAAAAGTCGATTGGTATGGGTAAAAATGAGGGAATACGAGTTAAGCTATTTAGTGAAAGTTTGAGTGGAAAGGCTCTGGAATGGTACGATAAGCAAGATGTGACCAGTGGTATACTTGGGATGACTTGACAAATACTTTTTTGGATCATTACAAGTTTCACGTCGATATTATTCCTGACAGGATCTCTATAACAAGGCCAAGACAGAAAATAAATGAGAGCTTTCATGAGTATGCCATATGATAGAGAGAAGAGGCAAGTAGGGTCCATCCTCCTATGGAGGAAGCTAAAATGATCAGTTACTTCATTCATGCACTAAGTCACAAGTATTTTGATCGCTTGGGGACGATGGCTAGAAAGACATTTACTGAAATTTTCAAGATTGGAGAAATGATTGAAGATGACCTCAAGACAGAGAGGATAATAAATTTGATGGATCTACAATCCACTCAAAAGAGTTTCCAGAATGTCTTTTTTAGAAGTGGTAAGAAAAAGAAAAAAATTGTGATGGGAGTAATGACTCAGGGAGATTTATCCATCTATAAGCAATCCCCATAATATCAACCCAATGCTCGAGATGCTCACTATCCGGTCTTCAATTCATAAGAAACATATCATGCTCATCTTCCACCACAAAACTATCAAAATAATGCTCCTTGTGCCAATTATGAAAGGAAGCCTCCCATAATTTGCACGCCATTGGCATAATCTCTTAATCAACTTTTTGAAAGGTTGAAAGAAGCTAAACTACTTCATTCAGTGGAAGCAACGCCTGTGAACACTTCTTCTAATTGGTATGAACTAAACAAGCGATGTTCTTACCACTCTGGAGTCGTTGGACAAGATACCGGAAGATGTATAACTCTTAAGCACAAAATTCAAGACTTGATTAACAAAAAGGTGATAACACTGGCAGAAGCTACAACCAATATCAACAATAATCTACTGCCAAATCAGAAGAAGTAGTCATTGGAATCATCAGCCGCAATGAAGAATAAAGTTCCCTCCAAGGTGCACTTTTGGCATTCTTTTATCTTAAAGTTAATGTTATATTTTCTACTAATCTTAATTTCTTGTGTTTATTTCCTTGTAATCATAATTTATGGCTTGATTTTCTTGTAGTTTCACTTTGTGATTTCCTTGTAATAGTACTTTCTAGTTGTAATAAACTACGTTCGACCTGATTTCTCTAGTGGAATACGTAGGCGTCCTGAGTTGTCTTCGGTCACATTATCAAAAAATATTAAATCTCTCTTTTTAATTTATACGAACTACGTTTGACCTGAATTTCCAAGAATGGAATACGTAGGCAGCCTATGTGGCTTTGGTCAATCCCTTAGAAAAATTATTTTTCTGTAGAACTATGTTTGGTATGATTTCTACCTCAATAGAATATGCGAGCACACACCAGCTTGACCATATTCTCTACAAGAATTTGTTTAAGAGGATTTTTTTCAAGTTACATAGAGATGATATTGAAGCATGTAACTGGGGCAGAAATTTTTTAGAAGATCTCAAAAATTTTACTTGAACTTGACATTTGCTACAAAGTTAAACACTAGATGTTGCTGAAGCTGAATCGGTGTATAATTTTGAGAAGTTGTAAAATTTTAAGTTATGCTACACCAGAAAGAACTCGAGTATTTTACATTCTAGACTAGAGAAGATTTTTTTAGAAGATCTCAAAAATTCCATACTAAATGATATCATAAGTTACAAAGAAGTTTGAGAGTTTCTAAACTGGGGTAGAATTTTCGAGGAAGATCCTAAAAAATTCCACAAAGACTGCACTTCAACCCTGCAAATTGATGATCAACAATGAGCATCTAGAGGGCAAGGAAAAACAAACACAAGCAGCCTATCAATACTAAGAATTTTTTTTTGGATGCAGGAACAATGAATCACAGTGTTGACAATGTTAATCTTATAAAGGGCATTTTTAGATCCACTATAGCCTTGCCATAATAATCCAGACAACTTTTCTTCTCTTTTTTCATCTTGAGTTATATTTCTATAAATTTATTGTGATCTCCTACACTTTCTCTAATTTTGTAGGGATATGACTTAGAAAAATGATTAAGATATGGGGATATCACTCAAAACACTATCTCCAAATCATCATGAGTCAAATGAATTTATCTCTAAACTCTATCTTCTGTTACACTCCTGGTTTAGTTATAACAAATTATTGTGTTACTAATGAGTGTTGTTTGAGTTATGCAGGTAACATTATGCAACACCACCTCGAATTGTTACCCCACTCTAGGTGATATATCTCATTATATCTGGGTCATCCACCCTTTCAAGAGAACATAACGGATCTTCAACCCTTTAATAGGGTGAATCAAATAATCTCTTTATTTGACATAATATATTATTACGTTTAAATTGTCATCTCCTTTAGAGAAATATGTTATTATGTTATGGATGGTCACCTCCTTCGACATGACATGTTTTTACGTTTGGATAATCACCTTCTTCAGAGTGACATATTATTATGTTATGGATCGTCACCTCCTTTAGTGTGACATGTTATTACGTTACGGATCATCACCTCTTTCAGAGTGATATGTAATTATGTTAAAGATCATCACTTTCCTCAGAGTGACATATTATTATATTATGAATTGTCACCTTCTTCAGCATGACGTATCATTATGTTATGGGTCGTCACCTCTTTCAACATGACATCTTATTAAGTTATGGACCTTTACCTCTTCAACTTGACATATTATTATGTTATGGATTGTCACCTTCCTCAGATTAATATGTTATCATGTTATAGAACGTTATCTCCTTCAGAGTGACATATTATTATGGAATGTCACCTCCTTCAGTGTGACATGTTATTATGTTATGGAAAGTTACTTCCTTCAGAGTGATATATTATTATGTTATGAACTGTCACCCCCCTCAGAGTGACATATTATTATGTTATGGATCATCACCTCCTTTAGAGTGACATGTTATTATGTTTTTAGACTATCACTTTCTTCAGGGTGACACATTATTATATGGATTGGCATCTCCTTCAACATAATATGTTACTACATTATGAATTTTCACCTCCTTCAGTGTGGCAGACTAAAGAAAGGTATGAATGATTGCCCTCATGTTGCATTTGATACTAATAAGTTTAGTGCATGTGATGAATAGATAGGTTAGACCATCACTACATTCAAAGTGGAATGTTATATTTAAATTAGGTCGTCCGCCCTTCAATGAGACACGTTGGAATGTCACTCCATTAAAAGTGGCATATTACATTTAAATTGGGTCGTCCTCTCTTCAATGAGATACATTGGACCGTCACTATATTCAAAGTTGCATGTTATATTTAAATTGGGTCATCCGCCCTTCAATTAGACATGTTGGACACTCACTCTATTCAAAGGGGCACATTACATTTAAATTGGGTCGTCGGTCCTTTAATGAGACACGTTCATCACTCCGTTCAAAGTGGCATGTTATATTTAAATTGAGTCGTCCTCCTTTCAATGAGACACATTGGACCATCAGTCCATTCAAACTGGCACACATATTTAAATTGGGTCGTTTGTCCTTTAATGAGACACGTTGGACCGTTACTCCATTCAAAGTGGCATGTTACATTTAAATTGGGTCGTCTTCCCTTCAATGAGACACGTTGGACCGTCACTTCATTCAAGGTGACATGTTACATTTAAATTGGGTTGTCCGCCCTTCAATGAGAAACATTGGACCATCACTCCACTCAAAGTGACATAATATTGTTAGAACAGGTTGTGCAACTTGGTTCATCAACTATCTTAGCACAACATGTTCAAACAGGTTTTCACAAATTTATATTTTTGTAATGCTATATTTAAAACTAATTGTTTGTTTGAGTTGTTGTTGAGATCTCCCAAAAGGATGAAATTCTCAAATCAAAATCACAGGTGCGGACGACTCCAAAAAAGATGCAACACAACATGAAACTTTTTCTTAGCAGCAAAATGTGATGTTGTCTAGCGAGGGACATCAAACTCATTGGACGCGAGCTAAAGGATGATTGTTACCACCCTCAAACTACACCCCTGTTAAAAGGCATGTGGGTACCTTGGAATGTTCTCATTTCCAGCTTCACCTTCGGGATATTTCTACACTCATATCGAGGGTAACCTTCTCTTTCCTTAAATCAAGTTATAAGATACCTAAAGCTGTGAAAATTATGCTCGGATAAATTCTTATTGATAGATGTGAAGGATCCCACATTTATGGTTAAGAGGTTACACTCCTTTTTTATAACTCAAATGACTTGTCACTCATTCCAAGGAAAAGATTGTCTAAAATAAAATTATATCTTTTCTACCGATCGAGTCAAACTACAAGCAGTCTAATTCCCTGAGTCTCAGGGATATGTAGGCTGGGCTTTTTGTTGAAAACTCGACTGCATTCCAACCTCCCTCCCCCAATCCGCTTATTTCTCAGATTTTTGATTTTACTAAAATTCAAAAACCAACCTCTCTTAGAAATGAATTTGTGGTCGGACAAAAATTAGGAACCTCAAACTCCCTTTGCCCATAGTTACTTGCATCCACCCTATCCAAAGGGAGGGGGCAGTTGTTGACACCTAATTTTTTCCCTCCACGACTAAATTTAATCATGGGTTTCTTCAACTTTAAATAAAAGTAAAATATTTATTTCATCCAGATAAATAGCTCTAAAATATTTATTTAGGTTAATTTTGTCATTTAAGTAACGATTATCCATTTTTTGTATTCACATATACGAGATTGTATAAATTTTATTACTTGAATGAATATTTTTATCAAAGTTTGACCTTTTACGGAGATAAGCTTGAAAATTAATTTGAATGGATAAAGTCTTGATTTAAATATAATTTACACGTAAAAATAATTTATTTGAATGAATATATGTTTGATTTTATTAAATAAAGAAGCTCGAGATTAAAGAAAGTATTAATTCGTGTCGAATTTCAATTTAATTTAGTCAATCTATTCGATTTGGCCATAATTGAAATCAAATTGGCCATAATTACAATGCAATCCGTCAATTGATTTTTAATTTGGTCAAAATTAAATAAATATGGTTAAATTTTAAATCCCAATTGGGATTATATTTTAAATCCCAATTGGGATTATATTTTAAATAACCCAAAAATTCCCATAAACTCTCATAACTTCTACCCACATCGCACCAAAAATAACTTCAAATCCCAAAATACAAATTTGAAATTAAAAATTTGTGCTAGATTGTACAATTCCCCCTCAATGTCCTTTTTTAATTTTTAAAATTCAAAAATTGTACTACATTGTACAATTTCCCCCACCTTATCTTCCACCTCACCTTTACTTCAATTTAAAATTCCAAAACACCCATAAATTTTTTTTCCCACATTCGTGGATGAAAAAAATTGAATCGCCATACTTTCTTATAAATACTACCACTATTTTGGTAGAAAGACAAGTTTCAAGGATTGAAAAAAAAGCTTTGCGCAAAGAATTTTTTTTTAGTAAATTTTTTTTTCTTGAAATTCACAAAATAATTGAAATTCTCGAGTTGAACATTTTTTGGTGGTGATAAAGACTTCAAAGAAAGCTTGTAGTTTTGTTTGCTGCCCCAAAAAGGTAAACGCACCTCTCCCCATTTTTTATCGTTTACTATTTCATCTTTTTCTTATTCATAGTTCGTAGTTGTAATTTTTTAGTTTTGTTATCATTTTTTTATTCATCTTTTTCGACTTCATAGTTCGTAGTTGTCATCTTTTAGTTTTATTATTATTTTTTTCTTCATAGTTCTTAGTTGTAATTTTATTTGCTGTAATTGTTTATTGTAGACGGCCTTGAAGGCCATAGGATGTTATGTTATCGATATTATTGCTATTTTCATATTCATGAAATAAAAATGAGATAACAATAGTTGAACATATATTTTGATTTATTCTTTGATTATTATGGGTAAAGTTTTGATCTTTGCTTAAAATATGTACTCATGCTTTGTGTAAATTCATTGTTGGCGTATATGTTTATTTTTAGCATGTAAAGTTATTTTCTTTATGTTAAAAAAATAGTTAATATTAATTATTTCACCTTTTGGCTTTATTCTTTGATTATTATGGGTAAAGTTTTGATCTTTGCTTAAAATGTTTACTCATGCTCTATTTAAATGCATCGTTGGGGTATATGTTTGTTTTTAGCGTGTAAATTTGATTCCTTTATGTTGAAAAGAATAGTTAATATTTATTGTTTTTCCTTTTGGCTTTATTCTTTGATTATTACGGGTAAAGTTTTGATATTTTCTTAAAATGCATGCTCATGCTTTGTTCAAATTCGTTATTGATGGATATGTTTGCTTGCAGTGTGTAAAGTTATTTACTTTATGTTGAAAAGAAATGGTTACTATTGTTAAGTGTCTGAAATTGTTTCTCAATTTGAAGTAGCGAGTTACTCATTTTCGTTGTCAAAATTGTCTTTGATTTTCTCTTGTTTAGATAGAAAACTTGTAGGGTTATAATTTTTGTAGAAATAGTGTAGAACTAAGATAGGAGTTGCCATAATTGGACACTTTTTCTTAGAATTAATTTTTTTGCTATTTTTCCTATCTTGTCTTCGAATATTGTCTCTCAAATATTTTTAATATATGTTATTTACTTCACTTCGCTTATTGGCTTACTTCTTAAAATGTTTTTATTCATTTAGACGTCCCATTGATATTCACATGCTATAGTGATTTTTTTTCTTTTCTAAGTTATAGGTATGTTGATTGATCCACTTTGTATTAAAAAGTGTTGTTGCATTAGTGTGTCTTGTATTTCATATTCGAAGTGCTATTTCCTCATCTCTTGCTCATTCTTTTTTTTTTTCATTGTTTAATGAAAAAATGCCTTAGACTTCATCATAGTATTTGGAGAAAATATGTGTTAATCTATTTGTTCAAATTTTAAGTAACTATGCTTGTGGATCCATGTCTTCTTTTCAAGGGCTTGTTAATTATATTGTGCTAGATTCAATTTTTCGTAAGATTGTTTAGGAGATGGGTTAATTTCCTTTTTTTTTGAATAATTTGGTTTGCTTTGATATCATATCTTACTATTTATTTATGCTTGAGAATGTTTTTTTTTTCAACTCATCATTTATCTATTAAGTGTAGAATTTTTGAACACATTAATTATTTTTCTTCTATCCTTTGCTTTGCATGAATCATTTTTGGAGTCCAAATGGACTCCTTTCCTCTTGCATTTGTAATGGGTCAATGAGGCTTATATCTTCAAGCCACGTTTGAAGTTTTAAGCCCAAAGTAGATTATATGGTGTGCGGGTGCAAGAAGATGAAAGTAGAAAGAAAATGGCTGAAAACCCATTGATGAGGTTACTAAGAGTTTCGAAAAGTCTCTAGTTCATAAGAAATATTCCCAACTCTCCCAGAACCACATAAACACTAACAAATTGGGGACTGAGTTTCCCTTTCTTATCAAACTGCATTACTCCTTTCATAGGAGATACCTTAAGGAACACCTTATCCCCAACCTCAAACTCCAAATCTCTACGCCTTACATCTACATAGGACTTTTGGAGACTTTTGACAGCCTTAAGCCTATCCCGAATAACCTTCGCCTTCTCCATAGCTTGATAAACCAAATCCAGACCAAACATATCTGCCTCACAAAGATCAAACCAACCAATAGGAAATCTATACCTTCTACTATATAATTGCTCGAAAGGGGCTATACCAATACTAGAATAATAGCTATTATTGTAAGAAAACTCTACTAAAGGTAGATGATCAACCTAATTTCAACCATAATCAATCGCGTATGCCTGAAGCATATTCTTCAACATCTGAATAGTCCTTTATGCTTGCCCATCTATGTGTGGATGAAAAACAGTACTCAGACTAACCTTCATACCCAACCCTTTCTAAAAAAACCACCAGAAATAACATGAAAACTATATACCATGATTAGAGATAATTGAAATATGTACCCGATGTAGCGTTACAATCTCTTGAAGATACAACTTTGCATAGTTCTTCTCCAAAAAGGTAGTCCTCACTGGCAAAAAGTGAGCAGACTTTGTCATCCTATCCATGATGACCCAAACTAAATCAAATTGGTTCCAAGACCGAGCAAGATCGGTAACAAGATCCATATTGATTACCTCTTATTTCTATTTAGGAAACTTAATTTCTTGATACAATCCAGTAGGCATCATGTGCTCAACCTTAACCTGTTGACATACCATGCACTTGGCCACAAAATCAGCCACATCTCTTTTCATACCATTCCTTGTAGATCTCCTTTAGATCATGAATCATCTTTGTCGAGCCGGGATAAACAACATAGCGTGATTCATGTACCTCAGCCAAAATCCTTTATTGCACATCGTCACCATCATGAACACACAACCTTCCTTCATACCGCAAAGTACCATCACCACTAATCTCAAAGACCATTACCTTTTGCCCACCAACATCACTCTTTATTTTCATCAAGATAGGATCTAGAACTTGTTTCTCCTTGACCTCTACACTAAGAGATGACCAAACCACTTCCTGTACCATCACACCACCATCCTTAGAGTCTAAGAGACGAACTCTAAGATTTGCTAAGTGGTGAATATCGTTCACCAATTCCTGTTTTCCTTTCCTCATATGAGCCAAACTCCCCATGGACAACCTACTAAGAGCATCAGCAGCCATGTTAGCTTTACCTGGGTAATAGTGAAGGCTCATATCATAGTCCTTAAGAAGCAACAACCATCTCCTCTACCTGAGATTAAGCTTCTTCCAAGTGAACACATATTATTGACTCTTATGATCATAAAAGATATCCACATGTACACCATATAGATTATGCCACCATATTTTTAATGAAAATACCACCATAAGAAGCTCCAAATTATTAGTAGGGCAGTTCCTCTCATGTACCTTCAACTACCTGGATGTATAGGAAATCACATTCTCATATTGCATCAGGACACAACTAAGACCTACTCGAGATAATCATAATAAACCATAAACCCCTCACTGTTTGTTTGAAATATCAAAACCAGAGTTGAAGTTATCTTGTCCTTCAACTTCTTAAAACTCCCCTCATAAGTATCTGACCAAGAAAACTTCACCTTTTTCTGAGTCAACTTAGTCAAAGGAGAACCTACCATTGAAAAGCTTTCCACAAACTGCCTATAATACTTAGCCAAACCCAAGAAGATCCAAATATCAATTAGAGTCGTAGGTATAGGCCACCCTTAAACTACTGACACCTTTTAAGGATCCACTATAATCCCATAACTAGAAATAGTATGACCAAGAAAAGTCACAATGTTCAACCAAAACTCACATTTAGACAACTTGGTACACAACTGTTGTTCCTTCAAGGTCTGTAATACCACACAAAGATTATTAGCATGATCCACCTCAATCTTTGAATAAACCAAAATGTCATCAATAAACAAATGACAAAGAGATCCAAGAACTGCCTGAAAACCCTATTCATCAAATCTATAAATCCTATCAGAGTATTTGTCAAACCAAATGACATTACCAAGAATTCAAAGTGCCTATACCGATTATGAAAAGCCTTATTAGGGATATCCTCCTCCCTAATCTTAAGATAATGGTACCCAAACCAAATATCTATTTTAAAAAAAGAACTAGGCACCTTACAACTGATCAAACAAGTCATCTATCCTAGGGAGAAAATACTTGTTCTTGACTGTTACCTTATTTAACTTCCGATAGTAAATGCACAACCGAAAGGAATCATCCTTCTTGCGAATGAATAATAGGATGAATAAATACCTTATCCAGAAGAATCTTTAGTTTCTCCTTGATTTTCCTTAATTCATCCAAAGCCATTCTATAAGAAGGAATAGATATTGTATGAGTGTCCTGGATAAAATCAATACCAAACTCTATTTTTCTATCTAGAGGAATACTAGGAAGATCATCCAGAAAGGCATCAGGAAACTAATTAACCACAGGGACCGAATTAAAAAAAGGACCTTTTGAGTTAGAATTTTTGTCCTAGACTAGGTGAAAAATATACCCTTTTGATATTAACCTCCGATCTCAAAGTTAAGAAATGAACCTCCCCCTATGTAATGCCCCGTACTTTCCTAAGCTAGAAAGCAAACCGTTGTTCGTACATGTGAAACCCCCAATTCTGTAAGCCATATTTGGGAACATGAATTACCAAGGGTACCCTAGTTATAAGAGAGATTATGATGTGTTAAGTGTGGTTATATGAGTTACTTAAGGTAGTACAAGCTAAGAGTTTTGAAATCCATCGAGTTTTAGTGTTTGAATTCGCTAGGGTCATCTTTGAATGAGAACAACTTTATAAATATGTGGTATTTGTTCATATTTATACCTACCAACTTATAGAGAATCGAATTATCTTTCCAACTATGCCAATTTCATTAAAATTTGACACCCGAGCAAGGAGTTATGGCTTTGCGAAGTAGAGTGCCTAACCAATTGCACATGGCTACTGGAATAGGTGTGCGATAAGAAATGCGGAGCATATGTAAATGTATGCGATAAGAAATGCGGAGCATATGTAAATGTATGTGATAAGCAATGCGGCGCACACTTGGTGTTTCAGGTAGTAAAAACACTCTATTTTGAGTTATTTTAAGGGCAATTAAGTCTTTTGTCACTCCTTACACACCCCTAAATTTAAACTAACGAATTTAATAGAATCTAAACACATCATAACCCTATTATCAATTTAAGTTCATCATCCAAGAGCACTAAAGGAGAAAAACAACTAGGGTTGCACAATCAACATTGAGGGTCCAATCTTTAAACGAATCTGTTACCATAAAGGTATGTGGAGTTTTCAACAAGAACATCCATTCATTCTTGTACCCAAAAATTTATATTATTTTATGAAGATACATGATTTTACTTGTTTAATTATGAATTTGAGATGGAAACTATTATCCTATATTCTTGGTCAAGAAACTATGATATTTTTGTGATATCTTAAAGATAAATTCCTTGAGTTTTGATGTTAATATCATGTTTCAAGTTGAATTTCTAGATTTTGATGTGAGTTATACTTGTTTGCTATACAAAGTATGAATCTTGAAATGTTTTGCTCTAGTGTTGATATATGGGATTTAAACCCTCTTTGAGATTATGATCTTTGGTAAAGTAATGTGTTATACCCACCTTGATATTTGAATGATTTGATCTTTTGGTCTTGAAAGAGTTATTTTTGAACTCGAATGAGAAAAGAAATCTGCATGTTGATTTATTATGAAAAAAGGGTAGCATGATGGCTCCTGATATGAATTATTGAATTGCATTGTTGTGGATTTTCTTTTCAAATGATCTGAGATCAGTTCGGGAGTAGTCTTTAGCACCGAGTGGGAGGTATATCTGTGATTGGTACTTTCCTAGAACTACGTGCCCCCATAGGATGTGAGCCTAAGGCTGATTGATATAGTGATCACAAGTGAACAAAAGATTAAGGTCCTACTCCAATGGCAAGGATAGGATAGTTCTTCCCAACATGGGTTGGACGTTGGACTCCATGTAGCTCATATGGTTTATGTCAGTTGTAAGAGACTCCCAGTCTGTGAGTGTATTCTTCTGATTGAGATGAAAAATATAATAGTTTGAAAGTGTAAGTTAAGAAAGTTATCATTTCTATAGAATTTGATGGATATTTCTATATCTTAAAGAGAATTGTTATGAAAGCTACTCGTTTTGATGACTTGAAAATGATCATGAAAGTGATTGGGATTTACTATTATGACTCACATTTTTTCACCCGATGTGTTTTACTCTATGGTGATTATGATGATTTTATTTCAAGCTATGTGAGTCTCTTATTACAGCTTGCATATTTTCCTATGAATATTTGTGATATAGGACTTTTATGAAAACTTGCATACACCCTCATATACCCGATCCATATTCCATGGTACTGACCCATGTATTCATATGTGGGCTATATTTTCCCTATAATGTAGGTCTAGGTGCTCATTCCTTGGCTTGACATGATTCTCCGAGCACATTGGTCTGCATTTTCTGCAGTGGTGAGTCCTCATGGTTCGAGGATTGGTTATTTCAGATTTTACTCTTTTATTTTAAGTTATCATTTTATTCCCTGATGTTAGGGTTAGTTGGGGTCTGTCCCATTGGCTCAGTGTTATATAGTTTAGTAGAGGCTTGTCAGACTAGATGGTTAGATTAATTAATCTTATGGAGAGGTCGTATTTTGTTAGTTTCCGCATCTCTTTCGTCTTGAATTATGATATTATGGAGAATATCTGGATGTTTGATAATAGTAATCTTGTCGATGAGTGTTAAATGGTATGAAAATGGCTCAAAGGGTTTTCTTGGGGCTACTTGTACCCTTAAGCACCGTGTGATGCTTCGGGACCTGTTTTTGGGGCATTACAAACTTGGTATCAGAGCTTAAGGTTATTGGAGTCCTAAATAGTATGGCAAGCCGCGTTAAGTAGAGTCTTGATCATCGATGTGTAGCACGCCACATCTATGAGCAAGAGGCTACGAGACATTTTAGGAAAAAGTGTTATTTCTTTCTTTCAGAAGTCCATCGTTCTTACAGTTGCTTCTTTTTATCTATTAATCCATGCTCTCCTCTTTTAGAATATGCCACCTCACCGAGCTAGAAGAAATAATGATGGTCAGCAACCCCATCCTGCTGACCCACTGAATGAAAATGTATCCCATGCCGAATTTCGGGCAGCCTTTCAGGCGCTGGCCCAAGCTATCACTGTGAATATTCAGAATAATCCGGCCCTGGCTCCACAGCAGTAGGGAGGTGATTCAGTTGCTTCAAGGATCCGTGACTTTATGCGGATGAATCTGCCAGAATTTTGTGGGTCCAAGCCAGATGAGGATCCACAGTTGTACTTGGAGGAGGTGTGAAAGATTACTCAGGTGATGCATGTCTCTTAGGAGCATAGTGTGGAGTTGGCAGCAATCGGTTGAAAGACCTTGTTTATGATTGGGTAGTTGCTTAGAAGAAGGGTAGAGGTGAAGGTGTCGCCCCTACATCTTGGCTGGAGTTCCAGGATGCATTCCTGGATATGTTTTTCCCTTTAGAGATGAGAGAGGTAAAGGTAGAGGAGTTCATGAACTTCCAACGGGGCTCTATCATTGTTAAAGAGTACTGTCTGAAGTTCAATCAGTTGGCCAAATATGCTCCTGACTTAGTAGTTGATAATCGGGCCAGTATGAGTAAATTTGTGACAGGAGTGTCTAGCTATGTTTTTAAGGAGTGCAGGTCTACTATGCTAAATAGTGAGATGAATCTTTCCAGGCTGATTACTCATGTCTAACAGATTAAAGCAAACAAGATCAAGGAGAGGGAATAAAAGAGCTAGGTCTGAGCAGCACGGACAGGGTCATACTAGATCTCAGGGTGGGAATCACCCTCAGTTTCAAAACCATTCATCTACACCAGCACCATCATCAGCTAGTGCTCCCGTACCTATCGGTGGGTATGAGCAAGGTAGTAGGTCATATGCATCCAGGTCCCAGTACAGTGTTGGCAGTAAGCCAAATTATCCTCTGTGTCCTAAGTGTGGTGGAACCCACTCGGGTAAGTGTTGGGGTAAGAAGAAAGGTTGTTTCGGGTGTGGTGACTTGGGTCACAAACTTAGGGAGTGCCCACATGCCAGGCAAAGGTGTCGTGATAATTTCCCTCAGACTCAGACTGCTAGTGCTCCAGTTCAGGTGACTCGCCCAGTGCCAGCTCAGGCCGCCTCTTCTAGCACTGCTGGCGGTCAGCGCCAGAATAGGTTCTATGATTTGCTATCTCACCAAGAGCCGGAGGACTCTCCCGATGTTATTAATGGTATGCTCTGTATACTTCAGTTTGATATCTATGTTTTGTTGGACCCTGGGTCCAGTTTTCATATGTTACACCTCTGGTTGCTGTGAATTTTGAAATGAGTCCTTAAAATATTCCTGATCCTATCTTAGTTTCTACCCCAGTGGTTGATTCGATTGTTGCCCAGAAAGTGTATAGAAAGTGTTCTGTTAAAGTTCTTCATAGATTCATGTTGGTTGATCTGATTGAGTTAGACATGGAGCATTTTGATGTTATTCTAGGTATGGACTGGCTTTATTTTTATTATGCCTCTATAGATTGTCGTACCCGAGTGGTCAAGTTTCAGTTTCCTGATGAACCTGTGTTTGAGTGGTCTGGGAGTTCTGTATCTCCCAAGAGTCATTTTATCTCATATATTAAATCAAGAAAACTTATTTCCAAGGGGTACATTTATCATCTGGTTAGAGTCAAGGACACTAAGTCAGAAACTCCAACTCTCCAGTCAGTTAGCATAGTCAATGAGTTTTCTGATGTCTTTCCAAAAGATCTCCCGGGGATACCTCCTGATAGAGAGATATAGTTCGGAATCGATCTTTTTCCCGATACCTAGTTCATTTCTATTCCTCCTTACCATATGGCACCTGAAGAACTTAAGGAGTTGAAAGAGCAACTCAAAGATCTGTTAGATAAGGGTTTCATAAGGCCCAGTGTTTCTTCTTGGGGTGCTTCTGTGTTATTTGTAAGAAAGAAAGATGGTTCCCTGCGTATGTGTATTGACTATCGCCAGTTGAATAAAGTCACTGTCAAAAATAAGTATCCTCTTCCTAGAATAGACGATTTGTTTGACCAATTGCAAGGTGCAAGTTACTTCTCAAAGATAGACCTTTGATCCGGCTATCATCAACTCAAAGTTAGGGAGTGTGACACCCCGAAAACAGCTTTCCGAACTCGCTATGGTCATTTTGAGTTTCTTGTTATGTCCTTTGGGTTAACTAATGCCCCGAAAGCTTTCATGGACCTTATGAATCGAGTGTTCAGACAATATCTTGACATGTTTGTTATCGTATTTATAGATAATAATCTGGTGTACTCTCGTAGTGAGAATGAACATGCAGATCATCTCTGAATTGTCTTGCAAACTCTTAGAAACCATCAATTGTTTACCAAATTCAGCAAGTGTGAGTTTTGGTTAAGTTCAGTTTCTTTTCTTGGTCATATCATTTCTTTTGAGGGTATAAGAGTTGATCCCCAAAATACAGCAGCTGTTAGAAACTGGCCTAGACCTATCTCTTCGACTGACATCCAAAGTTTCTTGGGTCTAGCTGGCTATTACCACTGTTTTATTGAAGGTTTCTCCTCTATAGCGTCTCCTATGACCTGGTTGACCCAAAAGAAAGTGAAGTTCTTGTGGTCCGATTCTTGTGAGAAGAGTTTTCAGGAGTTGAAGACTCGACTCACTTCAGCCCCTGTTTTGACCTTGCCTGATGGTGTTGAGGGTTTTATAGTATATTGTGATGCCTCTAGAGTTGGTTTGGGTTGTGTATTGATGTAGAAGGGTAAGGTGATAGCTTATGCTTCTAGACAGTTGAAACCCCATGAGAAGAATTACCCCACCTATGATCTTGAGTTAGATGCTATTGTGTTTGCTCTAAAAATCTGGAGACACTACTTCTATGGTGTTCACGTTGATGTATTCACTGATCATAAGAGTTTGCAATATGTATTTACCCAGAGGGAGTTGAACCTTAGGTAGAGAAGGTGGTTAGAGCTGTTAAAAGATTATGATATGAGTGTGTTGTACCATCTGGGTAAGGCGAATATAGTGGCAGATGCCCTAAGCAGGGTGTCTATGGGTAGTGTTTCGCTTATTGAAGAGGGTAAGAAAGAGTTGGCTCGTGATGTGCACCGTTTGGATAGACTAGGGGTTAGGTTGTTTGACTCTGCTGAAGGTAGTATAGGGGTGCAAAGTAGTTCCGAATCCTCCTTGATTTCGGAAGTAAAGGAGAAGCAAAACTTAGATGCTAGTTTGGTCAGACTGAAAGAATCAGTCAAGGACCAAAAGGTGGAGGTTTTCTCCCAAGGGGGAGATGGTGTGTTGAGATTACAAGATAGATTATGTGCTCCAAATGTTGATGATCTGAGACAGAGAATTATGGCCGCAGCGCATGGCGCGCGATATTCTATTCATCCTGGTCCCACCAAGATGTATCACGACTTGCGGAAAATCTATCAGTGGAGTGGCATGAAGAAGGATATAGAAGCATTTGTGGCTAAGTGTGCAACATGCCAACAGGTTTAGGTAGAACATCAAAGACCTGGTGGTATGATGTAGAAGTTCGGTATTCCTACTTGGAAGTGGGAAATATAAACATGGATTTTGTGACTGGTTTACCTCCTTCCCGACGCCATCATGATTCCATTTGGGTTGTTGTGTATAGATTGACTAAGTTTGCGCACTTCTTGCCTATGCATACTTCTTATACAACTGAAGATTACGCTAGATTGTACATCCGAGAATTAGTCAGATTGCATGGAGTTCCTTAGTCTATCATTTCAGACAGGGGTACTCAGTTCACTTCACAGTTTTGGAGAGCTTTTCAGAAGGGTCTTGGTACCCAAGTGCATTTAAGTTCTTCTTTCCATCCATAGACAGATGGTCAAGCTGAGAATACCATCCAGACCTTAGAGGATATGTTGAGAGTGTGTGCTCTTGACTTTAAGGGGAGTTGGGATGAGCATTTACCGTTGATAGAGTTTGCTTACAATAACAGTTTTCACTCTAGCATTGGCATAGATCCATTTTTGGCTTTGTATGGGAGGAAATGTAGGTCACCTATAGGTTGGTTTGAAGTGGGTGAAGCTGCCATGAGTGGTCCTGATTTGGTCTTTGAGGCTATGGAAAAAGTCAAAGTGATTAGAGAAAGATTAAAAACCGCACAGAGTCGTCAGAAGTCGTAGGCTGATGTGAGGAGAAGAGACCTTGAATTTGAAGTTGGTGACTTGGTGTATTTGAAGATTTCACCCATGAAGGGAGTGAAAAGATTCGGGAAGAAAGGGAAACTTAGTCCCCGTTATGTTGGCCCCTACAGAGTAGCCGTGTTGGTAAGGTAGCGTATGAGGTTGAGTTGCCTTCAGAGTTATCTTCCGTTTACTCTGTCTTCTATGTCTCCATGCTTAGGAAACACGTTGGTGATCGTGTTGTTGTAGATCCTTCAAAAAACCCTGATGTGCAAGATAGTCTTTCTTTTGATGAAGTTCCTATTAAGATTTTAGATCACCAAGTCCGAAGACTATGGAACAAAGAAGTTCCCTTGGTCAAGGTGTTGTGGCGAAACCAATCTGTTGAAGGTGCAACTTGGGAAACCGAGACAGATATGCGATCCAAGTATCCGCACCTATTTTTTGCAAGCCCCGATCAAGCCGAAGGTACCATTCGGCTCTAAATCATTCCTTTTCTATGCAGAATTGCAGTAGTTCAGCAGTTATTTTATACTATTCAGCTGTGATTTCATAAGTCATGCACTCCTTGTTGTGTCCAAAATGTAGAATGAAGTAGAGGCAAAATTAAAAAGTTGCTTCAGCTGTGTACCCTTCGTTTTATCTATACTCTTAGTATACCCACCGTCATTCGAGGACGAATGTTCCCAAGGGGGAGACAGTGTAATGCTCCACACTTTCCTAAGCTAGAAAGCGATCCATTGTTCGTACAAGTCAAACCCCCAATTCTGTGAGCCATATTTGGGTACATAAATTACCAAGAGTACCGTAGTTATAATAGAGCTTATGATGTGTTAAGTTTGGTTATATGAGTCACTTAAGGTAGTACAAGCAAAGAGTTTCGAAATCCATCGAGTTTTAGTGTTTGAATTCGCTAGGGTCATCTTTGAATGAGCATAACTTGATAAATATGTGGTATTTCTGCATATTTCTACCCACTAACTTATAGAGAATCGAATTAGCTTTCCAAGATACCAATTTCATCAAAATCCGACACCCGAGCAAGGAGTTATGGCTTTGCGAAGTAGAGTGCGTCGCCTAACCAATCGCACATGGCTACTGGAATAGGTGTGCGATAAGCAATGCGGCTCATATGTAAATGTATGCGATATGCAATACAGATCATATGTAAATGTATGCGATAAGAAATACAGCGCATATATAAATGTATGCGTTAAGCAATGCGGCGCACACTTGGTGTTTCAGGTAGTAAAAACACTCCGTTTTGAGTTATTTTGAGGGAAATTAAGTCTTTTGGCAATCCTTACACACCACTAAATTTAACCTTACGAATTTAATAGAAATTAAACATATCATAACCCTATTATCAATCTAAGTTCATCATCCAAGAGCACTAAAGGAGAAAAACAACTAGGGTTGCACAATCAACATTGAGGGTCCAATCTTTCAACGAATCCGTTACCATAAAGGTATGTGGGGTTTTCAACAAGAACATCCTTACGTTCTTGTACCCAATTTTTTTTATTATTTTACGAAGATACATGATTTTACTTGTTTAATTATGAATTTGAGATGGAAACTATTATCCTATATTCTTGTTCAAGAAACTATGATATTTTTGTGATATCTTAAACATAAATTCCTTGAGTTTTGATGTTAATATCATGTTTCAAGTTGAATTTTCAGATTTTCATGTGAGTTATACTTGTTTGCTATACAAAGTATGAATCTTGAAATGTTTTGCTCTAGTGTTGATATATGGGATTTAAACCCGCTTTGAGATTATGATCTTTGGTGAAGTAATGTGTTATACCCACCTTGATATTTGAATGATTTGACCTTTTGGTCTTGAAAGAGTTATTTTTGAACTCGAATGAGAAAAGAAATCCACATGTTGATTTATTATGAAAAAGAGGTAGCATGATGTATCCTGATATGAATTGTTTAATTGCGTTGTTGTGGATTTTCTTTTGAAATGATCTAAGATCAGTTCGGGAGTAGTCTTTAGCACCGAGTGGGAGGTATAGCTGTGATTGGTACTTTCCTAGAACTACGTGCCCCCATAGGATGTGAGCCTAAGGATGATTGATATAGTGATCATTAGTGAACAAAATATTAAGGTCCTACTCCAATGGCAAGGATAGGACAGCTCTCCCCAACGTGGGTTGGATGTTGGACTCCATGTAGCTCATATGGTATATGTCGGTTGTAAGAGACTCCCAGTGTGTGTGTGTATTCTTCTGATTGAGATGAAAAATGTAATAGTTTGAACGTGTGAGTTGAGAAAGTTATCGTTTCTAAAGAATTTGATGGATATTTATATATCTTAAAGCGAATTGTTATGAAAGCTACTCATTTTGATGACTTGAAAATGATCATGAAAGTGATTGAGATTTACTATGAGGACTCACATGTTTTCACCCGATGTATTCTACTCTATGGTGATTATGATGATTTTATTTCGAGCTATGTGAGTCTCTTATTACAGCCTGCATATTTTCCTATGAATATTTGTGATATAGGACTTTTATGAAAACTTGCATACACCCTCATATACCTAGTCCATATTCCATGGAACTGACCCATGTATTCGTACGTGGGATACATTTTCCCTATAATGTAGGTCCAGGTGCTCATTCCCAGGCTTGACGTGATTCTCCGAGCACATTGGTCTACATTTTCTGCAGTGGTGAGTCCTCATGGTTCGAGGACTGGTTATTTCAGATTTCACTTTTTAATTTGGAGTTATCATTTTATTCCCCAATGTTAGGTTCAGTTGGGGTCTGTCCCAGTGGCTCAGTGTTATACAGTTTAGTAGAGGCTTGTCAGACTAGATGGTTAGATTGATCAATCTTGTGGAGAGGTCGTATTTTGTTACTTTCCTCATCTCTTTCGTCTTGAATTATGATATTATGGAGAATAGCTTGATGTTTGATTATAGTAATCCTGTCGATGAGTGTTGAATGGTATGAAAACGGATCAAAGGGTTAGCTTGGGGCTACTTGTAACCTTAATCACCGTGTGACACTTCGGGACCCGTTTTCGGGGCGTTACACCCTAGGAGCTATAGAACCAACCTCCCACTCTATAATTGGTTCACTATTAAACCTGAAGACAACCTTTTGAGTCTGACAATATAGGGACACGTAACAAGAATATAACCAATCCATCCCTAGAATAAATCAAAATCAACCATATCTAGTTAAAACAAATCCACCAAAGTCTTCCTACCACCAATAGATACCACACACCCCTTATAGGCTCTTTCAGCAATAATCGAGTCACCTACCAGGGTAGAATCAGAAAAAAGATCCAAAATAATTTCAGGATCAAAACCAATACATACAGCCATAAATGGGGTCACAAAGGAAAGAGTTCAACCCGGATCAAGTAGACAATTCACATAACAAGAAAAGAGTTGTAATATACCAGTAATGACATTAGGAGATACCTCATATTCTTGCTGAGATGCAAAAACATACAACCTATTCCGGCCAACACTAGAACCAGGAGAAGTAATTGACGCAGAAGCAGCACCACTGGGTGTAAGTGCAGAATATGAATCAACCAAAACATTATTTGCTCCTGTAGCAACCTTATTAATTAGTAAACTCCTTAGAAGATAGCCTGGCAAGCCATACTCGGATCACCTGTCCCTTCCTTCATCAAAATTACTCTGATGAGGAAAACCACAAAACCGACAAGGAGTGCATAAAGAAACTAACTGACATATTGTGCACCCTGTGCCCAAAATTTATCACCATCATGCTGACGCCTATCACCTGGCTACTTCAGATAAGGAGCACTAGTAGTATAGAAGAAACTAGAACTTTCCCACTTCTTTTTTTGCCATTTACCTCCCTCCCAACCATATTGCGACTGAGCACCTCCCTGGCTAAAAAAACTTATCCTCTTACCATGCGTATCTCCGAACTCCAGCTATTTTCTCTTCTCAGCCTCTACTTGCTGCATGTGGAAAATCAACCTAGAAATGTCCATATCTTTAATCAACAAATAAGTCTTGCATTATAAGATCAAATCCTGAGATAGCGCAGAAGCAAACTTTCTCATCCGCACTCTCATGTCAGCCACCAAATCAGGAGCATAACTTGACAGCTGATTGAACTTCAAGGTGTATTCCTTAATAGATATTCTCCCTTACTTAAGATTAAAAAACTTCTCTATCTCCGTTTCCCTAGTTTCTTGAGGAAAGAAACGATCCAGAAAACTACCAGAAAAGGTATCCCATAAGGATGACTCCTCCGCATCACCTCTATCCCTATCTCACTCCTCATACCCTTGGTACGCAAAATCTTTGAGCTGATAAGCTGAAAACTTTACATCTTCCACATTAGTATCCTACATTACACTGAATATCTTCTCCATTTCATCCAAGAAAGCTTAAGGATCCCCCTTTAACTTCACACCAATAAAAGTAGGAGGATTCAGCTTCATAAACTAGCTAGCCTTTGTGGCCTCAGCAGAAAATCCACCAGATGTATCTCGCTCAGCTTGAGCAGCAACTAACTGAGCAATAAAATGAATAGTTGGAAAATTTTTGCATTAGTCACCTCCCCCTGAGAAGTACTAGCAGCAACTGGAGGATTACCAAAATAATCAGGAATAGGACCCTGAGATCAAAGACGAACTCCGGACGTAGGATGTACCTCATTAATGTCATCCCCAGATGGGAAAGAAGAATTTTTTTGTGTTCTAGATCATTGAGGCATGATCTAAAAAGTGAACAACCAAGGATTAGAGAAGAATCTTGAAATTAGATCCCAATCTTGAAAATAGAATACCAAGAAAGTAAAACATTCCTAAATGCCCCGTAGCCTATTTCTTATAAGTCTGGCAACAGACCCCCAAAAAAGACTCTACTAGACATGCCATTGTGGAATCCCAATTAAACATGAACCTAAATCTCTTATACCAACTTGACACGACCTAAACTAGGGCCTTATCAAAATGGGCATCCTAAGTCTAACTAGGACCGGAGACCGCGCCTGTTTACCAACCCAACCAGCCCACGCATACCTTAAGTCGTCTGAATTCCAAACATATAACAAGATATCATGATTGGATGGGGACTAACTTTGGGATAAGTTTATCCCTAGACTGACCCAACCAATCCATCCCATCCGCCATATCGTACCGACCAAACCAACCAAGCCAACCGATACCAAATCAAAGGCCATATTCCATGCCATAACCAAATAGTTTCCAAGACATAATATAATTAATCCCAAAGTTAAATAAGATGGAACAACCAAAAATATCATCAACCATTGTCAGCCCCAATACCTATACCAATACTTAGGAAGATATCAATACCGATCTCGCCCATACCAACCCATAGCAATACCATAAGTCCTCTAACCAAAAGATTAATAAAATCTGATTGGGACATGGCCCCCACCATAGACAAAACCAAAATCCATAAGTAATCTAAAGTATGAAATAACATCCATGAAATAGAGCCTTTTGGATAGATAGAAGCTCAATACTTCAATCCAATAGTTGACCCGAGTATTTCAATGTTAAGAAGGAGGATTAGAATGGTGGGTTCCTACATAGCATGGGTATACAGCCACTTGAAGATGGTTAGCAGAGAATGCTAGCATGAACTCAAGATAAGTATAAAATAATGTCATTTATAAAACCAAGTAAAACCATCCACAATGTATAAAACCATACACATATATAACCATGCAGGGATAGGGAACCGGGTTTAGCTTGAATTTGAAATTATTAACCTGGTCATGTGAAGCTTAACCATCATAAAACCACCCACAGGCTAAATGGATCGAGTGTAACCCCCTAAACGAGCCTCGATATATATAGTCGCACGAACCAAATATATCAGAAGAAAAGGGGATTCTAGTATACCCGTCATTCTATATGATACATATATACATATATAAGGGGATTCCCATATAGACCTCAAATATATAGACACCAAGGCCATTCCTCATTTCGACAACTGTCCTTTGGACTCACAACTTCACGGTTAGCTATCACACCCCTGCCATTATTGCCCAATTAAAACCATTACCAAACAACGAAATCATTGACAATTAATTAACTAAGGATATTAGATATTGGTATCGTCATACCAAATATAACTTGCAAGTATTGTACTTAGCCAAAACTTTTAGTGATCAAGGGATTCCCATGTACCCATAGATCATATTACCCTATTTACTTGGGGGATTCTCATATTCCCCACGAGTAGGTTTATTAAGCCAAACCATTCCTTTAAACCATTCCAAAACCATTTAATCCATTTAGGGTTCAATTACCAAGTATAAACCATGCATAAGTTCCATTGAAAATCCAATAATATAGTGAAAACATTGTTATAGGTATTTTATCAAACACATTGGGGGCATAGTATTTCCAAAACCAATTCCAATTATCAATAACTATTCCCATGTAATCCAATTATCTGTAACCACCATTAAATCATATAAAAGAACAATTAAAGCATAAGGAAACCATAACCAAGAATTTATAAATAAAACCCCCAAATCAAATTTGAAAACCCAAACCATACAACATTAAAACCATGCCTTTAGTTGGAACTAACAATGAAGGAAGAGAACATTTCTTAAACCAAGATGATGATGGAGAGAAATCACCAATACAAGCCCCAAATCAGTCCTTACGGTGAAACCCTAGCTTTATTTTCCCAAGAACTCTAGATTGGATTTAAAAGTATTTTTTAAGTGTTTTAAGAATAGAATAATAGGTCAAATAACCCCCAATAGGAATATAATTTGTGGGACCTTATTAGGATAATTGGGTAAATATCCAGATTGCCTTCACTTGAACTGCATTAAATTCCTATCCTAGGGTACGACTGACCCTTATGAGTTGTACCCATATCTCATACCCTAGTCCTCCCTTCTTGGACCCAACATTTTCCAAGGTATGACACACCTAAACCCAATTCATATTCTAGTGTACGACTGGTAATCATAAACTATAGCCCTAGCAGAATAGAATCCTAAGAGGATTGAACACTGTCTTTCATACAAGTCCATGGTATGAATCGTATCCTCACTTATGGCTTATGGTAAACCACTCATACTCAGATCTAACCGAAGTCACTATGTCTAAGGTTAAGTGAATGAACCAAATGACATATATCCACCAATACGACTTGTACCACATAGTCGTACCCATTCCAGTAACTAAAATCCATTCTGCCAAGCATCACTGGTCAGCATACGACTGAACCATACCACCCATACCCCAGTGTATGATTCATACCTCATAGTCGTATCAAAACATGAAGACAAAAATCCAGGAAATTTTCTAAGGGTCAAAACCCAGGGTGTCATAAGAACCTATGAGGGACTTGGTAAAACTATCTACAAGTTGATCGCCTAATTTCACAAATTTTGTAGCAATATCTATGGAAATTATGTTCTCTCTTAAAAATTGGAAATCAACCTCAATGTGCGTGTTCTCTCGTAAAATACTTAATTTGATGTTATATGAAGATCCGCTTAGATATCACACACAAGTTTTATTTCACCAATGTCTCCAAAGTGTAACTCTCTTAGCGACCATTTAATCTAAACTAGGTCACAAATGGCTACTACCATTACTTCATATTCTACGTCCATACTAGATCAAGATACCATACTCTGTTTCTTACTCTTCTAGGACACTTGTAGTAACTTATATTAAAACATACTAACCAATTGTGGAACACCTATCACAAAGTGATTGTTGCCAATCAGTGTATGTATATCCAATGATCCGCTCATGACCATTATCCCCAAAGAGTATTCATTTACATAGAGATGACTTAATATATCACACAATGCACCTCAGCAGACTAAAGTATTTTTTAAGTATTGAAGTTGGTCATTCCAGATCAGGTTTGTAATTTTTCAATAAAAATATGCCTTAAATATTATTGAGGAGACAGGAATGATGGGATGTAAACCTATTGACACTCCTATCGATCTAAATACAAAACTCCTTCCAGTATAAGATATCTACCTAATGATCTTAAAAGATATAGGTGTATAGTTAGTAAGATGAATTATATCAAAGTGACTGGACCTGACATTTCTATCATATAAGTGTTGTAAGTCAATTTATGGATTCTACCTTTGATATCATTAGGATGCAGTAATTTGCATTGTGTGATACATTAAATCAGTTTTAGGAAAATGAATACTCTTTGATGATCGAGGTCATGAGTAGATCATTGGACATACATGCACTAATTGGGAAGGATCACCTTGTGATAGCATTCTACATCTGAATATTTTATTTTAATAGGAGGTAATTTGCTTTCCTAGAAGAGAAAGACTCCAATAACTATTTCCAAATTATGGTAATATTTTTTTCCATAGTTCAATCACCAAAATTAGGGTTCTGACAACTTTAAGAGATCTAGTTCAAGAAACTTTTTTTCTAGTGAGGTTGTTTCTTCATTTTGAGGTTGTCCATGGAGTTAGTTCTTGATTCTGACAAGTTTCTAGAAATCAAAACTAATTTTTCGGTGATAACCACCTATTTTTCAGATTTTGGCAATGTACTTCTATATTTTTTGCTCGATTTAGTCCTATGTGTAATTATGAACCCTTAATGAGGAGATTAGAAAATCAAACATCTTAGTGCATGAACAATTAACAAGGGAGAGGCCATTTTGATAGATATCGACCGAGGTGTAGTTTTTGTAATAGGCTTGGACACACTTGTGACATATGCTATTCTCGACCAAAGCTTAGGTATTATAATAGGCTTGGACATACTCATGAAATATGTTATTCTTTGCATGGTAAAAATGCTTATGTTGCTCAGTCTAACACCACAGGTAATTAATACGTGTAGTTATCTGAAAAGAAATACAATAAGTATCTTCAATATCAATCAAGTAAGAAAATATATCTACCAACGACCTCAACTGCACATTCTCCTACCTTTGGCTCATGGGTTGTGGAATCTAGTTCTTATGATCATATTTCTGGTGATAAATTAATTATTTCGAATATTATTTATTCACAATCTCTTCCAGCTATCATTATAGCCAATGGTAACTAAACTAAAGCAAAAAGAGTTGGACAAGCTAATCACCTATCCACTCTCACTGTAAATTTGAGTCTTTGTGTTTTGATTTGACCTTAGAATATTTCATTAGTTAGTCATTTGACTCATTCCCTAAATTATGGCATACTATTTCTTCAGGACTCTTTATCATACATGATCGTAGTACAGGGACAATATTTGGTATATGATGTGAATCACAAGGCCTACACTACCTTACCTCTCCTAACTCCTCAATATCATGTCTAGTTATATCCTCATTTGATTGTGAGTTATGGCAATTTAGAAAATACACTCAAACTACCTTTCAATATAGTATTGAGAATCATGCAAAGTCTATATTTTTCTTACTTTACTCTTATATTTGAGATCTTAGTAGAATCAGTTCAACCTTATTTTTCTGTTATTTTGTTAGCTTCATTGATGATTATTTAAGATGTACTTGAATTTACTTAATGAAATATCATTCTAAATTGTTTCATTTATTCAAGAGTTATTGTGCTAAAATACAAAATCAATTCAGTGTCTTTATTTCTACCTTTCATAGTGATAATGCCTTACAATATATGTCCACCCAATTTTAACAATTGTTGACTCATCATGGAATTATTCATTAGACATATTATCCATATACCCACAATAGAATGGAATCGTAGAAAGGAAGAATAGGTATCTTATCGAGACTACCCATCTTGTTCTCATTCAATCACATATTCCACTGCATTTTAGGGAAATGCATTTATCGGATCTTTCTATTTAATTAATAAAATTCCCTCACATTCCATTCAAAATCAAATTCCTTATTCAATACTATTTCCTCAATCATATCTATACTTTTTCCCCCTCGTGTCTTTGATAGTTCATGTTTTGCTCAAAATTTCACCTCGGGGAAAGATAAATTAATCCCTCTTGCTCTCAAATAAGTCTTTCTTGGTTATTCTCGATCATTAAAGGGATATCAATGCTACTCATTGGTATCTTATATCATTTGATGTCACATTCTTTAATTCTCAACCTTATTTACACCTTCTTTTAATCTTGCTCATCCTTACATGTCTGAGGTCTTACCTATATCAAATTTTGAGGATCCTACCATTAAATATATATTTGCATCTATAGTGACACCAATCTTACCTGCACTGGATTTTGAGGAATCTATAATACCTTTTGCAACCCCAACCAGAACCACCAGAAAATAGTGCCTCATGCACTCTCACGTGCTAAAAAGGTGTAATTTTTTTATGAGATTTGTGTCATGCATCCAAAATTCTAATCATATTAGATTCATCTAGATCTGTATTGTTTGGTGTGTCTCTTTCAATTTCCAAGACTTGTGTACACAACATCACCAAACAGAAGATGACACAAATCAAATACTGGAAATTGACACATAATGACTAAGATTTTTTTTGAAGTTTCTTACCAATACTCTGATACCCTGTGAGAAACAAAGAAGAAAATAATAATGAATTGAGTATATAAATTATTATATTGAGATCTTCTTTATAGATACTACACTAGACTATTTTTCCAACCAGGGTACCGTTATTACAATCCTTTTTCACGTAGGATTCAATATACTATACCTATTCCTACTTATATACTAACATATGTGATCTATTGAAAGATTTGAACTATGCTAGAAAAAGTGCCACATATAAAAAGTGGTGGAAGATTATTCCAGCTTGCTAATAATGGACTATGTGGATGAAAAACAATAACATATGTTTTAAATAGAGGAGTATCTTCATACAAGAAGTTAAAGTGAATTGTGTTTTATTTAAATTACTATTTTTGGTGTAAATAGTCTTCTATAGAGGATGCAAAATCTCCTCTATAATTTTTGGAAGACATGTAAAGTACAAAAGGATTGTAGCTTGTAAATATTGCTACCAACATAGTTTTTATGTTGATAAATGAAATGTTATATTTCCAATTGACTTGGGTTTAATCTCCAACATCAAACTATCCATAATAGATTTGTATAATATAATTAAGGTTTTGTCTTCATTTTTTTGTTTTTGATGGGAATTGTCTCTCAACAAATTCCTAGATACTATGAACATCAATGTTGTTGGGTACATAAAGTGACTAATAATTTATTTACTAATTAACTAGGGTAACATGTAAATTAGGATAGTACTATTGAGATTTTAAAGTGGAGAAATGTAATGCCCCAAGAATACCCCATGGACTTCACATAGTGCTTAGGACCACAAGTGATCCCAAGATAACTCTTGTACTGACATAACTCATGAGGGACCGAATGAAATATATAAATCTTAATGAAATAAGCAGAAGATAAATATTTTCTTTATATGATCAATAAAAAAAATATTAAAATGATTACAACTCTGATTATACAAGACAAAACTGGAATCAAATACATTAACTCTACTGACTGTCTATGAAGCCTCTACTAGTATTGACTATAGGTAGTCGGGACAATACCACAAACTATCCCGAATCAATACGACTGAATAAAGAAAGAAAAAAGCTACTGGAACCCTTGAATCAAAAGGGCCCATCACCTACTGACTGGAAACTGCAACTGTCTGATTATGAATGTGCATGCTACAACTTGTACCTACATTATTAAAAAATGTAGCACACAGACGTATATGTGGTTTAGTACTTTTGGAATGTACTGAGCATGTGGGGTGAATGCATAAGTAAAATAATAACTCAATGTTTATATAAACTTGTAAAAAGATGTATGCTAAATGTAAATGACTCACACTGGCTTGAATAACTGAAAGTTGAAAATCATAAATCATGAATAATAAAGCATACTATATAAATCTTGTGAGCATTAACACTTAGTTCTAAAAGTTGTACTTTTACTCTTTCTATTAGTGAAAAAAATAAGACTTAAGTTAGGTCTATTTTCAAATCATACAGGCTAAGTGTAAAAGGACTCACCTTTATATCTGTAACTTACAAGCTAAATCTCAAAGCTAATAGCTAATGTAAAACAATAGCTGAATAAAATTGTGAGCCTTTACACTTCGTTTCTAAAAGCTGTTCTGTTATTCTGTTTTAGGACAGAGAGTTTCTTTTAAAAGCTTTTCTGTTATTCTTTTCTTTTAGGAAAGTTATTCTAACCGACATAAACCATGTGAGCTATCATGGAGTCCAATATCTAGTTGCCCTAAGGGTAAAACCTCATATTAGGAAGAGGTGTCATACTTTTACTAAGGAGTATAACCTGAGCTGAGTGATCACAATTTGTATCTGCATCCATATAAATGGGAATAATCTATATATGTACCTACGTTTGCTCGTAGTTCTGGGGCATATGAACTAGGACACATACCCAACTAGGTGCTAAATACTGCTCTTTTTAATCGGTATGCTCATTCTGTAGGAAAAATCCACTTAAAAATAGCATAAGGGTTTATAATGAAAACCAGTTATGCATCAATCTGTTTTAAACTATAATCAAAACTAATCTGTGTGGATTCCATATCTTAGTTGAGGATGAAAATATCAAATCTTGCTTAAAATATGATTACATTCTTAGTTATGAATTCTTAAACATCATCTTTCTAGAAATATTAAGAATTAAACTTGGGGCTTCAAACCCATTCTTGAAACTCATGTCAACACAAAGTTCATGCTCAGTAATATAAATCTTGAAATTCTTTAATAATTCTAGTCAATAGAATGAAATTTAATTCTGAATTTGTAAAATCAAGTCACACGCATAATGAGGTGTAAGTAGACATGCAATTCAACATTTAAGTCACTTGTAACATCATAATCTTCAAATAATGATAATTGGGTATGAACCCTAAACTAAAAATCATATAATTTCAAGTAAATTCAACTTTAAAAACTAGTTTTTGTCATAAGAACGAAAGAAGTATCCTTGTGCATAACCCCACATACCATAATTTGTTTGATTTTCAAATTGAAAGCTTTACTTGGAAGCCTTAGGAGTGTTATTGAATGATTTTGTTAAACTTCTTGGATTAGGAACCTTAAATTCTTGATTTTTCTAGAAGAGGAGGTGATGGAACGAATGATCTTAAAGGGGATTGATTAGGGATTGTTCTTGGGATTAAAATAGGAGAATGAGGGCATATAATTCCCTAATAGATGCTTAAAATCTTGTTTATTCGACCTGGGTTGAGGTGGAAAAAGACCCAATTGCCCCTTATTCATTTAAACCAAAAATTCGTAACTCGAATTGCGGTTTGAAGGTTCACTGCGACACGGTGTGATCGCGGTGGATTACTGCCTCACACGGAAAATGCCATAACGTTTTACTCGAGTATCAGATTAAGGAGAAATTGGTATTGGTGGAAATATAACTAAATTATCCACAATTTGGTGGGTCTTCAACTGAAAAATTCTACATACATAAAAAGTTATAACACTTTCAAAGTTGACCCTTGTAGAATTGAACATCGAATTTGGACGAATCTAAGGTTCTTAGCTCAACTTGGCTGTAAGTGATTTCTTTGAACACTCTTCACCTAATAAGCACTTCACATACTAGGATAAAGGTCATGACACATGAATTAAATTATAGATCAAGAACATGACAAATACATTTTCATCACGACGTGATGAGTGTCTCATCACTATCCCTGGCGTGATGCGATGGAATTGCATTGAGTTGCTGGAATTAAAATCTGAATGTGGCCCAAACCTCGTCCAAAAAATATGAAACTTACCCGAGACATGCTAATTACTCCCCTAAACAAGAATCAATTAAAAAACTTATGTCTCGGGTTTGGGAAGGTCACTTTAAAAATTGTCAAAGTTAATAGGCAAAAACTTATGCTAAGTCCCCAACACTTAGCTAAATTTTTAGGATTTTGGCCTCTTATGCAAGCACTAGGAGCTGAATTGAACTAAGAAAAGTATGGTGTATTACAATATCTCTCCCCTAGGAAAATTCATCCTAGAATGAGACTGGTTAGACTGAGAGTATTGTACTAAGGTAACCGAGGTCATATACTGAACATGCACGACTTGGAAACAATATTGCATAACAGAGTCTGAAACATAATACATAAATAGAATATCATGAACTAAACTGATTCCTTGAATACATGCAATGCCATGAGAATGGTTATAAGGCTAAGATAGATACTAAAGAGTCAACTTATGAATAACCATTACTCTAGGCTGGATCTGATTTTGTGAAGATACTAACTTGGCTGAAATACTAAGGAAAGACTAAGATGATACATGGGACACTTACAAACTGAATCATCATTGAATATCTAAAACATGATGCATGGACTAAACTGAATTAATAATTTACATGGATGCGAAAAAACTACCTCTTGGAATGGACATACTCATGAAACTTTAGATAGTAAGACTAGATCAAAAAATGGAAAAACTATAGAAATTTGTCTGTCTGACCTCTAAACTAGATTGCTGGCTATACTGATTGAATTATGTTTAAAGATTATACTCAACAATACATTCTACTTCAAAGTTGCACTTTATTTGAGGCTACTGGAAATATTCACATGGGAACTGATAACTCTACCTACTGAAGTCTGAGCTGAATTGAATTATCTTACTATGTTCAAGTCTACCCGAATCTACAAAGTGCACACATCACACTATAATACTAGTCTTAATCATGAATTCAGTACACCCTGTGATTTCACAACTTCCCATCATCATGAATAATCCTTATTACCCCTTTAACAACTAAATTCAACCTCGTACTAGGAATTTACTAACGTACAATGCACCCATCCACTCATATATACCAACATGACATTCAAGCCTATCTTTATAACCACATATGCATTTGTAACAAGCACCGATTTAAGAATCTTGCTCATATTCTATAAACCTCAATCATCAACAACTTCCATGCACTACCCCAAGAAGACAACCACAAAATTTCAACTAAACAAGACATACACAAGAAAAACTTTACCTTAATATTCCTTCAAACTTATAGAATTATATAAAACAAGCATAAAACAATCTTTCCTAACATGAAACATTTACTCTCTCCCATCTACACAATTGTTCATCATCACTATCTTGACCTAAGGAAAGGTCACTGAAAGGTTAGGACATGAGGACCTAATTCATGAAAGAATACTATGCATAACTTGGACACTTAACTGAGGCTTTAGGAATAAAATATCAATATCATAGACTCATTAAAGAGGTTTAATCCGAGGACATACATGACATAATCTGAATGTCTCTAATTATTAAGAGTGTAGAATGAGTACTGGCATTAAACATACTAAAAAATATGAGTAAATAAGTAATGAGTTGCATGGCCTGAGTTTGGAGTTCATAAATTCATGTAACATGATTCGTACTACTGAATGAACTGAAACTTCTCATACTAGGAACTGGGAGAGTACATGATTCTCTCTTATTGCATGAACATGAACTATGATCATGGAGATGACATGTAAGGCATGAGTAGATACTGTGATGACTGAAGTACAAAACTTTTCACTGAGATAAGAATGGGTCAGGCCTCATTCTCCCTTACTATTATTCTACAACATACTGGCATCACTACTAAAATCTGAGAATCCGACTTGGTTCCTTGTTTTTCACTGAGATGAGAATGGGTCAGGCCTCATTCTCCCTTACTATTATTCTACAACATACTGGCATCACTACTAAAATTTGAGAATCCGACTTGGTTCCTTGTTCTATCATCTCTCCCTTAGCTTTAAGCCATTATTCTAAGTTTGTGGAACCTTTTACTAAACTCTAAAATGGACTACAATCACTATATTCTAGAGTTTGGGATAAAACAATACACATAAATAATAAACTTACTTTGAAAGACTACACCAGAAAGTGTAAATCCCATTGCAGATACCTCCTTCTAAGATACAACTATATCTTTCTATAGCCCAATGGTCATCATATAATAACTTGAACACTTACTAACTTAGAATCTTTATGAGTATCACCACACTCAGAGTTCACACCATCTAGAGCTTCAACTCTTATTTCTATTAGCTCAATCTTCAAAGATCAAACTTATATTCTAACACTTAACATGGATATCCCCAAACCTTTAATGAACCATATTGCTTTCTTCATAACCCACTAATATCACATCTCTAAACTTATATTTCTAACCATAAACAACACGTAATAACCTTATAAATTAATGCAACCCCATATAACCTTAGGTACACCTCTACATCATACTAAATTATGAATGAATGGACTTAAACTCTTGCATATACTGTTTAAGCCTACTAGATAGCTTCCATATAACTAGCATCACTAACCAAACCATCATTACTCCCACCTCGTTGATTATCCAATATTCAAACTTAACGTCTAGTGATAAAAATGATTTACAACCCAACCTTACATACTATTCTCACTTGGAAGCAATAAATAAAATCTTCAAGAAACACTAGTCCACTAGAATCTCATAATAACGATAATTGATCATATTATCATATGACCTATCTTATTTTAATCCATTAGCACATCCTCCCTCTACCCATCACTACCATTCACCCATCTATAAACCTAAATTTCTTTCATAGCTCTATAAGTTTCAACTAAACTCCTTGCAACCTAAAGAGAAGCCTAAATTCACAATACTCACCTACCAAATACTCTCATCAATAACCTATACTTTTCTAACATAATAACTCCTTTCCTACTTCAAGCAAATAACAATTCACCATAACTAATAACTCTTTCTCAACCTTTCACTAAACTAACACACGAGGACATATCATCTTACTACTAACTTGATCGCATGCAAAAGTTCATTTATATACATTCAATAAATTGCCATTACTATCTTTATTGTCACTACACTTCTAAACCCATACTTCTAATTATAAGAAGGGTCTACCACTTATGAATCATAACACTCAATATCATAACATCCCTCAAATGCATACTCTATTTAACACTTTGGGTTCATACTATCTCCTCTCATGAGCACTATTTGGATAAAATGGGTAAATGAGGAATTTGAATTCATAAAATATTTTGTATTAACTGCACAACTCATATGGATGGGGACATAAAATTTCAACTTAAGGAACTTGTAACACACTAGCGAGCTCCTCTCAAGACCCTTTGTGTGACTTTTGAAGTTACTGATAGTAAATCTAAGAGAATCATCATGGGAGGAATTGGAATCTAGTACTCAGGTCATCTCAGAAGGTTATGGAAGGAGAATTATGGAGTTACACACAAACGGACAGAAGTTTTTGAGAAAATAACTTTACAGCAAAATCTAGAGCATAAATAAGGGAAACATTTCTTAAATGCCCTGTAGCCTCTCGAAGAAAAGTACAGACGTGTCTCCATACCATTCTGCAAGACTCTACTAGAAACAAATTTATAGACACCCTAGGACACTTGAACTCTGTGCTTTGATATCAAGTTTGTAATGCCCCGAGACTGTCCCCTAGACATCACATGGTGTGTAGGACCACAAGTGATCCTAAGCTAACCCTTGTACTGGGATAACTCATGAGAAACTAAATGAAATACATAAATCTTGAAGAAATAAGCGGAAGATATATATTTTATGAATATGTTCAATACAAACTATATTAAAATGATTACAACTCGGATTATACAAGACAAAACTGGAATCAAATACATTAACTCTATTGACTGTCTATGAAGCCTCTACTAGTATTGACTATAGGTAGTTAGGACATGACCCCCAACTATCCCTAATCAATACGACTGAATAAAGAAAGAAAAGGGCTACTCAAACCCTTGAATCAAAAGGTCTCATCACCTGCTGACTGGAAGCTGCAACTATCTAATTATGAATGTGCATGCTACAACTTGTACCTACATTATTAAATAATGTAGCACATAGACGTATATGTGGATCAATACTTTTGGAATGTACTAAGCAAGTAGGGGTGAATGAAAATAATAGCTCAATGTTTATATAAACTTGTAAAAAGCTGCATGCTAAGTGTAAATGACTCACACTGGCTTAAATAATGAAATATAAAAATCATAAATCATGAATAATAAAGCATACTGTATAAATCTTGTGATCCATAACAATTAGTTTTAAAAGTTGTACTTTTACTCTTTCTATTAGTGGAATAAGTAGGACTAAATTTAGGTCTGTTTTCAAATTATGCAGGCTAGGTGTAAAAAGGACTCACCTTTATATCTGTAAACTGAAAGCTAAAATCTCATAGCTATTATCTGATGTAAGAAAATATCTGAATTAAATTGGGAACCTTTACACTTAGTTTCTAAAATTTGTTTTGTTATTCCGTTTAAGGAAAAAAAAGTTTCTTTTAAAAGATTTTTTGTTATTATTTTCTGTTAGGAAGGTTGTTCTAACCGACATAAACCATGTGATCTATCATGGAGTCCAATGTTTAGTTCACCTAAGGATAAAACCTCACGTTGGGAAGAGATGTCATACTCTTGCCAATGAGTATAACCTGAGCTGAATGATCATAATTTGTATTTGCATCCATATAAATGGGAATAATCTGAATCTGTACCTATGCTGGCTCGTAGTTCTGGGGCATGTGAACTAGGACACATACCCAACTCGGTTCCAAATACTACTCTCTTTAAGTGGTATGCCATTCTGTAGGAAAAATTAACTTTAAAATAGCCTAAGGGTTTATAATGAAAACCAGTTATGCATCAATCTATTTTAAACTGTAATAAAAACTAATCTGTGTGGATTTAATATTTTAGCTGAGGATCAAAAGATCAAATCTTGCTTAAAATCTTATTACATGCTTAGTAAGGAATGCTTATACATCATCTTTCTTGAAATATCAAGAATTAAACTTAGGGTTAAACCCATTCTTGAAACTCATGTCAAATCACAAAGTTCGTGCTAAATAATAAAAAACTTAAAATTCTTTAACAATTCTAGTCAATATAATGAAATTTAATTCTCAATCTATAAAAGTCAAATGCATAAAGAGGTGGAAGTAGACATGCAATTCAACATTTAAATCACTTGTAACATCATAATCTTTAAATAATAATAAATAGGTATGAACCCTAAACTGCAAATCATATAATTTCATTTAAATTAAGCTTTAAAAACTAGTTTTGGGAACAAGGACGAAAGAAGTATCCTTGTGCATAACCCCACATACCTTAATTGGTTTGATTTTGAAATTAAAAGCTTGACTTGGAAGCCTTGAGAATGTTCTTGAATGCTTTTCTTGAACTTCTTGGATTAGGAATGTTAAATTCTTGATTTTTTTTAAGAGGGGTGATGGAACGGATGATCTTTAATGGGATTGACTGGGATTTATTCTTGGGAGTAAAATAGGAGAATGAGGGCAAATAATGACCTAATGGATGCTTAAAATCATGTTTTTATGACCTGGGTTGAGGTGGAAAAAGACCCAATTGCCCCTTATTATTTAAACCAGAAATTCATAAGCCGAATTGCGGTTTGAAGGCTCACCGCGACACGGTGTAATCGTGGTGGCTTACTGCCTCACACGAAAAATGTCATAACTTTTCACTTGGGTATCAGATTAAAGCAAAATTGGTATCGGTGGAAAGCCAACTCAATTATATAAAATTTAGTGGGTCTTGAGATGAAAAATTCTATATACATCAAAATTTATACAATTTCAAAGTTGACCCTTGTAGAATCAAACATCAAACATTGGAAGAATCTAAGGTTTTTAGCTCAACTTGGATCTAAATGATTTCTATGAACACTCTTCAACTAATAAGCACTTCACACACTAGGATAAAAGTCATGAAACATGAATTAAATTTATGGATCAATAACATGAAAAATACACCTTCACCATGATGTAATGAGTGTCAACGCTATCCCTGACGCGATGCGGTGGAAACATGTTGAGCTACTTGAATTGAAATCCTAATGTAGTCCAAACCTCGTTTGAAAATCCCAAACTTACCTGAGACATGCTACTTACACCCTTGAACATGAATCAACTCAAAAACTTATATCTCGGGGTCGGCAAGGTCACTTTAAAAATTGTCAAAGTTAAGAGGCCAAAACTTAAGCTAAGTCCCCAACAGTTAGCTAAATTTTCAGGCTTTTAGCCTCTTATGCAAGCACTAGGAGCTGAACTAAACTAAGAAAAGTATGGGGTATTACAATAAATCAGATGTTGTTCCTGCTATCACAAGCAAGTAAAACCACAATGAATTTCAATAGCAAGTAAAGTAACAAACTGACAAAGGTATAGATTATTTTCTGACCTTCTTAATTGTTAAATATTCTTGTTCAAATTACGCATAATTGATTTTTGATGTAAAAAATTTTGTTGGGTCATCTATATCTCTTTGTCATCCCAGAACATCTGCAGATTTTGAACCAACTAGTATCAATATTGCTGAAATAACAACTTTCCAACATATGATTCTAGAATCAAACTCCTTTCTTACAAACATCAACATATACTTTCTCCTTTATCCGCAATCTATTTTAAGTGAATACAACCTCTTACTATGATTGAAATTTCACAAAGAAAAGAAAAGATTTTTCCCAAATACATTGATCCCTAGAACATAATGGAATGATGTAGAAATTCCTTTTAGTATCCTGACAATTTATTGCCACAATTCCATCTCGAGTTTTATTCTTTTAGAGGACTGTTCATATATTATCAATGAAATTTAGTGTGTTATGCATATCTTTAGGCCGAGGAAGATGAGTGATTAAGGGTCCTATTTCAATTTCTGCAAACAACATAGCAAGACAGTAGTATAATGAGTCAGTATGGGTGTATGCACTCAAATGCACAAACAATAGAGGCACTAACCTAAATATTTGAGCCAAAGTCATGTAAAATAAAAGTACCTTGACCAACTTTAGCTCGAGCAAAATAAATAAGGCAACATTAGCAACATTGTCTATATTATTTCCTAATAATGCATTGATTCCTCAAGAAAGATTATCATGGGTCAGTCGCTACAACAAGAATGTGAATTTTTCCTGGTACAGTAATAGAACCATCTAAACAATTGCAAAAACTCCATTTAAAAAATCATATACCAAATTATAAGAAACCTTCAACAAGCAATCACCTTGTTTTATGGGGTAATAAGCAACGAGCTACCTACATAGAGTAGGGATAATCAGTTGACTTATTCGTCAAAGCTATTAGTATGTCCTAAAAAATAGTGCAATTGTCACGACCCAAACCAAGGCCTAGTCATGACAGGTATCTCAAGCCCACCATGGATTAGAAACTTACCCCTTAGCCTAACCTCAAGAGCACAATAATTATAAAAATAAAGTGGAAGATAGTTAAACTAATGATAATAGTAATAGGAATAGATGAATCAAGTGACGGTTCAAATAATTCAAATAACAATCCACTCATACTTGTCAACAAAAGCCTCTAAATCCAGAATAACATCTAAGTCGGGACATACCATGACCAAAAAGAATCCAAAATTACTATGACCATAAAGAATAATGAAATGGCATGGCCTTCAGGATGGAGGCTCACCACTTCACCATAACTCAACAGATGTGCTCAACCCCCTAACACTACACAGAAATAACAAAAATCCCGTTGGACTCTACATCATGAAACTATGTAGCATCCAGGAACGGTTAGTGGGATAAGCACTAGCATATAACTCAAGGAATATGGAAAAAATAAAGCAATTATAAAAATCCAGTCATAAACCATATGCACCATATTCATATAGATATATAGGATGTTGGGATATGGACAAGGGCCATGAACATAAGAGCTTACAGATTTAACCTGAACTATGTAGCTCAATCCATCCTAAAGGTACCCATGGTCTATGTGGGTCCATCTTCTCGTACTGAAAGGGCCCCAGTGTGTTTTTACCGCCTGAATCTAGGGAAAACTAAATCTTCTAGGGCAATAACTATCCCAATATATATATATATCAAGTTTTCATCAAGCACACAATCATATAGACTCCCAACGACGACAAATATGGTTTCCAGTGTTCGTCCCCCTAGGACTTACACCTTCAAGGTGAGCTACACAATACCCTTTAAGCTCCAATTAAAATAATTTTCACATAAAACCAACTAGTAACACAGGAGTTATTTATTAAGGCATTTACCACTTGGTATCGTCTTACCAATATGCTTGAAAGATAATATATTTATGTCAAACCAATCCACATGACCAAATTAGACTCCCAAGTTCCAATTTAAATACAAAACCAAGGACACTAAGGCCATCCAAAACCATTTTCATTTGTTTATCCTTTAATACAATGCATTGGGTTCAAAAACAAGTTACACTATGCAATTTTTCATATTTAAAATCAAGTTTACATGGTGCGTTGAGGTTAATGCAATTATCAAGAAAAAATTCCATCAATTTGAGGAAACCCACGTCCCCCATCCCAACCATTTATACCATGCACCAATTCATTCCCTAAAACATCATTTTAAAGAATGAATAATAAATTTAGAACATGGGACAAGTAATTCAATTAGTAACAACAAGAACCCCTCAACCCAATTTCAAATCCCACTATTTAATCACATGAAAATCCATCCAATTAATTCCACGATGTAAAATTATAGTTAGAGAAAGAGATACATGCCTTAAATACACAAGAAATTAAAGTCAATTTGAAGTTTGGAGCCCGGATGATGAATTCACAGTAAAACCCTTAAAGTTTCAATAGGAAGAGAATGGTCTTTAATCCTTAAAATTTATGGGAAAAGGTGTCTTTTATGCTTAAAAGTCTTCCAAGGGGAAAAAAGACCAAAAAACCCTCACCCCAAGTGAAAAAACAAAAATTGGATGAATTTAAAATAGCAGTGTAGCAAGCTAATATCGCAGAGGTTAGCCTTCGTTCCACACCAATATCGCAAAGGTTAACCTCTGTAACATAGCCTTATCATAGAGGCTTACTGCCTCGGGGTCCCAAAATGACCCCGAACCCCTTCAAAAATATTCAAAACTTTCCCAAAACACCTTTTAACATCCCTAAATAAAATTTAAGTCAAAAATTGTCATTACACATGCACGGGGGTCAAAAATAAAGTTATCAAAGTTTTACAGGGTCTCACATTATCCTCTCTTAGGATAATTCATCCCTGAGTGAGGAATTAGGACATTTTTAGCGGGAGAATAGAATGAATACACTAGAAATAAATAAAAATCTCAGAAAGTGAAAAGCGTAAAATGAGACTCATACCTTACACACTCTCATCCAACATGGGGAACAAGATCAGAAATTTAGCCTTCATAACTTCCTCAACTTCCCATGTTGACTCTTATACCTTTTGATTTCTCCAAAGAAACTTCACTGAGGCTACATCCTTGGTCCTCACCTACAAACTTGAATACCTAATATTTCAATTGGGACTTCCTCATAAGACAAAACCTGTAACACCAACATCTTAATAGGCACTATCAAGGAAGGATAACCTACACACTTTTAAATCATAAACACATGAAAAATAGGATGAATCAAAGCTAAACTTGTAGGCAAATCTAATTCATATGTGACATTCCCAATCCTCCTCAAAATTTTATATAGACCAACTTAACGGGGAATGAGCTTTTCTTTCTTCCCAAACCTCATGACTCCTTTCATAGGAAACACCTTCAAGAATACCCAATCATTTACTTTAAACTTCAAATCTGTCTGCCTCATATCTGCATTAAACTTTTGGTGACTTTGAGCAGTCTTAAATCTTTCTCTAATAACTTTTAACTTGTCCATAGCTTGGTGAAGAAAGTCAGGACCAAAAAACCTAGTCTCACCTACCTCAAACCACCCAATAGGAGAACTACACCACCTACCATAGAGATCCTTAAAATGAGCCACCTGAATGCTAAAATAGTAACTATTGTTGCAAGGAAACTCAATAAGAGGCAAATGATCAACCCAACTACCTTTAAAATCAATCACATAGGCCCTTAGCATATCGTCTAAAGTTTGAACAGTACGCTCTGCTTTCCCATCCATTTGAGGATGGAAAGCAGTGCTAAGGTTCCCCTGTGTACCTAAATGTTTTTGAAATGAATGCTAGAAGTTAGAAGAAAACTGCATACTTCAATGAAATAATAGACACTGGTGCACCATGAAAATTCAAGATCTCCTGAATAAACAACTTAGCATAATATTCTCTAAGTAGTTAGCCCTCACCAGTAAGAAGTGAGCAGACTTAGTCATCCTATCCACAAGTACCCAAATAGAATCATACGGATTGCGAAATCTTGGAAAACCCATAATGAAATCTATATTAATCATATCCCACTTCCATATGGGCAACTTTGTCTCTTGATACATACCACCAGGACTCAAATGCTTAACCTTAACTTGATAATAAACCATACATTTCGCAACACAATTTGCCATATCTCTCTATATACTATTCCACCATTTGATTTTTTCAAGTCATGATACATCTTAGTTGAACTCGGATAACCTGTATATTTGGGCTCATGAGCCTTGATCAAAATCCTTTCACCTAGCCCATCAACATCAGGAACACATAACCTTCCTTGATACCTCAAGATTCCATTTCCCCTAATTTTAAAATCCATTACCTTTTGTTGTCCTGTATCATCCTTAATATGCATAAATATGGGATTCAAAGCCTACTTCCCTTCACCTCAGCACCAAGAGATGATTTTACCACTTTCTAAACAATCACTCCCCCATCCTTAGAGTCTAAAAGATGAACTCCCAAGTTAGGTAACCTATGAATGTCCTTCCCCAATCCTCTTTTCTTCTCAATAGCATGGGATAATCTCCTCATAGACAATCTGCTAAGAGCATCAGCAACTAAATTAGCTTTACCTTGATGGTAGTGAAGGCTCATAGCATAATCCTTAAGTAGCTCGAGCCATTACCTCTGTCTGAGATTTAATTCCTTTTGCGTAAACACATATTGCAAGCTCTTATGATCTAAATAGATGTCTACATACACTCCATATAGATAATGGCACCAGATCTTTAAGGAAAAGACCACAGCCACCATGTCTAGATCGTTAGTCGAGGAATTCCTCTCATAAACCTTAAGCTACTTGGAATAATAGGCTATGACTTTACCATATTGCATTAGAACATAAACCCAGTCCCACACGGGACATATAACAAAACACAACAAACCATCAATACCCTCGGGCAGGGTAAAAATTAGTTCAGAAGTCAAATTATCCTTCAACTTCTCAAAGTTACCAAAAGAGTATTAGACTATAAAAACTTAACCTTTTTTTGAATTATCTTCATCAACGAAGTAGCAATAGATGAGAAACTTTCCAAAGATATCCTATAATACCCAACCAATCCCAAGAAGCTCCTAATGTCGATTGGAGTCGTGGGTATACGCTATTTCTTAACTGCCTCAACTTTCTATGGATTCATCTTGATCCCCTTACTTGAAACAACATGCCCCAGCAAGGTCATATGAGTTAGCCAAAATTTATACTTGGAAAATTTTGTATACAACTTCTGGTCCTTAAGAGTTAGTAACACAATTCGAAGGTAATTGGAATGATCCTCCTCACTCTTAGCATACAACAAGATGTCATCAATGAAGACCATAACAAATAAATCAATAAACTGCCTGAAAACCTAATTCATAAGATCCATGAACGTAGTTGGAGCATCAATCAACATAAATGACATAACCAAAAACTTATAGTGACCATACCGAGTTCAGAAAGTAGTCTTGGGAATATCAACCTCCCTAATTTTCAAATAATGATAGCCCATGTGAAGATCAATCTTAGAGAAACAACTAGCACCCAGAAGCTGATAAAAAAGATCATCAATCCTAGAAAGATAATACTTATTTTTTACAGTAACCTTATTCAGCTGATGATAGTCTATACATATTCGAAGGGACCTATCTTTCTTTCGCATAAAAAGTACAGAAGCACCATACAAAAAGACATTGGGATGAATGAACCCTTTACCAAAAAGATCTTCAATTTCTCCTTTAGCTCCTTTAGTTTAGCCGGAGCCATTCTATATGGAGGAATAAAAATAGAACGAGTATCGAACAGAAGTTCAATCCCAAAATCTATTCCCTATCGAGAAAAATTCTAGAAAGGTCATCGGGGAACACTTCAGTAAATTCATTAACCACAGGGACAAATTGTAAAAAATGACTTTAAGAGTTAGAATCCTTAACCCAAACTAAATGATACAGACACTCCTTTGAAATCAACTTCTAAGCTCAAAGATAGGAATAAACCTCTCTTTAGGACTATGGAACCTTGCCCCCATTCTAATATTGGCTCATTAGGAAAGTGAAAACTAACCCTTCGGGTCCTAAAATCTAGAGATACATAGAATGATTGAAGCCAATCTATCCCCCAGATAACATCAAAATCCACAATATCAAGCTCTATCAAATCCACTAATGTCTTCCTATGAAAGATAGCCACCACAAAATCCCTATAAATTCTTTTAGGAATTGTAGAATTACCCACCTGAGTAGACACAAAGAAAGGGTCAAAAATATTTTCAAGGCCAAAACTAAAATGCACGCTACATAAGATGTTATATAAGAAATGGTTGAACCTGTATTAAGCAATCAATAAACATTATGGGAAAAGAGTTGTAACATACTAGAAACAATATCTGGGGATGACTCAAATTCCTGATAAGTATCAAGCGCATAGAGATGATTTCGTCCAGTGTCGGTATTAGAAGTAGCACCCTTAGAAGAAAGAGCTGAAGAAGTGGAAACTAAAACTTTATTATCCCTTGTGAAAACCCTGGATTAAGGAAATTCATGTTGTATATTTCCAAGTTGACCACAATTATAGCACTGATTTTCCCCTTCCCCATAATGTCCATGGTAAAATTGCCTAAAAATGACAAGGAGACAAGGTGGGATTGATTGAGATCCTCTAGCCTAAGACTGGGTATCTTGTGCCTTGGACTACTGCTAGCCTAAAATCGATGATCTCTCAAAGAAATAGGATAGAGAGCACTAGCTACCAAATAAGAATCCCCCCAATTAATCATTTTAGTCCATTGCCTACCATCTCTCTCACTATTTTGCTGGCCTGTACCCTACTTTGAATATCTAAGCTTCTTATTCTGCCTCTCTCCCATCTGTACCTACTTTTTTTTCTCATTCTTCACCTGTTTCATAGAAGCCACAAACCTAGAGATATCCATATCATTATTCAACATCGTAGACTTACAATCCAATAACAAATCACAGGACAAACTAAAAGCAAACTTACTTAGTTGGTTCTCATGTTAGACACTAACTCTGAAGCATAACGAGACAACTACTAAAATTTTAAAGCATACTCTTTCACACTCATCTTCCCATGCTTTAAGTTCACAAACTTCTCAACCTTAGTTTCCCTTAACTCCTAAGGAAAAAGGTGATCAAGAAAGCACCCAAAAAATCATTCCACACAGCATGTTAAGCACCATCACCCCTCATCAATTCCTATTCCTCATACCACTGGTAAGTTACATCTTTCAATTGACAGACAACAAACTCCACACCCTTTAAATAAATAGTATACATCACCCTAAAGATTTTCTCTATCTCATCAATGAACCCTTATGGATCCTCCTCAACCTTAGAGCCTATAAAGGTTGGGGGATTCAACCTCAAAAATTGGACAACCTGGGTGACCTCAGATGAATAAGCAACAGAACCAATATATTAAGACTAATGAGACTGTGATGCCACCAATTGAGTAAGCATATGAATAGACTGATAAAAATCTGCATCAGAGATATCGCCCTGAGGTGGTTGATCATAAGTATCACAAACCTGGGAAGCCCGAGAAGAACTAGTAGGGATTGGCAGAACTATACATGGAGAGGTACAATTAGGAGAAGGGACCCGAGACCGGGTCTTCACTTCATAAGTAGGGCGAGTTTCTTTCATATTTTACTCAAGTGGGATAGAGTTCCCTATAGAGCTTCTATGAACGTCAGATCTTCAGGGAGGTATGATATGAAATGCCTATAAGCTAGGAGTTAGAGAATCTTTATAGCACTAGACTCTATGGTCCAAAATAGAACTCATGAAAAGAAAACATTCCTAAATACCTTATAGCCTCCACCTTATTAGTTTGGGATGCTACACGTTTATAAAGGGACTCTACTCGACACAGCTTTGTGGATACCCAATGACCCTGAACCATGCTCTGATACTAATCTTGTCATGACCAAAAATAGGGTCTAGTCATAATGGGTATCTCAATCCTACCATAGACTAGAGACCACCTCTTTAGCCTAACCTAAAGAGCATAATAATTACAAAAATAAATTGAAAGTTGATAAAACCAATGATAATAGTAATATAAATATATGAATCAAATGACGGTTCAAAGAAATCAAATTACAATCCACGTAAACTTATCCACGAAAGCCTCTAAAAGAAATATAACATCTAAGTCGGGACATGCCCCTGACCATGACCAAAAAGAATCCAAAAGTACTATGAGCATAAAGAAAGAATAATGAAATAACAAGGACTTCTGAAGGATTAAGGATCACTACTTCATAATAACTTAAAATATGTGATCAACAACCTAATGTTGCACAGGAGCAACAGAAAACCCTTTAGACCCTACATCATGAAATGATGTAGCATCTCGGGATGATTAGTAGGATAAGAACTGGCATAGAACTCAAGGAATATGGATAAAATAATGAAATTACCAAAATACAGTCATAAACTATATGCACCACATTTATATACATATACATAGGATGTCGGGATAGGGATAAGGGTCATGAACATGAGATTTTAAATAATTAACCTGAACTATGTAGCTCAATCCATCCTAAAGGAACATATGGGATATATGAGGCTAGCTCCCCCTGTAGGAAGGACCCCAGTGCATGTTAGCAGCATGAATCGAGGGAAAACTAAAGCCACTAGGGCAATATCCATCTCGATATATATATATGTATTTATGCATGTATATATATCTATACACACATATATATATATGTATGTATATATATGTGTGTATATATATCTATACACACATATATATGTATGTATATATATATGTGTATATATATAAAGTTTGCACCAAGAACAAGATAATACAAACCCCAATGCCAGTAAATATGGCTTCCAATATTTATCCCCCCGATACTTATGCCTTCATGGTTAGAGACATAATTCCCTTTAAGCCCAAACTAAAATAATTTTGACATAAAACCAACTAGTAATCTAGGATTTATTCATTAAGGCATTTACCACTTGGTATCGTCATACCAATATGCTTGTAAGCTAATATATTTATGCAAAATCAATCCACAAAACCAAATTGGACTCTCAAGTTCTATTTAAATCTCAAACCAACACAACCAATGCCATCCAAAGCCATTTTCATTCGTTATCCTTTAATGCAATGCATTGGGTTCAAAAATAAGTTAAACCATGAGATTTTCCATACTCAAAATCAAGTTCACAAGGTCGGTTGAGGTTAATGCAATTATAAAAAAAAATTCCATCAATTTAGGGAAACCCGTGTCTCTCATTCCAACAATTTATACCATGCATCAATTTAGTCCTAAAACCATCAATTTAAAGAATGAATAATTAATTTAGAACATGGGATAAATAATTCAATCAATAATAACCAAAACCCCTCAACCCAAGATCAAAACCCATAATTAAATCACATAAAAATGCATTTAATTAATGCCATAGTGTAAAATTAAAATTAGAAAAAGAGAAATATGCCTAAAATACATAAGAGATTGAATTCAATTTGAAGATTGGAGCCCGAATGATGAATTCACTGTAAAACCCTTGAAGTTTCTTAGTTTAAGTATTAAAGAGAAAGATAATGGTCTTTGTTCCTTAAAACTAATAGAAAAAGAGTATATTTTATGTTTAAAGGTCGTACAAGGGATAAAATGATCAAAAAACACTCACCCCAAGTAAAAAGAATAAAAATCAGATGAATTTAAAAAAAAAATTGTGGAACACCAATATCGCAGAGGTTAACCCCATGCCACACCAATATGGCGGAGGTTAACCTATACTACACGACTTTATTGCGGAGGCTTAATGCCTCAGCATCCCAAAATAACTCTGAACCACTTCCAAAAAATCCAAAACTTTCCCAAAATACCCTTTTAACATCCTTAAACATAATTCAAGTCAAAAATTGAAATTACACACGGGAGGGTCAAAAATAAAGTCATCAAAGTTTTATGGGGTCTTATAATAATAACCCACATATTTTCCAACTCAATATGATTTTGAACTCCTTACTAAGAAAAAAAAAAGTTATATTTTTTCTAAAAGCTAGTAAACAAAATCAACCTTAAGAACATAAGATTTCAAAACTTTCATCATTGAGTGAACATTCACAAGAATAAAAACATACGGTATTCACAGTAAATGCACAATCATGTCTTATAGCAGATAAATAGAGTTTAACCTTCCATTAGCAATTTTTTCAATTAAAATCAAGGAAGATATATCGACACCTACCTTGTGTTCTGACCACAGAAAAAATTCATTATATTCTTCATCGATGTAGCACAATATTAGAAGGGCAAACCAAAGTTAGAAACATGTTCATGTCCACAGTAAGCACTACTCCAACTACTTAAATCAATTGCATTAAATGACTGAAATAGGGAAAAGTATAATAACTATCAACAATGGTTGATAAGATCTTAAAGGGAAGAGAAGATAAACAAAAAAACTAGAGATAATAAAGTAACCAATAGAAAGAAGGAGAATGAGGGGACACAAAAACAATTATGCATAATACGTACTCTATTTTCCTAAGCTTAATCACAATACACATAACTTAATTTTCTAATCCCTTGTCCATTTCTTAATAAGCTGGACACCAAATAAAACTTTGTAGAAGGTGTAATGACCCTTCAGGTCATTTTTAGTGTTCCTACTTATTTTTTTCATTAGAGCCTTCCCATGACTTCCCCAAGTCATTAATGACTTGCTAGAACTAATATTTTAGTTACCTGTTAGTTCATTTGGTTTTTGGAACCATTTTCCTATTTAGAAGTCTTCGTTGATTCCAAATAGACACCAATCAAAAACATTAGTAAAATGATATCAAATGGAAAATATTACTTTGCCAATGCATTCGGAATGTTAAAATCTATATGGTTGCATATCATTTTTTCTTATATTGGATTTAGCCATCGTCTGTCATGGATAGACATACCACGATCGTGGTGAGTTGAGTGTGATAGCGATGGTTGTAATCACAGCCTAGCACATATGCATAATTGCACCTCTTGAAAGTTGGGCAAGGTTTATTTAAAGGCTCTCTAGGCCACAAATTCTCCCCTTTCTTCCATTGCTTTGAGTCCCTAAAATCTTAATAGAGTGTAAAATCCTTATAGTGAGTCTTGTGGGTTAATAAGGAGATTGAATATCTTGTGTATTCGTGATTATCATCAAATATAAGGTTAGATTCCTCTAATTTTGGTGTTGATTACTTGATTTTTAGACCTAAAACACCTAATGGATTGAGACTTGATTTTATCCCCAAATATGGTTGTTTAGTATAAATTTCTTAAGGGTTAGAACTCCCTTATAGTATTTGGAGAATGGGTTTATCTCAAAAACTCATTTTCTATATGTGGGACCTACTTGAAGGTTTTGGTGTCATCTTTGGACCCAAAGCACAATAGTGCAATATGGGTGTTGTTATTATTATAATACTATATAGATTATGTTGTTGATAGCTTGGCTCATTGATGAAGCTTTAAGAAAAAAGAAAAAGAAGATTGTTAGTTCGTGAGCTATTTGGACTCGAGGTAGGTTAGGATTACTTGTAGTTAGATTGAGCTTTATTTTTTATATGGATTTGATATCTTGATAAGATGGGTAGGGGTCTTAGAAGTTGAATTAGTAGATGGTAATGCCTGGGTTTAGTTGAAACACTCAGGCTTTTGAACTCATTAAGTGGGATAGTTGACTCATAACCTAGCACCTTGGTTAGTTGGACTCGTAATCTTATGAATAGCATGAGGATATTCTAATTTCTCTAGTGGATGAGAGTGACCTTGTTCACTCACCTTAAAGGTATGTTGACCTAGATATTCTTAGTTGTGGAATGGATTTACGTACTTGGGGTGACTTAGGAGAAATCCTTGAAGAGGAATTGTCCCATAAAACTAGTGTGAATTGGTAATCTCTTAAGGAATGAAGGCATGATTTAGAAAACATAGCCTAATTCTTAGTAGAAGTTAGACTTGTAGAAGAGAATTTGGGGATTATTAGAAGTTGAACTTGACCTTCCTTGATCTTAGAATATGTAACTTCTTTAGTGACCTAGATAAATGATAAATGCCTAGATTATGCTTTTGGTGATATGAGGGCTAAACTCAATTAATGGTTTATGCATGCTATCGATAGTGGGATAATGTGTATACTTGATTGGTTATCTTGTTGTCATGCTATGGATATTATTGGAAATTCTGGAGAATGAATCTATGGTTATGCTATCACTTAAAATTATTGGCTAGCTTACTATATGATCCTTGAACTATGTTACAACTCTTATTTTGATTCAAGCATAATGACTAAGCTAATATTTGAGTAAAAGAATCTCTGTGTGCTAGTATTGTGAACCATGTGGGTAAACAAGAATTCTAGAAGGCATACCCATGACTTATATTTAACTAATTAATAATTATAATTAAGCTTGAAAAAAGTGGGGATTGCTTAAATGGTGAAGTACCATGATATGTATTTCCTTACATATCTTATACTCTATTGTGGTGGGCTTACATTTGTTATTGATTCGGATACATATGTATGTATTTATGGTTTTCTTAGTGGTATGATGATGCCCAATGAACCCAAAGAATATATTGATGTTATGATGATTCCCATGAATCCAAAGAATATATTGATGTTATGATAATATCTGGTTAATTTAGAGGATATATTGATGTTATGATGATGCCCAGTGAACCTGGAGAATATATTTATGTTATGATGATGCCCGATGAATTTGGAGGACATTTTGATGTTATGATGATGCTCGTTAAACTCGGAGGATGTATTGATGTTATGGTGATATTATTTATGGTAAGCATATGTGAATATACAGGTATATGCATTGTTAGGCCATTGTAGGGTTAAGTCCTTATCTGCATTTATGATATGATGTTTTTCTATGAAAGTTGTCTATAATTATCTACCATTAATCACTTGTTAAGTGGCATAGTTCTTATTGATGCTAACTAGTGAATAGAAGTAGAATAGATCGAATAACGAGTTAAGACTACTTGGTAAGTGTAATCATTATAAAATTATCGGTTCACCTACTGAGTATATTTGGCTTGAATAAATGGGTGAATTATGGAATTTTGCCTAGTAAAATGGGTTATTTGATAATTAGTTTTCTATATAAAATGGCTATATGACTTGATGACTAGAAGACTAAAATGCTAGTTAGTGGATCTTGTTTAGTTAAAATGTGTTAACTAGTAATTATGGTTGTAAAATGGCATAGATACCTAAATAGTTATATAATTATGGTTATGATTACATTAGTTTCGTTATGGCAATTTGTAGTAATTGATGATGATTATGGAGCTTGGCAAATGACTGTTAATGGAAATGTGGAAACTGTGGGTAAAAGTGAGTTGGTTATATATGTGTCTTTATGTATTGAAAAACTAATATTTAGGGGCACTTTCTGGTGGTATGGGACACCATGATGAATTCTTTATTTTGTGTATTTTTGGGTGTACTTCCTAAGGGTATGAGACACTATCGTAAGTTCTTTTACTTTATGCTTTAATGATTGTATGCGTGTTGAACTTGGTATTTATGCGATTGTAGTTTTATATGCAGGTTGCTTTATGCTTCTGAATCAATTATTCATTTTGTATAATGGTTGTGGTACATATTGATATGAGATGTCATATTATTGTTCTAGTTGGTTAGTTAGTTTGTACAGTAATGATGGAGACGCTTCAGAATCGATTCTATACCTTGACTTATAGTTATTGTCTTATTTTATATCATAATTTCGCTCAGTTAGAAGATGATACCTACTGAGTACCCATTGTTTTGGTACTCATACTACTCTTCTATACATTTTTGGTGCAGACTCGAGTACTAGTTATTGCTGCTGAGTTAAGATTATGCTACGTCGATCTACCAAAGACAGGGTGAACTCTTGGAGTTCGAGTCCCCCATTTCCCTCCTATCTTTACTCAGTCTTTTCTATTCAAGATGGATTTATAAGACTATTTAGACTTTGAGTTGTATTTTCTGTTGTCGAACTTAGATGTTCTCGTGCTGATATTACAAGGTCATGGGATTGGTGTTCATATGTTGGTTGTCTTCTTTTATATGAAACAATGTTGCTTATATTTTTTGTTTATTTTTTTGTCCATGTTGGACATTTCTACCAAGGTAACCCATTTCCTTAGCCCGAGGCTCTAGTTTTGGCTTACCTACTGGTGGGCTTTAGTAGGTGCCATCATGACTCAGAAATTGGGTTATGAGAAATTGGTATCGGAGCCTAGGTTTCATCGATATTATTGGTACAAGAGCAAGTGTCTAATAGAGTCTTGTATATAGGAATGTTGATTGTTGTTTCATATCTTCGGGAAGCTATGGGACATTATTAGGAGTATTTCACTTCTTTCACTTGTATTATGCTAAGAGTCTGAGTTGGATTGTAAATGTTTCTTGACTTTACTCTTTCACAGATGCCCAGGACACATGTTGCAGCTATGCGTGATAAGGGTCCCGAGACCCACCTAGGGATCTTTACCCTATTTTAGGAAAGCATCAAGATATGTCTCCAATTAGGGATCAAGATGGGCCTCCCCTAAACCCCATTCTTATAACTGAGCCAGAGATTCCTCAGCCACAGCCAATGGTGGGCCAGGGACCAGTCCAGGCTCCACCAGGTTTTATTCCTTATTTTTTTCTTAGATATGCTTTAGTTCAGTTGTTGGGTATTATTGATAGTTCCCAGGCTACTAGAGTAGGAGTGCGACCTGCAACTGTAGCTCCTAGAGTTGAGGTTCCCTTATTGTCAGCAGTTGCTTAGCTAGTGATCGCTCAGCCAGTTTTGACCCAGCCTGCTATATCTGCTGAGAAGCAGAAGATACTGGGCAGGTTTTTGAGGTTGGGTCCACCTAGGTTTTCTAGTGCTCCTAGAGAAGATGCATTTAAGTTTCAAACAACTTGTAAGGATAGTCTCATGGTTTAGGACTTATTGAGACTCATGGTATGAATTACAACATATTTTAATTGGATTTGTCCATTCGACATTAGTGGAGAGGTTTTATGAGTTTTAGGCTAGTTGGATCATCTCCCCTTTCATGGACTCAGTTCTCTGAGATGTTCTTAGAGAAGTATATCACGCACAACCTTAGGGATAAATTGAGAGATCAATTCTCTAAATTAGAGAAGGATTTTATGATAGTCTCTGAGTATTCGGATCGCTTCCATTAGTTGGCCAGACATGCGACTTCTATCTTTGATACTGAGTCTGAAAAAGTTTGTTGCTTTGTAATAAAATTAAGAATTCCTATTTAGATAGCTACTAAGAGTTTTATTGTTACAGGCAGGCCTTTTGCTGAGGTTTCTAATCATGTTAGAGTGATGGAAGACATACATCGTGAGGTCCATAATAAGAGACACAAGCATCAAGGAAGATTTAGTAGGTTCATAGTAGTTCCCAACTCAAAGGCGGTAGTTCTTATGTTATTCATCCTCTGTGTCCATCTTTTCATCCCTAGGGTCAAACTAGTAGACCAGTTTAGACAGCTCTTCAAACTACTGATGGAGGTCAGTCTGATGCTAGTGGTAGACTTATCAAGGATGGTGATTAGTATTTCAGTAGTTCATCTGCTAGCTTTGCTAGACACGGTAGTTACTCCAGTTCGGCTGGATCTGTGTGTTCTGGTTCTGCTCGTGATTCTTGTTTTATTTATAGGATTCCTAGTTATTTCTTGAGAGATTACCCTAATCATAGGGCAATGGTTTTTTTAGCCCAGGGTACTACTCATATTAGGGTAGTTTATCCCTCAGGTAGAGGTGGTGTGAAAGGTAGTAGGGTGGTTATAAGGGTGCTCCAGGAGGTACTCGGGCAAGAAAGACAAGAAGTTGGTTAGATACCCAACCAAGTGGCGAGTGTGGTCAGTTGTATGTAGTACCTGCTATACTCGAGGCTCAGAATTTGGATGTTGTTGTGATAGGTACGATTTTAGTGTTTCACAAGTTGGCTCTTGCTTTGTTTGATCTCGAATCCACTTATTCTTATATATCTGCTTATTATGCACCACGCTTGTACTTGACTAGTGACTTATTATTAGTGCCATTGTAGTATCTACTCTCGTGGGTGATTCTTTAGTAGTGGATCAAGTATCCAGATCATGTGTTATGATAGTTTAGGATGTTTATACTTATGCTAACCTTTTTATTCTGGATATGATACATTTCGATGTGATTCTAGTCATGGACTGGTTATCCCACTATTATGCGGTCATGGATTGTTTTACCAAGACTGCTACCTTATCCATGCACGTCATACCCTCAATCGTGTGGTAAAGAATCGGTAGCCGTGAGACGCCAGGAATTATTTCTTATGTTTGTGCTAGGAGACTTATTTCGAGGGGTTGCGAGTCTTATCTCGCCAATGTAGGTACTACTCGCGTAGGGGGTCAGTCACTTGACTTTGTTCCTATTGTTTGTGAGTTTTCTGATGTGTTCCCTATCGAACTGCCTAGTGTTCCCCTCGACTTTGAGATTAAGTTTTCTATTAACCTTGATCCTAGCACCTAACATATTTCAATGGCACCTTACCGTATGGCTCTTACTAATCTTAATGAGTTAAACTCTCAATTCCAGATCTTCTTCGTAAGGGTTTCATTAGACCGAGCATGTCCCTGTGAGGAGCTCCCATTTTGTTTGTGGAGAAGAAGGATGGTTCAATGCACATGGGTATTGATTATAGGCAGCTTAATAAGGAAAAGGTGAAGAACCATTATCCTATTCCTCACATTTATTATTTTTTTGACCAGCTTAAGTGTGCAGCAGTGTTGTCTAAGATAGATTTGAGGTCATGTTATCATCAGTTTAGGATTCGGGCTGAGGATATCCTGAAGATAAATTTCAGGACCCGTTATGGTCATTATGAGTTTTTGGTGATATCATTTAGGCTGATAAATTCCCCAGTCGTGTTCATGGATTTGATAAACCGTGTGTTTAGACCATATCTAAATTCCTTCATTATTGTGTTCATTGATGATATTTTTGTGTATTCAAGGAGTAGCAAGAAGCATGTGCTACATTTAAGGGTCATGCTCCAGACTCTGAGAGATCATGTTTTTTTCCCCAAGTTCTCTAAGTGTGATTTATGGCTTGAATGAGTGTCACTTCTTGGACATGTGGTGTCCAAAGAAGGTATTATGGTAGATCCGGCTAAGATTTTGGCGATTCGTGATTGGGCTAGGCCTATGTCTCCGACTAAGTTCCATAGTTTATTGGTTTGTCTGGTTATTATAGATGTTTTATTGAGAGATTTTCTACTATTTCAGCCCCTATGACTAGATTGACTCGGAAGGAGGTTCCTTTTCGATGGTACGAGGAGTGTGAATTGAGCTTTGGGAAGCTCAAGGATTGTCTTACTTCAGCTCTATTATTAGCTCTTCCAGTTGATGGTAAGGGATTCACTGTGTTTTGTGATGCTTCTAGTGTTGATCTTGGTTGTGTTTTGATGCAGCAGGGTCGTGTTATTGCTTATGCTTCTAGACAGCTTAAGGTGCATAAGCGTAACTACCTCAGTCTTGATTTGGAGTTGGTAGTGATAGTTTTTGCACTCAAGACTTGGAGGCATTATTTGTATGGTGTGCATTGCGAGATTTTCACCGATAATCATAGCCTTAAATATCTTATGACCCAACGAGAGATTAATACTCGCCAACACAGATGGATGGAGTTGTTGAAGGACTATGACATTTCCATCTTATATCATCTGGGAAAGGCGAATATGGTAGTTGATGCCTTGAATTCTAAGGTAGTGATTATGGGTATCTTGGTTTTTATATCTTTTTCTCATAGCCTATGGCCCGAGACATCCAGTACCTAGGCAATTTGATGGTTCGCCTAGATATTTCGAATCCTCTTAGGATTTTGGTTTGTGTGGAGGCAAGGTCCTCCTTATTTGAGCAGATTCATGATCGTTAGTATGAGGATAGAAAGTTGTGTTTTCTCCATGATCAGGTGGTGAGTGGTGATTCTAGGAGGCACACTATTGATTTTGAGGGTATATTAAGGTTTGAGGGTCATATTCATGTTCCCCGAATTGATGACTTGATTCAGCCGATTCTTCATGAGGCTCACAGCTCTAGATATTTGATTCATCCTGGTAATGCAAAATTGTCTACGTAAATTTAATGTCCGATCAAAAGTGCTACTACTTCTGGTGGGTCTATCCCACCGGAGAACTCATCAAAGAAGGTCATAAGAATGTACATGTTCCTAAATATGCTGAAGTTCTCAAACCTGAATCATATGTGCATGAAAATATAAGAGTACCTCCAAAACCAACAGTCATGCTGCATGGAGAGCCTTAGATTACTTGGAAGTCCTCAGAGGTGAAGAGTTTGATTTTGCAAGAAAACTTGCAATATACAATTGTTGGTAAGTTCTCTTATGGCAAGCCTGACGTTAATGAGCTTTGAAAAATAATTCCTAAACAGTGTGGGATTAAGGGAGATTGTACAATAAGAGTTTTAGATTCAATCCATATTTTGATTCGTTTGAATCAATTAGAAGACTATGTTCAATTGTAGTCCATTTGAGCATATTATATTAAATCCAGAGAGAGGTATTGGTTAATGAAGACCTTAAATGGGATCCATAGTTTGAACCAGATGTTGAAACTACAGTGGGAGTAGCATGGATCTCATTCCTAGATTTTCCACCTAATTTTTTTTCTAAAGAAGCTATATTTTCAATTGCCTCAGCTATGGGCAAGCCTTTGGTGATGGACATGACCACAAGGAACCATACTAGGCCAAGCTACGCAAGAGTTAAGATAGAGATGGATCTAGTATCTAAGCTGCCACACAGAATTAAAATCAATAAGGAAGATAATATTACTGGGAATATAAAGTCCAAATGGATCCAAATCCAAAAACTTAAATATTGCAAAGAGTGTTGCTTACAAGGTCATGATGAGGAAACATGTTGGGATATCTATCTGAAGTTATTTAAATAGAAGCAAGAGGAAAAGAAAGCATAGAGCAACAATTCTGAAGGCCCATAAGGAAAGTACAATGAAACTGTAATGCTGATTTAGAGAAAGAGAACAATCCATGTAGGTTAAGAAAAAACAAGTATAGGAAGGATCAGTATTGTCACATTGTGGGAGAGGTGAAGGATAAGGAAGAAGACTTAGAAACATCAAATGCATTTGATGTGTTGGATTAATAAGACAAGGTGGAGGAAAATTTAGTAACCAGCAATGCAAAAGAGTAGGAGAGTACGAAAGACTGGGTCAATAGAAGTTTTGGGAAGACAAATATAGCAAGAAAAGAAAATCAGATTAATAATCACGAGGTTGAGAAAACACAGCAACAACAATCAGACAAAGGAAGAGAAGAAAAGAATCAGAATGCAGGTAAGGATGATGTTTAACTTTTAGAAAGGAAGAATACAGATATAAAGAAAACATCAGAAGAAGAAGAAGGGTACTTGAATGAGTCAAGAGAGTTAATGGTGATACAGAACAATACTTCTCAGGAAAATTTTTTAGAGAACATTGTGCCTCTTGCTATGAAGGTGAGTAATATGATGGAAGTTAATAGTAAGTAGGATGATTTTGATAAGGATGACTTTATAGATAATATTGAAAAGGTTTCAAGGGAAGGGAATTTATGTCCTAATTAGACCAAGTCATTGAAGAAAAAACATGATAAAAGGAACAAAAAAGCAATGATATTAGTATCAGCACAATGCAGACAAGGAGCCAAACAGCTGATTCAGCCTCAAAATGAATGCTTTAATATGGAATATAAGGGTTGTTAACACTCAAAAGGATTTTAAAAGGCTAATAACAATGAACAAAAGGTATCAATTTGGTTTCATAGGTCTTATGGAGCTATTTCAAGAGGGGCATAATATTGAGGTATATAAGAGCAGGTTGGGAATAAAGTATGCAGTAGTCAATATGTCGGGAAAGATCTGGGAATTCATAGAAACAACATCCAGTCCCAGATGAACTTGGGACACCTATTACGACAAGGCCCCAGGTTGGGTCGCATCAATTGGACACCCTATGACTACACTTTACGACTTATAACATACCCTTACGGCTCTTAGTGAACCATATAGAATCCAGTCGTAACCAGGTCAGTGAGTTCAATACTCAAGAAATTTTCAAGGGTCAAAATCCAGGGTGTTTCAGGAGATTAGCATGGTTTCACCCACAGTTGGTGTGGCGTGATAGAGCAAATTATTCAGTTTCATGAGTTGGCACTTTTGACTCCTGACTATTAGTTATGAGGGTCATCCGAACCAGATATTGCCTTGGAAAAAGATTGTAGGCTTTGACCATCTCCATTTGTATGTCCAAGTAGCACCTTATGGCTTATTCTTATGTTTGCCATTACATATCTTTAGTGGACCAGCTCCAGCCTTTTATGGATAGTGTGATACGGGGCCAATATATTATTCTTTTGAGCTTTCAAGTTCTTTCTATCCATTGACTATTGTGGATTAAAGTCCTTTTAATAGTGGATATTGTAATTACCCTCCAGGTCATTTTCTCAATTTTCATGCATTTTCAGTATTTTGAGCCCTCCCACAATAGCTACAGGTCATTCATGACTTCTTGGAATTGTGGATTTGATTATTAGGCAATTTGTTTGGCTTTTAGGATCATTTTCCTATTTTGGATTCAATTTTGGGTTTCATATGGAGTCCCTTCAGACCCATTTTTCACCTAAATTTTGACCTGAATACTTTTATAGAAATATAGGTCTCATTTTACTTCTATTGATGTGCATATTATTATTTTGATAACATGGTGGTGTTTCAGGGTCATAGAGCAAATGCAAGAAATTTGTAGACGATTCATGAATTGCAGTTCGGCATCGAGGTAGGCTTCGGTCTACTTTTATCCATGAGATGATGTATAGTATAGATTGAATGATATCTAAGGATGATAGGACATATTTATGACTAGTGTATCATGACTTAGCCTTATTAGGGAATTTGGGGATAGAGATGTTAACCGGCCCTTAGAATGAAATACTTGTTATGGATATAAAATCAAATCACCCTATACTATAAGCATGTAACTTGTCACGATCTGATTTATGAGTCATGGTGGTACCTACTCTAACCCACCAGTAAGTAAGCCAAATTGTAACCCGTACCTGAACACCATGGGTTTACTTGGTGGAAAATGCCTAATCATAGGCGAAAATAAATAGCACACTTATAAATAAGTACAATGTTCTAAATAGATAAATAAACTGTCAATACAAGATACCATCCCACAATCTGGTAGAGCCAGCACAAGAGCATCAAATAAAAATACAACTTAAAGACTTAGAATAGTCAACAGCATCTGTCTCGATATCTAAAGATAGAAGGAAATTAGATACTCCAACTTCAAGAGCTCACCCTATCTTTGGTTAATTAACAGAACATGATCAATGAACAACGGAGATATCAAGTACTCAGATCTGCACCAAAAAGATATAGAAGTGTAGTATGAGTACAAAACAACGGGTACTCAGTAGGAATCATCGACTGATTGAGCTAAATTGTGATATAAATATGATAAAATGTAAGATAACATAATTAGTCAAGGTATAGACAAACCTGAAATAGCTCCAACACCGTTGTACATTGATAAGTAAATAAATCAGAATAATAACATAACATAAAGCATCAACACATACAGTCATAACTACAAAATTAGCTCCCATAACCCATTTAGTTCGAAGAGTAAATAACTCATCACAGACTCCTATACATCTAGAAAGTACACTCAAAGATAGAATAAAGCAACCATTTATTTCTTACAAATAACCAACTTGTTATTTAACCATCCTCCACAATATACCAAAATTTGACAAAGTACCCACATTCCACAACTTGCCAACATATAGCAACCTTATCATAATTTATACACTAGTCCATTAGTCAAATATCCATCTCTTATCACTAATTCAACTATCGGCTAGTCATCATATATCTACTAGTTAGTATTTTTCAACTAACCATCAATTGCCAACTAGTCATTTTACCACTAGAGTTCATTTACGTCATGCCACATTATAACCATTTCCTTATTTTCCAACTTAGCCAAAGTGGGTTAAGAGTCCATTTCTAATCCTCGAGTTCCCTTTTAGGCAAATTTTACCCAAATATGGCTAAAGGTATCTAAATCTACTTTTAGATGTTAAACAAGACACAATTAGTCCTAAGTTAGAGATCCCTCCCAAATACATTAATTATTTCCTATGGAAACTAAGGTAACCTTCACTGGTGTAAGTATATAAGGCCAAATTCACCCTAAGCATGTGTGTATAAAGCATTTTTATATAACTTGAATGATATAAAGCATTCTCATGCTAAACATGAGAAATAAAGTCCAATTCATCTAAGTCATCAGGAAAAAAGGTAAGTGTTTTAACTCTATCATTCCAAAATAGCCTAAACGGTCCAACTAACTTAAGTCTTGCATTTCGCTAATCCAACACCTAACACCCATCCCAAATCTAACATAATATCATAAGAATACTATGAAATAGATCAATCTAAAAAGGGATAAACCTAGCCTACCTCGACGCTGAAGTAAGCTCGACGAACCGCTAAACCACTTTTTTTCCCTTCCGAGAAGCCTCTTCGAGATGCCAAGATATCATATACACATTCTTATCATCAATACAAGAATATTGATACCCATATTGAACCATTGTGCTTTGGGTCCAAAAATCATATCAAAACACCATATGGATCCCACTTAGGGAAATTGTACTTTCGAAGCCAACCCAACATTCTTGTAAGCTCAAGGAATAATTACCCTTAAAATGGGTAAAAACCAAGATACATTGGGGATAAAATCAAGTTCTAAAGTTTTTGGTATTTTGAGCAATAAATCAATTAAATTCACCAAGAAAAGAGTGAATTCTTTCCTTAAATCGAAAGATAATTGTGAAAATAAATGTTAATCTAGCTTCCCAATCACCCACAAGATTCAATTTTAAGTTCACACACTATTTAGGGTCTTTAGCTCTCAAGGAAGTGATGAAGAATGGACAAAATCATGGAAAAGGGGTCTTTTTATACCTAGTCCAGGTATTCGGTGTCGCTATTACGACTGAGCTATCGCGGTCGCAGCATATTGGGACTGGAAAAATATGAACTGCGATCACGGCCTGAGCCTCGCGATCGCAGCAGGTTAGGATGACCCACGATCACAACATAGATACCGTAATCATGGTGGCACCAGATCGCGTGTTTAACATAGATTGGCTAGCATCAAGGTAGCTGGGACCATCGCATCAAGGTAGTGTGTTCTTTTCCCGACCATTGTGCGACGGACGATCCGACGGACCGTCAGACTGAGCGACGGACCGTCACTCCGACCGTCGCAAACCCCGTTCAGCATTTTTAACTCATTTTTAAAAGGGGTTTTTGGTCCTTTTCCCACTCTTTTCAGCCCCTATTTATATTTGATCAAGGCAGACAACTTCATTTCTCATTTTCAACATCAAAAACTAGGGTTTCTACAAAATCAAAACCCTTCTATCTTCTTCAAGAAAAATTAAGAGGAATTAAGAAATCAAGAATCTCTCCAAGAGCTTTCAAGAAAGAGTTTCTCTAAGGTATGTAGATGTTGATTCTTGGGTCCCTTTCATCCAATAAGCTCAAGAACCCTTTTCTAAAATTCAAAGATCTTATGTTTGTGGGTTTTCATGATTTATGTGAGTGGAAAATGATGTTCATGCTATTATTGAGTTTTGATTCATGTTTGTTTGCAAGGTTTTCAAGCTTTGACCGTAGTATGTCATATTCATGTGATGTTCATGATAAAACCTTTTCAAGTTGCTTGTTAAGTGTTGTGTTCATGTCAATTAGGTAGAGAAATTGTTGAATAAGCAAAGCATGCTCCCCATATGTTTGATAAAATGCTTATGTGAAGGAATTAGAGCCATTATAGCATGTTGACTAGAAATCCCCAATTGTGTGCAAGCCCATGCATGTCAAGTATTTTTTGAAAAGCCTTAGTGAATGAATTGTGACATGATAGTATGAAAATTCCCCAATTATGTGCTCTTTGATACATGCTAAGACTTTAATACATGCCAAGTGTTTGATGCAAGACCTTGTTGAATGGAGTATGATCCAATAGCATGTCCCCCTATATTATTACATGTTTAGGATTCCTAAATGCTTGAAGTGATGCCTTAGTGATTGTGATGGTGAATGATTGTTCATGGTCTTGATTATTTAAGAATGGTTATGTTCTACTTTTATGTTATCGAGTCCTCGGGGTATTTATACCTGATAATTTAGCTGTTGTCTAGAGCCCGTGTCAGTTTTCACGATAATTTCAGTCGATCTATGATTCTTAGAACTCAGCGAGTTATAGAACTCTGTATTCTCAGACAGATATAGAACTTAAGAAATCCCAGTAATCTCTATAATCGCCAAAATCCCAGTATCACTAGTAATCTAGCCTCAGTTTTATACCCAGCTCAGATCTAATAGTATTCAAGTGTTCAATTCTGACCTCTATAGTAATCGAGTACTCTATTCAAAGCTCAGTGTCATTTAGTTAGAAATGAGGTTCAGTAGTATTCCATCAAATACGGAACCAAGTGAATTCAGCTTAACTCAGTCAGACCATTCGAGAAACATGATCAATATCAGATTCAGCTTAGTTTGTGTTTAGTTAAGAATCAATTCAAAGTCTTCCAGTTGGGAGTAGGAGCTAGCACTGAGAGAGGGCAGGGATGGAGGATCCCTATCAGAGAGGCAGAGTCGTTAGGAGCAATCCTTAAACTCCAGAACTGCGTAGCCAGCGCAGGATGCAGGAGTCACCCATTAGGAAAGGCTAGTCACCCGTCAGATAGGCTTGACTATTATATGCCTTAGGCTTGACTTCCTGCGAGGGTCACCCGTCAGATAGGCTTGACCAGAGAGGTTTTTACTCGTGGCACGGTATTGATACCCTTCCAGCTGGGATTACAGGTTGGACCCCACCAGTTGAGATTCGGGGCATATCGGTTAAGTGACTACTTCCCATAGTTGCAGTTTAAGTATCAATCTTCAGAAATCAGGACTGTCAGATACAGTCATCTATCTCACTGAGGAACTCAGATAGTTCTATTGATACATGGACCATCCGTCAGATAGGCTTGGTCCCATATAAAGTTATTCAGTATCAGATCTAGAGATCACCCATCAGATAGGCTTGATCTCAGTCTCATATTCAGTTGAGTATTCTCATTATCAGATCCCGAGATTACCCGTCAGATAGGCTTGATCTCAGTCTCAGATTCAGTTGAGTATTCTTATATCATATCTAGAGATCACCCGTCAGATAGGCTTGATCTTAGTCTCAGATTCAGTTGAGTAACCTCATTATTAGATCCCGAGATCACCCATCAGATAGGCTTGATCTCAGTCTCAGATTCAGTTGAGTATTTTTGTATCAGATCTAGAGATCACCCGTCAGATAGACTTGATCTCAGTCTCAGATTTAGTTGAGTAATCTCATTTTCAGATCCCGAGATCATCACTCAGATAAGCTTGATCTCAGTCTCATATTCAGTTGAGTATTCTTGTTATCAGATCTAGAGATCACCCATCAGATTGGCTTAATCTCAATCTCAGATTCAGTTGAATATTCTTGCTATCAGATCTAGAGATCACCCATCAGATAGGCTTGATCTCAGTCTCAAATTCAGTTGAGTATTCTTATTGTCAGATTTGGACATGATCATTTCTTATCATTGATAGTAGATTCCAGAATTATCCGTTAGAGAGGTTTGATCTCCGATGCAGTCAGTCAAAAGTAGAAAGCTCAGAATTCAGTCATTGATATGAGTAGATTCAGTTAATCAGTTTTAGTATCATCAGTTTTTGAGATCACTCACTAGATAAGACTAATCTCAACTCCAGTACTCAGTTATCAGTATCAGATGATTCAGTGTTCAGTATCTCAGGTATTAGTAGTAAGTTCAGATGGTAGTAAAGTAGTATCCGAGTTTCAGTATTTCGAGTCACGATGATTTCAGTTATGGTTCATGCATTCATGCATTCATGCATGTGTTCTCATTTAGTACTCTCATGATTATTCAGTTAAGTAATTGTTCATGCATGAGCCCTTGCATTTAGCCTTACCTCATCTTCATACTCGGTACATTCCCGTACTGATGCATTTGCGCTATGGTATTTTATTTGACACCATAGGTTCAGAGGCACGAGATCCCGAGTACCCTTAGCAGCTCAGTCCCAGTCAGCAACAGTAGACATAGTAGTAAGTTTTCTTCAGTCGAGGATGATCCTTATTTTTATTATTATCATATCAGACTTAGTTTATTTTCAGTAGACGGAGTTATTTGGGGACATGTCCCATCAACTCCATATTTCAGACAGTTTAAAGGCTTTTCAGACAGATGTATCAGTATTCAGTTTTAAATTTTAAGTATTTTTAGATGTTTTGAACCTTATTGCCAGTTTTCACATTTATTATCTATATTATGCAGTGTTCAGGTACAGATATCAGTAGAGGGTTGGCTTGTGGTCCTTTGGGATCATAAACACCGTGTGACATTTTGGTTCCAGAAAAATCGGGTTGTTACAATAGGGAAGACAAGATACTCGCCAAAGGAGTCAAGGAGGTCTGATAGAAGAGTCTTTGTCTCTAGGGGACAATTTTTAAAGAAGATTACTTTGGATTTGAACAGGTTCACTTTTTGCCCTGAATGGCAAGTGAAGGAGTTGAGAATGTTTCCAATGTTAACTTAATTTGCTACATTGGCTTTTGCAAAAAGAGTAAGGTCATTAGAAAAAAAGAGGTGTGAGATGGAAGGGCCTCCCAGACTGATGATAATAGAGTGCTATTTAAGGACATCCACTTCATGGTCTATCCTCCTAGAGAGGAGTTCCATACACATGATGAAGAGATAGAGAGAGATGGGGTCCCTTTGTCTGATACCCCTGATGGGGTTGAAAAAATATGTCCCCTCTCCATTGATAAGAATAGAAATGGATGAGGTAGAAATACATGACATAATGAGAGAAGACAACTTAGGAGGAATATTAAAAAATGGAGGGCCTGTCTGATGAAAGACTACTTTAACCTATCAAAGGCCTTTTCCAAGTCCATTTTAATAGCCATGTTAGCTTAGCTTGCTTGCCTTTCATTTTCTAAAAGTGGGAAATCACTTTTTGAATAATAATGACATTATCAGAGGTTCTTCTATTGGGGAGAAAACTGGCTTGACTTTGCCCAATGATCTTTGCTAGATGGGGTCTAAGTTTCCTAGCAATGATCTTTGTAACAATCTTATACTGAGTGTTGCAAAGGCCTATATGTCTGAAGTCTTAAGGTTTGATGCATTAGCACACTTAGGGATAAGGAAAAAGTAGGTTGAGTTGACTCTAGGGTCCATATGGACAAAACTAAAAGTATCAATACAGAACTTTATAGTGGTTCGACCTAAAATATCCCAGTACCTTTGGAACATAAAGCGATGGATACCATCAAGGCCTGGAGCTTTATTAGGTTTAAAGGAGAACAAGGTTCTCCTAATCTTCTCTGGAGAAGGAGAGCAGTCAAGCATTTGGGGATCATCTAAGCTGAGGGAGCCTCTAGAAGAGAGGTTAGACTGGCAATAGAGGTAGGATAGAGAGTTATTAGTAGTAAAGAGAGATGAATAAAAGGAGAAAATGTGGGATTTTATTGAGGCAGGGGAAAAGAGCCAAGTACTATTCGCCTTTTTAAGGGCTCTGATTCTGTTTCTTCTTCTCCTATTATGAATGCTAGTGTGAAAGAACTTAGTATTTGCATCCCCCTCAACGAGCCATAATATTTTGGATTTAAGTTTGCAGAATTCCTGCTTTGAGGATTTGACTAAAGTTCTTTGGAAGGGATTCTTCTAGATCATAGAGAAAGGTACTGTGAGGGTAGTTAGGAGATTTTTGAATACCAGCTAGCATAACAAGAATCTTCTTCTTCTTATGAAAGATATTTTTAAAGATTTTTTTGTTTCGGTCTTTGGCATTGGTCTTAAAGATGGGGATAACATCAACAATAGGGGAGTTAGGATCAAAGAAATCTCTAACCACTTGGGTGAAGTTGGGGTAGGAGCACCACATAGATTCCACTCTTAAAGGTTTATTTAAATTGGGAGAAGATTTTTAGAAATTCAAGAGGAGGGGGCAGTGATCAGAGTGGGTTCTTGGTAGGTGAGTGACAGAAGCCTCTAAAAAGAGGTGGATCCAAGCTTCATTAGCGAGGAATCTGTTAAGCCTCTCCAAGATAAGAGATTTTATATTCCTATATCTCTTATTGGTCCAGGTAAACTTGCTACCTCTAAAACCAAGGTCGATGAGGCTATAAGAGTTAATGCAATCCCAGAACGCTTTGATCTGGTGTTGTTAATGCAGTTAATGCAATCCCAAAATGCATTTGATCTAGTGCTGTTAATGCAATTTTCACCAAACTTCTCACAGGCCTCGAGGACCTCATTGAAGTCCCCACCTATTAGCCAAGGCTCATTGGTGGTAGATTTAATAGAATTAGCAAAGTCAAACAGTTTTCCCAAAGGGCTTGTCTATTCTCAAAATTAGTACTAACATAAATAACACTAAAAAAATTGGAAGATGGGGGTTGCTAACCTTAACAACTACATGAATGCCCTAGGGAAAGACAGTAATGTCCTGAATATTCAGAGAAGCATTATTCCACATTATGACAATTCTACTTGAAAAACCAAAAGTAGAGAATTGGATTTGGTTGGTGAAGCCCAGAGTTTCAGTGATAGTCTTATGGTCTGCCATTCTAGTCTCCAGAAGATCTAGGAGAGTAGGCTTATGAATGTTACCCATGGCCTAGTTGTGGCTTCTGAACGTAACATTATTTGCACCCCTAATATTCCATACGATTGCGCTCATCATGGATTGAGAGTTCAGAGGGCGGGGTTTTTACAGTGGTCCCTTCCCCTTGTTTAGAGGTTGTGGGAGGTTTAACACTGGTTCTTTCATTTTCTTTGATACAAGGGTCATTTTGGATGAGTAGAAGATTTTTGTTCCTGGAAGCTTGACCTCTAGATCAAACTTGTTGAGTTCCTAAGGGTGAAGAATTAAAAGTAGTTCACTGATAAGGTCCTCAAAGAGATGAGAGATGGGCCTTACGAGTATGAGGACCTCTACTTGGGGTACTTTCAAAGATGCAAGGATCAATTCCATCTCCCTATTGTTTTCCCTCAGAACTTTCATGTCTTTTCTCTCTTCTTTATTTCTACTGACAAAGAAAGAAAGAAGAATTTTAAGGGACCCTAAGGTAGAGGCTGTTGGGGGGGGTCCCCATAACTTTTCACAAAAAGTGGCCCCTCTTCCAAGAGGTGAGGCATTTTGAGAGGGAAGAAGGGGGGACTCTGGCACATTTTGTTTAATTTCACTGAGATTAACCTTGGAGTTAGGTTGTTCCCCGGGTTCTGGTTGACTATCCTCATCACGACATCTATACATTTTGTCCGTAATTTGCTAGGCCCTAGCTCAGACCCTCCCGAACAAGTTGAGCTAAGTAGTTTGAGTCCTGGATTAGTAGATTGTGGATTTCCCTTACCATAGTAGCTTGAGTGGGACTACTTGCTGGGATAAACATATTTCTAACCATGAGTTTAGAAAATGGCTGGGTTCCAGTAGTTTGGTGGTGAATACCACTGGATGAGGGTGATTCTGACTTGGGGATGCCATTAAAAGAGAGACTAGAACTGGAATAGTTTTTAGAAAGACAAGAATGACTTGGGAGAGAGATAAGGGGGGTTGTAGTTGATAAAAAGGCATGACTCTGCATATAGCCTCCATCATTACTAGAGCAGTCATTTCCAGGCGAGATGCTATTGGAAATGACAGTTTTAGTTTTTTTATTGATGGGCACCAGTAAGTCCCTTGAGAAATGCCTTGGCGTTTGGGTACCAAAGATAGAGAGAAAAAAGGAATGATTAAGACAATTTTCCAGCTCAGTAGCTGGAAGAGTCTTTTGTAATTCAACCTTGGGTGGGCTTGGCGGGTTGGGTAGAAAGGGTTGCTAGAGGTGGCCCAGAAAATTATTGGCCTGTAAGATAATATGTCCCTTGGGTCCATGAGAAATAGGCCTCTTCTTATCACTTCTATGGTCCAGGCCCAAGTTATAAGTCGCTTGGATTGATCCTCCATATTGACCCGGCCCAATCAGGGTAGAGTCCATGGCTGCCTTCTCTTTGCCCTTATCGACGATCAGAGTATCGCTTGAAGCCAGAGACTTCGACTATTGAAAAGTTCTAGTTTCAAGGAACTTACCTAAACCAGCATCGAACAATTTCACCTTGACATTTTGGGTTGGGGTTGGGGAGGATGGAGAGGTTTGCTTCTCCCTTTACTTTTTCGATTGAAAATTACTGTTTTCTAACCATTTTCTTTTGGTTGGCGTTATGCTTCAACTAGGGCCGCTATAGTGTCTCTTTCTGGAGGAGGGTTTTTGGAAGAGGAATTATTCACATTTGGGCAATTAACTGAGGTATGTCCTAGTCTACCACAGGTTTTGCAAAGAAAACCCTCACCTTCATACAGTATTTGTTGTTTGTGAGAGTTAATGACCAGCTCAGTTAACAACGTTGATTCCACCGGTACTTGCACATAGATACGTGCATATCTTCCTCAAAGAGTTGCCAAAGTGCATGCGTCTACCTTTAGGAGTTTCCCGATTTGGTGTCCAATCTTCTCCAAGATTCCCCCATTGTAGTACTCAGTTGGTAATTGGGGTAATCGTACCCAAATTGCTGTGAATTCGATGGAATCCTCTTTGGGTACAAAGTTTGGTTCCCACAACCTAACAGATAGGTATGATCTAGCCACAAACCATGGACCCTCTTGTAAGATTCTCTTTTGCGATTCCTGGTCTGAGAGTTAGACTGTGTAGAAATCAGATCCCAAATCGATGAGAGAAAATATCTCCTGTTAGCTTCTTTTTCAGGTAGAGGTGATTTAATTTCCTACCCATTAATCGTATAATGACAGAAGATTTCCATGAAGCATACAAATGGGTTCTCTCTTCTATTGAGAGTTGGATAGTTCTAGTACCAACAGAGGTTGGTACTGAGTTTTGGATGGAAGGTTGCAAATTTCCAGAATTTGGGATTACTCAGTCAGTGAGTTTATCTTTGACCACATCGTTGAAAGAGTTCCTACAAGGGGGTCAATGGACATTGATTCCACGGAGGTTATTTCTATACTTTCTTTTGGTAATCCTCTATATAATGCTATTATGGATGAATGCAAGTTAAAACTAAGAATGTTAGGAAATCCAGAACTGTTCCATTGCTACAGAGAGCAAAATGGAGTGGCGGATGCTTTAGCTAAATGGTCTGCTTCGAAGGATGTTCAGTTAGAGACCACCTTTTTTGTAGTCCGCTGATGTGTGCGGACGAGACAATTTGAGCCGACATAGCAATTTGAGCCGACATAGCAGGAATTCATTTTGTTAGATCCATTAATGCATGTAACAATGGCATTTGGGGGACTCTCCCTTTTTTTGTCCTTAACCCCGACTAACCTGTCGTGGGACAATGTTTGTTTAATTTAATTCCCCCCTTTCTCTACCAAAAAAAAAAAAAAAAAAGCATTCTCATCCAACTGCCAGAATCGCAGTTAAATCTCATATATAGCGGCAGGAACAACTTACTGTCTCCAGAGAGACATACTAGCTCTTGCTGTCCGGTCAGTACATATTTGGGACTTCCGAAACGCTCTCGATCGAGCAGTCTTTCTGGTTTGTATCTGATTCTCTCTATTAAATCATCTACTTTTTATTTTTTCTCCTGTTATCTCCTTCATCTCTAGGGTTTCTGATTATTGTTTTTGATAAATCATAACGAGGAAACCGGTAAAAACTTTTATAGTTTAGTTCATAAATTTAGGGGAAACTTAGAATTTTCTCGTTGGTTGAGTTTTCAGCCAGGCTATCATGTCCACTTGGTTACGAGTTCCTGAATAACCAAATGAACATTAAGATCTTTGTAGGATTTTAATGTTCGTTTGACACTTTCTGTGACAGAGCGATGTATTCAACTTGTTATCCTCTTTGGGTTATTGGTGAACCGAAAACATCACTTATCCTCAACTGCAAACTAAGTTGGGTCGGCTATATGAATTCTCTATATCCATTCCGCTCCATATGAAGTGCTTGTGTGCCAATGTCTTTCAGTGGGTTAATTTGGTTTTCATTGGTTGGTCAATTAGAATAATCCTGATGAGTTCATGTTGGAATTTGGAGTGACAACGTTAAGTGAATTTACCTCTTCTTCACCAAGTTGTTTGAAGCTTAGGGGTGCTCACTGAGATTAAATTTTGTTTCTTGCTGAAAGATCTCTGCATGCATTGGCATTCTATTGGTGGTGATTGATGGACCTTTTCTTTGATGTACAATATCTACTCTTCAATTTGAAAGGTGTTGGAGATTAATGTCATTTAGAAATTGGACCTGATGAAAGAAAAAGTTTTAAGAGTCCTTGCTATCCGAAACTTTTTCATACTGTAGATTACAAACTGATGTTATTCAGTTCATATGATGTCTAACCATTTAATTCTCCTGGTGATTGCAAGTACGAGTCATTAATATTTAAGTACTCCAATCCTCAACTGATGATAGTCTGATCTAAGATCAATTTTAGATCCTCTCAATTCATCTAATAATTCTTCCACAGCAGGGATTGGAAACTTACTCTTCACAGTATACTTGTTGTGGTTTTTACAATCCACATTCCACACACATCCTCCAAGACCCATCTTTCTACCAGCTAATACAATTGGGGAAGAAAAAAGACTACAACTTGGTTGAACTATCCCTTAACATCTGCTGTACTAATTCCTCAAAGAGGTCCTTTTTTATAGCTGGATATCTTCATGGTCATTGGTTCACAGGTTCAGTGTCATGTTGCTGCACAATTCTGTGATCAAATTTCCTCTAAAAGGAGGCACCTATGTAGGCTCATCAAACAACTTTCTAAACTCGGGTAATAGTTGTGCTAATCTGGGACCCTTGTCAGGCTTATGCTTGGCCTCTAATGCATACCGCTGAAACTCACCATTCATGGAAGGAACTACTTGTATCATGCATAATTGAGAGTGGTTACCTGACAGCTTAGCCAACTTCTTATGTTCCCTACCATCTTGAATATAAATCTTTGATGTCCCTTTTCTTGACTGATGGTTATGTGTGATCTAATCTGTTCTAAACCATGATGAATTGATACTGAAGAATTGAATTAGCTTTAGGAAGTTGAGTTTCTGGAGGGTTCTTATTTTATGTAGTGTTAACACTTTGGTGACAAGGAGTTTACTCTCCTTAAGGTCTTGATTTTTTTAGTTTCTTACTTCAGATAGTGGGGTCTGTGTTTGTGTAAGGCCCGTGTAAGAAAGTTGGGTTTAGTTGAATCAATGCAAGTCATTCATTGAAGTTGAAGGTTGATTTTTGTTGGTCAACTATCAATGTGATAAAGTCGGGGCGGTTTTTAATTGTGAGTTGCATGAGAAAACGTCGAATAGCTGAGTTGACCACAAGTATATTTATTTGTGTTACCATGAGTTTTAAGTTTCTCCTTCACTTCAATCTTACAAGGGAGCTAAAGATTCAGTTCTTTTAAAAGAAGATTTTCCAGCAACTTCACTTTCTATTTTCTTCATGCAAAATCCCTTTAGCTACTAAGAAAGTGGTAGTCTACAGTCATTCCAATCTGGACATATGACAACCAGAACATCTCCGGTACATGGAAGATGGAAAGGAAGACTTTTATAGGGAGAAATCTTTTGAGCTGGTGGATATTAGTGGGGCAACAGTGAACTGGTTTATAGAAATTCCCAGTTTGGGTGACTTCTTTGCCCCCCCCCCCCCTCTTCTTTTACCCCTTCACACTTCCCTTCCCATTCCCATACCCCTCTTCCTTCTCTCCCATACACCATTAATTTGTCCTCCTCTCGCCCTACTCAGATTGCCTTTTCCCACCCAAAAGTCAACATTTTATGCCTTGACTCTCTACTTGACATATAATCCCTTTATGTCTAAATAAAGCATACAAGGATGCATATAAACTCATATCATAGGTGTGTATTAGATAATTCACACAATTCATATATACTACTACCACCGTTCCTAAATACTTGTCATGTTTTATTTTGTGCACCCCTTAAGAAAAACATTAACGGGGGTGGGGTGGGGGTGATTTGACTAAATTATCCTCATTCATCACTCCTTTCAGTTTAACACTTCTCTCTTTTGCATCGTATTAATATCTCTCCTTAGTTATGACTAAGGGTAAAGGTGGAAGCAAACAATTAGTTATATCTTGATTTTCTAAAATGACAAGTATTGTGAACCATCTATTTTTAGTAAGAATGACAAGTATTAAAGAACGGAGGGAGTAGCATTTTTCATATCTCGAATATATACACAGGTGTATATGTATACACTCATCTCCTTGTATACATAGTCATCCCCCTGCTTGTAGTGGTCATTTGGCTTTTCTTAGAGATGCTTTTCTAGGAAAAATTAGGGGTGGGCATAAATACCATGAAACCAAAAAGTCGGACCGAACCGAATTGATTTGTTTTTTCGGTTTTTCCGTTCGGTTTCGGTTTATGTCCAAGGGCGATTCCGACCAACAGGCCCATAACCGAGAAAACCGAACATGATAAACCAAACCAAACCGAATTTGGAGAAAACCAAATCGAAAGTCGAATTCGATTTGGTTTTGGGTACCCCCTCTCCCATAATCGAAAACCGCAAAACTGAACCGAAATTTAAAGAAACCGAACCAGAAAACAGAACACCCACCCCTAGGAAAAATCTCATTTAGAGGTCGAAGCCTCAACATACCTGTGAGAAATATAAGAGAAAAATGTTATTGAATTGTTGTAACTATATGATTACATTGAGGCCCTATTTATAGACATTACATTCCAATCCTTTTCCTAATAGGACACTACATTACAATCCCTTCCCAAGTAGGATTCTATATGCTATTCCTATTCCTACTCATATTCTAACACTCCCCCTCAAGCTGGTGCATAGAAGACATATGTACCAAGCTTGTTATGGATGTAACTAATACGAGGATCGGTGAGGGATTTGGTGAAGATATCTGCAACAAAACTGATAAGGACTGCTCTGGACATCTGGGAAACCTCAATTGAAAAGGAACAAACTAAAAAAGTGATCCAAAAAGTAGTAAACATCGCTAGAAAGTCGATGTGTTGCTGGAAAATTGTCGGAAACTTGTTAAAATATATAGGTCATCTCGAAATCAAGAGATAGTAGATCTTGAACAAGACAGTCACCGAAGAACTGGCCGGAACATACTCACACGCTGGATTATTAGATTTGATGGCTGAAAAGTGGTCACCATTTGAGAAAAAATTATATGGGTAGGGTCGGAATGATGACACGATCCTACTAAAAAAGAGAATTATATGGGCAGGTCGGAACGATGACACGATCCTACTGAGAAATAAAAATTATAGGGGTAGAATAGGAATAACGACACGACCCTACTGAAAATTGAAATTATATGAGTAAGGTCGGAATGACGATACGACAGAGAAATTATATGGGTAGGGTTGAATTGATGGCACGACCCTAGTGGAAAATAGAAAATATGGGTAGGGTCGGAGTGACAGCACGATCCTACTGAAAAAGAGAAATTATATGGGTAGGGTCAGAATGATGACACGACCCTACTGAATAAGAGAAATTATATGGTAGGGTTGGAATGATGGCATGACCCTACTGAAAAAGAGAAATTATATGGGTAGGGTCGGAATGATGATACGACCTCACATAAGTTAGATCTGAGGAGTCACCGAAAAAACGTACGGAACTATGTTAATTAAATCTGAGGAGTCACCAGAAAGATGCACGGTGCTATGCAACTCAGATATGAGAAAGTAGTCCGGAAAGATGCATGGTGCTATGCAAATCAGATATGAGAAAATAGTCACCGAAAAGAAGCACGGTGCTACGAAAAATAAATATGAAAAAGTAGTCACTGGACAGTCAGTGACCCAACTTTTGGTAACATAATCATTGGCCAGACGGGCGGCATTTATGAATTATAGCTGCCCGCCGGCAGTGGAAACTTTTTGATTTTTTTACCAAGATCGTGGAAGCTCTGATACCATGTGAAGAAATATAAGAGAAATATTATTGAATTGTTGTAACTATATGATTACATTGAGGCCCTATTTATAGACTATACATTCCAATCCTTTTCCTAATAGGACACTACATTACAATCCCTTCCCAAGTAGGATTCTATATGCTATTCCTATTCCTACTCATATTCTAACAATACCTGTATCGCGAAAGCTACAGAATAATTACCCATAAGCTAGGGAGTTTGAATCTATAATCAAAATCCGATCTCAACTTAGTTTTCTTGGTCTAATCTCAATTTAGGTTAATATTAAATCCCAACTTGAAATGCTTGGAAATACATGCTTTGATCTTAAAACTCCAAAGGAAACTGTGTAAATAATCCAAAAGTAACCGTATAAATCTTCACCTCAAAGACTGGGTGGTCACTTTTTAGAAAGAGTGAAATCCTGGTTTTGGTTTTATTTGATATTGAGCATTACCGCTATCGCTGCATGCCTCATATGGTCACGCTGAGCAAAAGTAGGCTGGGCGAGGACCTAGGCATTGGCCTATGCAATCACGGAAGATGCGACATGATCGCGCTGCAGTGATTGGCCACTTGGCCTATCAGGCTCTTGCTACGCGATTGCGCAACATTGGGAGATAGCATTCTTTGAAATCGTGCAGGGTGACCGTGATTGTGGTGCACCAGTTGACAACAAAAAATTGAATCTGCAATTTTGGTCCAAAAGGTCCGAAACCTCCCCCAAGTCTCTTGGGTCTCAAATTGAACCACCCCAACAAGTCCCTAGTGGTAAAAACAACTTGTTGCGTGTAAACACACAAAGTGAGAGGTTTGACTGTAAGACAATAGACACTAATGATCTTGTATAGTGATAGCAATTAATTTGAGATTAAGACCTAAATCGCTTACATTGAGATTGGGTAGGGATATGTACGAGTGTTTTGGAACCTGCAGTTCTAAAATACCCTTAATTTGCCTTAAAGGAGAAGTTATTTACTACCAGTATGAAATGAAATTGCTATAAACAATTATGTATAGAAGATGTAAATCAAATGATAGACTTGATTGGAAGCTTTTAAATCTTTGTTGGAACATGGCTTAAACCCTTTTTTGATGGTGGCCAGCATTAAGTAAATGCTGAAGAATACTTCTTACCAATTGTCCCAAAAAAAACCCAGTATTGGAATGAAATTGGCCTGAATTGGGAAGAATATATAAGGACTCTATATTGTAGATGTAACTAGTCTGGGATCAAAGTTTAGTTGATTGATTGATTGACTTTTTCCATTTTCTCTGCCAAAATAATAAAGGATAAGGTGGGATGCAATGAAAGAGGACTGTTTTCTCTTCTATTTTCTTTCAATACCTTTTTTAACAAACCAAAAATGGAAGAGACAATTTCTTCACTTTCCCTTCCCTCTTCTAGTTTACCACGAAAACCGGTTATACATGCTTTGAGATGGACCAATTTAATGTATAGTTATTGGATACTCTTTTACTTTTTCTGCAATATAACCGTGACAAATAGTTTTTCTTTTTTCTGCATACTGCAGATTTTTCACCTTATTTTTACATTTGCTTGTGATTTGATTTTTATATGTGCGTCAGGAGTCAAAAGAAACCTGGAGAAGATGGTTAGCAACTGTGCTGAAGACGTGAAAATTTGTGGAAGTGGTGAGGTTGAATGTCCTGAGACCACAGTTGAGATAAAGATAAAGACGTTGGACTCAGAAACATATACATTGCGAGTGGATAAATGTGTAAACATCTCCTGCTTTTATGTTCAATTCCTTAGGTATAAGGGCTATGCTACCTATCAAACAGGGGAAGCAATAAAAACATAAACAGCAGTTGTTCTATGTGTAATTTATTTATATAGTTCTTCAAACAGTAGATTTCAAGTGAGCGTGGCTCCATATACACCAGTTTTCTGTATCTGAGAGAGTTACAAATTTGCATTTTTGTTGGAAATTGGAGTACAATTACAAAGACCAATCATGCTCTTGAATTCAGAATTTAAAAGTTGACTGTAGTATCATCTGTTTCATTTTTAGAATATTTTCTGACAGATTCTAATACCTTTTTTCAATTCCAATACAGGTGCCAGTTCCAGCACTGAAGGAACAAATTGCCACAGTTACTGGTGTCTTGACAGAACAACAACGGCTCATATGCCGTGGAAAAGTGTTGAAGGATGACCAGCTGCTTTCCGCTTACCGTATCCTTTTTGACGCTCATGATATTTTAGGAACATAGCATGCACCTTACTATTTAGGAACTTGAGTTCCTTCACGGATTTGCAACTAGATGTGGAAGATGGTCACACTTTGCATCTGGTTGTGAGGCAACCTTCATCAGAGAGTACCCCTGACCCCCAAGGTTAGTTGTGCTTTGAACAAACCATTGAATTCCATTTGCGAATAGACACGAAGAGCTATAGCCTCTGAGAGTCATATGAACTTTCATTGTGTCAGTTTTTCATTCTTGTTGTCTTGATTTATTTTATAATTCTTCAACTTTGGCAAGTTAGAAAGCTTGGAAACTTCATTACTAGTGGATGTAAAAGCAAAATGAATGAACTCAGAGAAATCTTGGCTGTACCACTTCTTAAAATCCTTGGGGTCCAAGTCTGACGTTACCGGAAAAAGTAAACTAGGCGTTACCATGATGAATGCTTTATACGGATTTATCATTTCTTGAAACTTTATATGGATTCTGTCATGTCATGACTTCTTTATAGACATCAAGTTTAAAATTGTAGCAACTGCTTCTGCATCAAGAGCTGGGTACAGTCAAGGAAACCGAGTGAGTCCTGGTGTAGTAGTTGGATACTCATCTGAACATGGAGGTGGAATTTTCCCTGATCTGAATCGGGTAGGCACTATCGTTCTTTCTTCCTTTTCATGATGTATACAATTTGCTGCACATTTTAGGAAACAAACTCATTTTTTCTGTTTCATATTTTAAGATTGTAGCAGCTGTGCTTGGATCTGTTGGAATTGCAAGTGCTGGCAGTGGCAATGAGGGGATTGATCTCAATGTAAGTATCAAAGGCTTCACTCGTAATCCTATGCTGGAGTTTGGCCTTTTCCCTTTCCTATGGATTATTGGAGAAGGTGGTTTTACAATTATCTCATGGACAGCATGTCAATGGACCCGTCCCCCTCCGAGGTCTGTGATATGCAGAGATGTGTATCCACATTCATTTCATGCACACTATGAGAGTGTACTGACTCAAGAATGCCTGTAAGTGATCTGTCCAGGGGCGGATCCATGTGTTGAGGTAAGGGTGCCATGGCACCCGCACGTTTCGGTTGAAATTTATCCTTTATATATGTAGAATCTGTAAAATTTGGCTACATAGAGAGTTTGGCACCAAGATGACACTAATGACATGCGGGTACTGTGGTTTTGTGATGAGTTTGATGTCTTTGTTTTGCTTTGTGGATCCGAGATCCAATCCTTGCGGGAGCACTATTTTCCTCACAATCTCCCTCTTCTTTTTTTGGACTGTCATCATCTCTGTTTTTTTAAAAATTCTGCTGCTCTTTAGTACTTGCACCCTTGCGAAATCTATCTTTTCTTTATTTAATTTATTATTTATATATCAGGTTTTGTTGGTCCTAGTTTATTTCTAGTTATATCATAATTTATTAGGAACTTCTTGGATAAATAATTTAAAATTGATTTTAATTAGTATACAATCTATTGATGATATGTTATTAATTTATACTACAACAACAACAACATACCCAGTATATTCCCACAAAACTGGGTCTGGGGATGGTAAAGTGTACGTAGTCCATACCACTACCTCAGATGAAGTAAAGAGGTTGTTTCTGATAGACCTCCGGCTCAGGACAAATAACAGTATAACAAACAGAAAACATAAAAACAAACAACAGAATGGGTTAACACACCACTAACTAATAAAAGAAACAAGACACCCCTGAGTAATACTATGAACTATGTATCTGAAATCACAAACATCAATAAAACACCACGAACAAGAAACTACCAGATACATGCATAACACTATGACTTAAGGTACATCGACATACAAAGCACTCCTCCCTACTAGTAAGGGCGCACTCCCACCCACTAACCCTCTACCCTAATCCGCGTCCTCCACACCTTCCTATCAAGACTCATGTCCTCTGTAAACTGTAACTGCTCCATGTCATGCCTAATCACTTCCTTCCAATATTTCGTCGGTCCACCTCTACCCCGTCAGAAACCACCCATAACGAGCCTCTCATACCTCCGTACTGGGGCATCCGTGCACCGCCTCATCACATGTCCAAACCATCTCAACCTCACTTCCGCATCTTGTCTCCCACCGAAGCCACTCCCATCTTCTCTCGAATAATATCATTTCTAACCTTATCCCTTAAGTCCGCACATCCATCTCAACATTCTCATCTTCGCCACGTTCTACTTTTGGATGTGGGAGTTCTTGACTGGCCGACACTCCGCTCCATACAGCATAGCCGGTCGGACTGCCACTCTGTAGAACTTACCTTTGAGCTTGGGGAGGAACCTTCTTATCACACAAGACTCTCGCAGCGAGCCTCCGTTTCAACCACTCTATACCAATACGATGCATGGCATCCTCTCGTTAACTTATCCACTCCCCGGAATCATAGACCCAAGATACTTGAAACTCTCTCTCTTCCGAATGGCCTTAGAATCCAACTTCACTACCACGTCAACGTCATGCGCCAAATCGCTGAACTTACACTCCAATTACCTCGATGACATCCTCTCGTTAACTTATCCATTCCTCGGAATCATAGACCCAAGATACTTGAAACTCTCTCTCTTCCGAATGGCCTTAGAATCCAACTTCACTACCACGTCAGCGTCATGCGTCAAATCGCTGAACTTACACTCCAATTACTCCGTGTTGGTCCTGCTCAACCTAAACCCTTATAACTCTAAGGTCTGTCTCCAAACCTCCAACTTATCATTAACTCCTCCTTGGGTCTCGTCAATACGCACTGCATCAACCAATAATATACACCAAGGCACCTCCCCTTGAATATGTCGTGTCGATACGTCCATAAAAAAGGTGAATAAAAATGGACTAAGAGTCGATCCCTGATGCAACCCAGTCAAAACAAAAAGTTCTTTGAATCTCTTCCTACCATCACAACACGAGTCTTCGCTACGCCATACATGTATGGAATCGACCTAGTGTACGCTACAAGCACACCTCTAACCTCCAAGCACCTCTCCAGAACCTCCTTCGGACTTTGTCGTACGCACTCTCTAGATTGATGAACATCATGTGCAAGTCCTTCTTCCTCTCCCTAAACTACTTTACTAATCTCTTCACAAGATGAATGGCTTCGGTAGTCGAGCTATCTGGCATAAAACTAATTCGATTCTCGAAAATAGTCACGATCCTCCTCAGCTTCAACTCTACCACTCTTACCCAAACATTCATAGTACGACTCAACAACTTGATATCCTTATAGTTGTTGCAACTCTGAATGTCCCCTTTATTCTTATATAAAGGAATCATCATACTCCATCTCCAAGTTTTTGGCATCTTCGCCGTCCTAAAAATGATGTAAAACAACCTTGTCATCCCCTCTGTACTTGCCCCGCTAGTGCTTTTCAAAAAATCCATCGGAATCCCGTCTGGCCCAATCACCCTACCCCTACACATCCTCCGAATAGCACCCTTGACCTCCTTAACCTCAATACGCCTACAATAACCGTAATTGCGACACCTCTATGAGTGCTCCAAGTCCCCCAGCACTAAACCTTCGACCCCCTCGTCATTCAAAAGTCTATGAAAATAAGATTGTCACCTTCTCCTAATGAGGGTGTCATCCACCAACATTTTGCCATCCTCACCCTTGATGCGCTTCACTTGGTCAAGGTCACAGGCCCTCAACTCCCTAGCCTTTGCAAGCCCATACAACTTCTTATCCCCACATTACACCTGCAAGCTCTCGAAAGGTGCTGTTTTAGCCACTGTAACTGCTAGCTTAGCCACTTTCCTAGCTAACTTATATTCCTCCCTATTCAACAGCTTTTCCTTGTCATCTTTGCTCTCCATCAACTTTGTATAAGCCACTTTCTTAGTCTCCACCTTCCTCTTAACTTCCTCGTTCCACCACCAGCTCCCCTGGTACTTGCCAGATCAGCCTCTTAAGACACCCTACACCTCTCTAGCTGTTTCCCTGATGCAACGGACAGTCGTCTCCGACATACTATCCACATCCCGTTTACTCTCCCAAGCCTCCATAGTTGTCAATTTCTCCCCTATCTCCAAAACACTAGCCAAAGTCAAGCTACCTACTCGACTTTTGAAATTTGAAGTATAATTTGATCTGTATTTTTATTGACTTTCGAAAAAAATGAGTAGGTTATTATAAGAGATGCTTTGAATTAGTCGTATATTCCCCCGTTCCATTTTATGTGTCGTCATTTCCTTTTTTGTCCGTTCCAAAAAGAATGTCACCTTTCCTTATTTGGTAATTATTTAAAGACACAATTCTACTTTTACCCTTATTGGTCCCACTTATAAGGTCCCACCTAATTAAAGATAGTAATAGTACATTTTTCATAAAGGACAATTTGGTAAACATCATCATGTCTTTCCTCATATCTTAAACTCCATACCCGGTCAAACTATGATGCATAAAATGGGATGGAGGGAGTATACTATAAAAATTGAACTTTAAAATAATTATAAGATAACTCGATAATTAATTTGAAAAAAACTAATCTAAGAACAATAAAAAAAATTAATGTAGTCAAATAAAGAATGTGTAGTAATTAAGCTGTTGTTTAAGCAAGTTTTTTTTTTGTTTATTTTTTATTTATAACATTGGGGTGCTCTTGCATGGATATTTTCTTTTTTTGAATTTTATTCTATACATAATTTAAATCAAGAGTGAAAAACTGAACTACAAACAAACTTATTTGTTAATTAAAGACCTAATTGAATTAACTATCAAACCATAGTTTCTATTCAATCTTTATCGCTAGTGATAGATATAATTTATACATAAAATTATGACACCCATAACCTTCAAATCCTAGATTCGTCTCTGGATCTATCCAACACATAGTTTTACATAACATCATATTTGATTACTATGGTGTACATTATTAGACTAGGAATTCACAGTTCATATGTAGAGCTGAGAATTAGTATGATGGATTATTAGATTAATGAAGGTGATAAGCCAGTAAAGAAAGGAGAATATGAAATTTGGGTGCAGTTTAATAGGAAAACTCTACTATTATGTAATACATGGAAACTAAGGTCCTGTTTGGCCATGGAAATAATAATTTTTCGGAGTTGGAGTTGGAGTTGATGGTGTGTTTGACGATGAATATAAATTGGAGTTGTTTTTGAAATTTTTTGACAGAAATATGAGGGAAAAAAGTGAACAAATTTTACTTGTTTTTCACTTTTTCAAAAACAATAATCACTAAAGTGAAATAATTCTTATGGCCAAACACTAACATTTTCACCTTTTTTCACTAAAATGAAATAATTTTTCGAAAAAAAGTGAAAATTATTATAGCCAAACGCCTACTAAAACATTGGCATTTTTGTGATATCCTAGTTCTAGTTTCTGGAACATGCATGTGATATAGAAGGAGAATTCTCATAAAGGAAAAAAAGAAAAATAGGCAAGCTTTGACCTCGCAATCGATACATCTTGCTATCTTTTCAAGTTACAGCTTCAACAACAACAACACCCAGTACAATCCCACAAAGTAGGGTATGAGGAGGATAGAGTGTACGCAGGCCTTACCCCTATAAAGAGGTTTTCGGTAGCCGGGGGTCTATCAGAAAAAACCTCTCTACTTCTTCGGATGTAGTGGTATGGACTGCGTACATTCTACCCTCCCCAGGCCCCACTATGTGGGAATATACTGGGTTTGTTGTTGTTGTTGTTGTTGTTGTTGGTAGATCTTCGGCTCAAGGAAAAACAATTAGAAAAAAAAAAGTAACTAAAGTGACAGCACAACAAAGCAAAATACTAGCACAATCAAAGTGCAACAAACAACCTATAGTAACAGAAATCGAAGGACTAGAAACTACAGAAGCAATATGACTACTAGTATGGACAAATAGCAAGACAACACAGTACTACCTACTAACCTACTGCCCTAATTCGTGTCCTCCTCAACCTCTTTAACCTCCTATCTAAGGTATGTCCTTGGTAAGCAGACTAAGCTGCGAAATTCTGCCTACACCTCGCCCCAATATTTCTTCGGCCTACTTGTACTTTTTCTGAAATCATCCCTAGCCAATCACACTTCCGCACCGGAGTATTTGTGCCTCTCCTTTTCACATGCCCGAACCATCTCTGCTTTGCTTCTCACATTTTATCCTCCACCGAAGCAACTCCCATCTTTCTTGAGTGTCCTCATTACTAAATTCTATCTCTCCTAGTATGTCCAAACATACATCATAGCATCCTCATTTTCACAACTTTCATCTTCTAAATGTGAAAGTTCTTGACTTGTTAACACTCAGCCCCGTACACTTTAGTTGATCTAACCACTACTCTATAGAACTTGCCTTTAAGTGTTGGTGGCACCTTCTTATCACACCAGACTCCGAATGCGAGCCTCCACTTCATACCCCTTCACCTATCCGGTGGGTGACATCCTCATCAATCTCCCCATTTCCTTGGATAATAAATCTAAAATACTTTAAACTTTCTCTCTATTGGATGACCAGAGTATCAAGCCTTACCTCCACGCCATCCTCACGCATAACGTCATTGAACTTGCACTCCAAGTATTCTGTCTTGGTCATGCTCAACCCGAGCCCTTTAGACTCCAGGGTTAGTCTCCAAAGCTCCAACTTAGGCATTAATTTCATCTCGAGTCTCATCAATCAACATTATGTCATTTGCAAATAACATACACAGTAGCACCTCACCTTGTATTTGTCGCGTCAATTCATCCATCGCCAAGATTAATAAAAACGGGCTAAAAGTTGACCCCTGGTGCGGCCCATCAAAACTGGGAAGTGCTCCTAGTCTCATTAATCAACACTAATTCTCTCGTTTTGAGTTATTATAGAGAATTACCATTATATGTGATATTTCCTCTGTCTCGATTTGTAGAACACTATTTCCATTTGAAACCATTCCATTAAAAATATTATTATATACAACTTTCACAACTCCAGAGTATTTTTGTATGTATTCAAACTCCAATACATGGACGTGTTCATACTTTTACCTTTAATGTGATGTTTGAATCAAACTAATTTTCCAACTGAAATTTAATATTTTCTTCTTCTGTCACCCATATATAGTTCTCAAAATCATAGAAGTTTCTTGTGCTTATTTACCCTTAAAGATCACATCTTAGAAAAGGATAAGTCAAGTCAATTACAAATGAAAGTATGCTTTTTTATTGTAATCATTTTTTTGGGGTAATGTCGATTTGATGGATTAGATTGATAATGCCATTAACTAGAACATAATATAAAGGAAATTAAGTGCTATAATTCTTTAAACTTAAGGGCTGTGAGGGGAGATATTCATGATTTCTATGAATTAGAAGGGAAGATATGGTAGTTTAACTCACTTAGTCCATGCATTTCTGTCATGCTAAACGTATGTTGACAGACTTGCTTAGAGTACTAGTGTGTTTTATGCGATACACATAGCCCATTAGAATAGTTGTTGGCATTCATGTAAAGTGACAAGGTATAAAGGTCTAGCCTTTTCCCAAACTAAATTACGAGTCTGGAGTGGATGAAATAATGACATCTATTTGGAATCAATTGGTAGTTCAAGGTCGAGATAGTGTTGGTCAACCAATTAACGTGGCTTGTGAGGTACAACAATGATTAGGAAATAATCGAGTTAGAGCTGTAGCTATGAGTGCTACAGACGGTTTAACGAGAGGAATGGAAGTGATTGACATAAGAGCTCCTATAAGTGTTCCGGTCGGGGGAGCGACTCTGGGACGAATTTTTAATGTGCTCGGAGAGCCTGTTGATAATTTAGGGCCTGTAGATACAAGTACAACGTCTCCTATTCATAAATCTGCGCCCGCCTTTATACAGTTGGATACAAAATATACATAATTGAGCACAACCTTCTTTCTCGATACATAATTGAGCATTGACCTTCTTTTTCAGTAACCTTAATAATCCTTTGGGTTAAGTAATCTTGGACACCGACACTAGCATAACAACTCAACATAGTAAGCTCATGCCAAATAGTTCTAAAGCAATCATAGGACTTGTATTTCTATCTCCCATATTATTTGGACCGAAAGAATTATATCAGATCGGATTGAAGAGAGTTCTAAACAAACAGTTACTCCCTCCGTCCCAATTTATGTGAGGTAGTTTGACTCGATATGGAGTTTAAGGGAGAAAAAAAGACTTTTTAAACATGTGGTCTAAAATAAGTTAGAGATATTTGTGTGGCTGTAAATTATTTAATTAAGGGTAAAATGGACATTTTAAAGCTAAAATGTTACTAAAGTTAGAAATGTATCGTTGTTTTTGGGACTGACTAAAAAGGAAAGTCAGTCATGTAAATTGGGATAGAGGGTAGTAAATACTTTCAAACACTTCGACTTGGTAACAGAATGTGGAAAATCTAGTGGTCTTGTATGTGCCGGATATGAAATCAGGTGGTCGGAAATTGCTGGAAATAGGATGGGTCAGGTTGAAATCATAGGCTTTAAAATTTAAGTTATTTCACAAAATAACTCTCGTGCATATTGAGCTCATGTGGTACCTCACAATTCAAAAGTCTCTTTATTGCTGGAGCATGAGTGTGTTCTTGTGCCATCATATAAACATAAATATAGATAGGGTCGACGAGTCTGTGTACCTAAGATAAGGGTTGAATGTTGCAGTAATCTTCCTTGTTGCTCGATTTTTGGACTTAACGCATTGCAGGAGACCTGGTTGTTACAAATGCGTGGGCCCTTGGTTGTCAATTGATTTATTGGGTTATGGTTGCCAAAGGGTCCGTACCTCATGGTGGTCTTGATTTCCGCAGAGCTCTCACTGAAAGAGGATGACACAAAAATTGAGAATTCTCCCATTTCTGTCCCAGATGTTTCTCCCTAATGTTTTGATACCATTCGAGACATAAATACACAGGAAAAGATAATTAATAGGGCTGAATTTGTTTTTTTTGAGATTCAGATGTCTGAATCTGAATGAACATCTGAATGATTAAGATTTATCTCTAGATCTGAAAACTGAATGATTAAGACTGTTTGTTTTTCAACATCTGAATGTGCAAAAAAGTTTTATTTGTATATTTAATAAAATAAAAAATACAATTCAAATAAAAAATTAATTACTACCTCCGTCCCATTTTATGTCGTCATTTGACCGGGCACGGAGTTTAAGAAATAAGTAATGACTTTGTAAAGTTTACAAAATTACCCCTGTTAAAAGTTTTTTAATGTTTACTTTTTTGTTGACTTTTCTTAATAAGTGGGACCCACTAAGGATAAAATGGGAATGATTTTATTAAATAGTTACCAAATAAGGAAAGATGACATTCTTTTTGGGACGGACCAAAAAGGAAATGACGACACATAAAATGGGACGGAGGGAGTATATTATAAAAACATGTAATTTAATATAACAAAATTATTATTTGATTGAGAAAAAACATTTATGTTTGTTAGTGATAGTAAAGATGGTTTATAATGGTGGTTGTGGTGACGATGATTAATGTTAGTGATAAATAATGTTGGTGGTGATAGTTGTGATGGTTGGTATTGTAGTGACTGTTATGATGGCAGCGATTGATGGTGGTGGTGGTGGTTGTGATGTGATGTTGCTTGATGTTAGTAGTTTGAGGTGTTGATTGTGTTGGCTGAAACATGATGGTTGATGATGTGTTGGTGCTAGTTGGAGATGTTGTTTGTTGGGATGGTGGAGATGACTGTTAGTAGAGATAAATTTTAGCGATGGTAGTGGTTGAAGTGGTGGTAGAGGTGGCGTTACTAGAGACAATGGTGGTGGCGACCGAAGAATGTGTGGAGGTTGTGATGTATTAGTGGTGGTGCTAGTTGTGATGTATTAGTGGTAGTTAGTGGTGGTGCTAGTTGTGATAGATGAGTTAGTCAGTAGTAGGGATTGACCGGTAGTGATTGATGATGGTGGTGCTGTCGACGGCGGTGGTGGCGGTGAAAAAATAGAATAATAGAGGTAGTAGGTGTGGTAGCGGTTGACAATAGTGGTTGGTAGCGATATTTGTTATCGATGGTGGTTGTGATGGTGGAGGTGGTGGTTGTTGGGTTGACAATGGTAGCGATGGCGGAGATGGTTAGTGGTGGTGACTGCTGATTATGAATAGAGTGGTGAATATTATCAAACACCAGAATATCTCTTCAGACCTATTAAGCCCTGGTTCTAGATCTGAATGATTAAAACCTATTCAGAACGATTAAGAGCTAAAATCTTAATAAAAAATAAATACACTTAATGGTCTGAAGTCTGAACCATTCAGATTCAGATCTTCATTAAGTGCAAACAAATGAGGCCTAAGATTCCAAAGACATATGTCTGACACTTAGGGTGTGTTTTGTATGATGGAAAATATTTTCCATGGAAAATGTTTTCTTGGAAAATGTTTTCCTGAAAAATAAGTTGGTTTTCTACTTATTTTCTCATGTTTGGTTGGTGAGTAGAGAATATTTTTTAGAAAAATATTTGTTAGTGTTTGATTGGTGAATGAAAAAATATTTTTTAGAAAATACTACTAACTGTTAACTAGTATATCAGTGCCTCTAACAAGTCAACAATTTGTAAGAGATAATTTAACCATAACAAATAATATCAATATCGAATTCTAAAATACTACAATCACTAAATTTAAGCAACTATTAATTAGCAAATATAGGAGACACTTTTCAACATTTTTTCAGGACAATTTCAAGATACTACAATCAATAGAAATATAACGGAACGACAAGCTTATTCAACTTCGTGAAACAAGTTACATCGATGACAAGATGAAATATGCAATTAGCAAGAGTAACATAGGTAAGTTTTTCTCTATGAATATGAAAATAACAATACATTCAACGAACATTGGAAATGGAAAAAAATTGGGTTTTGCTTTTTTTTTTTTTCAAGCAGTGAAAAATTGAAGCAAAGCACAGTGAAAAATATTTCTGAGTAATGTAAATTTTTGCGAAATGTAAATTTTTTGAGTCATGTGACTATGAGTGTTATTGGGGTGGGGAAAAGGGATGGGGGTGGGGTCATAAGTCTCATTTGTCATTTTCTGGAAAATGAGTTGTTCTGATAAATATTTTCCCAACATTTCATTACAACCAAACAAGGGAAAATTGGAAAACATTTTCCAGAAAACATTTTCCATCATACCAAACACACCCTTAGTCTTATTTATATCCATACTTTACATAATACATATTTTCTTATGCAGGGCACTAAGTATAAGTTTATGTACATTAAGTATCTAACAGGAGGAATGCCCTTAATTTGGCTTGAGATTGTTGGTTTAAAAGGGAAACAACGCAGGAATTCAATTTAAAGGCTGGCCGCAGAAACAGAGATGAAGTTTAAAGAGAATATGCAGAGCCGATTGATTTTCTCTTGTAAAGCTTATTTTTATTGATCATAAAATTAGCAACTTAAATAGTTGCTATTTACAACTAAAAATAGGACAAAGAAATAACCTACTTCTACCAAAATTAAAATGACTAATTAGTTTCCTACCAAAGATAGGACTCCTTATTTAACTAGGATTGTACTTAAAAAAAATTGCTGGAGAAAACAGAAAAAATAGTTGCATTCTTAAAGCAACTTTCAACACTCCTCCTTGCTTTATGAAATGCAAACACCAATTTTCTGTCTGAGAAGCTCGGATTTGCTGACATCAACTTCAAGGCCACCCCGCCCAGCAGCTTTGAGATGACAATCCAAAACTTTCGGGTCTGCGCAGATGACTTGTTGCCCCTTTCGATATTGGATTAACTCTAAGCCAGGAAGGGTGGACAAAATATCTTCTGCCTTGATGGCTATCATGTCACTTAGTTCCTTGATAGATATATTGCCCTTGAGCTTTTTCAATATATCCTGAAGCACATGCTGTAGACACGTAAAATTTATTGGGTCAAATTCATACAAAATTTGGATTTGATCCATATTTTATTGGGTCTAAAATCATTTTGGGCTATAAGAATAATAAACCCATTTTATTCCTCATCAAGGACTTCAAGGTCCATTACACTTAGAAGCCCAAACTCATCAAGTGACGTGGCATCCCAGTCAAATCCAAGACCAATGAGACGCCGCCACATGTACAAATGATGTGGAAATCTCATTCAAATTCAAGAACCAGTCAAAAGTCGCCAAGTGTCAAAGTGACATGTTTCGGCCAATCACAAGCAACTAGGCCTACCACCTACAACTATAAATAGGGGTAACATGACATGCTAAAGGGGGATTCGGCGAGTATTGGAGGAAGCTTCTGCATTGACTACACATCTTTTCAACGAATCGACTAACGGAGTTCTGCCCGAAGGTCCACTCGACAAGACGAAGTCCTGTCAGACAATTCCTGGAGATCCAACGCATTTCTAGGAGGCTCAAATCATCCCACATTCGAGAATCACGCTGCGAAGGCCCTCGAATCACGGAAAAACTTAGGAGAGAAGAATCGAGAGAATAACGGAATTGTACTCACAAGTTTCATCTTAATAAAATTATTATTTTCTTTTATTTATATTTTTGCTTGCAGTTAATTTTCAGCGTTAACGAAAATTTGTTGCAAACAAATTTTGGCACGCCCAGTGGGACCAGTTCTACTCTCCATCTCTTCTTCCTGCAAATCAAATTCAACTACTGCTATGGATGTCAAAAATACGAAAGATATCTCGTGCAAGAACTCTGCTACTGCCACATCTGATGAGCTCAGCCTTGTTGGTCCCCTCACGCGGCGCAAATTTAAGACCAGTGGTTGGGACGGGTCTGAATACTTCACTTCTTTGGAGAAGGGAAAAAAGAGCAAATCTGATATAACGGTTGAAGCTGCAGCCCCTGGGGCCAATTTGGCATCCTTGTTATATGATGAATCCTCTCAAACTGGAGTTAATTTTAGTGAATCTGAAGATTTGACTGATTCACCAACTTCAACAAAGGTCAATGCCTTGATGGCCGACGCAACTGATATGGATGAGAAGTTCGCAATAATGGAACAAACCATTGAAGTTTTGAAGAAATCTGTCGAGGATAAAGATCTTCAAATCGCTCAACTGATGAATAAGTTGGAGTCCTTCGCCCCTGGAGAATCGAGCCACGACCCTGCTTATCCACTCGGCTTTACTCTGCAAAATAAGGATGTCGATGAGTCACCTAGCAAGACTAAAAAAGAGAAGCATTCTACTTCGGTTGCTACTTTAACAGTTCAACAACTGTAAGATATGATTGCAAATACCATCAAGGCACAATATGGTGGTGCATCACAAAGTTTCGTAGGATACTCAAAGCCGTATTCTAAGCGAATCGAGGGCTTACCAATGCCAATTGGATATCAACTGCCAAAGTTTCAACAATTTGATGGAAAGGGAAATCCAAGGCAACATATCGCTCATTTCGTTGAGACTTGTAGCAGTGCTGGTACGCATGGTGATCTTTTTGTCAAGCAGTTTGTTTGTTCTTTGAAAGACAACGCTTTTGATTGGTACTCGGACTTGGAGTCTGAATCAATTGATTGTTGGGAGCAACTAGAAAGTCAGTTCCTAAATCGTTTCTACAGCACCCGTCGTACCGTCAGCATGATGGAGTTGACAAACACAAGACAAAGTAAAAATGAGCCTGTAGTGGACTACATAAATCGTTGGCGAACATTGAGCTTTGATTGCAAGGTTCAACTTTCTGAAACTTCCGTGGTTGAAGTTTGCATTCAAGGGATGCATTGGGGCCTTGTGTATATCCTCCAAGGAATTAAGCCTCGAACTTTTGAAGAATTATCTACGCGCGCTCATGACATAGAGTTAAGCATTGCAAGTCATAGAATGACGTCGCCTATTTTTGATCCTAAAAAAGTAGTCACGAAATTCAACGACTCGTCAGAGGATCAAATTGGGGAATCTATGGTGACGACTGTGAGTTCTAAGAAGGCCTCCACAAGACAAAAACTGAAAGAGAAAGCTCCAAAGCAACAAATGCAAGAAGAAGAAAATCAACCAACCTTGAAAGAGTTACAAGCAAGGGTATATCCTTTTTCTGACTCTGATGTTCCTGGAATTCTGGACGAGTTGCTAGCCAAAGAAGTCATTGAACTCCCTAAGTCAAAGCGACCCGAAGAGTCAAACAAAGTCGACGATTCTAAATACTGCAAATTTCACCGCATTGTTGGTCATCATACCACAAAATGCTTCATCCTGAAGGAAAAGATCAAGACATTAATGCAAGAGGGAAAGATCATCATCGATGATGGCGATACAGTTGATGCAAACCATGTTAGCGCCGAACTGGACTATAAAAAAGATTCAATTTCAAAAGTTCTACAACCCATACGCTCTGTGGCATCATCAAAAGGTGAGGGAATCATCATGCTACAATTTGGAAGCTTTGACCCGATTGGGGTTTCAGCCTTGAAGAAAACAAGCAGCAAATACATGCAAAACAACTTCTCCAATGGAGAGAAGGGTGGTACTTGGACGCTGATCGCTCGCAAAAGGAAAAAATGTCAAAGGGCTTCTAAACTCCAGCTTTCAAAAGACGACCCAAGATCAAATGCATATCTGCTTCAACCGATAGGGGCAATAAATATCAAATTGAAGTCCAATAATACTTCATTGCAAAGGGTTGGGAGGAATGTTACATTACAAGAATTCTTCCCCAAGACGCTCCTTAAGGCACAAGCATAAACTGCATGATGCTCCTCGATGCACGAGCCTAAACTGCAAGTCAAGCTGCTCGATGCATGAGCCTAAGCTGCAAGTCAAGCTGCTCCTCAATGCACGAGCCTAAACTGCAAGTCAAGCTGCTCCTCGATGCACGAGCCTAAACTGCAAGTCAAGTTGCTCCTCGATGCACGAGCCTAAACTGCATGATGCTCCTCGATGCACGAGCCTAAACTGCATGATGCTCCTCGATGCACGAGCCTAAACTGCAAGTCAAGATGCTCCTCGATGCACGAGCCTAAACTACAAGTCAAGTTGCTCCTCGATGCACGAGCCTAAACTGCAAGTCAAGCTGCTCCTCGATGCACGAGCCTAAACTACAAGTCAAGCTGCTCCTCTATGCACGAACCTAAACTGCAAGTCAAGCTGCTCCTCGATGCACGAGCCTAATTGCAAGTCAAGCTGCTCCTCAATGCACGAGCCTAAACTGCAAATCAAACTACTCATTGATGCACGATCTTAAATTGTAAGTCAAATCACTCCTGGCCCGCATGAGTCTAAACTGTGAACGGCTCTACAAAAAAAAATAAGTAGTAAAAGAGCAAAATAAAGAAAAGTATGAAGCCTGAATGCATATTTGGAGTCCTTTGAAGATGTCATCTTTAAAGTAAAAGCAAAAGGATTCTTCATTATCTCTAAGCAATGAAGTCTTCTCGACTAGTAAAATAACTTGTGGTACTTTGAATATTGCTCTAGTCCGGCCTTCACCAAATTACAGAAGTTATGCATCCCAAAACTTGAAGTAGAAGAAGAAATTCATGAAGTATCCAAATCTGACGAGAAGTAGAGTATCACAAGATTTAGGCTACAACTTCGAAAAAGAACCTGAAGAAATACAGAAGTTCAATGATGGTGGTTTTCATGTGAAACGTAGATCTGCGAGTCTACTTTCCAACGCAAAAAACGGAACCTAATTCCGATACTTCCACATCGAGATATGAAATTTCTCGTGACGCTGCGCAAAGCTGAAATAAAAAACGAACCAGGATTCGACGGCCGTATTCGGAGCAATATCTGGGACGATTCGGATGCAATCTAAGTGTGGTTTCCGCATGAGACGTAGATCTACGAGTCTAGTTTTCAACGCGAAAAACGGCTCCTGATTTTGATGTTCTTAAGTCAAGATATGAGAGTTTTCGTGAGACTGCACAAAACAAGTAAACAGTGACGAAACAGAACTGAAAGTCTGACTTTGAAACGATACCTGGACAAATCTGGTGATAAGACGAGCGTGGTTTTCGCGTAGAACGTAGCCTTGAGAGTCTACTTTCCAACACTACAAGCCGTTCGTGATTCAGATACCACCACGATGAGTTATGAAGCTTCTTCCACAGACGCGCGAAAGTGTTGAAAGCTCAAAAAGAGAAAAAGAACGTGAGTCGAATTTCTGCTCAGGCTGAATTACAATAATTAAAGGGGGTGTTGATGTCCTTTTATAGACTCTGAAAGGCCCCAATTTGATTTCAAAAAGGAATCTGCCGAACAAAGTTGTCTTCTACAAAGACTGGGACGTTTAAGTGTCCACAATAAGTCAAATTCCTAATCCTTTTTGAAGTGGGATAACATCATTAATCAATCCTATTAAGATTCGATATAGGACTAATATCCGAATCCAACATGATTTGGATATATTTAGTCTTAAACAGAATTTACACTGGATTCACGTTATTCTACCCGAATAATTATGACTTTGAGGAGTCGGATTTTGACAAAATGCTCAAGACGCAAAAAAAAGAAAAAGAGGGGGGGCTTAAAAAATACTTCAAATCTCGTCTCTAACAGGTTCGACAAATCAAACACCTCGACGAGCCTTGAAGTAGGGGGCATCTGTAGACACTTAAAATTTATTGGGTCAAATTCATACAAAATTTGGATTTGATCCATATTTTATTGGGTCTAAAATCATTTTGTGCTATAAGAATAATAAGCCCATTTTATTCCTCATCAAGGACTTCAAGGTACATTATACTTGGAAGCCCAAACTCATCAAGTGACGTGGCATCCCAGTCAAATCCAAGACCAATGAGACGCCGCCACATGTACAAATGATGTGGAAATCTCATTCAAATTCAAGAACCAGTCAAAAGTCGCCAAGTGTCAAAGTGACATGTTTCGGCCAATCACAAGCAACTAGGCCTACCACCTACAACTATAAATAGGGGGTAACATGACATGCTAAAGGGGGATTCGACGAGTATTGGAGGAAGTTTCTGCATTGACTACACATCTTTTCAACGAATCGACTAACGGAGTTCTGCCCGAAGGTCCACTCGACAAGACGAAGTCCTGTCAGACAATTCCTGGAGATCCAAACGCATTTCTAGGAGGCTCAAATCATCCCACATTCGAGAATCACGCTGCGAAGGCCCTCAAATCACGTAAAAACTTAGGAGAGAAGAATCGAGAGAATAACGAAATTGTACTCACAAGTTTCATCTTAATATTATTTTCTTTTATTTATTGCAGTTAATTTTCAGCGTTAATGAAAATTTGTTGCAAACACATGCGTCCAGTAACCCCTATAGCTCAATATTCCTAAGTCGGAAAGTGGTCTTTCTGGTGTGCCCACTTTACCTTTTTTCTTTGAAAGTTCATATGGGAATGCAATTAGGAATTTCCCATAGCCTTTTCTCTGATAAGGTGGAAGTGTCAGAATGCAATCTAAGTTATAAGACTCTTCTGAATGCTTTTCCTTAGAAAAATAACCAACCATATGGCAACCTTGGTCGTCACATTCACGAAGCACATAAAAGAGGAACAGGTTAACATCATAATACAGAGTCTTATGATCAAGAAACAATTTGGCCCAGTAGCATAGATTTTGCCCATAAACCTTGTTCTTTTTGCCATCAACCTCAAACATTGACAGTGTACCACGTCTATAGATCTCATTACCTGGAGGATGCTTAAGATCACATTTCCTCATGTGCCTCTGAAGCTGCTCTTTGCGTTTCATAAAATTGAGACAAAACTCGCGAAAGAACAGTTTCGAGCAGTCATTGTATTCTGGAGGAAATGGCGAGAAGTACCACGTTTCATTCTCATATCTTCCAAATTCTATTGTAGCAATGTTCTTGACTTTTGTGAACTCTTCGTGCTCTCGTAAACTGGCTGCATCAAGCTCCTCATGGCCCTCGCAACGAATCTCATCAATTTTACGTTTCTGGTGGCATGTCATTTTCAAACTTGTCACCTTATCCTCGACCTTCTCATCCACAACAGTCTCTATCTAATTAAGATCAAGCTGTTCAAGTTTAACCCACTCATCAAGTCTCCGGTTGAATTCAGTATCAACTATCAAACTAAAATCCTCAGAGTCAGACGTAAAATTAGAACTTGAACTTTCTATTTTTACAGACTCATCCTTATCTGAATCATCAGGATTAAAGTCATCATCTTCTGAGTCTTCAGAGGAAAGCCCCAAGATCCCATCATCTTTAGGAGGGGCTTCTGCCAGCTCTTCAGATGCAGTAGCAGCAGCTTTCTTGGGATATACTTTCTCCCAGCTGTCAGTGACGGAAAGGTCTCTTCCTTGAAGATCATTAAGCAAGTCAATGCAGTCAACTTTGCAATCACAACCAGGACAAAGCCAGCCTTCATCATTAGGTGGAATGTCTTCTTTTAGCAGAGGTGGCTCCACACACAACTCGTGAAATCCACGTTCTTCTTCCAATGGATTTAATGAGAAACTTCTGCCGCTCATTTTGACTTTAAATAGGTCTTGTCCAGATGCTTCATTGATCAAGCAGTGTTTATCTTCGAAATACAATTTGAAACCTTTTTCTAATAACTGACCAACACTTAACAAGTTCTGGTCCAAATCGGGTACATAAAGAACATCATAAATTGTTTTAGTGCCCGATTGTGTTTCAATTGTAATGGTTCCCATTCCTTTTCCTGGAATATAACCACCATGGCCGATTCTAACTTTTGTAACTTTAGTAGGGCTCAAATTTTTAAAAAGATCTTTATCGCAAGTCATATGATTTGTGCATCCGCTATCGATCAGCCACGAATCGCTTGAGACACTGCTTGTTAAACATGATGCGACAAAGAGTTGATCTTCTTTCTGTTCTTCAACAACTCGAGCCTCTGTATCTTGTTGCTGAGTTTTGTTCTTGCAGCTGATCGCTTCATGCCCAAGCTGATCGCTTCATGCCCAAGCTGATTGCACTTAGTGCACTTGGCATCAGGCCTTTCCCAACACTTAAAAGGTGCATGTCCGAGCTTGCCACAATGCTTACAAGGAGGGTAGTTTCTTTTGAAACCACCTGTTTTGTTTTTGTTGCTATGCGCTGCACCTTCTCCATCAGTTGGTTGGTGCTTATTATTCTCCTTCTTCTTAGAACGTCTATCATCGTGATGCTTGGCTGGTATGGCACCTTCGACAACTCCTCCTTGTCTCATAACACGCCGTTGCTCTTGCGCTTGAAAAACACTTAAGAGCTCTGCAAGTGTTTTCTTGGACAAGTCCTTAGTATTTTCTAAGGTTGTTATGGTAGCTTCAAATCTTTCAGGTGCCGTTACTAGGATTTTCTCAACGATCCTTGAATCATTGAAAGCGGAACCCAACAATCTGATGCGATTTGCTAAATTAAAGAGTCTATCAGAGTACTCCTTTATGGTTTCGCTTTCTTTCATCCTTTGCAGCTCAAACTCACGTACCAGATTCAACACTTGCATCCCTCGAATCCTTTCATCTCCTTCATACTCAGTCTTGAGATAATCCCATACCTCTTTCGCTGATTCCAGAGACATGATACGAGTGAAGATATTAGATGAAACTGCAGTAAATAAGCATGCCAATACCTTTGATTTTCTGGTTTTCCTCTCCTTGTGAGTTTTAATCTGCGCCACCGTGGGATTGTCCGGCAAGGGAGCTATCTCATATTCAGCTTTAACAGCTTCCCAGAGATCCAAAGCTTGCAGATATATTCGCATTCTAACTGCCCAGATTTGATAACTTTCTCCATCGAAAGTTGGTGGTGCCATTGAAGAAAAATTTGCTTCTCCGTTCATGGTATCCACTGGATCAGATTGATGCAAACACTCACAGGTCTCTTAAGATTAAGGCTTTCATACCAATTGTTGGTTTAAAACCGTTAAAGGGAAACAACGCAGGAATTCAATTTAAAGGCTGGCCGCAGAAACAGAGATGAAGTTTGAAGAGAATATGCAAAGCCGATTGATTTTCTCTTGTAAAGCTTATTTTTATTGATCATAAAATTAGCAACTTAAATAGTTGTTATTACAACTAAAAATAGGACAAAGAAATAACCTACTTCTACCAAAATTAAAATAACTAATTAGTTTCCTACCAAAGATAGGACTCCTAATTTAACTAGGATTGTACTTAAAAAAATTTGGAGAAAACAAAAAAAATAGTTGCATTCTTAAAGCAACTTTCAACAGAGATATCTCTTTAGAAATAGTTAAGAGGGAAGTGAACCTACGCCTCATTTGTTTTTCTTAAGATTAAAACTTCTGAATTTGAATACACTTGCATATTAAGATGTGCATTGAAATTTAGATGCTTGGATCTGAAAATACATCGAAAAATTAACATGTATTACGATCTTAATACTAAATATTAAGATTGTTCGACTTCAGCATCTGAATGTATAATTTTTCTTTTAAAAAATAATAAATATAAAATTTAATAAAATATTAAACTAATCAAACATAGATCAAAAAGATATTTTTAAAAATTTGTATGATGGTTGGTGGTGGTAATGGCTAGCGGTGGCGGTTGTGGGTGTCGATTGGGGATGGTGTTGGATAGTGATGTTGTTTTGGGTATAGTAGCTAGTTGTGATTGTAGTTGCCAACAGTGGTTGATGGTAATAGTTGGTGGCGACGACACCGGGTTGTGGTGGATAATAATTATAGCTAATGGTGGTGGTGAATGATGGCTATAGTGAATGCTGCAATGATTGGCGATATATAGTGGTGATTGATTATGGTGATTGGCCGTAGTGATTGATGGTTGTTGTGGTAATGGTGGTTGGTGGTGATGATTATAAATTGTGGCTAGTGACGCTGATGGCTAGTGTAGTGATTGATAATGATGGTGGTTGTGGCCGAGGATAGTGGTAGTTGATAATGTTGGGCAACAACGACGCTGGTTGATAATGGTGGGCCATGGCGGTAGTAGTGAATTGGTGAACTATCAACGACAAGAACATACTCATGTATTCTCACAAAGTGGTGTTTGGGGAGAGTAGAGTGTATGCAAACCTTTACCCTACCGCATAGGTAGAGTTTTCGTTAAACCCTTGGCTCAAGGAAAAATAGTCCAAAGCAGTCCCAAAAAAATAATGGAAGTACAAGAAACAACAAATAATAATAAAAACAACAGATAGTAACAAATCAAAGACTACAATAAGACAATACGATAATCGAGGTACAAGGAACAATAGATAGTAATAGAAACCGAAAGACAAGAAACTAAAAGAGCAATACTATGACTACCAACATGAACGGACAAGAAGATAATGCAGTGCTACGTAATAGCTTTCTAATCTGTGTCCTCCACACGCTCCTATCTCTATTTTCATGTCCTCGGTAAGCTGAAACTGCGTCATGTCCTGAATTGGTGAACTACCATCTTCAGACATCTTTGAATAGACATCTTAATGATATTAGGACTTTGTTACATATCTTAATCATTTAGACTCATTCAGTCGTCGTAACATAAATGAATAACACACCTAATAGTTAAGATTCAAACATTAAAAATAAAGAGACTTAATGACTGTGATCTAAGGGTTTGTTTGGTATGAAGGAAAATATTTTCCGTGTAACTTTGTAAACATGCATGCTGTATTCTGTTCAGGGTTTTGGTTCAGCTAGTATAGGAAACATTAGAGATTCTGGTAGATCACAGTCTGAGCAAGGTGATACAAGGGATCAATCCAGTTTCAGTACTAGTGCTTCTGCACGTCCAACAGATGTCCCACTGGAAGCTCTGCAAGCATCGGTAAATTTTACATCAATTATCTTGACTTCAAATTATCTTTCATGTTTTTGGGAGAGTCTTCATTTAACATGTAAACTGCATGTTGACCGTCTCATGCATTTTTTTAGATGGTAGAACATTGTTCATATGTTATATCTTTGTTTTTGTTCTTGTAGGTTATTCCTGATTCTCTTATAACCTTGACCCAGTACGTGCACCATTTGACTGTAGAGTTCAGAGCCAATGGTAAAAGTCCCTTTCTCTTCTTTTACATCAACCCGCCTCCTACAGGAGGGGGGAAGGGTAAGAGCTGTTCTTATTAACTGAAATTTGGTGTTGGCAGTCAGAGGACAAAGTGATACTACACAAGTTGCTGGTGCACATGTAGCAGATAGAACAGATTTAGATGCTACCGCCCATTCAATTCGACAGGGGGGATTTCCGACACCTGCATCCTTGGCAGAAGTGATCATTTTGACAAGGCAGTTATTGATGGAACAAGTTGTAGAGTGTTTGTCGGTATGTGCTTGAGTTTTTGATAGTTTCTATTTAAAACTGCTAATATCTGGCAGAGTATTTGTATCCACTCCAGGGCTTTGGTTAGAGGTAAGAGCGCCACACACGTGGTGTGTGGTTAGGCGCGCGTCATGGTTTCAAACCCTGTTGCAGAGAAAATCTTGGTATTCAATTAGGGAAGGGTAGAAGGGTGGACCGTGTGCCACTAATCCTCGCGAATTTCTCGATTATCCTATATATATTATATGTATATAATATATATATATTTGTACTGCAGAGTTTTAGCCTCAGGGAAAGGATAGATTCTTCAGCCCAAATGAGTGAGTGAGGGGTGCTTAACTGTTATCTTGAAGAATTGTATCCTTTCAGTTTCCTTCTTTTTCTAAAAATAAAGAGTTACCTCCTATGCTATCAGGGCTTGCAAGTTTCATATTTTAATTTCAAGGGTTCAAACCCCCTGGCTTGACAAATGGCGAAGTATTTGTTAGAGGCATGTGGGGGTAAAATAAGTTATCCACGTGGCTTTTATAATGGCTGATAAACCCCCACCAAACTATTGGTATTCTGCAAATTCCATATTTAAACTCTCTGCTGTTTCTGTTTTTCCGGAACAATAATTTTTGATGATTAAAACCCTCCAAACGGACAAATGATGAACAGTTTCTGATGACTTCTGAATGGCTCGCGGAGGTGGAAAATGATGGCACATTGGATTTTTTTAACAACTAACTAGGATGAAATTTGCTATTTTCTTAAAGATTCTCCCTCTTCTTTATTTCCTTTATATTCTTTGTTTTTTCTTCTATCTTCTTTACTTTCTGCTTTAACCAAATTGATCTAGGTTTGTATATTTGGGTTTCATCCGAAATAACTTATCTCTCTCTCTTCTTTTATTTTTTATTTTTTGATATTATTGAAAGAACACCTTCTTCAGCACCCTTTTCTTGATTTCATTCAATCTTATTTGAAACCAAACGCTTTCTTGGGGATGCATGAATATTTTATGTAGTTGTGAGAAGCCGATAACAAACCCAACCCAGTGAAGCACTATGTTTTGAAAGAAAAAATCCCCAAAGACAAGTCATTTTTTTGACAATCCGTAATTTCAATAGGAAAGAGAGAATATAATTAAAAACACCCATGCTCTTCAAACTTTACGAAAAAACCAACATCTAATCCCTTTCTATTTTCGATTTTGGTTCTTTTTTTTTCTTCTGGTTTTTGTGAAACTTGCAAAATAGTGATAGTTTAGAGGATTTTATGTATTAACTCAATGAGAAATATTAGAGAAGACTATTATTTAATTGTGTATCTATGTTATTACACTGAGACCATTTATAAACACTACATTCTAATCCTTTTTCAAGTAACACTAAATTACAATCCTTTTTCAAGTAGGATTCCATATACTATTTCTATTCCTACTATTCTTACACTCCCTCTCAAGCTGGTGAATATATGTCATATATACCGAGCTTAATATAGATGTAATCAATACGAGGACCGGTGGGGGACTTGGTGAAAATATCTTCAAGAAAATTTGTGAGGACTGTTCAGGATGTCTGGGAGACCTCAGTTGAAAGAGAACAAACTTAAAAAGTGATAGGAAAAATAGTCAACATCACTGGAAAGTCTATCTGTTGCTGAAAAAATATTGCCGGAAACTGGTATAAATATATGGGTTGTCTCGAAATTAAGAGACGAATAGATCTTGAACAAGAAAATCGTCGAAAAACTTGTTGGAACAGTATCAGGCGCCTATGCGTGGTTGGATCTCTCCGGAGGTGACGTTCTCGTGGGAGGTCGATTCACATCGGCGCTGGTTGGCGTTTGGTCGTAGGGAGACACTGGACCTCTTAGGAGTGTTGGTTTTCGCTCAACACTAAATGAAAAGTGAAACTATGTAAATCAAACCTGAGGAGTCACCGGAAAGACGCACGGAACTACGCAAATTAGATTCAAGGAGACCGAAAAGGCGCACAGTGCTACGCAACTTAGATATGAGACAGTAGTACGCAAAGATGCATGGTGCTACTCAAATCAAATGTGAGAATATAGTTCGGAAATATGCACGGTGCTACGCAAATCAGATTTGTGAAAGTAGTCACCGAAAAGATGCACGGTGCTATGCAGTAAGATTTGAGAAACCATTGGAAAGAAGCAGAGTGGCTACTTTCTCTGTCCCGTATGCTTCTCAAATGAGTCCTTCTCAACATGATTGTTTTTCATGCATATATTGTCCCAATTTTTGCTAACATAATCATTGGCCAGACGAACGGTTATATGAGTTATAACCGCCCGCCGGTCGTTGAAGCTTTTTTCTGATTCTCTGCCAAGATCATAGAGGCTCTGATATCATGTGAGAAATATGAGAGAAGAATGTTATTGATTGTGTATCTACATTATTACACTGAGACTCTATTTACAAACTCTACATTCCGATCTTTTTTCAAGTAGGGCACTACATTACAATCGTTTTTCATGTAGGATTCTATATATACTATTCCCGTTCTTATCCTATTATAACAAACTTTAAGTTCAAATGACATGCGTTGTGCCACTTGGCACATTTTAAAAGTGTTTTAGGAGCGTGAAATACACATGCCAACAAATATTTAAGTCAGGGGGTTTTAGCCCTGAAAAGTTATAGTTCGAGGACTTGCAGACACGTGACTGTTTAGAGGGTTTTAGACATTACTCCAAAATATATCAGCAACTTCTTTTTCTCTGGAGCTTTTTAACCTCAACTTCGTGTGGTGCATGAAAGTGTTCTTCAAATGATCAAAGAAGTACAAGTTCAGGTTGGTTGGATACACAGTTTTATTGGCTCATGCATGAAAAAATGCTTAGGCAAGTTTGGTGGGAAAATCTGTAAATAAACGACTGAGTATGTTCTGCTTGTTTTATACCTAAATATAAGCTTGTGGCATCTGGTCTCTAATTACCTTTCAACTGCATGATAGACATATAAATAAGAGAACTTGATAAAACTTAAACGTGAATGGAAAAATCAGATGAAATAAAATGATTTTGTTTTTTCATCAACTTGATTTGGTTGAAAGTTTGCAATAGTCTAGCCTGTGTTTATGCTTGTAGTAGTACTACATTTAATAATTATACAGGAATAAACAAAATAGTAATGCTAAATTTATCTGGGACTCTTGTGGAACTTTCGATATATGGTTTGGTCAGTGGTTTGCCTTAGGTTTTTCGAAGATGATATATTTTTGATGTCACTTTGTTTACTTCATTCAATTTTTTTTTAATGTTAAAGCACAAATTGCTCTCTTTTCTTTTCTTTTATCAAAACAAAACATGTTACCACATTATGAATGTTTGTGTAGTCTGATATGAATGAAATTCATCATAGAAATTTCTACCTGTAATAGAAACATTTGAAATTCTAGGTTTTCGTTTTTTAGTTGGTCATATTATGTGGAAGCACCACTAGCTGATAATCTCTTCATCCCTGCCCTATCGAGCTTCAGGTATGCTGATTTTTCGTCCAAGATTTGAACGTTCTATTGCCTTAACCATCTGAGCAGTTGCTAAACATTTGATGCCAGTATGACTGCATAGAATATAATTAAGTAAATTAAAGCGTGTTCTCTCTAATAGCTTTAACTTTTAGATGAGATGATCACACACTTAACATGGATCGGAGCAAGACCCATCCCAATTCTTGTTTTCAATGTTGGGCCTCCATGGGTGTGTGTGTATGAAGAAGTCCAACAATGGTCTTTAAAGGGATGGGTGGTCTCTTTAATATGGTTTGGACAATCCTCACCTCTTGAGCTAGATTTTGGGTTGAGTTAGGCCCAAGATCCATTTCTTTAGCATGACATCAAGCAGGTTGAGGTCCTAGAATCGAATCTCAACGCTACCCATTAGTAAAAAACGAATTTCACGTGCTTGGCCCATAAAAAAGGAATCAGGCCCGCACATGATGGGGCTCTTTCTTACAACTTAAGCTTTTAGATGTGATAGGTCACACACTTAAACATGAACATTATTTAAAATATCTCTTAGGTTTGTCTTGTGTGTTTATACTGTTCCAGTTGGAGGTACTATTCAGCACTAACAAAATAAAGAAAAATATTGTCCCATGTGCCTATTGATTTTCACGTCTCTTTTTTTTTTTGACCCTTTGGTGCAGCAATTTTCTACATTGCTAGAGAATCAAGCCAATGTGACAGATCCAACAGAGAGAATGAGAATTCAATCATATGCGTTAAGAACAGGAGGTCTTTTCCGAAATGTAGGTGCTATGCTACTTGAGCTTGGTCGGACGACAATGACGTTAAGAATGGGCGAAGCACCAGTATGTTTTCTCTTTCAAAAGGGTGGTACCACCCTTTCTGTGATTATATCCCAGATTTGTATTTTTCTCTTTTCATCCTGCGTACGAAGGTAGAAAATACTGACAAGGGGCCAACAACCTTAGGATGATGCTGTGGTGAATGCCGGACCCGCTGTCTTTGTGTCCACTTCTGGCCCCAATCCTATAATGGTTCAGGTTATTTTTCTGTCAGATATATACTTTATTATGCAGCCTATTGTGTGGATGCTTGATATCTCTGTTCCTTTGATTGTATAGCCACTACCTTTTGAGCCGGGTACAAGCTTTGGGCCTGTTCCTGTTCCTGTTGGAACTGCACAAAATAGTACTGGATTTTCTGGAGGATCTGTTGGTTCTGGCTTTATTCCAAGGAATATTGATATCAGAATACGAACAGGTTACTTTTTCTTGTTCACGTTCATTATGCTGTCCCTAGTTACAAAGACTGCAGGTTTATCTTCTCTTTTTACTCACTCACCTGTACTGTTAGGTTCATTTATGGCTTCAAATCCAAATCGAAGAGAGCCTACTGGTTCACAGCAATCAGGGCAAGCTGCTCAAGCAGCTTCTAATGGTGGAAGTTCTGATCAACAAAATGCTGGAGGCACTAGAAGCTCCTCTTCTGTGGAGTCAGCAGTGCGAGTAGTTCCTATTAGAACTGTAGTTTCTGCAGTTCCCGCTTCCGTTGGGCGTTCAACTTCTGATTCATCTCGAAGTCCCATGGGAATATTCTATCCAGTTTTAGCTAGAGTGCAACATGTCAGTTCTAACAATTCTGGAGCTTCTCAAGCATCTGATCAAAATAATTTACATGGTGTTGAGACTCGAGACCCCGCTAATCCTGATTCTTCAGGGCAACAGCAAAATGTTGGACTCCCTGGTGTTGCAGGTAGCCAACTAACTTTGCAATTATTACTTCCTTTTGATTTATCTATCAAGCACTTGCAGTTTATGGGCCCTGAACATGGTGCTAGATGTTATTAAGGTAGAAGATGGTTGCACTTTTGACAGGTTTTGTGAACTTGCTGTAGATCTCTTAGCGCTTGACAGTGTGAACATATCCAACATTTGTTATCATAAAGTGGCTGTTTGTATTACTGGTCACGAATTCAATCCCTTTTCATCAACTTTCATAGATGGTCTTTCATGTCTAGTGTATCAATCTTCCATCTTAGAAGGAAACATTTCCATGCTGGTTATTTCCAGGTTTATACGAACTAAAAATAGCCGAGGCTTTGACGTGTTAAGTTGCATCAATATTTGTTGTATGCTCCATTTTCATAAAAAGGAGTTTAGTTGTCTATGGTCAAACCCAGTAAAGTTCTTGTTTATTTCTGAGCTCTAAGAGAGGAACAGGTAGTAATGCAATGTGGTTATTGTGGCTGTCATTTGCTTAGTCTGACATTGCTTTTAAATTTCCTTTCAGTATAAGTTAATGCAAAAACTATCTACATATTTGATATGCGACAATGGTTTCAGGTAACTTTAGCTCATTCAGTGAAGTATCAAATGGCGAAGAGTTTTCTGCTCAGTACCAAAGTAGTGTTGATCAACTTCTGAGGTCATTATTCTCTAGTGAAAATATTCATCATGAGAATGTTAGTGATCACGGTGTAACTACAAACTCTGCCAGTGAAGGTGATGCGGTAGTTGAAAACAATAGTAGTTCTCAGGAGACAGCAGCAGCAGAAGATGAGGGGGTTTTCCTGTCAAATATTCTACGTCATATCATGCCAATTATTTCTGAAACCAATGGAACATCACCTACTGATTTACCTAGTGGACAATCAAATATGGCTGAAGATAGAAGGGATGATCGTCAAACACAGGTATATTTATCCCTTTGACATCTTATCTCCTTAAATGAAGACAAATTTGACATCAAGGTTGATTTGAAAGAGACTTAATAGCTGCGACGTCGATCACTTGTAGAATTGGAAGTTTTTCTGCAATCGACTGTATATTTTAGCATCATTTGCTTTTCTACAGGTGCAAGAAAACAGAGAGCAGGCAAGTTCTTCACATCAGCGCCGTGATCCTCCATTGCCACCAAGCTCAAAACGTCATAAGGTAAATGCCCCTTTATCTAACCATCAAAGAGCATAGAGAAGCCCCTAAAAGCATTCAAAGTAAAATTAAAAGGAAAAAAAAAGAAGAGAAAGAAGTAGATGGAAGGAAGAGAGGTGGTAGGGAGAGAGCAAGAAAAGGATAATACTTGTATTGTTCTGGATTGGACTAGGATTTTATTGTTTGTTGGAATCATCATATATAACAGACTAGATTATCATCTTGTTGATGGCTTACTCACATTACGCTGAAATAGGAAATTCTGGTATTCCAAAAGAGTCGGGGCTTTCAATCAGTCAACTGTGGAAGATTGATCTAAGTGATATGACATAGGAAAGCTTTCTTTCAGGTTAATGTCCTCACCAGATTGTTTTCAGTGATATAAAAACAACTAATTTAGTTACTTCTACATTAGAATTCTAGAAGAATTTAAAAAGATGTTGAACTAATAAAAGACTCCACAACGATAAAATGGGAAGGTGGTTACCTGAAATGGATCCATTGGAATAGCCATTCTAAAGTAGAATCCAAAAATATTGTTAGGATAAACTAGATCGGATGATCTTAGTCAACTTTACTGTTATTGTATTCTTATTAAAGCGGTTATCCTATTAACTTCTTGGACATTCCAGCTCACAGTATGAGCAACATCTTTGGGTTTGACGAATTTCTATGTAATACTGATTTCCAACTGCTGCTGTCTTTTATCAGGCTTTATCAGATTTGGATGTCAACCAGTCTTGAATATAATATATGTTTTATGGTGCAGGGGGAGTGATATCTAGATTCCCTGGTTTCAGCCAGCGAATGTATTGCGGCTTTGTGGTTGTATCTCTGCTTTATGGTGCAGCGGGACTGATTTCAAGATTGCTGGTTTCGGCCAATGCTTCGAGGTTCTGTTTGTAAACAAATTGAAACGTTGTTTTGGCAGTGTACAATATTGAATGACTCGGAACTTCTTTCATTTCATGATGTAAATCGAGATAGCAAAAGGAAATGCAGCTAATATTGAGCTAAGACGAAATAGATTAGAAGGAACAAGGGCAATTCTCATTCACGATCCTTCCAAATGGAGCTGCTCCATTGTTCATACGTAAATAAGAGGACCGGAAATGGAAAATTAAGATCTTAGGCCAAAAATGAAAATAACTAAACAAGTACTCATTTGCATAACGAACACAAGAATATAGGTAAGAAACAACTTATTTTTCTAGAAAATGTTTTTCCTCCTTCACATCGAACACCCTAAAAAAAGTATTTTTTGGGGTAAAAAATTATTTTCTAAAATATTTTAATCTTTAGTTAAACACTAAAATTTATTTTTTGAAAAATATTTTTTCATTCACCAAACAAATACTAGAAAACATTTGTTGGAAAATATTTTTCACTCACCAACCAAACATAAGAAAACGAGAAAACGAGCAAGAAATTAACTTGTTTTTTAAAAAAAAACATTTTCTAGAATAATATTTTTCATGGAAAACATTTTCCTTCATACCAAACACATCGTAAATAAAGATTGTTTTAAAAGAAAATCGAGGCAAATGACCTGTAAATTTAATCAAATAAATATAATAGTACATGTATTACAAATACCAGAAGAGTACCTAATCTACACAACCACGTTTTCTAATTTTTAAAATATTTTTATCATTAATACTCTTATCATTTCTTGGGAAACACTATTCGGAACTTGTATTTGCCGTTGTTCGTTCATGGCTTTCATGCCATCATTATTATTACATCCAAGTACTTCATCCATTTTGTCTTCGACTTGAGATGATAATTTTGGCAACCCATTATTCCGTCGTTCGATATTGATCCATTTTGAACAATACTAATATTTTTAAACGATCTTTTTGCTGATGAATACCTATCTTCTCCGATAATAAATTTCACCACATTAAAAGCTTGCTTCAAAGGTACTGAAGATCTTTGAATAACTAGTACATTTCGAACCACCGTTGCAAGTCTTGGAATTTTTTCTCCACAGTTCCTCTACCACACTAAACATTGAGGTTCTCCATGTTCATCTCTGATATTTTCTCGTGCTTGATTTATATATTCATCAAGTCATAATGGTTATTCAAAACTCAGATAATCATCCATCATATCATCAAAATCATCTCTTCCAAACCTATGAGTTGAAGGTCAAATAGGTGGAACATTTATTTCCATGCTCTATAAAAATCATGCAAGTTTCTAGCTTAGTTACTATGCTACTCTTACAAGTTTCAACACATGGAGATTCATCAGTTTTAATGTCTAAATTTGCATAAATCTTTTCAACCATTTTTCAAACATCTAGTTCTTTGTAATACCGATTGAATAAAGTTGCAATCAAATAAATTTGAGGAATAGGAACATAATATTTTTTGAATTTTGTAATCATAAACTCAATTGACTCTCTAATTTTTTTTTTTCCATATTTGACAAATTCAGATGAAATAACACAAATATTTACTAAAATTGAAGAAATAGTTATATAATACTGACTAGATACTGTATTTATAGCCTGATAAACAATTCTCAAAAAATCTATAAGTTCCTTTGCTTCTCCTCAATCATCATCACAAAGTCTTAAATTCGCATTCGAATTATGAGCATTAAAAACTAATTGTATCGGCATGTAATAATCATAAGCAACTGCAAGCATCCAAATAAAGAATCTCATCTAGTAGACACTTCTTTTGAAACTTTTCTAAATGGAATTTCACATTCTCCACAATGATTTTCAAACTAAGCTAGTTCTAAAAATTCAACCACAAGCAATTCAATTTTTTTGACAAGCATCTTCAACTATTGAAATACCATCTTTTAACCAAATTATGACTATGTGCAACACACTTAATATGAAAAACATCATTAAGGTATCAAAAAATTAATAACTTTTAAATTATTAGAAGCATTATCTGAGCCATTACTTTATGACAAAGTTTAAAATATGCTAAAATACCTTCTATTGTAGTAGCTATATAAGAATCAATTTTACTCTCTTCAAAATATTTATAGATAATATTTCTTTTTTGCATAACCCAATCATTATCAATTCAATGAGTGATAACAGTAAAATAATCATTAATATTAACACTACGACTAATATCAGAAGTCATAGATACTCTACCATCAAAATATACAAATAAATAATGAAGATAATGACGATGTTCAGTTTGATATTTAAAAATAGCACTTTTAATTATATTTCTTGTAAGCCTTTAAAAGAAGAATTATACACCTGAATATAATAGCTAAAATCAAAATATGAAGAAAAATCATAAGGCAAACCACAAACACTAATCATTTTAGATAATTCTTCACGATTTCTTTCATTACTATACGTGCAGTGTGTGCTTGGGCCATTCGAGTTAGACATATTTAATTGACTCTGAACCACGTTAGAACCTCCTACAGATCTTTCAAGACAGGGAGTACCATTTTCCTATCCTTACCGATAGCTTTCAGATGAACAAAATCTTTATGACACGATCTCAAATGCTTAGTTAGCAACCCTGTTTCACTTTTTGAACCCCCAATCAAATGTTTAAAACTCTCTTACATGTTAGGCAAATAACAATAGTTTCTTTTTCATAATTTGTTCCATAAATAGCCAAACTAATTTTTTTAGGACGCTCAGCGTTTATGGACCCTAGTAACGTAGGTAAAGGGGAAAGATCATGTTGTTGCGATAATTTCATAGTCGGACTAATCAGGATAAGGGTATCATCTAACTCTTATTCTCTAATCGGGAGAGAGGTATCATCTTAACTCTTGTTCTTCTACTTCTTTTTCATCCTCTAAGTCTTTCTCAAATTTATCATAACACCTATTTAAGGTCTAATGGTCTAATTCAACACCTGAATTAATATAAGAACATGGCGATGTGAAAAAAAAGTTTCATCAGTATTAGTAAAATCATCAAAACTAATTCTAACTCTAGGAGGCAATAATTTAAAACTACCCCCACCCCCTATTAGTAGTAGGACCTAATATTTATTTAAAGAAATGTTTAAAAACCTTTCTAAGAACTTGTAGTGATTCTCTAGGTCATTTTCTCAATTTATGCATATTTTTGATGTTTCAAGCCTTTCCAAAACTGCTACAGGTCATTTATGACTTGTCAGAACTGTTGGTTTGGTGATCGAGCAGTTTAATTGGGTTTTAGGTTTATTTCCCTATTTTGAGGCTTTCACTGTTAAGAAATTGATCTTGGACCAAAAATCCTAGTAACGAACTTCAAATGAGAATTCCAATAGTGCCGTCCGCTTTGAAACGTTGATTTTAGGCTTAGGAGGACCCTTGGTTCATATCTCAAGACTTTTAGACTCATTTTGGACTATTATGTGGATTATAAGAAAAATGAAACTATAGGTGTTGTCCCTACATTTAGTCAAAATGATATCATATGAAAGTTTTGATGGTTTTATTGAGTTTGGAATATCAAATTTGTTATGGTAGCATAGTTTATTTGCATGCATAGGGTTCTAACAAATTCCAAGCACCCAATCGTAGACTATTTGGACTTAGCTAAAATTTACTGCATGATATCTAGTTTGACCATTTTAGCGGCAATCGCTTTAGCGATCCTGAGCTGCTTTAGTAGCCTTGTCCATTTGTATTAGGTGCTCTTAAGCGGAGGACCGCTTAAGAAAACATTGGTTTAGCGTCCAGAAGACCGCTTTAGCGGTGCCCACATTCCATTGCCTGACTGCTTTAGTAGACTTGTGATGCTAGCGGACAAGTGACCTCTTTAGCGGTACTCGAGGATTGTTAAATCCCATCTTTACCTAAAATTTCCATTAATTTCTTATCCAATTTTCACCTTTTAAGAGCTTTTGAGTATGGAAAGAGTGGGGAATCATCCATTGAAGCTAAAGTAAGTTAGCCTGACACTCCTTGGTCCTTTTCCATTATTTATCCGCCAATTTTCATCCCATTTAATTGTAAATTCTTAAAAATTAGGTATTTAGATCCTTAATAATAGGGGTTTATTGGCCCCCAATTTATGCACCATTTGTACTCAACTTTTGAGCACACATTTCTTGTCTTTAAAGGGATCTCCTGATGATTTAATTTTGAATTTTATTTCCAAGCCTCGTGGGTTTGTTCTCGACCAGAATTTTGACCCAACCATTTATATAGAAATATGAATCTCATTTGCTCCTATTAACGTGTAGAATATTATTTTGATAGCGTGACATCATATTAAGATCATGGAGCAAATATGAGCGATTTACGGATGACTCAAGACTTGCGGTTCGACATCGAGGTAGGCTTCGGTCTACTTTTCTTCGTAAGATGATGTGTATTGTAGATTGCATGTTAGGTGGGTATGATAGGCCATATTTATGACTAAAATATCCTGACTTAGCCTAAATTAAGGAGTTTGGGGACAGAAGGGTGAACCGATCCTTAAGATGAAATACTTGTTATAGCGATAGAAGCTTATCACCCTAGATTATAAGAATATTAACTATAGTTGATGCCAACTATTGCTTAGTAGAAGGTTTACTATTTGACTTGGTGGATTGGATCATAGTTTTCCTAGATTATAGTATTGTCCCGACCTGATTTCTCAGGTCATGATGACGCCTATCATAATTCACCAGTAGGAAAGCCAACCCATATTTTGGAATGACTGGTAACAGACTACTCAATAATATAAGGAAAATGATACGGAATAAATGATATAAAGATCAATATGTAATAGAATCCCAAAACCTAGTGGTATCAGTACAAGATCTTCAAAATATAATAAAAGTACACAAGTGAAACAACAATGAAATTACACTAATACAACTTATCTTTGAATACAACATGGAGACTATTATAATACATATGAGAGAGATAAGTAATACTTCGAATGTCAGGAGCTCACTCTAAGTCTCTGAACAATGGCTGCTTCGCACAATGCACATATCAACAGAAATAACCCATACTATGATCTGCAGGCTGCAAAAGTGTAGTATGAGTACCAAATGAATGGTACTCAGTAGGAAAATACCAACTGAGCTCCAAGGATAAAGAAGGTATAAACAACATATAAATAAAATAAAAACTACATCGAAGAGTCTGGAAATAATATAACAAGTCAATGAGAATAATAAGGTACATCTATCATGTTCAATTCCAAGAGTCTAACACAACAAGACTAAGAAAGTATCAAGGTGAACAAATCCTATTCCATGTATGTTCAATATACGTCTATACTACACCGTATATCCCAGGTCAATATACGAATAACGAGCGAAATAAAAATATATAGTAATATACAAGACGAAGAAACAACTATACAATATGAACAACAAAGGAAGGGCTGTACTGTAGTATCATAGCTTCATATATATATGTATGTATATATATACATCCATCTAAGCATGAGATCGTCTTAAAGCATATTCAAGATCAACATATCTTCATTCTAAGACCTCAATATAATAGTATCTGGATCTAAGGCTATCATGCGCAGGGTTTATAATCCATATGACTACACATGATATAATGGTTCATAACAATGCAATCATAAGATAAAAGATACCTCAAACCTCAAATACCAAATCAATGGCCAATCTGTCATAAGCTAGCCATAATAATGATAATAACAATGATAATAACAATATCAATAACAACGCGAATAATAGGCTACACTAAACAACCATATACAAAATTGAGTCTATGCGTACCCCACCACCCCAGACTTGGAAGGTTCAATCAACATACAACAACATAAGGCATATTCTTCACTCATGTTTATGAAACCGTCCCATACCGGTTGATAGACATAGGTGCATACTGATGGGCGATGTGCATGTAGGAATGAATGCAAGATACACAATCAATATCATAACTCCCCATAACTGTCATCATCATGACCATCATCATCGTAATCAATCTATGGCCTTGTCGGGTATCAATATATCATCAAAGTATCCTTCGACCTTATCAGGTATCAATATATCATCACAGTATCCCCCGACCTCGACGGGTATCAATGTTATCTCAATTTATCCTCCGTCCGTTCTGAGTATCAATATATCATCACAATTAATATTATGGAATAACATCAACTAATATACCCAGAAACATAAACATATCACCACAAAGTATCTATCTAGACAATACTTCTCAACTATCGTTATTAGCTAACCAACACTATTTATGATGAAACCACTGGTTCGCTAGTCATCATATGACCTTTAGTTATTTGTTAAAACATTATCCTTATTCAAGGGATATCAACTAACCATTATTTATTATATAGCCGACATATAACATCTAGCCAAGGTTTATCACTAGACCATAATCGCCATTTATCCACTATCCCATATTATCAACTAATAATCAAATAACCGTTAAATCATTATTAGACAACACAAAACCACTTATCATCTAACCATCTTTTATTAACTGACATCATTCCTTAAATAACCCTCGTTAACTAACTAATCCTCGTATAACTATTTGTTAATAAACCATTTAGCAACTATTAATTATTATTAACTAGTCACCTCTTATTACCAACATCACTTATTATCTAGCCTCGTTAATACACAACTCCTAATTTAACAACCAATTGACATTATAAACTTAGGCATAAATATTACTAATCTTCGCTTAAGATAAACCCAACATCATCATTATCCACATATCAACCATCTCTAACTACCATATTTATACTAAGAAAGATTCATTAACTAATACATTAGATTCTTGGCCATCAAGTACTATAGTCACCTAATAGACAACTAGCTACCACATAACTTAACCCTTAAGTAAGGAGAAAAATTATAAGATCGTATTTCAGCTAGAATCACGCAATTACGGATATAATAATCATGAACGTACCACATCTATGCATGCCATCACTAGATATAAAATAGTGGAATAGTAAGCATCATAGCGCATCTTCCTCTGTTCCGATACCGAAGAGATGTGTATACAACATATATATATATATATGTGTGTATTCATAAACTGTAATCACATTATTTATAATGATAAATATTTCTCGAATTACATTCAATATCATAACATGATCCTCGGCCCATAATATGCTCGGAATAATCACAACATAATGATCACGACCTTCATCCCATATACGTACCCAAAACTCATATCAAGAACCATATATATAAAGTATCTCAAGTTTATAATACATAACATGTCCAACATCATCTCACATATATGAGGCATCTCACACATAGGAGGCAAAATATTAATAAATAAATAATCATCTCTTATCTAGGAGGCATAATATCAACAAGTACATAGTCATCTCTCATATAAGAGGCATCTTACATCTAGGAGGCATAATATCAACAAGTACATCGTCATCTCTCATATATGAGGTATCTCACATCTAGGAGGCATAATATCTACAAGTACATAATTATCTCTCATATATGAGGCATCTCACATCTAGGAGGGATAATATCTACAAGTATATAGTCATCTCTCATCTAGGAGGCATAATATTAATAGACATGTAATCATCTCTCACATGGGATATCTTATATCAGTAGGTCATACATCATGACTATAGGGAATATCACCTCTCTAGGGAAATAGTCATATCTAAGAGGAATATAGTCTCTACAGGCCCAACAATTATAACCAAAAGGGAGATAACATCTCTATAGGCACAACAACCATATCTAAGAGGAAATAGCATCTCTATAGGCCAATATAATATCTAAGAGGAAATAACATCTCTTTAGTCCAATAATCACGTCTAAAAGGAAAGTAGCATATCTATAGACCAAATATCAAGTCGAAGATGAAGTAGCATCTCTATAGGCCAGGCATAAAGTCTAAGAGGAATTAACATCACTATAGGCCAAATATCAAGTCTAAGAGAAAATAGCATCTCTATAGGCCAAATAACGTATCTAGGAGGAATATCATCTCTAAATGCCAATATCACTTCCACAAGGAGTATCATTGCCATAGCTCAAATCCAAAATACGGGGAACATCAATACAAGCTACCAAGTCATGAAGTAACCTTACACTAAGGTTTACTAGCCCCATCTATGTCTAACATCCACTACTAAGTCCACAAGGCTAACACGAGTCTAGGCCTAAGTGGGCCAAATGATCCCACTTCTAAACCTTAATTTCCATAATTAGGCACACCATGCACCAAACTAAGCTAAGGTATCTAGTACTACTTCTATATGTCAAGTAAGCCATATTCAATCTTAGGATAGGAGCTTCAACTTGAAACAAGGGTACTCAAGTCTACTCTACCCAAGTTAAGGTTTCAAGACTACCACACTAGTCCAACAAGGTTAAATCCACCACTCATGCTTCAAATACTACAACTACAACCAAAACATAGCAGTACATTATAACCATGCTACAACTAATCTAAACTAGATGAGGAAGGCACTAGGATTCAAAAGGCTTATAAACATATCATCTTACGGGTTAAAAACCCTCATCTAATTACCAAAGAATTAACAATCAAGGCTAAGTTACTCTATGCATAATCAAGCATAACGTATAAATTAACATACAATACATATCACATATCATCTATGAATATGAGTAGACAGAGGCCTACCTCAAAGTTGAACCGCTAAACTTCACATCATGCACCATATGCTCCTCTTCATTTCACAATCCCCCAAATGCCATCACACTAACAAAACCATGATATACTCATCAATACGAGTCTAATGATACCCACATTGCACCATTGTGCTTTGAGTCCCAAAAATAACACCAAAACCCTCAAGTGGGCCCCATATATAAAAAAATGAGTTTTCGAGACCAGCCCACTCATCAAATACTATTAAGGAGTTATACCCCTTAAGAAATTAGTTCAAATCACCCATATTTGGGGCTAAAATCAAGCCTCAATCCATTTGGGGTTTTTGGCCAATAAATCAATAATTCAACACTAAAATTAAAGGATTCATACCTGAGGTTCGACGTTAATCATGATAATGCAAGTAATCCAAGATCCCAATTAACTCCTAGGACTCCCTCTAAGGCCTACACTTTCTATTAGGGTTTTGGGACTCAAGACAATGAGGCAAATGGCTAATTCTTAGCCAAAATAGCTGTAATGCCCCGAGTTTGTACCCCGAATGCTATATGGTGCTTACGACCCCAAAGAACCACAAGCTATCCCATGACTGATATCTACTATGAGCACTGAATAATACAATGTAATAAATACAGAAAAATAGGCTGAAATGCCATAAGGTTGAATAATTTGAATACTGATGAAAGATAACATCTATAATAATAATCTGTAAAATTGAATACTATCTGAAAGTCTAGTCTGAAAGCCTCTAACTGAGCTGTCTAAAAAGTAGAGTTTATGGGATAAGCCCCCAACTAACTCCAACTAATAAAATACTGAAGCTACTGTAATACTGAAATAAAAACATATCCTCGATAGATGAGGACTCACTACTAAATCTGCTATAGCTGAATGGATCCGTCTAAGCGCGGTCGAGAACCTGAGCATTCGAACCTATGATATGAGACATCATAGCGTAAAGAAAGAGTATGCGTCAGTACTTGAAATGTACTAGTATGCTAGATGAGGTAAGGATGAATGCAAGGGTTCATATGCATAAACGGTAACTGACTGATGATATAGAATAACTGAATATAAGAATGCATGGATAACTGATACTATTGAAATCACTAGGTCTGCAATACTGTAGAAATACATAGATATATACTATATCTGAGATTTTCTAAAGCTGAGTACTAATTTATGATAACTGAGTAACTGATATCTGAAGTTACTAATAACTGAATTCTTGATACTGATTGACTGTGTCTGACAGTTCTGATTCTATAAAACTGAACTGAGTTCTAAACTGAAGGCTAAAATCAAAACTATAGGAGGTAATCATCTAGCCGACATGCCCCAAATCTGAGATGATAGGGGTCGAATCTATAACCCCAATTAGAAGGGTGCTAGCACCGTACAATGAGTACTAACAATGGCTGTGGAGTCAGTCCTAACTAATGGGTGACCCCTGAGATCAGTCCTAAACTAGTGGGTGATCCCTGAGTATGTCAGTCCTATCTAATGGGTGACATCTCATGACCTACGCTGGATACGTAGTTCTGGAACTTAGGGATTACTTATAGGAACTCAGTCCTAACTAACGGGTGAGACCCCATCCCTTGGCTCGCTCGATGCTGAATCCTACTCCTAACTGAAAGACACTGAACTGGTATACTTAACTGGACTGGATTGTACAGAGTTTACTAAGTTTTTTTGAGTTCTGTAACTAACTGTGTTCTACTGAGTTCTGTAACTGACTGATAGTACTACTAGTTATGACATGACTGATACTATTCTATAACTGACATTGGCTCTAGGTAAACAACTAAATTATTGGGTATTAAATACCCTAGGACTCGGTAGCATGAAAAGTAAGGCAAAGCATAATTTTGAATAACATAACAATGTTCACTTGGTCATAATTCATTCTTAGAGACGTTTCATCTAGCACTTGTAATGCATTAACTTGTACATGAATGGGGAATACATGTTAGCATGCTTATAATGGCATGATTTCATTCTCATAGATAATTTATCAAACACATGGGAAGCATACTTGTTTTACTAAATCATAAACACATAGGGTAAACATAGTTATAACAGTCAACTTGCAAATTGAAGGGTTTATCATGAAAATTATGTAAATCAACACATACTAGGATCAATTCTTGAAACTTGTAATTTAACTCATGGATTAAAACCCAAAAATAACATGAACATGAATTCAATTCAAGTCAATCATGGAAATTCATAAATACACAATCTTTATATTTTGTAAAAGGATTCTTGGACTTCATGGGTGAAAGGAACCCATGATTGAACACCTAACATACCTTAGAAGATTCTTTCTTGAAGGTTCTTGGAGGAATTCTTAGGCTTGTTCTTGATTCCTTGATTTCTTGAACTAGGCTTTTTGCCTCTTTGAGAGAGAATATTTTATTTTTGAGAGAAAGTGAGGAAATAATGAGGCAATAGGTTATTTTGGGGTTTAATTTCGTGTTTAGACTTATTAGGGCCGTGGAAAAATACCAAACTACCCTTGGGAATAAAGTAAAATTTGTCACTGAAAAACTCGATTTTGGGCCCTGGCGCGATGCGGCGCTATCGCACCGTGTCACTGGAAACTGATAATCATGAATGTGGCTGGTGGTGCGATATGGTGGTATCGCATTGCCACCTTGGATGCGACCTGGAAGTTCACCGCGATGCGATGGGATCACGTTGGTACATTAGAAATTGACAATTGGGAACTGGGTACATGGCGCGACGCGCCAATATCGCGGAACAACACTGGAAACGGACAGTTGCCATTTTGCTGGCCCCGCCGACGCATTGATGGCCACAATGGCACCCTGTTTTACAAAAATGGCCATAACTTTTCGCCCGGGTATCGGATTTGGGCAAATTTTATATCGTTGGAAAGCTAGCTCAATTTCCTACGCAATGGCAGGCTCTAAAATGAAAAATACTGAGTAATTCAAAATTTTATATCGGATAACTCATGGAATGAGAGTTAATTTAAGCTAGAGAAATATGGGGTATTACAATAGCTATTTAAAGGACCCTTCCTAGGCCCTCAGGAAGGGCTATCGTGGACATGCGTGTGTCCCAATCGTACCCTAGGACCTCCGCGATCTCGGTATCTGACTACACTTGATGACGAATGAAACTTGGAATTTGATTCAAATTTTGGCCATGGCCTCGGGATGCATCTGGAATCTAATTTTCATAAACAAGATATGTAACAACAATAAATTTGATGTTTCGGACACGTTGGCAAAGTTAGATTTTTAATTCGAGGTCATTTCACTAAAGTTTTTGTCCGATGTCTATTAGAAACCAGCGAAGACTTCTATATATTTAATTGGTTCTAAAAAACCAAATGAATTTCCTGATGACCGAATCGTCGATCCCAACAAGTCGTAAATGACTTGGGGCAGCTATGGAGAAACTCAAATGAAGGGAATAAGCGTAAATCTAGAAAATGACTTGAAGTGTCATTACAATATCCACTACTAAAAGAACTTTTGTCCCCGAAAGTCAACGAATAGAAAGAATCTCAAAAGCTTGAAGGGATGAAGTACTGGGGCCGCATGCTCCAAGCATGACTTCCCGATAACCTTAGCGGAGAGAAAAATGCTTCTAAGAGATTTTGCCACTGGCATCCCTTTTCCAACCAGAACTCTCGTTCCACTTCCAAATAACCAAAACTTAACTTAACCGCTCACTGGCCAAAAACTGAACCAAGAAGGCTGATACACACACATTTGAACCATATCACGCTGATACTATCCTTATATCCGTATAACTCAACAATCTCATCAGAGCTAAAAACAATCCAAGTCATGAATCATGCCACAAATCCTAGTCCAAATAGACACTCTATTTACTATTTTGCACATGCTATCTACTCCAAGCCAGGAGGAAAATTGCTTGAGTCTCGCCCACGCCGTCTCATCACAGAAGACTCAAAGGGATGGAGCTGATCTGCTGAAAGTCCATACGATAAATAGGAGAATAAGCTCTTAAGGCGCTATCTGAGCACACCAATAGAGATAATCAAGGAACGTAATCCATTCCAATGCTTCAACCAGACCGGATAACAATCAAATAAAAATTCCAACGTCCAAGGTATAACTACTAATCAATGAATATTCTGCTCCGGAATGTCTCATCCACCGGGAATAAGGTATTACTAAATCCAAATCAAGTATATTACTCCTATTTAGTAAATCATCTAAAATTCCCCAAGAAAACTGAAAACTCTAAGTCAATAATGAAGTATCCAATATGGGGCTCATGGTCTATCACATGAACACTTATCAACTATAATTCGAACAACGTCAAGAAGACCGAATAGGTAGCCCTGGAGTAGGCTAAACCAACCTATAAATGAAACCTGAACAAAGACAAGCCTAAAACAAAAGCTGCACGCAAGCTCTACAACACCAGGCTGAAGTTTCAATACCAAGGCGGAATCGCTCAGTCTCAAATATCTAAACTAAAACTAAAAATGGGTAGGCATTAATGCTTCAAATCTATTATACTTCCAAATCGCCATTCCAAGTTGTCAAATACAAAATTGAGCCAATGAGGCTATATCAATGCCACTATCTTAAATCAACTCTAGTATCCAAACCTGACATACCAGAGATAAATCATACCAAGCCACAGTCGAGCTATATTTGAAGAGCAAAATCACCATAGGGATAATCACTGACTGATAACACACGCAACCAACTCTTTATCAGCTAGAGGGTATTATATACATCCACAAAACAAAAATCCTGCCAAAGGATGAATCACTGGTTCAAAATGCAAATAACTCACTCCATAATCACTAGAGGGTCATGAACTATCCAAACATATTAAAAAACTCCCCAAGGATGAAAACTATACTAGTATTAGAAAAAAATCTAGCAATTCGGAGAAATAAAACTTAAGACGGAAACTAACCAATCCAATACTTCATCTCGGCCTGAATTAGCCATAGGTACAAGTCACCAAGGAGAAACACTCCACTAAGCCTCATTAGGCCGAACAAATTCTAAAATGGGGATTTCTCAAATCCACCCCATGATCTCATCATCGAAGGAGAAAAATACCAATCTTAAAAGCAAGGTCAAATTCAAAACCACTACCAGAAAATCAACAAATTGAGATAAGCAACTTCTAATTTGCCAACTCAAGAAGTGATCACAAAAATGGCTATATGCCTCTCACTCTCTAACTCCACTTAAGGCAAAATCATTTCATAGGAAATGAGCATCCAGTCTCCATATCAATGACAAGGAAAGCCCATCACAATTGAATGAACCCAACAATCTAAGAGATAAATCCATGACATCTTAACATCAATATTAAAATGGCTATAGGACAAAGAAAGTAGCCACAAACAAAGAACGGACCTCAAACTGGTCAATCTCACAAATGGGTTATATAAAAAAGGATAGTCAAAACTAAAGCCCTCGCAACCCAGGAGGCAAGTCTAAGGGTCTCAAACTTAATAATAGGCAATATAACTAAATTGTCAACTCTAGGGTCATAACAGAGCCACATAATGTCAACCTACCTTTTGATATCATAATACATCCCCAAATTAATCTAATACAGCAAACCAAAAGGGAATACAGTCAACCTCGCCGCGCTAGGCGAAAGAAATCTTCATGTCGGGCTATATTTACTCAAGCCACTGAATCACATCACAAAAAATAAAAGTTTAACTAGATAACACTAGTCTATACAACTACTCAGCAAGAATTAATTACATCAAGTAACAATATCAAGTGATAATATCAGATAATATCAAGTAATATCACTAACCTCACGCAGTGGTAGCAATAGCAGCAATAATATCAATATCTTCATACTGAATAGGTGGTACCAAAATAAACATTAATATCATGTACCACTCAAGGGCCACAACAAGGCTAATGTGCCAAGATAAATAGGACACAACCCAAACCGCACCCATAGGGGAACAACATCACTATAGATCTACTCCATCCACTACTAAAAGAAATAGACCACGGAGTAGTATTATAATCATGAATTTAATAACAATGCACATAATAATCAACATCGATCCATCAAGGCATATGATCATCAATGGGTATGAAAACCCTAATACACATAATAAGATATAAATGCGAGAAATAAAAATACACTAATCATGGTGACATTCGCAATCGCATGCCTGATGGGTATATAAAAGAAATTAATCTGAATGGGTCTAACTCTGACCAACCGACTAAATTATCAAATGAGGTTCCATACACACTACCTCTAACTGAATACGCCACAACATCACAAGGCTGATCTGAATGACTAAAAATCTTATAAGGGGACACTTTCTAGATAAGTAGCCGGTCTCTCTGCAATCGAAACAAATTTCTAAAGCACTAACATGGAGAGAATATAAATTAAGCCCAAATGGCTGGACAACTGACATTGAGAGAAATTCATACAATTTTGTCCACACTCCTAAAATCATGGCCTGTCTCAGGAACTCTAGGCTGGCTGGGAATATATGCTAATTCTAGCGGATCATCTATCTCATACCTGGGGCATTCTCAGAACCAGTGGCTCATCACGACACAATAAAATCAAAATCTTAAAATACTTTGAGATACTGCCCCTCTTAATCTAAAATGGTCGCCATGGACCAAATAACTATACCACACTCTACAAGTTTGATGGGGACTCTGCCCACTATGATCATTACGACTAATATGAAAACTACTCATAGTATGGAATACTGTCTGTATAAACATGATGGGCTGTAGGTGAAGATAAACTCTATCGAAAGAATCCTCACTCTCAAATAAAATACTAATAAAACTATATTGATTGCATGCCTCTTTCTTCCATTTCCATAAGTCTCAATACTTGTGCTCTCTATGTTCCTCTCATAATCAACACTTTGAGAGAAGGAAGATTTGGCTTCTATCAATCTCTTCGACGCCCAACAGAGTGATAATACTAACCCTCTAACATATCTATGCACCAAAAGCTGGTTAAAAATGGTATGGTATGGGAAAATGCCTGGACCATATGAGAGATCCAATATCGTACTCAAAAGTAGTAAGAAACCCTGATGAACACCAATAGAACCAACTCTGGTCTAAGAATCGCTCAATCAATCGAATGTCATCCATGACTAAGATAGATCTACAACATGACTCAAATTCCCAATACTGAACTTAAATAGATGAAGTAATCATAAGCTCAACTGGAGTTTAAGATGGGTCAAATCCTTTTGGCTGCCGCAGAAAATCTTTGCTATCCATCTCTGACTCTATAATCTGATGCTGCACTGAAACTCTAGGAACATATATTGAAGTCTCGTCTGTATCTGTCGACAAGGTCATATCATCCTTCGGGGATAGAATAGAGTCAAAGAATATGTTTGAGGTTCATAGGAATACAAAAACATGATAAGGAGTCAAGAAGTAAGTTTTCTAAAATGTCACTGTAGTCTCCCAAAGATAGGTTACAGATGTCTTCGCACTGATACGCAGGACTCTACTAACACCTTGCTCTAGTAATAACACACCAACGAAACCTAGGATCTAATACCATTTTGTTACGACTAGATTTCTCAAGTCATGATGGCTCCTACCATAACTCACCAGTAGGCAAGCCAACCCATAGTTTGGAATGACTGGTAATGGACTACTCAACAATATGGTAAAAAAGATATGAAATAAATGACATAGAGATCAAAATACATAGAATCCCAAAACCTGGTGGTATAAGTATAAGAGCTTCTAAATATAAGAAGATTACAAAAATGAAAAAAACATAATTACATTAATACAACTTATCCGGATACAAGATGGAGACTAGTCTAAATCATATGAGAGAGATAAGTAATACTCCAAACTTCAGGAGCTCACTTTAAATTTTCGAACCATGGCTGCTCTGTACGATGCATACACCAACGACAATAACCCGTACTATAATCTGTAGGCTACAGAAGTTTAATATGAGTACCAAACTAATGGTACGCAGTAGGCACTTCCAACTGAGCTCCAAAGATAAAAAAGATATATACAACATATAAATAGAATGGAAACTACCCCCAAGAATCCGAAAATCATATAAAAAGTCAATGAGAATAATAAGGGACAACTATCCTTTTTATGTCCAAGAGTCTAACACAATAAGACTAAGGAAGTATCAGGGTAAAAAAATCCTATTCCATCTACATTCAATATACGCCCATACTATACCGTATATCCCAGGTCAACATATGATAAAGAGCGAAACAAAAATATATAGTAATATACAAGATGAAAAAATGACTATACAATATGAACAACGAAGGAAGGGAAGTATTGTAGTATCATAGCTTTATATAGCTATATATATATATTCATCTAAGCATGAGGTCATCTCAAAGAATATTCTAGATCAACATATCCTCATTCTAAGACCTTATTATAATACTATCAGGATCTAAGGCTATCATTCTCAGGGTTTATAATCCACATGACTAGACATGATATAATCGTGCATAACAATGCAATCATCAGATAAAAGAGTCCAAAAACATACCTCAAATCTCGATACCAAATAAATGACCAATCTGTCATAAGCTAGCCATAATAATGATCATAACAATGATAATAACAATATTAATAACAACGCGAATAGCCGGCTACTCCGTATAACCATATACCTAATCGAGTTTATGCGCATACCCACCCCTCCAGACTCGGAAGGTTCAACCAACATACAACAACACAAGGCATATTCTTTACCCATGTTTATGCAGTTATCCCATACCAGCTGATAGACATAGGTGTATACTGATGATAAGCGATGCACATCCAAAAATGAATGCAAGATACATAATCAATATCACAACTCACCATAAGTGTCATCATCATTGCCATCATCATTATAATCAACCTCCGGCCTTGCCGATTATCAATATATCATTACAGTATCCTCCGGTCTTATTAGGTATCAATATATCATCAAAGTATCCTCCGACGTTGATGGGTATTAATATATTATCACAGTATACTCCGGCCTTATTGGGTATCAATGTAATCACAATAATATCTTTCGGCCTTGCTGAGTATCAATATATCATCACAATTAACATTATGAAATAACATAAAATAATATACTAAAAAAATAATCATATCACGACAAAGTACCTATCTAGACAATACTTCCCAACTACTCATTTTTAGCTAACTAATGCTATTTATAATGAAACCACTAGTTCGCTAGTCATCACATGACCTCTACTTATTTATCTAAACATTATCCTTATTCAAGGGATAACAACTAACCATTATTTATTAGATAGACGACATCTAACATCTAGCCAAGGTTTATCACTAGACCATAATCACTATTTATCCACTATTCTATATTTTCAACTAATTATCAAATAACTGCTAACCATTATTAGACAACACAAAACCACTTATCATTTAACCATATTTTATTAACTTATATCATTCCTTAACTAACCCTTGTTAACCAACTAATCCTTATATAACTATTTGTTAATCAACCATTTACCAACTATTCATCATTATTAACTAGTCACCTCTTATTACCAACATCACTTATTATCTAGCCTCGTTAATACAAAACTTTTCATCTAACAACCAATCAACATTATAAACTTAGGCATCGATATCACTAGTCTTCGCCTATGCTAAACCCGACATCATCATTAGCCATATATCAACCATCTCTGACTACCATATTTATACTATGTAAGATTCATTAACTAATATATTAGATTCCTGGCCATCAAGTACTATAGTCACCTAATATACAACTAGATACCACATAACTTAACCCTTAAGTAAGGAGAATAGTCATAAGATCGTACTTCAGCTAGAATCACATCAACTATTGATATACTAATCATGAATGTACCACATCTATGCATGCCATCATCTATTATCAATTAGAGGAATATTATACATTATACCACATCTTCCTCCATCCTAATACCGGAGAGATGTGTATACATCATATAAATATGCATATTCATAAAGTGTAGTCAAATAATTTATAATGTTAAACACTTCTTGATAGCCAATCAATATCATAACATGACCTTCGACCCATAATATGCCCAAAATAATCACAACATCAAAATCATGGCCTTCGGCCCATATACTTACCCAGAACTCGTATCAATAACCATGTATATAAACTATCTCAAGTTTATAAGGCGTAGCATGTCCAACATCATCTCACATATAGGAGGAAAAATATTAATAAATATATAATCATCTCTCATTTAGGAGGCGTCTCACATATGGAAGGCACATTATTAACAAGTACATAGTCATCTCTCATATAGGAGACATCTCATATTTAGGAGGCATAATATCAACAAGTACATAGTCATCTCTCATATAGGAGGCATCTCACATCTAGAAGGCAAAATATCTACAAGTACATAGTCATCTCTCATATAAGAGGCATCTCAAATCTAGGAGGCATAATATCTACAAGCACATGTCATCTCTTATATAGGAGGCATAATTTCAATAGCCATGTAATTATTTCTCACATGGGATTATCTTATATCAATAGGTCATACATCATGACTATGGGAAATATCACCTCTCTAAGGCAATAGTCATATCTAAGAGGAATATCATCTCTATACTCCCAACATTCATAATCAAAATAGAGATAACATCTCTATAGGCACAACAATCATATCTAAGAGGAAATATAATCTCTGCAGGCCAATAACATATCTAAGAGAAAATGACATCTCTTTAGGTGAATCATCCAGTCTAAGAGAAAAGTAGCATCTTTATAGGCCAAACATCAAGTCTAAGAAGAAGTAGCATCTCTATAGGCCAAGTATCAAGTCTAAGAGGAATTAACATCGCTATAGACCAAACATCAAGTCTAAGAGGATAAGAAAATACAAAAACAAAAATGACACAAAAATAAAAGAAACAATTGAAAATGAGACAATAAAATAAAAAAGATAGATTGACATAAGTCAATAATGAGAGGAAAACCAAAGGTATACTAAACCTTAGACCTTCCTATCAATTACCGATAACACTAACCTCTTATGAGGACACAAATAGAAATGGATTCCCGAGAACCCATATTTCTCACGAATTAATGAAACTCCCAACAAGTTTCCATATAAACACTCTCAAGTGTCAACTTAAATCATCATTCATCAACTATCTCCAAATAAAGGAAAACCTAGATATTTATAGGCAAAAGGCCTTTATTACAAAATGGTCCTAAAAGTGACCTTAAATATCAAGGGGCCCAAAAGTGACCCTAAATACCAACTACCCATATGTGGGTACAAACCCCCTTTCTTTGCTTTGTGGACCTCGTACTCTCCACGCTATCTTCCAAATACGTCATGACTCAATACTAAAAGGGAGGACATCATCAAATATAGCTAGTCCTATGCTCCAAGCTATCCTCTAATCTCGTATGTGCTTCCCTAGGATGATGAAGTCATGGATTCTAAGGTTTGGTCCTTGAAGCATAGATCCCAAAAGAGTAGAGCTCATTTGGCTCGTATCACTATAGGCCAAATAACGTAACTAGGAGGAATATCATCTCTAAAAGCCCAATATCACTTCCACAAGGAGTATCATAGCTATAACTCAAATCCATAATCCGGGGAGCATCAATACAAGCTACCAAGTTATGAAGTAGCCATATACTAAGGTTTACTAGCCCCATCTATGTCTAACATACGCAAATAAGCCCACAAGGCTAACACGAGTCTAGGCCTAAGTGGGCTAAATGATCCCACTTTTAAACCTCAATTTCCATAATTAGGCAAACCATGCCCAAAACTAGGCTAACGTATTTAGTCCCACTTATAGATGTCAAGTAAGCCACATTTAAGCTTAGGATAAGAGCTTCAACTAGAAACAAGGGTACTTAATTCTACTTTAACCAAGTTATGATTTAAAGACTACCACACTAGTCCAACAAGGTTAAATCCACAACTCATGCTTCAAATACTACAAGCACGACCCAAATATAGAATTACATCATAACCATGCTACAACTAATATAACCTAGAAGGGGAAGGTACTAGGATTCAAAAGGCTTATAAACATATCATCTTATTGGTGAAAAACCCTCATCTAATCCCTAAAGCATCAACAATCAAGGATAAGTTACTCTATGCATAATCAAGTATAACATCTAAATTCACACACAATACATAACACACATTATCTATGAAGAGTAGACAGAGGCCTACCTCAAAGTCGAACTGCAAAACTTCACATCATGCACCATATGCTCACCCTCACTTAAAAATCCCCCAAATTCCATCATACTAACAAAACCATGATCTACTCGTCAATACGAGTCTAATAATATCCATATTGCACCATTATTTTTCGGGTCCAAAAATGATACCAAAACCCCAAGTGGGTCCCACATATAGAAAAATGAGTTTCTGAGATCAACCCACACTTCAAATACCTTAAGAAAGTTATATCTCTTAAGAAATTGGTGAAAATCACCCATATTTGGGGCTAAAATCAAGCCTCAAGACATTTGGGGTTTTGGCCCAACAAATCAATAATTCAACACTATCATTAAAGGATTCATACCTTAGGATCAACGTTAATCATGATTGTGCAAGTAATCTAAGCTCCTAATCAAGTCCAAAGCCTCTTTCTAAGGCCTATACTCTTAATGAGGGTTTTGGGACTTAAGACAATGGGGAAAATGTCCAATTATCAACCAAAAAGCTATTTAAAGGACCCTTCCTAGGCCTTCAGGAAGGGCGATCACGGACATGCGCGTGCCGTGATCACGTGCCGTGATCGCGACTATTGTGAATGCACCTAAGGACCTTCATAGTCATGGTATCCAACTGCACTTGACGACTGCTGAAACTTGAAATTTGATTCCAAGTTTTGTCTAAGGCCTTGGGATGCATTCTGAATCTAATTTTCATAATAGAGATATGTAACCACACTAAATTTGATATTCCAGATGCGTTGGCAAAGTCGGATTTTTAATTTGAGGTTGTTTTACTAAAGTTTTTGCTAGATGGATATTTGGAACTAACAAAGACTTCTAAATAGAGAATTGGTTCTAAAAATCCAAACAAACTGCCCGGTGATCGAATCATCGATCCCAACAAGTCATAAATGACTTGGGGTAGCTATGGAGAAGCTCAAACAACGGGAATAAGTATAAATATAGAAAATGACTTAAAGGGTCATTTCAAGTATTATCCTTATACTGGTTATATACTGTGAGGACCTAGACTGTGGTTACGATACCAATGGGACTCCAACTGAGTATTCTATCCTTAAAAAGGGGCGTGATTCTAGTTATGGAAACTTAGGTGCCTTATGTTGTATTGTTTGGATAATTATTATGTCATGCATATTATTTTGTTTGTTCATGCTCATTTTATGGTATAATTCCAACCAAAACCATGGTTTTAATATCGTTTTATTAAAAAGAATTAATTTCCTCTTTTCATTTGTAAAATAGATTCTTTATTAATGGAGATCACACCACCTTAATTGCTGATTTATGAAATTTTGGAACTAAAAATGATGTTTTGAAAATTAGATCCTGATAGATTCTGGTCCATGCTCTATGTACTCTTTCACCACTAATATTTATTTTGATCATGAGAGATTTCGACCCTTTCTACTCTATTATGATGATTTAGTAACAAAGTTGATCCCAACTAATGAATTTATAGACTACACCCTTTTATACATAGTTCAAGTCCGTGCATTTATTATATGTACATCTCTCCGATACTGGGTGGTGAAGACTGATGATGATGATGATTGAAAATCCTGAATTGGAACAAAGTAAGTGTATACGAATATTCTCTAATCTCCTAGAGGCCCCTTAATCCATGAGCCATCATGCCTTAGAAAAGAGGTCATCGTAGGTCCTACCTTTATGAGTTGTTGAGCTGGAGGAGGTTATGCATATGGTACGTTATGACACTTGGATCAATTATGGTACTACGGGTTTACTTTGCATTCATGCATTTATATGCACTACCTATCACTAATATGTTGTTTGGTGCTTAGATCTATCAGTCTTATTAAGGGTTTCATAGGTATAAGCTGTGATTGCTGTTTGCTGAGTGTTGATTGAACCCTTGTGTTTTATGAGGCCCCGATTAGGTATTGTTTGTCCAAACTACCCGGTTACTTTATTGTTGTTATTATGGTTAGTTTATTGCGGGATAATTATGGATTGGTATTGAGGTTGGAGGTATGATTATAACACCTTTACTTTTTATGGTGAATTACATTATAAACAGTTTATTCATGGTTAGATATTTGACTATAGGCCCAAATCATGCTAGTATTAACTTTTTTACTTGGTTAGGATTTCCTGGAGAGATTAGGCTGGTTACCTTAGGTTGTTACCTTTGAGTTAGTTTAGTATACCTATATATATGTCTAGCTAGGGTATTACTGAATATCATTCACTATCCAAACCAGGGCCTGGCCATGGCGGGCATCCCAAGTTAGTCGAGGAATGGGGACCACCCCCTTTGCCTTACCATACAGAACACATACAAACACATGACAACGGATGAGTTCCAAATATATAATAAGATAGAGTAAATAGTGACTCAAAAGTCTATGAAGGTCAAAAACCAAAACTCATCCACAGTAATCCACAAAGCCTCTATACCTTAAAACAAACCTTCACAGGGACATGCCTCCGTCCGTGAAAATGATAATGTTAATGTGAAATCTTTAATTCTAGTTTATAAAAGGAAACCAATGGAATGATCAAGTCTTTTAGAGAATGAAATCTCACCACTTCACCACATATGACTGATGAATCGAGCCGATTAACCTAACACAATATAAGAAAAGTAGGATTGCCTTCAGACCCTGGATCGCATGGGTATACAACGTTTGGTGATGATTAGTGGGTTGAGCACTAGCATGAAACTCAGGGGTAAGGATAAAGTAATGAAAATTCTAAATCCAGTTCAACTCAATATACATGTTCATATACATCTATGCATACATATATACTTATATAAAATGCCAGGATAGGGAACAAGGTTTACATGTATTTTTAAAATCTTAACCTGGGTTGTGTAGCTTAACCATCATATATCAGCACCCATGGGCTATATGGGCCTCGAATCTCACCCCCTGGTCAGGAACGAGTGCGTGTAGCTGCACAAACCAGAGAATAATCTTACATATATGCACTGGGAACTCGAACTTCCCAATCATATACTAAGGTGACTTAAGCACCCGACCATGTAATGTATATTGGGGGACTCGAATCTCCCAGTCATAAGGTGGAATTGAACCACCCGGTCATAAGAAAAGGGGACTTGAACCCTAGGACGTTTATACCCTCGCACCGGTAAATGCAGTTTTTAGTATTGGTCCCTCGGTACTGCCACTTTTATGACCCAACTACACAATCCTCTTTTAAGCCCCATTAAAACATTTATCACACATTCTCATTCATTGAACCATAATACACAGTTAGGCTTACATTGTTGGTATCGTCATACCAACTACACTTGCATGGTAACATCAACATGTAATTTGAATTCTATTAACTTGGGAGAACAACTCTCTTTGTTTATTAATACAAAGTGGGGGAACACCGACTTTCTTTGTTCATTAAATCAAACCATCATGTTTCAAATAACCTCTTTATATCATGCAATTTTTTCGAAAATAGTTTAATTCAATTTTACTGATACTCAAAACCATTTCCACAAAATTAGGTTGGGGTTATTACCAATTCAATTGTCAATATTCACAAAATTTGGAGAAATCACAATCCCCTAGTTTATAAACCATACCCATGCATCAAATTGATTTTCACACCACCATTTTAAACATAAACAAAGCATAAGTAAACATGAAACATCACATAAACAACAATCATTCAAAACCCTCAACACATGTCCCAAAATCAACATCAAAATCACAAGGAGACCTATTTAAAACACATGGTTTCACAACGTAATAGTTGGGGAAGAGTGACATGCTTGAAGGATTATAAATTATGAAGAATAAACCTTGAATTGACCCTAGATGCTTAACCTTAAATAAACCCTAGCTTGCTTTGCTAGAGAGAATTTGAGGGAGTAAAGGTTTTTTATTTATTTTTTAAAGTGTTAAAATAATGCCCAAAGATGTTTTATGGACATGGGGTCTAATTGGGTAAAGAGGGAAATGTAAAAAGTGCACTAAAATAAAAGACTAAAACTTTATTGCCCAGTCACTATGGGTGACCTTACAACTCTTAGGGTCACCTTACGACTTGTGATCCTTAGTCGTACGCTTGATAGTGTCCAGGTCCATCAACACTAGTCTAGTTACGGATGGACCATACGACTCAAAAGAGTCCATATGACTCGTTATGTTCTAGTCATACTCAAGATAGAACACCTTGGGCATTATATTGTTTCGGCTACGAAAAGGGGATTTATGACTCGTAATAAGTATTTATGACTCGTTATCTTAGGTCGTCACCACGACAACAACTCAAGAAAAACTCACTAGACACCCTATGATTTGGGTCCTTTGACCCGTTAAGACCCCCTAAGACTCGTAGGGTGAGTCACGGTCAGGCAGTGAGTTCAAAAACTCAAAATTTTCAGTGGAAAACACCTAGGGTGTCACATTATCCCCCCTTAGGATCATTCATCATCGAATGATGGTTCAAGGCATCCATTAACACGATTTAATGCAAAAATGCACCCACGCTTACCTTTAACAAAGATTGACACCAAAGATGTCGACGAAATCACAATTTCCTTTAACAAAGTCAAGAAACAAAGATGGTAAATTTATCACATACCTTATGCACGAGCATTCATAACAGGGAACACAAATGGGTATTTGGACCTCACGTCCTCTCCAATTTCCCAAGAAGTTTCCTCTACACCAAATAAAGCATATAGTAACCCATAGATATGACTATATATTCCTTTCATGTTAAAATCTGACTCGGAGTTAAAGGGGATAGCGTAAGCTATGGGACCCTATACTTTATGCTCCTCCAATAATACTACCCCAAATTTTATTACTATCACAAAGGTGTCACCATATATACCTTTCTTAACTATTTCCCATAACGAAAGTTTATCTTATTCTTCCATTTTCATCTATGGACTTAGCTCGAGTAGCCACCCCTAAGTTTTTGACATCAGAGAACATCCACTCCCCTATCTATTTCCCTTCTACACTTCCATAACCACTACTATACAACCAAAAGGAGGGGCACGACAGAACTAGAGTAAATGCTCAAGGATTGAAGGGTTACTTCTCAATTATGAAACCCATCAGTTGTTATACTAAAAGTGACACCTATGAAATGAGACAGGAGATACTAAGCACAAAACACTTCATGGAATCCACCTAGATCATAAGTAAAGAGTTGTTCTAGCCTCTTCATAACCTATCCTGATTTCTTAGGACTGGGCACAATGAGAAACGCGAGTGCATATATCATCAGTCATATAGCATAAATTTGAGATTTGTATATTCAATAAGTAGGACAAGTTTTGCTGCTTGAAACTATTCCTTCTCATTCTAAGGACTAAGAATGGTCACAAGCTTTCTTATATATAGGGTCACTTTAGGCTGGGACATGACGTAAAATGAATCGGTAGCAAATAGAACATATAGTTCCTTAGAACCAAGCATAAAGTCATACATGCGTTTATGGGCGTAAGCTGCTTAAAGAACTCGGACTTTAGGCATAGACACAATTTGAATACCAAGACATTGGTAGAATGCCCTCCTAACCGAAGTAGGAGGGAATCGCTAAAATAAGAGTAGATTTACCATGACTATTCCCTGAAACTCTCCACCATGAGAAGATTTTAAGTTTAACCTAAGTTACCTATCTCCCCCTTATAACTATAATATGAAAACACTACCCTCCAGAGATACTCATCTTAACCTTTGCCTTCCCCTATAGACATCACCCTATGAATTGCACCCTCATGAGCATACATATCCATACTAAGATATTCAATAATATGAGCACTATACACCTTGCATTTATATACTTAAAATATCTTCTAACAAGAAGCTAAATGGGGCTCGACATAATATTATAAAATTTACACTCTTACCCACCTAATGACTTAGCCCCAATTTATCACTTCGACTCTAGACCTCTTGTATGTATCATAATTACCCACTCCACTATTTCATGCATCATCAACCTACTATCTTCCACACATCCTATCAAGACTACCAATTTACTCCCATAAATATCGCATCGCTATCCTCGAGCCAACATCCTTTTCACCACAATCAACATCTAAAGTTCAAACTTAATGTCTAGCAATAATCACGCACCGCTAACAAAGTACCTCGCATAATATACTAGTTCGCCCCACAAAGAGGTCACCCTAAATTTCTTATTCAACTATCGATAATCTATACATAATCGAAAGGAACCATCTATCTTATGCACTAAGAGGATGGGAGCACCCCATGTAGAAATGCTAGGGCGGATAAAACCCTTATCAAGAAGATATTTCAACTATTCCTTAAGTTCTTTTAACTCAGTCGGAGCCATTCTATAAAGAGGAATAGATATATGGCGGGTATCTAAAGAAAGGTCAATCCAAATATCAATTTTCCTATTAGGAGGAATACTAGGAAGATCATCAGAAAAGACCTTAAGAAATTTATTTACCCTGGGGATAGACTGTAAGAAGGGACCTTTAGAACTACAATCCTTAACCCAAACTAAATGGTATAGACAATCCTTAGAAATCAATTTTTGGTCTCTAAGATATGAAATAAACCTTTCCTTAGTCACTAGGGAACTATCTTCCCTCTCAATTACCAATTCAATTGGGATATGGAAAATGACCCTTCGGGTGCTACAATAATGAGAGACATAGCACGAGTGAAGCCAATCCATCCCCAAAATCATATAGAAATCCAATATGTACAACTCTATCATATCCACCAAAGTCTCTCTACCATAGATAAACATTACACAACCCCTATAGACCCTTCTAGCCACAACCGAGTCACCCACCAAGGAAAATATAGAAGAAGTGTCTGAAGGCACTCAGGACCGAAGCTAAAATAAATAGCCACATAAGGGATCATATAAGAAAAGGTAGACCCAGAATTAAGCAGATAATATAAATTGCAAGAGAAGAATGATAATGTACTAGTAATAGCATAAGGAGATGCCTTAAATTCCTGATAGGTGGGAAGAACATAAAGACAATTTCAGCAAGTGTCGGTACCAGCAGTAGCACCCTTTGGTGCAAAAATTAAATAACTAACAACCAGGATCTTATTAGATCCTGTAGCAACACTAGTAAAAGGACAATGTCACCACATATGTCCAGACTTACCATAGTTGAAGCACAAGTTCCTCCCCTTATTGCAATAACCACAGTGAAGCCATCCACAAATTCTACAAAGAGGATAGGGTGGGGCTGACTGTGATCCACTGGCCTAAAGCTGGGCTCCCTGTACCTCAAACCTACTGTTGGTCTAAAAGGGACGATCTCCAAAAGACCTAGGATATGAAACACAAAAAACTACACGAGAATTCCCCCAATCCTTCTTCTTAGACCTTGTTTTCTATGCCTACCATTATATTTTTGGCCTCCATCCTACTCTGGATATCTAAAATTCTTATTTTTCCTCTCTTTCATCTTTGCCTAATTCCTTGTTCCATTAACAGGACCAGACCAACGGACAGAGAGGCCACAATCTAGGTTAACAAATAAATAGAGAGGCTGAGCTTAGAATTAGACACCTCACCCTGAGGCATCAAGATAGGAGTATTATCATCTTGAGGAGCCCGAGGAAGATTAGAAAGAACTGGTGAAACTCTACAGGGGCAATCAGAAGTAGGGATCTGTAATGACCCTTCGATTTATTATTCATATTCTTGATTTCTTCTTCCGATAGAGCTTATCCATAGACGTACCAAGTCATTAATGACTTGCGGGGATCAATAGTTTGGTTACCTAATGGTTTGTTGGGTTTTAGAACTCTTTTTCTCAATTCAAAGTCTTCGTTGGTCCAAATGGACCACTAAGCTAAAAATTTAGCAAAAATAGCTTTGTATGCAAAATCCAACTTCACCAATGCATCTGGAACATCAAAACTATTGGATTTCATATCTTATTTGTTCAAAATGGACCCCAAATGCATCCCGAGGCATTGGCCTAAGCTCGGAACCAAGTTCCAAGATTCAAACATGCATAGTATGCATCGAGGTACTGCAACCATGGCCAAGGAGGTACGATTGTAAGACCGCGATCGTAGTGACACAGGTGCCGCGACCATGCCATTAGAGGGCTGGGTGGTCCATGTTTAAGGGCTATCTTGGATGAGATTTTAGCCATTTTGTGCCTCCATATTGACCTTAAACCCTAATAGAGTGTAAGACCTTCTAAGTGTAAGTTGTGGGTTGAATTGGAGCTTAAGAAACTTATGTGATTGATTGTTGCTACAATCTAAGGTAAGAATTTCCTTAAATTTGGTATTGATTTCATGGTTTCTTAACTCAAAACCCATAAATACTTTTGGGTCAATTGTAGCCCCAAAATTGAGTTATTAACTCAAATTACTTAAGGGTTTTAACTCTCTAAAGGTATTTAGGTTATGGGTTGGTCTTGGAAACTCCTTTCCAAGAGTGAAACCTAATTGGGGTTTTGGTGTCCATTTGAAACCCATGGTACAATGGTGCTATAATGGGTATTGTCATTCTTATTGTAATGCTTAAATTATATTGTTGATAGCATTGCTTATGGAAGATGAAACTTCTCAGAAAGAAAAAGAAAAGCTCATTTATTCGTGAGTTGCTTAGATTCAAGGTAGGTTAGGCTTACCCATAGACTAGATTGAGCTTGGTTGTAATGTAATTATTGATATTTTACGAGATTAGGTGGGGAATTTAGATGATATTTGATTAAATGGTGAACTTGGGATTTATTGATTGCTATAGGCTATTAACTTGTAAGGTATGATATTTGACCCTTAGTCTAGGACCTTGGTTAGCTTAATTATGGTATCATGACTAGTGTGAGAAAATTCTAGTTATTCTAAGTAGACATGGATGGTGTACTTCTATTTACTTAGGAGTGGTTTGACCTATATGATTCTTATATAGGAGATGATCTTGGTGTTGGATTGACTTAGGATGGATTTATGAAGAGACTTTCCCAAAAGACCTAGAAAGGATTGGTAAGCCCTTGTGGTGAGGTATAGATGACTTAGCCTAATTCTGGGTAGAATCTAGACTTGTGTTAGTAAGCTTGGCATTCTCGGGATTTATAAGTGGGACTTGACCCACCTTAAGCTTGAATTAATTAAATGGTTAGAGACCTAGATACATGGTGATTGTATAAAATATATACATATAGGAGTTGTGATGGTTGCACTCGATTATCGAATTATCTTTTAATCATGACTTGAATACCCTAGTTAAGTAATTATTATACATGTGTGGTAAATACAAATGTTCTTGTTGATGATCGTATTACATGATAAGATTATAAGCAAGGTAAACTAGCAGGTGTTATCCTACATCCCTACTTCTTTATATATTGTGAAATTTTGTGTATGATTATTGGTTTGGCTACGCATGTGGATGAATGTTGTTGTATCCAGAAAAAAATGTGATATTATGATGATGTCCGGTTCAAGTCCAGAGGAAAATGTGATATTATGATGATGCCAGTTCGAGTCCGGAGGAATATGTATAATTATGTGATGCCTGGTGAAGTCGAAGAAATATGTGATATTATGATAATGCCCGATGAATTTAGAGGAATATTGTAATGCCTCAAAACCTGGTCTCAAGACGTTACATGGTTCTCAAGACTATGAATAGCCTTAATCTAACCCTGTCTGCCTGATACTAAGTCTGAATGTCATAATAATGGATATATAAACATAAGAGCCATACTAAATATAGAAAAATATCTGAGATAGCTGAGAATAATCTGCATGTAATGTCTGTGAAATAATACTGTAAGTCTAAATAATGTCTAGTAGTCTGAAAAGCCTCTACTACTAATAACTAGAGAGTCAGTGGGACAGACCCCCAGCTAACTCAAAACTGTCTGAGAAGAAATACTGAATCATATAAACTAATAAGCTGCAAAATCTGAATGAATAAGTCTCAGAACAATAAGGACTCACCAACTGTCAGATGTAGATAGAGATGCTCGAACTACTTATACTGTTGATACTGAGCACCTGAACCTACATTATGAGACAATGTAGAACTTATATGTATATATGGATTAGTACTTTGACGATGAACTGAGTATATGGGGGTGAAATGCATAAGTAAAACATTATATCATCATCAAAATTCATAAAACAATGTATGCTAATGTAAATGATTCACATAAGCTGGAATATCTAAAATACTAAAATCTGAAATCATGAATAACAAATCATACTTTGTAAATCTAGTGAGTCATAACATTTAGTTCTAAAAGTTGTACTAATTTTCTATCTGTGAATCATACTGTCTAAGTGTAGAAAGGACTCACTTCTGTATCTGAAATCTAAAAGATGAAATCTGTAACTAATGTCATTCCGTAAAGCATAATCTGAATAAATTTATGAGCCTTTACACCTAGTTTTCTAAAAGCTTTTCTTTACTAGTAGGACTACTTTCAAAATTGTTACTTTATCTGAAGTTTATTTGTAAGGGGAAATACTCAAAAGCTGTTTATTACTTTTCCTAGCAGGGGGGTTATTCTAATCAACATAAACCATGTGAGCTAACTAGAGTTAAACATCTTGTTCCCTTAAGGGGAAAACCTCACGATGAGGAGAGGTGTCATACTCTTGCCAAGGAGTATAACCTGAGCTGAGTGATCACATCTGTAATTGTCATCCATATAGAAGTGGGAAAAATCTGATAATCTGTACCTACGTTGGCTACATAGTTCTGTGGAAGATAGGGAACTCAAATCCCCCACTTCCTTCTCGATGCTAAATACTACTCCCTTTAAACTGCGCTCATTCTGTTGGAAATCTACTTTAAAACTGGCATAAGGGTTTATCTGAAACTGATTATGCTCTTATATGATTTAATCTAAAAAAAAGTTGTTCTAATTTCTACAAACTATAATAATCTATAATGTAGATTCCAAAACTTATCTGAGGATAAAAAATTCAAAGCTTTATTGAGAATCTGTAAATAATCTGATCATAGGATGCTTAAAGCATCATCTTTCTTGAAATATCCACATGTAATCTTGGTCTTAACAACCCATGCATCTAATACATGTTAAAACACACAATAATCATGCTTGATGATGAAAACAATGATAATTCATCTCAAAATCTAGAATTTATTGCAATTGGCATGAAAATGTGAAAATAGACATGTAATTCATCATCTAAAACACTTGAAATCTCATAATCTTGCAAATAGCAATAATGGGTATGAACCCTAATTCTAATCTCATGAATATTCATTCAAAAACATATGAAATTGTAATTAAAACTTGGTTTTGGGAATAAGGATGAAAGAAGATCCTTGTTCATAAACCTCACATACCTTGGTAGATGATTAGATGAAGAATCTTGAATTATTGATTCCTATTTGAATTCTTGAAGATGAGTTCTCGATTATCTTGTCTTGGGAATCCTCAATTTAGAGCTTTCTTGGAGAAATAATGGAGGAATTTAATTTCTTGGATAAGAAACTTTGGAGCTCTAAGGTTTTTGCTTTGAGAGAGAAAGGATGAAAATAAGCCTAAAGTGCTTTGAATACGCATAATATTATGTTTTTGGACGGATTGGGGCCTTGGGGATTGACCAAAATACCTTTTTTTAAACTTTCATTGAAACTGGAAACAAGATCATTTTTTCCTGATTTGGCTGGCCACCGTGACGCACCACTATCGTGGTGGCTCACTGGAAAATAACGAGTGGGAACTGGAATATCTCCACGATGCGCTACCATCGCGGTAATCTATTGGAATGTCATTTTGGCCACAAACGCGATGAGGTAAGATTGCGTTGGTCTATTGAAATGTGATGAATGGGAAATCGGACTCCACTGCGATGCGAGCTAATTAAGGTGGTCCACTGGAATATGACAATTACGAAATAGTCCTTTAGTGCAACGCGGTGAATTCCCAATTGGCTTACTACTTTTCTAAAAATTCCTTAACTTCTTAACCGAGTGTTGGATTTGGGAGAAATTGGTATCGATGGAAAGCTTATATAATTTCTCACACAATGGAAGGTATAAATCTGGAATATTTCATATGCATAAAAAGATATTCATTTTTGAAGCTAATCTTTGACATTTTAGGAGTGAGATTAAGCTAGAAAAAGTATGGGGTATTACAATATCTCACCCTTGGAAACATTCATCCTCGAATATGGATGGTTATGCTGAGAATACTGAGGAATCTGAGGCTATAAGATATCATACACAACTAAAATATCTGAATGACTGAATCTCAAGCTTAATGAGTTTCTGAATTGATCTTTGAATGCATGAATTTACATGAAGACAACTATATAGCTGAATCTGAGACTGGAAAAGAACTGAATGAAAGAAGACTATTACCTTCGGCTGAATCTGAGTTTGTAGAGAAGAGATGAGGATACTTGGTACTCATGTCTACTTCTGCTTCCCAAGTAGCACCCTCAATAGAATGATTTCACCATAGAACTTTGACCAAGGGAACTTCTTTGTTCCTTAGTCTACGAATCTGATGATCAAGAATATCTACCAGAACTTCTTAATATGAGAGGCTATTATGAATATCTGTACTTTCTAGAGGAACTGTAATGGCTGAATCGTCCATGCACTTCTTCAACAAGGACACATGGAAAACTGGATAAACTGAAGATAAATTTTAGGGTAGCTCAGGCTCGTGCGCTACCTTTCCCACGCGACTCAAAATCCCAAAAAGACCTATATATCGGGGACTAAGCTTCCGTTTTTTGCCAAATCTCTTCACCCCTTTTATGGGTGAAACTTTCAAATACACTTGATCATCAACCTCAAACTCAAGATCTCTTCTTCTTATGTCTGCATAAGATTTCTAATAACTCTAAGATGCTTTCAATATCTCTCTAATCAACTGACTTTCTCCATGGCCTCAAACACCCTGTTCGACCCAATCAAAGCGGCCTCACCCACTTCAAACCAACCAACTAGCGATCTACATCTTCACCCATAAAGAGCTTCAAACAAAGCCATCTGAATACTAGAATGGTAACTATTATTATAAGCGAACTCAATCAATGACAAATGATCATCCCAACTACCATTGAAATCAAGAACGCATTCCCTCAACATATCTACTAAGGTCTAAATGGTAATTTCTACCAGATCATCTATCTGCGGATGAAAAGTGGAACTGAGATGAACTTGGGTACCAAAACCCTTCTGAAAGGCTTTCCAGAGAGGTAAACTGAGTACCCCTATCAGAGATGATGGACAAAGGAACTCCATGCAATCTGACTAACTCACTAATATACAACTTAGCATAATCTTCAGCTGTGTAAGACATGTGATGTAACGCCCCAAGAACCTATCCCAAGACGTCACATGGTAACCAGAAAAAGGGGTCACCGCCTTGGCTTGACGGGACACTTGACGGTCCACGAAGGACTGACGGTCCGCCAGGTCGACCGTCAGACCTGGGCGATCCAATATCGCTGAGTAAAACGGCTATAACTCCCTCGTCCGAAGTCGGATTTCAATGAAATTGGTATTGATGGAAAGCTTATTCAATTCTCTACATGAAAAAAAGTAGAAATTAGAGAAATACAACATGGTTTAAACATCAATCACTTTGGAAGTCATACATATCCACTCAAAAGATAGATTTAGGCTAAAGAAATGATCGGGGTATTATAATATCTCCCCCTTGGACATATTCGTCCTCGAATGTTGCCAGATAGGCCAAGAATAAGAGAAAATGAGGACATATAGTTGGAACGACTCACATCTAAGGGCTTACTTTACTCTAAACTTTTGAGTACTTCCCCAAATGCACGAACCATAGAGAGAATAACCATATAGCTGGATACATTAGATTAGAAGGAAACTGAATTAAGGAAATAGTACCTTCATCTTGATTCGAACTCACGGAGAAAAGATGAGGGTAACTAGCTCGCATATCTGCTTCTGCTTCCCAAGTGGCACCCTCTACTGATTGATTTCGCCAAAGAACTTTAACCAAGGGAAATTCTTTGTTCCTTAGTCTACGGACTTGATAATCTAGAATTTCAACCAGAATTTCATCATACGAAAGGCTATTCTGAACATCACAACTTTCCAACAGATCAGTAATAACAGAGTCTCCAATGTGCTTCTTGAGCATAGAAACATAAAACACAGGATGGATAGCTGAAAACTCAGCAGACAACTCAACCTCATAAGCTACTTTCCCAACACGATTCAAAACTCTATAAGGGCCAACATATCTGGGACTCAGTTTCCCTTCCTTTCCAAATCTTTTCACCTCTTTCATGGGTGAAATTTTCAAGTACACTCAAGAGCTCTTCTCCTCACATGTGCGTACGACTTCTGACAACTTTGGGCTATTTTTAACCTCTCCTGAATTAACTTAACTTTCTCCATAGCCTCAAATACAGTATCAGGTTCAATCACAGCAGCTTCACCCACTTCGAACCAATCTTTGGGCGATCTACATCTTCTTCCATACAAAGCTTCAAATGGAGCCATTCCAATGCTAGCATGAAAACTATTATTGTAAGAAAATTCAATCAACGACAAATGTTCATCCCAACTTCCTTTGAAATCAAGAACACAAGCCCTTAACATATCCTCCAAAGTCTGGATAGTCCTCTTATCCTGACCATCTATCTGCGGATGAAAAGTGGAGCTAAGATAAACTTGGGTGCCACGACCCTCCTGAAAGCCTCTCCAATACTGAGAAGTAAACTGAGTACCTCTATCGGAGATGATAGACAACGGAACTCCATGCAACCTGACTAACTCTCGAATATACAGCTTAGCATAGTCCTCCGTGGTGAAAGATGTATGTACTGGTAAAAAATGTGCTGACTTAGTCAACCTATCTACAATGACCCAAATAGAATTATGATGACGACGAGAGAGAGGTAAACCGGTCACAAAATCTATGTTCACCATTTCCCACTTCCAAGTAGGAATGTTAAATTCTTGCATCACACCACCGAGTCTCTGGTGCTCTATCTTTACCTATTGATAAGTTGCACACTTTTTTACGAACTTCGCTATATCCTTTATCATACCATTCCACCAATAAATTTCTCGCAAATCGCGACACATCTTTGTAGCACCGGGATGAATAAAATACCGCGCGCCATGCGCCTCAGCCATAATTCTCTACCTCAGATCATTAATATCAGGCATACACAATATGTTCTGAAATCTCAATACACAATCTCCCCCTTAGGAGAAAACCTCCACCTTTTGGTCTTTAACTAATTCTTTCAGTTCGACCAAACGAGAATCCGTATCCCGCTTCTCCTTCACTTCCGAAACTAGGGAAGATTCAAAACTACTTTGTACCTAAACATTTCCCTCAGCTGATTCAAGTAATCTAACACCTAACCTAGCCAAACGATGCACTTCATGGGCTAAGTCCCTCTTATCTTCCTCAACATGTGCTACACTACCCATGGACGATCTGCTAAGGGTATCTGCTACTACATTGGCCTTACCCGGGTGGTACAATGCACTCATATCATAGTCCTTCAGTAATTCTAACCATCGCCTCTACCGAAGATTCAACTCTCTCTGAGTGATCACATACTGTAAACTCTTGTGATCCGTAAAGACATCAACATGAACACCGTACAAATAGTGTCTCCATATTTTCAAAGCAAAAACCACTGCAGCTAACTCGAGGTCATGGGTCAGATAATTCTTTTCATAAGGTTTCAACTGCCTGGAGGCATAGGCTATAACCTTACCCTTCTGCATCAACACACAACCTAAACCAACTCTGGAAGCATCACAATATACCACAAAATCATCTACACCATTAGACAGGGTCATCACACAGGCTGAAGTGAGTTGAGTCTTCAACTCTTGAAAACTCTTCTTGCAAGAATATGACCACTGGAATTTAACCTTCTTTTGGGTCAACCGGGTCAAAGGAACAATAATGGAAAAGAAACCTTCGACAAAATGATAGTAGTAGCTAGCTAGACCCAAGAAACTCCTAATATCAGACGAGGAAATAAGTGTAGGCTAATTTTTCACAGCTTCTACCTTTTGAGGATAAACTCGAATACCATCAGAAGAAATAATATGACCCAGAAAGGCAACTAATCGAAGCAAAAATTCACACTTGCTAAATTTAGCAAACAACTGCTGATCCCTAAGGGTCTGTAAGAAAATTCAAAGATGATCTGCATGGTCGTTTTCACTCTGGGAATATACAAGGATATCATCTATAAACACAATAACGAACATATCTAGGTACGGTCTAAACACCCAATTCATGAGGTCCATAAAAGCTGCTGAGGAATTCGTTAGCCCGAAGGACATAACCAAGAATTCAAAATGACCATAATGAGTGCGGAAAGCCATCTTTGGAATATCACACTCTCTGACTTTAAGTTGGTGATAATCAGATCTCAAATCTATTTTCAAAAAGTAGCTGGTACCTTGCAGCTGATCAAATAGGTTACAATTCTAGGAAGAGGGTATTTGTTCTTGACTGTGACCTTGTTAAGCTAACGATAGTCAATGCACATGCATAATAAACCATCTTTCTTTCACATGAATAAAACGGGTGCACCCCAGGGAGAGACACTGGGCCTTATAAAATCCTTATCAAGAAGATCTTTGAGTTGCTTTTTCAACTCCTTAAGTTCTGCAGGGGCCATATGATACGGAGGAATAGAAATAGGTTGTGTATTAGGGAGAAGATTAATTTTGAATTCTATCTCTTTATCGGGAGGTACTCCTGGGAGATTTTCTGTGAAAACATCAGGAAACTCATTGACGACACTAAGAGACTGAATAGTTTGAGTCTTAGACTTAGTGTCCTTAACTTGGACTAAATGATAGATACAACCCTTGGATATCAATTTCCTAGCTTTAAGATAGGATATGAAATGTCTTTTAGGAGATACAAAATTTCTGGACTACTCAAAGACTGGCTTATTGGGAAACTAAAACTTGACTACCCGGGTATGACAGTCTGTAGACGCATAACAAGAGTGAAGCTAATCCACACCTAGAATAATATCAAAATCAACCATGTCTAGCTCAATCAAATTTGCAAACATGACCCTGTTAAGAACAGTGATAGGACACTTCTTATATACTTGCTTAGCAATAATAGATTCACCCACTGGTGTAGAGACTAGAAAAGGCTCAAAAATCTTTTCAGCACTGATTTCAAAATTCACAGCCACCAACGTAGTCACATAAGAAAGACTTGACCCAGGGTCCATCAACACATACACATCGAAATGAAATACACGAAGCATACCAGTAACAACATCTGTTGAATCCTTCTGCTCCTGGCGGGGTGGTATAGCATAAAAGAGATTCTGGCGCTGACCACCTACAGTACTAGATGAGGCACCCTAAGGAGGAGTAAGACGAACTACAGAGGATGGATCACTAATAGTACGACTCTGAGGACAAACATCGCGACTCCCTGTCTAGCATATGGACAATCTCTAAACTTATGGCCCAACTTACCGCAACCAAAACAACCCCTCTGACCGACTAAACACTCACTAGGATGGTCTCTAACGCACTTTGGACATGGGGGAGGATGAGGTCTGTTACTCACTCTATCCTAGGACCAGGACATAGTAGGCCTACTACCCAACTCTGGCCTAATTTTGAATGTAGTAGTACTGGCTGATGAAGGCACTGGCACAAGAGAACGACTCTGGAAGTGAGGGAGGATCCCTCCAGAAAATCTAGTCTGACTATAATCCTGTTGCTAAGATCTAATTCTCTTATTCCCTCTCACTCTCTCTCTCCTTCACTTTGTCTGCTTCAATCTAATGAGCATGAATCATTAGTCTTGAAAGGTTCATGTCCCTATTAAGCATAGCAAATCTAACTCTTTCACAACATAATCAGATACACCGGCCAAGAACTTACTCATACTAGTTCTAGAATCAGCCATCATACCGGGAGCATACTTAGATAACTGGTTAAACTTATGGAAATACTCCTTAACTGTCATGGGGCCCTGTCTCAAGTTCATAAATTCTTCTAATTTTTCTTACCTCAGCTCCGGGGGAAAGAATCTTTCTAAGAAAGCATTTTGGAATAATTGCCAAGTCACAGGAGTATCATTCTCCCCTATACTCTTCCTCCACATCTCCACCCAATCATAAGCAACATCTTTCATTCGATAGGCAGCCAATTCAATGCTTTCTTCCTCCGTCACGTGCATAATCTGAGTGATCTTTCTCACTTTATCTAAATACATTTACAGGTCTTCACCTATTTTCGACCCAAAGAACTCAGGTGGATTCATTCGCATAAAGTCACGAACTTGGGCTGCAGCAAAATTATTCCCTTGCAAAGGTGGAATAGTAGCCTGGGTGTTGGCTTGGGCATTGGCGATGACCGCCTGGGCTAGTGCTTGGAAAGATGCCCGAAATTTGGCATGGAACACCGTCTCACCAAAAGGATCAACGGGTTGAGGTCATTCGTTGTTTCTGCAAGATCTACGAGGAGGCATTTTCTGTCATAAGAGAGCATGAATTAACAGCAGAGAGAAACAACACGATAGACTCTTAAAAGAAAGAAACAACTTTTCCTAATACGTCTCGTAGACTCTTGATCATAGATGTGGCGTGCTACACACTGATGATCAAGACTCTACGTAACGTGGCTTGTCAGACTCCCTAGGACTCCTTGAATCTTAGGCGCTCTGATACCAAGCTTGTAACGCCCCAAGAACCTATCCTGAGATGTCACATGCTGACTAGGAAGAGGGGTCACTACCTTGGCTTGACGAGATACTTGACGGTCCACCAAGGACTGACGGTCCGCCAGGTTGACTGTCAGACCTGGGCGATCCGATATCGCTGAGTAAAACGGCTATAACTCCCTCGTTCGAAGTTGGATTTCAATGAAATCGGTATCGATGGAAAGCTTATTCAATACAACATGGTTTAAACATCAATAACTTTGGAAGTCATACATATCCACTCAAAAGACAAATTTAGGCTTAAGAAATGATTGGGGTATTACATGTGAACTGGCAAGAAATGCACTGACTTAGTCAATCTATCTATAATAACCTAAATCAAATCATGCTAATGACACGAATGGGGTAAACCAGTCATAAAATCCATATTCACCTCTTCCTACTTCCAAGTGGGGATACTAAATTCTTGCAACGTAGTACCAGATCTTTGGTGCTCTACCTTAATATGTTGATAAGTTGTACACTTCGCTATAAATTCTACTATGTCTTTCTTTATACCACTCCACCAATAGATTTCCCGCTAGTCACGATACATCTTTGTGGCTCCTGTATGGATGGAATAACGCTCATCATGCACTTCCACCATAATCCGTTGTCTTAAATCATCAACACATGGTACATACAATCTACTTTGGTATCTATACACATCATCTCCCCCTTGGGAGAAAACCTCTGCCTTTTGGTCCTTAACTGGCTCCTTTAGTCTAGCCAAACATAATTCTAATCTTGTTTCTCTTTCACTTCCAAAACTAGAGAAGATTCAGAACTACTCTAGACCTAAACATTCCCTTCAGCTGAATCAATCAATCTTATGCCCAATCTAGCTAACCGGTGAACTTCCCTAACTAAATCTTTCTTATCATTCTCCACATAAGCAAAGCTTTCCATAGACAATCTACTAAGGGTGTCTGCCACTACATTGGCCTTGCTCGAATGATACAACATACTCATATCATAATCTTTCAACAATTATGACCACCTTCTCTGATGATGATTCAAATCCCTCTGGATAAACACATACTTCAAGATTTTATGATCCGTGAACACATCAACATGCACCCCATACAAATAGTATCTCCAGATTTTCAAAGCAAACACAATAGCAGTTAACTTAAGATCATGGATTGGATAATTATTTTTGTGAGGCTTAAGCTGTCTAGAGGCATAGGCTATGACCTTACCTTTCTGCATCAACACAAAACCCAAACCAACTTTAGAGACATGACAATACACCACAAAACCATCTATACCATCAGGTAATGCTAAAATTAGGGCTGAAGTGAGTTGAGTCTTTAACTCCTGAAAACTCTTCTCGTAGGAATATGACCACTGGAACTTAACTTTTTACTAGGTTAATCTAGACATAGAAGATGAAATAGATAAGAAACCATTAACACAATGTCTATAATAACCATCTAAACCCAAGAAACTCCTAATGTCTGATGGAGAGATAGGTCGAGGCCAATTTCTTACGGCTTATGTCTCTTGGTGATCAACTCTAATACCCTCAATAGAAATAATATGACCAAGGAAAGCTACTGACCTTAGACAAAACTCACATTTACTGAATTTGGCGAACAACTGGTGATCTCTAGGAGTTTGCAATATAATACTAAGATGGCTTGCATGATCATCCTCACTATGAGAGTAGACAAGAATATCATCGATAAAGACTATGACGAACATGTCCAGATACTTCTTGAACAATCTATTCATCAAGTCCATAATGGCTGTAGGAGCCTTTTGTAGTCTGAAGGACATGACTAGAAATTAAAAATGACCATAACGGGTTCTGAAAGCTATCTTTGGAATATCACATTCCCTTACTTTAAGATGATGATAGCTGGACCTAAGGTTTATCTTGGAGAAATAACTTGCACCTTGGAGCTGATCAAATAAGTCATCAATTCTAGGAAGGGGATATTTTTTTTGACAATAACTTTATTCAGCTGACGATAGTCAATGCACATACGCAAAGAACCATCTTTTTTTCGCATGAATAGGATAAGAATGCCCTATGGAGAAACACTAGGCCTTATGAAACCTTTATCTAAAAGATATTTGAGCTACTCTTTCAACTCTTTAAGCTCGGAGAGAGCCATACGATAAGGAGGTATAGAAATTGGCTAAGTATTTAGAAGAAGGTCAGTACCGAATTCTATTTCCCTATTGTGGGTACCTCTATCAAATCTTTGGGAAAGACATCAGGAAACTCATTGACTATACTTACTGACTGAACTGTCGGAGTCTCATACTTATTGTCTTTGACTCGAACTAGATGATAGATACACCCTTTGGACATCAACTTTCTGGCTTTAAGATAAGATATGAAATGACTTTTGGGAGACACTAAATTTCCTCCCCACTCAAAAACTGGATCATCTGGAAACTAAAACTTCACCACTCGGGTGAGACAATTTATAGAGGTATAACAAGAATGGAGCCAATCCATATCAAGAATAAGGTCAAAGTCCACCATATCTAACTCTATTAAGTCTGCTAATATAATTTTATGAATGACAGTGATAGGACACTTGCTATAGATCTATTTAGCAATAATTGACTCACCTACTAGGGTAGAAACCAAGAAAGGCTCAGGGATCTTTTCAAGACTTATTTCAAAATTGACTGCAACTAAATAAGGGTCACATAAGAAAAACTCAACTTAAGGTCTAGCAACACATAAACATCAAGATAAAAAACACAAAGCATACCAGTAACAACATCTGGTGAATCCTCCTGCTCCTAATGGGATGGTAAAGCATAAAACCAATTCTGGTACTGACCGCCACCGATACTGGATGATACGCCCTGAGGAGGGACTGGGCGACCTAAAGGAGCTGGTGTACTAGTAGCCTGAGTCTGGGGAAGAAAATCTTTGTTTCCCTTCTTAGCATGCGGACACTCTCTAATTCTATGACCTAACTTACCATAACTAAAATAACCTTTTTGACCAACTAAACTCTCGCCAGGATGATTTTTACCACACTTAGCGCATAGAGGATAATTGGTCCTTCCACTCATACTATTCTGAGATCTGGACATGGAAGACTTACTCCACTTCTCCTGCCTAGCTCTAGGAGTAGGAGCACTAGCTGAAGATGGTGCTGACATAGCTGAACAATTTTGAAATTACAAACGATTTGCCCCTAAGACCGAACCTGGCCATACTCAAATTGCCCTGTTCTAGCCCTCTTAATGCTTCTTTATCTTCCCTTCAACTTCCCTACCTCAATTTGCTAAGCATGAATCATCAATCTAGTAAGATCCATGTCTCCAATAAGCATGGCGATTCTGCACTCCTTGACTACCAAGATAGACACTCCAGTAACAAATATACTCATACTTTCCCTAGGATCAACCATCGTATTAGGGGTGTACTTATACAACTGGTTGATCTTAAGGCAGTACTCCTTTACTGTTATCGAGCCATGCCTCAGGTTCATGAACTTCTTTTTGTTATCTTTCCTCATCTTACGTAGAAAGAACTTATCTAAAAATGCATCCTGAAATACCCTCCAACTCATAGGAGCGACATTTTTACCTCTACCATTTCTCCACATAACCACCCAATCATATACTATATTCTTCAATCTATAAGATGCCAGCTCTACACTTACCTTATCTAAATAAAGTTATGGTTCCTCACCTACTTTTGACCCAGAAAACTCTGATGGGTTCATTCTTATAAAATATCTAATTCTAGCTGCTGCTAAATCACCATTTTACTGGAGTGGGACTGCAGCCTGATGGTTGCCCTGAACATTGGCAGTCACTGCCTGGGCCAATGCCTAAAAGGTAGCCAGAAACTCAGCATGGGATACATTCTCATTCAGAGGATCAGTGGTTTAGGGTGGTTGGTTATTATTTCTGCGAGCATTAGCTCGATGAGGAGTCATATTTAATTGTCACGTAAGAGCACGAGTTAAAAGCAGCTAGAGATACTGTAAGCACGATTGATTATGAAAGAAAGAGATGATTTCCTAAGAATGTCCCGTAGCCTCTTGCTCATAAATATGGTGCGGTTCACACCCATGCTTAAGACTCTACATAACACGGCTTGTCTGACTCCCTAGGACTCTTATAAACCATAGGTTTTGATATTAAGTTAGTAACGCCCCAAAACCTAGTCCTGAGACGTCACACGGGGCACAAGACTACGAGTAGCCTTAAGTTAACCCTGTCTGCCTGATACTAAGTCTGAATCTCATAATAATGGATGTATAGACATAAGAGCCATACTAATTATGGAAAACTATCTGAGATAGCAGAGAATAATCTGAATATAATATCTGAAAATCAGTACTATAAGTCTGAATAATGTCTAGCAGTCTAACAAGCCTCTACTACCAATAACTAGAGAGTCAATGGGATAGACCCCCAGCTAACTCAAAATTGTCTGAAAAGAAATACTAAATCATATAAACTAATAATCTACAAAATCTGAATGAATAAGTCCCCAAACTATGAGGACTCACAAACTGTCAATGTAGATGGAGATGCTCGAACTACTCACACTACTGATGATGAGCACCTGAACCTACATTATGAGATAATTTAGCACATAAACGTATATGTGGATCAGTACTTTGAGGATGTACTGAGTATATGGGGGTGAAATGCATAAATAAAACATTATCTCATCATCATAATTCATTAAACAATGCATGCTAAATGTAAAAGACTCACATAAGATGGAATATCTAAAATACTGAAATCTGAAATCACGAATAATAAATTATACTTTGTAAATCTAGTGAGTCATAATATTTAGTTCTATAAGCTATACTAATGTTCTATCTGTAAATCATACTATCTAAGTGTATAAAGGACTCACTTCTGTATTTGAAATCTGACAGCTAAAATATGTAACTAATGTCATTCCGTAAAGCATAATCTGAATAAAATTGTGAGCCTTTACACTTAGTTTTCTAAAATCTTTTCTTTACTAGTAAGGACTGCTTTCAAAACTATTACTTTATCTGAAGTTTAACTAAAAGGGGAAATACTCAAAAAATATTTATTACTTTTACTAGTAGGGAGGTTCTTCTAACCGACATAAACCATGTGAGCTAACATGGAGTCCAATGTCTTGTTCCCCTAAGGGGAAAACTTTACGATGGGTAGAGGTGTCATACTCTTGCCAAGGAGTATAACCTGAACTAAGTGATCACATCTATAACTGTCATCCACATAGAAGTGGGAATAATCTGATAATATGTACTTACATTGGCTACATAGTTCTATGGAAGATAGGGCACGCTAATCCCATACTTCCCACTGGGTGCTAAATACTACTCCCTTTAAGCTGCGCTCATTCAGTTGGAAATCTACTTTAAAACTAGCATAACGGTTTATCTGCAACCGATTATGCTCTTATCTGATTTAATCTATAAATAAAGCTATTCTTATTTATGTAAACTCTAATAATCTATAAAGTGGATTCCAAAATTTATCTGAGGATCAAAAGATCAAAGCTTTATTGAGAATCTGTAAATAATATGATCATAAGATGCTTAAAGAATCATCTTTCTTGAAGTATTCACATATAATCTTGGGCTTAGTAACTTATGCATCAAATACATGTTAAAACATCATAATAATCATGCTTGATGATGGATACAATGATAATTCATCTCCAAATTAGGAATTTACTGCAATAGGCGTGAAAATATGAAAATAGACATGCAATTCATATTCTAAAACACTTACAATCTTATAATCTTGCAAATAGAAATAATGGGTATGAACCCTAATTCAAATCTCATTAATATTCATTTAAAATCATATGAAATTGTAATTAAAACTTGATTTTGGGCACAAGGATGAAAGAAAATCCTTGTTCATAAACCCCACATACCTTGGTAGATGATTAGATAAAGAATCTTGAATTATTGATTCCTATTTGAGTTCTTTAACATGAGTTCTAGATTATCTTGTCTTGGGAATCCTCAATTTAGAGCTTTCTTGGAGAAATAATAAAAGAATTTAATTTCTTGTAGAATAAGTTTTGGAGCTCTAGAGTTTTTACTTTGAGAGAGAAAGGATGAAAATAAGTCTAAAGTTCTTTGAATATGCTTAATCTTATGTTTTTGGATGGATTGGGGCCTTGGGGATTGACCAAAATACCCCTTTTAAAACTTTCATCGAAACTGGAAATAAGAGCATTTTTTCCTGATTTGGTTGGCCACCGCGATGTGCCACTATCACGGTGGCTCACTAGAAAATGATGAGTGGGAAATGGAAGATCTCTGTGATGTGCCAACATTGCGGTACTCTATTGGAATGCAATTTTGGCCACCAACGCGATCCGGTAAGATCGCTTGGTCTACTGGAATGTGACAAATAGGAAATCAGACTCCACCACGATACGAGCTAATCGTGGTGGTCCACTAGTATGTGATAATTATGAAATTGTCCTTCATCACGATGCTGTGACTGCCCAGTCTGTGACTGCCTAGTTGGCACACTGCTTTACTAAAAATGCCCTAACTTCTTAACCGAGTGTCGGATTTGGGCAAAATTGGTATCGATGAAAAACTTATTCAATTTCCCACACAATGGTAGGTCTAAATCTGGAAAATTTCACATGAAGAAAAAGCTATTCATTTTTAAGGTAATCTTTGACATTCTAGGAGCGAGATTAAGCTAATAAAAGTATGAGGTATTACAAATATGTGATATTATGAAGATGCCCGGTGAATCTGGAAGAATATGTGATATTATGATGTTGCCCAGCGAATCCGAAGGAATATGTTGATATTGTGTTGATTCCCGGTGAATTCGGAAGAGGTAAGAACATTATGATGTCGTGTGGATAAAATTTACTTATATGCATTGATATTGGTAAGGTTAGGAAGTGTGGGGACAACCACCTATATGCTTGATATATGAGGTCTTTCTTGGTATATTGCTATTCATTTCTTATTCCAAATAATTATATAAGAGGTGTGACCCTTGTTGATGCTAAATTAGCAACTAGAGTAAATTTATGCCTAATATTGAGTTAAGGCTTAGCATTATGTTTAAACTTGCATAAAAATCAAGGGCTAACCTATATATATATTCTTGACTTGAATAAGAGGTTATGTTGTAAAATCTTTCCTAGTAAGGTGGCTTATGTGATAACTAGATACTTCTAAAATATATAATTATTATTTGGAGGCTAGAAACCTAGTAAACTAGTTGGTGGACTTTACTTGATTAAAATATGGAAACTAGTCCTTAAGGTTGTGACATGCTTAGTGATGATGGATCTAGTATTGCATGATGGTTAGTTAAATTATCTCCTAACACGTGAGGTTGAGATGGAGTAATTGATAACTTATGTCATAATGATGCTAGTTAAGGAAAGGACTTATGATAGTTGAATAACCTATAATATGGGTGGCTTGTAGTTTTCCCCAATTTGATGACTAGTAATTATAAGGCTTGTAATCTATCAACTTTTGGTAAATAAGGTTAAATAATATGGACTTTGCGGTGTTTATTAATGAATTATAGAATCAATGACTACATGTTTATGCTATGACAATGTTACTTTCTATATGTTGAACTACAATATGAGTATTTGAAAGTGGATTTCGGTGATGAGCCATGGCAGGGTTGTGCTACCCACGGTCTTTGGTAAATTGATGGAGTAGTTTTGATTTATTATAGTATTGGTTGTATTCTTTTAGTGAACTCTCTGGTGGTATGAGATGCCATGATGAGTTCTTATTTGATATTCTTTTGTGTACTCTCCGATGGTATGTGTGCTGTGATGAGTTCCTTATTGTGCATCTCTTTCGTGTACTTCCAAGAAGTATGGGATGTTGTGGTAAGTTCTTATATTTATGTTCTAAAGATGTTTGATGATGATTATGGAAAGTATATGTTTTGCTATTGTGTATATGTCTTTACACTTTCGAAATGACACTCAGTTGTTATGGCGATTCTGGAGTATTTTGAGATAGTATGTCATGTTGTTGCTTTAGTAGTATAGATGTTGTTACAGTGGTATCAAAGCAGATTTAGGTTCGATCCTATTACTTGACTTTAAGATTATTGTCTTAATTTATACCGTCTTTGCATTATATTTGAGCTCGATCGGCCGATGATGCCTACTGAGTACCCATGTTTTGGTACTCATACTACACTTCTGTACCTTTTTAGTGCAGACCCAGGTTCTAGTTGTCGTGTGAGTTGACTATTCAGAGATAGGGTGAGCTCTTAGAGATTTAGTTTCCCTCTTTCCCCCACTATCCTTATTTGTATTTTTCTTTCGAGACAAATGCATGAGATTATTTAAGACATTTTTAGATTCTAAGATTGTAAATCCCTCTTGTCAAATTTAGAAGCTCTTGTATCAATACTATCAGGTCGTTGGATTTGTGTCTGAATATCGGTTGTCCTTTGTTGTGAAATGTTGTTGTTATATATTATGTTCATATATAGGGTCCATGTTGGACGTTCTTACCAAGGTAATCCATTGCAATAGCTTTGGGTTACGATATCGGCTTACCTATCGGTGGGATGTGGAACGTGCCATCATGACTCCAAATGGGGCCGTGACAGGATCCTAGACTGAGTCTGTATCTCATAAGCAGGACGAGTTCCATCTGCGTTGTCCTCAGGTGGGACAGAGGAGTTTTTGGGGAGGCATGATCTGAAAAGGCAAACAACAAAATTAGAAAAGATTTCAACACCCTAAACTCTATAACTGAAAGTAGAATAACAAGAAAGGGAAACATTCCTAAATGTCTTATAGCCTCTCCCTTATAAGTGTGCCACACTACACACCCATAAATAATATTCTACTTGAAACAGCTTTGTGAATAACCAATGACATCAAAACTAGGCTTTAATACCATCTTATCACGACCTAAACTAGGGCCTGGCTATGACTAGCATCCTAAGTCCGCCAAGGACAGGGGACCACCCTCTTTGCCTTACCATACAGACCACACAAAGACATGACAACAGATGAGTTCCAAACATATAACAAGATAGAGTCAACAGTGACTCAAAATTCTATGAAGGTCAACAACCAAAACTCGTCCACAGTAATCCACAAATCATTTATACCATAAAAGAAACCTACATTGGGACATGACCTCGACTCTGACAATGACAATGATAGATAATGTTAATATGAACTCTTTAATTCTACTTTATGAAAGGAAACCAATAGAATGATCACGTTTTATGGAGAACGGAAGCTCACCACTTCACCGCAAACGAACAACGAACTGAGCCGATCCACTTAACACTGTGCAAGAAAAGTAGGATTGCCATCATACCCTATATTGCATTAGGATACAATGTCCAAAGATGGTTAGTTAGTTGGGAACTAACATGTAAATAAGGGATAAGGATAAAGTAATGACAATTCAAAATATAGTTTAACTCAACATACGTGTTCATATACATGTGTGCATACATATATACTTATATAAAATGCTGGGATAGGGAATAAGGCTTAACATGCATTTTCAAAATCTTAACCTGGGCTATGTAGATTAATCTTCATATGTCAGTAACCCTGGTCTATATGCACCCCAGCTCTTACTTCCTTATAAGGACCCGGTGCGTGTAGCCGTACAAACCAGAGAATAGTCTTACATATATGCACGAGGGACTCGAACCTCCCAATTATATACTAAGGTGACTAAAGCACCCGATCATGTAATGTACATTAGGGGACTCGAACCTCCTAATCATATAATAAGGTGGACTCAAACCACCCGATCATAAGAAAGGGGACTCGAACCCCAGACTATTTAGACCCCTTTTCCAATAAACATGATTTCTAGTATTGGTCCCTTGAGACCGCCACTTTCATGACCCAGCTACACAACCTTCTTTTAAGCCCCATTAAAACATTTATCAAACATTCTCTTTCACTAAATAATAATACAAATTTAGCCATACATCGTTGGTATCCTCATACCAACTACACTTGCAAGGTAACATCAACATGCCATATGAATTCCATTAACTCAGGAGAACAACTCCCTTTGTTCATTAGTACAAGGTGAGGGAGCACCGACTCCCTTGGTTCATTAAATCAAACCATCTTACTTCAAATAACCTCTTTATATCATGCAATTTTTCCAAAAATATGTTAAAACACTTTTACTCGTACTCAAAACCACTTCCACAAAATTAGGTTGGGGTTATTACCAATTCAATTGTCAATATTCACAAAATTTATGGAAATCACAATCCCCTAGTTTACACACCATACCTATGCATAAAATTTATTTCAAAATCACCATTTAAAATATAAACAATGCATAAGTAAACATGAAACATCACATAAACAACTATCATTCAAAACCCTCAACCAATGTTCCAAAACTCATATTAAAACCACATGGAGAACTATTTAAAACACATGCTTTCACTAAGTAATAGTTGGAGAAGAGTGACATGCCTGATGGATTCTCAATTATGAATACGAAACCTTGAATTGACCCCTAGCAGCTTAACCTTGAGAAAAGCCTAGTTTTCTTTGCTTGGGAGAATTTGAAGAGTAAAAAGGGTTTTTGATTTTTTAAAGTGTTAAAATAGTTCCCCAAAGGTGTTTTATGGATGTGGGGTCTAAGTGGGTATGAGAGAAATGTCCAAAGTTACCCTAAAATAACAGAGTGAAAATTTATTGCCTAGTCGCTACGGGTGACCTTACAAATCGTAGGTCACTCTACAACCCATGACCCATAGTCGTAAGCTGGATAGTGTCCAGGGCCATCAACACTTGTCTGGTTATAGAATGGCCATATGAATCATAAATAGTCCATATGACTTGTTACATTCTAGTTGTACTCAAGACATAACACCTTGGGCATCAAACTAGTTTGGTTACAGAAGGGGGCTATACGACTCGTATCATCACCACAATAGTAAATCAGGCAAATCTCACTGGACACCCTACAATTTGGGTCCTATGACCCTTCAAGACCTCCTACGACTTATAGGGTGAGCCGTAGGCAGGACATTGAGTTCAAAAACTCATAATTTTTGGAGGCCAACACCTGGGGCATCATAATATCTCTCTCTTTCCTTGTTTATTCATTTTTCGTATGTGTTTTTTGGCTTTGTATACTACTATTTATCCTTATTCCACCCTTTATTTATGTATTATTTTGTGATATACGATATATTACTTTAATTTCTAAATACGTACAGTACTTTAGTTCTTGAATACGGTTAGAATAGAGTAGTCTATCCTTATTGCTTCTCTAGCTTTATTATATTATCTCTCTGGATAGTTTCCTATAGTTTATATTCCTTCTTGCATGTTATCTATATTTACATTATCTTTGGAGCTTAGTCGATAGTTGCTTACTGAGTACCACATGTGTTGTACTCATACTACACTTCTACAACTCAGATCATAGTACGAGTTCACGCTGTTGGTGTCTGTATCTTGCAGATTAGTTATGGATCAGTCATTTAGTATGAGATCCTAATATTTGGAGCATTAAAACTCTCCTAAATAATTATACTGATCCCTATGTTGTATTCAGAAATGGGTTATAGATATATATTTATTCAATAGTTAACTTTGTACTATTAATATATTAGAAGCTATTATACTATTTTTATCAGATCTTGGGGTTGCTTTATATATATTAGTCTTTATTCTTATTTATTCTTCTATTTTCTTCCATTTCTCATAATAGTCCATTACTATCTATTCTAGACTAAATTTACTTACCTACTGGTGGGTCATAGTAGGTGCCACTATGACCTGAGAAATTGGGTTTTGATAAAACTCCTTTTTTACCTCTATTTTTATTGGCATCCATATTAAAATAATAAAATAAATAAAATATGAAAAATAAGCGAGATAATTATATATAAAAAATATAAGTAAACAAACCAATAGAGAGATAAAAGTTGAAACAAATGTATCGAACATCTGTGTAAAAATAAATGTATATAACAAAAAGTGAAACTTAAGAGATGACAACTGAAGCTTGCAAATTGCTTCAAAAAAATCTCCCAACTCTAATTAGCCAATAACACAAAAAAATTTATTATTTAGATAAGAGAACATATAAAAGAGTATATAGATTGTTTGTGAGTTTGTGAAAAAAATAGAAGGGAATGAATTAGTATTTATAGTGTAGGAGGGGAAAGGGGTTATAAAGTGTTGAGGGTGGGGGAAAGGGCCATTTTCAATCACTGGTGGGGCCCACTAGCCATTTCCAATGGCGTTCTAATGATTAGTTTATATTTTTTTTTTTGAGATTTTGACTGTTGTGAATTGGATCTGACCGAATCAAATTAAGTGTACCAAGTTTGAATCAATCAGTTAAACCTGTGATTTTATTTCTGAAGGCTTACATGAATTAATAATAATCTAATTAGTTAGATTATGTGTAAAGCATAAATGAGAACTTACTACTTGTTCACATGGCAAAATCAGAGGACTTGGTTAAACCGTAGTTGGGATGACTGATCAGTGGTGGTTGTCACGGTATGTTGGAGCAACCCCCTATACAACAACCTAAACCCTAACAATTAGGAGAGAGAATATAGATGAAGGAAAATACTACGTTAAATATTCAGTCTTCTATTTTCTATATTTATAATAATACTCCTTATCTGTACTTGAATAGGAAAATTATAAGGTTAAATTAATTATCCTAATTAGCCATAAAAGCACCACTTATGGGTGTGCCTAAATTTCTTACCTCTCTCACTCACACATTATGGGAGTGCTTTTCTAATATGAGAACATATTCTCATCTCTCTCCATAATTATTTATATAGGGAAGTTAGACCATGCGACCAAGATATAGTGAGAGCTGAGTGCTATACATCTATTAGGAGTATATCACCTCTCGACGAGTGCAAACCTACAAGTAGATCATAAAGTATGAAATACCCCGAATTGTAATAATCACATTTGATATAATCTCAAAGTCTCATATATATCATTATTTCTTGTATTCACAACGATAACTCATAAGTTAAAATTGGTGCAACAATGAACACAAAATAACAAGATTCCATTAATGCTATTTCTCTTCTTACGATTATCTTAACATTAGCTTAACAAATTTTATAGATATACTCCTCCATAAGAAATCTATATTCATGATCTTTAGGAAACACACTAAGATAAAAAATATCAAACTAAATTTCAAGTATCTAATTAGAGTCACTAAGGGCACATATATTGAGCCATCAGAAAAGCTCTTGGTCTTAAATAATAATAAGTTGAGAATATACTTATGTTAAACCCAATTGGTCAACATTATCACACAAGGTATGAAATAATGCTACAACCTTTTCTCCAATATTGATACCTAGACTATAAAGATTCAGAAGTTCTTGAAGGGGTTAGTTGTTTCACTCCAGCTTGCTACATCCCAAATAATAGTGTCAGGGTAATCCTTTCGGTGTATAGTGGATCATGATAAGATGAATGAGTCTATTCTTTGAGTATCTCAGGGAGGCAGTAAGACGGTGTCCTATCAGGGCGATTTCAGAGGTCACACTCCCCGAGGCAAAGTTATTAGTAGATTTCATGGGTATTATGGTAGACCAATATAGGCAGCCTTAGATGGTTTCGGTAGTGAGGTCTTATAGTTCAGCAACTTTGGATGGTTATTCTATCTCTATTGTATCCCTGCCTATTGAGTTAGGCCACAAAGGTTGCTTTATGTGTGATGAGGTTGGCCATTCAGCCAAGGATTTTCCCCACTATGTTTTCAGGGCTACTCCTATATCGACAGTAAGATTTAGAGGTTTTTCTAGAGGTACACGAGGCCAAGATAGTGGATGCAGGGCTACTTTGTCAGGCGATGATCTTGGAAATTTCTATGCTATACCCGCCACACTATAGACAGAGTCTTCTGACACTGTTATAACAGGTATGGTCCTTATTTGTTTTAGATCTATATCTATGTTATTTGATTTGGGATCAACTTTTACTTATATGTCTGCATATTTTTCTTTGAGTTTTGATTCTTCTAGTGAGCCTCTTGTCATGCCTATTCGTGTATCTATTCCTATAAAAGACTCTTTAGTGATGGATTGGGTGTACCGATCTTGTGTCGTGACCTTTGCTGGGCATGAGTCTTGAGTAGATCTGGTTATTTTAGATATGGTAGATTTTGATGTTATCTTGGGTATGTATTGGTTAGATCTTTATCAGGTTGTCCTAGACTGTTATGCGAAGATCACGTCTTTAGCTTCACCAGGTGTACCGAGGATAGCTTGGAAGGGTATGCTTTATTTGGGTCCTAAGAAATTTATATCTTTTATTCTGGCTCATTTCTTGATTGAGAGGGGATGCTTATCTTATTAGGCCCATATTCATGATACTAGTAGTGCTTTTCCACCTCTTATGGATTCTATCCATACTGTTCATGAGTTTATGGATATTTTCCCTATGGATTTTCCTGGTATGCATCCAAATCGTTATATTGATTTGCTATTAATGTTGAGTCAGGAATCAAGCTCGTTTCTATTTTTTCTTATAGGATGGCCTCAGTAGAGTTAAAGGAATTAAAGAATCAGTCACCGGAGTTGTTAAATAAAGGTTTTATCCGACCTAGTATATCACCTTAGGGTGTGCTTGTTTTGCTTGTTAAGAAAAAAAATAGGTCCATGCGTATGTATATTGATTATCAATAGTTGAACAAGGTGATGGTTAAGAATAAGTATCCTCTTTCTTATATTAATGATTTGTTCGATTAGCTTTAGGGTGCTTCTATGTTTTCAAATATTGATTTGAAGTCTGGGTATCACTAGTTGAGGATTAGAGCTTAGATATTTCAAAAACAACTTTTCAAATTCGATAAGATATTTATGAGTTCTTGGTCATGTCCTTTAGGTTGACTAATGCCCCAGCCATATTCATGGAGTTGATGAACTAGGTATTTTGATCGTACCTTGACTATTTAGACATAGTATTTATAGATGCTATCTTTGTTTACTCCAAGAGTGATACTAACCATGAGGAGCATTTGTAGATTGTGCTCTAGAAATTGAAGGATGAGAAATTGTATGCCACATTCTCCATGCATGAGTTTTGGCTAGAGTCTATTTCTTTCTTAGGCCATGTAGTGACCAAAGATGGTATTATGGTTGATCTGACCAAGATTGCAATAGCTTATGATTGGGTTAGTCCTACGTCTCCTATCGAGATTTAGAGTTTTATTAGTTTAGCAGATTACTATCTGCGCTTTATTAAGGAGTTTTCATCTATTGCATCTCCTTTAACTAGGTTGACTTAGAACAAGATTTCTATTGGCGAGGCAAGCTTTCAAAACATAAAAAATTTATTGACTTTAGCCCCTATCTTGACTTTTCCCAAGAATGACATGGGTTTTATAGTCTTTTGTGATGCTTTAAGTGTTTTGTTAGGTGCTATGTTGATGCAAAAAGGGTAAGGTAATTGTGTATTCTTATCGTCAGTTGAAGCCCCATGAAAGGAATTACCCTACCTATAATTTAGAGTTGTGCGCAGTTTCATTTGCTTTGAAGTTATAGAGGCATTACTTGTATAGAGTCCATTGTGATATTTTCTTAGGTCAATGTAATCTTCAGTATTTCTTTACCTAACGAGATCGTAGTATGAGGTTGTCCCATTGGCTTGAGTTGCTTAAGGATTATGACCTGACTATTCTCTATCATCAAGGTAATGCTAATGTGGTTGTGGATGCCTTAAGCTAAAAGTCAACTAGCTTGGGTAGCTTGGCATAACTTTTGACCCAGGAGCGGTCTTTGGCCTTAGAGGTTCAGTATTTGTCTATCTAGATGGTTAGGCTTGATATTTTAACACCTAGGTGTGTTTTGACATTTGTTGAGGCTAGGTCTTCCTTGATGGAGCAGATTCAGGTTCATCAGTTTGATGATGTTGGGTTGAGAGTGATTAGGGATAAGGTGTTGAGTGGTAAGTCAAAGGAAACTTTGCTTGATTTTAATGGAATTTTGACGATTGGAGGCTGAGTTTGTGTGCCAAGAGTGGGTGACTAGATTAGATTGATTTTAGAGGAGGCTCATTGTTCCAACTATTCTATTTATATGTGAGTGAACAAGATATATCATGATTTGAGATAGCATTACTGATAGGGTGGGATGAGGAAGGGTGTGCCGTAATTTATAGCTCATTGCCTATGTTGTCAGTAGGTTAAGGTCAAGTTTTTGAGGCCTGGTAGTTTACTTTAGAAGATACTTATTCCCGAGCGTAAATGGGAGAAGATAACTATGGACATTGCAACTTGTTTGCATTGTATTTCTCGTGGTTCTTATAGTTCTTGCATTATTGTGGATCAATTGACCGAATTTGCTCATTTTGTTTTAGTTTAGGTTTGTTTCAATGCTGAGAGGTTGGCCTGTATCTATATTCGTGAGATAGTTTGTCTTCATGGTGTGCCATTGTCTATTATCTCAGATCGAGGTTTAGTGTTCACATCTCACTTTTGGAAGATTTTTTAGTAAGAGTTGGGTACCTAGGTTGATCTTAGTACAACTTTTCACCCCCAGACGGGCGGTTATTTGGAGCAAGCTATTCAAGTTTTGGAGGATATGCTCTGAGCTTGTGTTATAGACTTTGGAGGTCAGTGGCAACAATAACTAGCTTTGGAGGAGTTTGCATGTAATAATATCTATAATTCCAGTATTGTGATGGCTCCTTTCAAGGGTTTGTATGATAGGCATTATTTCTCTCCCATTAGTTGGTTTGTAGTTTCTGAGGTTAGACCTCAAGTTACGGACTTGCTTCGTGAGTCTTTGGATAGAGTTTGGGTCATTCAGGATAGACTGTGAGTGGCTCAGAGTAGGTACAAGTACTATGCAGATCGTAGACTTTGTTATGGGAGATTTAGTATTGGTGATAGAGTTTTCCTTCGTGTGTCACCCATGAAGAGCGTGACGAGGTTTGAGAAGAGGGGAAAGCTTAACCCTAGGTATATTAGATGGCATTAGATGGAAAAACGGTTTGCTCTAGCAGATCCGAAACATTGATTTTAGGTAGGTAAAATGACTAGTGTAGTTTTTTTTGCCTTTTATATCTTATTTTGACCCCCCGTTCAAAAATTTATGACATTAGATTTTGGGGGTCAACTTTGTGAAAACTATATTTTTTCAAAAATATGATGTCCCCATTGAGTCTAAAGCATCAAATTTAGTTTAGTAGCATAGTTCATTTACATTCTTAGGATATTGGATGAATCTCGAGGGGTCTGTGGAGACTTGAAATTCTCTAAGTCTCCAGCTGGTGCACCTGCTTAGGTGACCTAGTCACCATCTGGGGTTTCGCTTACATGACTCCCCTATTGCGTAGGCGCCTGTCGTTTAAGCAATAGCCAGGTCTCTTATGCGATAAGACGGGCATTGCGTAAGTGATACCTGGTCTTTTAAGAAATGCCTGGGTGGGTCATATTCCCTATTTTTGCAAATTTTTACCATTTTTGAGACTTGGATCATGGAGTTTTGAGTTTTTGGGTGATTTCTTCCACTTTTAAACTTGGGTAAGCTCCAAATCCCTATTTTAATTATTTTTCTTTGATTCTTATCATTTAAACCTTGTTAAAACTTGAATTTAAAAGTGGATTTTTGGTATTTTAGCCTAAAAGGCCTAAATTAGTGATATCTTGATTTAAACTCCGATTTTAATTCATTTTCACTTGAGTTTTCTCCTATGAGTTTCTTTAATTATCGATAATGTATTTTTGGTCTAAAATTCCAGTTTTACCCTTCATTTTCATAAATCCATTTCGGCGTTCTATTTTGATCTCGACCAAAAATGGGCAATATGGGTATCGTTGGCTTCCTTTTAGTGCGTAGAATCTATATTTGTGTATTTGAGTTGATTTTGGGTTCGTTTGTGTGGAGAAAAATCTGTGATTAAGGCTTTTTGGATGGGATTTTGGCATTCAAGGTAGGTTATTCCTTAACTTTCTTCAGACTGGTCTAGGCAGTTAATATTCATATAAAATAATGTTAGATGTTTGGGGACTAATCATGGAAATGGATGTATTATGGTATTTTACTCGCGTGTGGGATTATGTATTTTCTATTTGGTGGTTTTAAGACATTATTTGCTATGTGTGACTGTGCGGGGGTCTTATATGATCTTTTTGGCCTTGTGTATGTCTATTTGGCTGTATATTTTCTGCTGAAAAAGCCTAAATTGGAATTTATGTGGTATCAATGGCATGTTGTTGTGTATATTCTATTCTATTGGCATATGGATTACATTGGATTCATGGATAGTTGGCATATTGTGTGGATTTTGGCTCACATGATTAGTATATTGAGTGGATATTGGAAACTCTCATTCTGGTTGATTGTAAGCATTATATCCTCATATCATATACATTCATGAAATATTGGTAACACTGCAAAAATACTACAAATACTACTTTCTCTGATAGAAAATGTGACATTTCTAAAAACCCTTTACCGATGTATATGCTAGAGAGGAATTGTGATATTGGCTATTGGATTATATATGGGTTGACGAACCCTCCATGGGTCCTACCTCGAGAACCTAGCTCAATAGGTATATGCGGAGGTTATGGGACAACCTCTTGCATCACCTCATCATCATCATCATCATCATCATCATCATCATCTACATTGCATTTTATACTTAGTATACATTTTGTTTTTTATCTGTGTTCTTGATGTGATATCTATCTATCTGTACCTCTTTTGATGTGTTTGATTTGATGTATACCCATTTTGTTCCTTCGTCGTATTTGTATTTGGTATATGTGTATATTGTAGAACTTTTAGTGGATATAGTGTTATCACGACCCGAACCAGGGCCTGGCCGTGACAGGTATCCCAAGTCCACCGAGGACCGGAGACCTCTCCCTTTTCCTAGTCAACCAAAACACAATATAATATAACAACAGAATTCCAAACATAAAATAGATTGATAAGTATAACTCAAGGAAAATCTAAGAATTCAACAACCACTCCTATACCAACAATAATATCCAAAAAGACTCTAGACAACCGAATACCAATATTAGTCGGGACAAGCCCCCGACAATAGCCAAAACTAAGTTCAAACGAAAGAGTCAATAACATAAAGAAACCCAAAACATGAAATGAGATCTTGCGAACTATGAAATCTCACCACTTAAATCTGACTCATGAGCTATCCTACGATCACCTAGTGACTGAGCAGGAAAAGTAGAAGTATGGCTAGTCCCTACATCGTGTGGGGATACAACGTCTGAAGAAGGTTAGTAGTTGGAGCGATAACATGTAACTCAGAGATAAAGGATAAAATAATGCCATGAACCATAATACATAAACTATTAAAATAGTGCATAATATCATATGCAATAAATACACACACACACATATATATATATACACACACACATACTTGTTGAAAAAGGGAAGAAGGCTTAGTATGAACTTTAAAACTTTAGCCTAGATTGTATAACTTGACCGTCATAAACTATCCATGAGATATATGGGTCCAGTTGTAACCCCCTGGCCGAGCCCCAGTGTGTGTTAGCCGCACGAACTGGAGATATCATAGAAGACTGGGGATTCTGATGTACCCTTCGCCAACTATGATACAATTATATATGAATATGCTTGAGGGGTTTACTTCGTACTCCACCAGCATATGGTTATAAAGACCAAACCCCACGTCGGAAAATGTGAGTTTCCAGTATCAGTCACTCAGACTCACACCTTCACGGTTTAGCTACACAACCCCCTATAAGCCCAATTTAAAACATTTAGCATATAACCCATTTACTAAATTCCAAGATTCATTTATAAAGGTATTATTAAGTGGTGTCATCATACTCACTATAGCTTGCAAGAAATGTCATTAGCCAACACTTAGGGGATTCCTCCGTACCCCGCAGACTCCATTATAAAAATCACTTGAGGGATTCCTTTGTACCCCACAAGGTTTTCATAAATCATTTACTTGGGGGATTCCATCGTACCCCACAAGGTTTTCAAAGCCATCCTTAACCATTTAACCATTTATACCATGCATCAGTTTCAAGAAATAAACCAAACCAAATCAGGTGATAAAATCACATTTATTGATAATTTCACAAACAGGTTGAGGACACATTATTTCCAAATCATATACCAAGGAAAAATCATCAAATTGGGGATTAACCATGACCCCTCCATTTAATTATCATTTCCATGCATACCAAAATGTTTATAACATTAATAAAGCATGATTTTTTCATAATAAGCCTTGGAAAAACATTTAAATCAAATGCATTCACAACCCTCAACCCATAGTTCAAAACCCATTATTAAAACCTTGAGTAATAACCAATTTCATGCCATTAAGAAAATATAAAGCTCAAGGGAAAGAGATACATGCCTTATACATACAAATATTTGTGAGCAATTGAGAACTTGGAATCCGAAAGACGAACGTACGATGAAACCCTTATACTTTCTTGGGGTTTGGAGTTTGAGAGTGAAATAATCGATGTTGTATCATGAAAACTTCTAGAAATAGGTTAATGTAGTGTTTAGAGGTTGTTTATAAGTGAAAGGACTTCAATACCCCTCATAACAAGTAAACAAAAAAAAAACTACCCAAATTTAAAGCATTAATATGTCATGGAGGGTAATCTCCGCGATAGCTCCGTGCCACACTAAAATCACGGACCCTTACTGTCTCCTCATAAAAATGCTCATAAATTTTCTCTTGGGTATTGGGTTAGGGCGAAATAGGATATGTTGGAAGAGGACTCAATTATCTATAATTTGGTGGGTGTTAATACCCTAAATTCAATATATTCTAGAAGTTATACATGTTAAAAGTTGACCCTTGTAGAATCAAATTTAAAATTTTTGTTGATAACGGAAGTTCTTAACTCCACTTCACTCTAAGTGTTTACTACGAACATTCTTCCCCTCAAAAGCACTTTTCACAATAGGATAATGATCATGGCACTTATAATTATACAGAAATAATTGGATTCAAGTTTATACACATAGGAATCATGGTTTGATTTCTAGCCCAAAATATGGGGTGTCACATTATCCCTCCCTGGAATCATTCGTCCTCGAATGATGGATAGGAATATTTGAAACTTTAGAAGTATGAAACAAGGTATGAAACTTCACATTAAGAATTTCCCCTCAACAAAACACGTATAGGAATTAAAAGAAAATGGGCCTCATGGCATCACCTAGTAAATTATGTAAGAACGAATCATGAGACATTAAGACTAAGGTCGTACAAGGGATAAAAGACCCAAAGCCCTTTACCCCAAGTTAAATAAAAGAAAACAACACAGTTTTTACATAGGTCCGTGGTGCGAACCTTATCGTGGAGGCTAGCCTCCATGCCACAGAGCCTAATGCAGAGATTATTCTCCATGTCACGAACCTTAACGCAGAGATCCTCCGTTACATGTGGATATTGCGGAGGCTCACAGCCTCTGGGGTCCAAAACCACCTCTAACCCTATCCGAAAATTCAAAAAGTCCCCCAGATGATCCTATTAACATAACCAAATACCGTTTTAAGTCAAAAATCAATGTTTCAAACACGAGAGGGTTAAAATTTACATGATGGAAATTTTAGGGTATTGCACTAGTAGCACTTAAATATCGCAATACTTCTCAACTATGAATTCACCAATGAATACCACACTTCACCATTACAATCGTACAATTTCTCTGTAAAACACATTATTACAAGAGCTGGGGTCTAACTATACATTACTTCTATGTTAAAGCCTAATCCTAAAGTTAAAAGGTGCTAACTTAAGCTACGAGGCTTTATACCTTCAATTCATCCAAGAATGCTACTCCATCCTATCACTGTAGTTAAATAACATCATGTCTTATTAAGAGTACTAGCCAATTAACATAATAACTTGTGTATCTATCAATCACAACATTGAAGCCTATCTTTACTATACCCACTTTACGGGTTCACTCATTAAACCTAGAAATTTCAATCACTTTCACAGAGACTTCCACCACATAATCCCCTCCTAACTATTCCAGATAACAAAAGTTTTATCTCACTCTTTCTGATTCACCTATAAGCTTAGTTAAAATAGCCAGACCAAAATTTTTATGGTAAAGATCAACCACTCTCTAATATTAAACATTACTATGCTTCCATATCCACTACAATCCTGACACAAGGAGAGTAACTAAGGGAATAGAGTACGAGCTTCAAAAATATGAGTAAAACTATTCAAATACAACATATATTTGTTGCATCACTCAAGGTAGGTTCTATGACGTAAGATATGATCCAATAAGCACAAAGGGACTCACACATCAAAACACTTAGATCATAATTAGAGGTCCGAAACACGAATAAAGATTGGATAGGTAGGATGTTGGTAGAATGCCCCCTTAAATCAAAATAGGAGGAATTTGTTAGAGTAAGAATGGATTTATTATGACTCATCCCTGAAACTCACCACCATGAGAAAATTCAAGATTTGTATCATCTTCCTCTAAGCTCAAAGGTTGTTATCCTAATCTTGAAAGTATATCCCCTCACTAGGTCTATACGTACAACACTCCACATAAGAACACCAAACTCCCCTCGACAACTTTAATATTAGGTTAGTAAATTCTTTCTAGGACATTCCCTTCAAGGATACTAATCATAACTTCCACCAACCTCTAAAGTCATACCCTTGTAACAACCATTTTCATAGGCATAAACATCTATGCTTCTAAACACTCTACACTCCATTTTCAACTCCTTAGAATACTAGTATTACACCTCTAATATCATAACCTCCTAACTTAACAAAACTTTAATACCATACCAAGTGTTCATTTAGTCTATCCATTTATCCCTCAATTCATCTCTACATAACACCATATAACAACTCCCTAGACTTTTCCATACTAAGAAATTGGTGAACATAGACTAGGTGTACATGACACTCATAATTCAAAATCGAGCACACTTTATACTTATAACTCAAGGCTCTTACCCTTCTAAAGACTTAGAAACCATTTCAACTTACACACTAGATCTCATGTATATATCATAATTACACACTTCAATATTTTATAAGTCATCAACCTAAGCTCTATCACTCATTATAACAAGCCTACGAATTCACTCTCACCAATCTTACATCATAATTCTTGGGCTAACCTTCTTATCACCATAATCAACATCTAAAGTTCAAACTTAGTATCTAACAACAATCATATACCACCAATGAAATACCCCACACAATATACTAGTCCATCAAATAGAAAAATCAGCCTAAATTCCTTATTTAACTTAACTATGGCCCACAAGCACATTCTTCTTCACCACATTACTACTACACCTTATTATTCCTTACTCGTCTTCTCACATACCAAACAAACTTACAACTACTACATAAAAATCAAGGGGCCCTTAGCGTATTAAAACCGCCTAATAAGGATAATCAATCTTAATCTTATTACCTAATCCATCATAGTCTATAGAACATTCACCTCCCTTACATCACATCTGCTTACCCATGCATACATCCCAAGCACCTTCAAAATTCTATGAACATCATTGAGTCCCAATCTTCTATGATCTCCCCTAGTGAATGCTAATTCATAAACTATTAGCCGACCAATCCTTCCATTCACAATGTATGATTTATTTCACTACTACCATATCTAGTCCTCATGGTCTAATTTCACATTTCAACTAAAGATGCAAATATTGCAACTATCCAATCTCTTTTACCAACTACCATAAGAGCATGTTACTTAACTAACACTATAAGAGCATACCAACCCCAACACTTCACATAAAGGCCATGCAATTACGACTATCTCCCCTTTTTTCACTAAAAAGTTACCCTGACTCTGCCTTTTAAATATAAGATTCATATCACTAACCCCGGTATCACCTTACTACTCATTGGTCATAAAAACTTAATTTATACTACCTCTTAGAATTGAAATGCAACCCTAATATTTAGATATATATCCACCCCTTAAGCGAAACGTCTGCAAAAAGTTTTTGAAAGCGATAATTTATACATCCTACCTTGGGCTAAAAAGCACAATTCATGAAGTTAGAGGTACTCTCCTGAACCAATACACCTTGATGCACTAATAAACTCCTTTCGAATCCTTGTGCCATCTTACATCTTTTGATGACTCATTCAGAAAGGACCATACTTTTAGAAAGCTAAGACTTCACACTTGTATCATCTCAATAAGGAGACTTAGCCCACGAATTAGATCAAAGAAAGAATTTGGTTAACTTTCATATGGACAACACAATCACACTATCTAGAGTATGAAATAATGAAAATATCTCTAAATGCCTCGTAGCCTCCTAATTATAAGTGTGGTGCACAACACACCCATAAGAACGACTCTACTAGACATGACTTTGTGGATACCCAATGACCCTGAACGTAGGCTTTGATACCAACTTTTTTCATGACCCAAACCAGAGCCTCACCGTGATGGGTATCTTAAGTCCATCGAGAATCGAAGACCACCCCTTTTGCCAAGTCAACTAGAACATAATATAATATAACAATGAATTTCTAAATATAAAATAAATAGATAAGTAGACTCAAAGAAAATCTAAGAATTCAACAACCACTCCCATGCCCACAGTAATATCCACAAAGCCTCTAGACAACCAAATACTAATATTAGTCGGGATATGCCTCCGACAATAGCCAAAAATAATTCCAAAGAAAAGAGTCAATAACATAAAGAAATCCAAAATATAAAATGAGATCTTTACAAGTAGGGAAGCTCACCACTTCAATCTGACTCATGAGCTATCTCATGATCACCTAGTCACTGTGTAGAAAAAGTAGAAGTATGGCCAGTCCCTATATTGCGTGGGATATAAAGTTTGAAGACAGTTAGCGGTTGGAGCGCTAGCATGTAACTTAGGGATAAAGGATAAAATAATGCCATGAACCAAATACAAAAACCATTAAAACCAGTGCACAATATCATAAGCAATACATGCATACACATATATATATATGATATGCTGGAAAAGGGAACAAATCTTAACATGAACTTTAAGACTTTAGCCAGGATTATACAGCTTAACCATCATAAACTACCCAGGGGCTATATAGGTCGAGTTGTAACCCTCTGGTCGGGCCCCAGTGTGCATTATTCGTACAAATAAGAGATATCATAGAAGGCTGGGGATTCTGATGCACGCTTCGCCAACTATGATATAATTATATATGTATACGCTTGGAGGATTCCTTCGTAACCCACCAGCACATGGTCATTAAGACCAAACCTCACGTTGAAAAACATGAGTTTCCAGTATTAGTCTTACAAACTCATACCATTACGATTTAGCTACATAACCCCTTTTAAGACCAATTAAAACATTTAACACATAACCCATTTACCAAATTCCAGGAGTCGATTATAAAGACATTATTAAGTGGTATCGTCATACCGACTATAGCTTGTAAGCAATGTCATTACCTAACACTTTGGGAATTCCTTCGTACCCTGCAGACTCCATTATAAAATTACTTAGGGATTTCTTCATATCCCATAAGGTTTTTGTAAATCATTTACTTGGGGGATTCCATCATACCCCACAAGGTTTTCAAAACCATCCTTAACCATTTATACCATGCATTAGTTTTAAGAAATAAGCCAAACCAAATTAGGTGACAAAATCACATTCATTGATAATTTCACAAATAGGTTGAGGACACATTATTTTCAAACAATATACCAAGGAAAAATCATCAAATTGGGGATTAACCATGACTCCTGCATTTAATTATCATTTCCATGCACCCCACAATGATCATAAATATTAATAAAGCATGAATTTTTCATAATAAACCTTGGAAAAGTATTTAAATCAAATGCATTCACAACCCTCAACCCATAGTTCAAAACCCATTATTAAAACTATGAGTAATAACCAATTTTAAGCCATTAAGAAAATATAATTTCAAAGAAAAGAAATACATGCCTTAGACACACAAAGATTTGTGAACAATTGAGAACTTGAAACCCGAAAGACGAACATATGATGAAACCCTTATGTTTTCTTGGGGTTTAAAGTTTGAGAGTGAAATAATCAATGTTATGTCGTGAAAATTGCTGGAAATAGGTTAATATAGTATTTAGTGGTCGTTTATAAGTGAAAAGAATTTAATACCCCTCATCTAGGTTAAATTTTTTTAAAACTTCTTGAATTTAAAACATCAATGTGTCATGGAGGGTAATCTCTGCAATAAGATCTATGCCACACTGAAATCGTGGACCCTTACTGCCTCCTCACAAAAATGGTCATAACTTTTTCCTCGGATATCGAATTAAGGCAAAATTAGATGCATTCAAAAGAGGACTCAATTATATAAAATTATATGGGTTTTAAGTCCCAAAATTCAATATATCACAGAAATTATACACGTTCAAAATTGACCCTTGCAGAATCGAATTCTAAAATTTGGTTGATAACGAAAGTTCTTAACTCTACTTCACTTTAAGTGTTTACTACAGACATTCTTCCCCTCAAAAGAACTTTTCACACTAGGATAATGATCTTGATACTTATATTTATATAAAAATAATTGGATCAAGTTTATACAGATAGGAACAATGATTTGAATTCTATCCCAAAAATGCAGGGCGTTACAAGTGTGGGCCACCATTTGGGATATTTTCTAATTTCAAGTAACATTCTTATAGTATGTATTTTATATTCTTTATTTTCTACTTTGTTCAGTTGGCCTATGATACCTACTGAGTAAAAGTGGATCGTACTCATCCCTACTGTGCTATTTCATTGTAGATCCAGGTATGAGTGTGAGACAAAGTAGCTGATTCAGGCATTGTTTGGAGTCTGATTGAGGTAACGGTCGACCTATACGTCCATAGTTGATCTATTACCTTTTATTAGCTATTTCATTTCTTATTTAGTATTATGAGATAGATTATGATTATTTTGGACTAATACTATATCTCTTTATACTCGAGATGTATTTAGTAGTTCTTGCATTGCGACACTAAGTTTTATGGAGATTGATGGTATTATTATTATTTATTTTCTGCCTTTATTAATAATGTGTGGTTCGACTTCATTTTAAAAGTCTTACCTTGGGTGTTGGTAATGATTTCTCATTTCATATCAATTTGAGTGATAGTCTTACTTGTTAAGGGTTGACGCGACAAGTTCCATCATGACCCTTAGTTTTTGGATCATGACATTTTCTCAGCTGGTCTATGATACCTACTAAGTATTAGTGGACCGTACTCACTCCTACTATGCTTTTTGCAGATCCTAGCTAGAGTACGACGCGGGGAAGCTGAGTCATGTTAATGAGTTGATTTTCTTTGAGGTATTGGAGCGCTCTAGAGTTCAGAGCTGATTTTTTTGGACCTCATCCTATCTTTATTTATGTATTTTTTTTTCTATAGACAAACTATTTTTTTAGATTCCTTCATGTATTAGATTGTCTTAGATTTACGACCCCAGATTTTGGGGTTCTTATATTACTTCTTTAGACTTTCACTTTATTTATGTATTGTGTTGGCCTGACTTTATTCTAGAAGTCTCATCTTGCCTTATTTCTTATTAAATTGAGATTTTTTTTGGATTTAGGGAATGGACTTGGTTTTCAAGGTTGGGCTGTGAAACAAACATGTCGGACACGTGTATTTCACATTTTTTCATTTTTATCCTTTTTCATTAATCCTTTTTTTCAATCCTAATCTTTGTAAAAAACCATTTTTTTTACCTTAAATTTTTTTATATGCCTGACAAATGCACCGACTAAATTAAAAATTCTATGTGTTTAACAAGTGCCAACTTAATGACTTTAATTGAATAAATATCTAAATAGATATTGTATCTCCGATGGATCTCGAGATTAAAAAATTTATGGGTATTAATATTAGAACTCAGCCATGTGTCATAACCCAACAAACACAATAGAAGATGCAAATTGTTCCATTTGAAACAATTACCCAAACCAACTTTGCTCCAATGGCGATGCAGGCAAAGTTTATTTGTTGGTAAATCACAAAAAAAATGAACGACATCAGATATCATTCCCATCTTAATTATGGTGGTTATTATTTGGTATATCACTACCTGCAGTACTTATAAAAATGTCTAAATTGAATAACTTTTCAAAGCCATCCCTTGATTCCAAATTATACTTCAAATTATTCATCCACTGCAGGCCTTCATTGAAATTCTATAAGAAAATGGGAAGCCAAAAAGCTCCAAACTTTGATCATGAAAAATTTTATATCAAAAAAAATTAATCACTGGAAAAAGAAAAAAAGTAAAGAAAGGAGGAAAACAAACAAGAACTACCCAATAAATTTTACCAAATTGTTGTTGATTGTGAAAGTAAATAATCCTCCTAACCCACATCACCATTTAAGTTAGTTGTTTGAAAAAAAATCAATTAGTGTGTGTGCGCGTTTTTTAATAAATTAGTTTGATTTGTTAGATGTGTTTTAAATAAATCTATTGAAACATTATTTGTTCGTAAATTATATTAATTACTGATAATTTTTATATCATACATTCATTGAAGAAGCTTCAACAATAAAAATAGTGGAGGAGGTATATATTTGTATAGATTGATAACGAGAAAGAGAGAGAGAAAAATAAAAAGGAAAAGGAAAAGGAAAAGAAAAAAAGAAAAAGAAAAGAGAACAAAAATAAAAAATAAATTAAGAGAAAGTAGCCAACTCACTCTCAGTGAAATACACTCTCTATGCCAACTCAACACTTAAGGGGTTATTATTTCATTTTAAACTTGTGTAAGGGGATAATACAACCCCGTGAAGTATGTGTGTAGATGATATTTGAGTAATAGGTTAAGGGGGAATTTGACTATTTTTTCTTATTTTTATAAATCTATATATGTATTGGCCGTAAGAAATTGCTACAGATTTTAACTATATTAGTATAAACATTATTAACAAGGAGACAAAATGATAATGAAATAGGAAAGAGAAATTGAATTCAGTATTCTTGTTGAAAATACAAAATTGCCTCTATAATTTATAGGTTTTAACGACTTAGTAGGGATATTTTGTTGAACTCAATACTGGGTACACTGCTAATATTCTACACACACACACATACATATATATATATATATATATTATATTCTAGAGTTAATAATATTTGCAAGAACACCGTGGTTACCATAGGTGGCTAGAGCATCAAGATTTTAATAACTTAGAAAAAAGATGGCCTCCATTATGGTCCATTTTATTTTATTTTTTCTACAAAAGTTGGGGTTCTTACCATATGTATTGGTTTGTTTATCTTGGACTAAGTAGAAACTATCTTTGTCAATAAAATTTCCACTTTATTTCCCTGGTAGAAGTTGTGTCTGATCATTGGAGCCTTCTACTGGTGCATTAATGACATGAAGATAAAAAGTATATCAACAAAAAGTGATGCATTTGGGTCAATATACTTTATCACTTCTTTTGAGTCAATTTTGATTTATAATAGTGTTAGGTTGTGTAGCTTGGCCTTTGTGAGCACGTATTAAAGTGACAATAGTTCAACTTGCATTGAGGATTAAATCTATCCATATTCATTAGACCTACTATCCAATTGCCTTTTTTTGTTTCAAATAAGTCCTCCATATCCAGTCTGAAGGTTGTCAATGCTGAAACTTGCATCCATATTTAGCTTGTAACATACTTTATTAGGGTTTTCCCAAGTATTATGAATTTCTTTATCCTTTTGATCATGGAACTTTCTACTAGTGATACGTTTGTATATATGAGCAAATTTATGATACTATTTTTATTCAAAACATATCTAGTGTTATCATGGTTGTTGTATTTTCTGTTGATCCACATATTCAAGATCACAAAGGTGTTTAGGATATGGTTTTAGTTTACTGTGTAGTTCAACTTTTTTATACAAAGATATTTGCATTTGGTATTGAAAATTTTATGGTTGTTTGCCTAGAGAAGAACAAAGAGATTGTGCGAGGTGCAATTTATGAATGTGCGAGGTGCAATTTATGAAAATAGTCTGATTCATCTTACTCACACTATTTGCTCATTGGGAAAGTCTTTTCAATGTTTATACTAATGTGCTTGAGGTAGGTTCAACTAGAAATCATGCCATGATTGCATTGCAATAACATAAGCTTGACCTTATTAGGACATTGTAGTTCCCAAATCTATTGTAAATCTTTATCACTGGGATAGTTGGTGGATATAAGGTCATAACAAGATCTCTTGGAGAATAGATCATTTCTATTAAGGGGATAAAAAAGGGCTTGTTCACATACATGTGATTGTCAGGGATCAGAATTCTGTGGATCTTTGTGATGTATCTTCAGGAAAAACAAGTTAGATTTTTCCCAGAATCCAATTTTTATCATTTAAAATATCTTTGTACGTAATTTAATAATTGGCATAATGAGGATTCATTAATATAGCCAAATATTATTATTGGAATTGATGTTTAGAGGCCATAAGATACCTTTGTTACAGTATTTCCACCCATTAAGGATGTGAGTCAAAATAAAATAATGGTTAAATTTATTGTATATCTCACATTTCATGCCATGTTTATGACATTCTATACACTTCTTATTGCTTAAAAATCAAGTTGTAATACATATAGAACAATTGGAAATAATTTGGAATGATTCTCGAAACTTAAATAAAAGTTCTAGTCACATGAAATGACCAAGTCAATGCATTTAAAGGCCAAAAATATGGACAATATGCCGTGAGTTGGCATTAACGCAATCATTCTAAAAAGGATATCCACAACCGTTATACAATATATTAATCCAACCCCTGAGTTGGGATTAATCCCATAGAGAATAAAGGAGATAGGTTCACTTCAAGTGTAATAAGCCACTAAATGTTTGCATGTAATATGTAAAATGTGATAAAAGTAAAATGAGGGGATTAGTTTCAAATATTTTTATATTCAATTTATCAATTGTAAGGTTGGTTTGCTAGAATGAGTACTAGAAATTTGTAATCAAGGATGATAATAACTTGGGTTTATGATTTCTTGAGTGTGAATACATGCATGGGTAATTGGACATTTTCCTAAATTTAAATGATAGTTATGGGTAGGTTAGGTCTTAGATTTTAATACTAATTTTAACATTAAACATCACAAGTGTGATCTTTCGAACACCTCACAAGTGTACTTCATAACCTACCTAAAACCTCAATTTAGTATCTTTATGTCTAAGAACTATCATTAAATAATGAACATCAAGTCATTATTGACCACTACTCCTCACCCTTATCCCCTTTGTCAAGGATGACAAGGGATGCAAGGCTAACTAGAGTTTGCAATCTCCAATTATAGGTTAATGACATAGATTAGAGGTTAAATCCATATGATTTAATCAATCAATAAGGAAAATAAACAATGTATATACAATAATCACTACTCATTCATACACAACCTTAAGTTAGGAAATTAACTATTTATAGAGAGAGAAATAAATTATACCCATATGCTTATTGAAGTCTCCCATTGAATAAAAAATATTCATAAGTGAAATCTAAATCCAAATTAAAGAACAAGAAATAAACCAAATTTCAACTACAAACTTCTAGATCTCAGAATTAACAAAATATAGGATTCAAAGATGCCAAAAAGCCTTCTATAACTGAAGCAAAAATGGGCCAGGAAATTTATGAAATAACATCACCAAAGTACACAATGACACACCAAATTTGTAATACCCCTTAAGATCCTAAGCTTAATTCAGTTCTAGTTGCATGCTTAAGGGGTCCAAGGAACGAAATTTTCAGTAAGTGTTAAGGACTTAGTCAGTTTCAAGACCCCTAAACTTCACAGATTTTATTTTGGCCTTAAAAACCCCGAGACATTGTTTTTTGAGTTGATTCATATTTAGGGAGGCTAATAGGATGTCTTGGGAGAGTTTTAGGATATTCAGACGAGGTTTGAGATGTTTTTAGATGGCTGAAACAAAGATCCAACGCGATAATCCAACAATGCATTGCTCTCTCCCAAGGTGAGGTGGTCCTCAACGCATTGCTTTCTCCCCCAGAGTAGGTGATATGGTGCTTTGTTTTCTAAAGCGGAGAAAGACGCATGGATCGTTGCTCTTTCCCACACAACTTCTCGATTTAAGTGCCCAAGGGGCATTTGAGTAATTTCCCTCAACCTAATTCGTCCTTAACACGGTTTGGGACTTCCAAAAGGTATTATTTTCCCCTTTACTCCAAACTACTCTCAAGAAACCCTCCTCCTTTTTGAAGAATAAACCCAAGCTCTTTCCCTATGAAATCAATAGTTGAAGCTTCTAAGCCAAGAAGAATCTTCAAGAATTCAATTATTGAGGCCTATGGAGTTTTGAACAAGGTTAACCTTTAAACCTTGTTCCCAATTGCATGGATTTTCAAGTTCAATTTACATGTTTTGAGATAGAATCCATACCTAAATATTTATGTGTTGAAACTATAGCATTATCATGTGATTAAGGAACTAAGGAGCATAAGAAATATATTTATTCATGTTTCTAACTACGAGTTTGATGCTTTACCTTGAATTATTATTTTAAAGAAGAATTGCAAGTTCCCCAAGTTTAATATGTTTTCATACCCAAATTCATGTATTACGCTTATATAATGAAATGCCTAATGTTTTGAGTTTCTCACTATGACTTCATACGACTGTTTTAAGAGTTGCTATTGTGTTTTGAAAACATTCAATGCTGGTGGGTTATGAACACCTGATACCTATGTGTTTATTAACTATTTTCAAGTTCCAGTTGATCCTTGTTTAAACAGTACCACATTATGTCAAACTATGAATAATACCAGTGTCATTCAGTTAAGAGTAGCATTTAGCACCGAGAGGAAAGTGTAGATTCAATGTATTCTACTTTCCAAAAACTACGTGCCCCTATAGGATCTAGGGATTCACTACAAAGCGTATCCCCTTGCCCAAATGGGCTCAGTATAGTTATCACTCTAGTTCATGTTCTACTCCGATGGTAAGGATAGAACAACCCTCCTCAACATGGGTCAGATATTGGACTCTGTGGTATTAACCATGGTTTATGTCGGTTACATGATAGCTCCCACAGTTTCAGTCAGTATGGGTGGTCTTTTTCAGTTTAACCTTATTGGACCAGGTAGTTAGTTTCTAGTATTTATTCATTCAGTTATATAAATTGCACCAGTTGCTCAGATAATGACAGTGTGTTAAATATACTTGGTCTTACATATTCAACTTTACATGTTCAAGTGACTTTACTTAGTTTTGTATGTATTTCAGTTAGTACTTACCTGGCATACCGGTACATTCCAAGTACTGACCACATACTTTTCTATTGCGCTATGTTGTTTTATAACATAGGTTCAGACTATAACGTCCCAAAATTTGATCTGAAGATGTCACACTGTGCTTAAGGCTATGAGTAGCCCCAAGATAACCCTTTAAACCTACTACTAGGTCTGGACCTTACTTCAGGATAAACTCGTCAAGAAATAATACTGTATTATATCAAAACTGAGCTGGAATAAACTGAAAACACTGTTTGAATAACAAATACTGAAAGTTTGGAAATCAACTAATAGTCTGACAAACCTCTACTACTAAAGAACTAGAGAGTCATTGGGACAGACCCCTAACTGACTTGAACTAAACTGAAAACAATAAATTAAGTACTATGAAAGATGAAAATATGAAGAAGTAGGCCCTCGAATCATAAGGACTCACCAACTGTGGGAGCTTAGATAGAGATGCTAGAACTACTCACGCTGCTAATACTGAGCACCTGAACCTACATTATAAGATAATGCAACACAGACATATATGTGGATCAACACTTTGAGGATGTACTGAGTATATGGGGGTGTAATGCATAAGATAACATCATCATACTTTATAAAGACAATGCATTCTAAATGTAAATGGCTCACATAAAATGGAATGTCTAAAATGCTAAGATCTGAAATCATGCATGGCAAATTAAGCTTTGTAAATCTAGTGAGTCATAACATTTAGTTCTAAAGGATGTACTTATACTTTATTTTTAAATCATGCTGGCTAAGTGTATAAAGAACTCACGTTTGAATCTAAAATCTAAAACTAAAAACTATACCTATTATCTTTTCGTAAAGTATAATCTGAGTAAAATATGTGAGCCTTTACAGTTAGTCTTATTAAAGCTTTTCTATCATTCCTTTCCTTTGAAACTTAGAGACTTTAGGAGCTTTGGAAACTTGGAACTTAGGGAGTTTCTTCTAACCAACATAAACCATGTGAGCAGACATAGAGTCCAATGTCTTGCCCATGTTAGGGAGAGCTGTTCTACCCTTGCCATCAGAATAGAACCTTAACTTAAGTGATCACTATCTTAGCCAACTATGGGTAAATCAGAAACCTATGGTGGCACATAGTTCTGGGGCATGAGACCTTGGAATCATGACCAACTCGGTGCTAAATACTACTCCCAAACTTAATGCTCAGAACTTTTAGGAAATCCACCTTAAAATAGCACAAGGGTTCAGAATTAAAACCAATTATGCTTCTCTTTGGTTAAATTCATAAACTGTATGAATAATGTGGATTCCTATCTTAGATTAGGATCAAAAGATTAATTTTTCTTTTAGACCTGAATACTTACTTGTCAAAGCATGCTAATAATATACTCTTCTTGAAATGTCAAAACTCATACTTGGGTTTTAAAGCATATGTACTTAAATGTTCAGAATTTCTTAATAAAGCTTCATTCCCAACAATCATCTTGAACTTCATTCAACAATATCAATTCGCAATAGGGAAGTGCAATTCATAATAGAAATCTTCAAAGTCAAAGCATAATTAATTGAGACAACATGCACTTTAATACTTAAATCACTTGTAAATTCATAAACTCAAAACGAGATGGTTTGGATGTAAACCCTAACTTACAAATCATGTAATCTTTAATAAAAATTAAGTTTTTGGACACAAGGATGAAAGATTTATCCTTGTTCAAATCCCACATACCTTATATGATGAACTAGATGAAGAATCTTGGTTTTGCGGTCCTATTTGTGCCCTTGAAGGTTGATTCTTGGACCTTTTGACTTGGAAATCTTGAAATTTAAATTAATTTGGAAGAAGAATGGTGAACTTTTGGGGATTCTTGAAGTTGGATATTGAAGATTAGGGTTTTTTACTTGAGATAAATTGATGAAGAATGAGCATATTTTGCTCAATAATGCCTTTAATAATCTGTTTTCATGATTTGGGGGACTAAACAAAAGACCAAATTGCCCTTGGGATTTAAAATCCATAATGGAACACCGTTTAAGGCTTCATCATGATACGATGGGTGTGTCATCGCAATACCCACTGTGACATGGTAGAATCGCGGTGACTTAATGGATATTGACAATTGTTGTTTTGAGGTTCACCGTGATGCAGTACAATCGCAGTGACCCACCGGAATTCAACAAACGTCGATTTGGACTCTACCGTGATGCGATGGCCTTGTCATCGCTATTATCACTGTGACATGGTGGAATTGAAATGAGTTACTGGAACTTGATGAATGTAGATTTGGACTCAATTGCGATGTGGCGACTGCCCAGTTGGCATACTGCATACTAAAAATACCCTAACTTCTTCATCGAGTGTTGGTTTTGGACAAATATATTCAATTTCCCACACAATAGAAAGTCAAAATCAATAAAATTATGTATGAATTAGATATTATTAATTTTAGAAGCCATCCCTTAACATTCTAGGAATGAAATTAAGCTAGAAAAAGTTTAGGGTATTACACAGACGCTCAGTTTCTCGACTGTTCTTAAACAGTTTAGCAGGTTCCCGCAGAAGTATTGGTGAGTCCTTATTTATTAAGGACATGATATGCTATTTTAGTTGTTTTCCACATTTCATCATGATTTCATGAGTTGGAGTTAGTTGAGGTGTTTTTACTATCAACTCCCTATTATTCTTAGAGGCTTTCAGACAGTTAGACATTTATTCAGTTTTCAGTCATTGTTAAATGTTTTAGAAAAATAGTTTGGTTTTCTGATACGTCCTTTACATATATATTTTAGTATTCAGACTGATCGTATCTCATTGGCTTACTTTCTACACATGTTATTTGGTTTTATATTCATTTTATTTAGTTCTCATTAAAGGTGCTAGACCATGGGTTAACTTGGGGTCACTTGTGGCCTTAACCACCATGTCATGACTAGGGCTTAGCCTCGAGTCGTGATAAAAGTGCTTCTGGATCTCCAAACTGGCATTGATTTTGAGCTTCAGTGATTTATGCCTGGTGACTTTGGCAATGAGATTTTTCTTTGCCAAACTGGTCAATGATACACTAAATTTCCTCACCTTATTACCGAGCTGCTTCAATTGGTCCTTAGTTGAACTATTAATCTAAGCGATGGATACTCACTTTGGCGATTTGTCAAACTTTATAGGCTATGCCTTTTTTCATTTTAGCTCCAACTCTCTGGATTTTTCCTTATTTATGTTCTATCAATTTATGTTTTACCAAGCACTTGCTGGATTCAACCCTATTAATAAACCAAACTAACATTGAAACTAACTCAAATTAATGTTGAGAACTTGATTTCTCATCGTGTTTAGGCCAAATGAGTCACAAATTATTAACTCACCAATGCCCCCAACTTAAAACCGTGATCATCATCGAGTAAATTAGTGCTCACACAACAAAATCAACATTGCCTACAATTGGTACTACTTGGGATCTTAGACATATGCTTCTTTTTTTGAAAATACTTTTCCCTCATAATTTTTAAAATAGTAGCACAAGTAGCAACTATAAACACATAACTCATGAACAACAAGCCTCAAATATTGACTAAATATTACCAAGCCAAGCAATTCTTATATACGTCAAAAAGATTAAAGAATAATCAAGTAATACAATCAAGTGACTCAAAACAAAGATGTACCTTCCCTTAAGAAATGATCAATATTTAAATAAGGGATTACTACTGTCAAGACCTAAACCAAGGCCTAGTCATGATGGGTATCTCAAGTTCTCTAAGGATTGGAGACTACCCCCATTAACCTAGGCAACAAGAATAAAATACAACTAGCAGTGGATGAATTTTGAACATATAACAAGATAGAGCTGAGTTTCAAACATATAATAAGATAGACTGAGTTTCGAACATATAACAAGATAGAACTAAATTCTGAACATATAACAAGATAGATAAATCAATTGAATAGGATCTAAGAATCCACAATATCAAATACACCAACATCCTATCCACAAAAGCCTCTAAGAAACCAAATATTAGCCAAATTCGTGACATGCCCCCGACCATAGACAAAAACCCAATGAAATAGTCTAGGATGTAAGTAAAGACAAGACCAAAAAATAAAGGCCTTATAGAGAATGGAAGCTCACCACTTCAAAGCTGACTCACAGACAATTGAGAAGTCACCTACCACTGCTTAAAGAAACAAAAGTATCTTTAGACCCTGTATCTCATAGGGATACAATGTCTGGGGATGGTTAGCAGGATGAGCACTAGCATGTAACTCAGGGAAGGGACAAAATAATGCCATATCAATCAGTCCAAAATTATTCCAAAACCATACACATTTATATACATATATATAATATGTCGGGATAGGTAACAAGGCTTAGCATGGGAGTTAATACATTAAACTTCACTGTGTAGCTCAAAGCGTCATCTAAATACACATGGGCTATATGGGTCTAACTCTTACCTTGCTAAAAGAGTCTCAGTACGTGTTAGCCACACAAACTAGAGTATCAAGTAAGGTCGGGTAATCCATGACCTTTGTCAATACAGGATACAAATTTATAGTGTGACACAAGCACAAGGTCACTAAGACCAACCCTCATGCCAAAAAATGTGGGTTCTCAGTATCAGTTCCTCGGGACCTCCACTTTCATGGCTCAACTACACAACTTTCTTTAAGCCTAATTAAAACATTTACATATTTCTATTCACTGAACTAATAATCATCCATTAAGGTATAACCCATTCATATCTTCATACCAACTACTCTTGCAAGCTTTTATCGACATGCCATTCCATTATCGCCACTTGGGGGGAATCTATGATCCCACAAGCTCCAATTATTCATCCACATAGAGGAATCCATGACCCCCGAGGTTCAATGTTAATTATCCATTAATTTAGGGGAAACCACTACCCCCTAGGTTTAATTTAAAACTATATAAGTTCCATAAGACTTTTATGAAGTGCGATAGTTCAATAAGTAATTACAATATGCATATACTCACATTTTAATTTCATAAGATGGGTTGAGGTTATTACTAATTTCAATTCCAAATCTATTATTTATTCGGGGAAAAAAAGACCCACATTTCTATTTACCATGCCCATGCACCCAATGAGTTCAAAAACTATCAATTCAAAACATGAATGATTCACAAAAGTCATGGGAAAAGCAATTCCATCAATAACATTCAAAGGCCCTCAACCCAATATCCTAAATCATCAATTAATCACATAAATAGAAATTCTAAACATATGCTTTTAACAAAACAAGTTTATAGAAAGAGATATATGTCTGGAAATATTGGGAATTAGGGAGGAAAATCACCAATTGGAGTTCTATAAGCCAAATCCTTAGAAACTCTAGCTTGTTCTTGACTTGGGGATTCGAGAGAGTTTTAAAGTATTTGAAGATTGAGTAATGGGGAGTTATGGGGTCCCTTAGGGTATTTTAGGTCGTGGGTTAAGATTGGGAAAGGAGGAAAATGACCAAAGTACCCTTAATTAAAATTGTAGAATATTTGTTCTAGTCATTATGGTTGATATCACAACTCGTGATGACTGGGTATGGGTTATTTCCTAGACTTATAGAATGGTAAGTATTTGCCATCACTGGTTTGGTCATGAGTCTCACCCTACACTCATGACTATACCTTACAGTTTGTAGGGTCCTAGTCATACTTAGGACAGAAACATTGGCTACTCTACTCGTTTGGTCACGAGTCCCTCCCTATGACTCATGACCACACCTGATGACTAATAAGGTGCCAGCTATGACATCAATAGAAACTTTGTCCAACTTACTGGTTTGCCTATGATTCGAGACCTACGACTCGTAATGAGACTCTGTGACTCATTACGTAAGTCGTCTCTTGGGCAATAAACTCAAAACTTAGAAATTTTGGAAGCAACAATTTTGGGGTGTTATAATTACAAATCACTCGCACTCTCAAAGACAATGATGAACACTAGTACCACTCCATAGGCCTTTCCACATGCTCTACTTTACCACATTCAAGCATTATACATTGGAGATCACTAAGGTCTTACTTTGGTTTGTAGCGTAGGCAATATGTAAGGTAGGAAAATTTACAATTATAGTGACTCTACCCTCTCAAATTATCTAATGAGACGTTAATTCCATTTCTTTCCCAAAGCTTGATTCTTATGCAATGCCAAGGAACGATTCTCTAAGATTTTTATGCTATCTTCCTTCTCTTGTCCTTTTTAAAACTAAACTTTTTCAAATATTTATCCACTAAATCCTCAGTTACAACTCTTTTTTATTTATTTTCATTCTTTCTCTCCCTCTCTTGATCTCGAGTATTTATAAGTAATATGAGGATAACTTAAAGAGAAAGTGAATAACCCACCTAATTGGTTCAAGATAGGTTTGGTAAAAGAGGGAATTATGAAAGAAGCATTTTGTCTTATGATTAGGTTGTCCAATAAAAATTCAGGGAATAAATTATGGGCAAAATTAGTTATTCAACTCAGAATTGGGATGGTTATTTTGGTAATTCATAGGTTCACTCTCAATTAATGGATAGGATTACTTCTCCAACATTGTGACATCTTTTCTTAGCTATACAATAATTTTGAAGTTCTTGGTGGATTCAGTGAGCACGATCTAGTTGAATCCTTATTCACACACTCAAAGCTCTTCCTTAATTTATATACCATAGTCATAACATATATCAAATAAAGTACTCAAGTTGTCAAAACAAGATGCAGATGTTCACAAAATGAGTGCCTAACTAGAATTAACCTAAAGGAATATTTTAAAAAGGGAACATTTTGAAAAATGGAGAAATGCACAAACTATTTATTTATTTTTATGATTGTGCATGAAAAATATCTCTCCAAGAGTACTATTTGGGTCAAAGTGTTCTATTACTAGTACACTTCTCTTGTATGTACCAAATCCAACAAGAATTTTATTATCACTATACTATGACTACTCTACTACAATAAAGATAAGGAAATGAAAAATGTAAATCACACAAACTTAAATCAATATAAACACGTAATCTAGAATATTGAAACCTAAATCAAAATATCATCCAAATCAGTCAAAACCACACACCAAAATAAAAACAAAGTATAAAAACCAGAATATCCAAAAATAAGGTTAATTATTATAGACCTAAAATAAATCAGACCCCAACCCAAAAATGTGTATTGTCCATAATGTAATAGGACTAAGGTAATAAAAAAGAGTGAGTGGTAGGGTGCCATTGAATATGGATAAGCATGTGGAGCTTGCAATAACAACCTCTGTATGGGCATCAGTGCCCAACTCATCTCTAAGAGTAGTTTGTAAGGATGGATCTAGTATGGTGGAATATGTCTACATGGAATCAACTATATAAGAGGTCTATTCAACTATCAACTCAATAGTTGTTGACCCACTAGTCCTACTCTGGGTAGTCTTTTGAGTCGGCATATCCAAGGTAGACTCAGGAATAGCCTGATCTATGGCCATAAATAAGCCTTTATCTTCTCAACCTTATTATTATTAAAAGAATGGTCCTTCTTGTCCTCCTCTTCTTCTTCTTTGGAACACTTTATAGAATAGGTGTGAGAGTCAGAGACTGAGATGGTACAACCTATTAATGTATCAAATCTAGAAATTAGAGCACATGTACATGCTATTATAGTGAATCAAGCTTTATCTGCATCTTAGTCAACACTGCATCTAGAGCTAAAGACTATTTAGGGTGCTCAAATCCTCTAATTAGCACCACAGATATGCAGGGTCTCACAAATATCCTATATCTCATCATGTATAGGCACAATGATGGCCTTTATGGTATCAATTATCTAATAAAACATCTAAGCCTCTAACCTCGATGACCATATGTTAGCTGAGTAGGACAAATGGACCATTAAGATAATATCTACCTGAGTTAATAGAGACTGTGAAGTTCCCAAAATAGTGGATGGTCGAGGATCAGGGGCACTAGGTTGAGGGGTCTGAGAATAGGTACCTGTGGAGGAACCTGGAAGAGCAAGGTCTACAATAATAAAAAAAAGGCTGGCTGGCACCACTATCCATGGTATCAATATCAATCTTCAAAGAAGACTCCACATGATCTTTCTTGGTATTTACTTCCTTAACTATCTCGATTTGGGTGATATCAACTGCTCATGTGGGGGTGTACTCAAAATCTTTCTTTGAGTCAATAAAAATACTTTTTCTTTGGCAAAAGTTTGTGATAAAACAAAAAAAAAGAAAAAAGTTTTCTTCTGATGAGACTGACATATAATTATTGGGTTAATAGTAGAGGCATAATTTATCTTCTCCTTCATTACGACCATGCCAACTAACACCTCTTGAGGATGCACTATGATGGTCTTATTTTGGGAAAGCATGAGGTTACTACACATGATGCTCAACCAGTAACAAGATTTGATATTGATATTTGTCTCCTTAATAGGGGCCTCCAATACAAGCCATGTGATGAACCATCAATCAACAATAGGTCTAACCAACCTTGGACCTCATCAACTGGTTTGTAACACCTTAAAAATTTAGGCCCTTGAAAATTTCTGAGTTGAACTTAGTGACTAACCTATGACTTACCTCATGAGTCATAAGGTGTCACTACGAGTTGTAGGGATCCAACATAAGGCGACCAATGAGGTTTCCCAAGTTATCTATTCTGAGTATGACTAGACTTAATGAGTCATCAAAACTCTATTGATTTGTATGGTGAGAGTCATAGCATCACCAATGAGAGGGTCTCTGAGTTACTGTCTTGACTACGATCGAATCTAATGAGTCATAATGTCTGAATATAAATCATAGGGTATGACTCATAGTCAAACATATGGGAGCCCTAATATTCTGGTTACACTATGAGTCATGGTGATGACTCGTAAGGAGTCATCACTAGCCGTACGGTGAACCGTGATGACTGGTGTCACTTTTTAGCCTTTATTTAAAGGTCACTTTGGATATTTACCTCTTTATCCAATAGTGATCTTCAACCTATAATACCCTAAGGGACTCTATAACCTATCATTACTCAAATAATTTCTCTCTTTTCTTCTCTTAAATTCCCCATTCAAAGACAAAGCTAGGGTTTCGAGAGTTTGGTCTTTTAGGGATCAAAGGCGGTTTCTTCTAAAAATTTCTTGGTGATTAAGGCATGCATATCTCTCCTTGAACTTGTGTTTTAAATTATGACATGAATTGATTTAGTCTTCACATAATTTTGATATGGGTTTTGAATGATAGGTTGAGGGTTTGGATAATTATTGTTTAAATGTTTTTCCCATAGATTTTATGAATGATTTATGGTTTAAATTGACGGTTTTGAACATTATAATGGGTATGACCTCAACCCAACCTTGTGAAATTGGTTTTGAATATAAGTATATGCATGTTGAACTACTCTTGAATTATGGCAATTCATAAAAAGGCTAATGAAACATGAATGGGTTGAAAGGACTTTATGTCCATGGATTGATTTGGAAATGGGTTCAAGTCCCAAATGGCTAAATATTTTGGAGTCCTATTAACCTAGGTATTAGAGCCCTACTAGGATAGATGGTTTGGTTCTGACTTGGACCTTTGGATTCCCATTGGCTAAGGGGTTAGAGTCCCGCTTGGATAAATGGTTTGGTTTCTACGTGAAATGTTGGAGTCTTTTTTTCTAGTGGGTTAGAGTCCCTGGTAAATTATTTTGATTGGCATAATGATATTTGCTTGCAAGCTATAGTCGGTATGATGATACCACTTAATGTTGCCTAATTGAATGACTCCTTGATTATATAAATCAATTATGTACTAAATGTTTTAATTTAAGCTTAAAGGGGGTTGTATAGTATGCCATGAAAGTGGAGGTCCCAAGATGACTACTACTGAAAACCATGTTTGCTAGTGTGGGGGTCTAAATGGACAAGTGTTTGAGTCACCGTTTCTCTGTGATAGGGTGTTCCTGTCACCATTAATATATGATTAGGAGGTATGAGTTCCCTATACATATATGTTATGATTTTTCTCTAGTTCGTGCAGCTACACGCATTGAGGGTTGACTAGGGGTGAGATTTGGGGCCCATATAGCCCATGGGTACTATTTTAATGATTATGCTACACAACCTAGGATAATATTTTAAAGTTCTTGCTAATCCTTTTAACCTATGCCGATATGGTTTTTTCTATATACATATGCTTATGACTATGTGCATTAGTGTGGAATGATTTGAACTATCGATTATGGCACTATTTATTCCTTTATCCCTGAGTTACATGCTAGATCTCAAACCGCTAACCATCTCCGAATGTTGTATCCCCATGTAATGTAGGGAACAACAAAACATCTACTTTTTCTATGCAGTGATAGGGGGTTCTTGGATTGTTCATGAGTCAAATTAAAGTGGTGAGTCTCTGTCTTTCAGATGGCCAATTACTTCATGGTTTAGTTTTTATCATAGACTATTTCTTTGGTTACCTTTTTGGATATCATTGCGGGCATCTCCCAACTTAGATTTATTTCGATCTTTTTAGAGGCTTCGTCAATTGCCGTGGATTGGGAGTTGGTATTATGGATTTTTAGCATATTCTTATTGTAGGATATTCTATCTATTTATATGTTAAGAATTCATCCAATGTTAGCTGTATTATGTTTTGTATGACTAAGCAAAGGGTTGGTCTTTAATTCATGGAGGACTTAGGATATCCATCATGTCCAAGCTCTGATTTGGGTTGTGACAAGTTGTTATTAGAGTTTAGGTTCATGGTCAATTGGGTGTCCATAAAGCAGTGTCAAGCAGAGTCTCTTTTATAGGTGTGTAGCACGCCATACCTATAAGGGAGAGGCTATGAGGCATTTAGGAATGTTTTTATTTCTGGTGATCTATTTTTGAGATATAGAGTCTAAGGTCTTGAAAACTCCTCTAATTTTGTTCGTTCGTATTTTAGATATGACTTCTCGATGATCTGATGCTCGTGGAACCTCTTCTGTCCTATATGAGGACAATATGGATGGAATCATTTCACTTATATAGTACAGACCCAGTCTAGGGTACCAACTCCTGATGTACTGTCACTCGTGGAGTTCCACCAATCCCTACCAGTCCTTTTTGGGATTTTCAGGCTGATGATGATCATGCCTCACTGCCCTAAGGAGATATTTCTAATGTCGAGTTTCATCGGTCTATTCATCTTTTGATCAGTTGGTGACTTCTCAGTCTTATCATCCTGATCATGTTGGGTACATTGCTCTATCTTCTGAGGTTACTAGGGTTGGAAAGTTTATGAGGCTGAATCCCTTAACCTTTATAGGCTCTAAGGTTGAGGAGGATCCTTAAGGGTTCATTGATAAGATGGAGAAGATATTCTATGTGATGCAAGCTTCTAACTATGAGGGTGTGGAGTTCATGCATATTAATTAAAAGATGTGGCATATCAGTAGTATGAGGAGTGGGAACAACTGAAAGGAGATGATGCTGATCAAGCTATGTGAGATAACTTCTCTGGTGCTTTTCTTGACCGCTCCTTTCCTTAGGAGTTAAGGGAGGCAAAATGTGAGGAGTTTGTGAATCTGAAATAAGACAAGATAAGTGTGAAGGAGTATGCCTTAAAATTTCATCAGTTGTCTCATTATCCTCTTGAGCTAGTATCTAAATGAGGGCTAAGAGGAGGAAGTTTTCTTTAGGCTTGTCTCAGGACTTGGTATTGGAGTGTAAGGCTACAATGCTAAATAATGAAATGGATATATCTTGGCTGGTAGTGTACACACAACAAGTAGAGGATGAGAAAACAAAAGCAAACAAAGATAGGGGAGAGGTAAAGTAAGAAATTAAGGTATTTTAAATAGGGTGGAGGCCAACAGAATAGTAGTAAAGATGGCAGACAGTTCTATGAAGAAGTTCTAAAATCCTAGTTCTTATTCTACGGCTAGTGCTCCATATCTAAAGCCGTATGGTGATTGTATTTTCATACTAATAGTAGGTTCAAGGTAAAAGTTGCCCAATCTCAAGCTAGTGGAGCTCAGTCGGCTCTATTATATCCTCTTTAGAGATTTTATGGGTAGGTGCATCGTGAAGTGTGTGATGAGGAGAGGAATTAGTGTTTTAGGTGTGGTCATCTTGGTCGCATGCAGTAGGAGTTTCCTACAGTTAGGGTTGGTAGGGAGGAAATAAGGTTTTGGTTGCTACTTCTTTAGCTTCTGCGCCAAAGGATGCTACCTCTTGCTTTGGCACTGGTCGAAACCATCTTTATGCTCTTGCCACCCGCCAGGAATCCGAGGCTTCTCCTGATATTGTCACTAGTACATTATAAATTTTCTCTAATGATGTGTATTATCTTCTTGATTAAGGGTCTACTCTTTCTTATGTAATACCTTATATGGCTATTCATTGTGTGAAACACCCTGAGGTATGATGTTGGGTGTATTTATGCATTCTAGCGTTACTATTCTAGCCTTTTAGCCTTGTTTTGAGGATGATTCTTATTCTACATGTGTTAATAATGATATAAATGAGAAATTATGTGTCCAAGTACGTGTTTACAATGTTTAACGGTGTTTCCACACGAGTTTTGATTCAATTTGACCATTTAGAGTTCAACCGAGAAAACTAGTGTGACTAGCTTGAGCTAGGTGTTTTTCTAGTCTATTTTTGTAGAGTTCTAATGTATTTTAATGAGTTACTAAGGTTGTTAGTATGTTTTCATATGTGAAACAACTTATTTATAATGTTCAAGGGTCAATTGGATCAAGAAAAGAGTGAAAACAATGACTTAAAGATCAATATGAATTTAGCCTATGCTTAGCTCGTGTTTCTAGTTCATCGGTGAGGATGTTATGTTGTTTTGAGCTCTTAATTGAAGTGTTTAATGATTTAGGATGCTTCGTTCATGGATTCTGATGATATATTAAGGATATACAGGCTTCAAATCAAGTGGAAACAACTCAATAAGTCTCGAAATGCTCAACAAAAGCACAAGACACAAGTTGGATGCAAGTTGGACCACTGTAAAGTATTGGGAGAGTGTAAACTGTACAGATTACCAATGCAGGATTTCAAAACATCACTCGATTTAAAAGAGGCCCAAGTTTTGGGAAATATGGCGCGTGTATCTTAATTTGGAGTTTCCAGAGGCCCCGCGACGTGTTAAAATCATGAACAGCTACTGAAATTTGATAGAGTTTTTGACAATTGTGAATTTGCATGTCTCCGCATCGCTCCAATGCCCAAAATCGGGATAATTCTTCCCAGCTGAAGTAAAATAGCGTGGAAACCAAATACAAGTGGGTTTATGACTTGTATACTATAAATATAACGTCTCAAACTCCGTTCTGATCATCTTGGGATCTCTTGGAAAACCTAGATCAACTTGGATCATCACTGGAGGCTACCACAACTTCTTTTTAGGTTTTATCATTCTTTAATTTAGTTTTTTATAGTTTGTATCATCATTCCAAGGGATTGGATGATGAATATTTCCATTAAAATCTAAAACCCTCTTTCTGGGGTTGAGGCCAATAACATGAATACTCTTTAATATTCTTTATTGTAGTTTAATTGTGGATTATCATATAGATTGTTCTTCATTTCTTGAACTTGCTATTTTGATGATTAGCTACTAGTAGAATAAATCTACATTTCTATGCGAATCCGGGAGGAGAATCATAGGATAGAATGAAGAAATTAAGGAACAAGGTTCTTACTCTTTTATGAAATAAGGAGTTTGAATTAGCATCTAGGATAGGGATATACCTAGAAGCCTTATTTAGTTTAATTGCAAGAAGATAACTTATTGAATCTAGAAGAATTGTTGTATCTCTGCGGGATTTGTAGTTGCAATTTTTAATAGATAAAAAATTTGAGGTCGGGAGACTAAAATCGTAGCATAAACCTTACGAATCAACAATCCGATAATTAATTATACTGTAATAGAAATAGAGATTTGTAGGATTGTTCGAAATGCCTCAACCATGGACTTTACTCCATTGATTGTCCAAGATTTTATTTTATGCATTAGTTTAGATTAGATTTAATTTACAAAATTACAACTTTATTTGCTACTCTCCTCAATTAGTTAAACTAAAATAGGATAGGCAGCGAACGCAAGTCACTGAGAGATCGATACTTGGGCTTCCTTGAAGCCACTATATTACTTGATAAGACCACATACACTTGCGTGAGCGCTTGGGCGCTGTCAAGTTTTTAGCGCCGTTGCCCGGGACTTGTTATTAGGAAACTATCTTATTTTTAGTTTTTCTTTATTGATTTGTACATAGTTTTTATTTAGTTTCTTCTGATTTTCCTTTATTTCTATTTTTCTCATATTCTTCTTGAGATGTCAGCCTGGGATAGATGGTTTTCGAGTGATGACGATTCTTGTTGTTTTTGTGGGGGACCACATCATGAGTCTTATTGTCCAGATTTTGATAGAAGTGCGTGGATGGGACCTTCACAATATGATGTGAATACTGTTCTATCTGAGGAACAGAATGCAAGTTGGTGTTTGGCTTGTGGTCAAAGTGATCATTTAAAAGATATGTGTGCTAGATATCCTGATTCAGTAATGTTTGTGGGCTACGATCAATTGCAAAATTATATAAACTACTGCAATCAAATGGGGTTGACTCAGTCACAAACTCAATCACAGACCAACCAACAGTAGTTTCAGCAACAACAACTAAACATGCAGGCCATAACTCAAATGAGCCATTTGGAAGAGATGCTGAAATAACTTTTAGTGTTTCAATCACAGTTGTTGGCAGATCTGAATAACCATAGGGAGGCTGTAGATCAAGAGTATATCCAACCTATTGTAGAGAAAGTTGTTGATAATTCGAAGAAGTCTGAGTACTCGAAAACTGAAATTATTAAATGTCTTGAGGAGTTACCACTGTCACCATGTATACAATGGCTAAGGGAAAAAGAATATGAGGAGGACATTAGCCAACTTGTGGATCAAACACAAGAATCACAACCACTTAATTGTCATCTTGATCTTGAGACTGAAATTGAGAAGGTGAATAAAAGTGAGTGTGTAGTAGATTATGCAAATTATGAAGTAGGATTGGTTGGGCCTCACTCGAAGAACTTTTCTACATTATGTTTAGATGATGTCTTGTCTTTGGAATCATTTAAAATAGTAAAAGAGTGAGAAGATGAGGAACAAGAATCCTATATTCTTGAATTTACACCGGATAAGCAACATTAAAACACACCTCACTTGAAGGCTGAGTGGTTTATTATGCATCATCCATTACTCGGTTCATTAATCACTATACCACCTTCATATGATAGGGGAAAAAAGATGGATGCGATGTTGGGGGTGAAATTCATATCCTCAAGGTGGAGGAAAAAGTTGATTGGGTCATGCCGCGACACTAAATTTGGCGCTTATTGGGAGGCAACCCAAGGTAAGTAGGTTTTATTTTCAATTTTTAGTTTTTATTTCACATAGTTTTTTGTTTTTGGTTGAGTCACAGGTTAATGGGAAGTCTGAGTACCGTAAACTTGAGCTTGAAGCATGGAAAAGATGGAGTGTGGTGTTCCATGGATCTCATTCATGTAAAGATGCAACTAGCTAGGCCTAGAGGCATCAGGGAGTATTTCTATCTATTACCTTTAAATTCACTTTGGGGACAGAGTAGATTTTTAAGTGTGGGGTGGAGAAATTCCAAAATTTTGACTCAATTTTAAAAAAAAATTTAGGTTAGAAATAAGTGAGATATTCTTGTTGGTGCTATTTTTGATTACATGATACAAGTGGGTTTGTTTGTAAAAGCATGTTGAATGAGTGAATTACTATTTTTGAGACTCTTAGGCTCAAGTTTGTGACTCCAGTTTTGTGGCTTAATTTTGAATTTATGTTATTATTTGGTTGAGAGTCTATGATGATCCTATTGAGTTGAGCATGTGCCATGTGCGTGTATGGTATTTTGTATATTCCTTGTTGCATGTGATGTCTAGAACTTGCCCGGTGTGTGTGTGAAGTGAAATAAAGAATGTGGGTTTAGGAGATGATATAGGCATTTCTTTGATAGCCTTATTTTATACCGTATGTTTTACCTACCCTTGTGCATTATCCTAGTTAAACCCCATTGAGCCTTTAGCCTTTTCTTTGGTAATCACATAAGTAGCCTAATCCTTCTTTGATAGACCATAATTTGATCCAAAAAGCTCCTAAGTGCTTTAACTGATTTTTTTTGATGATGATTGAGGAAGGAGTTTGAGAAATTAAAGAAGAAAAAGGTAAAATTGATTCCCCAAGGTAATGGTTATTGGTGTTTGTAATTGATTTGTAGTGGGTGGATGTGTTTTAATTTATGCTAAAAATATTGCCATGATTGTGAAAAAAGAGAAAAATTGATTCTTGTGGTAGTAAACTATGTGTCCACCAAGTGTTTGTGAAAATGCTTAAAAGAGATGGGTAGACAAAAGTGGTATAATTTGATTGTTAGAGATTGGTTTTAAATGTATAATGTAGTGTATTAAAGCGCTTAGAGAGGTCAGTCACTATTCTTGGCCAAAATAGTTCCTACCCGTCCCTTAGCCTACATTACAACCCAGAAAAGTCCTAATTGATCCTAAATTTTACATTCGACTATTAGTGGAACACTACACTAAGGGAAAGCCTATGGTTCATTATGTGTAACTTGTGAATTGTTTGTGAGAGTGAGCGTAATTTGATTCTTGTACCCATTACATTATAAATTGCATTGTTTTGAGTGATTGTGGGTAACTCTCTTATTGTGAGAGGAACATGTTTGATAAATGTAGGTGATTTGTATGATTTCCTTGATTGAGCAATAAGAATGAGTCTACCAACTAGGTGAGTCAATTATTGAGGCTAGGTTGTTTTGGAGTAGTGTTCTTGAGCTTTCAATTGTGTAAAACATGCTTAGTGTAGAAACTTGCATTCGTGTAGTCATTGTAGTGCTAGATTGAGTGTATTTCATGTAGTCTAAGTGTGGAGTCTCTTCAGCTCATGGTATTTATAGTTAAGAGTTGTTCGAGGATGAACAAGGCTTTAAGTGTGGGGTGGTGATGTTGGGTGTATTTATGCATTCTAGCGTTACTATTCTAGCCTTTTTAGCCTTGTTTTGAGGATGTTTCTTATGATATATGTGTTAATAATGATATAAATGAGCAATTATGTGTCCAAGTATGTGTTTACAATGTTTAATGGTTTTTCTACATGAGTTTCGATTCAATTCGACCATTTAGAGTTCAACAGAGAAAACTAGTGTGACTAGCTTGAGCTAGGTGTTTTTCTAGTCTATTTGTGTTGAGTTTTAATGTATTTTAATGAGTTAATAAGGTTTTTAGTGTGTTTTTATATGTTAAATAACTTATTTATAATGTTCAAGGGTCAATTGGATCAAGAAAAGAGTGAAAACAATGACTTAAAGCTCAATATGAATTTAGCCTATGCTTAGCTCGTGTTTCTAGTTCATCGGTGAGGATGTTATGTTGTTTTGAGCTATTAATTGATGTGTTTAATGATTTATGATTCTTGGTGAATGGATTATGATGATATATTAAGGACATACAATCTTCAAATCAAGTGGAAACAACTCAATAAGGCTCGGAATGCTCAACAAAAGCACAAGACGCAAGTTGGAAGCAAGTTGGACCCCTGCAAAGTATTGGACGAATGTCAACTGTACAGGAGACCAATGGAGTATTTTAAAACATCACTCGATTCAGAAGATTCCCAAGTTTTGAGAAATATGGCGCGTGTAGCTTAATTTGGAGTTTCCGGAGGCCCTGCGATGCGTTGAAATCTCGAACAGCTACTGGAATTTGAAAGATTTTTTGACAATTGTGAATTTGCATGTCTCCGCGTCTCGCCGATGTCCAAAATCAGAATAATTCTGCCCAGCTGAAGTAAAATAGCGTAGAAACCAAATACAAGTGGGTTTATGACTTGTATACAATAAATATAACGTCTCAAACTCTGTTTTGATCATCTTGGGATCTCTTGGAAACCCTAGATCAACTTGGAACATCATTGGAGGCTACCACAACTTCTTTTTAGGTTCTATCATTCTTTAATTTTTTTTTATAGTTTGTATAATCATTCCAAGGGATTGAATGATGAATATTTCCATTAAAGGCTAAAACCCTCTTTCGGAGGTTGAGGCCAAGAACATGAATACTCTTTAATATTATTTATTGTAGTTTAATTATGGATTATCATATGGATTGTTCTTGATTTCTTGAGCTTACTATTCTGATGATTAGCTACCATTAGAATAAATCAATATTTCTATGTGAATCCTAGAGGAGAATCATAGGATAGAATGAAGAAATTAAGGAACAAGGTTCTTACTCTTTTATAAAATAAGGAGTTTGAATTAGCATCTAGGATAGGGATTTACCTAGAAGCCTTATTTTGTTCAATTGCAAGAAGATAACTTATTGAATCTAGAAGAATTGTTGTATCTCTGCGAGAGTTGTAGTTGCAGTGTTCAATAGATAAAAAATTTGATGTCGGGAGACTAAAATCATAGCATAAACCTTGCGAATCAACAATCCGATAATCAATTAGACTGCGATAGGAATAGAGATTTGTAAGATTGTCCGAAATGCCTCAACCCTGGACTTTACTCCATTGATTGTCCAATATTTTATTTTATGCATTAGTTTAGATTAGTTTTAATTTACAAAATTACAACTTTATTTGCTACTCTCCTCAATTAGTTAAACTAGAATAGGATAGGCGGCGAACGCAAGTCCCTGAGAGATCGATACTTGGGATTTCTTGAAGCCACTATATTACTTGATAAGACCACGTACACTTGCGTGTGATCTTGGGTGCTATCAAGGTACTTATTTCTCTTCTCACTTTTGGAATTTATTTCAGAGAGGTTTGGGGACTAAGGTGAGCCTTAGTACTAATTTCCACCCATAGACGGATAGGTAAGAGGAAAGCACCATTCAGATATTGGAGGATATGGTCAGATCTTGTGTGATTGACTATGGTGGTAGTTGGGTTGACCATTTGCCTCTTATAGAATTTGTGTACAAAAATAGTTTTACTCTAGGATTGGCTCCGTTTAAGGGCTTGTATAGTAGGAGGTGTAGGTCTCCTATTGGGTGGTTTGAGGTTGGTGAAAAGGGTTATTTGGCCCTGATTTGGTTCACTAAGTCATGGAGAAGGTGAAGGTGATTTGATATAGGCTTAAAACCGCCAAAATCTCCCAAAGTCCTACATGGATATAATGCAAAGGGAGTTGGAGTTTAATAGTGGTGACTGGGTGTTCTTGAAGGTGTCGCCCATGAAGGGCATAATGCAGTTTGGGAAGAAGAGGAAGCCCAATCCGTATTATGTTGGTCCCTATTTGGTTTTGAAGAGGCTTGGTAGTATTTCTTATGAATTGGAGTTGCCTTCTATCTTGAGCTTCATTCATCCAGTCTTCCATGTCTCGATTTTGAGGAAGTGCGTGGGTGATCTTATGTTGGTTGTTCCTTTAGAAGGTGTGGGCATTTCAAATTCCTTATATTATAAGGAAGTTTCAGTTGAGATGTTGGATCAGTGATACAAGCATGAGAAGCACCAAGAGCACAAGACCTTTCACAAGGAGTCAAGCTAAAGAGTTACATAGTCTTCAAGCAATGTTTATGAAGTTGGAAGCTTGTGATTGTTTCATGAGTTCACCTATTGGAGTGTATAGGCTAAAGTGTGAAGAGGAGCTTTGAAATACACTCCAAAGCCATCTCTTTTTGGGGGTTCATTAAGGGAATTCTTGTCTTATAATGACTTCTTTTTACATTACAAAGGAGAACCCTTCATTAAGGGTATTTTTGTCATTGTTTGTAATAAGTATAAATAGAAAAGTAGCCTTCTATTTTCATTAGTTTTGAGATAATGAATTGAGTGACTTTTTAGATTGTAATCTTAGTGTTAGATTGTAGTCTTCTCCTACTCCTTAAGAGAGGAAAATCAAAATTTGAACCTTGAATGCATTTGAATTGGGTTTCACTTGTATTGGGTTATTTGGCAAGAAAGGTGTGCTTGAGGTACTATGAGTCCTTTGGGTCACCTAAGAGAGTGGTTTGAGCTTCCATTAGTGAGGTGTGATTGGAGATTTGATACATCTCCTTTTGTTAATCACATAGTGGAAGTAAGGGCCTTTCTAGGGGTCTCTCTACTCTCTTTACATTTATGCAACTCTTTTAAGTGTCCATTTCGTGTTTAGCCTTCCTTTAGGCTATCATTTGGTATCAAAGCCTTGGTTAGGGTTGTTCCAACATCCCTAAATCTTGGTTTTAGAGTTCTTATTTAGAAAATCTCAACAAAAAAGAGTCAAAAAATCCATAAATATTAAAAAAAGTATGTTGTCTTTTGTTTGTTGTAGATCCAAAATTTCCAAGTTAGATCTACAAGTTTTTATTGTGTTTTGTTGGTTTCTTGTACTAGATCCTTACTCTCTAGTACCTAGGGAGTCTAGATCTATTTTTAGAGCAAAGTTAGGTTGAATTTGAGCTTGATCCACCAGTGTTGTGCCTTGTTTGAAGCTTTTGAGGTGGGATCTCATTCTGATCATCTTGTTTGTAGCATTTCGTGGATGATTTTATGTTGGTTGTGTTTGTCTTGGCCTAAGGAACCGATATCTAAAAGAAAATTCAGATTTGGAGTTCATTTACTTGTTGGTCAAAATTGGTCAACACTTGAATATTCATCTTGTTCATCCATGATCTTCATATCTTAGTGAAGAAGAATATTCAAAGTGTTTGTTTGATCCAAAAGAAGGGAATAAAGAGAGTGTGCTTGTTGTTTGTCCAAGAATATTCCCTAGTATATTCCTAATCCATCTAAATGAAAGGGGGGACCAAAGGACAAATCAAGTACACTTGTAATTAATTGGGGGGGGGGGGGGGTCCATTTCATTTCAATTTCATTTAGAGTCTTGAAAGGGCTCCAAATTGTTTACTTACCCCCTCAAATCTGAAAATTCCTCTTCATCAAGTTGATACTTGGCCGAAACTTGGGATTGGGAAATTGAAAATTTGATAAAGTGATAACCAACCACGTAGTGCCACATCATCACTTGTGATCACCCAAATTTGTCTCTAAAATTAGATTTTCTAGATTATAATTTTTGATTCTAGTTTCTTTTAAGCTAATTCTATCACTAATTAGCAAACTAGTAAGTACCTACTAGGTTTGGTAATTAGTCTAGAGTTTGTTTATTTCGTGTCTTCAATTTTTTGTGTGCTTTTCTCATTTTGAAGTCGTAGTAATTTGTTGGTTCAAGTTCGTGCATCACTTTATTTGAGTTGTTTCAAACAAAGATCGATTTCGTACCAAAGCTTCTCTCCCCTCAGGTAACCTGCCAAGTATTGTTGATTCCCCAATACTTGTGAGGCCAAGTGTGAGGTGAGGTTGAGTGTGAGTGAAGTGAGGCTTTTGAACTAACTTGTTTGCTCATTTAGTTGGTTGTTTTTCTTGGTGTTTTTTCCTCTTTTGAGGTACATTTGCCATGGAATCCGAAGGTACTACTTCCCAACCTTTGGGAAATGATGCTATTGGAGCCTTGATGGCTCAGTTTGAGGCCTTTGCCCAGAAAATGAAGGATAATAATAATGCTTTGAGGAGAGATATAAAGAGTAACTTGGATGCTTTGAAGGGTGGTGTGGCTCGATTGAAAGCAGGGGTTGATAGACTATGTCCACAAAAACCTCCACAAAATTCAAACCACCAAGTCCCAAATCCACTTGAAGAAAGACCCTACACTTCATAAAACCCCATGCCACAAATCCAAACCCATCATCAACCAAATCCGGTTCCCCCTCTCCAAATTTCCCTAAGACGAACTCAATCCATCCAAGTAGGAGAAATGGAAGAGTTATCACCCAAGGAGAGTGAGGCTAATCCTCCAGATGGAGAGAAAATAAATGGTGAGGTACAAGGAGGATGTGAAAAAAAAGTAAAAAGGAAAGGGAAACCATGGGTAGTGAATTGGAAAGGGAAAGAAATGCTTGATTGTGGATCTTGTCCACAAAGAATCCTTATTACTCACTAACCCAAATACTAGCATTTTGCCTAGTATTTTCTCTTCTTATGTTCAGGTTCTAGACTCAAGAAGTCCCGAGGAGAAACTCAAGGAAGTTCCCTTAAAGTCCTTAGCCGAAAGTCCCCATTTTGGGACAAGTGATGAAGAAGTCAGTCCAAAGGGAAAACTTGAACTATTCCCTTTTAATGAGGAGCATTATGACTTCCCTAATGCTAAACAAGAGGGAAAACACACTTCCCATGATCTACAAGGTAACAAAGCTATTCTCTACACTCCAAGAAACTTTAATTGTGGTGATGTGGCTAGTAGTGGCCAAGGTGGAGTAGTTTCGGAATTGATTAGTGTAGGAGAGTATGAATCTTCCTTTTGGATTGCTCTTGCTATTGTTAGGTTTCATAGGGACCAAGCTCTTGTTATGAGCACGCAAACACTAGTTGATCCTTTAGATGACAAAATCGATTCTTTTCGTAAGAACGATTTATGTCCATCTAGTGCTAGAACTTATAACCTGAATAAGTTTCCATTACCAAGTGAAAAGAGTATTCACACACTAGTTGGCCATTGTGAAAAAAAGTGGGCTTCCCTAGTAGAAATCAAGGTGAAATTGGTACGCTCTACACTCCCTTAAGTTAAAAATATTGTGATGTGGCTATTAGTAGCCAAGGTGATGTGAATTCGGGTTTACATAGTGTAGAAGTACATTCTTATTTTCTTGGTAGTTCTCTTATTGTGTATAATGATCAATGTGATCCTAAGAATAACTCACTACTTGAACATGTGAATGATATGCTTGAAATCTCTCAACTAGATGTTGGTGCTTGTAATATTGATCCAGATAATGAGTTTGGTCCTTTGAACTTGTGTGATGAAAGTATTGGTATTAGTCTTGTTCATAGTGACCATGTATATGTCAAAGTTGTGAGAAATACCTTGGGTGATTGTGGGTTTGATTCTCTAGTAAGAGGAATGGCTAACCTCGGCTTAGATTCTTGTCTATTTCTTCCATTTGATCCCAGTATACTGTTGGGGTGGTGAAGAGGTTATGTTTCGGATTGCATTCCTTTTTCCTTGATGTCTCTCTTAACCATGTACTTTGTGATGCTTTTAGTAAGTATTTCATAATCATAACAAAGGATTATTGGTTGTATTTCAAATATGTACCCCCTTGGCTTGATAGACTAGTGAAAGGAATGGCTTCTCTCGGCTGATACCTTTGTCTTCTACTTCCATTTGATCCCAGAGTTCCTTTGGGATGTGGATGAAGTAACTTCTGGTCATGTGCATTCCCTTTTGGTGTTAAAGCTATTCACTTCCTTTATATTCTTTGTTCTAAGTTTTTCATGACAAATACCAAGGATATATGGATGTATGTCAAAACTGAACAACCTTGGCTTGTCTATATAACTTGTGGTACTAATGCTAACCCTTCTCCCTTGAGGAATGTGTGTTTGTTTTCCCTCTCTTTGTTTTATTAAGGTGTGAATTTGAGGACAAATTCCTTTTAAGATGGAGAGGATGATACAAGCATGAGAAGCACCAAGAGCACAAGACCTTTCACATGGAGTCAAGACAAAGAGTTACATGGTCTTCAAGCAATGTTTATGAAGTTGGAAGCTTATGATTGTGTCATGAGTTCACCTATTGGAGTGTATATGCTAAAGTGTGAAGAGGAACTTTGAAATACACTCCAAAGACTTCTCTATTTGGGGGTTCATTAAGGGCATTCTTGTCTTTTAATGACTTCTTTTTACACTCCAAAGGAGCACCCTTCATTAAGGGTATTTTTGTTATTGTTTGTAATAAGTATAAATAGACAAGTAGCCTTCTATTTTCATTAGTATTGAGATAATGAATTGAGTGATTTTTAGATTGTAATCTTAGTGTTAGATTATAGTCTTCTCCTTCTCCTTAAGAGAGGAAAATCGAAATTTGAACCTTGAATACATTTGAATTGGTTTTCACTTGTATTGGGTTATTCGGTAAGAAAGGTGTGCTTGAGGAAGTGTGAGTCCTTTGGATCACCTAAGAGAGTGGTTTGAGCTTCCATTAGTGAGGTTTGATTGGAGATTTGATACATCTCCTTTTGTTAATCACATTGTGGAAGTAAGGGTCTCTCTACTATCTTTTCATTTATGCAATTCTTCTTCTTCATCTCCTTCTACTGTGTTGTTTTTCTCTTTGTGTGCTTGTTGATTTTTGCCTTTTAATTGTCCATTTCATGTTAACCCTTCCTTTAGGCTATCAATCTGTGTATCCATTGATTATGGACGAAGGATGTAGCTTCGGTAAAGGTTCTTTGGAGGAACCAAAAGTTTGAGAAAGCAACTTGGGAAGCTGAGGAGGACATGATGTACAAGTATTTGTTCCTATTCCCTATTTTGCAAAATCGTTCTTAAAGTATGTGTGTTCTTAACTTGTTTGTTTTCTGTCTTTTTGAAAGGAAGTGTGGGTACGTTTCTATGTTAAATCATGCTAAGGTATGCCTTGACCCATCGTTCGAGGATGAATGATACTAAGGGGAGGGGGAGAATAAAACACCCTAAGTGTTGATCTCAGAGACTTTCTAAATTTTATCTTCACTATCCTAATTATGACTCACCCTATGAGTTGTAGGGTGTCTTGATGGGTCATATGACCCTACTCGTAAGGTGTCTAGTAAGTGGTGCTTGAGTTATTGTCTAGATTATAACTTGGGGTAACGAGTTGTAAAAACCCATAATTATTTGTTTGACCCAAATCGTAGCCTAAATAGTGTGTATGTTGCTAAGTTCTATTTTGAGTATGAGTGGATCACTATAAGTCAGACAGACTCACTATGAGTCGTTTGGTTCAAATAATAGGGTCACCAGTGTAAAGCTTAAGTGGTTCTGTATTGTATACGACTTGGAACCTATGAGTCGTTGGGTCACGATACGATTCGTATGATGTAAGTCATAGGGTCAACAGTATGGGTGCCCTCTGACACTGCCTTGGCTACGACTCTTGGTGACGATTCGTAAGGTGTTGTTACGAGTCGGCATTGACCCATAGTCACTGGCAATACTTTTCTAGATTTTAAGTTGAGGGCACTTTGGATATTTCCCACTTTAACAACTTAGATGCCACGTCCATAAAACACCTTTGGGGCATTCTTTCCACACATTAACACGTCAAAGCCTCTCTTTATTCTCTCTAAATCCCCTCAAGAAATATACTTGGGGTTTCCAAGAAGTAGGTCATCCAAGGGATCAAGGGTCAAATTCTTTCCATGAAACTTGGTATGTCAGGCATGTTACTCTTCCTTAATTGCTGATTTGTTAAAAGTATATGTTTTAAATTGTTGTTCATATGGTTTTGAGGATGGTTTTGAAACATAGGATGAGGGATTTTGAATGTTTTTTTTTGAACAATGTTTCCCATGGTTTACCAACGACTATTCATGCTTTGATTATGGTTTTGAACTGATGGGGTGCATGGGTATGGTGAATAAACGATGGGATTGTGATTTTCACCAACTTGTGACTTTTGAAGTGGTAATGACCCCAACCCCATATTGTGAAATTTCTTTTGAATATGAAAATTTGCATATTGAACTACTTTTGAACTATTACATAATGTTAAAAGTCAATGAAGCATAATGATTTTGAATTGGAACTTATAGGGTTGTGTAATTCCCCAAGATAATGCATAATTGAACAAAGAGGGCTATGAATTTCCCCAATTAATGAAATTATTTCGGTATATTGATGTTACCTTGAAAGTATAGTTGGTAGGACAATACCAACAATGTATGCCTAAATGTGTATCATGGTTCAATGAATGGGAATATGTGATAACTAATTTAATTAGGCTTTAATAAGAGTTATGTTTCTGAGTTGTAAAAGTGGAGGTCTCGAGAGACCAATACTAGAAACCGAGATTGCTGACTCGGGGGTCTACACGACTAGGTGGTTTGAGTCCCTCTTATTATTATCATATGATTGGGACGTTTGATTCCCCCATATTATATTGAACGATTGGGTGCTTGTGCAACCTTGGTATGTCGAGAGTTTCGAGTCCCGTAAAAAGCATATGTATACTCTCTGGTTCTAGCAACTACACGCACTAGGGTCCTTCTATCTAGGGTAGAGCCGGGCCCATATAGCCCGTCGGTGCCTTCTTATGTTATGACAGTTGATCTACATAATCTAGGCTAATGTTTTAAAGTTCATGTTAAGCCTTGCTCCCTATCCCGACATATTATTTATATATATGTACTATGATGTGATTCATATGGTATTTGAATTGATTAGACTTGACATTATTTTGTCCCCTATCCATGAGTTTTATGCTAGTGTTCACCCTATTAACCATCTCCAAATGATGTATCCCCATGTGATGCTGGCATAGGAGATACCTCCACTTTTTTTGCGAAGAGTTAGGCGGGTCGGCTTGGTTTATCAATTCATTATGGTGAAGTGGTGAGCTTTCATTCGATAGAAGATTTAAAAATTTCATTAGTTCTTATCATAAATTAGAATTGAGAGTTTTCATTATCATTAACATTATCATCGTCATTGTAAGAATCGGGGACAAGTCTCGACCAAGACTGGTATTTGGTTCTTTTTGTATAGAGGCTCAATTGGATTACTGTGGACTTGGGAGATGTTGGTTGGATGTGTTTGGCCGGTTGCCGATTATCAGTTATAGAAAAATCTTTTGTTCTTTGAACTTATCTTGTGCTATCTTGTTATATGTTCTGAATTTAGCCATTGTTGGGCGGCGTATGGTGTTTGGTTAGGTTTAGGGGGTGGTATTCGATCCATAGTGGATTGGAGGTTCCCGTCACGGACAGGCCCTAGTTTAGGTCGTGACAACGTTGGTATCGTAGCCAAGGTTAGGTGTCATTGGATGACCACAAATCCTTGTCAAGTAAAGTCTCTTTGTCATGGCCCGAGGCTACCCCCTATCCGCGACAATGGTGCTTATGGTCATAAGTGGCCACAATCTAACCCATGAGCCGGTATCTGCTGTGAGCACTGAATAAAACGACACTGATATAACATATACAAAAAAAGCAGATAAACAACTAAAAACTAAAATACTAAAATACGTAATACTGTCGTGTCTGAGATAACTGATAAAAGCTGAAAGTAACTGACTAACTGTCTAACTATTTGTTTGAAAAGCCCCTAACTGACTGAGGAGTTGATAGGACAAGCCCCCAACTAACTCCTTCTGACTGAAAATAAAGAACTAATAAAATAACTAGACTAAGAAATCATGTCCTCGATGGATGAGGACTCACCACTACTGCTGCTGAGTAATGCTGGCTGTCTAACTGTGGTCGGAAAACTGAGCCTCCGAACCTATGATAGAAGACATCATAGCTCAAAGAAGAGTACACAGTCAGTACTTTGAATGTACTGGTATATGAGATGAGTTCTGGCTGAAATTCATGGGGTACTGTATGCATGAGATGAGGACTAACTGAACAACATGAAATCACTGTGCAAGAATGCATGAAAACTCTAATATTAGAGAATGAAAGACCAAGAATATACAAATTTTTGAAGAAATCTGTAAACTAAAAGACTCAAATCTGATGACTTAATAACTGTAAATTTGTATGCTTTGGTTAAGAAAACCTTAACTGAATATACAATGAATACTGTGGGAGCTATCATGTAACCAACATAAACCATGTGAGCTATCATAGAGTCCAATGTCGGACCCACGTTGAGGAGGGTTATTTTATCCTTTTCATCAAAATAGAACCTGAACTGTAGTGATCACTAAATTGATGTCCCGAAGAACAAAAGAGTCACCCTCTACTAGAATGTGCTCTCATGAGATAGGTGTCAACCCTCAACTAGTAGGAAGACATCTCAAACTTATTCTAGCTATGTAGTTCTTGAACTCAGGGACTGCTACTAAAGGTCACACCCTCTACTGGAAGGTGAGCCCCCATCCATGGGTTTGCTTGATGCTAAATCTTACTCCCAACTGAAAGACATTGAATCACTAACTGGGGCATACACTGATAACTGATAACTGATAAGTTCAGGTCATGGTATTCTAAAAATAATAGTGCATACCGATTATGAGGTAATTATTAACATATAAACTCATATTGCTCAACATGATCATGGTGTTCTGAATATGATATTAAAAATAATGGTCTGACTAACTCATTACTTGAAAACAAAAATCATGTAAAAACACAAACGTATCGGGTGTTCATAACCCTCCATCACTGAATGATCATTAAAATATGACATTTAAACTAAAACTGTAGTATTGAATCATGTTTCAACCCAAGACATAGGCATTTCATCAAACATGGGAAAACATGAATTTAAAAATGAGAGTGTTGCTAAAAATCATGTGTTTAGGATACAACATGGAATTCAATTGAATAAAGCATGGGAAACTTAAATTCATAGCATGAGGAATTCAAAATTTTGCATGGGATCATACATGGGCTGAATTGAATTAAAATCACTATGAAAACATGAAATTCAATCTTTCTTGAGCATATAAAATATCATAATGATAGAAAATCCACTCTTTAATTGAAGAAAAGGGTTTCTGGGATTCATGGGAGAAGGGGACCCATGAATGAATACTCCACATACCTTAAACTTTTAACTTGAAAGAGAAAACCAATCTTGATGCTTTCTTGAAGGTTCTTGAACTTGGGGAACTTAAATTCTTGATTTTTTTGGGAGAAAGGAATTGAATTTTTGTTCTTGGGGAAATGAAATGGTTTTATCGGGAGGATAATTGGAGAAAAAGGGAAAAATTATGCCCTAACTGATGCCTAAGTCGTGATTGAATGATTGGGTTTAGGGGGAAAAGACACAATTTCCCCTTAACCATTTAAATGAAAAACTGGATGCAACAGGCTTACCACGATGCGGTCTATATGACAATGGCAATAACACCGCGATGCGGGCTTATCACGATAACCTTCTAGTTTCGCGATCCAAGCATGCCCCAAACCTCATCCGAAAAATCTAAAACTTCTCCGAGTCATTATCCTTACACCCCTGAACATTAATTAACTCTTAACTCAAAAACCAACATCTCAAGGTCGCGAAGACCAAATTAAAAATCTCCAAAGTTTAGGGGTCTTAAAAATGACTAAGTCCCCAAAACTTAGTGACACTTTCATGCCTTAAGCCCCTTATGAATGCAACTAGAAGATGAACTAAGCTAAGAATAGTACGGGGTATTACAATCTCCCCTTGGGAACATTCGTCCTTGAATGAAACTCGTTATACTGAGAGTATCGAGCTAAGGTAACTGAGATCACATACTGAACATTCATGATTGGAATCATGATTACATAAGTGAGTCTGAAACATGATACATGAACAGAACATATTTCATGAATGTATGAATGGCATGAGAATGATTACACAGCTGGAACTGAGAATGGGAAAGAGTCAATCTAAGGAAAACTGTTACCTTAAGGTGAGTCTGAATTTGCGGAGAAAAGATGAGGGTACTTGATACGAATATCTACTTATTCTTCCCAAGTAGCTCACTCAACGGACTGATTCCGCCATAGAACTTTAACTAAGGGAACTTCTTTGTTCCTTAGTCTATGAATCTGACGGTTTAAGATCTCAATTGGAACTTCTTCAAAAGAAAGGGTATCCTAAACACATGTACTTTCTAAAGGAATAACAACATCTGAATCGCCAATACATTTCATTAACAACAAAACATGAAACCCCAGATGCACTAAAACCAAATCTGCAGATAACTCTAGCTCATAAGCTACCTTTATGAAATTGCTCAAAATTCTATAAGGGCCAACATATCGGGGACTGAGCTAACCTTCTAACAAAATCTCTTCACTCCCTTCACGAGAGATATTTTGAAATAGACTAAATCACCAATACCAAACTCAAGGTCTCTTCTTCTCACATCTGCATAGGATTTCTGACAGCTATGGGCTGTCTTAAGTCTCTTCCTAATCAACTGAACTTTCTCCATCACATCAAACACTGAATCTAGCCCTTTTAAAGCAGCATCACCTACTTTAAATCAGCCAATAGGAGACCTACATCTCCTTCAATAGAGATCCTCAATAAATCTATTTGAAAATTGAAGTGATAGCTGTTATTATAAGCAAACTCAATCAAAGGTAATTGATCATCCCAACTACCTTTAAAATCAATAACACAAGATCTCAACATATCCTCTAAGGTCTAAATGGTCCTCTCTGCCTTACAATCTATCTGAGGATGAAAAGCTGTACTGAGATGAACTTGGGTACCAAAACCCTTTTGAAAAGACATCCAAATGTGAGAGGTAAAGTGAGTACCTCTATATGAAATGATAGATAAAAGAGCTCCATGCAACTTAACCAACTCTCTAATATAAAGCCTGGCATAATCCTCAGCTGAGTACAAAGTATGAACTATTAAGAAATGAGCTGATTTAGTCATTCTATCCACAATGACCCATATCGAATCATGATGATGATGAGTACGAGGCAAACCCATCCCAAAATCCATTTTCACTACTTCCCACTTCCAAGTGGGGATGCTGAGCTCCTATAATGTACCACTTTGCCTTTGGTGTTCAACATTAACCTCCTAACAATTTGAACACTTTACTACAAATTCTATAATGTCTTCTTCATACTATTACACCAATAGATTTCTCGCAAGTCACGGTATATTTTAGTTTCTCCTGGAGGAATGGAGTATCACGCACCATGCTCTTTTGCCAAAATTTGATGTCTCAAACCATCAACACATGGAACACATAACCTGCCCTAAACATGAAGCACACTATCTCCCCCTTGGGAGAAAACCTCTACTTTCTGATATCTAACTTTTTTCTTCAACCTAACCAAACTGCGATCCCCATCTAGCTTTTCTTTTACTTCAACAACCAATGAACCTTTCGAACTATTCTGAACCCATATACTACCCTCAGCTGAATCAACCAACTGAACGCCTAACCTAGCAAGCTAATGAACCTCCCTGAATAACTACTTCTTATCATTCTCAACATAAGTTACACTACCCATAGAAAATCTACTAAGGGAATCTACCACTACATTAGCCTTGCTCGGATGATACAAAACACTCATGTCATAGTCTATTAACAAATCAAGCCACATTCTTTGATGAAGATTCTAATCTTTCTATAAAAGAACATACTACAAACTTTTGTGATTCGTGAACATATCACTATGCACTCCATAAAGATAATGACTCCAAATTTCCAAGGCAAAAACAACGACTGCCAACTCAAGATCATGGGTAGGATAATTCTTTTCATGGGGCTTAAGCTGTCTGTAGGCATAGGCTATGACCTTAACTCTCTGCATCAATAAACAACCAATACAAACTCTGGAAGAATCACAATAAACAACAAACCCAACTGAACCATCTGGCAAAGTCAATACTTGGGCTGAAGTAAGTTGAGTCTTCAACTCCTGAAAACTATTCTCGCAAGAATTTGACTACTAAATTTTGACTTTCTTCTAAGTCAATCAGGAAATGAGGGATGTAATAGAATAAAACCCTTCAATAAACTATCTGTAATATCTAGCCAAACCCAAGAAACTCCTAATATCTAATAGAGAAATAGGTGTGGGCCAGTTTCTCACTGCTTCAGTCTTTTGAGGGTCAACTTAAATGCCATCACTGAAAATAATATGGAAAAGAAAAGTTAATGATCTTATCCAAAACTCGCACTTACTGAATTTGGAGAACAACTGATGGGCTTTGAGAGTCTGTAATATAATTCTTAGATGGTCTGCATGATCTTTCTCACTACAGGAATAAACAAGAATATCATTAATGAAGACTATGACGAACATGTCCAAGTACCGTTTGAACACTCTGTTCATCAAGTCCATAAAAGTTGCAAGGGCATTCATTAGTCCAAAATACATAACTAGGAATTCAAAGTGACCATATCAAGTTCTGAAAGTTGGTTTCAAAATGTTATATTCTCTAACTCTAAGCTGATCATAGCCAAATCTGAGGTCTATCTTAGAGAAATAACTAACACCCTAAAGTTGGTTGAACAAGTCACCATTCCTGGGGAGTGGATACTTATTCTTGATTTTGACTTTGTCCAAATAACAGTAATCAATGCACATTCTGAGATAAATGCCCTTCTTATGCACGAACAACACTGGAGTGCCCTATGGGGAAACATTGGGTCTAATGAATCCCTTATCTAAGAGATATTTTAACTATTCTTTCAATACCCTAATCTTAGTTGGAGCCATTCTATAAGGCAAAATAGAGATAGGCTAGGTATCTGGAAGAAGATCTATTCCAAAGTAAATTTCCCTTTTGGGAGGAACTCCAAGAAGTTCTTCAGGGAACACATCTGGAAATTCCCTTGCTACTGAAACTGACTCAAGACTTGGAGTATTAGAACTAGTCCTTGACTTAAATAATTGGTAAACATACCCTTTAGATATTATTTTTCTTACCTTAAGATAAGAAACAATCTAACCCCTAAGCACTGAATTACTACCCCCCATTCAATGACTGGTTCATTGGGAAATTAAAACTGAACGACTCTATTTCTACAATCTATTGAGGCATAGCATAATTGGAGCCAATCCATGCCGAGAATGACATCAAAATCAGTCATCTCTAACCCCACAAGATCAACTGAGGTAACATTCTGAGATACTATGACGGGGTAATTTTTGTATACCCATCTGGCTAAATAGACTTACCCACTGGGGTAGAAACTGAGAAAGGTTCTGCTAAAGATTTAGGATTGACACCAAAATTAACTGTTATATAAGGGGTTGCAAAGGAGAGTGAGGCTCCAAGGTCTTATAAAGCATAAACATGGAGATGAAAGACCTGTAACATACCCGTAACTACATCAGAAGAACTTTCCTGATCATGCTGGGTCTGGAGAGCATACAACTAGTTCTGAAACTACCCACTGGTTGTGCTAGAAGCAACACCTTTATTAGTCAGTGACCTGCTGGAACTGGAGGACGGTTGGACTGACCATGCTGACTAACCTTTGGGCAATCTCTAACTCTATTTCCTGGCTTGCCACATTCAAAACACATATAACTGCAAGCTCTACGCACACCCTGATGATGCCTGCCATATTTCTCGTAGAGTAGATTAGTACGACTACTATTCACACTACCTTGGGACTTAGAGCCTGGTGGCCTATCCCGACTATCTTGCCTAAACTTAGGCACTGGTGCACTAGCTGAAGATGGAGATGGGGTTGAGAACTTCTAATGGCATTGAGAATGGTTACCAACTTCTAACCTTGCCTGAGAAAAGTTAAAACTACATGTTCTGGCCCTCTTGTTCCCTCTCTCTTTCTCCTTAAGATTCTCTTTCTCAATCTTCTAAGTATGAACCATAAGTCTAGATAAGTCTATCTCTTTAATCAACATGGAAGTCCTACACTCCTTAACCATACTATCAACTACATAAGACATGAACTTACTCATTCTAGACCTATTGTCTGTAACCATATTAGGAGCATATCTTGCCAACAGAGTAAACATAAGAAAGTACTCCTTCACACTCATGTTACCCTACTTCAAATTAATAAAATCCTGAATCTTATCCTCCATCAACTCTAATGGGAAGAACCTACTTGGAAAATCCATGGAAAAATTCCTACCACTTAACAGGCCTTACACCAACACCACAGTCCTCCTTCCAATGCTTAAACTAGGTGAGAGCTACATCCTGTAACTGATATGTAGCCAACTCTACACTCTTACTCAAAGTGATGACAATAATATCTATCACCTTATGAACCATATCAAGAAACTCCTGCGGATCCTCTTCAGACATGGATCTAAAAAATAAAGGGAGATTTATTTGGGTGAAATCCTGAATACTAGCTGCAGCTGTATTTGTGACTGGATTGGCTGGGGCAATACCTCACTGGTTGTTCTAATAATCTACTGAATGAGATAAGATAGTAAATAAAACTCTGAACTTTGCATGAGAGACATTCTCATTTAGGGAATCTTCCTAAATAGGTAAAGGTGTGGGCTGGTCCCCATTCCTTCTTCTGTTATTTTTTCTAGGAGGCATAGTCTATAAACAAAATAAAAGATGAGTTAGAAAGAGAGTTTAAATAGAGCTCATTCTTATTATCATGACATGAATACAAAAATAAAGGAAGTTTTTCCTAAAATATCTCGTAGACCCTTGTCCATAAGTGTGGCGTGCTTCACACCCATGTGTAAGACTCTACTCAACGTGGCTTTTAGATACCTTAGGACACTGTAAAACCTTAGGCTTGGATTCCAAGTTTTATCATAGTCTAAGGGTAATCCCTAGCTGCGATAATGGTGCTTACTATCATAAGTAACCATAAGCTAACTCATGAGCTTGTACCTACTATGAGAACTGAATAAAATGGCACTAATTTAACATATGCAGAAGATGAACTCATAAACAACTGAAACTAAAATACTAAAATACGTAATACTATCGTGTCTAAAATAATTGATAAAAGATGAAAGTAACTGACTGACTGTCTAACAAATAGTTTAAAAATCCCCTAATTGACTAAGGAAATGATGGGACAAGCCCTCAACTAACTCTGTCTGGCTGAATGTAAATAACTACTGAAATAACAGGATGAAGCAATTATGTCCTCGATGGATAAGGACTCACCACTACTATTGCTGAGTAACGTTGGCTCTCTAACTGCGGTCAGGAAACTAAGCCTCTAAACCAATGATATAAGACATCATAGCGGAAAAAGAGTATGCAGTCAGTACTTTGAATGTACTAGTATATGAGATGGGTCTATATAAAATACATGGGGTACTATATGTATGAGTTAAGGACTAACTGAAAAACATGAAATCACTACAACATGAATGCATGGAAATTGAAACATCTAAGAATGCAAAACAAAGTATATACTATTTTTTAAGAAATCCGTAAACTGAAAGACTGAAATCTGATGACTGAAAAACTGTAAATCTTTATTCTTTGGTCAAGAAAACCTAAACTGAATATACACTAAATACTATGCTAAGATTGTGGGAGCTATCATGTAACCGACATAAACCATCTGAGGTATCATGGAGTCTAACGTCTTACCCACGTTGAGGAAGGCTGTCCTATCCTTGCCATCGGAATAGAACCTGAACTGTAGTGATCATTAAACTGATATCTTGAAGGACTAAATAGTTACCCTCTACTGGCAGGTTCTCTTATGAGATATATGTCAACCCTCAACTAGCAGGAAGATATCTCAAACCTACGCTGGCTATGTAGTTCTGGAACTCAGGGACTTCTACTAAAGGTCACACCCTCTACTGGAAGGTAAGTCCCCATCCCTGGGTTCGCTCGTTGCTAAATCCTACTCCCAACTGAAAGACACTAAAATAATAACTGGTGCATGCACTGATAACTGATAAACTTAGGTATTGGTATTTTGAAAATAATAGTGCATACAAATTCTGAGCAAATTATTAACATATAAATTGATACTACCCAACATGATCATGGTGTTTGGAATATGATATTAAAAATCATGGCCTGACTAACTCATTAATTGAAATTAGAGATCATGTAAAAACATATAGGTATCGGGTGTTCATAAACCACCAACACTGAATGATCATTAAAACATGATATTTAAACTCAAACTATAGTATTGAATCATGATTCTAATCAAGACATAGGCATTTCATCAAAAATGGGGAAAACATGAATTTAAAATATGAGAATGTTGCTAAAAATCATGATATTAGGATCTATCATGGAATTCAATTGACTAAAGAACGGGAAACTTAAATTCATAGCATAAGTAATTTAAAATCTTTCATGGGATCATACACGGTCTGAATTGAATTAAAATCACCATGAAAACATCAAATTCAATTTTTCTTGAGCATATTAAATATCATAATGATAGAAAATTCACTCATTAATTGAAAGAAAAGGATTTTTGGGCTCCATGGGTGAAAGGGACACATGAATGAATACCCCACATACCTTAAACTTTTAACTTGAAAGAAAAACACCAATCTTGATGCTTTCTTGAAGGTTCTTGAGCTTGGATAACTTGAATTCTTGATTTCTTAGGGAGAAATAAATTGAATTTGTGTTTATGAGGAGTGAGAATGGTCTTATTGGGAGGAAAATTAGAGAAGAAGGTCAAAATTATGCCATAACTAATGCTCAAGTCGTGATATAAACTATTGGGTTGGGGTTAAAGAGACAATTTCCCCTTAACCATTTAAATAAAAAATTAGACGTGACAGGCTTATCACGATGCGGTCCTACTGTGGTCATTCATTTCCCTCACCACAACACAGTCTGTATGACAACATGAATAATACCACAACGCGGGCTTATCATGATAACCCTCTGGTTTCGTGATCCAAACATGCCCTAAACCTCATCCAAAAAATCTAAAACTTCTCAGAGACATGCTCCTTACACCCCTAAACTTAAATTAACTTAAAAACCAATATCTCAGGGTTGGGAAGACCAAATTAAAAATCCTCAAAGTTTAGGGGTATTAAAAATGCCTAAGTCCCCAACACTTAGTGAAACTTTCAGGACTTAAGCCCCCTATGCATGCAACTAGAAGCTGAATTACGTTAAGAAAAATACAGGGTATTACACTCTTTTTTAGGGGTGTAGTATGCCACACTTATAATAGAGAGTCTACAAGGCATTTAGGAATATTTTTTTTCTTGTGGTTCTATCTTGGGATATAGAGTCTAAGGTTTTAATTTCCTCTAAAACCTATTTTTTACATTTCAGATAATACCTCCAAGAAGATCAGATATTCATAGAAACTCTTTATCCCTATTTGAGGAAAATATAGCCGGGATCGTCCTACTCAAGGATTTTAGACCCAGTTAAGGGTTGCTGCTTCTAATTGCCCTAGTGGAGTTCCATCTATTCCCCCTATCCCTCTTTGGATACCTCAAGCTTTAGTGTCTAATGATGAGTTTTACCATTAGATACATTTGCTTACCGAGTAGGTGGCCTCTTAGACTTAGCGTGTTACTTCTTTTGTTCCATCCTCTAAGGTCACTAGAGTTGGCAAATTTATGAGGTTGAATTCTTTGACTTTCACTATTTCTAAAGTGAAGGAAGATCCTTAAAATTTTATTAATTAGATAGAAATAATTCTTTGTGTGATGTATGCTACTGATATGGAGGGTGTAGAGTTCACTTCTTATCGGTTAAAAAATGTAGCGTATAGTGGTATAAGGAATGGACTAGTCTAGGGGTAATAATGCTGAGTCCTCTTTGTGGTATGAATTTTCTAGCACTTTTCTTGATTGCTTCTTTCCTCAGGAGTTGAGGGAGGAAAAGACAGAGGAATTCATGAATTTGAAGTAAGGCAGGATAATAGTAAATGAGTATGCCTTAAAGTTTCATCATTTGTAGTGATATGCTCTGTAATTATTGTCTAACATTAGGGATAGAATGAGGAGTTTGATTTTGGGTTGTCTTGTGAATTGATATAGTAGAGCAAGGATGCTTTGTTGAACACAGATGTGGACATCTCTAGACTTATAGTGTATATACAATAAGTGAAAGAGGGAAATAAGAAGTAAGCATAAATGAGTGAAAGGTAGAGTAAGAAGTTCTATTATTTAGATTAGGGTAGAGGTCAACAACAGAGTGGTATAGATGGTGGAAAATGGTCTAAGAAGAAGTAGGGCAATCCTAGTTCCTACTCTACGACTAGTGCATGCTCCTTATCCAAAGTCGTCAGGTGATTGTCATTTCCAGAATAGTGTAGGTCCAAGGGTACAAGGTTCCTAGCCTTAGGCTAGTGGGGCTTAGTCAACTCCATTATATCCCCCCTGTAGATTTTTTGATCAGGTACATTATGGTGTTTGTAAAGAGGGGAGGAACAAGGGCTTTAAATATGGGCAGATTTTTCAAATGCAGAGATTGTATTTCTAGGGTTGCTTCTTGAGAAAATAAGATTTTTATTGGTACTTCATTGGCTCATAAACTAAAGGGTGCTACTTCTGCTTCTTGCTCGAGCACTGGACATAATAGTCTGTACGTTCTTACTACTCGCCATGATTTTAAGGCATCCCTCAATGTTGTTACCAGTATACTCAAACTTTTCTCTCTTTATGTATATTGTCTTTTTGATCCAAGGTCTACCCTATCTTATGTGACCCCTTATGTGTCTATCCATTTTTGTTTTGATCCTAAGTGTATTCCAGATCCCTTCTCTGTGTCCACCCTGATGGGTGAATCCATTGGTAGAGAGACCTTGGTGGATCTAATAGAGTTGGACATTTTAGACTTTGATATGATTTTAGGGATGGATTAGTTGTATTAGTTCTATGCATCTCCTGATTGTTGGACCCAAAGGGTCACTTTCCAATTCCCTAATGAGACAGTGATAGAATAGGAATGTAGTTCTCTAGTGCCTAAAAAAAGGTTCATTTCATATCTTAGATCCTGAAAATTAATTTCTAAGGGGTGCCTCTATCACTTAGAGCATGTTAAGGATTTTAGATCCAAAGGTCCTTTTTTACAGACTATCTTTGTGGTCTGTGAATTCACTGAGGTGTTCCCTGATGATTTTTTTAGTGTTCCTCTCTAAGGAGAAATTAATTTTGGGATTGATATTCTTCCGGACACTCGTCCTATTTCTATCCTACCTTATAAAATAGCTCTGGATGAGTTGAAAGAACTCAAGGAGCAGTTGAAAGATCTTCTGGATAATGGTTTTATCTGCCCTAGTGTTTCTTCATGGGGTAATTCAATTCTATTCGTGAGTAAGAAGGATGGGTCCTTTTGAATGTGCAAAGATTACCACAAACTGGATAAGGTGACAATAAGGAATAAGTATCCTTTTTCGAGGATTAATAATTTCTTTGATTAGCTTCAGGGTTCTAAGTTCCTTTCTAAGATTAAGCTTCAGTCTGGATACTATTAGTTGAAGATTAGGGAGGTAGATATCCCTAAGACTGCCTTCCAAACCCGGTATGGTCATTTTGAATTTTTGATGATGCCCTTTGGTTTGACTAATGTCCCGATAATATTTATGGATCTTATGAACTGAGTATTCCACTAGTTCTTGGATTTTATTGTAATTGTATTTATTAATGGTATTTTAGTGTATTCTAAGAATGACACGGATCATGCGAATCATCTTCTCCTTATGTTGCAAACCTAAAAGGATCAGCAGTTGAATGGGAAGTTCTCAAAGTGTGAGTTCTGGTTAAATGCTAAGACTTATCTGGGTCATATTGTTTCTAGTGAAGTGATCAAGGTAGATCCAGAGAAAGTTGCGGTGGTTAGGAAGTGTCCTAGACCCACGACTCCAATCGATATTCGGAGCCTTTTAGGTTTAGCTGATATTAAAGAAGGTTATGTTTCTCTTCTATTGCTACCTCTTTGACTAAGTTAACTCAGAAGAAAGTGAAGTTCTTGTAATCTGATATTTGAGAGGGTAGTTTCAAGAAGTTGAAGGATAAGTTGACTTTAGCACCAGTCTTAAATCTACCTGAGGGTACTAATGGTTTTGTTTTCTATTATGATGTGTCCCTGGTTGGACTGGGTTATGTGTTGATGTATCATGGAAAGGTAGTTGCATATGATTTTAGACAGTTGAAGTTTCATGAGAAGAACTATCCGACTCATGGTTTGGAATTGTTAACTGTGGTGTTTGCATTAAAGATCTGGCGATAGTATTTGTATAGTGTTTGTGTGGATATATATTCTAATCGTAAGAGCCTATAATATGTATTCACTCAGAAGGAGATAAATCTCAGGAAAAGGAGGTGGATTTAGTTACTAAAAGACTATGACATAAGTCTCTACTATCATTCAGGTAAAGCTAATGTGGTTACTGATGCTCTTAGCAGGTTGTACATAGGGAGCTATTCCTATATGGACTCTGGGAAGTAGAATTTGGTAAAGGATATTCACCATTTGGATAAGCTTGAAGTCTATATCTTAGATTCCGAGGATGGTGGTGTGATTGTTCTAGAGGTGGTGAAGTCATCTCTTGGTGTAGAGGTAAAGGAGAAACAAATATTAGACCCTATCTTGATACAGATCAAGAAGGATATAGGTAGGAAGAAAGTGATAACTTTCAAGATTGGTTGTGATGGTATCTTAAGGTACCAAGGTAGTGATGAGTTCCCAACGTTGATGGGTTACGAGAAAGAATTTTGGCTGAAGCTTATGAGTCGCGGTATACTATTCATCATGGTTTGGTGAAAATGTATCATGATATTAAGGAAATCTATTTGTGGAATAAGATGAAACGGGACGTGGCCAATTTTGTGGCTAAGTGCATGGTGTGTCTACAAGTAAAGGTGGAGAACTTGAGGCCGGGTGGATTTTTCCAAGAAATTGAGTTGCCTGTTTGGAAATAGGAAATAATTAATATGGATTTTATTACTAGTCTTCCACGATCTCGCCGTCAGTTTGATTCAATTTGGGTCATTGTGGATAGGATGACTAAGTCTTCTCACTTCTTGCCAGTGAGGACTAATTTCTTTTTTGAGGATTATGCTAAGTTGTTCATTGAGGAGATCATAAAGTTGTATGGTGCTCTAGTTTCCATCATATCAGATCGAGATACTCAGTTCTCTTCTCACCTTTGACGTTTTATTTAGAGAAATTTGGGGACTAAGGTGAGCCTTAGTACCACTTTCCACCCATAGGAGGATGGGTAAGAGGAGAGAACCATTCAGATATTGGAGGATATGCTCAAATCTTGTGTGATTGACTATGGTGGTAGTTGGGTTGATCACTTGCCTTTCAAACAAAAAAATTACCTACAACAACAATTATCACTCTTGCATTGGTATGGCTCCGTTTGAGTCCTTGTATTGTAGTAGGTTTAGGTATCTTATTGGGTGGTTTGAAATTGGTAAAAATAGGCTATTTGGCCTTGACTTGGTTCACCAAGCCCTGGATAAGGTGAAGGTGATTTAGGATAGGCATTAGACCATCCAAAGTCGCCAAAAGTCCTACACAGATGTTAGGCAAAAGGAGTTGGAGTTTAATGTTGGTGATAAGGTGTTCTTGAAGGTGTCTCCCATAAAGGGGGTGATCATTTTAGGAAGAAGGAGAAGCTTAGTCCATATTATGTTCGTCCGTATTTGGTTTTGAAGAGGGTTGGAAATGTTGCTTATGAATTGGAGTTGCCTTTGAGCTTGAGCTTCATTCATTCGATCTTCCATGTCTCGATGTTGAGGAAATGCGTGGATGATCCTTCGTTGGTTGTTCCTTTAGAAGGTGTCAGCATTTCAAATTCCTTGTATTATGAGGATGTTCCAGTGGCGATCTGTTGAAACTCAAAGGGTTGTACCACACAGTGAGGGACCAGGTTCCTTAAAGTCAGTCACAAGCGATCAAACAGTAAAGAATAGGAAAACTAAAGACTTTGCAAAAAATAAAAAACACAAAGATTTTAATGTGAAAACTTCCTTTCTCAAGAGATGAAAAACCCCGAATTTCCCTCAAAATGACCTCAAAAGTCCACTATAATCAACCTCCATGTACAGACTCAATACGAACCTAACTCTAGGCTCCTCCTACTTATAATAACTCTACAATAAGCCTACCTTGATAAATCTGCCAAGTATTCACTCTAATATTTATTAACTCTAAGCAATATTAAACTTAGGTAACTCTACCTAAGAACTCTCAAGAAAGCAAAGAAAACATTACTCTTATAGTGTGAGTAATTCAGTTACAAACCATGACTCTACTCAAGAACACTCACTCTTTTCCATACATAAAGAAATGATGAACTTGAGTATTATTGTGAAGTTGAGTTTTTGCCTCTCTCTTTCTTTAATATTCTGATCTTGCAAAAACTACTTCATTGGGATGCATTCCTTTCCTTTTATAGTGGAATAATGATTAGGGTAGAAATCTGATTGGGCCAAGTGTCCTTAAAGGTACAAGCTTACCTACACAGTTGTTACACTAGAAGAAAAAACTGCGAGACCTTGTGGCAGCTATATTTATCCATGACGACCTATGGACCTGGTCCCTTATAGTCAGCTGCTCATCATCAAAGAAAGATATAACAATTTCCCCCCTTTTTATGATGATAAACTATAGAACATGACCACGAATATTTGGAGCACCAAACTCATTCACCTTATATAATTGGAGTGATTACCACTACTATCAGTGAATGTTCCCCCTATCATCATGCATCAAGCTTCTCCTTGTTAATATATCATACCTAGGGACCTGGTCCCTTATTGTCAATTGACACCAAAAACTCAACACATTCATTCACTATGTGATAGTATTCACCATTTTAATATGCCATCATTGCATTCAACATATACACCACCTGCATTCAGTACATCTACACCACATGTCAGTTGCTTACCTTTATTCATTTCATCAAATATATCACAACTTGGAACCTGGTACTCTGGTCCTTGACATATAATTATATCATTATCATGCAACATACCTGGTCCTTATCTTCACAACTGATCTCTACATTATGCATTTAGTATTCCCCCTTTTGGCATCATTAAAAAGTAATAACTGTAAACCAAAGATAAAGTAATCACAAGTTAGTTATGGCCACTTAGGAAACACTAACATGAAGAACAATTTTTAAATTCAAGAGAGAATTGATGAAGCACACAACCAATAGATTTATTTCATTATTAAGAGAGATTGGTACTACACCATACTAAAATTAGCATAAAATATTCTGATTCATCAAAAGCCACACTAGGAGTGCAAACTTAAAACTAACACACAGGGATGACTGAGATTAGGGGGATTAGGAGAGAAGGATTTACGTAACAACTCCATTCTAAAACTCTCTGCAGCATGATCATTTAGCAATTATTTAGTGAGGTCTTTAATCTAAGCATTCATACTATGAACCTCTTGTCTGAGTTCTAAAACCTTGATCTGGAGCTTAGCATTTTCTAATGCAAGTTATTCTGTGGCAACAGGTCTGTATGAGTATATCTTTTGACTCTTCATCTTTAAAAGCACTATCTCAGCATCCTTTGCAGCCAACTTGATCCTCATCTCCTTCATCTCTTTGCTTAAATTTTCTTGAGCAGCCAAAAGTTCTGACACTTGGGATACAGTTCCACTTTCCCTTGAATGTATTGATTTTCTGCCAACGTCGTCAGAATAATTTTTTTTTGACTTTTTCTAGAGTCCCTTTACTCCCAACTACTCCAAAGTGATCAAATACTTTGTTCAAAAAGTACCCATATGTCATCTCGTGTCTTCCTTCTTTCTCAATAACCACTTTGTTCATGTTCTCTTTCATAAGAGAAGAAAGACTTATAAGCTCAAATTTTCTCAAGAAATCAATAAAGAACAAGTCAACAACAGAGGCAATGGTCCTTTTCTCTAATCTGGGCAAAAGGACCTTGTTCATAAATTTAAATACCAACTAAAACTCACTTGTGAGAAATTTCTTTCTCACACCTTCTATTGACGTTCTTCCAACTTTGGAAGCATCAATCTTGAATTCAGTAGAGGGTTGTTGCTTTACAACAATACTTACTCCTATTACAGGTACATCTAGGATTTTGCCTAGTAACTCTTCATCTAGTTTGAATTGATTTCCTTGAACATTAGCAGTCAAGCTTAACACATCCTATAAGAACTCCTTTTTATACTAAAATTCTCTCACTTCTTCTTCAAAAAACCATAGGATAAGGTTCCTCCAAGAGGTGTAACCATCCCTGATGCTTCACACATTCCACCAATTCAATCATGCCTGGCTTCTTATAAATTCTGGGATCAAACACTCTCATAGACAATAATTTTTGTGTTTTTAAAATCTTATTCCTTTGCTCTCTTGACACATACTTCTTTTCTTCTTATTTTTGTATCATTACTTGGCTTTTCCTTTTCAACAACTTTTCTGCTTTTGGGACAAGGTCCCTTAGAGAATTTTTCTTTTCATAGCAATATATGTTTGCTTCATTCCTTCAGGGCTACAACACTTTGAAAGTGAGGACCTTGTCCTTCCAGAGACATTAATTTCTTGCCTTCTTTTCCTTGTTGCTGCGACAATATCAGGATCAATGTTCTCACCATCTTTAACCTCCACAATCTCAACATTCTCTTTCTCCACTACAACCACCTTTTTAAGTCTTTTTCTTTTATTGGTAGAAGACTTTATATCATTCAAAGAATTAACTAACAACTTTTTTTCAGATCCCCCTAGTAGAATAGGATCTAGTAACTTTTATACCAGAATCAATTACTTTCTCCTTACCTTTACTACTTCTTTGTTTTTGCACAAACCATCTTAAAGGTGGTTCATTATCATCCTCCTTATCCTCTACATTTGGAGGTAGCACAACCTTTTCGCCTATAGTCATATCATCCTTGTTACCACCTATTTTATTCAGCACTAACTGAGCTTTCCTTGGAATCATATGCAAATAGAAGAAAATTCTCAACTACCCAGTCAACACTGCTGGAAAGATCATACCTCTTAACAGGTAGTTTTTCATCACACAATTAAGCAAAAATAGGGTTTGATTTAGAAGATGTAGGGGAACTAAGTACTTGAGTGGTTTCTAAGAGTTTAGTTTTGTCTGGTTCTTTAGTATAGATAGTGATTTGAAGATATTTAGGTGATTTTGATTCTTATAAGGATTGAGGGATTTCTAGTTTGATTGGTGAACCAAAACCAAGATCTAGATCCTTGACCATGGATAACTCAGTAGTAATTTTAATGGCTAAGAAAATTTTAGTTAGGACAAACTCATTTAGAGGTTCTAGAATTTCTGGTAGAGGCTCCTGTTGAGGACTCAAGGAAATGTATTTTATAGATTTGGGTGTTACGTTATCAAAAAGATTGATTTAGGACTATTTTGATAGATTTTCAAGGGATTTATAGAGTTCAAGGTCTTTAACTAGAGTTGAGTAAGAAGGAGTATCTACCATTTTAAGGATATTTTGAGAGAAAGAGAAGAAGACTGTTTTAACTCAAAGGATAAGGATGATTGAAGAAGATGATTTGAGTTAATTTTAATGGAGTAAGATGAGATAAGTTTGGTTCAGGTATAGGAGTGAGGTGACCATTGTTATTAAAGAGTGCCCATTTGAAATGACACTTCTGAATTTAATAGGAGCGACTCTTCACAATGTTGTTAATTGATAACTTTTTCTCAGAAGAGAAAGGATGTGTGGACTTTTAAACAAACTTTCATGATTATCAAAGTACACTAATTTAGTACTATCCTTGAGTGATGGGACCAGGCCCTCTCTTTGTTAAGAGAATTTTCAGATTGTAATTGCCTCAACTATTTTCCTCCAAACCTATTTCCATGGGTGTATACCTGCAAAGGTATAATACTGAGTTAGACTATTGTGCACCTACCTTACCAAATATACCTGTCACCTTATCAAAGCCAGTTTTAGGAAGAGAACTAATTTATTTAGTAGCCTAAGTTTAATTGATCAAGCCCAACTTCAACTTTTTTTTTGTTTTTTGTAATACACTATTTCATTCTAGAAATTTTTCTAAACATAGGTCTGAGGACCAGGTATCAAACTTAACTTTTTAAATTTATAGAATCTCCTCCTTTATTTCTTTAATCCAGTTAGCATTTTTGGTTTTTTTTGTGGTTTTTGAGATCAAATTTGGGATAGATATGCTGAGAAGGCCATGGGATTTCTAATTTAAGCTCTTGTTTGGAATCCAATTTCCAAAATTATGGTTTCAAATTGTCAAGAAGGTTAGAGTATCTATATCTCTAGTTTGGCCTTCTGAGATGAGTTTTACAGGGACTAGGTCCCTGTGAATTTTGACTATGCCCTCCTTGTTGATCTTGTACTAGAGATGGGATCTTTGACTCAGATAATAGATCATTATATCGTTCATTATTCTCACCTTCATCATTTGACTAGATTCACCGACTTTGGTATGACATGAACCAGGTCTCTTGAAATCAACCAGTTCAGCACAGAGGAACTTACATGTCCCATAAATCAACATCTTCATGTTGAATTTCCAAAGTAAGTTACTTCCCATCTGCCACAAATATTTTGATACCTTTTTTACACATAAGACACCTCCACCTTAAAGTGTCCTGAGAGAGAGAATACATTTAAACCTTCTTTTTATGTGCTTTAAATTATTACAATCAATTAACCTGTTCTGACTGAAAACCCTTTCTCCCTCTTGCAAATAAAATCATTTGTTAGATTTTGGAACCAACTTGAGTTTGAGTTCCCAGTAGGAGGACAGAGATATGATTAATTCTTCTTTTCCCATCTAGGTAGTAAGAGCTTCTTCACACTTTTTAAAGGTCTAAAACCTTAATGATAAGTATTCCCCTACTGGATATATCGGACATTGATCATTTTTTCTCTATTCCAACTCTAAAAGTTTTCCTTTATATGTACATCGCTTCCACAGTGAGTGAATAAAGGTTTGTGGACTTTATTTTTGACATATTAAACAACCTTGACTTAAGACCTAGGTGATTGAGTTTTGTACTGATACCCAAGGCCTTTACCATTATTAACTCCTTGACCAGTTAAGTTAGAAAGATCTGTGAGGATGTAATCCATTGTAGGGATTTTTTATGTTCTTTCCTCAGAGGGACCAAGTCCCTTTCTAACTCCTCGTTTTTTTGAAGTGCAGTCATGAGATGCTTTGAGAATCCTCCCATTTTTCTTCTAGCTCAACCTGAAACTTTGATGCTTCTTTATTCCCTTTACTATTAGAAGAGTCTACTTTCTCCTATTGACTTACCAAACTCAGATTTTCAAATTTTAAATTTGCAGCATATTGCTCAATTTCAGATATCTAGAGATTCAAATCTATCAATTAAAGCTCTTGATCTTCTATCTTTCCTTCTAGAGCATTGTTCTTCTCTTTATCACAAACACTATTAACTTTCTCCAGTTGACTAACTAAGCTTAGATTTTCAGATTTCATCTTCGTAACCTACTCCTTAGTTTTAAATATCTGGAGAGTTAAAGAAATTAACTCAAGCTCTTGATTTTCTACCTTCTTCTAGAGCATTTTCAATAGTCATTTTACACATAGAATCAATCAACACATTAGTGAGCTTTTTTATCTTTCTAGTAGAGTGGTTCTCCAAGTTTTCTTTAATGTCAGAAAGTATTATCTCATTTTCTTCTTCATCTTCAGTGTTTTCCATGAGATCAAACAAGGTATTAAAGGTTACTTTCTGATCCTCCACTGCCATCATGGAAATATCTTCCTGTGTAACATCTTTTTCAGATTCACTAGAGGAATTTCTCTACACTGCAAGGGCCTGCCTTACTACATAATCAACTGTAATAAAGGACCTGGTCCCTACCCTTACCTTTGTCGCCTCTAGTTTTTAGGTATTCCTTGTAATACATTTTGTGTATTAGATAGTCCATAATAAGTTATCATGACTTTCATATTTATGAAGAACTTCAATAGAGCCTCCTTTCTTCCTGCTGCTTCCTCTTCTTTGAAGCTTGCCCCTTTTCTTTATTTCTCTAATAATTCTTTTTACCAAATAGAAACATCAATGTCTTTTTCACTTGAATCTTACTTAGAAACCTTCAATACCAGAGATTTTTCTCTTTTTACTTCCTTCTTCTCTTTCCCTTGCTCCTTCTTGAGTTTATATGTCTTCAAATTACCAATAATCTCATCCATAGTGAGAGTTTTTAGGTTCCTTGCCTTAGAGATAGCATCCACTTTGCTTTCCTAGGATTTAGACAGAACCTCCAAAATTTTTCTTACCTGTTTGTATGCAGGAATCACTTCTCCTAAATAGTGTAACTCATTGGAGATTGAAGTGAATCTTGTATGCATCTCTTGGATAGTTTCTCCTTCTTTCATGGTTAAGGTTTCATATTATGTAGTCAGCATATCAACTTTTGAATCCTTCACATCAGTCATCCCTTAATGAGCTATTTTTAAGCAATCCCAAATTTCCTTAGCTGTTTAACAAACTAAAATCCTATTCTATTCATATGGTCCTATGCCATAGATAAGAAATTTCTTGGCTTTGTAGTTTTTCTGAATTTTTTTTCTATCTTCATCATGAAACTCACTTTTGGTTTTCACTACCATTCTTGTCATATCTCCTTCCTTGATCTCCTTGAGAGGTACATGAGGACCATCAAGTATTATATCCATAAGCTAACTGTCTTCAGTAGTAATAAAGTTAAACATTCTAGTTTTCTACCACCCATAGTATTGCCCATTAAATCTAGGTGGTTTAGTAGTAGATTGCCCTTCTTCTAGATTAGGCGGTGCAACCATGCTAACCAATTCAATCTAGGTGTTAACCTTTTAGAGTGTTTTGTCTCTGATACGAATGGTTGAAACTCAGAGGTTTGCACCACAAAATGAGAGACCAGGTCATTTAAAGTTAGTCACAGGCAATCAAAAAGTAAAGCACAGGAAAACTAAAGACTTTGCAAAAATTAAACAACACAAATTTTAACGTGGAAACCTCTTTGCTCAAGGGAGTAAAAACCATGGCTTTCCCTCACAATAACCTTAATATTCTACTACAATGAACCTCTTGATACAAAATCAATACGAACCTAACTCTAGGCTCCTCTTACTTGTAATAAATCTACTACAAACCAACCTTGAAAACTCTGCCAAGTACTCACTACAATATTGATTAACTCTAACCAATATTTAACTTAGGTAACTCTACCTAAGCACTCTCAAGAAATCAAATAAAACATTAATCTTATAGTGTGAGTAATTCATTTACAAACCATGACTCTACTCAAGAACACTCACTCTTTTAAATACATAAAGAAATCAAGAACTTGAGAAATATTATGAATTTGAGTTTTCCTACTTTATTGAGATGCATTCTTTTTCTTTTCTAGTGGAATAATGATTAGGGTAGAAATCTAATTGGGCCAAGTGTTCCTTAAAGGTACAAGCTTACCTATGCAGTCAGTTACACTAGAAGACAAAATTGCACAGACATTGTGATAGCTATATCTATCTATGATGACCCAGGGACATGGTCCCTTGTTGTCAGTTGCTCATCATCAAAACAAGATATAGCAAGATGTTACATCGACAATTCCATCAATTATGTATGAAGGATGTGTCTATAGTAAAGGTCCTTAGAGAAACCAAAAGTTTGAGGAATCTACTTGGGAAGCCGAGGAGGACATGAAGTCTAAGTATCAGTTCCTATTTCCAATTTTAGAAAATTCTGCTTAAGGTACGTGCGATCTTAACATATTTGTTTTTTTGTCTTTTTTTATAGGTAAGTGTGGGTGCATTTTTATAATAAATCGTTCTAAGTTATGCCTTGACCCATCATTCAAGGATGAATAATCTAAAATAGGGAGATAAAATACCCCAGGTATTGATCTCGAAGACTTTCAAAAATTTTATCATCATTGTCTGGATTATAACTCACCCTACGAGTCCTAGGGTGTCTTGACAGGACATATGACCCTAGTTATAAGGTGTCCAGTGAATGGTGTTTGAGTTACTATCTTGATTATGACTTGGGGTCATGAGTCATAAAGACCTATGATATTCATTAGACCCGAATCATAGCCTAAATAGTGTGTGTATAGCTAAGTTCTATTCTAAGTATGAGTGTCTCACTACGATTCATAATGACTTAGAATGAGTCATTTAGTACAAATCATAGTGTGACCAGTTTAAGGACCAAGTGGTTTTATCTTGGATACGACTTGGACCCTATGAGTCATAGGGTCATGATATGAGTGAGATGATGTAAGTCGAAGGGTCAACAAAATGGATACCTCTTAACACTGTCTTGTCTACGAATCATGGTGAAGATTCGTAAGGTGTTGTTACGAGTCTCTGTGTGAGCTATAGTTACTGGAGACACTTTTTCAGATTTTAAGTTGAGGGCACTTTGGACAGTTCCCACTTTAACATCTTAGACTGCACGTCTATAAAACACCTTTGGGGCATTCTTTACATACTTTAACATATCAAAGACTCTCTTTATTTTTGATAAATCCTCTCAATAAAGATACTTAGGGTTTCCAAGATGTAGGTCGTCCAAGGGCTCAAGGGTAAAAAAATTTTTGTGAAACTTTGCATTTCAGGTATGTTACTCTTCCCTAATTTCTAATATGTTAAAATAATATGTTTTAAAGTGTTGTTCATATGGTATTTGAGAATGATTTTGAAACATGGGTTGAGGGTTTTGAATGTTTGTTGCTGAACAATGTTTCCCATGGTTTACCTATGACTATTCATGCTTTGATTATGGTTTTAAACTGCTAGGGTGCATGGATATGGTGAATAAACAAGGGTATTGTGAATTCCCCTAACTTATGACTTTTGAAGGGGTAATAACCCCAACTCCATATTGTTAAATTGGGTTTGAATATGAAGAGTATGCATATTGAACTACTTTTGAAATATTGCATAATGTGAAAAGTCAATGAAGCATAATTCCCCAGGCTAATGTATAATTGAACCAAAGGGGCTACGAATTTCTCCAAATAATGAAATTTTTTTGGCATGTTGATGTTACCTTGCAAGTGTAGTTGGTATGACAATACCAACAATGTATGCCTAAATATATATCATGGTTCAATGAATGAGAATGTGAGATAAATAATTTAATTGGGTTTTAATGAGTGTCGTGTAGATGATTCATAAAAGATGAGGTCCCAAGGGACCAATATTGGAAATTGCGGATGCCAATATGGGGGTCTCCATGACTGGGTAGTTTGAGTCTCACTTATTATTATCATATGATTCTGAGGATCGAGTCCCCTGTTATATCTTTTTGTGATGATGAGCAACTGAAAACAAGGGACCAGGTCCCTAAGTTATGTGATATATTGACAAAGGGAAGCAAAATGCAAAGTGATAGGGGGAACATTCACTGACAGTAGTGGTAATCACTTAAACTATAAAAGGTGAATGAAATAGATGCTTTAAAGATCTGTGGTCATGTTTTGTGGTTTGTCACCATAAAAAGGGGGAAAATTTCTACATCTTATTTTGATGATGAGCAATTGACAACAAGGGACCACGTCCCTGGGTTGTCATGGAAAAAAACAGCTGTCACAAGGTCTGCATAGTTTTGTTTTCTAGTGTAACAAACAACACAGTTGAGATGTATGCCTTATAAGGACACTTGGCCCATCAAATTCCTACCCTAATCATTATTCAACTATAAAAGGAAAAAATGATTCACAATGAAGCAGTTTATGCAAAAATTAGAATTGAAGAATTTGAAAAGGCTAAAACTTAGTTCAGCTTCATTACTCAAGTATTTCTCAAGTTCTTATTTCTTGTTTACTAAAAAGAATAGGTGTTCTTAAGTTGTATCCTTATTGTAACTGAATTAATCGCATTATAGGAGTAATGTTTTCCTTTGATTTCTTGAGAGTGCTTACGTAAGTTTCCTAAGTTCAATATTGGTTAGATTTAATGAATATTGAAGTGAGTACATGGCAGAGTTGTCAAGGTAGGCTTGTAGTAGAGGTATTACAAGCAGGTGGAACCTAGAGTTGGGTTCATTTGGATTAAGTAATCAAGAGTTTCATTATAGTAAATTGTTGGGTACTTGTGAGAGCAAGCCGTGGTTTTTCCTCTATTGTGCAAGGAGGTTTTCACATTAAAATAGTTGTGTTTCTACCTTCTTGCAAAGTCTTTAGTTTTCCTGAGCTTTACTATTTGATTGCATGTGATTGACTTTAAGAGAATTGGTGCCTCATAATGTAGTACAACCTACCTACGGTTCAACAATTGGTACCAGAGCCAAAACACTCTAAAAGTTTAACACCTAGAGTGGTTTGGTTATCATGGATGCTCAACCTAATCTGGAATAAGGGAAATCTACCACTAAACCACCTATATTTAATGGGAAATTTTATGGGTGGTGGAAAATCAAGATGGTTAACTTTATTATGGCTGAGGACAGTGAGCTGATAGATATACTACTTGATGGACCTCATGTTCTAGTTAAAGAAGTCAACAAAGGAGAAATAATAAGAATGGTTTTAACAAGTAGGACAAAATATAATGATGAAGATACAAGGAAGATTGAGAAGAATTATAAGGCCAAAAAACTGCTAGTTTGTGGTATAGGGCCTGATGATTACAACATGATTTTTGCATATGAAAATGCTAAAGTAATCTGGGATTATTTGAAAATAGCTCATGAAAGAACCACTAATGTTAGGGATTCAAAGGTTGATATGCGAAGTACACAGTATAAAACCTTCACAATAAAAGAAGGAGAAACTATCCAAGAGATGCATACAAGATTCACTTTAATCACCAATGAGTTGTACTATTTAGGAGAAGGGATTCCTTTGTACAAATAGGTGAGAAAGATTCTGGGGGTTCTTCCTAAATCCTGGGAAAGCAAGGTAAAAGATATTACTGAGGCAATGAACCTGAAAACGTTTACTATGTATTAGATTATTGGTAATCTGAAGACACATGAACTCAAGAAGCAATAATAGTAAGAGAAGAAAGAAGTAAAAAGAGATAATATCTGGGGTTGAAGGGTTCTAAGTTATATTCAACTAAATAAGCCACTAATTCTTCCTATTTGAAAAAAAAGATTGTTAGAGCATTAAAGAAAAGTGGTCAGTTTCGAAGAAGAGGAAGCAACAATAAGAAGAGAGGCTCTATTGAAGTTTGTCATAAGTGTGGAAGTCCTGAGCATTTCATTAAGGACTGTCCAATGCATAAAAAAGATTACCATGAATATCTCAAGTCTAGAGGTGACAAAAGAAAGAATAGAGACCAGGTCCCTATAAAGTCAAGAAGAAAGGTTGTAGCTGATTTTGCGGTTAAGCAGGAATTAACTATCTAAGGATGTTTCTATACTAGCAATGGAGGATGAGAAAGTGATCTTTGATTCCATGTTTGATCTCATGGAAAACACTGAAGATAAATATGAAAATGTGGTAACACTTTCTGACATTAAAGAAAACTTGGAAAACTACTCTGCTAGAAAGATGAAAAAGCTTGCAAATGTGCTAATGAAAAAGCCAACTAATATGAGGCTGGTTTTGGTAATAAATAGACTTGATAACCCTGGGGCCAACCCTATGTCTACCTTGATAGAGTCTAAGTAATCAGGGTCCCCATGTCATGCTTGGGAAGCAACCCAAGCTGTTTTGTTGTTTTTGCATTTGTGGTAATTTATGTTATTTTTATTGACATCAGATCTATGCACCTAAGGTTCCACTAGTATGTTCCTAACTCTCTTGCTGTGAGGTGGCCTAATAAATTAGGGACAATGTATGCTTATTTGATGTGGTATGGCTATTTATTGGTCTAGATACCCTCTTGGTGTTTTGTGCCGTGTCTTTTTTCCTTAGAGTATGCTATCATAGTAAACCTGACATGTTAAGTATTAAGTGTGGCATATGTGATGTGTTGTTTATGTCTAATTAGAAGAAAAATAAGGAACCTAAATGCACTAGACATGTTTTATTTTGTGTTTGTAAGATTTTAATAAATATGATACCCTTCAAAAAGAATTTTTTGTGAATTGTATGTGTAAATATGTGTATGACCTTTGTTTGAATCTTGTTATGACATTATTATTAGGGACAAAATAATCAAAGTTAGCATTACATGAACTGGATAGATAGTAGTTGATAATATAATATTGTACCATGGGTGTGTGAGGAATCTATCTAGTTCTCTTTGTGGATTTAATCTAGAACTTGTCCAGTTAGTTTTGCCTAGGTTATAGGATAGTTGGTTAGGATATGTTCATAGGAAATGTTTGAATAAATCTACTATTAGCCTTAAAGACGGATTAAATGAGAATAAGTATTCATTGATCCCTAATTTGAGCCTAAATTGACATATTTTCTTGTTTTCACCACTTTCACCTTCTCATTTAATTACAACAAACCTGTTTTAGCCATGGACCCTTCTTATACACTCTGCACCTCAATTCAGGAAAACTGCCTAAGTTGAGGGTGGCTATCATAGAGGTGCATAGTTGAAATTGGGTATGTAGAAGGGTGTTGAATAAAAGAAAAAACAAGTAGGACTGGGTGTGGTAGAAAAGTGTGAAAAAGAGAAAGAAAAATAAAAAAAATAAAAATAAAAAATACGAAAAAATTGAATAAATTCAAAGCAAGAAGTAAACCACACCCAATTTGAATAACCAATAAAGGATACAAAAAGAGAAACAAAAAAGAATGGTCTAGAAGTGGATGCAATAATTTAAGTGTAGTGTCAAGAAGGGTGAGTCACTATATCCCAAAAGTACTATACCTTCCCAAAGCCTACATTATAAGCCTAGAAAAGTCCTATAGTGATCCTAGTCCAGCTATCTGAAAAACTAAGGTATAGAAAATAAGGGAAAGTTTATGGAATTGTATGCACAATGTTGGAACTTTTATTGTGAGCATGAGTGTCTTGATAAAGTCCTTTATATTGACGTGCATGATGATACTGTGAGAGTTGGGACTTCCTTTCTGTGAGGGTTCATGGGTTTTAATATTAACTTCTTATCTGTTTGGGAAGTGTAAGTTACATATAGACTTGGTTTTTTGTTCCCATCTTAATTCCATCCCTTGATTTATTTGTGTCATACTTTTGTTCTACATGGATCCACACAATGGTTTCGAAAAGTTAAAAATAGGAGGGGGTAAGTAATTTTAGCAAAATTGAGTTGATTGTCATAGGTTCCTTAGGTTTCTTTTAGATAAGCATAGTGTTTTTCTTTGTTATATGTTAGTTGTCTTAGGACATGCAAATGTTCTAAGTTGTGGGTGTTGATGTGCCATGGTTTCATGGAACTTTTGATTCTTAAAAAAAGGAAATTATACAAGTACATATACATTTTTGTTAGATGTAATGTATTTTTATGTTGGTTTCGCTGAAAATTAGGGTTCATAGCAGAGAAGGATCAAAAGGAGATGAAAAGAAGCAGGAAGGCTACCTAAGAGACCTACCTGTAGGCCGTAGGTAGTACCTACAAGCTTGTAGGTTGGGTCCATAGGTTGCAGTCTCAAAGTTTTGAAAACTGAAACCTCTTTTGATTCCTACAAAGGCTAACCTATAAATTATAGGTGGTACCTACGGCCCCATAGGTACCCCTCGTAGGTAGGATTCTGTAGATTTTAAGTTCCCTCTGAGTCCTATGAACCCACCTATGACCGTAGGTAGTAACTACAACCCGTAAATGGAGTCGTAGGTTAGTGCCGACTTTATTTTCCTACTTTGTTTTGGATAGGGTTTCTGATGTATCTAAAAATACCCATGAAATGTTTCATTATTAGTTTATGTACTCTACACACTAATTACATTGTTTTGAGTTTTGATGTATACTTTTGATATTGGAATTCTTGTTCTTAGTTTTTAGGGTTGATATAAAGTTAAGATTTTGGTTTTCATTCTTATTATTCGTGAGATGATTTGTATGCTTTCAATTATGAATTCTATGTGTGTTTTTACAATCATAAGTAGCTAAATCCCATAGTTAGGTGTAATACCCTATGTTTTTAAGGTCACTGTAGAATCTACAACTCATTCCTCAAGTCGTGAAGATTCCTTACGAGTCGCAGGGTCCAGTCTTAATCATCTTAGTGGGAAATCCAAATGTTTCTTGTCACATGATGAATCAACCTTGCAAGTCATTACCAGCCTATACAAGTTGGATAGTAGGAGTTATTGAGACAATAGTGTAGGATCCCTAGGTTTCTGTCCAGATTACTAGTGATGGCTACAAGTCGTAGTGACTTGTTACGAGTAGTACGATATGACTCGTATCCAGAATAGTGCACATCCTTATTGTTACTATTAAGGTTACGAGTCCCAGGACAAATCATAACCAGATGTTATGAGTTGTAAGGTGACTAATGTTGAATGATGGGTCAAGTTTCTAACTATTCAGTTAAGGGGCCTTTTGGTCTTTTCTCCATCTTAAAATCCCAACCCACGAATTTGTAACAGAAAAGATGCGTTATTTCCCTTTATTCTTAGTCAGTTAACAACGCTCTTTCTCCTCTCATCTTCAAGAATAATAAGGCTAGGGTTTCTCCTATAAATACATCTCTCAAGTCTCTAAGCTGATGTTCCCTTCACAAGTCAAGCAAATACAGGTATGTGGGGTTTGAGAAAGGATAATCTTTCATCCTTGTTCCCGGAAACTTGGTTTTTAAAGTTGAATTCATATGATTGAAAATAGGGTTCATATCCATAGTCCCATATTCTTGAATTTATGATATCATCATGTGATTTAAAGATTGATTTGCACAAAAAATACCTTTTATTCATGTTTTGACTTACATTATTGCTATTATGATACGATTTCATTATCTTGACTTGAAGTTTGATTAATTGACGAAAGATTTTAACTTAAGTTTTCAGCATAGTATTTTGATATGAAGTTTCTGATAAATAATGCATGAATTTAAAGATTTAAGCATAAGTTATTGAGTACAAGAAGTTCAAGCTTATAATTTCAACTTGTAATTAAGACAACTTGATTAAATTCTAGTTTTGATCCTATGATCACATTTAAGATTTGAAATCCACAATTTTACCCCATGAGTAAGATTTAAGTAAAAGAATCATAGTCGATTTTGAATTGATAAACCCACACATTATTTTGAGGTGGATTTCCTAAGTATGAGCATATATATATATATATATATATATATATATATATATTTGGGAGTATTATTTATCACCAAGAAGGGAAGGTAGATGAGCGTATCCTAATTTTCAAAAACTACGAGCCACCATAGGTCTAAGGGACTTCACCAGTGAGCGTATTCTTTTCCCAATATGGATAAAGTTTAGTGATAACTTTAAGATAAGGTTATATTCTAATGCAAAGGGTAGAACAACTCTTCCCAATATGGGTAAGACGTTGGACTCCATAAGAATATCCCACAAGAAAGAATAAAAGCAAGGATTTTAGAAACCAAGTGTAATGACTCACTAAACTATTTCATTATGCTGTTTCATTAATGTTTCTATGACTTTTTAGTTTTCAGCTGCATTCATGTCCAAGGTGAGTCCTTTACACTTAGCATGCATGATTTGAAAGTATACTTCGTACCTGTTTTACTTATGCATTCACCCCCATACATTCAGTACCTTTCAAAAGTACTGACCCACATATATATCTATGTACTACATTATCTTATAATGTTTGTTCTAGTGCTCATTTCCATTAGCACGATTGATCACACACATCACCTCCTGCATTCTGACATTTGGTGAGTTCTGATAGTTCAAGGACCCATCTTATCAGACTCTTAGACGTTCATGAATGTTGTTTCATTATTTGATTTTAGTTTATATTTGTGTCAGCTGGGGTCTGTCCCAGTGACTCTCTAGTTAATAGTAGAGGCTTGTTAGACAAATGCATCTTTTAGTTTAACAAGTTTTGTTGAGACTTCTGATTTTCAAGTCAAGATTAATACTTTAAGTTGTTTCCTTCCAGTATTCATATACATGGCAGTACACTTTCCATATGAGTTCCATGTTGATTAGGTAGTATGGGTTAGCGTGGGGCTATTCGTAGTCCTAGGCATCGTGTGATGTCCAGGGGGTACTGTTGGATCGTTACAAACTTGGTATCAAAGACTAAGGTTTTAAGGGGTCCTAGGGAGTCTGACAAGCCGCATTATGTAATGTCTTGATCACGAGTGTGAAGCGCGCCACACTGATAACGCTCAACTTGCTCCCATGTTTAAGGGGTGAGGCAGTCGTTGTCAATATCCCAACTTGTATTCGAGTTGAATCTACAAGGACTGAATTACAAATTTCATATCCTATGGGTTCTCTAATTACTAAGAGGATACCCAAAATGCAAACAAAAAAAACATTTAAAGTAAAACGGGGGATTTGGTTTGAAGTTGTTTGTAACAATCTTTAGTTAGACAACACACTAGTAGAGCACTTTTGATTTAAAATCAAGTTTGGATGTAATCTTGGGATTATGCCTACCTAAAAGTAATGAGCATATGGGTTAATTATGGTTTAACATTAATCTTAGTTGTTAAGTGAGGGATAGGCTAGGTTAAACCATAAAGATATCACCCATTGGCTCTTTCGAGCACCTAACAAGTGTGTCATTTATAATCACCCAAAACCTCAATCAAACATCCCTAATTCTTTGAAAATGCTTATGATATGAATTACACTTCATTTACACTTATGTCTAAGATTGTAAAAGGTAGAAAACTATATACTTAATAGTCCACCATTGCCTTGTCCCCCTATAACCCTCTTTCAAAGATGCTATGGGTTCCCATATGTTCACCTTCATCCCTCTTTTAAGGATGATGAAGGATTTTTAGATTTTGGGGTTTTTACCTATCAATCCCATTTGGAAATTTGGGATTTTCACCTACAAATTCCAACTATTAAACTCAAGCAATGGTGAAACTCAACCAATGGTGAAAACACTACAATACCCACACATAATTACACTTTAGTTCAACATAATCCCAAGACTAAAATACTTAGCTATTCATGAAGAAAGTAGAGAAATATATACCATAAGGATTATCCAAAGCATTCATCCTTCACAAAACACTAAGAATTTAAATCTAAAAAATTAGTTACAATCTTGCCCAATTAGGGTTCTTATTTCAAATTTGAAAGTGTCTATGAGGTAAGCAATACAAAAGAAGAAAGAGATTTTTCTTACATAAGGTTTGGGATTCATCCATGTGAATTTACAAAACTGCCATGGGCAATATTCTAGCTTAGCCACGGTCGTGTGAGGTTTTCTGCGATCGCGGCCAATGCGACCGTGGTTGTGCTCTACAATTGCATTCTCCTGAACATCATAACTGAGCACGACCGCGATCGTAGTAACTGAGGTTGATGACTACTCTAGGTCTTCAATTACACTTATTTGCTTCCATTTGATCCCTTTATAGCTCTAATCCATATCTTTCCATCTCACCAACTCTATGCCTGACAAATGTGGATATTAGGGCACCAAATCTTGATTATGTCTTATTTACCTATACAAAACATGGTAGTGTGCACAAATGTTTAGTGCAAATAAGTGGTAAAATCACCACTCATCCACACCCACAACTTAAAACCTTGTTTGTCCTCAAGCAACACCACCCTTCCATGAGACAATTTTCACATGTATGCCCACATCCTAGTACCCAATGATCATGATGACTTCAACTTGATTACCACCACAAAAAGCTCTTTATACATGGGAAAAATGACTTTAACTACACCTCTCACAATAAAATGGAACATTGGAAGACGTTATAGACTCTAAGGAGAAACCATGTGACAACTACTAAAACTCTATAAATGACTCACCTTTCAACCTTTACCGCATTACACTCCATTTGTCTTATTTTTCAGAAGATCACAAAATCACCCACCTCAACTTGTTCACATGCCTCCTCATAAGAAAGAAAGTTTCACACACTAAGTTATCAACCAAGAAACAAGGAATTTAAGTGCAAACACTCTTTCTCCCAATAAATCTCAATGCCTACAAGTACCATGCCATAGGATTGCCCCTATTTTCAATCGCCACTACAATGACAAAATTTGGTTGGGAATCATGAAAGACTTTCTGAGCTTGTAACATAGCTGTAGAGTATGGTAGAATATCAATTTAAAATAAGGCTAAACCCTCCTTGAACTTTCTACATCACACTCTTTTTATTTTTTTTGCTATCAGACCAATTCTTTTCTTTCACTATTGTACCTGTCTTCCTTAGTCTTCCCACTTTTTTTGTGCATAGTTCATGCCTATCTTCCCTTTTTAAATCCTTTCTTTATTCTAATTATTATGATTTATTTTCTTAAGATTGTAGGCACTTTATTATGACTTTGTGGCCCAATGATACCTCTTTTAGTTTCCACCACCCCCAACTTAGACTTTTAGCCTTAATTTGTATTCTTAAGTTCAAAGAGGATAGGGTTCAAAAGAGGAAAAATAGAAGGGTCACGACTTTACAATTTGTGTGACAAAGAATAGCCCAAAGGCTCAATGTGGGTGATTAGGGATAACTTCTATGTATTGGTAGGATTTTTAGGCTAAAGTGGTCTTCCAATTTCACAAAGATAGCCTAGGATCATTTTGCCAACAAAATACTATCAAAATTCAGCCTTGACAAACTAATGGAGCAAGTTCTAGATGGTACACGTACACATGAGATGTATACAAATAAGCTCCCACACATGGCATGTGAATCTTGTCGAGGGGTTTCAGCTGTTCCTCCCACTTGAGACAAAAATTGAGTACCAACTAATTTTCCGAATTTAATTTTTGATGTCATGAAAAGAGGAATTTTTTTTATAAGGTTACTCATGTCCATGCCCTCGAATTTTGCAAAGATTTTGGATGGAGTGGGGTTTTTGTTTTGCATCCGAACTATGCATAAATTGCTAATCATGGAAACAAACCAAGATATTGTCTCATGTCATGGCTCTAATATGGGTGAACCACCTATATGTCTACTCAGACTTTGCCAATGGGTATCAATGCGATCCCAAATCATTAATGCTATAGGTACTTAGACTTCCCTTGTATTTATGACCTTTGATGCCAAGGGTACTCAGAATTCCCCTGAATCTATAGTTCAAAACCCAAGAACGATGCTTTCCCCTTAAGAATGTCATCACTCAGTCTATAATAGGAAAGTGATCATCAAATAGAAATAAAATAAAGTAACAATCTAGGAATAAAGTAACTAGTCCTTGCAAATGTGGGCACCATCATATTGCCCGAATATTATAGCCTAAATAAAAAATAAGAGTCATCCATAAGAGTAAAAAAATAAGTAGAAATATCAATAATACGGGCCCAAATCAAATGAATACAAAGACACCCCAACTAAAAAGGTCGTAGAGTCTGATGTTCCATCTTTTGACGGAATATTTTAGGCTTTTTTCTTAGGATAATTGTGTGTTTTCAAGTAAATATTATTGTATTTAACATTGGACTTTAATGTTTTTAGGACAAGAAATGAGCGCAAAGAATAACTTGGAATAACTGGGCAAAACAGGAGAAAAATGACCAGCGATGACTTAGATGAAGGACCGTCGACCATGCGATGGACCGTCAACCTAACCGTCGCCTAGAAGTAGAGGGAAGTGTAACTGGAAGTCCTGTGACAGTCTAGGAAATGGACCATCGAGCCTGCGATGAACTGTCACCTGACCCGTTGCCAATAAAAAGAATGTTCTGCCACTGGAAATTCCGCGATGGTCCAGGAGACGGACCATCAACCCTGCGATAAACCACCACCCATCCCATAACCAAGAAATAGAATGCAATATAACTAGAGCTCCAGCGACGGTCCAGGTTTAGCGATGAATCGTTGCCCAGCCCATTGAGCATGAAACGACAATTTTGATTTTAAATTTTAAAACCCCAGTCCTGGAATCATATAAATACTAAGTATTAGGTTTTACTTTGGGACTTTTTGATGGTAGTATTATACTTTCTCCTCTATTGAGAGCATTATAACACTTTTCTTTGAGATTTGAAGCTAGAACTGGAGATCTTATTATTATTATTTCCATATTTTCCATTGAATATTGAGAAGCACAATATTATAACTTTTGTAAATAGTCTCTTGAAGATATTTATGAACATCAATATGTCTTTGATATCTTATATAGAGATGAGTAGCTAAATTCCCATAACTAGGGTTATGAGAGCCTTGATGTAGAGAGTTGTTTGGGGTTGTGAATCCATTTGATTTCTAACGTCTATCTAAATTGTATAAATCTCTCTTAATTATAATGACATCCCTTGGTTTCAAACTTGCGAAGTGAGCCCATGAACACCACTTGTCTGAAAAAGAAAGTGGATGTTTAGAAAAGAGTTGATTCACATAAAATCCATAAATTTACCCTTTGGGTTAAGGGTTAATGCCCTAACGGGATCAACCCTTATGAGAACTATATTGAATAATACATGAATCCTTTAAGTTCAAAAGAAGTAAAGGGTGAAATACCCATTAGGTTGAGAAACAAGTGGGTAATCCTTAGAATTTAATATTTCTTGCAACTGAAATTAAAAGTTAGAAATCAAACACAAATTCACAACCCTAAATGTCTGAACATTTTGGTGAGCATAACTCTAGTTAACTCATTCTCATTGAAATTATAGTTGTATTAACTCTCATTAGCTGGATCTCAGTGTGATACAAGAATGAAAGAATAATATTAACATATTAAAACCCCTTTCACTCTAGAACCTTAGATCAATAGTACATTAAGAATAAACTTACTTAATTGCACAAGTATTCCATGTGGGATTCGACCCCAACCTTTGTTGGGTTCTATATTTGACAACGACCGCTTACACTTTCATAAGAAGGGTGTAATTTGGGCGTATCAAATTTTAGTTCCGTTGTCGAGGAATACAGTTGTCAATTAAGTTTGTGCTTATTAATTGACCTTTGGTCAAAGTTTCCCAAATTTTACTTTTTTGTTTGTGCAGGTTGATTGTCTTGTATGCCAAGTAAACGGAGATCGGGTGAACCATTATTACCTATTCATCTGGAACCTCAAATTATTGGCAGAATGGATGGTCAATAGGACCCAGAGAGAATAGCTGCTCAGCAGGAAGAAACTAGACTAGCTGCTTTAGCAACTGCACAAGTGAACCAGTAGAATGCAGACAATGCAGGCAGGGAACTAAACCCAGATCATGATTATCTGGGTGATGATAATTTATTAAATACGATCAACCCAAGGCGTGCAGAAAATGTGCCTGCACCAGAAAATAGAATGGCAACAAAAATTGCCCTATCAGGGAAAGACCGGAACGTCAAGCCATCCAATTTAATCTAGTAGATGATGATGATAATTTGGATGGAGATGGTGCAACCGGGGCTATTATTCCTTAACCCTTATTACCCGGGGCCAAGTTCAATATCACGAGCACTATGATCCAGTTATTGTATCTTAAAGGGCTGTTCGGTGGACTTACGGGTGATGATCTAAATATACATTTAGTTAATTTTATCTCAACATTCAAATTATTTGACAACCCAGGAGTTGGGAAAAATGCTAATCAGTTGTGGATGTTTCCTTTTTCTCTATTTGGAGAGACAACTTTATGGTTAAATAGGCTAACTCCTGACTCTATTACCAACTGGAGGAAACTGAAAGATGCTTTCCTAGAAAGGTTCTTTCTACCGTCCAAGAGGATACAGTTGAGAGATGAGATCAGCAACTTCAGACAGCTTCCAATTGAGGCTCTCCAGAAGACTTAGGAGAGGTTCAAGAAGAAGCTTATACAGTGTCCAAATCATTAAATGACTAACATCCACCTAATGGAAATCTTATATCGGGACTTGAACTCTGTGATGAAGCTAGTAGTGGATAATGTTACAGGTGGGGCATTCATGGATCTCACTTTTACGGAAGCAACTGAGATGCTTGATTGAATGATAAAACAAAGTAGATCTTGGAATACCAGGGATTTTGAGGTAGCAAGCTCTACTTTATCTATTAGCATGACCATGGAGCAGAGGTGGAGAGAAGAAGTACATGACCTATACATAGCTCACATGAAGACGTAGATGGATCTTCTTACTATGCACTTATAATCGGGAAAGACAGAGAAGGTTAAAGATTTAGCATCTTAGGGAAGGGCTAACTCCAATTCTGAGGAGAAAGCCAATTACTTGAACAATCAGGGGGGTTTTCGAGGTAGTGGCCAAGTAAATCATGGTCAAAAATATTATGAAAAATATGGCTATAAGGTCCGCGACCAAGGCAATTGGAAGAATAAGAATGATAGGAGTAGGGTGTATGTTCCTCCCATAAACCGTGAGATTGCTGCGACTATTTCAGGGAAGATATCCATGAAGGACATAATGGCTAAGTTATTGAAGGGAGTGGAAGCAATAATACTAGGGTGGATGAGATGAAAAGTGATTTATCTTCAATTAATCAGTTGGTTGATTCACACTCTACTTTGATAAAATAGTTGGAGCAACAAATGAACCAACTATTTTCCGTATTCAATCAGAGGAAGAGTGGAACTTTACCAAGCAACACAGTTCAAAATCTAAGAAAAGATGCTTCGTGTATGGCGGTTACCACTAGGAGTGATAAGGTATTAGTAAGATCTCCTGTGGGCAAGCCTGTGGTTGATATTGTGGCAGATGATATTGAAAAAGTAGAAATGAATCTTCTAGTGGAGTCTGAGAAATTAGATGAGATTATTGATGAGACACCATGCAACTATCAGCAGGTTAATGAGTTTGAGAAGAATAAGGGAAAAAAGGCTGAAGTATGGTTACCACTCTCCCAAAACCACCTCCTCTATTTCCCCATCGGTTGAAGAAGAAGTCCACCGACATAAAGTTTGGAAACCTTATAGCCATGCTTAAGCAGTTGATGATCACTTTGCCACTAGTGGAGGCATTGGAACAGATGCCCGGGTATGCAAAGTTCATGAAAGACCTTGTCATGAAGAAACGGATGGTTATCTATGAGCCAATGGATAATCTCCATCATTGTAGTGCACTTTCCCCAAGGTCTTTAGTGCAGAAGAAGGTAGACCCAGGAGCATTTACTATCCCATGCACTATTAGGCCTCTTGACTTTGCAAAAGCTCTATGTGATTTGGGAGATAGTATAAAATTGATGCCACTTGCTGTGTATACAAAATTGGGTTTGGGGGAGCGTACTCCCACAAACATAAGACTAGTTATGGCGGACAGGTCTGTAAAGTGGCCCATGGGGATTCTATATGACGTATTAGTGAAGGTGGCCAGTTTTATATTTCCAGTGGATTTTTTCATTCTCGATTGTGAGGTAGATTTTAAGGTGCCCATAATCTTGGGTCGACCTTTTCTCATAATCAAGAGTGTACTTATTAATTTGAGGGCAAATGAGCTACTATTTAGGCTGAATGATGAGGTGGTTTGATTCGATGTATGCCAGTCCATGAAATAACATAAAGATATGAACGTATTCTCTATTGTGGATATCTATTATGAGGAGGAGTAGAAAGTGCCTATAGAAGAAAAAATTATTATGGAGACTTTAGCCGCTGTATTGATGAATTTTGATCATGATGGTATCAAAGATTATGAGGAGACTGTGTGTGCCTTAACTGGCATGGGGTCTTATTCATATTCACCAAAGAAGTTGGATTTGGACTTGAAAATTGTTGAAGACCACCTGCTAAGCCTTCTATATAAGAGCCACCTACCTAGGAGCTAAAATAATTGCCTGGCCATTTGAGGTATGTGTTCCTGGGAAGTGGGAATACACTACCGGTTATTATTGCAGATGATCTAGGTGAGCAACAGGTGGAAGCCCTCACCTCTTTTCTTAAGATATATAAGAGAGCTATTAGTTGGATTATTGCAGATATTATCGGCATCCTTTCTGGTATATGTGCACATAAGATTCAGCTTGAGGAGAATTATGTTCCAACTATTGAGTACCATCATTGTCTAAATCCACCTATGAAAGAGGTAGTGAAGAAAGAAATCATCAAGAGTTCATGAATGTTGTTTTAGTTATTTTATTTTAGTTTATATTTGGGTCGGATGGGGTCTATACCAGTGACTCTTTAGTTAGTAGTAGAGGCTTATTAGACAAATGCATATTTTTGTTTAAAGAGATTTATTAAGTCTTATGATTTGAAAGTTAAGATTAAGACTTTAAATTGTTTCCTTCTAATATTCATATGTATGTCAACACACTTTCCATGTGAGTTCCAAGATGATCAGGTAGTATGGCTAGTGTGGGACTATTCGTAGTCCTAGGCACCATGTAACGTCCAGGGGGTACTCCCGGGTTGTTACACTAGGGTTGTGGGAACCTTGATGGATTAACAAAGTAGAGGAAGTGCAAAGTCATTCTCGATTTGTGTTCTTATATGTATTGTGGTTTCTTCACTTTTATTGCTTTCTTAACAGTTGCAAATGTTATGAAACTTCTTGTATTTGATACTAAATAGATAAAGAGGTTGAGATTAGAAAAAAATGATCACAATAGTAATTTAAATGTACCAATATTTATCTAATTAACTTGAGACCGAGAAGAGATAGTTTATCTAGGATCCAGGACAAGGGTTAGTAATGTGGCACTCTAAGACTGAGAAATAATGAGTGAACTTCACACAAACCAAGGTTTATGAGATGGTTAGGTGATACATAACTTGTTCGATTCTGCATGCAAGGAACCGAGATAGTTTGACGAGCATGATAAGTCGGTGGAGTTAAGAAGTCAGGGGGAACACAATTCTATGGATGGTCTAATACTGATAACAAGCCTATTTGCCAACATTGTTACTATTACTTCTATTATTGCAACCCCCTACCTATTTACTTTCTTCACTTTCCAGCTACATCAATAAGCTCGTGACAGATTTTTGTCCTATTTTCTGTAGGATCGACCCCAACCATGTTGCGTTCTGTATTTTACAAGCAACCACATTATACTTTTGATGAGTTCTAATTTGATGAAATCAAGAATGTACTAAGAAACTTCGAACACGCTTAGAATATTAGAGAAGAAAACTTTGCAATTAATTCAATTTGACTTGGTCAACTTGTATTGCTTGGACCGACATCTTACAACCTAGTATAGTCCCTTATTTTACCATGAAATGACATTTATCCCAAATTGGTACTAAGTTTACATACATAAACCATTGAAGAACTTTATCTAAGTGATCAAGACAAGCCTCAAATGTGTCACCCACCACCGGAAGGTCATCCATGAAGACTTCCATTGTGTCTTCTGCCATGTTTAAATATATTGATAGCATGCATATTTTAAAGATGGAGGGAGCATAACATAACCCAAAGGGCATGCACTTGAAATAAAATGTTCCATATGGACATGTGAATTGTCTTCTTATGATCCTTTGGATCTATAGAGATTTGGTTATACCCGAATTACCCATCAAGGAAACAATAATAACCCTAATCCGCCAAGCTATCTAGCATTTGGTCAATGAAAGTCATAGGGAAATCATTTTTTTCCATCAAAGAGTTGAGTTTTTTGTAGTCCATGTATACTATCCAACCCATAGCTTGTCTAACAAGTATAAACACATTATTTTCATTAGGAACCGTCACGATTCCCCCTTTCTTCAGCATATATTGCATTATGCTTACCCAAGTGCTATATGAAATTAGATACATGATGCCTGTATCTAACCACTTGATGACCTCTTTTTTAACCACCTCTTGTATTAGAGAAGTCAACCTTCATTGATTCTCAACACTCAGTACACATCCAGTCTCCAACTTTATCTTGTGAGTGTAAATACTGGGAGGATCCTAATAATATCCACAATAGTCCACCTAATTGCCCGAATAAATTTTATTACAACCATCTTTAATGATTTTACTTACCATTACCATAAATATCACACAAAAATTATTGCTAAGGTGTTACATTTAACCCTAAAAAGACACAATGAAGGTGCGATGGTAATGTCTTAATTTTAAGTTGTGGTGGCTCCTCTATTAATGGCGTGGAGGCAGTACTCGTCTAATTTTTCAAATCAAGGTCTAATTTGCATGGGATCTTGGTGTAAGTACCAAAATCCATCAAGAAAGATGAGACTTCATCATTGTAATAAACCTCTAGGTCATTACCTTGATTTGCATGCATTTTTTGACATTTTGAGGCTTCCCACAACAGCTATAGGTCATTAATGACTTATCAGAACTGTCAGTTTGGTGATTGGATAGTTAATTTAGATCTTAGGCTCATTTCCTTATTTTGGAGCTATTAGTGTTTAGGATTTAGTCTTACACCAAAACTCCTAGTTGATGACCTTGTATGAGAATTTTGACAGCACCATCAACTCCAAAATGTTGATTATAGGCTAGTGGAACCCATAGTTCAGGTCCCAAGGCTTTCAAACTCATTTTGGACTATTGGGTGGATTAAATAAAAAATGGAACTATAGTTATAGTCCCCATATTTAGTTGAAAAGAACTCAGATGAAAATTCTGATGGTTTCATTGAGTTCAAAATATCGAATTTGGTATTGGAGCATAATTTGTTTGCGAATACGAGGTTCTTAATGAATCCCAAGCACCCGGTCGAAGTCTATTCCAGACTTAATGAAATCTGGTGCATAAAGCCTAATAGGACCGGTAAAACGCCTTTTGGGTTGGCTTAGCGCTCAGCGCTTTAGTGCCCTTGGTTCTCTTTAGCGGACCTGATCCTTTGCCGATGGTGTGCTTTTGTCACGACCCAAAAAACAAGGTTCATGATGGCACTTGTCACGGCATACCTTGAAAAGTATGACTATCATCCAAATTTATATAAAATGATAAGATAATACCAAAACCAAGGAAAGACCCCTTGAATGAAAACAAACCATATATGTATATAGTAAAAGCAGAAATATAATCAAGATACCACCCAAACTCCAAAACCTTATGTCATAGTGCAAGAAGAAACTAGTACAACTCGAGGTCAATAATCATAAGATATCCAACAGGAACAAATCTCTGTCTCTGAATACAAGTAAGACTTAGTATAGATAAGCAAATATAGAAGTTAACTCAATATGCATAGATCAATCGCTACCTCAAATGGGTTGCAAGTATCACCTGAATCAACTATCCATGCGGCACACTCAAACCTGGATCTACGCCAAAAGGGCATAGTAGGGATGAGTACGGTGCACTTGTACTCAGTAGGTATCATAGGCCGACTGAGTAAAGTAGAAAATAAAGTAGGTAAAGGATCTGACTCTCTAACCTCAGTGGATCTAGTTCTCACCATCTGTGTAGAAAAGAGTGAAATATGACTTAGAACACAAGGTATAAAAGATCCACTCAATATAAGATAAAATAAGGAAAGTTTCCTAATGATATATTATAGCCTCTCGAAGATAGATATGGACGTCTACATACCTATCTGCGAAAATGTATTAGACACCTCATTCTTACACTGTTGTCAAGACCCAAAAACCAAGGGTCATGATGACACTTGTCACAACAAGCCTTGATAAGTAAGCTTATCACCCAAACTGATATAAAATGAGAAATAATACCAAAACCAAGGCATGACCCCTAGAATAGAGCCGATCTATATATGTATATAATACAACAAAAATATAATTAATATACCAACCAAATACCAAATCCTAATGTCACAGTGTAAGAACTAACTCATACAACTCAAGGTCAAAAAATACATAAGATATCCAACAGGAGCAAAGCCTTGTCTTTAAATACAATACATAGTCTAGATAATAAAAGGTAGACGTTAAGTATGGATGCATAGATCAACCACTATCTCAAATGGGATCCAAGTATCACTTGAATCAACCATCCATGTGGCACACTCATACCTGGATCTGCGCCGAAAAGGCACAGTTGGGATGAGTACAGTCCACTTGTACTCAGTAGATATCTAGGCCAACTGAGTATAGTAGAAAATAAAGCATATAAACACAAACTATAGGCATGTCACCTGTAGTTAGGAAATGTACCAAATGGTAGCCACATCATCTCCACTAGAAGTTCTACTACACACTCATATAAAAATTACATATAGAGAAAAGAAGAACAAATATATACATAAATCAAAGATAGGTATAGAAAGATAGAATAGATGGATAGATATCAAGTCAAAGAAAGAAATACAAACACAACATAAGCAGAATATATGAAGTGCAATAAAGATGATGATGATATGATGCACGAGGTCATCACATAACCTCCATATATATCTATGGAGCTAAAGCTTCTCGATGTAGGATCCATAAGGAATTTGTTAACCCATATACAACTAATATCTAATACCAATATCCATATCTCTTCTCCATCACCTACATCGATCAAGGGTTTTTAAGATATCACATTTTCTATTAGAAGAAGCCAGTGTTTCTAGTATTTCTACAGTGATACCAATATTTTATGAATGAATATGATATGAGCATGTAATGCTCACAACAAACAAAAATTAGAATATCCAATATCATACCAATATACCAACCATGTAAGCCAAAAATCAACCCAAATCAATCAACATCCATGGTCCAATTAATCCAGAAAAACCATCAAGTGAAAAATGCAAGATAAGGGTATTGATGCCATATAAATCCCAAAATCTAGGATTTTTTCCATAAAAAAGAGAGTAACCAAATAATTAGATATCAATACCAATCTAACAACATCATATAAGACCCTGCACGGTCAGACATAAACAAATAACATCACAAAACCACCAAATATTATCCACATAGGTCCCATATGGGCACATAAATCACCTAAACACATTTCCATGATACAAATCCATACCCATCACATGCTTTTATATTATTATTAACTACCCAACCCAGTCTGAAGAAAGTTAAGCCATAACCTACCTCAAAAGCCAACAACTAGTCTAAAAAGCATTTAACATAGAGCATTCACCCCACGAATGGACCCAGAACCAACTAAAACATTAAAATATAGAATTTATGCATAAAAAAGCCAATGATATCCATAATTTCTAACTTCAAGTTGGAGTCAAAATGGACCCCCAAAATGGTTTTGTAGAAAATAAGGGTAAAATCAGAAGTTTAGCCCAAAAATATTTCCCCCACGATTAAAGGAATTCATATAACAAATCCCAAGTGAAAACAGGTTAAAATTGAGGTTTAAATCCAAAAAATACAATTTCAAGGCCTTTTGGGCCAAAATCCTCAAATTATACTTTTAAATCCATGTTTAAACAAAATATAAATGATAAAGTTGAAGGAAATAGTTAAAATAGGTGTTTTGGATCTTACCTAATCTTAGAAATGAAAGAATTACTCAAAATCTTACAATCCTAAGTGCCAAGTCTCAAAAATGGTGAAAAATGCAAAAAAAAGGATATTTAAACATACCAGGTGCCACTAAAGTGGACAATAGGCCACTTTAGAAGTCGGCGCTAAAGTGCCCAGATTCCGCTAAAGTGGTACACACACTATGGTGACAGTCCACTAAAGTAGACCTTGGGCTACTTTATATGTGAGTTCTAAAGCATCCATTTACTACTTTAGCGATACCTTCTAGGCGGCATAGCCTCTTTAGCACCAAAGGGACACTTTAGCTGTCACACCAGAAGCTGTGCACCAATTGTAGACTTAGAGAATTCCAAGTCTCTATGGACCCCTCGAGATTCATCCGAAATCTTTAGAACACAAACAGACTATGTAATCTAATCAAATTTGACACTCCAAACTCAATAGCAATATCACATTTTTTAAAAGACGTCATTTTCACAAAGTTGACCCTCAAAAATTAATTTTCCAAATTTCCAAATCAAGGGTTGAATTGAGATATAAAAGCCATAAACCAACCAACCTAAAATCGACATTTCAAATATGCTGGTGTAGTTTGTTTTGCCAACCAATTCACAAATCAATAAATATTGATAGAAGTCAACTATAAGACTTTTCAAGCCATCAAAAACCATAATTTAACATATTTCACAAAAAAATGCATTAGGAATCGTGCTAAAAATCCCTACACCCTAAAAATACCATAAAACAACATGAGGAGGGATAAAATGGTCAAATCATACATTAATAAATATTTCATAAAAATCACAAAAAGTCAAGTTGTTATAACTTTAGCATCCGATGTCTGCTTTAGTAGTACCCACTGCTATCGCCAAACCACTTTAGCGGTCGTGTTGCCATTTTAGCGCCTAAGTGTCTGCTTAGCGGACCTATAGCCTTTGAATGCCATATTACCCACCTGATTTTCTATCACTTTGTCCATTATTTTTATACCAAATTGAGAGATCAAACAGAGGAAAAAGTAGGGAATAATCCACATATATTAAGGCAATCTAACCAAACTCTTTTGGTCATTTCTGATTAATTTTCCCTTTATTCCATCCTAATTCTTGGTAAAATTCTTAGAAATTAGGGCTTGAATTCCTAAAATTTGAGGGTTGAATTGAGACACAAATTATGCTCTATCTGTGCTCGACTTTTGTACAAGAGACCTCGTGATGGGTTCATTTTTGGATTCTATTTGTAGGCCCCGCAATCCTATTCTTAATCTAAAATTTGACCCAACACGTATTATAGAATGGGATTTTTTTTAATCCTAACGATGTGTATATTACTATTTTAATAGTGTAATGACATTACGAGATTGTAGAGTAAAGACAAATAATTTGTGGATAATCTAAGGGTTACAGTTTGGAATTCAGGTAGGCTTTTGTCTACTATTATTCATGATATAGTGTATTATGTATTCTGAATGTTAGATAGTAACGTTAGGATGTGATATTAGGTCAAAAACCATGAGTTAGCCTAATTTATGATTTTAGGGGCTAGTAGGGTAATCGACCCTTAAAGAGAATTAATTATTCTACTTCTATGATCCTATTACCTTCTTTATAGATAGAGATAATTTGTAGTATTATTATGAAGTTATTATAGATATGGGATGGTATTTAGGTATTGTAAGCATTATTAGTATGATTAGGCTTTGTTGGACTATTTAAGCTATCTTGGAATCATAATTTAGGTGGAATTGACTTAGTTGCTCATGTTCTAGGTGAAATTTCTATATTAGGGCTAATCATGGATTATTTATCATATAAAAGTGGATGTAGATATCTTATCCTAGCCTAGGTTAGAATGTCGTCTAAATGGATTTGGGGGATTAGAAGTGGGCCCCTCTAGTCCACCTTAGGCCAAGACTTGTGTTAACTTTGTAGATTTATATTTGTATGACAACCTATTTGACACAGTTGAGACTAATAAACCTCTAGTATAAGGTGGCTACATGACTTGGTGAATTGTAAAGGTTTTTCCTAAATTATACTATTATGGTCATTTTAGAGATAATATTAGGCCTAAGGCCATGATTATGATATTATGGTTATGCCGAATATATAATATTGGGACCAAGGTTTTGATTATGATTTTATGGATATGTCAGATATATATTTGTACCTAAGTCCATGATTATGATATTGGTTGGATTTTGAGAAAGTTATCCTTGTAAGGGGAGTAGTTGTGCTTTATAGACAAGTTGATGCTCATAATTGTATTATTTGAATACTGGTGATGGTATGCATAAATTTGGTACAATTATGATTACTTAGATGGTAAATGGTATGATTCCAACAAAAATATTGTTTTATTACTCCTTTTCCTAAAAAGGAATTTATTCCAATTTTCACCTTAAAAATAGATTTTCTAAAAATAGGAACTGTACCATATTAAAGAGTAACTTTTGAGCCTTTGAGACTCAAAATTATGATTAAGAGATTTTACCAAGATAGATTCCGGTCCATAATTTTTTGCTACCACTATTTACCTTGATCGTGAGGGATTCTGACCCTTTCTACACTTTTATGATGATTTAGTCCCAGAGTTTACCCTGAGCAATAAATTTATGGACTTATAATCTTTTAGCCATGATCCTAGACATGCATTTTATATGTATATACATACATACATATATATATTCTACTGGATAGAGTAAATTGATAATGATATTGATTATATAAGTTCCAGTTAAAGTCTAGCGATTGATGATATTTATGATATGAGTTTTTATTCAAGTTTGATAATTCATGGTGATATTTTGGTTATGGTATTATAGATTCTTCTTGCATTCATCATGTATGTGCATTTCTTATCACCAGTATGCGCCTAGATCTATTAGCCTCTTAGGAATTGGAGAGGTGCATAGGTATAGGTGAAAAGTATGGCTTACAGTGTATTATGTGTTGATTGAAAATTTTGAGCCTATGTTAGTGAGGGATAATAAAAGGATTGATTAGGTATTGCTTGTCTAGACTAGCCGATTACATAATTATGGGTGTTATAGTTGGTTTATGATAGGTTGATTATTGGACTGGTGTTAAGATTTGATATATGATTCTGATTCTTTTACCTTTTGGCTATGTTATTACGCATGATTTTTCATTGGTTAGGCATTATGGATTTAGATCCTAATATTATAATTCCTTTCTTTATCATTGTTTTATTATGGTAATTACCTCATGTTTAGACATATGGATTAGAGTCCTTAATTATATTATCACTATTTTCTACTATTATTAAGAGATATGGAGATCCTAGTATGGTTAATTATCTTGTACCCTTGAGTTATCATTATATGTATCTATATATACAAGTTATGGTAGTACCATATAGTCATATTGTATATCCATTCCTTGCCCTTGTATAAAACTATACGTATCATTCTTCCACTCTTTATTCATATATTAGCCAGTGATATATGGTATAGTTCTAGGGTCTCAGAGCATGGTTTGAATAGGGTAACTTATCCTTATTATCTCGTTAGATTATTATGTTAGTTGCTTGGATATGAATAGAATAGTTATCCTTGTGGTCTCCTTAGCTTTATTATGTAGTTTGTTGGATATTTAGGTGTAGTTTACATTCCTGCTTGCATGAACTTTATATTTGCATTATCATTGGAGCTCAGCCGGCAGTTGCCTACTGAATACCACATGTTGGTACTTATACTACACTTATGCATCTTGTAGATCATAGTATAAGTTCTCATCATTATTGTGTGTGAATTATGGAGAAACTATTATTCATAGACATAGGGTGAGCTCCTGGCATTTGGAGTATTATTGTTCTCCCTCCTTACGTACTAGACTAGTCTCTATGTTGTATTCAAAGATGAGTTGTATTAGTACATTCATTTTGTATTTTATTTTGTAAGTCCTTTCACATTATAAGATCTTGTACTAATTCCATCAAGTTTTGGGACTAGCTTATGCATTTTACTCTTTTATTTTATTTATTCTACTTTTTTCCGGTATTTATCTTGGTAGTCTATTACTAGTAGTTCTGGACTATGGGTTGGATTGTTTGCTGGTAGGTCATAGTGGGCACCATCATGACTTGAGAAATTAAGTCATGACAAATTGGTATCAGAACTTAGGTTTACTAGTGCATTGATACAAAATCTTAGTGTCTAGTAGAGTTTGCGGATCAATGCAAAGACGTCCGTAATTTATCTTTGGGAGGCTATGGGGCTTTATTTGAAAATTCTATTCCTGACTCCTTGTCGTGTGTCCATATTTCTATGGATCTCAAGTATGTTCTCTTGACTCTATTTTGTCCTACATGGATGATATAAGGTTGTTGATAGATGTGAATGGGATTTCAAAATGCATTTTCAATAGTTAAGTGCAACATCATACTAGGAAGTTAGGGATGGATATGAAGATATTTATCCTCAGTCAAAGGATTTAGGGCCAACCCAAGTTAAGGTAGATTTTGCGACCGTTTTAGCCTTTTGAGATTAAGCATTGGTGATCCCAAGTCTTTTCATGGATACCTTATTTCTTGGGATGTCAATTCAATTCATCGAGCAGTCCTTAGGCTAGATTTGGGTTTTTTGGTGTTCATTAGGTCTTCTTATCGATTTTAGAGTATGAGATTGAATTTCTTAAGTGGGACAGACATATCCTATGCTATATCCTTTAGAGCATGATATGGCGCGTGGTATTGAGGATTACAATTTCCACTTTATTTGGCATTTGATTAATTTATAGCAATTGGGTCTTCTTATTCTTTGGTTGTTGACCATGCGAGGGCCAAAGAGAGTGCATGTTTTGGGACTTATGGAGGTGGCAACAAAAGGCCATCTCATTAATACAACTCTATTAATATTCCATCCGGGAGTGAGGATCCTCCTAGTAGAGGTCAGTTTCACTTGAAGCCTATTGGTTCTATGTAGGCAACACTTTATACTTTTGGTGGCTCTTAGATTAGTCATGGTGATCATAGAAGGCAAAGTTTTCATCAAACATTTTGGAGTTATATTGGTCTTTAGGCTTTGGTGCTATTCTAGATCACGAGGGCTAGTATCTTGGAGTATTCCAGGAGCTTGTTTGGGTTATGGTAAGATGGGACATTGGTCTAGAGAGTTCCCCTGATGAAAGTTTCCTGTTTAAATAGAGTTAGCAGATATTCTTTGCCAGCCTTGAGTTCTTGAGATATGTTACGATTGTATGAATAATGTTCATTTTGGTAGAGAGTTCCCTCAACATTGATGTGACATGGTTTCATGGTTGTTTCAATGCTTAAAACTAAGAAATATTAAGTACTTAGGTCTATTTTGGTAGATATAATGTGTTTGTTGTGTCTATTTTGTAGGAAACTAGGTTTTGGGAGCTAAACAGAAGAAAAGAAGTTGAAAGCTGAAATTTGGACTACCTACTTGGGCACATACTTGGTGTAGGTATGGTGGCATAAGTTTAAAAAAACTTAGATTTAGAGAAGCTTAAGTGGGAGATTTTTTCTGCTACCAACGGTGGGGCAGGTTCCACTTATGCCACGTAAGTGGCACTATAGGTAGCCACTGACTTAAAGCTCCCGTTCAATTTGGTTTGGATTTCTAAGGTTTTTATGAAATCTATAAATTCTATTTTGATGTTTTTGGTTAGATGATGCACTTTTAAACACTCTTACTATTCAAAAAGATATATTTGATTCGGAGATTGACTTTTGATCAAGGAATCACTTTGTTCTAGGTCTTTGGTTGAATAATTGATTTGAGACTTTGGGTTTTATTCTTCATTATTGTGAGATTAATTCTATGTTTTCTTTATTAGATTCCATGGATTGTATTGCAATTATGAGTGTCCGATTTCTCATAGCTAGGGTTGGGAACCCTAACAGAATAATAAAGTTAGGGAAGTGTGAGGTTCTTCTAGATCATTTTTTTACACTTACATTGTATTCTTCTTTAGTTTAATTATTTTATTAGAGGTGTGCAACACTGTGAACCTGCATGTATTTGAGATCATCTTCACAAGTGAAATTGAGATTGGAAAAAGTATATTACAATAGTTATTCGAGTCTATCAACCCTTGTCTAATAACTTAAGACCCATAAGGTGATAGTTAAACTGGGATCAAACACAAGGGTTAGTAAGGTGACACTCTGAGACTCATAAGACAAAGAGTGAGATTCACCAAAGATGTTCACAAGACTATTAATGATACATAGTTTGTTAGATTCTTTATATATGGTAGAGATATAGTCAAATCGAGCACACCAATCCTATAAAGTTAGGAAGATAGGGGGAACACAGTCCTAGTGTTCATCTCAGATTGTTTACAACCAAAAGTATTGACAACTTATTACTCTTACTATTTATTAAAAATCCCCCCATTTTCTTTCCTGTACTTCTGGCTACTTCAGCAAGTTGAAGAGATATATTTAATCCATTCACTATAGGGTCTACCAGAACCAGTTGGTTACTATAATTGAACAGCGGCCATTGTATCTTTTTGGAGGGTATATCTTAGGCGACATCAGATTTTTGCATCGTTGCGGAAGAATACGGTTGAAAATTTATTGATTGAAGTTTTTGAGGTTTTAAGGCTTTACTTTTCTATTCTTTTTGGGGTGTACGCCGATGTATGGACAGTACTAGGAGTCAAGGAAATCTCTTGATCCCATTTGATTGAGAACCAGAAAGAATCCGACAATAAAATCATAGGATGACACAACACTGTCTAAATGGTCGTCATGATCTACCTCAAGGTGATCTATAGAGTTTGTCTCCCCCACCTCCTCAGGATACTATTGAGCAAACCACTTAGTAGTTACTAACAGATGAGAGATAGTGAGGCTACCGGTCGTGTAACTCAAGAGGTAGATAGAGTAAGATAAGAACAACAATATTAAGCAGAACTTAATGGAAATTGAGATAGAGGTCGAAGAGGCAAAACTCAAGTAATTCCATCTTATTAGTACTTACCACCATATAATTATCTAGGGGAAGACATGGGGTATGATAAGCCTACCGAGATAAGAGCTATTATTCCTTCTGCATAGCCCCCGGGTGTGAAGATTGACATTACTAGTGCTATGATCCAATTGTTAAATCTAAAAGATATGTTTTTTAGCTTTCTAAATAATGATGCAAACATGTACCTCATTAAGTTTATTGTAATTTTCACTTCATACACTATACCTGGGGTTGATCAGGAAGCTTAGAGACTCAGATATTATTCTGATTCTCTCTAACTGGTGAAGCAACACTATGGTTAGGTGTGAGACCCCAGAAAACTTTGACAATTTTATTTTTGTGCCTTCCACATATGTAATGTCAATTGTTGACTTAAACTATGTTTAGAGATGTTAAAAGGGTAATTTGGGAAAGTTTTAAAATTTTTGAAAGGGGTTCGAGGTCATTTTAGGACCCCCAGCCAGTGAGGGTCTGCGATATTGGAGTGGTATGAAGGCTACCCTCTGCGAATTTTTCCAAGTTTTGTTGTTTTTCTCATATGGGGTAGTGGGATTTTTATCTTTTATCCCCTTGTACAATCTTATAACATAAAATAACCCCATTCCCTTCAATTTCAAAGATCAAATCATTCTCTTTCTCTCCCAAACTTAAAACCCCAGAAAATTTAAGGGTTTTATAGTTAATTCATCATTCAATCTCTAAACTTTGAATTGTATTCAATTCCTTGTGTATTTCAGGCATGTATCTCATTCCCTAACTTTAATTTTACATTCTAGCACTTATTTAATAATTATCCATGTGTTTTATATTAATGGGTTTGAAATTGGGTTGAGGGGTTTTGATTCGTATCACTTGAATTACTTTTCCCATATTTCAAACTAATGATTGATGCTTTAAATATATGGATCTTGGACTAAATGAGTGCATTGTTATGAGAATTGGAATGAGGAACATGGGTTTCCCCTAGTTGATAACTTTTTGGCTTGGTAATGACATTAACCCTATCCCACTTTGTGAATTTTGATTTCCAACATGCATAATTATATGATTCAACTTATTTATGAATCCAATTGCATTGCATTAATGGATAATTGGTTAAAATAAATTTGAAAGGCCCTTGGTGGCCTTGGTTTGGATTTTAAAATATGATTTGGGATTCTAATGGTTACATGGAGTGGTCCGGCATGATTATATGAAATTGCAAACATAATTGGTATGATAATACAAAATGGTGAATCCCTTAATATGAGACTCCTTGGTTTATGCTTAGGATTAAGTGCAAAGTAATTTAAATTAGTCTTAAAGGGGGCTGTGTATCTCACCGTGAACGTGGAGGTCTTGGGATAACCAATACTAGAAATTATATTTGATGGTGTCAGGGTCTATATGACCGGGCGCTTGGTTAACATATTTTACTTTTAGATGGCTAGAGCCTTGGTATCTTTAGTTGTTCTTTGGATTTCCTTTTTTCGTGCGGCTAACACATACTGGGGCCCTTTCAACAGGGAGAGCTAAACTCATATAGCCTATGGGTTCCTTTAGGATGGATAGAGCTACACAATCTAATTTAAGGTTTTTAAACTTTCATGTTCATGACGTTTTACCCTATCCCAACATCTTATATATGTATATATAAATATATGCATGTGTTTTTGGCTAGTTTTGGACATGTCACTATTTTTTCACTTTTCTTGAGTTATATACATGTGCTTATCCTACTGACCGTCCTAGGATGTTTCATCATTTCATGATGTAGGGCCTGATGACTTTTCTATTCCCTATGTGCAGCGTTAGGTGGTGCGACTGTCTATTGAGTTGTTGTGAAGTGATGAGCTTCCATCCTTCAAAAAGCTTTATCATTTCATTAGGTTTCTTTTTAGATTTTAGGAATTATGACTTTTGTTATGTCGTGATCAGGGGTATGTCCCGACCTAGTTTGGTATCTTGGTTTAGATGCTTTCGTGGACAAGTATGGGTTAGATTTTGGTTTTGGATTCTTAAAAATTTCATTTGATATATTTTATTTTATTTCTCTCTTTATTGGCTTCTACTTTATTATTATTGTTGTGCTTTTGAGTTAGGTTAAGGGGGTGGTCTCCGATCCATAGTGGTCTTGAGATACCTCTCACGACTAGGCCCTGGTTTGGGTTATGACAAGCTTGGTATCAGAGCATGGTTTATGGTCGTTGGATTTCCATAAAGCCGTGTCTTGTAGATTCCCTTTTTATGGGTGTAGCGTGCCACACTTATAAAAAGAAGCCTTTCCCTTTCTTGTGTTCTATTTTAGGCTATATTGTTTAGTGTTATTAAACTTCTCTAACTCCTGGCTTTCTCGCATTTCAAATCATGCCTCCTAAAGATTTGATGTTCATAAAAACTCTGCTGGAAACTTTGCTCCACCTGAGGAGACGTGGAGGGGACTTGCCCTATTTATGGAGTGCAAACCTTGTCTAGGGTCCCTGATCCTGACTGTACCACTACACATAGAGTTATAACGGTCCTTACTAGTCCTCTTTGGGCTTTATAAGATGGTGATACTTATGCTCAATCACCTCAGGGAGATATTTCTCATGCAACATTCGGCCAGTCTACTTATATGATTACTCAGTTGGTGGCATCACAGTCTCATTAATGTGATTGCATTGGTTCTGTTGCTTATTTATCTAAGGTCACTTGGGTTGGCTAGTGTATGAGGCTGAATCTCCCAATCTTTACAGGTTCTAAGGTTAAGAAAGATCCTCAGGAGTTTATTAATAAGATGGAGAAGATTTTAGGGTGAAGTATGTGAATGATTCTGAGGGCGTAGAATTTGATTCTTATCAATTAAAAGATGTATCTTGTCATTGGTTTGAGGAGTGGTAATCTATGAGGGTTGATGATGCTGAGCAAGTGATATGGGATGAATTTTCAAGGGCTATTCTTGATCACTTCTTTACTCAGGAGTTGAGAAAAGCTAAGGCTGAGGAGTTTGTTAATCTAAAGCAGGATAAGATCAGTGTCAAGAATTATGCTCTGAAGTTTCAATAGCTGGGTAGTTATGCTCCAAAGTTGGTGTCTAATATGACATCCCAAAAAGGAAAGTGTACTTCTTGTTTTTCCCGTTATTTGGTGCTGGAATGTAAGGATGCTTTGTTGAATAATGATATGGGCATCTTCAGGATGGTTGTTTATATGTAGTAGGTTGAGAATAAGAAAATAAAGTAGGTAGAGATAGGTAAGAGGTAGAATAAGAAGTTTAGATATTCAAAGCAAGGTGTAGGTTAGAAGAGCAATGAGAGAGATGGTAGATGGTAGACTAAGAAGAAGAATTAGGGAAATTCATATTCGATAGCTAGTGCTCCATATCCTAAGCCTTCAAGCAATCATCATTTTCAGGCTAGCAATGGTGCTAAGGAACAGGGTGCCCAGTCTGAGGTGAGCGGAGCTCAATCAATCCTAACTTATCCTCATCGTTTTTGTAGGAAAATTTATTGTGGTTATTATGAGGAGGGGAGGAACTTGTGTTTCAATTGTGGTCATCCTGGTCATCTGTAAAGAAATTATCCTATAGCTAAAGTTTCCCCATTAGTCTCTCAAGGATAATTGTTATTATTCTTGGTTGGTGAAATGATCTTCGGCCTTCTTTGCGAACATAGGAACCCACTTTAGCCTAAATAGCCTACCCATACATAGAATAATATCCTTTGTTACCCATTTTGAGCCTTCAAGCCTTTCTTTGTAAACCACAATACAAGCTTTGAACCATTTGATTTTTATCCCTCTTTTGGACCCTACCCTCCTTAAACTTAAAAAATAAAACTTGAGACCAAATACCTAAGTTGGGGGGTGGTAAGTCTTAGAATAGGTGACATTGGACCATGATATTGTAAGTGGATGCCTAAAAAGCTAAGCAAAGAGAGAAAGTGAAAAAATTCAAAAGAAAGGAATAATCAAAATAAGGAATAAATAGATTGCACAAAAAAATTATCAAAAAAAGAATAATTTTAAAGAGATAGGTAAATCAAGGTAGCGAAAGTAGGCATGTGTGAATTTTGGAAATATATGAAGTGGTCCATGGTCAAAAGTTAGGTTGAATAGTGTGATGTTGAAAAGGGTTTTTTCAAGCTTGTAATGTAGGTTCAGGAAAGGGCATGATTACAAACTCAAATCAGTCACGTTACGTGATCGCAATGGGTTCACCGCAATTGCAGGAGCTGCGATTGCGATCAAGCACCATCGATCATGATGGAGCGGAAAATAGCCAAGGGCAGTTTTGTAATTTCCCACAGCTAGTTTCAATTCTCTATAGGATGAAAACCCTTTACTTTTTGGAGATTACCAACTAGGATTCAAGTTCTTGGCTTTGTAAAACCCTACTAAATTGGGGAAGATTCTTGTAGTTAATTTCCCAAGGATTTTAGTTGTAACTGAAGTTGGATTTGAGAATATCCTTACTTTGCATCTTCAGTTGAAGTATTGAATGAATATTTTGCTATATTTCTTTTCACAAACTTCATGAGTATCTAAACCTCTATCTTGGGGTTATGTTGGAATAGGGTGAAAATATATGTGGGTTTTTATTATTAGTGTAGATTCTGGGTTAATGATGATGGGTTTCTCTAATACTTTCTTGTTGAATTGGAATTTATGGATGAAAACCCTAAATTACCAAAATCATACATCATCCTTGAAAGAGGGATGCAGGTATGCTTTTGGATCCTATATCATCCTTGAAAGAGGGATATGGGTGACAAAGTATTAGTTAAAAACAACTAGATGTTAGTTTATTCCTTTATGTTGTCTTAGAAATAAGGATGGATTGTGATTTTGTTATGTCTTGGGCATTTTCCTAGAAATAGGGATGCCCAATTGAGGCTTTGGTTGGATTTGTTTGCCACACCCATGAGGTATCCAAAAGGGCCTATGGGTGATATTTTCGGTGTTTGGTTGAAAAACTAGCATCAAAACCCTTAACCTAGCCTACCCATATAGTCCTTAACTAGAATTTTCATTTGTTTATCATGAACCCATGCATTATTTGCCCTTAGGAAAACTTAATCCAAAGACTATTCTCCTATTGGAATCTTACCTACATTTGTTGCTCTAAATTGGTAGTTTGAATAGATTTTGTCAAAACAACCTTTCAAACCATACCGCCAATTTTCATTTATGTCTTTCATTTTGTTTACATTACATGTATGCCTTTAGTAGCTTTCAACACCCATAGGATTAGAATACTAATTCCACTCCTCAAGTATTCAACCCCAACTCAAGTTGGGTTATTATATTTGACAACGATTACCTTGCCCATAAATCATAGTGTATGTTGAGAAAGATAAGCATCTCTTGATATTATTACCAGTATGTTGTAGCTCTTTTTGCGTGATGTTTATTGTTTACTTGATTTAGGTTCTCTCTAACTTATGTGACCCCATATGTGGTTGTACACTTTGGTTTTGGTCCTCAAATTATTTCCAATACCTTTTTTATGTTTACACTAGTGGGTGATTCTATAGCTTCTAGAAAAATCTGTTGTATCATGTTTTGATGATGAGAAGATATAATACACCACATTTCGGACTAGGATAAAAATCCGTCATTCCTATGCGTAGATGTTTCAAAAGCCTCGAATCTTATGTAATTTAGTGTGTTAATCAATTATGTAGTGCGGGAATCTATTTGACCATGAATTTAGATCATTGAGGTCCCCTAACTCAAGTACAAGTTGAAAGCTTTCCTATCGTTCAAGTTTTAGTGAGCGTCAAAACTTGGGTCAAATTCAATCGATCATAACTCGTTGTATATTGCGAACTGAGTGGCTTACTATATATCAAATGAAATCTCTTTGAATTATCTTTCCAAAGATACAAATTTCGACTAAATCCAATATCGGATCAAGGAGTTATGCCTATTTTACTCCAGCATGTCAGGCTGGGAAACCCAGTGACGACATTTTGTGACAAGCCGTCACGCCCATGACGGCCTATCACCAATGTCGTCATCCCTGGGGAGATTTTCACCCCCAGTGATGATATTTTGTGACAAGCCGTCACGCCCGTGATGGCCTATCACCAATGTCGTCAGCCTTAACCAGAAAACCAAGATTTCACCTTTTTATGATGACAATTCGTGACGACCTATCACCAGTATGACGGCTTGTCACTAATGTCATCAGCTATTTTTCCCAGCAATTGAGGAACATTTTAGTAAGGGTATTTTGGTCTTTTTCCTTCACTTCCCATGACTTATAACCCTTAAGAAACATATTATCTTCCATTCTCTTTAGTTAAACATCTCAAAAAGCTCTCTCATACACTCTCAACCACAATATTAGAGTTTTCCCTCAAGATTATCTCCTCAAGAGCAAGCCTGAGGATTTATTCAAGAACCTTTAGAAATATTAGATCTCTTTCAATATTCAATCACTAAGGTATGCATATTGTTCGTCCACGGATCCCTTTCATCCGTGGAGCTCAAGAACCATGTTTTAAATAATAAATTATGATCTTTATGTTATTGTGAGATTATGTTCATGTTGATGGTTGTTAATTGTGTTTCAAGATGGTATCTAAATGTGTTTCCAAGAAGTTTATGGGTATGTTAGTTGGAAACCCATGAATTTGGGTGGTTCAAGATTTTTAAATTTGTTAAGTACACCTATGCTCAATATTGTGCATGTAAGGTGTTTGATAAAATGCCTAGAATGATAAAAATCATGTATTATAACTTAGGGGTGAACTACATGATAAATTCATGCTAGTCTATTATGTTCAAAGAGCTCACTTGTCATTGATGTGCAATATATGTGTTAATGGAATGTACATGATGATTGGGGAATGGATTCATAGTGTGTCTATAGGCCTTCCATGCTATGAACAAGATCATGATTTTGAAGCATCACATGATTTATCCCTAAATTATTACAATATGCACTAAATGTTACATGTTTACCATTCCCTTATGCTTAAATGGTTTCCATGTTATAGTTATGAACAATATAAGTTGTCAGAATGCCCATGATATTAGAATATGAGATTCATGACTTGATTATAAGCATTCCTATTCATGTTAGATATTATGCTGACCATGTACTTCATGAAATCCCTCACTTATGTATTATGGATTGTTATTGATGGTCATGTACTCAAGAAAGTCAAGAGTTGTTAGTTTCCTTCCATCGAGTCCCGGGGGTACTTGTACCCAAAAAATATAGTTATGTGCCTAGAGCCATATCATGTTATCACGATACTCTCATTCAAACTATGATCTATAGAATTCAGTCAGTCATTTGACTCAGGAAAGCTCAGTAATATCAGTAATCTCAGTAGTCCAGTAATCTCAGTAATCTCAGTGCTTAGTAACCTCAGCAACCTCAGTATTCATAGTTAATCTCAGTAACTTCAGTACTCTCAACCAGTCCTCAGAACTCAGTACATTCCATTAGTCATCGAAATCTAGTAAACTTAGTTTAGCTCCGCTAAACAATACCACTAGTATCAATCCAGTTAATCAGTATGAGTTAAGCTAATAAGTTCAGTTCATTTATTCATTTCAGCTTAGTTATTCAGTTTAATGTCCTTCAGATGGGAGTAGAAGTTAGCACCGAGTTGACCCAAGGATGGGAACTCACCTTCCAGTTCAGGGTGTGATTCTTTGCAGTCGTTCTTGTATTCCAGAACTACGTAGCCAGCGTAGGTTGATACATCTTAACCTGTCAGATTAAGGTTGATGAGGTGCTTAACCTGTCAGTTTAGGGTTCCCACCATTCTCATTTGAGTACCTGCCAGATAAGGGTCACTCACAGCTGTCCTTAGCAGTGGCGCGGTATTGACACCCCTCCAGTTGGGGTAGAGACTGGACCCCAACTTAGCTATATACGTTATTGAGGAATGTCGATTAGACAACTACTTCCCATAGTCTCGGTTTTAGTCCCAGTCTTATTAAAAGAACTCATATAGTTCTTTAGATTTTAGGACTGTCAGATACAGTCAACTCAGAAATAGAACAGAACTCAGATAGTTTCTTTAGATTTATGGACTGTCAGATACAGTCACTTATTCTATCAATTATATCAGTTCTTAGAACTCATGTTATTAGTCACATCTGTTACTAGAATTCATGATATTAGTATTCAACTTCAGGACTGTCAGATACAGTCAACCAAATCAGTTCTTTATAATCAGAATTGTCATATATAGTATTCATATATAAGTAACATAGTACTAGTCCCTCAGTATTTAGTAATACAATATCATTTCCTTACTTATTAGTGATTTACATACTCATTATTCAGTTTCAGGACTGTTAGACACAATCAATCAAACCAGTTCTTCATAATTCAAACTGTCAGAAATAGTCATTCATCTATTCAGTATCTCAGTATCAGTACACTCATGTTGTCAGTATTCAGACTCAGTAGTCAGTATCTCCACGAGTTTAGTTACAGTTACGCATGCATGTATGTATTCTCACGTACATACCAGTCGGTATTGTTCATGCATATAGCCCTTTGCATTTAGCCTACCTCACTCGTATACTCATTATATTCTGACGTACTAATGCATTTGTTCTATGGTGCCTTATCTTATGTTACACCCTAGGTTCAGAGGCATGAGCTCCAGATCAGCAGTAGTATTCCAGTGTTCAGATTTTGCAGTGAGTCCTTCTCATTTGAGGACGATATGATTATTGCTTCATTTACTATTTTAGTTCAGTTGCTAGATGGAGTTAGTTGGGAACATGTCCCATCAAGTCCTTATTCAGATAGTTTAGAGACTTTCCAGACTATAGCATGTCAGACAATTATTTTAGATTTCATTTGGTATTGTTATACTATTTTTAGACATTGTCTTATCAGATGTTTATTCAGATTTGAACCTTATGGCCATTCAGTACATGTTTTCACATTTTCATGTTATATTATGCAGTGTACAGGTATAGATATCAGTCATGGGTTAGCTTGTGGTCCTTCGAGGTAATTAGCACCGTGTAGCATTTCGATTCAAAAAATTGGGGTGTTACAGAAGATTACGATAAGGGACCAGATCCCTGGATGTTCAAGGCTACAGTATAGCTGGCACACATCTGCATAGTTTTGTACTCTTGTGTAACAAACTATGCAGGTGTTGCTTGTACTATTTAGGACACCTAGTCCAATTGCATTTCAACCCTTATCATCACTCAACTATAAAAGAAAAAAGATTCTTCATGGTTTTTGAAAATTCAAAAAGGGGTGAAAAAAAAGGAAAAAGGCAAAAACTCAATATTAGCCCAAGTTCTTAGTCGTTGTGTGCAAAAAGAGTGAGTGTTCATGATTTAAATTCTGATTTGTAATTAAATTACTTATACTATAAGAGTAATGTTTTTTGTTTTGAGAGTTCTTAGGTAGAGTTGCCTAAGTTTGATATTGGTTAGAGTTAATAAGTGTTGAGAGAGTTTTGGAAGAGTTTAAGTTGTGATTTTAGTAGAGTTATTACAAGTAGGAGAAACCTAGAGTTAGGTTCAAGTTTGAGTCTGTAATCTAGAGGTTTATTGTAGTGAACTTTTGAGAGCTTATGAGGTCAATCTGTGTTTTTTCTTTCCTGGAGTAAAGGGGTTCCCACTTTAAACCAGTGTGTTCCTTTATTTCCAACAAAGTTTTACCTTCCTGGTTCATTTACTATATTTTTGCATGTGGGTGACTTTGAGGGACCTGGTCCCTTATATTGTTGTGCAACCCCTATAGTTTTAACAATTGGTATTAGAGTAGTTTCACTCTAAAATGTTCACACCAAGAGTGTTCTGGTTATCATGGCTGCTTCACTTAATCTAGAAAAAGGAGAAAAAGCTCCCTTATACAAAAAAGTGACAACAATTGGTAGAGATATTCCAAAATCCTAGAAAAGAAAAACAAATGCTATCACTGAGCAAAGGGTGGAGAGAAAAGAATAAAAAAGGGAGAGATCATTGACATTGAACACTTTACAGTCTGACTTAAGTGAGGAAGACACTGATATTTCCCTTCTAGCAACAAGGATTGTTAGAACAATGAATAAAAGTTGTCATCTTATAAAAGGGGATAAAAAATTTGAAGTTTATAACATAGGTAGTAGTTCTGAAGATTTCATTAGGGACTGCCAAGTGTAAAAGAAGGATCAGAATCCTAAGAAGTCAAAAAGAAAGGGTACAACTATATAGTGAAGAAGGTGTTGGATGCTTAGGAAGACTCCTTCAGTAAATTTCAGAAAGACAAAGAGTATGGAGATTGTTTCATGCTTAAAAAGGATGACTAAAAAAATCACCTTTGGTTCCTCGTTTTCCCTTATGGCATCTACTGAAGATAAATAAGAAAATAGGGTAGAAAAAGGTTATTGAAGCCAAAATTGGTTTATGGACAGTGGTTGTTGATCTTGGGTGTATTTACATTCCTAACCATCATAGCTTACCCATATTTTAGCTAAGTTTGGAGAAAAAAGTACCTAGTTTCTTATATTTTTACTCTACTTCTATGTAATTGAGCTAACCGATATGATTAGCATGATTTTAGGTGTTAATGAGGTAGATGGAGACATAATGGGACTATGGCATGCGTATGGCATATGACACAAGAGAAAAGTAGCTTGTTGGACCAAATGTGGCACCTAGAAACTATGTCCAAGACTAATTTGTCATTTATAATTAGTTCAGGGACTTAGAAGGCAACTATGAGAGAAGATTATTACAAAGACTTCATGCTGAATTTTTATCAGTATTCTTTATTCTATAGTATTTTGAACAAGGGAATAGCGGCTTAGGGTGGAGAGAGAAAATGTTTCTCTCTTATTTTCACTATTTGCACACCAAGATCGTCTTCTAGTTTTTGGTATGATGAATAGTTCTATTGTAATTTTCATTTTATTCATGAGTATCTAAGTTTATTAGTTAGGGTTATGGAATCCTTGTAACATACAATCTATTACTTTGGGTTTTTGAATTCATCATGTATTGACCTTCTTAGATCATACTCTATTTGTTTATCTTGAATTCTCGTGGTTGTAAACATAGAGGATGTTCCTTAAAACTCAACTTGTTCAATAGAAAGGTTGAGGTTCGGAAAAGAGAGTAGTGATAAGAAAATAGGATTTCCAACCCCTATTTCATATGTTAATGCCTTAACAGGATTAACTACTTGGAGATTTCATATTGTTTTTGTAAACAATTTTGATTTGAGAGAACTAAAGTGAATTAGTCCTTGATGGTTGATAAACACTAGCATTATGTTATTAAATACAATATGATTCTCTGTAAGAATGACACATGTATGAATTCGTAAATCCAAGAGTTAGAAAGTATTGAAAACTATAAGGTGGACATAAACCTAGCTTGCTATTTCTCTGAATTTGAATACTACTATACATATTTCATCTTGTTAAACTAAAACCATTAATTTGTGAACTGAATCAAATCCCCTCTTTTTGATTTATGGAAATGAATGATTAAGAGACAATTAATCTGCATACAACTTAATTGGAACCATATTCCCTGTGGGATTCGATCCTAACCTAGTTGGGTTCTATATTTGACATCAACCGCTTACGCTCTCGTAAGAGAGGTATAATTTGGGTGTATCAGTTGTTCAAGACACATAACTGGAAGGATTGATTTTTTTCCATCCCTCAAGACACTTTAAGGGGGAGGTGCGTCTTTTGGAAATGGTAAAAAAAGGGTATGTCCAAGGTGTTGGAAGGATTTGAAAATTACCTCATCATGCAATAAAAGACGTGTATTATGTGAATGGCCTCAAGTATAGACTTATAAGTGTATCTCAAATCTTTAACAATGAAAATAAGATAAAATTCTCATCTAATGGATGTACTTCATCAAGCAAGAAATCTGGAAAAATTATTCTCAAAGCCAAAAATGTCAAAAATATATATGTAACTGATTTGGAATCTGGATGATGGGGAATTAACTTGGATAAGTGTTCAAAGTGAAGATGATGACTTATGGAATAGAAGGATGGGACATATAAGTTCCTCCTTACTAAACAAGTTGATTTCAAAGGACCTAGTTAGTGGCATGGCAAAGCTAAAATTTCTAGACAACAAAGTTTGTGACGTCTTTGTTAAAGGTAAACAAACTAGATCTTCGTTCATATTGAAGAAGTAGGTGAGGACTTCCAGGCCCCTTGAGATGTTGTATAAGGATTTATGTGGACCCATTAAAGTCCAAAGTAGAGGAGGGAAGAAATATGAATTGGCTATTGTAGATTATCACTCCAGGTTTACCTAGACAATATTTATAAGAACCAAGGATGAAACATATGAGGTTCTAGTAGCTTTTGCCAAGAAAATTCAAATGAAGCTAAATATCAAAATTGTTGATTCAGATCTGATCATGGAACTAAATTTGAGAACTCTCAAGTTGCAAAATTTTATGCGGAGCTTGGAATAAGACACAACTTCTCTGCTCCTAGAACTCCACAGTAGAATAGAGTTGTTGAAAACAAGAACAAAACTCATATAGAGATTGCTAGAACTATGCTGATTGATAGTGATCACACAAAGTGTTTCTGGGATGAAGCAGCAAACACTACTTGTTATGTTACTAATAGGTGTTTGATTAAATAACTTCTAAATAAGACCCTATAAGAGCTGGTATTGGATAGAAATACTAAGTTAGACTACTTCAAACCATTTGGGTGTAAGTTCTTTGTGTTGAACAATGGCAAGAAAGAATTGGGAAAATTTGACTCTAAAAGTGATGAAACAGTGTTTGTATGCTATTCCTCAACAAGAAACTCTTATAGATTTTTTAATTAAAGAACTCTGTGTGTTGAAGAAAGTATTCATCAAATCTTTGATGAGTCAAAGAAATAAATAAACTCGGGAGACGGTGAAGATGCAGAAGCTGAAGAACTCACTCTTGTTCAAAGGAATGATATTACTGAAGATAATGATCAAGGGATAAATTATTGATGTGCTATATAAATATAGCACTTTTGATTCTTAAAATGTAAAAAATATACATGTTTTTGAGGTTATTTTGTTAAATATGATGCATTTTAGGTATATTTTGCAGGAAATCGTGTTTTGGATGCTAAGTTCATGAAAAGGTGAAAAAGGTGATTTTAGCTACTTTTTGGAGCAATTATTGATGTTTAGGACACTTTTTAATTTGTTCGTGATAAAAGCATGTTTGAGAATTGAAGAAGAGCTTAAAAGATGACTCTCGACACTTACCAAATGAACCTACAGACCGCAAGTAGGAAAAGCAAGTGCCAGAAGTCCAAAATCCCAAGAGCTAACTTGGAGGATTCTTTTATTTGGTACCTACGCCCTGTACCTGTGCTCACCCTACTGACCGCAGGTACTAACTGCGCCTAGGGTCAGGCACAGGTACAAACCACATGTGGCCACCGACCCTATTTTCTCCTATTTTGTTTGGTCTTTGGTTTTAGGATTTCCTCATGTACTAAAAATACTATTTATGTGTTTATTAGTAGGAGTGACTCACTGTTGATACTCACAAATATATTTTGATTCGAAGATTTGATTTTGATCTTGGAATTCTCTTATATTGACTTCAGTTGATTAAATTAGTAACGGTTAGGAGTTTTTACACTTCTTATCATTGTGATTTCATCTATTTTTTCAAGTATGAATGTTATTGATTTCTTCACAAGCATGAGTGGCTAAAGAACCCATAACTAGGGTTATGGAAACCCTTGCAGATTGATGAAGTAGGGGAAGTGTGATTGTTAAATTGAACTAATACCCATGGAATGCATTGTATTATCTTCACTATAGTATATTTCTTAGTTGTGGCCAACATTAAGATCCCACCTAGATTATTTCTACTTAATCCAAAAGTGGAGTAGTGACTATGAATAGATAATGGCAATAGTAATTTGGAGTTTAGCTGTCGATTCACACTACTAGGTATTATCTATGTAAGATGGTTAAATTTCATCTAATAACTAGAGATTCAAAAAGTAATAGTTAACTGGGATGAAGATAAGGGTTAGTAATGTGAAATACTGAGACTCAAATGGTAAAGGGTGAAATCTATATACTCATCTAAAAGACTGTGGATGGTACATAACTTATTGGTTCTGCATTCAAGGTTTCAGGTTGGTTCAACAAAGCACAATAAGATTACGAAGTTGAGAAGCTAGGGGGGACACAATCCTAGTGTTCACCAATACTAATAAAAAACAAATTTGACATTTTCTCTTTGTTCGATATTGCAATTAAAATCCCCCCTTTACTTTTCTATCTTGCCCATTGATTACAACATTAGAAATCCATAAGTCCATGTATTCCCTTAGGACTCGACCCTAAACTTTATTGGGTTACTATATTTGACAACGACCGTATCATCTTCTGAGAGGAGGTGTAGCTTGGACATTATCAATGATGCAAATGAGAATGGTGAAAGTGATTATGATTGAAGATCTCAGTCACAGATCCCATCTCTAGTAGAAAAACAACTAGAAGAAACTTGTAAGAATTCACAGGGACTTTCTCCCAGTGGAATCAATATTAGAAGGAAAAACTAGAGGCACAAATCCTCTCATCCCCTTGAGAATCTGACTACACCTTTGGAAATAAGAGTCCTAACAAGAGCTCTAGCTAGAAATGTTATGGAATTTCATCCATTTTATCCCAAATTAAGCCTAATAAGGTGAAAGGAGCTCTGAAAGATACTGATTGGATCAATGCAATACAGGAAGAACCCTAAAAATTTGAAAGAAGAAAAGTCTGGCATCTAGACCCCAAGCCTATTGACAGAACAATTATTGGGACCAAGTAGGTGTACAAAAATCAGTAATATGTGAATGGAACTATTAATAGAAATAATGCAAGGCTATTTGTTCAAGGGTATAACCATAAAGAAGGGATTGACTAAGATGAGACTTTTTCCCCTGTAGCAAGAATAGAGGAAATCAAAATTCTTGTTATATTTGCTGTATATAAGGGATTCAAACTATTTCAAATAGATGTCAAAGGTTCCTTTCTGAATGGAAACCTAAAGGAAGAACTCTATTTCAAACAACCACCAGGTTTTAAGGATTTAGATTTTCCTCATTATGTGCTTAAATTGGATAAAGCTCTTTATAGATTGAAGCAAGCATCAATGGCCTGGTATAAGAGACTCTCAAAGTTTCTTCTGGAAAATGGCTTGAAAAGAGGGAAAATAGATTACTCTATTCTTAAATACAAGAGGTAGTAGCTTACTAATTGTACTTATATATGTTAATGACATAATCTGTATTGATTGTACAGATATATGTTAATGACATAATCTTTGAAGGTACTTCTAAAACCCTACGTGAAGAGTTTGAAAAGCTAATGGGTAGTGAATTTGAAATTAGTATGATGAGTGAATTGAGCCTCTTCCTAGGGTTGCAGATTAAACAAATTTCTCAAGGGACAAATATTTGTCAAGATAAGTGCTTCAAGGATCTACTAAAGAAATATAACATGGGAGATGGGAAGCCCTGTGATACTCCAAGAAGAAAAACTCAAGAAAAGCACTTCATGAATGACATGTTTTCTTAGCTCATCCTTAATTTCTTGGGGATCTAAAAAGCAAAACTTAGTTGTTGTATCTATTACTAAAGCTAAATACGTGGCTATAGCTTCATGATGTGCAAAATTACTATAGATCAAGCAGAAATTGAAAGATTTTGTTATTGTCATAGACATTATCCCTCTAATGTATGACTACATAAGTTCTCTAAACATGGCTAAGAATTAAGTGCAACATAAAAAGACTAAGCATATTAATGTGAGACATCACTTCCTAAGAGATAATGTTGAGAAAAGGTCTATCTATATAAAGTTCTACAAGACTAAGGATCAGATAGTAGATATCTTTGCTAAGGCACTTCACAAGGAATAATTTGTGAATAATAGGTTGAAACTAGGTCGGATCAAAATGACATGACCTACCATATGAATCAATGTTTCTCCATAAAAAGTTGGCAATGATCAGGAGATAGATATACTTGGTAAATTATGTATTTGTTAGTCTAACTCAGTACCATACCATTACATGTATACACCTATCGAAAAAACTTTGGAAGAAAATGTATAAGGGATGCACAAAATTGAGAATTCACTCAAATAAAGAAAGGGGCCTAGTCTCATCTCTCAGGTTAGTATCATTAATGTCCATGTTTTTATTTTAATTTTTGTTCTATTAGAAAAAGCCACATCTTCTCTCTCCTTATCAAAAAATTTATCTTATCCAAAATTGAAATCAAACTCATCTTTTCATTAACTCTATGGATCCTGCCCAAGTGAGCTATCCTAATAATTCAAAGTCAACCATTTTCTTCACTTACCTTTATGATAAAAAATTTATACCTGAAAACATATTATCCCTCTAACAGTATAATAACTAATGATCCTTCGGTTGTTAAAAATCTCATTCTACTATCACATAACCCAAAAGGCAGTTTGGATAGTCCTAAGAAATAAAATGACAACCTGAAAACAAAAGTCTCTGAAATGAAATCTGGAAATCCTACTGAAATGCACCAGACTTTTAAGGGACCTGGTCCTAAGAAAAAAGAATAATTAAAGATGAATCTAGTAGGGATTCTTAAAAAATGCAAGAGACATTCGATAAAGATACAGAGTTTGGGAGATTACAAGTGTAAATTTAGAAATTTGCAAAGGAAAAGCCAAGGATATTTGTAGATCTTAAGAGTGAGAAGAATGATGAACTCAAGAAGGAGGTTACAATTCTAATCAACGAGGTTCTGCAATTGAATACAGATATCAGGATGTTAACTAAAGAGTTGTTACACTGTCTTAAGGTGGACTTACTTCTCCAAACCTTCTTCCTAAATCCTCCACCTTTTTAACTCTTCAAACTTCTGTGGATTTTTCTATGGAATATGAAAATATAAATCTTGCACTGCAATGATGCATAAATTGTTAAATATGAATGAGTTCTTGTTTTTGTGCTCTTTATCTGGTTCTACTTTATACTGAAAGTTGTTCTTATTGTTAGTATTGCCTAGTGGCCATGAGTTAACTAATCTGTGCTTACTATTACTTTTTGCTTACTATTTTCACTTTTCAATGATGTCAAAAGAGGGAATACTAATTTCATGTGTTAGGGAAGGACCAAGTGTGTTAAGGTATCAAGTGAATTAATATTGATTTGCAGATAAGTATGGAATATTTATAAGGTAAGAAATTAAGGCATAGTGATAGAGGGAAGAAAATGAATGAATTAATATGAAAATGATTATCTTGATATCAATTGACAACAAAGGACGAGGTCCCTAAGTTGCTTGGCAATAGGAGCATGGTTGGTGCTGCATAATAAAGTGAACATTCATCTTCAGTAGTGGTAATCACATTGATTAAATATGATGAATGTGTATTGATGCTCAAAATTTTGTGGCTGGTTTATCATCATAAAAAAGAGGAAAATTGTTATATCTTTTTTTAATGATGAGCAGATGACTACAAGGGACCAGGTCCCTAGATGTTCAAGGCTATAGTACAACTGGCATGCATCTGCAGAGTTTTGTCCCCTTTTGTAACAAACTGGCCTAATTGCATTTCAACCCTTATCATTACTCAAATACAAAGAAAAAGGATACTTCTCTATCAAGAGGTTTTTCCAAATTCAAAAAAGAGTGAAAAAAAAAGTAAAAGGGTAAAAACTCAGTATTAGATGAAGTTCTTAGTCATTGTGTGCATAAAGAGTGAGTGTTATTGAGTTGAGTCTTGATTTATAATTGAATTACTCATACTATAAGAGTAATGCTTTTTTTTAAGAGTGCTTAGGTATAATTGCCTAAGCTTGATTCTAGTTAAATTTAATCAGTGTTAAGAGAGTCTTGGCAGAGTTGTCAAGTTGGGCTTATAGTAGAGTTATTAAAATTAGGAGGAACCTAGAGTTAGGTTTAAGTTCAAGTCATTAACTAGGAGGTTGATTATAGTGAACTTTTGAGAACTTGTGAGGTCCATCCATGGATTTTCCTTCGTGAAGTAAGAGAGTTTCCACGTTAAATCAGTGTGTTCCTTTATTTTCAGAAAAGTTTTACCTTCTTGGTTCATTTATTGTGCTTATGCATGTGACTGATTTTGAGGGACCTGGTCTCTCACATTCTGGTGCAACCCCTAAAGTTTTAACAAAATCTATAGGGGTTGTATGGTGTCCATATTTCATAGGGGAACATTGGTGAATTTGATAGAGCTTAACATGGTAGACTTTGATGTGATATTGGGGATGGATTGGATTTATTCATGCTATGATTCTGTGGATTGTAAGACCCAAAAAGTCATTTTTCACTTTCCTAATTAACCGATATTAGAGTGGGAGGGGAGTTCTTTAGTACCCAAAGAAAGGTTTATTTTCTACCTTAGAATCCGTAAGCTGATTTGAAAAGGGTGTCTATATTATCTGGTTTATGTTAAGGATTCTACTTTTGAGAGTCCTTCTTTGCAATCTGTCCATATAGTTAATAAATCTCCTGAAGAGTTCCCCGATGACCTTCTTGGAATTCCTCCAAATAAGGAAATAGATTTTAGGATTGATCTTATACCGAATACTCATCTTATTTCCACTCCTTCTTATGGAATGGATCTAGGTGAATAAAGAAACTAAAAGGATAAATTGAAAGGTATTCTTGATAAAGGGCACATTCGTCCTAGTGTTTCTCTTTAAAGAGATCATGTACTTTTCATGTGAAATAAAGATCGATCTATTTAGATGTGTATAGAATATTGTCAGTTGAATAAGGTGATAGTAAACAATAAGTATCCTCTTTGAAGGATTGAAGATCTTTCTGATCAGTTTAAGGGTTCTAGGTATTTCTCTCGGGCTATCATTATTTGAAAATTAGGGAGGTTGATACTCCCAAGACTTCTTTCCAAACCTGGTATGGTCATTATGAGTTCTTGGTTATGTCATTTGGGTTAACTAATGCTCCGGATGAGTTCATGGATCTTAAGAATTGGGTGTTTAGGTAGTTTCTAGATTTTTTCTTGATAGTCATTATTGATGACATCTTGGTGTACTCTAAGAGTGAGGAGGATTATTCCAATCTCTTTTGAATTATGTTGCAGACTCTTAAGGACCATAAGTTGTATGCAAAATTTTCTAAGTGTGAGTTTTGGTTGAATGCTATGATTTTTCTGAGGCATGTTGTTTCTAGTGAGGGGATCAAGGTGGATCCACATAAAGTTGAGGTAGTTGATAAATAGCCTATACCCATGACTATAACCGTTATTAGGAGTTTCCTTGGATTGGCCAGGTATTACAAGAGTTTTGTGGAGAGTTTCTCATTTATTGTTGCTCTACTGCCGAAGTTAACTCAGAAAAAGGTTAAGTTCTTGTGGTCATATGCTTGTGAGGGTAGTTTTGAGAAGTTGAAGGATAAGTTCACTTCTGCACTAGTTTTGACCCTGCCCAAGGGTATTGATGGTTTTATGTGATACGTCTCATATGGGACTAAGTTTTAGTTTGATGCAGCATGGTGTCATGACCCGAATTGAGGCCCTGGCCATGATGGATATCCTGAACTATCAAGGCCCGAGAGACCTCCTAGCTTGTAATCATATGCACCATTCATACTCAATAAGGAAATATGGAAAAATATACGAAATGGAATCATGGTCATAAGTCTGATATAAATTCAACAAGGGCAAATGAAATCCAAAACCATCTAATGACACCTGAAAAACGTCTGCGAAATCTCTACTACATAACTAACAACAATTGCCTGAAAATTCTGGGACAAGTCCCCCAGTAGACCAAAACCCTAACTAATGATAAATGTCTGAAGATAATTAGGCCTTCTAAAATATAGAAGGTTCACCGACTGGACTCTGCACTGTTGTCTGAAGAAATCTACTGCTTATCAGGAACCCTAGACTGTGCCTCAGAACTTAAAAGATAGGGGGTCAATACAAAAGTACTGGTACACAGATCAATCCAAAATAAAGCTTTTAATGTAACTAAAATAGTAGAGATCTAATTATAAAACATCATATAGGATATAAATTCCAAAACACATGGGCATTTTTAATAATCATAAAACCTTTCTGTCAGTGCAATTAAAGATCTTCATATTACTTATGAGTTAGGTTGTACACCACTACAAGTCTAAAACCCCACGCGCTATATAGAGTCCTCCATTGACTCGGCGGGGAAGCCCCCAACCCAAGTGTGCTGCAAGGGTTGGAGTGTCTGAGTCTAATATGCCACAGAGCACTAAGCCAGCGTAATATAATATGCCCGGATCAACAAATCACGGTTTTGAGCGATGATTTGTCTGAACTCGTTCCTTCTTTGGGGGACCACCTAACATCTCTTTATGCCCAATTTTATCCATTTCTAAACATATATCATTCTTAAATGTTAAGTCATGAAAATTTGGTTTCTATGTTTGTCTGGGTTTGTTATGGCATTTTCTATTTTGGTATCGTCATACTAAAACTTGCAAGTCATGTTTTCTGAGCCATAAAGCATTAAGAATAATTCTTTCATTAAAACTCAATTCAGACAACCCAACATTACAATTAGCATAAGAGATTTCGTATTCCGAAACATAAGTCAAAACTATGCAAGAATCCTTCAAACATATGGTGGTCACGTGCTTTTGGCAAAACCATGCACTCTTTCATTATATGTATATTCAACATGCACAACCCTCTATTTTGATTCCACAATTATTTTCAAATCATAGTATAAATCAAAACCTTTCATATCATGCTTTTCAAAACAATGCATATCATACGAATAATGAGAAAAATTATATCAAGAGAGGGATTTATTATAATTCATGCTCTCCATTGATTATCCATCCTTAAATGCAGGCATACCTATATATAGAAGTTCAAATCAATTTGAGGAAAGGCCTAAAGACCAAAAAATATCATCAACGCTTCTAAAACATGAATATATTCATAAATCCGAAACCCTTTTATTAAAAACATGATTTCTATGCCCATGAGATTTTAGGAAAACCCCTCGTACCTCAATCTTGGAAAAATAATAGATGATCCACGAAGCCTACGGTGTGGGGATTACAACTCTCTAATTATCTTCTAAAACCCACAATTGAATCTTGAATTATTTGGGATTCTTGTTTGAAACCCTAGAGAGAGTTTCTTGTGAATTTCTGAAGAAACTATGAATAATGTGGTCACTTGGGAGTATAATCCTGTGTTTAAGCTGATAAGGGGGTGGAAAAATACCTAATATTCCCTTAATTATATGGAATAAAATATAACTGGGATCCCGGTTTATGGTCCACCGCAACGCGCCACAATCGCGGTGGCTCACTGGAAATTGACGAATGGGATTCTTAAGGTCTCCGCGGCGCGGAGCCATCGCTTTGTCCCACTGGTTGGGTCCTAAAAATTCAGCGCAATGCGCCACAATTGTTCTAGGCCACTGGAATTTGGAATTTGACAATTGCTAAATAGACCCCCTCCGCGACACGCCAAACACCAAAATGACGGTGTTTTACAACTAGGACTTAAATTAGCCATAACTTCTTGCCTGGATATCGGATTTGGGTGAATCTTATATTGACGGAAAGCACATTCAATTTACCACATGATAAATAGTAAAAATTAGGGAAATTATATATGGTTTAAACTTTACTTACTTTGTAAGTCAAAAATGAGACTAAGTCTCTTTGACACCATTCTAGTCATTTAATTCTAAGAGTATCTTACCACGCTCACGCATGGACGATGCGGGGTGTTACATTATCCCCCCTTGGGATAATTCATTCTCGAATGATGACACATAACATAGACAAGCATGATTTAAGGTATACTAAGACCGTAAAAGAATAAAGTAAGGATTGTACCTTCTATTTCGTCATTCACCGGATCAAACAGGTTTGGGTATCTTGCTCTCATGTCATCTTATGATTCCTAAGTTACTTCTTCAACTTTCTGATTTCTCCACAACACCTTAACCGACACTATCTCTTTGCTCCTCAACTTTCTAACTTGGTGATCTAAGATTGCAATAGGTTTCTCTTTATATGCTAATGAGTCTGTCACTTTGATATCCTCTATAGGAAATACTAGGGAATGGTCTCCAATACATTTCTTCAGCATGGATATGTGAAATACCAGATGAAAAGAACCTAGATCTATAGGCAATTCTAACTTATATGCAACTGTACCTATCCTTCTCAAAATCTGGTATGGTACTATGTAGCGAGGACTCATCTTACCTTTTTTCCCGAATCGCATAACTCCCTTCATAGGGAAGACTTTTAGAAATACCCAATCACCAACTTCAAATTCTAACTCCCTTCTTCTAACATCAGCATAGGATTTTTGTCTACTTTGGGTTGTCTTAAGTCATTCTCGAATAATCTTCACGTCCTTCATTTCCTGATGAACAAGATCAGGCCTAAACAACTATGTCTCACCCACTTTATACCACCATATTGGTGACCTACATCTTCTCCCATACAGTGTCTCAAAAGGAGCCATCTTAATACTGGCATGATAGTTTTTATTATATATGGACTCTATCAATGGCAAGTGATCTACCCAACTACCTTTAAAGTCAATCACGCAGGCCCTCAATATATCCTCAAGGGTCTGAATGGTGCGCTTAGCTTTCCCATCAGTCTGAGGGTAGAATATAGTACTCAGATTCACTTGGGTACCTAAACCCCTATGAAAAGATCTCCAAAACTGAGAAGAAAACTGTGTACCTCGGTTAGATATGATGGATACAGGTGCTCTATACAAGCGGACTATTTCCTAAATGTAAAGCTTAGCATAATCATCTCCCGAATAATTGGTCCTCACAGGCAGAAAATGAGCTAACTTGGTCAGCCGGTCTACAATCACCCAAATAGAATCATACTGGTTTAGTGACCTCAAAAGTCCCGTAATAAAAGTCCATATTGATCATCTCCCACTTCCACAAAGTCAAAGCTATCTCTTTGGACGTACCACCTGGCCTCATATGTTATAATTTAACTTGTTGGAAGTTCAAACACTTGGAAACATAATTAGACACTTCACGCTTCATATTATTCCACCAATATAAGGTTTTTAGATCATGGTATATCTTAGTAGAGCCTGGATGAACAACATACCTCAAAGTGTGAGCTTTGTCAAGGATTCTCTTTCATAACCCATCTATATCTGACACACATAGTCGATCCTGATATCTCAAAATACCATCACCACCTATTTCAAAAGACATCACCTTCTACTGACCCACATCTTTCTTGATCTATATTAAGATGGGATCTTCAATCTTCTTCTCTTTATCTTCTGCACAAAGGGAAGATTTAGCTACCTCATGAATAACCACTCCCCCATTCTCAGAATCCAAGAGTCATACTCCTAGATTTGAAAGTCGGTGAATATCCTTCACCATCTCACTCTTTCCATTTTCAACATAAGAAATACTACCCAAAGATAACCTGCTGAGGGCGTCGGCTACCACATTTGCCTTGCCCGGATGGTAGTGTAGGCTCATGTCATAATCCTTTAAAAGCTCCAACCAACGCCTTTGCCTTAGGTTTAATTCCTTCTGTGAGAAAACATACTGTAATCTCTTGTGTCATTAAATATATCAACATGTACCCTATAGAGATAATGCCGCCATATTTTAAGTACAAATACGATAACCGCTAACTCCAAGTCATGGGTGGGGTTATTTCGCTCATACACCTTTAACTACCTAGATACATAGGCTACCACCTTACCGTGTTACATAAGTACACACCCAATTCCCACACAGGACACATCACAGTACACAATAAACCCTTTTGTACCTCCCGAAAGAGTCAAAATAGGAGTAGTTGTCAACTTATCTTTTAACTTCTCAAATCTATTCTCACAGGAGTCAGACCACATGAACTTTACCTTTTTTTGAGTCAACTTAGTAAGTGGTGCAGCTGTGGAAGAAAAACTCTCTACAAATCTTCTATAATACCCTGCCAAACCCAAGAAGCTCTGAATATCAGTTGGAGTCGTGGGTCTGGGCCATTTTCCCACTGCCTCAATCTTTTGGGGATCAACCTTAATCCCATCACTAGACATAATATTCCCCAAGAAAGCAATAACACTTAGCTAGAATTCACATTTGGAAAATTTTGCATACAACTTATGATTTTTGAGAGTCTGAAGGATGATTCGGAGGTGATTGCCATGGTCCTCCTCACTCTTAGAATAAATCAGAATATCATCAATGAAAACTATGAATAATGTGGACACTTGGCAGTATAATCTCATGTTTAAGCTGATAAGGGGTGGAAAATACCTAATATGCCCTTAATGAGATGGAATAAAATATAACTGGGAGCCTGGTTTTATGGGCAACCACGATGCGCTACAATCGCGGTGGCTCACTGGAAATTGACGAATAGGATTCTTTAGGTCTCTGCGGCGTGGAGCCATTGCGTTGTCCCATTGGTTGGGACCTAAAACTTCAGCACGATGTACTACAATCACTCTAGGCCACTGGAATTTGACAATTGCTAAATAGACCTTCTCCGCAATGCGCCAAGCACCAAAATAACGTTGTTTTATGACTAGGACTTAAAATAGCCATAACTTCTTGTTCGGATATCATATTTGGACGAATCTTATATCAACAGAAAGTTCATTCAATTTCCCATGTGATAAAAAGTCGAAATTAGGGAAATTATAAATGGTTTAAACATTACTCACTTTGGAAGTAAAACATAAGACTAAGTTTTTTTGACACCATTCTAGTTATTTAACTCTAAGAGCATCTTACCTCTAGCTAACACATGGACAATGTGGGGTATTACATATGGTGAGGTTGTAGCCTATGATTCTAGGTAGCTTAAGGCTTATAAGAGGAATTACCCGACTCATGAATTAGAGTTTGCAGTTGTGGTTTTTGATTGGAAGATCTGGTGACATTATTTGTATAGGTTGCATATGGATATTTTTTTCAGACTATAAGAGCTTATAGCATATATTTATGCAAAAGGAATTGAATCGCAGGCAGTTGCGGTGTCTTGAGCTACTTAAGAATTATGATATAAGCCTCTATTACCATCCAGGTAAAGCTAATTTTATTGCCAATTCTGTTTGCAAATTGTCTATAGGGATCTTATCCCATGTTGATGAGGAGAACAAACAGTTTATGAAGGATATTTACAGTTTGGCTAACTTAAGAGTTCATCTTTTTGACTATGAGGATGGGGGAGTGATTAGTTAGGAAGTGTTCAATAATCTCTTGGTACTGAGGTGAAGGAGATGCAGGCTTTGGATCCCAAACTTATGCAAATTAAGGATGATGGGGGTTAGCAAAAGGTTATGACATTTGATATTGGTGGAGATAGCGTCTTGATGTATCAAAGTAAGTTGTGTGTTCCAATATTAATGGGTTGTAGAAAAGGATTTTTACTGAGGTTCATTACATCCAGATATACATTTCATCTCGGTTCAACTAATAGGTACTTTGACTTGAAGCAAAATATATTGGTGAAATAATATGAAGAGGGATATGGAGAATGTTGTGGCTAAGTGTAAGGTCTGTCAGCAAGTTAAGGTTGAACATTTAAGGTCTGGTGTCATGTCTCAAGAGATAGAGTTTCCCATATGGAAGTGGGAGATGATCAATATGTATTTCATTATGGGTATTCCATAGTCTCACAATTAGTCTAATTCTATTTGGGTCATCGTAGATACAATGACTAAGCTCACTTATTGCCTGTGATGACTAACTACTCAGGAGAAGATTATGCTATATTATTCATTCAGGAGATTGTAAAGTTGCATGGTGGGCTAGTTTCCATTATTTCAGACCAAGGTATATAGTTTTCTCCTCACATCTCGCATTTATTTCAAAAAGGTTTAGGCACACAAATGAACCTTAGCATTATTTTCCACCCTCAAATAGATGGACAAGCCGAGCATACTATTTTTACATTGAAGGATATACTAAGGGCCTGTGTGACTAATTTTAAAGGGAGTTAGGTTGATTATTTGCCTCTTACTGGGTTTACGCACAATAATAGTTATCATTCTAGCATTCAAATGGCTCTTTTTGAGGCTTTTTATGGTAAAAGGTACAGGTCTCCTATTAGGTGGTTTGAGGTAGGTGAGACTAGGTTTTTTAGTACTGACATGGTTCACTAACTCATAGACAAGGTGAAGGAAGAAAGACTTAAGACTACTAAAAGTCGCCAAAAGTCTTACACAGATGTGAGATAAAAGGATTTAGAATTGTAAGTAAGTGATTCGGGGATAAATGATCCTAAGAGGGGATAATGTGAGACTCCATAAAACTTTGATAATTTTATTGATCCTCCCACATGCGTAATATCAATTTTTGAATTAAACTATGTTTATAGATGTTAAAAGGTTAATTTACAATAGTTTCAAAATTTTTGAAAGGGGTTCGGGGTTATTTTCAGACCCCGAGGCATGAGGGTCCATCATATTAGCATAAGGCCAACCTCTGCAATAACAATGTGCCACTTTGTTGTCTTACTTTCACCCTATTTTTGTTTTTTCATTTGGGTGAGGAGCTTTTGGTCTTTTTACCCCTTGTATTACCTTATAACATAAAATAACCCCATTCTCTTCAGTTTTCAAAGATCAAAAACATTCTTTTTTTCTCTGAAACTCAAAACCAAAGAACATTCAAGGGTTTTACATTGAATTCATTATCCAAGCTCCAAACATTGAATTGTTTTCAATTCCTTCTATATTTTAGGCATGTATCTCATTCACTAACTTTAATTTCACATTGTGTCATTTATTTAATCATTATCCTTGCGATTTAAATTTATGGGTTTGAAATTGGGTTGAGGGGTTTTAATTGTAGTCACTTGAATTACTTTTCCTATCTTTTAACTTGATTATTGATGCTTTAAATTTATGGTTTATAGACTGAATGAGTGCATTGTTATGGGAATTAGAATAGGGAATATGGCTTTCCCCAAGTTGATGACTTTTTGGCCTATTAATGAAACTAACCCCAACACACTTTGTGAATTTGTTTTTTAGACATGTATAATTTCATAATTCAACTTATTTATGAATCCAATTGCATTGTATTAAGGGATAATTGGTTAAAATAGATTTGAAATGCCCTTAGTAGCTAATGTTTCGATTATAAAATAGGACTTCGGAGTCTAATGGTTACATAGAGCGGTTTAACATAATTATATGAGCTTGAAAGCATAATTGGTATGATGACACCAAATGGTTAATGCCTTAATATGAGAATCCTTGGTTTATGGTTGGGATTATGTGCAAAGTAATTTTAATTTATTCTTAAAAGAGGTTGTGTATCTCACCGTAAAGGTAGAGGTATCGGGGTGACCAATACTGAAGATGATGTTTGCGGGCGTGGGGTCTATATGACCATGTTCTTGGTTTACATTTAATTTTTTGATGGCTAGATCCTTGGTATCTTTATTCCTCTTTTATATTTCCTCGGTTCATGTGGCTAACACTTGTTGGGGCCCTTTCAGTAGGTAGAGCTAAACCTATATAGCCCGTAGGTGCCCTTAAAAAGGATAGAGCTACACAGTCTAGGTTAATGGTTTTAAACTTTCCTTCTCATGACCCTTTACTCTATCCCGATATCTTATATATTTATATATGTATGTATGCATATGGTTTTTGTTGGTTTTAGACATACCACTATTTTATCACTTTCCCTAAGTTACAATGCCAGTGCTTATCCCAATGGTCGTCCTAGAACGCTTTATCATTTTATGATGTAGGATTCAAAGAATCTTCTGTTACCCATGTTCAGCGTTAGGTGGTGCAGCTGTCTGTTGAGTTACTGTGAAGTGGTGAGTTTCCATCCTTAGAAAGCCTTGTAATTTCATTAGGTTTTTTTTAATATTTAGGGATTTATTTCCTTACTTTTATCGTGGTCTGAGGCATGTCCCGACCCAGTTAGGTATCCTAGTTTAGAGGCTTTCGTGGACAAGTATGGATTGGATTGTTGGTTTTGATTTCTTAGAACTTTTATTTGATATATTTTTCTTTTATTTCTATCTATATTGGCTTCCATTTTATTATTACAATTGTTCTCTTGAGGTTAGGTTAAGGGGGTGGTCTTCAGTCCATGGTGGGCTTGATATACCTATCACGACCTGGCCCTGGTTTGGGTCGTGATATTAGGGGAACTACTTAATAGATCCATTACTACATTGAATGAGTTATGGAAGTATTTATTAGTGCATTTCTTCCCTCTATCCAGAATGCTATATTTAAAAGATGAGATCTATAGTTTCAGGCTATTGTATTTTGAGTCAATGTATGAGGTATGTTTTGGTTTAAGAAGAAGTTGATGTTGGTGCCTAATCATAGAATGACGAGAAGTAAATTGCTTGAAATATTCTATCGAGCCCTAAATACCAATTCCATAGCTATGGAGGATACTATTGCTGGTGGAGCATTCGTTCACCTCTACTAGAAGGACACATCAAATATATTAGATCAGATCTATCTTACTAACTGAGGGTGGCATACTTAAAAGGCTGAGAGAGGCATTGAAACTTATGCTATTGGGTCTTCTAGCGAACTTAGACTTGCAGATGACACAGTGGCTCAAGAGGTTGCTTAGCTAAGGATAGAGTTGGGCTACTTATAAAGTTGCTTGTAACAATGAGTTTTGAAAAGGTGAATGCAATGGCATACAGGGTAAGGCTTTAAGGTCATATGATTTAGATGTTGATGAAAAGTCAAAATATATAGATATAGAGTTGGCAGTTTTTTGAGCCAAGGGCCAATCATCTGCTCAAGATAGTATGAACTCGAGATAAGGGAATCAAGGTCAAAACTACTATAAGGATAGGTACAGGGATCAAAGTTGAGAGAGATGGTGACTGGCGACATAAGGATTATTATAAGGAGAAGAGTGGAGCATACATTCCACCAGGGAATCGGGACACTAAATCAAGGGTGGAGGCGATGTTGTCAAAGCTAGTAAAGGGTAAAAAAAGTCAAGAAAATTTCCTTAAGAAGATTAAAGAAGATATTTTAAGTTTGACCCAGAAAGTAGAATCGCATGCTACTACGATCTAATAGCTTGAGCAATAGTTTTGGGAAAATATCGGCCACGTTGAATCAATATCAACTAGGCACTCTTTTGAGCAATACTATGAAAAATTTGAAGAACGACAATCACTGTTTAGCTATCACCACTCATAGTGGTGAGGCTACTATTTATTCACTTATGCATCTGTTTGATGAGCCAAGGAATAATGTGTATGTAGATGAGGCACCTAAAGTGGAATTAGAAAATTTGGTGACTAGTGCTAAGTCATCATAAAAATCAACAAGTGTTGACGAAGGTAAGGGGAATGCATATGAGTCTATAGTGAAGACCATTCTACGACCTCCCCCACCTTTTCCTTAGAGGTTGATGAAAAATAAATAAGGAAAGTATAAAAAGTCATTGCTATGATTAAAGAGTCGAGTTTGAATATCCATTTTCTTGAACCTCTTGAGTAGATTCCTGGGTATGCAAGATTTATGAAGGATTTGGTGATAAAGAAAAAAACTGTTAGTTATGAGGACATTGGAGGATTGCATCATTGTAGTATAATTACATTGCAATCTCTGGCATAAATAAAAGGTGATCCCAGAGCTTTCACGATTCCTTGTACCATTGGGACATCTTGATTTTCCAGTGCTCTATGTGACTTGGGTGCCAATATTAAATTAATGCCGCTTGTAATGCCAAAATAGTTAGGCTTGAGACCTGCAAAACTAACAATGATACAACTGTTGATGGTAGATCATACAGTGAAGCAGCCAGTGGGCATATCTTATGATGTTTTGGTAAAGGTGGACAACTTCATCTTTTCGGCCGACTTTGTTGTCTTGTATTATGAATTTAATTTTAAGATGCCTATAATTTAGGAAGACTAGTTTTATCCATAGATATAGCATTAGTGGATATATAGAAAAGGGAGCTTAAGTTCGGGATGAATGACGAGAAGGTCATATTCAACGTTCGTAGGACCATGAAGTAGCCAATTGACATGAGGGTGGTTTTGGTGATAAGTTGCATTGATGATCCTGGAGGCCAAGATCTTGGAGACCTTGATGAATTTTTAGTAATCAAGGTACCTGCTTTGTGCCGCAATGTTAAATCAAATGTTGTTTGGGAGGCAACCCAAGGTACAGTGTTACTTGTACATTTGTGTTAGTTATTGTTAGTATGATTGACGTCTGATCCACGCACCTAAGGTGCATTAGGTATGTTCGTAACTCACTTTTTTGTAGCAGTTTGAAGCATTGGTGATAATTCATGTTTATAAGTTGAGGGTGGTTCTACTTATAGGTCTAGATGTCCTCTTGTGGTTTTTGTTGTCGTGTTTGTTTTTCATAGATTTTGTTCTTAGTAGAGTCGGTATGTCTAGGATGTATTTTTCTTTGTTTTGTGTTGTTTTGTTTAACTAGGAGGAAAATAAGTACCTAAGGGGCAGTTGATGATGCATTTTGATTATGCTTAAATAATTTTTAAGAAAAATGATACCCCTCCAGAAAAGTTGTTTTGAACTGTGTGACATGCTTATATATGTGACCGCTGTGAATTTGGTTATGGCATTAATATTAGGGGCATAAAAATAATAGATAGCATTTGCATGAACCAGATAGGTTGTAGTTTGTGATGCAACCATATTCCATATGTGTATGAGATTCTTACTTTGTTCCCCTTATGTGTTGAACCAAAACTTGTGCGGTTAGTCTTTCCTAGGTTATAGGATAGATGGTTAGGAAAGGATCATAGGTCGTTCTTGAATTAGTTCACTTTTATCCTAAATAACCTTTCAAATATGAATAAGTATCCCGTGATCCTTATTTTGAGCCTATCTAGTCTATTTTTCTTGTTTTCACCATTCACCTTCCCATTTTATTTACAATGAACCTATGTTGGCCCTATTCCTTCTTGGACATTATGCACCCCAACTCAGGCAAATCACCTAAGCTAACAGTTGCTATCATAAGGGTGCATGATTAGAATTGGGCATAAAGAGGTGTAAATAGGAGAAAATAAAGTAGGGTCGGTGTGGTAGAAAAGGAAAAAAATGAAAAAATAAAAGTAAAAAGAAAAAAATATTGATTTGAAAAAGACAAAGAAAAGGAAAGAATAAAATAAACTGCACCCATTATGAAAAAGCAATAAAAGGAAAAGGGGAAAAATAAGGGTAGACTGAAAGAAAAGTTGGTTGATAAGTGGACTCCAAAACGTAATTGTAGTGATGAGTAGGATTAGTCACTAAATTCATAAATATACCATACCAGCCCCTAAGCCTAAGTTACAAGTGGAGTAAACTCTATAGTGAATCTAACCCGACTGACTGAAAATTAAGGTAAAGAAAATAAGAGCAAGCCTATGGTATTCTGTACACATTGTCGAACTTCTTTGTGAGTGTGAGTGTCTTGTGGTCATCCCCCCATTAACATGCATTATTCTACTGAGAGAGTGGGACTTATTTGTTGTGAGGGAACATAGGTTGTGTTGCTAGTTGATTATTTATCCGGATAGTATAATGTAACGCCCCAGGAGTACACCCTGGACGCCATACAGTGCCTACAGTCACATGTGACCACAATCTAACCCATGAGCTGGTACCTGCTGTAAGCACTGAATAAACTGATAATAAAGGGTACATATGTCTGGAAAAGAAAGCTGGATACGCCATAAGGTTTAAACATTTAAAAATATCTCTGAATTAATATGCCTGAAAAACAAATATCTGAAAAAGAATATTGTAAAGACCGCCAATAACAACTGATAATTGACTAACTATCTATAAGTGTCTGAGAGCCTCAAACTAACTGACTATGGAGTTGATGGGACAACTAACTGAAACACTAACAAAAACATAAACGGTCCTTGAAATATGAGAACTCACCACTGTTGTTGCTGCTGGTGAACTGGGATGTCTAGGTGCAGTCAGAAACTTGAGCGTCCAAACCTATGATATGAGACATCATAGTGAAAAAAATGAGTAAGCGGTCAGTACTTTGAATATACTGGTATGCTAAATGAGGTTAGGCCTATATGCATGGATCATATGTATGAATAATAACTGACTGAATAAATAACATAAGATAACTGATGTATAGTATGCGAGAAAGCTGTAAAATATGAGAATTCATGACCAAGAATATGACATGATACTTGGATAATCTATAACCTGAAACACTGAAATACTGATAATGAACAACTAATAACTTTTGCCATGGTCAAGCAAGCCTGAAACTGAACTCTGAACTAAATACTGGACTAAGACTGTGGGAGCCATCATCTAACCAATAGGCCCCAAAAAGAGCTAATTTGGGTCCAACCTATGAGCCTAGTTGGAAGGGTGTCAGCACCATGCCACAGGTACTAACACTGGTTGAGTGGATCCACTGAAATAAAGTCCCACAGTACTAAAGAGTCACCCTCTACTGGTAGGTACTCTAGTGAGATATATGTCAACCCTCAATTGGCAAGTTAACCTCTCTAACCTAATATGGCTACGCAGTTCCAGAATGGTGGGACTTCTACTAAAGATCACACCCTCAACTGGCAGGTGATCCTGCATCCCTGGGTTCACTCGGTGCTAAATCTGACTCCTAACTGAACTGACTCAGAATACTGAACTCATCTAAACTTGACTGATAGGATAATTGATTGAACTAATAATACTCATATATGCCTAAAATCCATTCTGAAAGTACTAAGACTAAGTAAACAGATGAATTTTGGGTTTTTATAACCTCCAGGACTCGATAACATTAATAGTAAAAGTATACCAAAGTTTCAAAAGCATTATAAGTAGTCATTTCTCAAAATCCATCTCTTACGCATTTCATCAAACATTTAAAATTCATGAACTTAGGCATGGGAATGATTGAAACATATGGGAATAACATAATCATAACACTAAAACCATACATTGGGGGATTTAATATGGAATTTCATGCTTTAAACGTGTAAAGGCTACTTTCCAACCAAAAACCTTTATAAACTTCATGCATAATCGAAATTCCCAAATACTTCATGAAATTAACTCATTGTAAACATGTGAATTCATGATTTAGAACAAAAAAATAGGTACTTGGACTCCATGGGTAAAAAGGGCCCAAGAATAAACATTTAACATACCTTAAGGCTTTAATCATGCAAGAGAATTGACATTCTTGATCGTCCTTGGGTGGTGAATCTTGAATTCTTTAGTTTTCTTAAAGAAATAATGGTTGAACTTGATGAATTTGGGTGATGTCTAGGGTTTATTTTAAAGAGTGAAAATAGAGCATATAATGCCTTATATGATGATAAATCTCGTATTTTTATGGATTGGGGACATAGAAAAAGACCTGACTGCCCCTCTAAAATTAAAATTCATAATTGGAATGCCGATTAAGCCATCACTACGATGTGCCAAGGACTCCATCGCTATTCCACCTTGACTTGCCACGATCATGGTGACTTGTTGTTTTGGAAATACAAACGTAGTCTAAATCTTATCCAAAAAATCCAAAACTTACCCGAGACATGCTACTTACAACCCTTAACATGAATTAAATCAAAAACTTATATCTCGGGATTGAGAAGGTCACTTCAAAAATCATCAAAATTAAGAGGCCAAAAATAAAACTAACTCTCCTACACTTAGCTAAATTTTTAGGTTCTAAGCCCCTTGTACTAGCACTATGGGCTGAATTGAGCTAAGACAAATATGGGGTATTACAATATCTTCCCCTTGGGAACATTCTTCCTTGAATGAGACTAATTAAACTGAGAAAATACAGAGGTATTGAGATTTCATGCTGAATATGTATAACTAAAAATTTGATTAAATAATTGAATCTAAAACATGGTGACTGACTTAATTGATTCATGAATTCATGCAATGACATGAATATGACCTCATGGATGGAACTGAGAATAGAAAAGAGATAATCTAAGGAAAACTGTTACCTTGATCTGAGTCTGAGTTTGTGGAGAAAAGGTGAAGGTACTTGGTACGCATGTTTGATTCTACTTCCCAAGTAGCTCCCTCAACAGATTGATTCCGCCAAAGAACTTTTACCAAGGGAACTTCTTTGTTCCTTAGTCTGCGAATCTGGCGATCTAAGATTTTGACTGGGAGCTCTTCGTAAGAAAGGTTGACCTGAAGATCTGTACTTTCTAAAGGAACAACACACTTCCTTAACAAGGACACATGGAACACTGGATGCACTGATGCCAAATCTGCAGGCAACTCAGGATCGTAATCTACCTTTGGAAATCGACTCAAGTTCCTCTAAGGGCCTACATATCGGGGACTGAGTTTCCCCTTTTTTCCAAACCTATCCACTCCGTTCATGGGAGAGATCTTCAAATATACCAAATCTCCAACCTCAAACTCAATATCTCTTCTCCTCATATCTGCATAGGATTTCTAGCGGCTTTGGGTCATCTTAAGCTCTCCCTGATCAACTAAACTTTCTCCAAAGCATTAAACCCTGAATCTAGCCCTATTAATGTTGTCTCACCTACCTCAAACCAACTAATAGAAGATCTATATATCCTCCCATAGAGAGCCTCAAATGAAGCCATCTGAATACTAGAATGATAACTATTATTGTAAGAAAAATCAATCAATGAAAAGTGATCATTCCAACTGCCCTTAAAGTCTATAACACAAGTTCTCAACATGTCCTCTAAGGTATGAATGGTCCTCTCCGCTTGACCATCTTTCTGAAGGTGAAAGGCTATACTGAGATGAACTTGGGTACCAAGACCCTTCTGAAAAGCCTTCCAAAAATGAGAGGAAAACTGAGTACCTCTATCTGAAATGATGGACAATAGGACTCTATGTAATCTAAACAACTCTCTAATATAGAGCTTGGCATAACCTCAGCTGAATAAGAAGTATGGACTGGCAAAAAATGGGTTGATTTGGTCACTCTATCGATAATAACCCAAATCGAATTATGTTCGTGACGTAAAAGAGGCAACCCTATCACAAAATCCATGTTCACCGCTTCCCACTTCAAGTAGGTATGCTGAACTCCTACATAGAACCACTAGGCCTTTGGTGTTCAACTTTAACCTGCTGACAGTTACCACACTTGGCTACAAACTCTGCAATATCCCTCTATACCTCTCTACTAATAGATTTCCTGCAAATCACGGTACATCTTTATAGCTCCTGGGTGAATAGAGTAACGCACACCATGCGCTTCTGCAAGAATTTTCTATCTCAAACCATCTACACATGGCAGACACAGTCTACCGTGGAAACGCAACACACCATCTCCCCCTTAGGAGAAAACCTCTACTTTCTGATCTCTAACTGACTCTTTCAACTTAACTAGACTGGGGTCCCCATCTTTTTTTTCTTTCACTTTGGTAACCAAAGAAGATTCCAAACTATTCTGAACCCATACACTACCTTCAGCTGAGTCAACCAAATGAACGTCTAATCTAGCCAACTGATGAACCTCCTAAACCAACTTCTTCTTATCATTCTCAACATAAGCCACACTACCTATAGACAATCTACAAAGGGAATCTTCCACTACATTGGCCTTTCCTAGATGATACAAAAAAATCATAGCATAATTTTTCAATAATTCTAACCACCTCATCTGACGAAGATTTAACTATCTCTGCAAAAACACATACTGCAAACTTTGATGATCCATGAACACATCAACATGCACCCCATACAGATATTGCCTTAAAATTTTCAAGGCAAACACAACAGCTGCTAACTCAAGATCATGGGTAGGATAAGTCTTTTCATGGGGCTTAAACTTTCTAGAGGCGTAGGTGATGTTTCGGCTTCTGGCGGAATATTTTACATCTTTTTCAAGAGATAATTATATGTTTTAAAGAAACTAATGTTATATTTAATATTGGATTTTATTGTTTTCAAGTTAGGGAGTTAGAAGAGAAACTTGGAAAAATAGCAGAAAAGGGACACAGGCGGTCAAACTGGCGGACCGTCAGCCATGCGACGGACCGTCAGAGTGGCCGTCAGAGATATATAAAAGGAAGAAAATGCATGACCTCTACGATAGTCCAAGTGGTGAACCGTCAACCTTCTAGAGGACCGTCAGCCATGCGACGGACCATCACAGTGGCCGTTAGAGATAAATAGAAGGAAGAAAATGCATGACCTCTACGATGGTCCAAGTGGCGAACCGTCGACCTTCCGACGGACTTCCAACTTGGCCGTTAGGACCAAACAGAATAGGGATTCTTGGAATCAAGTGATGGCAAGCGCGATGAGCTACTGGACCAGCGACGGACCGCTGACTTAACCATCGACCCTTATCCAGAACATGACATTTTGGGACTCTTAACGACGGTCAACTCAATGGATCATCAGTCTACTGATGGGCCATCGGTGTGACTGTCAACATGGACGCAACTTTTTATGAGTATAAATTTTAAACACTTTGTACCTGGGAACATATAAATACCCAGTTTAGATTTTATTTAGGTATATTTTTTTTCCATATTTTCCTACTTTGAACATTATTGTAACATAGTATTCTTTGAGAATCAAGCTAGAATTGTGGATATAAACATTTTATTCTTATTCTCTTTTGAAGATTCAAGAACGAATCTTGTGATTTTTGTAAGTAATTTTTGAATTTATTTATGAGAAACATAATGACTTATTTTTCTTTCTTCTATGGAGATGTGTGGCTAAGCTCCCCTAACTAGGGTTATGGGAGCCTTGATGTGAAAAGCTTATTGGGGTTGTGAAAATACTCGATTTCCATAGTTAACTGAAGTTGTATAAACCCTTCTTCATAATAATGACCTTTCTTGGTTGCAAACATTGAAGGGTGAGCCCAAGAGCATCACTTGTTTGAATAGAAAAGTGTTTTTTGGGAAAACAAGAGGTTTACATGGGATCTAAGGGCTTTAACCTTTGGGTTAAGGGTTGATGCCTTAACGGGATCAACCCACATGAGATAATATTTGAATAAATTTAGGTATTCTTTAATTAAGAGAGAATTGAAGGATAATCTACTCATTTAGGTTGAGAGACAAATGGATAAATTATAGGATTTAATAACTCTTGCAATTGAAGTGATTAATTGGAAATTCAAAATAATTCACAACCCTAGCTATATGAACATTTTGGTAATCGTAACTCTAGTTTGTCTAATCTCTTTGAATTATTATTTGTAATAAGAATCACTGACTGGAATAATTTCTATTACTAATAACAATATAAAACTTACGAAACAAAATCCCCCTTCAATTAGGAACCTTTGATCAATAGTCTAGTATCAACCACAATACTTAGTGAACACAGTATTCCCTGTGGGATTCGACCCCAACTTAGTTGGGTTATATATTTGACAATGAATTCTTACTCTCTCATAAGAGATGTGTAATTTAGGCATATCAAATTTTGGCGTCGTTGCCGGGAAATATAGTTGTCAATTAAGTTTGTGATTGTTAATTGACCTTTGGTCAAGTTTCCAAAATCTTACTTATATTTGTTGTTTTTGGTTCATTACAGGTTCATTGTTGTTTATACTACGCACCAGAAGTTTAGGAGAACCGGTATTACCCTTCAATCCTAAACCGCATCTAATTAGTAGAATAGAAGAACAACACGAAGTTGATAGACTAGCCGACTTTGCTAAAGCATAGTTTAATCGGAATAATAATGGGCAACTAGCTCATGACCCTAATCTTGATGATGAGGATTTGGGAGATGATGATTTGATTAACCTAAAAAACAGGTGGCATGCAGAGAATGTAGAGGTGGTCGCAAACAAAAACCGGGCAGCTAGACGGAGAGCAAACCGCCACCATGCTGGGGTAAAGTTCAACATAACCAGCACTATGATACAACTGCTTCATCTTAAGGGATTTTTTGGAGGACTTCCATTGGATGACCCAAATACGCACTTGGTGAATTTAATCAACATTTGTAAATCCTTTGATAATCCTGGTGTTGGTCAAAATGCAATTCTTCTTCGATTGTTACCATTGTCTCTGTCTAGGGAGTCAACAATGTGGTTGAATGAGTTGTCCCTCGTTTCTATAACAAACTGGAGGCAACTAAATGGAGCTTTCCTAGAAAGGTTATTTCCACCCTCCAGGATGTTACAGTTGAGGGATGAAATCAACAACTTCAGATAATTACCAAATAAAGCACTGCATGAAACTTGGATACAATTCAAGTAAATATTGGCAAAGTGTCCCAACCACAAGATGACTGGCGAGCACTTAATGGAGACTTTCTATAGATCCTTGAACTCTATATCGAAACCAATAGTTGACAACGCAGCAGGAGGAGCATTCATGTATCTTATATTCAATGAGGCCGCAGATATGTTGGAGTGGTTCACTAAGAAAAATAGAGCTTGGCATACTAGGGATTTCATGGTATTGATCCCTACTATGTGTAGTGGTATGAATATAGAGCAACGGCATAAAGAGGAAGAGTGTGACCAAGATATGGCACACATGAAAACACGGATGGATATGCTTACTAAGCATTTATTATTCGAGAAAACTAAAATGGTAAAAGTTGTGTGGTCACAAGACAGAGCTGATTCAAATTCTGAGGAGGAGGTGAACTATCTAAATAATTAGGGGGTTTCTGAGGCAAAAGCCAAGGAAATCAAGGTCGGAACTATTACAACAATGTTGGTTATAAGGACAAGGACCAAGGGAGTTGGAAGAACAAAAATGATAGGAGTGGACTGTATGTACCTCCTATAAATAGAGATAATGCAGCTACCAGTTCAGGAAAGATATCCATGAAGGACATGATGGAGAAATTATTAAAGGGAGTTGAGGCTACCAATGTTGGGGTGACAAAGATAAAGAGTGACTTATCTTCCATGATCTAGCTAGTAATTTTGCAATCAATATCTATTAAGAAGGAAAAGATTTATAGGTATAAAAGAGCATACCTATAAAAGGAAAAGATGAAGAACTACCATGACCGGAGGATCAATAAGGGGGACTTTTAGAAAGGCGAATAGGTACTTCTTTTTAACTATAGATTGAAGATGTTTCCAGGTAAATGTAAATCAAAATGGTCAGGCCCATTCAAAGTTAACCAAGTCTACTTATCCAGAGTAGTTGAACATAAAAATAAGGATAGAAGTGTCTTCAAGGTTAACAGGAAATGAGTGAAGTTGTACATCGATCCAATAGACTGGATAAAGTCCATACATACCATCTATCTTGATGAAGTCTGAGTAATCGAGACCACTGAGTCGTGCTACGACACTAGGTCAGGCAATAGTGGGAGGTAACCCACCAAGTGTTGTTGTAATCATAGTTAGAATTTATTTGCTGTTTTTGTGCAATTTGATATGTTTATAGAGTGTGCAGAACTTAAAATACAAAAAGAAAGGAGTTCTACAGTTGAAAAGGGGTTGATGGGAAAACCGACGGACTGTCAGGGACTCGACGGACCGTCACTAGGACCGTCAAATCCATAAAAACCAAATTCCATTTTGGTTAAGGCTTTATGGTCGAGTTGGTGGACCGTCGCTAGTCTTATGGATCCTCACTCCCTCCGTCAACCAGATGTTGAAATTCAAGTTCACTAGAACAGATTGACGGACCGGTCGATAGACCGTCACATCTCTGATAGACAGTCGGACCCACCACCATAGTAAAGCAAGATTTCTAAGTTTCTGGTAAGCTACGTCAGTTGATCTAATAGACCGTCGGACACCCGATGGACTGTTAGGCCAAACATCAGCATAACCCTAGTTATGGGCTGGGTCGGGTTAATTTTAAATGCTATTTAAATTGTATAAAATCGACCCAAACATCTTTAAACTGATAAGAAGAAGTGGTTACATACCTTGCTACCTTTTCAAATCCTAAAACTATTTAACTTCCTTTGTGTTCAAAGTATCTAAAGTCAGTCATTTCCATTTAGGACTCTCACTCTTCTTTTTTCTCTCTTATTTAAATATGGTCTCCCCTCTCTTCTTCTCATCACAACAAAGTATAAACCACTGATAAAGGCCTTAAGTTTTATTTATTCTCTAAATTTGCAAGGGAGTAGAGTAAAGTATTACACCATCAAGGTATGATCACCACCTTTGTCTTTGTTCTTTAAATTGTTCAACATTAGAAAAAGTAAATTGTTGGATGTAGGAGAAAATTTTCATCTTCTTCTTATTTTGTTCTGGTTGTAATCTAAAAATTGAATGCATGGTGTGCATTGATCTAGGTGATATCTGAGTAACCCATGTATTAAAAGTGAAATAAAAATTATGCTTAAACACCAAGTTCATGCCATTGATTATGTCAAGAATGTAAGAATGTACACTAGGTGTTTGAAAAAATGTCAAAGTGAAGTCTTAAACTGAAAGGGTTGTTGATGGTCACCTTAACGGACCGTCGCTCTTGCAATGGACCGCCGGGTAGAACATTACAAGGATGCCTAGATTATTGTTCACTAGATAAGCTGCGATAGACAACCTGGCGAACTGTCAGTAACCCGATGGACCGCCAGTTCAACCATCACAAGCCTCTGAAGTAAAGTACTCACTGGTTAAGGCCTAACAGCCAGACCGGCCGACCATCACATCATTTACGAGCCATCAGGTTGACCGTCAAGCCACATTTTCATAGTTTTTGATTTGTTTTGACCTGCAAACTGATTCCTTGTTCCTTTTTCAGGCATTATGGCATGCAAACTTCCCTTAACTCAAGGTGGTGATAGAACGCAAAGGGGAAGAGGTAATCCAGCTAAAGGTGAGGAGGAACCCACTTTCAATGCTTGGTAATGAGATAGGGTAACCCATGCACTCTCCTAGTCTGAGGAGGAGAGTGAAAGTAATACGAGTAGCACCAGGTTGAGCCCCAATGAGGAAGGGGTCAATACATCTAACCCCAACCTTTTTAAGGTGAAATCGGCCCTATTGAGATGGAAAAGGAGGAGAAAGTTAATGTGATTAAGAGCGAAGACCCTCACATGAGGGAGGAACTCAGGTGGCAAATTGAGGGGTCAAAGAACAAGTTCCTTGATGGATTAGAACCAAAAGTAAGAAGGCCAATCAAGAGGACAATCTCTAAAGAATATCAGATAGTGACGACTGAGCTGCATGAATATCTAGAGCTGGAGCATCATTTCAATAGGTATGAATCGGCCTGGATGAGCAAGCCACCTGGTTAATATCAGCCGAATTTGGTAAGAGAATTCTTTGCCAATTATTTGGCATTAGTATAGTAAGATTGTCCCAAGGGTACAAATATTTTAGACTAGTCGAATAGAAATTCAGTTCCGGTCAGAGGAGTCAACATTGATGTATCGACCTAAACGATCAACAGGATGTTGTTCGAGCCTGATTATGAAGCACCAGCTGCTGTTCCTGATCTTGAGTACCATTTAACTTCTGCATCTACCCAAATACATTGGATGAATAGACTTCTTACTAATTATGGAAACCCTGCTTGGAAAACCAACCAGTGAGAATGCATTGCTAAATCCTCTCTTAGCTTTAGAGTTAAGTTCTGGTGGGCTATTGTTAGATTAAGGTTGATGTCAACCGTAGGTGATGCCAATTTGGATATTCACAGGGCAATGTTAGTAGTTAGTTTAATTGTAGGACTAAAGATTGATTTCATCCAAATAATTGTCGATGAACTATTTGTGAGGGCACATAAAGTGGCAAGTACACTATTGTTCCCATGTCTAATCATGGAGTTTTGCAGGCAGGCAAATGTGCCCTTGATTCGAGGTGTTGATAACAAAGTTCGGGAGACACATAGGTAGGACATTGAGAAATTAAAACATGATTCAAAGTTCTAGATGTGGGTTACTAAACCTCCAGCCTATCAGACACAGTCCGCACCAACCCCGAATAATTTAGAAATTCCCACAGGTATGCTATTTCTCATCGCCAGTTATATGCCGCCTAATTATGTTCCACCAAGTAAATTTGTAGGGTCAGGGTCTGTGCCACCAATGGGTGGGGAAGATTATGCAGAATATAGGTTGACCCAGGAGAATTTTGCCAAGTTGATGAAGCTGCAGAGAAGTTTCAGAAATACCTGGACACATGGGCTTCACAATTCAAACCTTTTGTTGATAAAATTATAGAAGAAGCAATCCATCCATTCCAAAACATTCAGATAAGGATGGATCACATGGAAGAACATATTAACAAGAAGCTTGATGAAATGTCCATTCAAACTCTTGCCAAGTTCATGGTAGAGTTTAAATAGGCACAGGCTTACATACAAGAATTGAAGAGCAGGCAGTCTCAGCAACCTTTTTTTACCTAGCCTTGGTGATGACTGATGAAAATGAAGGAATTGTTTATTTGATGGGAAAGACACTGAAAGACAAAGGAAAGAAGCAGGTAGATGAAAGTGTGGAAAGAAAAGTTGTGCGAAGAAAAAAAAGAGAAGTAATGACACCTGAAGAGAGAGAAAAGTATGATATGAGGAAAGATTTAAAAAAATTGAGGATAGATGAAGATAGAAGATAAAAGAAGGCAACAGATGAAGCTGCAGGAGTTTCTATGAGTTCTGCCCTAGGAAAGGGGCACGGTTCGAACCTAGCTCAGGATGTGATACCTACGATTCCGAAGGATGAGATTATGAGTACCCCTACCACCATAGGGGTCAACATTGCAGTAGGTGAGGACACTGGAGCCTCACCATATTTCACAGATGGCTCAGATGAATAAGAGGCATTACAAGTATTCCCCCTTCTCTGTACTTTAATTCAGTGCATTGAGGACAAAACATTTATTTTCTATGGGGGTAGGTGTACTTATACCACGGGGTTTTTTGTTACCAATTTTCTTTTCCTCTCGTGTACTATCTAGTAGAACTGACATGTCTAGGATTGCATTTTCTTTCCTATAATTGTGATGTAAATATTTGTTCGTTAATGTTTATTTATAAAAGTGTCTTTTATATTAGCATCTTGTTGTGTATACGGATGACGAATGATAATGGCATAAGGATATAAACATGTTTGTGTGATTGTTTCTACTGTCTTTTAGCATATGTGAGAAATCTTTAGTGAATTTATAATTGGTATTAATATGTAAGATATGCATAACATGTGATGGAAATCCTAAGAGTAGTAGAATGAGTTTGACTCAATCGCCTGTGTGTGCAGGTATTTGTGCTAGTTCTTTCATAGTGTAGTACCTATAACTTGCCTGGTTTATTGATGCTATTTTATGGATGATGAAATAAGAAGTGATAGCAGGCCTCCTTGTATTTTTAGTTTACTTAGCCAAAATAATTAACCCCGCCAAAAAGATTTTTCCATTTTTGAGCTTGTATTAGTTTTTCTTCATCACCAATAACTCTAATTAACTCTCTTTAGATTGTTAACAACTAACTCTAGCCCTGGTCCAATATTGGAAATTGTGCACCTTAACTTAGGCAAAACACCTAAGTTGAGGGTGGCTATTATTAATATGTTAGCCGTCTATCAAAAAGTTGGTTTAGAGATTAGTTTAAAGCATTTGGCCCTGTTCCATTCAAGATATTGTGCACCTTGACTAACTGCATCAGCATAAGATGAGGGTGGTTGATGCTTGTATGTCTATATCTATATATATATATATAAAGGGGTGTTGTGGTGAAGTTTGAATGAATCATAGAAGGGTAAGTGAGCTAGTAAAGAAGTGGACTTGGTGAGTAGAACTCAAGAGAAAAGAAAGTTAAGTCCTAGTGTTGAGTTACTTTTCCCAAATTTTTCCTTACCTAGCCCGAAGCCTCATTACAAGCCTCGAAAAGACATGCTTGATCTTGGTGAATCAACTATAAGGGAGCATTACATTATAAAGGAAAGCCTATGGGTATGTAGACTATGTTTGTAACTTCTTTAATGAGTGTGAGAGTTTTTATTTTTATCCACAAACTATAATAAGTGGTGGATTTTATTGACTGTGAGGGTAACTTGAGTTACACTTAGTTTGCTGGTCTCTGTAGGATATGATATCCATGTTTGTGTGTGTGCTGAATTATAATTAATACCGGTTATATATGTTGATGTGTTGAGCTCATATGAGTGAGTTAACAAGTGAATGGTTGTGTGGAATTTGATTTAATAGTCGATTGCCTATCATTGTGTTTTTCAAGTATGCAATTTGGTACTGAGTTTCTTGAGGACAAGTAATTGTCTTAAGTTGAGGGTGTTGATGTTTTGGATTTTGATGGAACATTTTACATCTTTTTTATGAGATAATTGTATGTTTTCAAGCAACTACGGTTGTATTTAATACTGGATTTTAGTGTTTTCAGGTTAAGGAGTTAGCAGAAGAGAAACTTAAAAAAATAGCAGAAAAAGGCCACTGACAGTCAAACTGGCGGACCGTCATCCATGTGACGGACCACCAGAGTATCCGTCAGAGATAAATAGAAGGAATCAAATGTGTGACCTCTGCGACGGTCCAAGTGGTGGACCGCCGACCATCCGACGGACTGCCAACTTGGCCGCCAGGATAAAATTGAATAGGGCATCTTGGAGAATCAAGTGACAGTAAGCGTGATGGGCTGCCAGACCAGCGACGGACCGCCGACTTAACTGTCGACCCTTATACAGAACATGACATTTTAGGACTCTTAATGACAGCCCACTCGATGGACCTTCAGTCTATGGATGGGCCATCGGTGTGACCGTCAACTTGGACACGACTTTTTTTGAGTTTGAATTTTAAATACTCTGTACCTAGGAACATATAAATACCCATTTTAGGTTTTATTTAGGTATATTTTTTTTCATATTTTCCAACTTTGAACATTATTGTAACGTAGTATATTTTTAGAATCAAGCTAGAATTGTGGATCTAAACATTTTGTGCTTATTCTCTTTTGAAGATTCAAGGACGAATCTTGTGAATTTTGTAAGTAATTTCTAAATTTATTTATGAGAAACATAATGATTTCTTCTTCTTATTCTTCTATGGAGATGTGTAGCTATGCTCCCATAACTAGGGTTATGGGATCCTTGATGTGAAAAGATGATTGGGGTTGTGAAAATACTTGATTTCGATGGTTAACTGAAGTTCTATAAACCCTTCTTCACAATAATGACCTTTCTTGGTTGCAAACATTGAAGGGTGAGCCCAAGAGCATCACTTGTTCTAATATAAAAGTGTTTGTTGGGAAAATAAGAGGCTTGCATGGGATCTAAGGGATTTAACCTTTGGGTTAAGGGTAGATGCCTTAATGGGATCAACCCACATGAGAGAATATTTGAATAAATTTATGCATTCTTTAAGTTCTAGAGAATTGAAGGATGATCTACTCATTTAGGTTGAGATACAAATGGGTAAATTATATGATTCAATGACTCTTGCAATTGAAGTGATTAATTGGAAATTCAAATTAATTCACAACCCTAACTGTTTGAACATCTTGGTAATTATAACTCTAGTTTGTCTACTCTCATTGAATTATTATTTGGAATAAGAATTACTGACTGGAACAATTTCTGTTACTAATAACGAGATAAAAATTACAAACCAAAACCCTCTTTTAATTCGGAACCTTTGATCAACAGTCTAGTAACAACCACAATACTTAATGAACACATTATTCCCCATGGGATTCGACCACAACCTAGTTGGGTTATATATTTTACAACGACCACTTACTCTCTCGTAAGCGAGGTGTAATTTGGGCGTATCATTAGTATATGACTTTACCTCTCTGCATCAACATACAACCCAAACCAACTCTGGAAGTATCACAGTAAACCACAAACCTATCTGAGCCATCTTGAAAGGTCAAAACTAGGGATGAGGTAAGCCTAGTCTTCAACTCCTAAAAACTATACTCATAAAAATCCGGCCACTGAAATTTGACTTTCTTCTGAGTTAATCTAGACTTTGGAGACACAATAGATGAAAACCCTTCGACAAACCATCTGTAATAGCCAGCCAAACCCAGGAAACTCCTGATATCTCATAGAGAAATAGGTCTAGGCCAGTTTCTCACTGCTTTGGTATTTTAAGGGTCGACTCTAATGCCATCACCGAAAACAATCTGGCCTAGGAAATCTACTAATATTAGCCAAAACTCACACTTACTAAATTTAGTGAATAGATAATGGGCTCTAAGAGTCTGTAATATAATTTTGAGATGGTCTGCATGATCATTTTCATTATGGGAGTAGACAAGAATGTCATCTATGAAGACTATGATGAACATGTCCAAATACTACTTGAACACTCTATTCATTAAGTCCATGAAAGCTGTTGGGGAATTTGTAAGACCAAAAGACATGACCAGGAATTCGAAGTGATCATACCGAGTTCTAAAAGCAGTTTTTGGAATGTCACATTCTCTGACTCTGAGTTGATGATAGCTGGTGAGTTCTATCTTAAGTTTTAACTGGCACCCTGAAGTTGGATGAACAAGTCATTGATTCTAGGGAGTAGGTACTTATTCTTGATAGTGACTTTGTTCAACTGACGATAGTCGATGCACATACGAAGAGAACCATCTACCTTTCACATGAAAAGGACTGGAGCACCACATAAGGAAACACTGGGTCTGATGAATCCCTTTTCTAAGAGATCTTTCAACTGTTCTTTTAAATCCCTAAGCATTGTTGGAGCCATTCTGTAGGGAGAAATAGAGATAGGTCAGGTATCTAGAAGGAGATCTATTCCAAAGTCAATTTTCCTTTCGGGAGGAACTCCAGAAGATATTCGGGAAACACATCTAGAAATTTTCTCACTACTGAAACTGACTTGAGATTGAGAGACTCTGAAATAGAGTCTTAAACTTGAGCAAGATGGTAGACACACCCCTTGGATATCATTTTTCTCGCTCTAAGGTACGAAACAAAATGACCCCTAAGTTTTGAGGTACTACCCCTCCATTCTAAGATTGGATTTTTTGAAAACGGAAAAGGAACAACTCTGCTCCTACAATCAACTAAAACATAGCATGAATCTAATCCATGGAGAGAATGACATCAAATTCTGTCATCTCTAACTCTACACGATCAACTGAAGTGACTTTTTAGGATATTGTGACCGAACATTTCTTGTATACCTGCCTGGCTACAATAGATTTACCTACTAGAGTGGACACTAAGAGGGTTTCTTCTAAAGTCTTAGGAGTGACACCAAAATTAACATCTATATAGGGGGTTACCAAAAAAAAAAATATCTGGGATCTAACAAAGCCTAAATATGTAAATGAAATACCTGTAACATACCCATAATAATATCAGAAGAACTTTACTGATCAGGACAGGACTGGGGTGCATACAGTCTATTCTGGTACTAAACCCTAGTTGCACTTGAAGTGGCACCCTACTGAGTCAGGCGATCGAATGGAACTGGGTGGCGACTGGACTGACCCTGCTGACCACTCTATGGGAAATACCTATCCCTGTGTCCTATCTTGCCTTAACTAAAGAATACATCACTGGCAGCTCTACACACACTCTGATGGTTTCTACTGTATTTCTGGCAAAGAGGATTTGTGCGACCACTGTTCACACTTTCCTGGGGCTTAGGGCTTGGTGCCCTATCCGGTTATCATTTTTGAACTTTGGTGACGGTGCACTTGCTGAAGATGGAGATGGGGCTAAATCTTTCTGATGAAATTGAAAATAGTTACCACTTTTTGACCTCGGCTGAGCAAAATTAAAGCTACCTGTTCTAGACCTCTTATTCTCCCTTTTTTTCTCCTTAAACTTCTACTCCTCAATCCATTGAGCATGGAACATTAACCTAGACAAGTTCATCTCCTTAATCAACTTTGCGGCCCTTCACTCTTTAACCACGCTATCAGCTATATTAGAGATAAACATACTCATCCTAGACCTGTCATCAGACACCACTTTAGAATCATACCTAGCAAGCCAAGTAAACTTAAGAGAATACTCCTTCACACTAATGTTTCCCTACCTTAAATTAATAAAATCCTGCACCTTGGCTTCCCTTAACTCCAAAGGAAAGAACCTATCTAAAAAGGCCATCACATACTCTTCCCATTTAATATACCATGCATCTACCCCTCTATCTCACTTCCATTACTTATACCAGGTATGACTAATATCCTACTACTGGTAAGCACCCAACTCTATAGTCTCACCAGAAGTCACACCCATAATATCAGTTACCTTCTGAACCATGTCGAGGAACTCTTTTGGATCTTCATCAGACTTAGATATCGAAAATAGAGGAGGGTTCATTCAGGTAAAGTCTCGAATTCTAGTTGAGGCAGTATTAGCTACTAGAATAGCTAGGAAGATAATCGGCTGATTATTCTGGGCTACTACTGAGTGAGATAAAGTAGTGAATACAACTCTGAATTTGGCATAGGAGACATGCTTATTTATGGGATCTTCCTGAATAGGAGGAGATACGAGCTGATTCTCATTTCTCCTTTTATTAATTTTGGGAAACATGTTCTGTAATTGGAAAGAAGATTGAATTAGAAAGATTGTTTAAATTGATCTCATTCTCACTCGCACGACATTAATAATGAAAGAAGGTAAACTTTTCCTAAAACATCTTGTAGCCTCTTATCCATAAGTGTGGCGTGCTTCACACCTATGCATAAGACTCTACTTAATGCATCTTTTGGACTCCCTAGGACACTTTGAAACCTTAAGCTATGATACCAAGTTTGTAATGCCCCGAGAGTACACCCTGGATGCCACACAGTGCTTACAGTCACAAGTGACCACAAGCTAACCCATGAGCTGGTACCTATTGTAAGCACTAAACAAACTGATAATAAAGGGTACATATGTGCGGAAAACAAAGCTAGATATGCCGTAAGGTTTAAACATTTAAAAATGTATCTAAGTTAATATGCCTGAATAACAAATATTTGAAAACAATATTGTAAAGACTGGCAATAACAATTGATAACTGACTAACTATCTGTACGTGTTTGAAAGTCTCTAACTGACTGACTGTGGAGTTCATAGGACAAGTCCCCAACTAACTCTGGCTGACTACTGAACTGAAATATTTAAATAAACATAAATGGTCCTCGAAATATGAGAACTCACCACTGTTGCTACTGCTGGTGCGCTGGGATGTCTAAGTGTGGTCAGAAACCTGAGCGCCTAAACTTATGATATGAGACATCATAGTACAAGAAACAAGTATGCAGTCAGTACTTTAAATGTACTGGTATACTAAATGAGGTTAGGATAATATACATGTCTCATATGCATGGATAATAACTGACTGAATAAATAGCATGAGATAACTAATGTATAGTATGAGAAGAAGCTATAAAATTTAAAAATACATGACCAAGCATATGACATGATACTGGGATAGTTTGTAAACTGAAACACTAAAATACTAATACTGAACAACTAATAACTATATGCCATGGTCAAGCAAGACTTAAATTGAACTCTGAACTAAATATGGGATGGAGACTATGGGAGCCACCATCTAACTGACATGCCCTAATAAGAGCTAATTAGGGTCCAAACTATGACCCCAGTTAGAAGGGTGTCAGTACCGTGCCATGGGTACTAATACTGGCTGTGTGGATCCACTGTATTGAAGTCTCAAAGGACTAAAGAGTCACCCTCTACTGGCAGGTGCTCTAGGGAGATATATGTCAGCACTCAACTGGTAGGTTAACCTCTCTAACCTATGCTGGCTATGTAGTTCTGGAATGCAGGGACTGCTACTAAAGGTTACTCCCTCAACTGGCAGGTGATACCCTATCCCTGGGTTTGCTCGGTGCTAAATCCTACTCACAAATGAACTGACTCGGAATACTGAACTAATCTAAACTTGACTGATAGGATAACTGACTGAACTAAAAATTCTCATATATGCCTAAAAACTATTCTTAAATTACTAAGACTAAGTAATAGCTAAATTTTGGGTATTCGTAAACCCCAGGACTCGATAACATTAACAGTAAAAGTATACCAAAGTTTCAAAAGCATAATAAGTAGTAATTGCTCAAAATTCATCTCTTAGGCATTTCATCAAACACTTGAAATTCATGAACTTAGGCATGGTAATGATTGAAACATGTGAGAATAACATAATCATAACACTAAAACCATACATTGGGGGATTTAACATGGAATTTCATTCTTTAAATGCGTAAAGACTACTTTTCAACTAAAATACTTGTAAACGTCATGCATAATCAAAATTCCCAAATGCTTTATGAAATTAACTCATTGTAAGCATGTGAATTCATGATTTAGAACACAAAAATAGGTACAAGGACTCTATAGGTGAAAAGGTCCCATATACCTGAATGTTTTAATCTTGTAAGAGAATTGACATTCTTGATTGTTCTTGGGTGGTGAAGCTTGAATTCTTAAGTTTTCTTAAAAGAAATAATAGATGAACTTGATGAATTTGGGTGATGTCTAGCGTTTATTTTAATGAGGAATTATGGAAATAGGGCATATAATGCCTTATCTGATGATAAATCTGTATTTTTATAGATTGGGACCATGGGAAAAGATATGACTACCCCTCTAAAATTAAAATTCATAACCAGAATGAGGATTGATCTATCACCACAATAATCCAAGTCCTCCATCGATATTCCACCACAACGTGCCACAATCGCGGTGACTTGCTATTTTTGAAAATCCAAAAGTGGTCCAAACTTCGTCCCAAAAATCCAAAATTTACCCGAGACATGCTACTTACATCCTTGAACATGAATTAACTCAAAACCTTACGTCTGGGGGTTGATAAGGTCCCTTTAAAAATCATTGATGTTAAGAGGACAAAAATAAAACTAAGTCACTTGCACTTAAGCTAAATCTTCAGGTTCTAAGCCCTTTGTACATGTATTATGGGTTGAATTGAGTTAAGAAAAATATGGGGTATTATATTTAATTTGTACATATGCTTGATAATGTGTTTCTAATGTAATTTCATGGCTTAACTCACTTGTGTCACATTGTTGGGGTGCATTAATTTACACACTTGGTTTTGAAAAACTAAAATTAGAGGGGGTGATGTTCTTAAACTGAATTTGAGAGTGACTTCCATGGGTATCTTAGGTTTCTCTTGGTTAAGCATCATTGTGTTTTGTTGTGGTTTTGTTGCTTGAGGACATCCAAACTTTTTAAGTTGAGGGTGTTGATGTGCCATGGTTTTGTGGAACTTTTGATGCTTAAAACCGAGAAATATGACTATACTTGCATCTATTTTTATAGATATGATGTGTTTTTGTTTTTATTTTGTAATAAACTAGGTTTTGGGAGATAAACAAAAAAAAAACTAAAATTTGGACTACCTACATTGGTACCTACCTAGCGTAGGTGATACCCACCTAGCATAGGTAGGGTGGCATAAGTGTCAGAAAACTCATATTTAAAGAAGCTGAAGTTGTAGAATTTTTTTGCTACCTACGGTGTTTCACCTACAAGAGGTAGGTACCACTTACACCAAGTAAGTGTCACAGTAGGTAGACACCGACTCAAAGCTCCTGGTTTGATTTAGTTTGAATTTATAGGTTTTTTATGTAATCTATAAATACTCATTTGATGTTTTAGTTAATTTATGCACTTTTACGCACTCATACAATTCACAAACATATATTTGATTCTAAGATTGACTTTTGATTTTGGAATCTCTTTGTTCTTTGTCTTTGATTGAATAATTGATTTGTGACTTTGGGTTTTATTCTTCATTATTGTGAGATTACTTCTTTGATTTCTTTACTGAATTCCATGGATTGTTTTGCAACAATGAGCAGTTAATTCCTTTAGCTAGGGTTGTGGAAACCCTGGTAGAATATTAAAGTAGAGAAAGTGTATGGTTCTTATAGATTATTGCTTACACTTGTATTATGATGTTCTTTAGTTTAGTCATTTTCTTAGTAGTGCGTAATATCGAGAACCCGCCTGTATTTGAGGTCGTATTCACAAAAGAGATTGAGATTGGTAAAAAAATATTACATCAATGCTTCGGTGCTATCGGCCCTTATATAATAAATTGAGACCCGCAAGGCGATAGTTAAACTGGGATTAAAGACTAGGGTTATTAAGGCAACACCTTGAGACTCATAAGATAAAGGGTGAGATTTACCAAAGTCACTCACAAAATAATTGGTGATACCTAGCTTGTCAGATTTTGCATGTGAGACAGTGAGATAGTCGGATTGAGCATGATAAACCTATGGAGTTAGGAAGACAGAGGGAACATAGACTAGTGTTTATCTCAAATTTTTACAACCAAAAGCATTCACAACTTGTTACTTTTACTGTTTACTAAAAATCCCCCTATTTACTTTCCTTCACTTTTATTTACTTTAGCAGGTTTGAGAGACAAATTTGACCTATTTCTTATGGGATCAATGCCAATATAGTTGGGTTACTATAATTTTACAATGACCACATTATATCTTTTTAAAGAAAATAGTTTGGGTGACATAAGAGTTCAATTGTCTAGCCTATTGGGTTCTACTTGCATTTATTGCTAGATTGAGGCTTCAGTGGTTTTTTATGACTGAAGATATATTATTCACTGGTCTATAAAGTGTCCCCAGTGTGGGATTATTGGTCATTCAACTTATTCAAATCAGCCTTATGGTGTTGTAACACTGTTTTATGAAGACAATGCGCTTAGCGCCTTAGTTGATGATTCAATAGCTTAGTCTAAGTTTGGACCTATTCATATTTGTTCTCCCATGGACCCATCAGGCATGTGACTTTAGATTTTTACATGATAGGTGTGTTTTTATCTTCTTCCCTTACCCTTTTAATTATAGTGTCTTAGGGTTCTCATACCCATTAATTATTATATGCCTTAGTAGGTTTATATTGTTCGTTGTGTACCTTAATATCAAATTTATGATTATAGACAACCCCCAAAGATTATTTCATTTAGTAGTAGAGGGAGTCAATCAGTATTGATATTTTTTCCTTATAGGCGTAACATTTGGGTTTGTGTCCTATTTACCTTGGTAGATTTGCCTTCTTATGGACCTATTATGGTACTTATTGTTGATTTCATTTTTGGGTACCACCTATCTTTTATACTGATGTTTGTATTACTATTGCCATTATTGTTATTATGTAATGTTAATTAGTCTTTGCTTGGCATATGGATATACTGTTAATAACTAGTTAGAATTCTATTCCTCACAATTTTTATTTGTTGGCTTAGGTAGATCGCTTGGTTGGATGTTTTCCCTCTTGTAGCGAGGTGAGGTTGGATATTTTCCCTCTTATAAAAAGGTGAGGTTTGGCTATTTTCCTCTTCTGTTAGAGGATGCTAGATTGATTGTTTAGTTGATTATAGTATTGAAGATAAGTTGAACTTCCGTGATTCTATTATATTTCTAAATTTAGTAAATTAGTTATATTTCTAATTCTTAAGTTTGGGATTCTTGGACTTGCCTCTTGGGCTACAAAGGTCCTTTTTTTGCTATTTCTCTCTATGTAGCCCATTTTTTAGGATGACTAGTTTGGGGTTTATTATTCTAATTTGGCTAGTTCATCACCCAATACTAGTTTTGATGTTGATGTCTAGATGTCTTGGATTTGTCATTTTAGTTTGTTGGGATCATCTCCTAGTTATGGTTTTCTCTTGGTATTGGCATGGAGTTGGATACTCTATTCTTACAGTGATATGAGTCTTGTCTAAGTGGAGCTAGAGAGTTAAAGACAGGTGATCTCTCCTATAACCGCTTCTTAAGTTGGCATATTGGAAATTCTTTTTCTTGAGTTGCTTGGTTCATTTTCCAATAATGATCTTGACCTTGGTATTGGTACCAAGATTGGTAATTTCTTCCTCGGTGATGTAATTCATAGGTTGATTGAGTTAAGGTTGCCCTACTTGGCAGATTCAAGAAATCCTTATTTTGGAATTTGTTTAGCCTAATAAGACTTACTTGATTTCTTATTTTTGGTGTTAGATGCCTATGGGTATTCCTTGCTGGGATGGAGTATTTCATTTTCCATTTCCCACCAAAAGTTATGTTTCTCCAAGTTGCTAAAGATTTTGTTATCTCTAGTACGGTTTGTAAGCCTTAGTGAATTCTGGAGTATGCTTTGGTGGTGGATATATAGTTGGTTATTTTTGTTTTTAGTCAGTGATTTATCCTCCCTTTTGATTATTGCTCTACAACTATGTTTCGTGCCATCTAGTGGATATAGCATTGGTTGTATATGTTTTCAGCTGGTGATTTATCCTTCCTTGTGATTATTGTTCTATAACTACATTTCATGCCCTCTACGGGATATAGAGTTGGTGGTTTTTGTTTTTATCCGATGATTTATCCTCCCTTGTGATTATTATTCTAAAGTTATGTTTCGTTCCCTATAGTGGATATAGAGTTGGTTGTTTGTATTTTCCACTGGTGATTTATCCTTTTTTGTGATCATTGTTCCGTGGCTATGTTTTGTGCCTCTTAATGGATATAAGGTTGGTTGATTATGGTTTTTCTAGTTATTTATCCTCTGTTGTGATTTTGTTCTTTAGATATGTTTCAATTTTGGCTCAGTATGATTTGGTAAGGATATGCCAGATTCGAATAGTAAGGTCAATTTGAGTTTTGGCCTTAGTTTAGGCTTGTTGGCTCAGTTTTGAATTTGATGCCTTGGAATGGAAATTTGGAGGTTATGGTAGATTTGAAGTATGAATACTTACCCATCTATAGGTTTTGATTTTGGTAGTTGAGATCGAGTGGTTTAGCTTTAGCGTCGAGAATTTAGTTTGGAGTCTTAAAGCTTAGTTATAGCCTACATTTTCAGTTTTATCTCAGTTGGTCTTTCATCTATACATTGGTTATGCCTACTCTGTGGTTACCGATACGATCTATTTTTGTTCAGGTGGATTATAGTTGATAGGTATTTTGAGGATAGTTCAATTGGCACAGTATTGGTTCCTTCAGCTTTGACCTCAAGTTTCAACTTTCGTGGGGATTTTGGGTGATTTACTCAGCAGGAGTAGGATACTTGAGTTGGATTTAGCATAGATTCATTCTCAGTTGATAGGACATCCTAGAACAAATTGTTTAGTGTTGCGTAGTTGTGCTTTGGACTATCTTCCAGTTTCAATGGTCATTTGGACAAGTTGTAGCATTGGCATAGATTGTAGCCCTTGGTTATCTCCATTTGTGTGCCTTGATAGTTCCTTATAAGTGTATTGGCATGCTTGTCAGTATAGATATTTAATGTAGCAACTTCTATTTTTCAAAGTTAGTGTGATGGAATTGCACGGATAGGGCTCAAGTGATTTTCTTGTTGGGTTGGAGTGATAGCAGGTTTGGAAAGGCAAAAGAAAGTTATATTTGGATTCTAGGATTAGTAGAATGGTTCATGCTTCGGATTGACTTAGTCTTGGATTAGTTTTTTCTTGGTTGTGGTGGTATCAGAGTATCGTGGTTTTGGATTTAGGTGATTAACCTTCCTCAGTTCAGTTGGTGTCCAGTTGGTTGTTGAGGTTGAGTCTTGGTTGTTTGATAAAGCAACAAAGAAAGTTGGTTGAAAAAGGATACCTATGGTAAAATCTCTTGGAAGTGTTGTCTCCTCATAGAGGTTATCTAGGGAGTTGTGATTGGATCATGTGGTCCTAGTACATCGTTCCTTCAAGCTTTTTTATCTCTCTATCCATTGACTTTTGCGGATGAAAGTCCTTTTAGTAGTGGATATTGTAATGACCCTCTAGGTCATTCCCTCGATTTGCAAGCATTTTTCTTGTTTTGAGTCTTCCCATAGCGGCTACATGTCATTATGACTTGTCGAAACTGTCGGTTTAGTGATCGGACAGTTCCTTTGGATCTTAGGCTCATTTCCCTATTTTGGAGCTTTTGTTGTTTAGTATTTGGTCTCGGACGGAAACTTCTAGTAGGCGACCTTGAATGAGAATTCTGACCTCAGATTAGAATTCTGACAACACCATTAACTACAATATACTGATATTAGGCAAGGGGACCCTGTTTCAGGCCCTGAGGCTTCCAGACTCGTTTTGGGTTATTGGGCAGATTATATGAAAATTTAAACTAAAGTTATGGGCCCGATATTTAGTTGAAATGTCCTTGGATGAATGTTTTGATGGTTCCATCTAGTCTAGGACGTCGAATTTGGTATATAGAAAATTTTGATTGTGCGTGCAGGGTTCCTAATATCTCGAGTACCCTGTCGAAGTTTATTTCGTACTTAGCAAAATTTGATGCATGGCACCCGATAGGACCGGGTTAAGCTCCTACTGGGTTGCTTTTGTTCCCTTGGTCTGCTTTAGCAGCCTTGTCCCTTTGCCGGTAGTATGCTTTAGCGCCCAATGGCCTCGAAAGCGGTGCCTCTATGCTATCACCAGAACGATTTAGAGATCATGCTGCATCTTTAGTGATAGGCGCTTTAGCGCCTACGTGGCCTCTTTAGCGACACCTGTAGCCTTTAAATTCCCTCCTCCCCACCGATTTTCTATCACTTATTCTACCATTTTTACACTAAACTAAGAGTTCAAAGAAAGGAAAACGTGAGAAATCATCCACACAAGTTAAGGTAAGCTAACCTAACTCATTTTTGTCATTTCTCATTAATTTTGTCACAACCCGATTTACGAGTCATGGTGGAACCAACTTAATCCTGCCTGTAGGTAAGCTACAATCATAAACTGATGCTAACACAATGGGTTAATTCGGTAGGAAATGCCTATCATAGGAGAAATTGAAGAAGACAATAAATAAATAAACAAAGCATTCTAGATAGATAAAAACATTCAATACAAGATACCAATCCCACGACCTGGTAGAGCCATTGCAAGAGCATCTAATAGTATAAGACTACTCAAAATTCTAATATAATCAGTACATCTGTCTCGAAAAAAAAGTTTGAAAATAAAGATAGAGAATAATGGTCGACTCGAACTCTAAGAGCTCACCTTATCTCCGAAAATCAGTCACCGCACGAATGATCAACACCGACAGCTAGTACTCAAATCTGCACCAAAAAGGGGCAAAAGTATAGTATGAGTAGCAAAATAATGGGTACTCAGTAGGTATCATCGTCCAACTGAGATTAATCATGATATAAGTATGATAACATGCAAAATAATATAACTAAGTTAAGGTACAAAAATGAACCTGAAGCATCTCCAACATCGCTGTACAAAATGAGTAACTAAACCAGAATAACAAGATAACATAAGGCTTCAACACATGCCAATATTGCCGTGCATAATAAGTAAATAATACGGGATAATAACTTATCATAAAGCATCAACACAAATAAACATAACTACAAAAATGACTCCCATAGGCCAATTGGTGTAGAAAAGTAAAGAACTCATCACAGCTTCCCATACGACTGGAGAGTACACTTAAGAGAAGAATAAAGCAATCAACAAACATTAGAACTAACTTTTATCATCATTTAACCATCATTCCATAATTACCATCAATATGTCATTTACCAACATTATCAGAATTTACTAATATTCATAATCCTACCATCATTTAACAACCTTATCATCGATACTCAAAAGTCACCATTTGTTAGCCAACCATCTCTTATTAACTAATCAATTTAATAAATATTCATCATATAACCTCTAGTAAACAACTATTCACCACATATCCACTAATCATTATTTATTAGATAACCATCATTTCTCATCTAACAACATTTATTATCTAATCAATATTAATCAACTAATCCTTTATTGTGAGCTAGTCATTATTAGCCACTTAAAAAACATTCACCACTAATAATCAATTATCACTAATCCTCAATTATCACTAATCATCAACTATACCTCTTTATAAATATTTAACAGTTGCAGGTTGTAACCTGTATCACTAATATCAATAATATACCCAAAATTCATATAAGCAAATATTAGCATATAATTGACATAAATAGGGAATAGCCATACTCGAACCAATAGATGTACTCATAGGCACATCAATATAATCATCATCCGGCCTTTCAAGGTATCAATGCATCATCATAATCCTACTCCGGCCTTACCGGGTATCACATATAATCATAATATCCTCCGGCCTTTTAAGATATCATCATAGTATCCTATGACTTTTTCGGGTATCAATATCATAGTATCCTTCGGCCTTGCTGGGTATCAATATCATAATATCCTCCAGTCTTATAGGTATAAATATATCATCACAATATCCTCCGACCATACTGGGTATCAATAAATCATCAAAATATCATCTGACCTTATTGGGTATTAATATATCATCATAATATTCTCCGGCCTTGATGGGTATCAATCTATCACCACAATATATGGAAAAATCAATAACATGAGGATTCATATAATCAAAAATCATGATTTCAAGCATAACTAATAGCATAATTTATCATATAATCAATAAGCATGACTTCTAACATAATTCATGGCACAATTGCTAATATCGGCATTAGGGATGTTTTCTAGCCTAATTTCTACCATAAGTTCTTAACATGATCATAATCATAAACAATATCATAAGCAATAGATCATTAATATCATATTCAATGGCCTATAATTATCATAAAAGATAGTTTATCAATAGCTAATCCATGAAAAAATCTATAGCTTATTCATAGCTTAGTCAATAACATAATTCATGACTTAGGAAATATCATAGTCAAGGGATAATTAAATAGTATATTCGGTAGATCAATCAATAGCCACAACAAAAGCATAATCAATAGCTCGTTATAAGATTAACCAATAATCACATATATGGCATAATAGTAAGGCATTACTTCTAACGTCATTCTTTTTAAACAACTGACAGCGCTCAAGCACACACACAGGTGTACTTGGTCTATCAAGTAGTAAAGTGGCCTTTAAGAAAGCAAAGTATCGATCCCACAGGGATTTGCTTCAACAACGACTCAATTCTAGTTCAAAGTTTAGATTAATTTGATGCAAAGGAAACCCAAAAGAGAGTTTTGAATTTGTAACTAAAGAAAAGTAAACAATGCGTAAAATAAAATATTGAAACAATCAATGGAGTAAAGCCTAGGGGTAAAGCACTTCGAACAATCATATTATGTTATTGAAATTAATTCTTTAACTTGCTTATCTTGGTTGTTAATTCATAGGATTAATCACATAATCATGGTCTCCCGACCTCTAATCCTTTACCTAAGTTGAACCTTACAACTACATCGTTGAGCAGGGATGTAATAGTCCATTTAAGTTACTTAAGCTATCATCCTACATATGAATCAAGTAAGGTATCTAAGTAAACCTCTGTCCTAGACACTAATTTGAATTCCTTATTTCATAAAAGAATTCAAACAATACTTTGTTCATCCCCATGTTCTGTCCCCTATTCCCTCACCCGAGATCAAAAGGTAGACAATAGATTTATTTTCTGGGCGATCAATCCATCAAATATTTAAAATCAAAGATGAACACACAACCAATAATGATAAAAAAAATTAAAAAACTTAATTCAAAGCAATAGTACTCATGTTCTTGGCTTTAACCTCGGAAAGAGGGCGTTTAGCCATGCATAGTCATAATCATAATCACAAGGTTGTAATTAACAACTACAACATGAATGAATTAAATTAAAATAATAAAAACCTAAAAGTTGAAGTTATAGCAGACACTTAATCATTCAAGATGTCCAAAGATGTGTAAAAAACGTTTACAATGTTGTATTTATAGCCCAAGGTAGGCCAAAGTTGTGTAGGAGTTGGAACCAAACAATTTGTGAGCATGGGAGAGGAGAGGGCGCCGCCCTGGATAGATCACTGCTCTAGCCAAGGCTCCGCCCTAGGTAGATCATAGCTCCAGCCAAGGATACACCCTATTTATATCCCTGTTGTGGCTAGGACGCTGCGGGCTCATCGCCTTGGCACACTGGAATTTGCTTTCGAGATTTTGTGTAAGTGTTGATCATCCCATCTTAGTCCCTTGTCTTGTGGTATATTTCCAATGGATTTACAGCCTTTACATCATCAATATATCACCATATTTAGATCACAAATATTCCTACATAATCATACACCACAAATTAGAGACAATCACAACACAATATCCATGACGATGAATCAAAATGAGAGCAAAGACTAGGCTAATTCGCATTGATCTTTAACTTTATGTTCCAATTCTTAACTTAATAAAATTGAACCTTGCATATCACTAAAAAGATATTCCACTCATAATTACACATTAAAACCATTTGGAACACATTAAACACCATAGAATCCTATGGGATCAACTAGATAAGCACCTGGCTCAAGCTAGTAACGCTAGTTTCCATAATTGAACTCTAAATGACTCATTTAAGTACAAACTCATTTGTAATTCATTTTGAGCATTGTAACCATGTACTTTAAAACTTATATGAACATTAATCTCATTATCAACCCATATATAATATGAATCATCCTCAAAACAAGGCTAAAAAACTAGACTTGTACACTAAAATGGTAAATACACCTAACATCACCATCCCACACTTAAAGCCTTGTTCGTCCTCGAACAACTCTTTGATCTAAGAATTTTAAGTTAAGGAGACTTTAAACCTCTACTAAATGCAATACGTTCAAGCTATAATGACTACATTAAATGCAATTTTCTACACTATGTTACAACACAATTGAAAGCTCTTGAACTCTTCTTCAAAATATCCTAGCCTCAAGAATTGACTCACCAATTAGCAACTCATGCATATTATTCAATCAAGGACTTCATAAAAATCACTCATATTCATAAAACATGTTCCCCTCATAATATGAGAGTTACCCATAATCACTCGCAATTAAGCAATTTCTAACATAAGGGTAAAAAATCAAATTACGCTAACTCTCATAAGGAATTCACAAGGTACACACAATGAATCATAGGATTTACCTTAATGTAGTGCTCTACTAATATCAGAATAATGAACTTAGGATCAATTAAATCTTTTCAGTTTGTAATGTAGGCTAAGGGACGGGTAGGAACTATTTTGGCTGAATAGTAACTATCTTCCCTAAGCGCTTTAATACATCATTTTTTACAATTAAAACCAATCTCAAACAACTAAATTACAGCCTTTTTATCTACCCCATTCTTATAAAACTCATTCACATACTATGGTGGGAGTATTTTATGCACAACTTATTCAATTTGAACAATTTTTTTTGTTCTTTTCATTACTCAACTACCCACCACAATACATTATAATTTTTTTGAACACCAATAACTATCACTTTGGGGTCTTTAATTTCACCTTTTTCTTCTTCAATTTCACACTCCTTACTTACTTGATTTTTCATTAAAGCACCTAGGAGCTTTGGCTCAAATTATGGTCTATCAAAGAAGGTTATTAGGCTGCATATGAGACTACCAAAGAAAAATGCTGAAGACTCAATGGGGTTGACTAGGATTATGCACAAAAGGTAGGTCAAAAGAAGGTATAAAACAAGGCTATCAAAGAAATGCCTATATCATCTCCTAAACCCACACTCTTTATTTCACTTTGCACATACACCGGGCAAGTTCTAGACATCACATGTAACAAGGAATATGCAAATACCCCGCACGCATATGGAACATGCTCAACTCACATGGGATTATCATAGACTCTCAACCAAACAATAGCATGAATTCAAATTTAAGCCAAAAAGTACACGAGTCACAAAAATGAGCCTAGGAGTCTTAAAAGTAGCAATTCACTCATTCAACATGCTTTTTACAATTAAAACACTTGCAACATGCAATCAAAAATAGCACCAACAAGAATATCTTATACACAAAATTTAAAATTGAGCCTAAAATTAGGAATTTCCCCACCCCACATTTAAAAATCTACTTTTTCCCCAAATTAAATTTAAAAGTAATTGATAGAAATACTCTTTGAGGCCTCTAGGATGGGATAGTAGCATCTTTTCATTAATGGGATATGCGGACCCCACACTCAGTCTTTGCCATGCTTCTTAGCTCAAGTTTTTGGTGCTCAAACTTCCTATTAACCTGCGACTCAACAAAAACAAAAAGTACGTAAAATAACAACTAAAAACTAAAAATAAAACATACCAACTTAACTTGGGTTGACTTCCAAGCAACGCTTGATTTGGTGTCGCGGCACGACCCAACTTAACGACTTAGTCGTTCTCTTTTATTCTCTTTCTCATACTTAGTCTCTATCTTCTTATTCTTTTCACCCCTCTTGGGTGTGAATTCTCAAGGGTATCTAATTTTTCAACTTTAGACTTTTTAGGCCCATCAATTTCCATCATGTTAGGTTGCGGTATTAGAGACCTGGGTTGCTCAATGAGGGTATCCGAAGAGGCTCTTAATGGATTAACCACCCCACATTCATCCCCTTTAATTACAGATGCACAAGTCTTTATAGTGGGATAGTGTGTTGAGTGATTTATAAACTATAAAAAATTCCTATTCATTCTCTAACCTCATTTTGAGTGTGCCCTCTCTTACATCAATCAATGCTCCTTCTTTTTCTAAGAATGGACACCCCAAAATGATGGCATTTGTTCGTCTGCCTGAAAATCTAGAACAATAAAGTCAGCAGGAATAACAAATTTACTAACCTTTATGACGACATCTTCTATTATTCCGGCGGGATGGGCTATTCTCCCATTTGCCAATTGCAATAGTACAGATCTCGGTCTAGGTTTCCCCAAGTTCAAAGTGTTGAACAAATAAAAGGGAATCAAGTTGACACTTTCCTCTAAGTCACTCAGTGCATCGACCACCTCACTATTCCTAATCTGAATGGGGAGAGTGAACTTCCCAGGGTCCTTAAGCTTCTTGGGCATTTTTTGTCATTATATTGCTACACTCTTCAGTGAGCACTATTGTTTCAACTTTTTGTAGCTTTACCTTATTATAAACCATATCTCTCAAGTACTTTACATATTTTGGCATACCCTATAAAATATCTAAAAGAGAAAGGTTAATGTAAAGATCTCTGAACGTGTCAAAGAACTTCTTGAAACATGTATCCTCCTTTGATTTTCTATGCTTTTGTGGGAAAGAAAGTTGTGGCATCTTCTTCTCTACTTGCTCAGTATCTTTTTCTTTCGAGTACTCAAACTTCCTTGATTTTTCAGCAACTTTGTCATTTACCTATTCAGTCACCATATCAGCATCTACCTCCTTAGTTGCCTTTGGAGAGTTTCCATGAAGCTCCTTACCACTCCTCAAGGTGATTGCCATAACTTATTTAGGATTTTCTATATCTACTGGAAAACTACCTTGTGTCCTGGTATTCAGTGCCTGTTGTAGCTGCCCCAACTGTAACTCTAAGCTTCTCTAAGACGCTTGCTAATTTTTTACATCTATAGCCAACTGTGTCTGATTAGCTAGAACCTACTTCATCATCTCTTCCAAGTTTCTAGTTGATGGATTTGGTTGAGCCTGTTGTTGCTGAAATTGTTGTGGCTGCTAGACATTCCATGGCTGATTTAGTGTCTGATATTTCCACTTCATGTTGTAGGTGTTACCGTAATTAGGCCTATGAACATTTCCTACATACATCATAGATTCCATATTTGATACACACATAGCAGCTGCATGGTAACTATTACTGCAAACTTCATACCAACCTGCAGTTTGTTGGGTTACATTGACTATGGTTGTAGGCTGTGTAGTTCCAAATTTCATGTTGTTGAACTGAGTGTTTATCAAATTTTGTAATGTAGAAACCTGGGCTGATAACGTTGTGAATTGGTCCATCACCAAAACACCTGCAATTCTTTTTGTGGCATTCCTCAAGTCTGAATGCCATTCTGGGTTGCCTTAATCTATGTGGTTTAATAGAGTATATATCTCATCATATGTCATCTCAATATCTTGACCACCTACGGCTAAAACTTGCAAAATTTTTGTATTGTGATCAACACCCTCTACAAAAGTATGAGAAAGTACCTTATTGGACTGTTGATGGCATGGAAAGTCCCGAAGAAGTTCTTTGAAGCACTCCCAAGCATGATAAAGATTCTCATCTAGCTTCCATTTGAAGCATACTATCTCCCTGCAAAGTCTCACAGTCTTTCTAGATGAGAAGAACCGAATAAGTAATTTTCTGGCCATGTCATCCCATGATGTGATTGAGTTTGCCAGTTATGCATTCAACCACTTTTATGCCTCCCCATTTGGTGAAAAGAGGAACAAAGTCATCCTCACATAGTCTGCATTCACCCTCATGGGAATGAATGTGTCACTAATTTCCAAAAAGTTCTGCAAATGGACTTGTGGATCTTCATGTGAAAGCCCTGTGAAGTACCATATTTTTTTTAAGCTCGAAATTGCCTCCAGCTACCGGCTTCTGAAACAGGGAGGTCAGATTGGTTAGAAGTGGGATTGCCACTTCTCTTACTGTCCTATGGGTTGCTTGTTCATCAGCCATAATGGTAAGATTCTCTTGGTTTTCTTGGATTAAAGGAATTTGGGAGAGAAGGTTTGCTTCACTTCTGCATTTATGGAAAAGTTGCTTAGGTTCTAAACTTGGTTCAACCAAGTCCTTATACCTTGCCAACTTACTACATTATAAACCTGTTTCCTGTAAATACAAAACCAAGACCAAGCGTAAAAAACACCAAAGAAATCTAAAAGGTAAAACTAAAAAAAAAATAGTTGCCAATTGCAAGTCCCCAACAACGTCACCAAAAAATTGACAGTGCCTAAGTGCACATGTAAGTGTACGTGATCTATCAAGTAGTAAAGTGGCCTTTAAGAAAGCCAAGTATCGATCCCACGGGGACTTTCTTCAACAACTATTAAATTCAAGTTCACAGTTTAGATTAATTTGATGCAAAGGTAAACAAAAAGAGAGTTTTGAATTTGTAACTAAAGAAAAGCAAACAATGCATAAAATAAAGTCTTGAAAAAATCAATGGAGTAAAGCCCAGGGTTAAAGAACTTCAAACATTCATACTATGTTATTGAACTTCATTCGTTAACATTCTTATATTGGTTGTTGATTCGTAGATTTAATCGCATGATCATGGTCTCCTGTCCTCTAATCCTTTACCTAAGTTAAACCTTACAACTACATCGTTGAGCAGGGATGTAATAGTCCACTTAAGTTATTTCAGCTATCATCCTACATATGAATCAAGTAAGATATCTAAGTACATTCATGTCCAAGACACTAATTTGAATTCCTTATTTCATAAAAGAATACAAATAATACATTGTTTATCTCCATGTTATATCCCTTATTCCCTCACCCGAGATCAAAAAATAGATAATACATGTATTTTTTGGGTGATTAGTCCATCAAATATTTACATCAAAGATGAAAACACAACCAATAATGATAAGAAAAAATAAATGAACTTAAGTCAAAACAATAGTACTCATTTTCTTGGCTTTAACCCCGGAAAAAGGGCGTTTAGCCATGCATAATCATAATCGTAAACACAAGGTTGTAATTAAAAACTATGGACATGAATGAACTAAATTAAAATAATAAAAACCTAAAAGTTGAAGTTATAGAAGCTCCTTAATCATCCAAGATGTCCAAAGATGTGTAAAAAACGTTTACAATGTTGTATTTATACCCCAAGGTAGGCCAAAGCCGTGTAGGAGTTGGAACTAAACTATTTGTGAGAATGGGAGTGGAAGGGGCGTTGCCCAAGGTAGATCACCTCTCCATCCAAGGCTACGCCCTTGGTAGAACACCGCTCCAGAAAAGGATCCTCCCTAGGTAGATCACCGCTATGGCTACGGCATCGCGGGCTCATCGCCTAGGCACACTGGAATTTGCTTTCAAGATTTTGGTTAAGTGTTGATCATCCCATCTTAGTCCCTTGTCTTGTGGTGTCTTTCCCATGGATTTCCAGCCTTTAAATAATCAATATATCACCATATTCAGATCAAAAAGTTTCTTACATAATCACACACCACAAATTAGAGACAATCACAACACAATATCCATGATGGTGAATCAAAACAAGAGCTGAGACTAGGCTAATTCACATTGATCTTTAACTTTATGTTTCGACTCTTAACTTAATCAAATTGAACCTTGCACATCACCAACAAGTTATTCAACTCATAATTACACATTAAAATCATTTGGAACACATTAAATACAATAGAATCCAACAGGATCAACTAGATAAGAACCTAGATCAAGCTAGTAATACACCCAACATCACCAATAAGTACCAATAAGTACAACCATTGTACTCTAAATGACTCATTTAAGTACAAACTTGTTTGGAATTCATTTTGATCATTATAATCACATATGTTAACACTTAGATGCACATTTATCTTATTATAAACCCATATAGCATATGAATCATCCTCAAAACAAGGCTAAAAAGACTAGACTAGTGATACCGGAATGCATAAATACACCCAACATCACCAATAAGTACCAAGGTTCCTCAATATTTCCTCAAAAGGGCATCCACTATGTATTTAACAAACGGATACGGATTTCAAGAGAACTATCAAGATCTTGACTTAAGGTAGGTCAAAGAGCCCGCTTTTAAATCCCCAAAATACACTCTAGGTCAATTTCAACCTCAAACTAAGCTAAGGTATCTAAATCCACTCTTAGATGTATAGCAAGCCACAATTAGTCCTAAGGTAGAGGTTCTACTCAAGCACTTTAACTAAGTCCAATGGAACTAAGAAATACTTCATTAGTATAGGAAATTAAGGCCAAACTTACCCTAAGCATGATTAAATAGAGAATTTCACTTAATTTAGAGCAAATTAAGGCATTCTCATGATAAACATGAGTAATGAAGTCTAAAGCATCAAGGTTCAAGGCAACAAGCTAAGTATTTCAATTCTACGGTTTCTATATGCCTTAAACAATCCAACTATCTCAAGTCTTGTATTTCATCAATCCAATACCTAAACCCACCCCAAATCTAACATAATATCATAAGAATACTATGAGGTAACTCAATCTAAAAAGGAATAAACCAAGCCTACCTCGACATTGAAGAAAGCTCAATAAATTGCTAAACCTTTGATATTCCTTTTTGAGAAGCCTTCTCAAGATGCCAAGCTATAAAAAATATATTCTACTCATCAATACGAGAATATAGATACTTATATTGCACCATTGTGCTCTCGGTCCAAAAATAACATCAAAATATCATATGGGTTCCTCTTATGGAAATTACATTTTAAAAACCTAACCAACATTCACACAATCTCAAGAGATCATTACCCTTAAAAATGAGTGAAAACCAAGCTAAATTGGGGCTAAAATTATGTTGTAAGGATTTTGGGGTTTGGAGCAATTAATCCAAAAAAAATTCCAAGAAAAAGGTGAATTCTTACCTTAAATCGGATGATAATCACGTAAATAAATGTTACCAAAGCTTTAAAATCACCAAAAATCTTCAATTTCAAGTTAACACACCATTCTAAGGTTTTAAAATCTCAAGACATGAGTGAAAATTGGCAAAATCGCTGACTAAGGGGCCTTTTTATACCCAGTCCAAGTCCTTAGAAGTCGCTATCACAACCTGTAGGTATGAGATTGTAGCATCTTATGTTCTAAAAAAAATTTCATGATTGTGACACCTATATGTGATTACATCAACGTGATCACAGACTACGAATGGCGATTGCATTTCCATCAGTTGACAGCTGAAACTCAAAAACTCCTTCACATTTCCATCAAGGACTTGGGATTCATATGAAACCCTATATACGCAAAAAAAACTATGTAAGAACACTAAATTTGACATTCTAAAAATGATGGTGCACCTAAATTTTCTAATTGAGGTTGTTTCGACAAAATATGGGTCCCACACCCATATTTTATTTTCTCAACTTTCCGATCAATAGGTCAAAATAAGCTCGGGTGCTTCGAGACTCGAAATAGAGTTCTACCTAGACTAAAATCAACATTTCAAAGATTTTGGTGAAGTCATAATTTGCATTCAAAAATATTTTATTAAAGTTTTTGACCTGTGGCCATTTAGAACCATTGAGACTTCTAAATGGGAATTGACTCTAAAAAACAAACAAACTGCTCGGAAACCAAAATATCAGTCCCACTAAGTGATAAATGACTTGAAAAAGCTATGTAAAATCTCTAACAGTGAAAATAATCATAAATATGGAAAATTACCTAAAGGGTCATTACAAATTTTTCCTTCAATTCTATCTTAGTTCTTGGTAAACTTCTTAGAAATTAGGGCTTGAATTCTTAAACTTTGAGGGATGATTTGAGACCTAAATTATGCTTTGTTTGTGCTCAACTTTTGAGAATAACTTTCTTGTCCTTCAAAGGACTGAGTGATGGGTTCAATTTTGGATTTCGTTGGCGAGCTCCACGGGCCCATTCTTGACCAAAAATTTGACCTGACCCTTATTATAACAATATGGTATCATTTTACACCTAATGATGTGTAGATTAGAATTTTTATAGAGTGATAGGGTTTTGAGATTGTTGAGTAAAGACAGATGATTTATGGATGATCTATGGGTTGCAGTTCAGCATTGAGATAGGCTTTTATCTACTCTTCAAAATGAGATGGTGTAATAGGGATGTTAGAATATGATATTAAGTAGAATATCATGAATTATCATAGTTTAAGAGTTTAGGGACTATAAGGATAATTGGCCCTTAGGTGAAATACTTATTATACTTTTATGATCCTATTACCTTTTTTAATGGATTGAGCTAATTCGTAGTATGATTATGACTTTATTCTAGATATGGGATGGGATATAGGTATAGGGAGAATGGTTAGTCTTACTTGGATTGTTAAGTCTATCTTGGAATCTTAATTTAGGTAGAATTGACTTAGTTGTTTATGTTCTAGGAGGAATTAACTATCTTAGCACTAATCATGGCTTATTTATCATCCAGAAATGAATGTAGATACCTTAGCCTAGTCTGGGGTTAAAGCTTGTCTAAAATGGATTTCATAGATTAGAAGTGGAACCCTCCAGCCTACCTTAGTCTAAGACTTGTGTTAGCTTTGTAAACTTATAGTCGTATGATAACCTATTTGACATAGTCGAGACTAATTGACCTCTAGTATAAGGTGGCTACGTCACTTCATGGATTATAATAGTTTTCCCCAAATTATGATTTTATGTCCATTCCAAATATATTATTAGGCCTAAGTCCATGATTAGTATGCTATGGTTATGCTAGATATATATTTGTGCCCAAAGTTGTGATTGTGATATTGGATGGATTCCGAGAAGTGTTTTATCCTTGTAAAGGGACTGGTCATGGTTTATAGACATATTGATTCTTACAGTTGTATTATTTGAATACTGGTGATGGAATGAATAGATTTGGTATAATCATGATCATTTAGATGATAAATGATACATTTTCAACTAAACTATGTTTTTATTACTCTTTTTGTTTAAAGGGATTTATTCTCACTTTTCACTTTAAAATGGATTTATTTATAAGATGAATCATATCATCTTAATGTTTAATTTATGAGCCTTTGTGAATAAACATAGTTAGAGATTTGATGGGGATAGATTCTAGTCCATGATTTTTGCTACTACTATTTACCTAGATTGTGAGAGATCTGACCCTTTCTATATTTTTATGATGATTTAGTCTCGGAGTTTACCCCAAACAATGGATTTACAGACTAATACTCTTTTAGACACGATCCTAGACATGTATTTTTTATCTCTCTCTATATATATATAATACTAGATAAAGTAGATTGATGATGATATTGATAATATGAGTTTTGATTCAGTCCGATAATTGATGACATTGATGATATGATTTCCAATTCAAGTCCAATGATTGATGATAATATAGTGTCTATGGTATTATGGATTCTCCTTGCATTCATTCATGCATATGAATAGCCTATCACCATCATTCACCTATATCTATCAGGTGATGAGTATGGCTTATAATGTGTTGTATGTTGATTGAACCTTCCAAGCCTATTGCGGCAGGGGTTTATAAAAGGCCCAATTAGGTATTGTTTTCCTGAACTAGTCAGTTACATTTTGATGGTTATTACAATTGATTCATGAAAGGTTTCTTATTAGACTAGTATTGAGATTTGAGGTATGATTATGATTCTTTAACCTTATGGTTATGTTATTATGCCTGAGTATTCCTTGTTTGTAATTATGGATTTAGAACTTAATATTCTTATTCATTTCTTTATGATTGCTTTATTATGGTAATTATTTCATGTTTAGATGTTGGATCAAAGACCCAGATTATATTAGCTCTAGTTCCTACTATGGTTAGGAAACTAGGAGATGCTAGTGTGGTTACTTTGCTTGTACCTTGAGTTAGCCTTGTTATGTATATGTATCTAGCTATAGTATTTATGGTATTATCGTATATCCCTCACTTCTTTCATTCGTTCATATTGTATAACCATTCCTTGTCCTTGTATACTACTATATATATCTTTATTCTGCACTTTATTCGTATATTGTCCAGTGATATACGATATAGTGCTAGGGTCTCGGAATATGGTTGGAATAGGGTAACTTAACATTATTGTTTTGTTAGATTATTATGTTAGTTGCTTGGATATGAATATAATAGTTATCTGTATGGTCTCCTTAGCTTTATTATGTAGCTTGCTGGATATTTAGGTGTACGTTACATTCCTGCTTGCATGTTATTTATATTTGTATTATCTTTGGATCTTAGTTGGCAGTTTCCTACAAAATTGTCATAACCCGAACCAGGGCCTAGCCATGATAGATATCTCAAGTCATACGTGGACCGGATATATCCCCTAGACCTAACCAAGAAAACACACCACACCCCAAGGTTACCTGAATATTGATCATATAACAAAATAGCATATAATAGTCTAAGAAAGCTTAAATGCATGTCCATAACCAACCACCGACGACTGGCTTACTGATCGAATAATACAGACAAATAGCCATAATAGTCCAAATAAAGTCATCTAAATTATGATCCAAGACTAAATATCAATAAATTATCGAAACATGCCCCCAATAGTAGCCAAAACCAAATCCAAAGGAACAGTCAAAATGTAAAGAAAACGTTAATCATGAAATGGGGTCTTCCAAAGTATCAAAGCTCACTACTTAAATCTGACTCGCTAGCTGATCCTAAATCCAAGTTGTTGGGTAGGAGCAGAAGTATAACCATTCCTGCATCGCATTGGGATACAACATCTAAAAATGGTTAGCGGGGTGAACGCTAGTATGAAACTTAGGGATAAAGATAACATAATGATATGATCAATAGCTTAAAATCATTCAAAGCCAGTGCACATAATCAAATGTAGAAACATATATATTTCACATTATGGGGATAGGGAACAAGGCTTAATATGACTACAAAAATTTTAACTTGGATTGTGTAGCTTAATCGTCATATAATAGTACCCACAGGCTATATTGGCCCTAGCTCACACCCCTTGGTCGGGCCCCAGTGCGTGTAGCCGCATGAACCGGAGAATAATCTCATATCTATGTACATGGGGGACTTGAACCCTCCAACATATACCAAGGTCACTTAAGCACCCGATAATATAATGATTTTATGGGGGAATCGAACCTACCTAATCATGAAATAATAATAAGAAGGACTCGAGTCTCCCTGGTTACTTTGAACCCCGCGTTGGCAAATGCAGTTTCCAATATTGGTCACTTGGACCTCCACTTTCATGACTCAGCTACACAAACCCTTATTAAAGCGCAATTTAAATAATTGTCACACATTCCTATTTGATTAACCATAATACATTTTTAGTCATACATTGTTGGTATCATCTTACCAACTACACTTGCAAGGTAACAAATCATGCCAAAACAATTTCCATTAACTTGGGGAGAATAACTTCCTTTGTTCATTAATACATATTAGGAACACCAACTCCCTTTATTCATTAAATCATACCATTGTATTTCAAATACTTCTTTATATCATGCAATAGTTCAAGACTAGTTCAATTTTATAAATTCCCACAGTTCTCATAACTAAAACCAATTTCACATACGAGGTTGGTGTTATAACCACTTCAAAGCACAAGTTTAGGAAAATCACAATTCCGTAGTTCATTCACCATACCCATGAACCTACAAGTTCAAAACCATATTAAAATCATGAAAATTACATAAATAAACCATGAGTAACATTGTTCAATTCATAACATTCAAAACCCCCAACCTTTATTTTCAAAACCACACTATAATCTTATGAACAATACTTTAAATCACATTCCTTTGAAAAATTAACAATGAGGGAAGATAACATGTATAAATCATAAATATTTATGGAGAGAAATCAACCCTTAAGCCCTTAGGTAACCAAATTAGTAAAACCCTAGCTTGACTTGCTTGACAGGATTTAGAGAGAGTATTTAATCCATTAAAGTGTTAAATAAATGCCCCAAAAGTGTTTGATGGATGTGGGGTCTAAAGGGTTTTGTCACTCCCTGAGGCTACCCCTAGTTGCGACAACAGTATTTACAGTCATGAGTGACCACCAGCTAACCCATGGGTTGGTACCTGCTGTGAGCACTAAAAAAAAAGTAATAAAAATAACATGTGCAGAAGATAATTTAAAATTATTCTATAAATATTGACTACTAAAATACGTAATAGTGACATGTCTAAAACAACTGATAAAATTGAAAGTAACTGATCTGACAAAGGTATTGAACTGAATTAAACTCAATTGGACATTATTACATATCTAATAGTGCTCATCATGATTATAAATATCTAAGTGTAATGACAAAATTCATGACTTAACTAACTTAGTACTTCAAATTCTAAAATCATGTAAAACATAAACGTATCGGGGGTTCATAACCCGCCAGCACTGAATGATAAAAAATACGATATCAAAGCTTAAAAACAACTAAAATGTTAAATCACAGTTCGAAGACCCAAAAGTTAAGCATTCACTAAAAAGGTGAAAAGCATGAAATTGAACATGGGAAAGTCTTAAAACACGAAAAACAAAATAATTACATGGCTAGATTCACATTTTGATATGATGACATGAAATTCAATTAGATATGGCATGGGAAATTGAAACTTGAAACCTGAGATAACCTAACTTTTCATGGAATCATACTTGATCATGACTTGAGTTTAAACTACTATGGAAAAACAATGAATTAAACTTGTCTTTATCATATGAAACTTCATAATAAAGGAAGACTCATATTTTTAACCAAAAGGTGAGGGTTTTGGGATAAATGGGTGAAAAGGAACCATTAATTCACACCCACATAAATCAATAGTTGTTTCTTGAAGATTTCATGAGGGTTTCCTTAACTTGGAAACTTGAATTCTTAATTTTTTTAGAAAGGGGCTTGAATTTGTTATTGGTGAATGAAGGAGGGTTTTTGAATCGTGACTTGAATGCTTGGGCTTAAGGAAGTATAATTTACATATTTAAAGACCCTTTATATCGTTTAGGAGTGATTAGGGACGATTTAGGGATGTGAAAAGACTTCAACGCCCTTGATTTAAGTCAAAATGGAGCAACTTTTGGCACTATGGCTTTGTTGTACGGCACATGCCAATCGCACACCTTAGGTTGTGAGATTCAAGAAAATCACACACCTTAAGTTATGCGGCACATGCTAATCGAACACCTAATCCAATGGCCGTTTGCAATTGTCATGCGACGCATGACCTTTGCATGGTCATAACTTTTCGCTCGGGTATCAGATTAAGGCGAAATAAGTATCCTTGGAAAGCTAATTAAATTATATACTTTTTGGTGGGTCTTAAGATGAAAAATTACACATATTTAAGAATTTATAGACGTTCAAAGCTAACCCTTGTGGAATCAAATACCAAAATTTAGCATTAAAGGCTCTTAGCTCACTTTGCTCTAAGTGATTCTTATGAACATTTTTTTCCTGAATCATAAGCTCTCTTCACACTAGGCTAATGATCATGAAACATGAATTCAAATATGAATCATGGGATTAGAGTTTACACACGTAGGAATAACGGTTCGATTTCTAGATTATAAATATGCAGGGTGTTACATTGTCTCCCCCTTGGGAACATTCATCCTCGAATGAGATGGTTAGATTGAGAACACTAAGGAAACTGAGATCATATACTGAACATGCATAAATTGAAACATGATTACATAACTGAGTCTAGAGAATGATACATGAATTGAACTAATTTAGTGAATGCATGCAATGACATGTTAATGGGTACGTAGCTGAAACTGAGAACGAAAAAGAGTAAATCTAAAGAAAACTGTTACCTCAAGTTGAATCTGAGTTTGTAGCGAAAAGATGAGGGTACTTGGTTCACATATCTACTTCTGCTTCACAAGTAGCTCCCTCAACAAACTAATTCTTCCATAGAACTTTAACCAAGGGAACTTCTTTATTCCTTAGCCTATAAATCTGATGATCAAGGATCTCAACCAGAACTTCTTCATAGGAAAGGCTATCTTGAACATCCATACTTTCTAAAGGAACAACAGAAGATGAATTACCAATACACTTCTTTAACAAAGAAACACAAAACACCGGGTGTACTGATGCCAAATCTGCTGCCAACTCAAGCACATAGGCTACCTTCCCAAAATAGCTCAAAATTCTATAGGGGTCAACATAACGGGGACTGATCTTCCCTTTTTTGACAAATCTCTTCACTCCTTTCATAGGAGAAATTTTCAAATAGACTAATTCACCAACATCAAACTTAAGATCTCTTCTTCTCACATCTGCATAAGATTTCTGACAACTTTGGGCTATTCTCAGCCTCTCTTGAATTAACTGAACATTCTCCATAGCCTTAAACAATGAATCTGTCCCTATCAAAGTAGCCTCACCTACTTCAAACCAATCAATAAGAGATTTACATCTCCTCCCATAGAGATCCTCAAATGGAGCCATCTGAATACTAGAGTGATAACTATTGTTATAGTCAAACTCAATCAAAGGTAAGTTATTATCCCAACTACCTTTAAAATCAATAATATAGGCCCTCAACATGTCTTCTAAGGTCTGAATGGTCCTCTCTTCCTGACCATCTATCTGAGGATGAAAAGTTTTACTGATTTAAACTTGGGTACCGAGATCCTTCTAAAAATCCTTCCAAAAGTTAAAGGTAAACTGAGTAGCTCTATCTTCAATGATAGATAATGGAACCTCATCAAATTTCACCAACTCCCCAAGGTAAAGCCTGGCATAATCCTCAACTGAGTACAAAGTATGAACTGGTAAGAAATGGATTGATTTGGTTATTTTATCTACAATAACCTAAAATAAATTATGTTGACGGCGCATATAAGGCAACCCTGTCACAAAATCCATGTTCACCACTTCTTACTTCCAAGTGGGGATGCTAAACTCCTGCAATATACCACTAGGCCTTTGGTGCTTCACCTTTACCTGCTGATAATTCGAACACTTAGCCATAAACTCTGTAATATCTTTCTTTGTACCACTCCACCAATATATTTCCAATTAATAATGATACATCTTAGTGGCTCTGGGGTTAATAGAGTATCGCACACCATGCACTTTTATGAAAATTTATTGTCTCAACCCATCAACACATGAAACACATAACCTGCACTGATAATGAATCACAACATCTCTCCTTTGGAAGAAAACCTCTACTTTTTTATTTCTAACTGCCTCCTTTAACTTAACCAAACTAGGATCCCTATCTTGTTTTTCTTTCACTTCGTCAACCAATAAAGATTCTGAACCATTTTGGACCCATATACTACCTTCAACTGAATCAACCGATCGAACACCTAATCTAGCAAGATAATGAACCTCATGGACTAAATTTTTCTTATCTCCCTACACATGAGAAAAAATAACCATGGACAATCTACTGAGGGCATCTGCAACTACATTGGCTATGCCCAGATGATACAACACACTCATATCATAATCTTTTAACAACTCAAGCCACCTTCTCTAATGAAGATTTTTATATTTTTGTATGAACACGTACTGCAAACTCTTGTGATCCATGAACACTTCACCATGAACCCCATAAAGATAGTGCCTTAAAATTTTCACAGCAAAAACAACAGTTGCTACTCAAGATCATAGGTTGGATAAATATTTTCATAGGGTTTAAGCTATCTAGAGGCATAGTCTATGAACTTACCTCGGTGCATCAGAATACAACCAAGACCAACTATGGAAGCATCACATTAAACTACAAATCTATCTGAACCATCTGGTAAAGTCAAGACTAGAGGGGAAGTGAGTCGAGTTTTCAACTCCTAAAAACTCTTCTCGAAAGAATCTGACCACTAAAATTTAACTTTTATCTGAGTCAACTAAGACTAGGGGAAGCAATAGAAGAAAAACCCTCAACAAATCATTTGTAATAGCCAGCTAAATTCCATAAACTCCTGATATTTAATGGAAAGATGGGTCTATTTTAGTTTCTCACTACTTCAGTCTTTTGAAGGGCAACTCTGATGCCCTTCTCAAAAACTATATGACCAAGGATAGCTATTAATCTTAGCCAAATTCTCACTAACTAAATTTAGTGAATAACTAATTATCTCTAAGGGCCTACAACACAACCCTCAGATAATTTACATAATCATTCTCATTACGGGAATAGACAAGGATGTCATCAATAAAGACTATGACAAACATATCTAAGTATTGCTTTAACACCATGTTAATCAAGTCCATGAAAGATGCAGGGGCATTCATTAGTCCAATAGACATAACTAGGAATTCAAGGTGACCATATCAAATTTTGAAAGTTGTCTTTGGAATGTCACATTCTCTGACTCTAAATTGATGATAGCTGAATTTAAGGTCTATCTTAGAGAAATAACTAGCACCCTGAAGTTGGTCTAACAAGTCATCAATTTTGGGAGTGGATACTTATTCTTGATTATGACTTTATTCAACTGACGGTAGTCGATACACATCCTGAGAGAACCTTCTTTCTTATGTATAAATAGGAATGGAGCACCCTATGGAGAAACACAAAGACTGATTAATCCATTATCTAAAAGATCTTTTAACTGTTCCTTCAATTCCATAAGCTTAGATGAAGCCATTTTATAGGGGGAATAGAGATAGACTGGGTATCTAGAAGGTGATCTATTCTGAATTATATCTCCCTTTTGGAAGGAACTCTGAGAAGAACTTATGGGAAAACATCTGGAAATTCTTTTACTACTGAAGCTAACTCAAGACTTAAAGTTTCAAAATTTGAGTCCTTGACTCGGACAAGATGGTAAATATACCCCTTGGATATCTTCTTTCTTGCAATAAGGTACAAAACAAACTAACATTTAGGTAGTGAAGTACTACCCCTCCATTCAATACTGGTTCATTAGGAAACTGAAATTGCACAATTTTATTTCTGCAATTGCCATGATATCAAAATCATTCATCTCTAACTCCACTATATAAATTAAGGCGACTCTCTGCGATATTGTAATCGAGAAATTTCTATATACCCGCCTGGCTATAATAGATTTACCCACTGAGGTAGACACTGGGAAAGAATCTACTAATATTTTGGGACTGACATCGAAATTGATGGCTATATAAGAAGTCACAAAAGAAAGTGAAGATATGGGGTCTAATAAAACATAAACATGAAAATGAAAGACCTGTAACGTACCTGTAACAACATTAGGAGAACTTTCTTGATCATGCCGAGTCTGGCGTGACCCATTAGTTACACTGGACATAGCACTCTATTGAGTCTGGCGACCTGCTGATGCTACTGAAGAATTGGTCTATCCCTACTGGAGATTACTTATGCCCCTCTAAGCAACCACCGCACACTCTCGGATCTTGTGTCCTGGCTTGCTATATCTAAAACACATATCACTACCAGATCTACACTCACCCTAGTGGTTCCTACTACCTTTCTGCAGAGCGGATTTATATGATCATTGTCCACACTACCCTAAGACTTAGAGTCTGGCGCTCTATCCTGACTATCTTGCCTAAACTTTGGCACTGGTGCACTAGCTGGAGATGGAGATGGGGCTGAAAATTTCTAGAAAAATTGGGAATAGTTACCACCTTCCCACTTTGGCAGAGAAAAGTTGAAACTATGTGTTATGGCCCTCTTATTATCTCTCTCTTTCTCCTTATGCTTCTCTTCCTCAATCTGTTGAGCATAAACTATAAGTCTAGATAGGTCCATATCATTAGTAAAAATAGTGGTCCTACACTCTTTCACCACACTATCATATACACCAGACACAAACTTACATATCTTGGACCTAGAATTATCCACCATAGTTTGAGTATACCTCGCCAACTGAGTAAGCTTAAGAGAGTACTCCTTCAAACACATACTACCCTACTTTAAGTTGATGAACTCTTGAACCTTAGCTTTATTTAACTCTAGGGGGAAGAAACTGTGTAAGAAATTTGTGCAAACTTTTCCCACTCTACAGCCCTTTTGTAAGACCCTATAAAATCCTAAGCTCAACTCAGTCTTTTAAGCTTGCTAAGGGGTCCCAGACTTAGAAAATTCTTGCTAAGTATTCAAAATTAGTATTATTTTTGCCTTCATAAGTTGGCAACTCTATTTCATGACCCTTATGACCTTAAATTATCGATCTTTAGATTGATTCATGATCAGGAATGTCAGTAGGTGTTTTTGGACAAGTTTCAGACAGTACTTAAAGAAGTTCCCACTCAAATTTAGTAATATTCTATCGGTCAGCAGAACTCAGTAAAATCAGTAACAATTCAGTTAAGCCTATTATAAACTAGGAAATCAGTTTAGTGTCTATTCAGTTAGGAGTAGGATTCAGCACTAAGTTAACCCAGAGATGAGGATATTCTTTCTAGCAGAGGGTTTGACCCTTAGTAGTAATCCCTATGTTACATAACTATGAAGCCAGTGTAGGTTGAGATATCTTCCTGCCAAAGTAAGGTTGATATATCTCATACGAGTTTTCCTGCCAATGACGGTTGACGAAAGAGCTTCCTGTCAAAAAGGGTTAACTTACAATTGTATTCACGACATCCTTCCAATTGTGGTTACAAGTTGGACCCCAGCCTATTCAGAAAGGGGCATGTCGGTTAGATGATTACCTCTCACAGTCTCAATTTCAGTTCCAGTCTCAAAATAGAACTCAGTTCAATTTTATAGATTTAGGACTACCAGATACAGTCACTCAGTTTGGTACAGAACTCAGTATAGTTTCACAGGATCAAGACTTTCAGATACAGTCACTAAGTTATCAGATACATAGTATCAGTAAACTCAGATATTAGTAAATCAGTAATTCAGAAATCAGTAGCCAGTGTTATCACGATCTTAGTTATAGTATACGTATTCATGCATGTACTCCCATTTAGTTATATTCATGTCATTCAGTTAGTATTATTCATGCATATAAACCCATGCATTTTACCGTACCCCACTTAGCATACCAATACATTCAAAATACTGATGCATACTTTTCTCTTGTGCTATGTTGTTTTATAGCATAGGTTCAGACGTACGGGCTCCCGAGAACCCTTAGCAGTTTAGATCATCAGCAGTCAGAGTTAGTGGTGAGACTTCATTATTCGAGGACATGATTATTTTCTTCAGTATTTTGGTTATCAGTATAGTTTTTGGTAGTTGGAGTTAGTTGAGGGCTTGTCCCATCAACTCCATGATTCAGATAGTAGAGGATTTTCATACTAGAGTATTTTTAGATAGATGTTTCAGTTTTGGTATTGATATACCGTATTCATTTTTATTTCAATATTGAACCTTATGGAAAGTTTTCTTCTAATTTCTACATATTTGTAGTATTACTATTTAGTTATTGTAGTAGGTACCAAACATGGGTTAGCTGTGGTCCTTCGGGATTATATGCACCATGTAGCATCCGGGGTACAGACTTGGGGTGTTACAAACTTGGTATCAGAGTCTAAGGTTCAACAGAGTCCTAGGATGTCTGAAAGCCACATCTACTAGAGTCTTGTGCATGGGTGAATAGCACACCACACTTATGGAAAGGAGGCTACGAGATGTTTTAGGAAAAGTTTCCCTTTTTTCAGTACTTATATCATGCGAGTTGGCATGAGCTCCAGTTAAACTCTCTGTCTAATCCAAGTTTCTCTTCTATTAACAGAATATTCCTCCAAAGAGGACTAAGGTAAGAGGAACGGGAGACCATCCAGAACCCTAGCCTATTCAGCCAGATCCTCTGGACGAACATGTCTCCCACGCCAAGTTTAGAGTCGCTTTCACCACCCTAGCTTATTCTGCTGCAGCCCAGAATGAACATCCAACTGTTATTCCAGCCAATCCAGTGGTCAATACTGCTGCTGCCAAGATTTGAGATTTTACCAAAATGAATCCTCGAGTTTTTACTAGGTCTAAATCAGATGAGGACCCTCAGGAATTTCTTGATCAGGTGCATAAAGTTATAGACATTATGGGAGTAACTATTGCTGAGTGCGCTGATTTGGCCACATATCAATTATAGGATGTGTCAAACTCATGTTTTAAATAGTGAAAAGCAGAAAGGGCCGAAGATAAAGGGCCCATAGAATGGGAGGAGTTTGTTGCTGCTTTTTTTGGATAGGTTCTTCCTGCTAGAGTTGAGGAAAGCAAAGGTTTTGGAGTTTATAAATCTGAAGTAGGGCAATATGATGGTACAAGAGTATTCTCTTAAGTTTACTTAATTATCTTGATACACTCCTCATATGGTAGAAGATAGAAGATTTAAGATAAGTAAGTTTATGTCTGGCATGTCTAATAGTGTGGTCAAAAAGTGTAGGACCACAATGTTGATTAAGGAGATGGAAATATCCAGTCTCATAGTCCATGCTCAACTGATAGAGGAGGCTAAGAATAAAGAAAAAGAGAGGGAGAACAAGAGAGCGATAACATGTAGTTTTAAATTTACTCAGCCTAACTCAAAGGGTAGGAATCATTCTCAGTTTTGCTCGAAGTCCTCAGTTCCATATCTGTCCTCAGCCAGTGCTCCTGTGCCAAAATTCAGAGATAGCAAAAGAGATAGGGTGTCAGGCCCTAAACCCCAGAGTAGTGTTAGCAGTGCCCGAACCAATCCCATTTGTCAGAAGTATGGCAGAAACCACCAGGATATCTATAAAGCTGGCAGCGATGTGTGTTTTGGATGTGGCAAGCTAGGCCACAGGGTCAGACAGTGTTCTCAGGTGGGTTCTTAGAGTCAGTATAACCGTCCTCCAGCTCAGTCCAGTCGCCCGAATCAACAGGGTGCAGTATCCAGTGTCACAAGTGGGCAGCGCCCAACCAGACTTTATGCACTTTAATCCCGACAGGATCTAGAGAGTTCTCTTGATGTGGTCACTAGTACATTACAAATTTATCATTTACATGTTTATGCTTTACTAGACCTAGGAGCTTTTTTGTCCTTTGTTACTTCTTAAATAGCTGTTGGCTTTGGAGTCAGACCTGAAATCCTAGAAGAGCCTTTCTCAATCTCTACCCCAGTAGGTAAATCTATTATATCCCGGTGGGTATACAGGAACTGTCTGGTTATGGTATCTCAGAAAGTCACTTTAGCAGACTTAGTAGAATTAGAGATGATAGATTCAGATTTCATTCTCGACATGGATTGGCTTCATTCCTGCTATGCCTTAGTCGACTGTAGAAATAAAATTGTCTAGTTTTAGTTTCCAAATGAACCCATCCTTGAGTGGAGGGGTAGTACTTTAGCACTTAGGGGTCAGCTTATTTCTTACCTAAGGAAAAGAAAAATTATATCTAAGGGATATGTATACCATCTCATTCGAGTCTAGGACTCTAGTTCAGAACCTCCTAATCTTGAATCAGTGTCAGTAGCATGTGAATTCCCATATATATTTCTCGAAGATTTTCCTGGAGTTTCTCCCTAAAGGGAAATCGACTTTGGAATAGACCTTCTTCTAGGTACTTGATCTTAGGTGTATTTATACGCCTAATCACCATAACTTATCCATATTTTAACTAAGTTTAGAGAACAAAGTGCCTAGTTTCTTATATTTTTACTATACTTCTATGTAATTGAGCTAACCTATGTGATTAGCATGATTTTAGGTATTAATGAGGTAGATGAAGACATAATGGGACTATGGAATGTGGATGGCATATGACACAAGAGAAAGTAGAAGTCTGGACCAAATGTGGCACCTAGAAACTATGTCCAAGACTAATTTGTCATTTATAATTAGTTCAGGGACTTAGAAGGCAATTATAAGAGAAAAGATTATTAAAAGGCTTAATGCTGAATTTTTATTCATTATTGAATTATTCTGTATTATTTTGAGAGAGGAGAGAGGCGGCTTACACCAAGGGATAAACGCTATTCATCTTCTCCACCAAGATCATCTTCTAGTTTTTGGTATGATGAATATTTCTATTGTGATTTCTGTTCTACCCATGAGCGGCTAAGTTTATTAGTTAGGGTTATGGAAGCCTTTTATCATACAATATATCACTTTGGGTTTTGAATTTATTAAGCATAGATTTGTTTACATCATACTCTCTTCGCTTGTCTTGAATTCTCGTGGTTGCAAACATAGAGGATATGCCTTAAAATGCAACTTGTTTGAAAGAAAGATTGATGTTCGAAAAAGAGAGTAGTGACAAGAAAATAGGATTCCCAACCCATATTTTATATGTTAATTCCTTAGCAGGATTAACTACTTGGAGATTTTGTATTATTTTTGGGTAAACGCTTTTGATTCAAGAGAACTAAAGTGAATTAGTCCTTGATGGTTGAGAAACACTAAGATTATGTTACAAAATAAAATACATTTCTCTGTAAGCAAGATGCATGTATGAATTTGTAAAGCCCATAGTTAGAAAGTATTGAAAACTACAAGGTGGACATAACCCTAGCTTGCTATTTCTCTGAATTTGAATACTACTACACGTATTTCATCTTGTTAAACTTAAACCATTAATTTGTGAACTGAATCAAATCCCTCATATTTATTTTATGGAAATGAATGATTAAAAGTCAACTAATCTGCATACAACTTAATTAGCACCATATTCCCTGTGGGATTTGACCCTAACCTAGTTGGGTTATATATTTAACAAAGACTGCGTACTCTCTCGTAAGAGAGGTGTAATTTGGGCATATCAATACTCAGCCCATATTTATCCCACCATATAGAATGGCACCTATAGAACTCAGAGAATTAAAGGAACAATTAAAGGATCTCCTAGATAAGGGATTCATCAGATCCAATATGTCATTGTGGGGTGCCCCAGTTTTATTCGTACATAAGAAAGACAATTCTCTCAGAATGTGTATTGATTACCGTCAGCTAAATAAAGTCACGGTGAAGAACAAGTATCCACTTCCCAGAATTGATGACTTTTTTTACCAACTTCAGGGTGCTAGTTACTTCTCCAAGATAGACCTCAGATCGAGCTATCATCAGCTCAGAGTCAGAGAATGTGACATCCTAAAAATAGCCTTTAAAACTTGGTATGGTCACTTCAAATTCTTAGTCATGTCCTTTGGTCTTACCAATGTCCCTGCCGCCTTCATGGACTTGATGAACCGTGTGTTCAAGCAATACTTGGACATGTTCATCATAGTCTTCATAGATGACATTCTTGTCTACTCCCACAGTGAGCATGATCACGCAGACCATCTCAGAATAGTATTGCAGACACTCAAAAACCATCAACTATTCTCCAAATTTAGTAAGTGCAAATTTTGGCTAAGGTCAGTAGCTTTCCTTGGCCATATCATTTCCGGTAATGCCATTAAAGTTGATCCCCAAAAGACCGAAGTAGTGAGAAACTAGCCTAGACCCATTTCTCCATCAGATATTAGGATTTTCTTAGGCTTGGCTGGCTATTACCGATGGTTTGTTGAGGTATTTTCATCTATTGCATCCCCTATGTCCAAATTGACTCAGATAAAAGTCAAATTCCAGTGGTCAGATTCTTGTAAAAAGAGTTTTCAGGAGATGAATACTCGACTCACTACAGCTCCAGTTTTGACCCTACCAGATGGTTCAGATGGGTTTGGGGTATATTGTGATGCCTCCAAAGTCATTTTAGGGTGTGTTTTGATGCAGAGAGGTAAGGTCATTGCCTACGCCTCTAGACATCTTAAGCCCCATGAAAAGAACTATCATACTCGTGATCTTGAGTTAGAAATAGTTGTATTTTCCTTAAAGATTTGGAGGCACTATTCGTATGGGGTGCACGTTGATGTGTTCACTGGACATAAAAGCCTACAGTATGTGTTCTCTCAGAAAAATTTAAACTTTTGTCAGAGAAGATGATTAGAGTTGTTGAAAGACTATGATATGAGCATCCTGTATCATCTAGGTAAATCCAATGTAGTTGTTGATGCTCTCAGTAGGATGTCTATGAGTAGTATTTATCATATGGAGGATGGTAAAAATAAGTTAGTTCAGGAAGTTCATCAGCTTGCCCGACTAGTTGTTTGCTTAGTCGATTCAGCAGAAGGTAGTGTATGGGTGCAGAGTAGTTCAGAATTATCCCTAGTTTCCGAGGTAAAGGAAAAGAAGGATAGGAATCCCAGTCTAGTCAAGTTGAAGGAATTAGTCATAGATCATAAAGTAGAGGTCTTCTCCCAAGGGGGAGATGGTGTTTTGCGTTGTCAGGGTCGGCTATGTGTGCCAGGTGTAGACGACTTGAGATAGTGAGTTCTTGTAGAAATGCATGGTGCGTGCTACTATATTCATCTAGGTTCTACTAAGATATATCGTGATTTGTGGGAGATCTATTGGTGGAGTGGGATAAAGAGAGACATTGTAGTATTTGTGGCTAAGTGCTCAACATGTCAGGAGGTTAAGATCTAGCATCAAAAGCCAAGTGGTTCCATGCAGGAGTTCAGTATTCCTACCTGGAAATGGGTAGAAGTGAACATGGACTTTGTGACAGGTTTGCATCATACTCGTCGCTAGCATGATTCAGTTTGGGTCATTATAGACAGGATGACCAAATAAGATCATTTCCTACCGGTCCATACCTCTTATTCATCCAAGGATTATGCCAAACTCTATATCAGGGAGTTAGTTAAATTGCACGGTGTTCCGTTGTCCAGTATGTCAGATAGAGGTACCCAATTCACCTCTTATTTTGGAAAGGTATTTCAAAAGGGTCTTGGTACCCGAGTTCACCTTAGTACAGCCTTTCCTCCTCAGACAGATGGTCAAGAACAAAGGACCATTCAGACTTTAGAAGATATGTTATGAGTGTGTGCGATAGACTTTAAAGGTTTTTGGGATGACCACTTGCCTTTGATTGAATTTGCATATTACAACAACTATCATTCCAGCATTCAGATGGCTCCGTTTGAGGTTCTTTATAGGAGAAGGTGTAGATCTCCTATTATTCTATTTGAAGTGGGTGAGGCCATTATAGTAAGGCCTAACTTGGTATTTTATACCTTAGAGAAAGTTTAGTTGATCAGGGAAAGGCTTAAGACAGCTTAGAGCCAATAGAAATCGTATGCAGATGTACGCAGAAAGGATATCGAGTTCGAGATTGGTGATTTTATGTATTTGAAAATATCTCCTATGAAAAGAGTGAAAAGTTTTGGAAAGATGGGGAAACTCAGTCCTCAATATATCGGTCCTTACCGAATTCTCAGCCATTTCGAAAAGGTAGCTTACGAGCTTGAGTTGCATTCAGACTTAGCTTCAGTACATCCAGTGTTCCATGTCTCCTTGATTAAGAAATGCATAGGTGACCTAGCAGTTGTAGTACCTATAGAGGGCATAGATATTCATAATAGACTCTCTTATGAAGACACTCCAGTCAAAATCCTTGATTATCAGATTTGCATACTGAGGAATAAAGAAGTCCCTCTAGTCAAAGTACTTTGGTTGAATCAACACGTAGAGGGAGCTACTTGGGAAGCAAAAGTATACATGTGGACCAAGTATCCTTATCTCTTCTCCATAAGCTCAGACTCAACCCAAGGTAACAGTTTTTCTTTGAATTTACTCAGCCTCATATTCGGATATAGCTACCAACTTGGTATCGATTAACGTTACATACTCAGTCATGCATTCATGAATCAGTTCAATCATGTACTCATGCATCAGATATGCATGTCCAGTATATAAGCCCAACTTATCAGTAATCCTATTCATGCATTAATGAATCATGTTCAGCTATGTACTCATGCATCAGATATGCATGTTCAGTATGATAATTCTATATATCAATAATTTCAGTCATGAAATCATGCTTCGACTGTGCATGTTCAGTGTCCAAGTCCAGTCTATCAATATTCTCAGTTTAATTAGTCTCATTCAAGGATGAATGTTCCCAAGGGGGAGATATTTTAAGAACGCGCAAAATCCTAAGCTCAACTCAGTATTTTAAGTTTACTAAGGGGTGCCAGACTTAGAAAATTCTAGCTAAGTATTCAAACTTAATATTATCTTAGCCTTCATAATTTGGCAACCCTATTTCACAACTCTTATGACCTTAAATTATTGATTTTTAGATTGATTCATGATCAGGAGTGTTAGTAGGTGTTTCCGGACAAGTTTTAGATTTTTTGGACCTCGTTTAGACCATGTTTGAGTGACCAAAATAGTGATTCAATGAGATCTCGATGTGTCGCTTCATCCCTCGCATTGACAGATATTTTTCCCTCAGCTTAGTGCAAATTCTAGTGAATCAACACAGACTCGAAGCGTTGCGTTGGACATCGCATTGATGCCAACGATGCGATGCGTTGGACTGCGCATCAATAGTTTGGTTTTCAGTCATTAAAAAGCCACATCCATAAGGGTATTTGGGTATTTTCCCCCACCACTATTTAGCCCTAATACACGAGATTCAGCCATCATTAAGCAACATACATTCACATTTTCTCAAATTTCTCAAGAATAAGAACCCTAGGTGATTTAATTTCAAAGTCAAGGCTCAAGATTTCTCCATTGTTCTTCAAGAATTAAACATCCAAGGTATGTGAAGTGTTCATCCAAGGGTTCCTTCCGCCCTTGGAGTCTAAGAAATTCTTTTAAACTTCAAATAGCTTGATTTCATGCTTTCCATGATTTGAAATCAAAGTGTATTCATGATTATTTCTATAATTGGTTTTCTATTTCATGATTTATTACAAGATTGATGTAGAATTAATTGACTTGTATCATTTATCATGTGAATTTATGTTGAAACCCATGGAATTGTGAATTTGGAATTGAATCATGATGCTCACATGTTGTTTTAGTGACATGTGCATAGATTATGCTATCCAAGTGTTTGATGAATTGCTCATGTGAATGTAATGATAAGATTATATCATGCTAGTATGTATACTATTTCATTCTATGCAAGTGTTTGATAAAATGCCTCTATAGATGCATTATGAACAAGTGTGCATTTTTATGCTATGCTATGCAAGATTATGTGAAAGTTTACTTTTTATGCTATCGAGTCTTGGGGGTATTTATACCTGATAATTTAGTTGTTTATCTAGAGCCAGTGTTAGTTACAGAATAATCTCAGTCGCATCATAATCAGTAGTACTCTCAGCTAGTTACAGGACTCAGGAGAACTCAGTAGATTCAGTATTAGTTCCGTCTAGTTCAGTATTCAGTTCAGACCTCAGTAAACTCAGTCAGCTAACAGAATTCAGTAGTATTCTGTCAGTTAGCGGAACTCAGTAAAATCAATAACAGTTCAGTCAAGACTAGTATGAACTAGGAAATCAGTTTAGTGTCTATTTAGTTGGGAGTAGGATTCAGCACCGAGTTAACCCAGGGATAGGGGCATTCCTGCCAGCAGAGAGTTTGACCTTAGTAGAAATCCCTGTGTTACAAAACTATGTAGCCAGCGTAGGTTGAGATATCCTCCTACCAGACTAGGGTTGTTACATCTCATACGAGTTTTCCTGCCAGCGAGGGTTGACGAAAGAGCTTCCTGTCAGAGAGGGTTAACTCACAGTTGTGTTTACCTGTGGAACGATACTGACACCCTTCCAACTGGGGTTAAAGGTTGGACCCCAATCTATTCAAAAAGGGGCATGTCGGTTAGATGATTACCTTCTACTGTCTCAGTTTCAGTTCTAGTCTCATAATAGAACTCAGTTCAGTTTTACAGATTTAGGACTGTCAGATACAGTCACTCAGTTCAGTATGGAACTCAGTGTAGTTCCACAAGATTAAGACTATCAGATATAGTCACTTAGTTATCAGTTACACAGTATCATTATACTCAGATATCAGTAAATTAGTAATTCAGAACTCAGTATCCAGTGTTATCATGATCTCAGTTACAGTAAACGTATTCATGCATGTACTCCGATTCAGTTATATTCAAGTCATTCAGTCAGTATTGTTCATGCATATGAACCTACGCATTTCAGCAGCGCATACTTTTCTCTTATGATATGATGTTTTATAGCATAGGTTCAGATGTTTGGGCTCCCGAGCACCCTTAGCAGTTCAGATCTTCAGCAATTAGAGTTTGTGGTGAGTCCTCATAGTTCAAGGACATGATTACTTTCTTCATTATTTCGGTTTATCAGTATAGTTTTCAGTAGTTAGAGTTAGTTGGGGGTTTGTCCCATCAACTGCATGATTCAGATAGTAGAGGCTTTTCAGACTAGAGTATTTTTTCAGACAAATGTTTCAGTTTTGATATTGTTATATTGTATTCAGTTTTATTTCAGTATTGAACCTTATGGCAAGTTTTCACCTAATTTTTGCATGTTTATAGTATTACTATTCAGTTATTGCAGTAGGTATTACTAGCGTCCGGGGTACAAACTCGGGGCATTACACTTTGTATCAACACCTCAATACTCGTTCCACTTCACAACCCATGTATGACCTATACCCTGAAACTGATATGCATCCAAGTCTGCACTCTCACTCAAAGTAACTCCCATGATATCTCTCAATTTTTGCACCATATCTAGAAACTCCTGCAGATCCTCCTCAAACTTGGATCTAGAAATAGAGGGGAATTCATCCGAGTGAAGTCTCGAATCCTAACTAAAGTTGTATCTTCCACTAGATTGGTTGGGGCATCATCCTGCAGGTTTTTCTGAGCAACTACAAAATAATCTAGGGCCGTGAAAGTAGCCCTGAACTCGACGTGAGTACATGGTTGTTAAGGGGATCTTCCTTAATAGGTAGTGCGGGTTGATCCCTGTTTCCTCTTTCGTTGTTTTTTTTGGGAGACATAGTCTGTAAACGGAAGGAGGCATGAGTTATAAAGAGGAATTAAATAGAGCTCATTCTCTTTTGTATTCCATAAACACTGAAAGAAGGGAAACTTTACTAAAACATCTCATAGCCTCTTTTCCATAAGTGTGGCGCGCTTCACACCTATGCACCAGACTATTCTTAATGTGGTTTCATACTCCCTAGGAAACTTTTAAACCTTAGGATATGATACCACATTTTGTCATGACCCGAGGCTACCCATTAGTCGCGACAACAGTGATTACGGTCACGAGTGACCACCAGCTAATCCATAGGCTGTCATCTACTATGAGCACTGAACAAAAGAGAAATAAAAATAACAGATGCAGAAGATAATATGATAAGATACTGTAAATCTAGATTTCAAAAATACATAATACTGACATGTCTTAAAAAACTTACAAAACTGAAAGTAATTGACTGACTATCTAAATGTTTGTTTGAAAGCCTCTAAACATCATGAGGAGTTGATGGGACAAACCCCCAACTAACTCCAACTGACTGAACATAAGGGAATACTAAAATAACTATAAATGCATATCATTTCCACGATGGATGAGGACTCACCACTACTGTAGCTACGTAACGCTGAGTTGTCTAAGAACAGTCGAGAAACTGAGCATTCGAACCTATGTTATAAGACAACATAGCGCAATGAAAAGTATATGATTAGTTCTTTGAATATACTGGTATGTGAGATAAGGATTAATTAAGATGCATAAGATAACTGAACCTTAATGCATGCACATGAATATTTTGAGAATGCAAGACCAAACATAAAATATATTTCTGAGATGATATGTAATCTAAAAAACTAAAATCTTTATAACTGAACAACTGAAAATCTTTTCACTTGGTCAAGCAAACCTGATATAAGATACACCGAATACTGACTGAGACTGTGGGACTTGTCACATAATCGACATCCCCAATCTGAGCTAATCGGGGTCCAACTTGTAACCCCAGTTGGAAGGCTGTCATTTCCATGCCACGGGTACTAACACTAGCTGTGTGGATCCACTAAACTGGTGTCCCGAAGGACCAGGGTGTCAAGCCTAAACTGATGGGTGACCCCTACGAGGAAGTCAAGACTAAACTGACTGTGAGCCCTCATAACCTACGCTGGCAACATAGTTCTAGAATGTAGGGAAATCTACTAATGCCTCTTCCTAAATTAACAGGGGAGCCGTCATCCCTGCATTCACTCAGAGCTAAATCCTACTCCCAACTGAACTGACACTAGTATTGAACTGAACTAAACTCAACTGGACATTATTACATAACTAATAGTGCTCATCATGATTATAAATATCTGAGTATACTGATAAGATTCAGGACTTAACTGACTTAGTACTTGAAATTTTAAAATCATGTTAAACATATAGGTGTCGGGTGTTCATAAACCGCCAGTGTTGAATGATCAAAAATACGATACCAAAGCTTAAAAAAACTGAAATGTGAAATCATGGTTCGAAGATCCAAAACTCAAGCATTCACTAAATAAGTGAAACGCATGAACCTGAACATAGGAATGTCTTAAAACATGAGAAACAACATAATTACATGGCTAGATTCACAACTCGATATGATAACATGAAATTCAATTAGATATGGCATGGGAAATTGAAACTTGAAACATAAGATAACCTAACTTTTCATGAAATCATACGTGGTCATGAATTGAGTGTAAACTACTAAGGAAAAATAATGAATTAAACTTGTCTTGAACATATGAAACTTCATAATAAAGGAAAACTTATATTTTTAACCAAAGGTGAGGTTTTTGGTCTCAATGGGTGAAAGAGACCCATTGATGAACACTCACATACCTCAATAGATGGTTTCTTGAAAATTTCTTGAGGGTTTCTTGAACTTGGAAGCATGAATTCTTGATTACTTGAGAATGGGGCTTGGATTTACTCTTGGGGAAAGGAGGAGGGTTTTTAGATCGTGACTCAAATTCTTGGGGTTAAGGGAGTGGAATTTACATGTTTAAAGACCCCTTATATTTAGGAGTGATTAGGACGGTTTAGGGATGTGAAAAGACTTCAACGCCCTTGATTTAAATCAAAACAGAGCAAATTTTGGCATTATGGCTTTGTTGTGCGGCACATGCTAATCGTACACCTTAGGTTGTGAGACGCATGCCAATCGGACACCTTAGGTTGTGTGGCGCATGCCTATCGCATACCTAATCAAGTGGCCATTTGTGATTATCATGCAATGCACCACCTTTGCATGATCATAACTTTTTGCTCGGGTATCGAATTAAGGCAAAATTAGTATCATTGGAAAACTAATTCAATTATCTACAATTTGGTGGGTCTTTAGCTGCAAAATTCTACATATATAAGAAGTTATAAATGTTTAAATCTGACTCTTGTGGAATCGAATACCAAAATTTGGCCAAATCAAAGGCTCTTAGCTCACTTTGCTCTAAATGATTCTTATGAACATTTTTTCCACCTCATAAACTCTCTTTACACTAGGCTAATAATCATGAAACATGCATTCAAATATGAATCATGGGATTGGAGTTTACACACGTAAGAACGACGGTTCAATTTTTAGCTTAGAAACATGTGTGGTGTTACTGGTTTTAAGTGGGAAATATCTAAAGTGCCCCCAACTTAAAAACTAAAAAAGTGTTGCCTTTACTTATAAGTCGACTCCTTGACTCATAACCACATCATAAAACTCGTCACTACTAGTCGTAACCAAGGTAGTGCCACCAAGACACCCTACACTACTATCCTTACAACTAAATGGCACCAATCGTAATGGAACCTTAATAGTTGTAGGGTCTTACTCGTTACCAGAGCAGAACCAATTAGGGTGAACACTGGACATCCTATGATTTTGATTGTTACAACTCGTAATGAGTCTTTACAGATCTTAGTGAGCCACTCGTACTCAGATAAGAATCAAGCCTCAAACTTCCTGACTAGGGTACAACTCATCCCAATGATTCGTCTAGACAACCTATATCTCTGGGGTCCATTCGTAACCAATGCAGTGAGACCAAAGCTCAAGAAATTTGCAAGGACAAAATTTGGGGTATTTCAATTCTCCCCCACTTTGATCATTCATCCTCTAATGATGGGACAAGGGAATTTCAAGCACGATTTGACTCTATATTCCCCTACTCTTACCTTTAAAAAACTTAAAAATTAAAGATACTAAGGAAAGCAATCTTTCCTTTAACAAAGTTAGAAAACAAAGATATTATAAAAAGCACATACCTAACGCACGATTATCCGGAGCGGAAAACAAAAATGGATACTTGGACTTCATGTCCTCTTAGGCTTCCCAAGTATCCTCTTCAACCTTATGGTTCCTCCATAGAACCTTTACCGAAGCTATTTCCTCCGTCCGTAACCAATGAACTTGAAGATCCAAAATCTCAATTGGGACTTTCTTATGCGATAAGGAATCCAAAATACCAATATCCTTGATAGTCATAATTAGCAATGGATCAACCACACACTTCCTCAAAATCGAAACATGAAACACCGAATGAATGGAGCTTAAACTAGGTGGCAACTCAAACTCATATAACCTTACCAGCCCTCTTCAAAACTAAGTATGGGCCAATATACCGGGGACTGAGCTTCCCCCTCTTCCCAAACTGCATTACTCCTTTCATGGGAGATACCTTCAATAACACCCAATCTTTAATCTCAAACTCTAACTCCCTATCCCTCACATCTGCATAGGAATTTTGGTGACATTGGGCTGCTTTAAATCTATCCCGAATAACCTTCATATTCTCCATCGCTTAGTGAACCAAGTCTGTACCAAACATCTCTACCTCACCAACCTCAAACCACCCAATAGGAGACCTATACCTCCTACTATGCAATGCCTCAAAAGGAGCAATCCTAATACTACAGTGGTAGATTTTATATTATGAAAACTGTATAAGAGGTAAAATGATCAACCCAACTACCACCATAGTAAAACAGACAAACCCGAAACATATCTTCTAATGTCTAAATAGTCCTTTCTATTTGCCCATCCGACTGCGGATGGAAAGTAGTACTGAGGCTCACCTTAGTTCCCAAACCTCTCTGAAACATATGCCAAAAATCCAATAAGAACTGAGTACCGAGATATGACATGATAGAAACAGGTTCCCATGCAACTTCACAATTTGTTGAAGGATCAACTTTGCATAATCCTCTGCCAAATAATTAGTCCTCACTGGTAAGCAGTGAGCAGACTCAGTCATCCTATCCATGATGACCCCAATTAAATCAAACTAATTCCGAGACCAAAGTAATGAAATTCATATTAATCACTTCCTACTTCCACACAGGTAACTCAATCTATTGAGTTAACCCACTGGGTCTTAAGTGCTCAACCTTCAATTGTTGACACAGCATGTATTTATCCACAAAACTGGCCACATCTCACTTCATATTATTCCACTAATAGATCTTCTTAAGATCATGATACACCTTAATTGAATCGGGATGAATAACGTAATGCGATTTATGAGCCTCGGCCAAGATTCTCTCTCTCAGCCTATCTATATTAGGAACACATAATCTGCCTTAGTACCTCAAGATACTATTGCCACCAATATCAAGAGTTATAACCTTTAGCTGTCTCACATCCTTCTTAATCTTCATTAAGACAAAATCTAGTACCTGTTTCTCCTTTATCTCCGCAACAAGGCATGACTTTGCCACCTCTTACACAAATACACTACCATCCTTAGAGTCCAAGAGAAAAACTCCAAGGTTAGCCAAGCGGTGAATATCTTTCACTAAATCTCACTTTTCCTCATCCACATGAGCTAGACTCCCCATGGATAACCTCTTAAAAGCATCAGCAACTATATTAGCTTTACCTAGGTCATAGTGGAAACTTATGTCGTCGTCTTTTAGCAACTCAAGTCACCTATTCTGCCTAAGATTCAACTCCTTCTGACTAAACACAGACTGTAGACTCTTATGATCAAAAAAGATATCTTCATGGAATCCATACAAATAGTGACACCAAATCTTCAATGCGAACACCACAACCAAAAACTCCAAGTCATGAGTCAGGTAATTCTTCTCATGAATTTTCAACTGCCTAGAAGCATAAGCCACAACCCTACCATGTTGTGTCAACACATAACTAAGTCCTACATGGTACCATCACGATAAAAAATAAATCCATTATTGTCTTTAGGCTGAGCCAAAATCGAAGCTGAAGTCAACTTATCATTCATCTTTTCAAAACTACCATCACAAGCATCAGACCACAAAAGTTTTACCTTTTTCAGAATCAACTTAGTTAATAAGGCATTTATAGATAAGAAACTCTCTACAAATCTCCTATAGTAACTGGATAAATCTAAGAATCTTTGAATATCAATTGGAGTTGTGGTCCTAGGCCACTTCTTAACCACTTTAACTTTCTGCGGATCCACCATGATACCTTCACTAGAAATGACATAACCCAGAAAAGTAACAGCTTTTAACTAGAAATCACACTTCAAAAACTTAGCATACAAATGCTGGTCTTTTAAGGTTTGAAACACGATATGGAGGTGATCGGTATGATATGTCTCTCACTTAGAATATACCAAAATATCATCTATAAACACAATGACGAACAAATCTAGAAATTAATGAAATACCCTATTTATCAACTCCATGAATCCTACTGGGGCATTAGTCAAACCAAAAGACATGACTAAGAACTCATAACGATCATACCGTGTTCGGAAGGTAGTCTTAGGGATATCCACTTTCTTAATCTTTAGCTGATGATAATCGAACTGAAGATCAATCTTAGATAAATACCTAGCACCCTAAAGTTGGTTAAATAAATCATCAATCCAGGGAAGAGGATACTTATTATTCACCCTAACCTTATTCAAATGACGATAATCAATGTATATTCGAAGGGAACCATCCTTCTTACACATGAACAAAAGAGGATCACCCCACGGAGACACACTAGGATCGATAAAACCTTTATCAAGGAGGTCTTTCAACTTCTCATTAAGATCCTTCAACTTAATTGGAGCCATTTTATAGGGAGGGATCGAGATAGTATGAGTGTTCAGAACAAGGTCAATCCCAAAATCAACCTCTCTATCTAGAGGGACACTCAAAAGATCATCAGGAAAAACCACAGGAAATTGACTAACCATTCGAATGGATTGCAATGAAAGACCCTCTAAGTTGGAATCCTTAACCCGGACCAAATGATAAAGACATCTCATAGAAATTTACTTTTGGGGATATGATATGAAGATTTCCTTAGGAACTAGAGAACCCCCTTCCCAAATGACTAGCTCATTAGGGAATTTAAATATAGCCTTACGGGTCTGAAAATCTAAGATGGCATAGCATGAATGCAACCAATCCATCCATAATATGACATCAAAATCAACCATGTCTAACTCTATCAGATCTACCAAAGTTTCTTTACCAACAACAGATACTAGACAACCCTTATAGACTCTTCTATCAATCATAGAGTTATCCAATATTGAAACATAAAAGGGATTGGGGATACACTCGAGACCAAAATCAAATGCATAGCCACAAATGAGGTAACATAAGAAAGAGTAGACCTCGAATCAAGAAAGAAATACACATCATAAGAAAAGAGTTGTAACATACCAATTATGAATCGGGAGATGTCTCCAAGTCCTAGTGGGTAATAAGGGCATACAAGCAATTTTGGCCAGTGCCGATACTAGAATAAAACACAGTACACATTAGTGTAGAAGCTGATAAAGTAGCAACAGGAATCTTATTTTCCCCCAAAGCAAACTTATAAGGACAATTCTGCAGAATCTACAAGGAGGATATGATAGAGCGGACTGATCCCCACTAGCCTGAGATTAGGTACCCTATTCCTTAAACCCATTATCATGCTGAGAACGACGATCACCCGATGACTTTGAATAAAGAGCACTAGGCATATAGTAGGAACCAAAACTCTCACACTTCTTCGTATACCACTTCCACTATCTCTGCCACCCTACTGCTGAGCCCTACCCTGATCAAAAAATCTAAACTTCTTATACTATCTTTCCCCTATTTTTACCTGCATCTTCTTCTCTTCCTCAACCTACTTCATATAGACAACCAATCTGGAGATATCCATATCCTTGTTTAACAAAGCATCCTTACTTTCTAGAATCAAATCACGGTACAATCCAGTGGTAAACTTCCTCATTCTAGACGTCATGCTAGACACTAACTTAGGAGCATATCGATACAATTAATGGAATTTCAAGGCATACTCATTAATCCTCATCCTGCCTTACCTTAGATTAATAAACTCTTTTGCTTTTGTCAATTCCTGAGGAAAGAAGAGGTTTAGAAAAAAACTAGAGAAATTATCCCATACTTCAAATTCAACATCATCTCCCCTAAACTACTTTTATTATTTATACCATTGGAATGTTATATCCTTCAGCTAATAGGAAAAAAAAATTTCACCCTCCACATTAGTAACATGCTTAATGAAGAAGATATTCTCCATCTCATCAATGAAACCTTGAGGATCCTCCTCAACCTTAACACTAGTGAACAAAAGAAGGCTCAACCTCTAAATCTAGTCAACCCTTGTGGCCTCAGAAAATGGAGAAATTGAAGCTACATGCTCAGAATGGAAAGCTACCAACTGAGCCAACATATAAATGGACTGACAAAAATTTGCATTTGCTACATTATCTTGAGGAGATCGAGGAGAACAAGAGAGGACCAGTGGAACTTCAGGAGGGAAAGCAGGAACTGGACCCCTAGACTAGGTTTGTACCCCATAAGCAAGGTGTGTCCCATCATCATTATCCTCAAGTAGGGTATAGGAGTTTCTATGAGCTTTAGATTATTTGGGAGGCATGATATAAAAAGTGAACAAACAGGAATTAGACAGACTCAAGACCTTAGACTCTATTACTTAAAAAAGAACAACAAGAAAGGAAAACTCTCTTAAATATTACATAATCTCTTCCTCATAAGTGTGGCATGCTACAAACTCATAAAAGAGACTCAACTTAACACGTCTTTATCGGACACCCAATGACACCAAACCTAGGCTCAAATACCACATTTGTCATAACCTGAACCAGGGCCTGGCCATGACGGGTATCTTAAGTCCCACATGAACCTGAGATCACCCGTGTACCTAACTAAACCAAACACACACACCCCAAGGTCAGCTCAATTTTGAGCATATAACAGGATAGAGTACAATAGTCTAAGAAAGTTTAAATCCATGTCCATAACCAACCACTGACGACCAGTCAACCAACCGACTGATAATGTGTGAGCTAATACTAACACATTTGAGGCTTTTAACTAAGAATAATTGTGAAGTCTTAAGCAACTTTTGTCTTTCTGATTGCTTTATGTTTGATTTTGCAGTAGAAGCTAAGATGCTAGAGAACTAACAAAAATAGAAGCAAATGAGATAAAATCTAAAGTAAATAAAGGCGAAGTGTGGCTGACGATATTTTTTATAAGTCGTCAGCCATGTGATAAGCTATCAGCTTCATCATCAGCAGTAGATAGAGAATTGGCCTACGTTAAAAGCTATGATGACATTTTGTGATAGGACGTCAAGGAGATGATAAGTTGTCAAGATTGCCATCAGCCTAAGGCAGAACATGAGAGCTGAGAAAAATCCTTGACGACATTTGTGATAGGTCGTCAAGGAGTTGATAGGGCATCACCGTTGTCGTCAATGTTAGGCAGCGATTACAAAAAGCATAAAGGAAACTGATGACATTTTTTGATAAGTCATTAGCCTCCTGATAGTCTATCACAAATGGCGTCACCTAATTCGAGGAATTCTAAATTTTTTTATTTTGTTTCCATAATTAGGGTAAACTATTTAAAGCCTTGTTTAGGGTTTTCTTAAGGGTTCCGAACATTGAGTTTAGAGAAATGTATTTTGATATTTCTCTCTCTAATTTCTTGGCTTGAAAAAACAATTACTTTAAAGAGATTTTAATCATTATTTTAGGATTTCTCTTGTGACCTAATCTGCGATTCACTAGTCATTATTCATCTTATGGTAAGTTTATCTTTCAAAGCATGAATTCATCTAATTGTATCGATTATTACATCATGCAAGGCTAAATTTCTTTAACCTGAATTATGGGATCTAGGGTTAAGTCTTGATAAGATGCTAAGTGTTCAAGATTCAAAAGGTAGTAGGACTTCTTGATAATTCTGAGGTTTTAATTATTGTCTGTTGGTTGCAAACAATAGATAACACCTGCTTTGATTTGCTTGAGAAAGAAATCAAATATAGTGGGAAGTGAATTATTAACAGGGACTTGGAAGCAACAAAAACTTCTATTTAATAATTAACGTTGTAACAAGGTTGATTAACATGAGGTAAAATCTGGTCATGAACATAAACTCCCTAAGTCCAAGAGGGTTAGGTAATTAAATGCTTAAGTAGGTCGAGAGACATTTAGGCATAACTTCGATAAGGATAACTTGTTGTCCTATCTACTGTGAGAATCTTGAACTACTATTAGCATCTGTCAAGTACCAAAACCCCTAGTGAACATAATTCTGGTTTTTCATAAACTCGTGATTACAAACACTTAACTTAAAGTGACCAAAAATTACTTGCCAAACTTAAAACCCCCATTTCAGGAAACCTCCAACTACCAGTTGATTAAATCATAAACGACTTAAGTTCACACTATATTCCCTGTAGGATTCGACCCCAACCTAGTTGGGTTTTATATTGACAACAATTGCGTACATTCTTACTAGAGAGGTGGAGTTTGAGCGTTATCAAAAATGGAGCCGTTGTCGGGGAATACGGTTGAAAATTGAAGTTTATGTCCGCAAAGTAACTGTTAGTCAAGTTTCCTAGTTTTATGTTTATTTATTGTTTTTGTTTATTTGCAGGATCTTTATAGTGTATGCCAAGAACCAGAAGTTCCGGAGAACCGTTATTACCGCCTAATCCAGAATTGTAACGAATTGGAAAAATGGCAGAACAGCAAGAGCTGACAGATTGGCAGCCTTAGCTAGAGCTAATGTGAATGTGCAAAATTTCGGGCAACAAGCACAACATCCAAATCCCGAGGATGAAGATTTGGGAGATTAGGATTTTCTGAATCCTTGTAACCCAAGGCGTGCAGAGAAAATAGCTGCACCAGTACGGCGTAATGTTAACAAGAACCGTCTGTTCTGAGAAAAAAAAGAGTACCATTCGGTCCAGTATGATCTCAATGATGATGATGATGGAATGGATGGAGCAGGTGAAACGGGTGAAATTATTCCTCCACCGTTGGCACCTGGGGAAAAATTCAACATTACGAGTACTATGATTCAACTCTCAAATCTGAAAGGGTTATTTGGTGGCCTTCCTGGGGATGACCCAAACTTGCATCTGGTGAATTTTGTCACCATCTGCAAATCTTTTGATAACCCAGGAGTAGGCCAGAATGTTATTTAGTTGAGATTGTTTCCGTTGTCTCTGTCTGGGGAGGCAACATTGTGGCTAAATAAGCTGACACCCGATTCTATAACTAATTGGAGGCAGTTGAAAGGAGATTTTCTAGAAAGGTTCTTTCTGCCTTCCAAGAAGGTACAGTTGAGGGACGAGATCAGCAACTTTAGGTAGCTCCCGACTGAAGCCTTGCATGAAACCTGGGAAAGATTCAAGAAGAAGCTAACACAGTGTTCGAACCACAACATGACGGACATATATTTGATGGAGACTTTGTACAGGGCTCTTAACTCCGTTGAAAAGCCAATTGTATACAATGCTGCTGGTGGTTCATTTGTTAATCTTACATTCCCAGAGGCTTCAGAGATGCTGGAAAGAATGACCAAACAAAGTCGGGCATGGCATACTAGAGACTTTGTGGTGGCCAGCCCCACTGCTTCTGTAGGTATTACTGCGAAACAATGAAAAAGAGAAGAGGAGCGTGACCAAGACATGTCTCACCTTAAAACACAGATGGACTTACTAACCAAGCACTTTCTATCAAGCAAGATTGAAAAGGTGAAAGCAATGGGATCTCAGGATAGAAGTGGGGCTAATGCAGATGAAAAGGCTAACTATGTTATAATTAGGGAGGTTTTTGAGGCAATAGCCAAGGGAATCAAGGTCGTAATTACTATGATAAGCCTGGCTATAAAGATAGGGAGCAATGAAATTGGAGGAATAATAATAACAGGACCGGGCTATATGTTTCTCCTGGAAATCGTGAGGTTGCTTCAACAAGTTATGAAAAGATGTCCATGGAGGACATGACGGCTAAGTTGTTGAATGGAGTGGAAGCTACCAACTCTGGTATGACCACCATGAAGACCGATCTGACATCCATTAGTCAGTTGGTGCACTCACACTTCACCCAATCAAACAGTTCGAGCAGCAGATGAGCCAATGGTCCACAGCATTCAACCAGAGGAAGAGCAGAATGTTATCAAGTGATATGGTCCAAAATTTGTAGAATGATGGCTCATGCATGGATATTACCACTAGAAGTGGTAAGATATTACCTGGCCCTTCTGTGGGCAAATCTGTAGTTGATGAGGTAGTTTATGTGGAATCGGAAGAAAGTGGTCCAGTGGAGTCCGAGAAGATAGATAATTCTGATAATGCTCCGGATAAAGACAAAGAGAAGGAGAAGGAGGTAGTTCTAAAAACTATCCCAAGACCACCACCTCCATTTCCTCAGAGGTTGAATAAAAAGGTTGATGATGCAAAATTAACCAAATTCATGGTAATGCTCAAGCAATTAACAATAAATGTGCCTTTGGTTGAGGCACTTGAGCAAATTCCAGGGTACGCGAAGTTCATAAAAGACCTTGTGACTAAGAAATTAAAGGTTAGCCATGAGCCAGAGAACAATCTCTTTCATTATGGCGTTATCTCTACAAGGTCTTTAGTGCAGGAAAATGCAGATCCGGGAGCGTTTACCATCCCGTGTACTATTGGGTCCCTGAATTTCACAAAAGTACTATGCAATTTGGGAGCCAGTATAAACCTAATGCCACTCGTTGTGTACAAAAAACTGGATTTGGGGGATCGTACCCCGACGAATATCCGATTGGTGATGGCAGATAGATCTGTAAAGTGGCCAGTGGGTATATTACATTATGTATTGGTAAAGGTGGCCGACTTCATTCTTCCTGCTGATTTTGTAATCCTGGACTGTGAGGTGGAATTCAAAGTGCCTATCATTTTGGGTAGATCATTCTTTGCAACTGGGAGAGTGATAGTGGATATGGAACTGAATGAGCTGAAGTTCAGGTGCAATGACAAGGAAGAAAGACTTAAAATACACTCATCCATGACATCGGAAAAGGAGATGAGTGTTTTCTCAATCGTGGATGTATTCTATGAAGATGGTAAAGGGGTATCAACGGGTTGTCTTGGCAAAATCTCGGTTAATGATAACACATTTGAGGCTTTTAACTATGAATAATTGCGAAGTCTTAAGTAACTTTTGTCGTTTTTGATTGCTTAATGTTTGATTTTGCAGTAGAAGCTAAGATGCTAGATAACCAACAAGAATGGAAGAAAATGAGCTGAAATCTGAAGTAAATAAAGGCGAAGTGTGGCTGACGACATTTGTTATAAGTCGTCAGCCCTGTGATAAGCTATCAACTTCATCGTTAGCAGTAGATAGAGAATTGGCCTAAGTTGAAAGCTGTGATGACATTTTATGATAGGACATCAAGGAGATGATAAGTCGTCAAGATTTTCGTCAGCCTAAGGTAGAATGTGAGAGCTAAGGAAAAGCCTTGACGACATTTATGATAGGTCATCAAGGAGTTGATAGGACATCAACATTGTCGTCAGCGTTAGGCAACGAGTACCAAAAGCATAAAGGAAGCTGACGACATTTGTGATAAGTCGTCAGCCTCCTGATAAGCTATCACAAATGGCATCACCTAATCTGAGAAATTTCTGAATTTTATTATTTTGTTTCCATAATTAGGGCAAACTATTTAAAGCCTTGTTTGGGGTTTTCTTAAGGGTTCCGAACATTGAGTTTAGAGACACGTATTTTAATATTTTCTCTCTCTAATTTCCTAGCTTTAAAAAGCAATTACTTTAAAGAGATTTTAGTCATTATTTTAGGATTTCTATTATGATCTAATCTGCAATTCACTAGTCATTATTCATCTTGTTCTAAGTTTATCTTTCAAATCATAAATTCATCTAGTTGTTTCGATTATTACATTGTGCATGGCTAAATTCCTTTAACCTAAATTATGGGATCTAGGATTAAGTCTTGATAAGATGCTAAGTGTTCAAGATTCAAAAGGTAGTAGGAATTCTTGATAATTTTGAGGTTTTAATTATTGTTTGTTGGTTGCAAACAATAGATAACACCTGCTTATATTTGCTTGAGAAAGAAATCAAATATAGTGGGAAGTGAATTATTAACAGGGACTTGGAATCAACAAAAACTTCCATTTAATAATTGACGTTGTAACAAGATTGATTAACCTGAGGTAAAATCTGGTCATGAACATAAATTCCCTAAGCCCGAGAGGATTAGGTAATTAAATGCTTAAGTAGGTCAAGAGACATTTAAGCATAACTTCGATAAAGATAACTTGATATCCTATCTACTGTGAGAATCTTGAACTACTATTAGTATCTGTCAAGTACCAAAACCCCTAGTGAACATAATTCTAGTTTTTCATAAACTCTTGATTACAAACACTTAAGTTAAAGTGACCAACAATTACTTGCTAATCTTAAAACCCCCATTTCAGGAAAACTCCAACTACTAGTTGATTAAATCGCAAATGACTTAAGTTCACACCATATTCCCTTTACGATTTGACCCCAACCTAGTTGGGTTTTATATTGACAACGATCGCTTACATTCTCATTAGAGAGGTGTAGTTTGAGCATTATCAACTAATACCACCCAATAGACATAGTAGTCTAATCAAAGCCTTCTAAACTATGATCCAAGACTGAATATCAATAAAGTGTCGAGACATGCCGCGACAGTAGCAAAAAAATAAATCTAATGGAATAGCCAAAATGTAAAGAAAACCATAATCATGAAATGAGGTCTTCCAAAGTATGGAAGCTCACCACTTCAATATGACTCACTAGCTGATCTCGAATACAAGTCGCTGAGTTGGAGGAGTAGAAGGATGACCAATTCCTACACTACATTGGGATACAGTATTCGAAGATGGTTAGCGTGGTGAACGCTAGCATAAAACTCAGGGATAAGAATAACATAATGATATGATCAATAATTTAAAATCATTAAATGTCAGTTCACATAATCAAATGCTGAAATATATATATCACATGTTGGGATAGGGAACAAGGCTAAACATGCCTATAAAAATATTAACCTAGATTGTGTAGCTCAACTGTCATATAATAGTACCCACGGGCTATATGTTCCCCAACTCTCACCCCGTAATCGGTCCCAGTGGGTATAACCGCATGAACTAGAGAATAGTCTCATATATATGCACATGGGAGAATCGAACCCTCCAACATATACCAAGGGGACTTAAGCACCCGATTATCTAATAATTTTGCGGGGGCCTCGAACCTCCCTAATCATCAAATAGTAAGAAGGGGGACTCAAACCTCCCTGGTCACCTTGACCCCCGCATTGGCAAATGTGATTTCCAAAATTGGTCACTCAAACCTCTACTTTCACAACTTAGCTACACAACCCTTACTAAAACCCAATTAAAATAATTGCAACATATTCCCATTCGATGAACCATAATACATTTTTAGGCATACATTATTGGTATCATCATACCAACTACACTTGCAAGGTAACACATCATGCCAAAATAATTTCCATTAACTTGGCGAGAACAACTCCCTTTGTACATTAATACACATTGTGCAACACCAAATCCCTTTTTTTATTAAATCATACCATTTAATTTCAAATACTTCTTTATATCATTCAATAGTTCAAGACTAGTTTAATTATAAAAATTCCCACAATTCTCATAACTAAAACTAATTTCATATTATGGGGTTGGGGTTATAATCACTTCATAGATACAAGGTTGGGAAAATGCCAATTCCCTAGTTCATTCACCATACCCATTCACCCTTAAGTTAAAAACCATATTAAAAACTTGAAAATCATATATATAAACCATAAGAAACATTGTTCAACTCACAACATTAAAAACTCCAACCTTTGTTTTTAAAACCAAATAATAATCTTATGAACAGTACTTTAAATCACATGTCTTTGCAAAATTAACAATGAGGAAAGAGTAACATGCCTGAATCATGAACATTAATGGACAGAAATCAACCCTTGAGCCCTAAGATGATGAAATTAGTAAAACCCTAGCTTAACTTGTTTGAGAGGATTTAGAGAGAGTGTTTAATCTGTTAAAGTGTTGAATAAATACCCCAAAAGTATTTTATGGACGTGGGGTCTAAGGGGTTTTAAGTGGAAAATGTCTAAAGTGCCCCCAACTTAAAAACCAAAAAAGTATCGTCTTTACTTATGAGTCGATCCCTTAACTCATAACCATACCTAATACTTATCACCATGTGTCATAATCTAGGTTGTACCACTAATGCACCCTATATTTTTATTCTTATGACTCAACGACACTAATTGTATTGGGACTCTATGAGTCATAGGGTCCTACTTGTTACTAGAGCAGAACCAAATAGGGTGAAAATTGGGCATCCTATGGTTTGATTGTTATGACTCGTAATGAGTCCTTACGGCTCGTAGTGAGCCACTCATACTCAGAGTAAAATCAATCCTCAAACTTACTAGTTTGGGTATGACTCATTCCAATGAGTCATCAAGACTCCCTACAATTTCGAGGGTCCGGTCGTAATTAAGGCAGTAAGCCCAAATCTCAAGAAATTTTCAAGAACCAAAGTCTGGAATGTTTTATGAATATCACATGCCACTACTCATACTTCACTTTTGTAGCCTATAGATCATAGTACGAGGTTCTCTTTAATACCTCAAAATATTCTAAGTTTGATTTAGCTCTTAGTTGCGTCCTTAAAGAGTTCAAGGCTTGAGATTTTCACTAAGTGATGAGGACATAGTCACTTTAAGACCCCAAGACTTTGTAAAATTTTTTTATTCTGGTCTTTCTAACTTCTAGACATTGTTTTTTAAATTTTTTCATGTTTAAGTTTGTTAAAGGTGTGTCTCGGGGGAATTTTAAGATTTTTAGTGGGAATTCAGGGTGTGTTTGGATCATAGAGGCAGCAAGCCCCCGTGGTAGGCCTTTGGTGCGAGGGTGGATCCATAGGCAGTAGGGGTCATGGTGAGAGAGTGGCTTAATCAAAGTAGGGGTCGCACCACGAGGTCCACTCCACTGGAGTAGGGGGTGCATCATAGTAGGGTAGGTCGGCCAGCCTCTTTCATTAACAAAATCAAAGGGAAAATAGGTCTTTTTCCTTCAACCCAATTTGTCCTTAACACGATTTGAGGCATACATAGGGGTATTATTTTCCATTTCCTCTCAAAATTACTCTTAATAAACCCTCCTCCTTCCCAAGAACATGAACCCAAGCTCTTTTCCATAAGAATCCAAGAGTTCAAAACACCCAAGTTCAAATAATCTTTAAGAATTCAGTTATTGAGGTATGTGGGGTTTTTAACAAGGTTAACCTTTCAACCTTGTGCCCAAATGCATGAATTTTCAAGTTAAGTTTACATGTTTTAAGATATATTTAATTTCCAAATCTTTATGTGTTGGAAATATAGCTTTATCATGTGATCTAGTGACTAAAGAGCATAAGAGATGTATTTATTCATGTTTCCAACTACAAGTTTGATATCTCATCTTGAATTCTATTATTTTTATGAGAAATTGTTATTCCCTTAAGTTAAATATTTTTTCATTCTCAAATTCATGTATTATGCTTATATACTGAAATGTCCAATGTTTAGGATCTCTGCATTATGACTTCACACTACTATTGTAAGAATTCTTATTGTGTTTTTGTAAACATTTAGTGTTGGCAGGTTATGAACACCTGATACCTATATGTTTCTTACTATTTTCAAGTCCCAGTTGATCCTTGTTAGTACAGTACAACGTTATGTTAAACCATGAATAATATCAGTGTCATTCAGTTGGGAGTAGGATTTAGCACCGAGAGGGAAGTGTGGGTTTAACATACCCTACTTCTAAGAAACTACATTCCCCCGTTGGATTTTAAGAATCGCCAAATAGTGTTTCCACTTGGTCAAATGGGTTCAGTATAGTGATCACTCCAGTTCAGGTTCCATTTTGATGGCAAGGATATAATAGCCCTCCTCAATATGGGTCAGACGCTGGACTCCATGGTAGCATCCATGTTTTATGTCGGTTACATCATAGATCCCATATTTTCAGTCAGTATTGGCAGTGTATTTTATTTCAATTTTGCTAGACAAAGTAGTTAGTTTTCAAAATTTATTTAGTCAGTTGTACAAACTACATGCACCAGTTATTCAAATAATGTTAGTGTATTAGAATGCTTGGTCTTGCATATTTATTTTTACATGCTCATGTAATTACATTCAATTTAAGCATGTATTTCAGCTATTCCTTACCTCACATACCAGTACATTCAAAGTACTGACGCATACCTTTCTCTTACGCTATGTTGTCTTATAACAAAGGTTTGGACGCATAATTTCCCGACCATATTTAGACAACCCAGTATTTCTCTATGGCAGTAGCGGTGAGTCCTCATCCATAGAGAACATGATATGTTATTTCATTAATTTCCATATTTTATTGTAATTTAGTTAGTTGGGAGTTTGTCCTATCAACTCCTTATGATTCTTAAAGGCTTTCAGACAGTAAGTCAGTCATTAAATTTTTAGTTATTATCAGTTGTTCAAATAGACAGTTTAGTTTTGGTGTTTATCAGCTACTTCAGATATGCCTTTCATATATTTTAGTATTCAGATTGATCGTACCTCATTGGTTTAATTTCTGTATATGTGTTTTACTTTCTTTCATTAAGTGCTCACAACAGGTACTAGATCATGGGTTATCTTGAAGTCACTTGTGCCCTTAAGCATTGTATCACGACTAGGGAGTAGCCTCGGGTTGTGACATTCTCACTGTTATTGTATTCTTAGTGTGGATTAGGTATGGTTCAGAGACATAAGGTGAGCTCCTGGTATTCAGAGTATTACTATTCTCCCTTTTTGTACAAGACTAGTCTCTATGTTTTTAATGTTTTCTCTCCTCTCCACTCTAAAGAGAAAAAATTAGGGTTTCTTACTAAAAAAAGAAATTCAAGTTTTCTTCCCTAAAAACTCAAGAATTCAAGTTCCAATTTCAAACTTTCATCAAGAAATCAAGAAATTCAGGTATGTAGGGTTTTGAACAAGGTTAATCTTTCATCTATGTGCCCGAAAGAAAAAAATTTCAAGTTGAATTTACATGTTTTAAAATTAGGTTTCATCCCCAAATTCTCATGTATTGAAGAATAGAATTACCCTGTGATTTAAAGGACTAAAGAGCATAAGAGTTGTACTTATTAATGTTTTAAACTACAAGTTTGATATTTTGTCTTGAATTTTGCTATTTTGATGAGAAATTGTTGTTTCTTAAGTTTAATACGTCCTTATGCTTAAATTCATGTATTATACTTATATGTTCAACATTTAATCATTAATCATGAATCTAAACTAATTATTTTTAAAAGTTTCAAGAACAAAAATGAAATAATATATTCATGCACAAGTGAATTCAACATCAAAATTATTAACACTCAATTCATTAATAATTTTGACTCAAAGTAAAAAAAAATGAAATCTAACCTTTCAACATTATGAAGAATTTGTTGAGGTCATAAAAAAAAGAACTCTAACCCAAAGTGCATGTGTGATATTGGGATGCTAATTCAGAGAAGGAGTATGGGTGTGTGGAAAAGTTGATGAAGTAAGAAAGTGAATAGAAAGAGAAGTCAGAGAAATGAAAAATATTTGTATAAATACCAAGGGTCATGGAATAATTGAAAGTCAAAGGTCAAGAAATTCAAACCATGACTTTAAAGCCTACTCAAAATTCATCATCACTTTACATTATGGACTACATCAGTGATTCACCTATGTAGAGCTCTATCGCCAAATATGAGTGTGTTGGGACTTTGGTTCTCATTTTGGGAAGCAAATCAGTGATGGGATGTGTATCACCAAATAAGTAAGAAATACGCCGATTGGCACCATCATCGAAAGTAACAAATTCCTTGAGGTTGGGAAACTCCTTTGGTAAGGGACTTCAGTGATGCACCAATTTTCTCTACGTATCATCATAGACTCCTCACTGGATCTTGACACATGATTACCCAACTTTTTCTTCTCCAACATGGGTGATTTCATGTCCCCCAATTCAACTTTGTCATTCACCTACACAAATCAACAAACATTATTTAAAATAACAAAAATAAAGTTTATTTACCTCCCAAGAAGTGCCTTAGTTACCATTATGGCATGGCATTACCCTTCATTCATATGTCATATCGAGGTATATCACCTCTAAAAAATCCACCTTCGAGAGCAACTTATGATGATGTTTAACTTATTACCCATTCATGGTAAATTGGGACCATAAGTCATCTTCTAATTCAACTGCTTTGTTAGGAAAACAATTCACCCCTTTGAAGGGACCCAACCACTTTGTCTTAAGTTTGGCTAGTAAAAACTTATACCTCAAGTAAAACAATGAGACATTATCACCAACCTAAAACTCTCATTTTAGAATCTTGAAATAACTCTATTTCTTTATATGTTCTTTGTAATGAGTAGAACTTCCATAGGCTACCAAACAAAACTCTTCCATCACATGAATTTGGTCCACCATCAACTCAGATGCATCCTTCCAATCCATAATCAACCTCTGTAAGGCCCCCAAAGCCTTGTGTTCAAGTTCGATGGGAAGGTGGCAAGATCTTCCAAATACCAACTAATAGAGTGACATGCCAATGAGGTTCCTAAATGTAGTCCTATATGCCAATAAATCATCATCAAATTTTCAATCCCAATTTTTTCTACTTGCATGTACAGTCTTCAAAAAAATATAGCTCTATTATCTCTCTATTAGACAGTTTTGCCAACCCATAAGCTTGAGGATGGTATGGATAAGCCATCTTATTCCTAACCTTATATTTAGTAAGCAAGGAAAAAAATGATTGGCTATAAAAATGAGAACCCCCATCTCTCATAATAGCACAAGGAGTACAAAAATGGGTAAATCAGTACCTTTTCAAGAATAGAGCAACACTTTAGATTCATAGTTTGGAATGGTAATGGCTTTAACACACATAAGAAATTTAATCAACTACTATGAAGATGTAAAAGTTTCCATAAGAACTTATGAAGGGACCCACGAAGTCTAAGACTCATACGTCAAATAATTCAACATCTATGTTTGGTGGCTAGAGAATTTTGTGATGTCTCAAAATACCTCTTTTCCATTAACATTGCTTACATGCTCTCTCTAATTCATATGAATCGTGATACAATGTTGTCTAATAGAATCTACTTTGGAGAACTTTAGCGACTATACACACGCCACCATGATGACCTTTAATCGGTGACAAATGAGATGTATCAAGAATGACTCTCATTTCTTCCTCCACAATACACTGCCAAATCACTCCATAAGAATACTACCTAAATAGTTAAGGTTCATCCAAATAGTATCATTTCATATCATGGAGAGAAATTTCTTTTTTGATAGATATTTAGGTCATCAAGGAATGCCCCGCACACTATGTACTTTGCAAAATCAGCATACCAAGGCACCATATTCTCCAAAATAACTATGAAAAATTCATTGGGAGAACTCCTCATTGATATCAAATTCATTCTTCTACACTTTATCTGATTCAAGTCGAGACAATTAGTCCGTCATTTGATTTTCACACGCCTTTCAATCTTTAACTTCAAAGTCAAACTATTATAAGAGTAGGATCCACCTAATCAATCTCAGTGTTACTTCTTTCTTGGCCATAAAATAATGAAAATATACATGATCCATACGTACAGCAACCTTTGTACCTAACAAATAGGCACATAACTTTTCAAAAGCATAAACTACGATAAGCAACTCTTGCTCCATCATTGTATAATTGCATTGGGCATCACTTAAAGACTTTGTAGCATAATAGATTGGGTGAAACAATTTATCTTTCCATTATCCAAACACTCACCCAATGCCAACCCACTTGCATCACACATTTATTCAAACAATGATACACAATTATTATTTTATAAAATTATAGAATAGAACAATAGAGAGGTGTTTATAAAATACACTCACACCTCTCTGTTGGTATATTTTATAACTATATGATATGTATCTATATGTTTCTCCTGTGAATCTTTTTATGGCATTAGTACTAGGGACATGATAATCACTACTAACAATTGCATGAACTGAATAGGTAGTAGCTTGTGATGCACCATTGTTCCATGTGTGTGTGAGATCTTACTCAATTCCCTGTGTGTGTTGAATCTAGAATTTTCCCGGTTAGTCTTACCTTGGTTTAAATATAGGGGTTAGGAAAAGATCATAGGCCGTTTTGATTTTTAAGTCACTTTTTAGCCTAAATGACCTTCCATGTATGCATGATATCTTTTGATCCCTATTTTGAGCCTGAATTGACCATTTTTTTCTATGACACCTATCACCTTCCCATTTAGATCATAATGAACCTGTTTTGGCCCTAGTCCTCCTTAGACACTGTGCACTTTGACTTAGGTAAACAACTTAAGTTGAGGATGGCTATCATAGGGGTGCGTGATGTAAACTGGGTATGAAAAAAGGTAGAATAAAAGGAAAAGAATAAGTGAAACAGAATAAAAAGTTGGGTGGTATGGAAGAAGAATAAGAAAAAAAAAAGAATGAAAAAAAGAAAAACCATATACATCCTGAATAATGTGTGATCCAGAAAAGGAGAAAAAGAAAAAAAAAAGTTAATAAGTGAACCCCAAAAGTTAAGGTAGTGCCAAGGAGGCTTAGTCACTCTAAATGCCATTGAATATCATACCATCCCTTAGAATACATTACAAACTGAAGAAAAGACCTATAGTGATCCTAACTTACCTGTCTGGACACCTTGGTAATGAAAATAAGGGCAAGCGTATGGTATTTGACATGCATTGATTGGAATTTATTTCTGAGAGTGATTGTCTCTTGACCGTCCCCGCATTGACATGTTTGAGTTCATATATGAGTGAGGAGGGACTTCTTTGTTGTAAGGGAACATCGGTTGCATTGCTAGCTATTAACTTGTTTGGATACTATAATATTCGTACATGCATGGTTGTTGTTGCTGAATTGATGCCATATCTTGAATCCTTTGGGTCATATTATGGATCTTCATTGATATGCACAGTTGGGTTTAAGGTGATTGAAAATGGAGAGGGTAATGTGTTTTGAGATAAACTTGATAATCAACTGTCATAGGTATCTTATGTGTCTCTTGGTTCAGCATCGTAATATGGTGTTATGTAGTTGCTTGAGGACAAGCAATTGTTTTAAGATGAGGGTGTTGATGTTCTAGATTTTTGTACCACATTTAAGACTTTTTAACTCAAAATAATTGTAAGTTCTTAAGTAACAACCGGTGTTTTTGATGATATTTCTTATGATTTTATAGGAAAACCAAGATTCATGGAAATACATGAAATCTACATCAAGAAGGATGATTTTTGGTGAAAAGATGCAAAAAAATTAGTTTTGAAAAGTTTCTGAAGATTTCCTGACGACATGTCGTGATAAGCTATCAGGTTTGTGATAGGCTATCATGGAGGTCATTAGGTTTAGGTAGAGAACAAGAATATTGAAGATTTTCTGACGACATGTTGTGATAAGCCGTCAGGTTTGTGATAGGCTATCACAAAGGTCGTCAGGTTGTGATAGGCTATCACGGAGGTCTTCAAATTTGTGATAGCCTATCACGGAGGGTGTCAAGTTGTGATAGGATATCACGGAGGGCGTCAGGTTTGTGATAGCCTATCACAAATGACGTCACAAAAATTAAAAATTCTAAAAATTTTATTTCGAATTTTTTCTTAAAGTACGGGTATAAATAGCAACTTTTAGGGTTTTATGGGGCATCTTGGACATCCAGGAACGTCTGGAACTTATTCCAAAGATGACTTTACTTTTCTTTAGTCTCTTAACTTAGAAATTCAATTTTCCATCCTTTGATTTAGTTGTGGAAAATTCTTATTGTACTTGAAGGAGAAACAACTTTGAATTTCATCTTTTGTAAGTTCACTTAATTTAAGTTATGAATTCAATCTTTGTTATCTCTTTCTATCTTATGAGCAACTAAAAACCCACAACTAGGGTTGTGGGATCTATGATTTTTATTTCATTGATTTAATAGTTGGATTAGGGTTTGAATGATTGTGGGAACGTCTTGAAATTATGTTGTTTTAACTTGAATCTATTGGTTGCAAACATTAGGTTATGCCTTAGGTTTTATTTGCTTCTAACGGAGAAATAGACTAGAGGTCGTGGATTATCAACAGGGAATCAGAATCTACCAACCTTCTATTTAATGATTGATGCCGTAACTGGATCAATCTACCTGAGATAACATCCGGTTGGAAATAGATAAGTTATCTAAGTTTGAGAGAATTAGATAATAAATTGTCTGGTGAGGTTGAGAGATAAGTCAAATAGTATCATCGGCAGGGATAATCTGTTGTTCCCACCTATCACGATAATCATGAACAATTATTATTCAATGGAGATTAATAGTCATAGTGATCACAACCCTAGTTTATCTATATCATTGATTCGAAATATTGAAATCTAAGTTTTGAGTTCTAAAATAAGTTGAAACGTTAGAATTTGTTTGATTGATAAAAAACCCTATTTTGTCTTTTCTTATTATTTATTTGAATTTAACTTGTAGAAAATTTTCCACTCATTTATATCCAAAATATTAGCACACTACGATGAAATAATCTTGTATATAAAGCTAATTATCTATCGAGTTATGCTAATTCCCAATTTAGGTGATCTTGTAGGAAACCTAATGGATACAAGTTGATACCAATAAGGTAAAGAGAAAATAAGAGTAGAAGGAACCAAACTAAAGTCCAGGACCAGAAATCGACCTCTAAGTACCGCGATTATGCCTTGAGGGTCGCGATCATAGCCAGTCAAGCAAAATAAGCTAATAACAATCTTATAAATATTCCACAAAATCGCGGAAGCGCGATCATAATCAAAAGACATCTATCGTGGTTGGTTAGGAACTTTTGAATGGATGAATCATAAATCTACACAGCTGAATCCCAAAACAAAAAAGGGTAAAACCCTTGGACAATTTTCTACATCTTGGGATATGAAATTGGGAGAGGGGAAGAGAGATACAATTTTACTTTATGAGGAAAAATAATTTTAATTTGAATTTGAAGTGAGAATTAGGTGGAGGATTGAAATTGAAGATTATTTTATCTATTTTGATTTTCAATAGAAGATTTGAATGCCACTTTGGGTAATCTTATTCTCCTGAAATTCATGAGTAGATGAATTCTTATCTTGGGGCATTCTTGAATAGGGTGTTAACATGTATGGGTTTTGATTGATAGTTGATGTTGTGGTTTTACTATTACTTTATATTTAAATTCAAAATTATAGGTGAAAGCCCCAATTTTCTTGGATCCCATATCATTCTTGAAAGAAGGATGTGGGTGATGAGTAATTATGAACAACTTGTTGATACTAGTTATTTCCTTAGCATTGTCTTAGCAATAGGGATGTTACGTAATATAACTAGTTTGATGATCATCATCCTAGATATAGGGATGCTAGTTGAGGTTTTGGATTAGTAAAATAGGCACACCCATAAGGTATTCGAAAGAATCCAGGAGTGAAATTTAATGTTTTGTTGAAAGACTAACAGTAAGAGTTAAAATCTAGCCTACCCAAATCTTTGACAAAGAAATAGACTAACCCTCAAACACCCATACATTAATGACCCCTAGGATAGTACAACCCCAAGACTTTTCTCTCATTTGGTTTATTCGGCATTTGTTTGCTCTTGTTTAGTGTTATAGGTTGATTTTGTTCAAACAAAGCTTTAAGTCATAAACCCCCTATTTATTTTCATGTTTTATTTTAAGTTTACATTATAGGTTAACTCTTAGTTAACTCTTAACATACATAGGTTTTGAAAGATAATTTACACTCCTTGTGGATTTAATTCCAACCTAAGTTGAGTTATTTATATTGACAACAACTACCTTGTATTAGAATGATTGTGTAAGTTAAGAGTTATAAAAAATAGCGTCGTTGCTAGAGAGTGAAACTTAGTTTTTGCTTGTGTGGTGTTGTTAGTAACTTTGGGTTCACCTGTAGTGTCTGTATTTACATTGTTTATTATTTTTGTTTTGTTAGGTGATTTTCATAGTAATCATGACACCATGATCCATAATGGGAGAGATGATAGTTCTTTTCATTGGCATAGAGGGGACATGGATTTTCTTAAATATATGGGTCATGCTTGCGCCATCCACATCCTACTAGCCGAGAGAAATGGGATATTCTATGTCACGAGTATAATGCTCCACATTTTACAAATAAAAGACTTATTCAGGGGCCAATCTAACAAAGATGAAAACCTCTACTTGACAAACCTCATTGAGGTGTGCACCCCATTCGATATTGCTCATATCACTCAAGATTCCATTCAGTTAAGGCTTTTCCCATTTTTCTTAATGGGTAAAGTAATTTTGTGGTTGAGATTTCTACCTACCGAATCTATTCCATCTTGGGTCAAACTTAAGGAAACCTTTTTGGATCAATATTTTCCCACCATCTAAAATTCTATAACTAAGAGATAAAATAATGAATTTTCATCAACTTATTGGTAAACCCTTATTTGAGGTGTGGCAAAGGTTCAATGACAAACTCATGCAATGTTTGATCCATGAAGTCCAGCAGAAGATGCTTCTCCTAGTATTTTATCATGAATAAAATCAATTAAATAGAGTCGTGGTTGACAACATATATGGGGGGTTTCTTGTTAAGTTACCTTATGGAGTAACATCGAATATATTGAATCAAGTGACAAGGCTAGCTAAAGGTTGGCACAAGATAGGTGCCAAGGTGGTCGAAGGGGCTCCCTCTACATCTTTTGTGGGCTAAGAGAAAGGTATAAAAGATGATGAGAGAGATATAAATATGATCAAGGTAAAGACGAAACTCGAACTTGTTACAAGACATATGATGGGAGATTATCTTTGAGTAGTCAATGTCATATCCTCTAAAGATACTAGGGGCTATAAAATTATGGAAAAGGAGGATCTTGATGAAGAAATATGATATTTTTCAAATCATTTAGGGGGTTCTCTCCTTGCCTATCAAAGGAAAGGTGGGAATCAAGGTCGGAACGATCAAGCAAGGTATATAAATAATGATGTCTTGGCCCAAATCTTAATGGGAGAAGAAGGGGCCGCTAAGATGGTAAGCTAAATGAGAAGTGATTTATATATATTACACCAAATATTGGTTTCCCATTCAACCTCCATTAAGAAATGAGAGGTACAATTGGATCACATGATGGCTCAACTCAATATTCAACAAAAAGAACGGCAACCTAGTAATGTGGTGGTTAATCCAAATTCTAATGCTCACATCGAGGCTATTGTCATTAGGAGTGGTTTATATCTTGGTAAAAATATCAATAATAAGACAAGTGATGGGCAAACAAATATGAAATAGAAGTAGTTAGATAATTCAAATGATGAGGCCCCCAAGTTCAATAATGAAATCGATGCACCCTCAAAGCTTGTGGAAGAGAAAAGTCATAGAGAAGATCCTCTTAGAATGGTGAAGAGTGATGATTCAAAAGTGAATGAACATCGAATTGCCCCACTGCCACTAATTAAAATTCCTCCTCTATTCCCACAAAGTCTCAAGAAGATAAATGTTAATTCCAAGATCAACATGTTTATTGAGAATTTTAGCAACCTATCTATCAATATCCTATTGATAGAATCTTTGTAAAAAAATGCCGGGTATGCAAAATTCATGAAAGACTTGGTTTCTAAAAAGTGAGTTGTGGAGTATGAAACCATAGAGGTGACTCATAATTGTAGTACTACCATGTTAAGCACAATTTCATGAAAGAAAGAAGACTCGAGTGCATTCAACATCCCATGCACCATCGGGATGTTCAAATTTGCTTAAACATTGTGTGACATTGGGGAAAGTATCAACTTGATGTTGTTTGCGGTGTTTCACAAGTTGGGGCTGGGTAATACTTACCTACATCCATGAGGCTATTAATGGTCTATAGATCAATCAAGAGACCCATTGAGGTGATATACAATGTGTTGGTAAAATTTGACTGGTTAATATTTTTGACCAACTTCGTTATTCTCAATTGTGCAATGGATCATAAAGTTCCTATCATTCTTGGTAGAACTTTTTAGCCACTGGAAAGGCATTGGTCGATGTGGAGTGCGGTAAGATGAAAATTAGGGTAAATAATAAGGAGGTCACTTTCAATGTATGCAAGGTCATGAAGCAATCCATGGATTTACAAGTGATATCGGTGATTGATGTCATTGATGATAAAGCAATGAACAGAACTGATGTGGATCTTATGAATGACCCTTTAGTAGGTGTATTGTGGAACTTCGAAAGTGAAGAAATTGAAGGGTATGATGAGGTAGTTACTTCATTGATGGTTTAGATCTTACACCAAGAACCCAGCCAAATTGGATTTTGACTCAAAGAATGGTGAAAGTCCACCCACCACGCCATCGATCATTGATCCTCCACAACTTAAGTTAAAACCATTGACATATCACCTTCATTATGTATGTTATGGAGATCACAACATATTACCAATTATTGTCATGAGTGATCTCGAGCCTTTCCAAGTGAAAGCCTTGAAAGCTATAGTAAAGAAATTTATTTGTGCCACCAGATGGAAGATTGCAGATATTATAGGAATAGCTCCTAAAATTTGTTCCCACAAGATAAAACTAGATCAAGATCATGTCTTAAGTATGGAACATCAAAAGAGTATAAACCAACCAATGCAAGAGGTTTTAAAAAAGAAAATCATAAAGTGTCTTAATATGGGAGTCATCTACCCGATCTCAAATAGCACATAGGTGAGTTCGTTGTATTGTTTCCCAAGAAAGGTGACATAATGGTAGTACAAAATAAGAATAATGATTTTATACCAATCTGATTGGTCACGGGGTCGAGTTTGTGTATGGACTTTCACAAGTTGAACTCTTGGACCGAGAAGGATTATTTCCCAATGCCCTTTATGAATAAAATGCTAGATAGGCTAGCCGGGTGAGGTTGGTATTATTTTATTGACTGCTACTCGAGGAAAAACCACATTTTCATTGCCCTGGAAGATCAATAAAAGACAACAAAACTTTTTCCTATGGCATATTCATCTTTAAGCGCATGTCTTTTGGGTTGTGTAATATTCCAAAAATGTTTTAATGGTGATTGTTGTCAATCTTTGCAGATATGGTGGAAGATTCTATGGAGGTGTTCATGGATGACTTCTCCTTCGTAGGGGAGTCATTTGAGTCATGACTCGATGACTTAAGCAAAGTTCTTTAAAGGTGTGCAAAATTTAATCTAGTCATGAATTGGGAAAATGCCACTTCATGGTTAAGGAGAGAATTATGCTCGGCCATAAATTCTAGGGGGATGGTATCTAAGTGGACCAAGAAAAAGTTAAGGTGATTACTAAATTACCTTCTCCTATCTCCGTGAAGGGTGTGAGAAGCTTCCTTGGTCATGCGGATTTTTATAGGTGATTCATCAAAGATTTCTCAAAAATTGCACAAACCTTGTGAAAACTCCTTGAAAAGAAGGGAAATTTGAGTTCAATAATAAGTGTTTGAAGGAATTTAACCATCTCAAAGGGATTTTTCTTATGACCCCCATTATTCTTACCCTGGATTGGTCTTTGCCCTTTTAGATAATATGTGATGCAAGTGGTGTTGCTCTAGGCACGGTATTAGGCAATGGAAAGAAAATTTGTTCCATCCAATCTACTATGAAAGCAAATAATTGAATGATTCTCAACGTAACTACATGATTACCGAGTAAGATTTATTGGTGGTGGTGTATGATTTTGTAAAATTTTGTGCCAATTCATTGGGAAAGAAAGTAGTGGTGCACATGGATCATGCACTCTTAAATACCTCATGGAAAAGAAATAAGCTAAACCACGCTTGATTAGGTGGATCTTGCTCTTGCAAGAGTTTTATTTTGAGGTGATGGATCAAAAGGGTTGTGAAAATCAAGTGGCCGATAATATTTCCCACCTTGAATATAATCATAAGAAGTAGGGTGAGATTGAGATTGATTATACCTTTCCCGATGAGCTAGTTATGTTAATATCGGGGAATATTGTATCGTGGTATGTGAATTATGCTAATTATATGGTGAGTGGTGTACTCCCAAGGATCATAGCTATCATCAAAGGATGCATATTTTATTTGATATAAAGAAGTAGTTTTGGGACGAACCCTTCCTTTTTAGAGAACACATAGATTGTATGATTCGGCATTGTGTTATGGAAGTTGAAATGAAATATTCTTGAAGTATGTCGCTCCTCTCCCTTCGGTGGTCACCACGGAGGGATTCGAACCACTGCCAAAGTTCTTCAATGTTGTTATTATTGTACCACCATTCATATAGATGCCATTGAGTTGGTCAAAACATGTCATTAATGTCAAATTCAAGGTGGCATTTTGAGAAGGCATGAGATTCCCCTTAAACCCAATCTTGAAGTCAAAATTTTTTATGTGTGATTTTATGGGCCCTTTCTTAAGCTCATTTGGAAACAAATATATATTAGTGGTGGTTTCTTATATCTCCAAATGGGTAGAGTCCATAGCTGTTCCGAACAACAGGATCAAAAATGTCACTTTCATCTTGAACAAAATACATTTTTACAAGATTTGGAACATCGCGTGCCATTATTGGTGAAACAGGCACATACTTTTGCAATTGGGTCTTTGAGGCTCTTCTTGAAAAATATAGGGTGAAGAACAAGGTTTATACTCTATATCACTCCTAAACGAGTAGCTAAGTAGAAGTGTCCAATCAATAAATCAAAGCTATCCTTGAGAAAACCGTAAATGTTGGCCAAACTAATTGGGCAAGGAAACTTAATGATGCGCTTTGGGAATATAGGAAAGCCTATAAAACTCCAATAGGTATGTCCCCTACCAATTTTTTTTTAGGAACTTATGTCACTTACTCGTCAAACTTGAGCATAAGGCTTTGTCGGAATTGAAGAAGTTAAATATGAATTGGGAAGAAGCTTCCATGTCGAGGGTCACTACACTTTATGAGTTGGAGGATTTTAGACTCAAGGCCAATTAAAGTTCTTCTTTATATAATGAGAAAATAAATAAGTGGCATGATGCTAATATCTTAAAGCGGGAATTTCTTTTAGGCAATAGTGTACTCCTTTACTACTCTAACTTAAAGCTTGTTATGGGTAAGCTTTGTTCCAAGTGATCGGGCCCCTTTGTGATTTTGAGTGTGTACCTTAGTGGTGTGATCGATTTAGAGGACCCTGAGAAGAATAGCTTCATAGTAGATGGGCAAAGGTTGAAGCACTACAATGTAGGTGGACTCAGGGCGACCAAAGTTGAGTTGTTACATTTCAAAGACCATAAATATTGATAAAGGAGAATCATGCCACGATTTTAAATCAGGCGCTTGATAGGAGGCAACCCATCGGTTACATGTTTATTACATTTATCTTTGATTAATTCACCTAGTTTTGATGCTTTGTAGGTGTTTTGAATAGATTGGAAGTCCAAAATGCAAGGGAAAATCGAGTTAGAAAGTTGGTAGTTGTGCAAAAAAAAGAGCAAAATAGCAGAAAATCAGTCTCAGGTACCACGATTGCGGTCTGTGGATCGTGATTATGGTCCCACAATCGTAGCCAAGATTCCCACGATCACGGAGGTGTAGAAAATTTTGATCCATGTTGTAGATTAAGGGTGCCCCTATAACCCTTCTTATGCTTTTATGATATGCAGTGAGGGCTCACATGCCTTTAAGTTGGGGGTGTGACCGTGTTTGTGCCCATGTCTCATAATTCATGCTTGTTTCACACTAAAGATAGAGAGTTTTTGAATTGATTGTTACATTTTCAGTTGATTCATCCTAAGACTTCATTTGATGATTATGTTGGACATGCCTTTCCCTATGATAGATTGAGTGACGGCATTCTTAAAGGAAAATCATCGTGTTTTGGGTTTTATGAGCTATAAATATAGGGGAAGTCTGAGTACCCATGGCATTATAGATTTGGGATTGCCCATATGCCTATGGTAAAGTCTGCATAGCCATAGGGCTTTCCCTTGTAAGAACTGAGAATATGAAATGACGGCTTGATTTGATGCTAACGCTAGCCAATCTTGCGCAGTGAAAATGCGAAGCAAACATCCTTCTCCATCTAAAAACTTTTTGTGAAAACCAAGGGAATAGACATGAATGGTTTTGTAACAACATATTCCTCTTTTTGTGAATGCAAAGTCTTTAGTGATAGTGTATGGTAAATAACTCATTTTACCTCTAGTAAGAAATGCAATTGGGCCTCATTGAATAGTTTGCATGCTATGTACGGTGAGCTTAGTCATTTATTTCTCATGCTTACGTATGTCATCTAGAACTTGCATCGTTAGTCTCTCAAAGGTAATATTGATTACGCATGGTTGGTAAAATGATCTTAGACCTTCTTTGTGAACATGGAAATCTAGTTTAGCCTAAAAAACCTACCCATACATAGATTGTATCCTTTGTCACCCATTTTGAGCCTTTGAACCTTTCTTTGGAAACCATATTAGAAGCCATGAGCCATTTGTATTTTATCCCTCTTTTGAACCCTACCCTCTTTAAACTTTAAAGTACAACTTAAGTCTAAAATCCTAAGTTTGGGGTGGTGAATCTTGGAAGAGGTAACTTTGGGCCACATGATTGTAAGTGAGTGCCTAAGATCTAAAAAATAAGAACAAATGTATAGGGAAAAAAAAGGATTCATCAAAAGAAAGAAAAGGATGAATCACACAAAAGAAATAGATGGAAATAAAATGCTTTCAAGAGATGGGTGAAATCAAGGTAGTAAAAGTAGGCAGATGTGTGTGCTGGAAAGAAATGAAGTGGCCCATGATCAAAAGTTTAATCGAATAGTGTGTTAAGTAGAGTTAAAAGAGGTTGTAGTCACTTTGATCACAAATGTGTATCCTAACCTTTCGCAAGCCTACATTAAAAGCTTGAAATTCCTTTGATATCTCCAACCAAGTGTCTCAAGTTAGTGGTGATTGAAAATAAGTGCAAGCATATGGCATGATACTTGTTTGCATTGAGAGATTCTTTGTGAGATTGAGTTCTTGCGCTTTAGTCCCTTGTTGAGTAATAGATACTTTGGTGTGTGGGACTTACTTTCATGAAGAGGCATGCATACTAATTGAGGTGGGTGAAGTTGTCATCTTCTGAAAATAAGGCAAAGGAGTCTATTTGAGTCGCTATTTATAGAGAGTCACTTGTAGTGAGTTAGTGGTTGTTGCTTAGTCGTTCTTAAATGTATATTGCATCCTTGAAAGTGTGAAAGATTTTGAGGGGAGTTATGTGACACGCCCTGAAATCGGGCAATGTCATGTGGGCATCTTAAGCCCAACTTGGACCGGAGATCGCCCCGTCAACCCAACCTAACCATCTATTCAATTCATAAGTGTCGGATGAACTCTGATCAAATATCAAAGTAGCGAAAAATAAAGCTAATAGTCAATACTTAAAAAATATTAAAATTTCATTAATGACAACAATCTAGCCAATAAACTCAAGTCCACAGTCATCCACAAAGCCTCTACCAAACCAATGTCAACAATATGTTGGGACATGCCCCCGACAATAGCCAAATACCAAGTTTATACAAGTATATGACTTAAAGTAAAAGTATGAAATGTATACCCTCCATAAAATGAAAGCTCACCACTTCAATGTCAATGCCCGAACCGTTTGAACACCTGGTCACTGCATAGAAGAGAAAGAAGAAGCTCTGGCCCCTATGTCACGTGGGGACATAGAATCCGGAGACGATTAGTGGTTGAAGCGCTATCATGTAACTGAGGATAAGGGTAAAATAGAACATTTGTTCAATACAAATCAAACTATCATATGAAATCACATGTACATTAGTATAGGCATATATGAAGATACATATACATATATTTATATAGAATGTCAAGTCATGGAAAGAGTCATAGCAATCAATCTTAGATCATTCATTCATGAAACAAGGAGTAAAGAACTTTCAACCTTTAACCTTACAAATTTTAGAACCTTAAACTTCTTCGTTACACTAGTCAAGGGGATCCGAACCTCAAACCAACTCAACCAATTTAGCAATTTCAACCAATTCATTAGGGAAGGGACTCAAACCACAAGTCATCTTATAGGGAAAGGGACTCGAACCACAAGCCATTTCATTGGACTAGGGACTCAAACTACTAGTCATTTCATTGAGCGAGGGACTCAAACCACAAGCCATTTCATTGAACTACGGACTCAAACTACTAGTCATTTTGTTGGGCGAGGGACTTTAATCACAAGTTGTTTCGTTAGACTAGGGACTCGAACCACTAGTCATTTTAGTGTGTGAGGGACTCAAACCATAAGCCATTTCATTGGACTAGGGACTCGAACTAGTAGTCATTTCATTGGGCGAGGGACTCAAACCACAAGCCATTTCATTGGGCTAAGGACTCGAACCACAAGACATTTCATTGGACTAGGGACTTGAACCACTACTCATTTCATTGGGCGAGGGACTATAACCATAAGCTATTTCATTGCCATTGTTAGTAGACATTTTTAGCTCTTAACCCCTTTAGTTCATGCCTTAACATCCATACAATTCATCTCAACACTTAAGGACTTGAACCATTTATCCAAAACACAACCACATTGGACCATAAGGTCTTCATGGGAACATTTATCGGTTGAACACTTTATAGGCCAATAAATTAACTCAAATCATCATTCAATATATTCGGTGGTCATCAAGACCCTTACCAGACCAATCATTCTTCATTAGTATTTCTATACCACAGTTTAGTTCTACACACAATTCAAGTTCATGTTTAGGGGGTTGAACCCCTTTCTTAGCCACCAAACTAACATGGTCATAATATAACTAATTACATGTCTAAAAACATCGTTACAATTCCATTTATCAACAATTCATACTTATTGGGACACCACACCTTATAAAGTCATAAATTAATCCATTACATGATTAACAAGGTTCTTACCAACCATTTACCAAGCATTCACATTCATCATGACTTAATACATGGTCAACAAGGACTTTACCAATAAATTACTAAGTACTCACATGCATTGAAACAATATCATATCTCATTCATATTCACTAGAACAGTACCCTAGTTCAACATACCATTAACATGTGACTAGACAATTCATTTAGACATTTTCACAAACACCATATACATATACCTTTATCAAGACCAAATTCATGGTGGAATTCATCATTATTAGGATAATTCAAGACCTATATGTTAGAACACATACAAAAATTACCCACACATGCAAACCATTACTAATAACATGTATAATCATAAGCTCAAGCAAGAACAAATATTATTCATCATTGACAACAAAATCCCCTTTCATTTAATTTTAAAACCACCATGTACACTTACTAATCCAACTGTGAAATACATGGTTTTTGAGTTATTTAACAAGGGAGAGAGTTATATGCCTTAGAAAACTTGATTCACCAAGAATCTTGACTTCACCTTGCTCCTAGATGTGCACCCTTGAAACCCTAGCCTCCAATTCATCACAAATGAGTTAGAGAGAGTATTTTGGATGTTTTCTCCATCAAGATGGATGTTTAAAAAGATTAAAACACTTATATAGTAAGGGTAATTAGGTTTTTTCAGTGGGAAATAACCATAAGGTCCTCAACTAAAAGATGGAAAATGAGTCAGTCCTTGGGTACGACTCACTTAAAGAAACCGTACCTGAGGGTACAAATGGTACCCTAACTTATACGCTAGGCTTCACCTAGGTCATCCATACTGGTTAGGGTACGACTACCCACTATTTAGTCATATCAAAAGGGTACGACTAATTCCCTAACGCGTACAATTCACTCTTACCATAAACAGTCCACTTTTTGATCAAGACACACTTTATACAGTTGCATTGTGTATGACTCGTACACTTAGGTATGATTAGAGGGTGGCTCACTCGTATCTAGGACAGTGAGTAACCCTCACCACACTACCTAGGGTATGATAGGGGTGGGGAAGGAGGATAATACTTATATCCAAGTGGTACGACTCATGCCCTTAGTCGTACCTAGCCCAGTGACATCCAATGAAAATATTTTTCTCATGGTTCCAAGCCTAGGTGTTTCAGTTCTCTCTACTTGGATCATTCGTCCATGAATGATGTGTAAAGAAAGCATAAACACAAGTCAACACATTATCACACATCAAAACAACCTCTAAAAAATTTAGAACAACTCATACCACAAAGATATAACATTTATCACGATCATCATCAATAAGCTATTTATTTCCTTATCTTGGGGATTCAAACCCATAATTTATCAAAAATACTAGATTAATTTGAAGCTTAGGGAGTTGAGCCCATTGTCTATCAAAGACATACATCAAATCAAGAAGAATAACACATACCTCTATCATGAGTTTTTAGAACAGGAAACAAATGTAGATACTTGGATTTCATGTCCTCCTCCACCTCCCTAGTAGCTTCCTCAGACTATTGGTTCCGCCATAGAACCTTTACTGAAGCCACTTCTTTCATTTGCAACCAACGAACTTGTTGATCTAAGATCCTCACTGGGATCTCCTCATAAGACAGAGTCCAAAATGCCAACATCCTCCAAAGGAACAACCAAGGAAGGGTCACCCACACATCTTCGCAATATAGAGACATGGAAAACCGAGGAAATGGAGTTCAATCTAGAAGGCAATTCCAATTCTTAGGCAACAATGTCGATCCTTTTCAAAATCAAATTGGGACTAAAATAATGGTGACTAAACTTCCCCTTTTTACCAAATATCATCACTTCCTTCATGGAATACACCTTCAAGAATACCTAATCGCCAACACTAAACTCTAAATCTCATCGCCTCGCATCCGCATAGGACTTTTCGTGACTTTGAGTAGTTTTTAATCTATCATGAATCACTTTCACCTTCTCTAAGGCTTGGTGAACTAGTCAAGGCCAAGAAAATTACCCTTACCAACTTCGTATCACCCAATAGAAGATCGACACCTCCTACTAAACAACGTCTCAAAAAGGGCCATGCTAATACTAGAGAGCAAGTCCGATTCAACTTATAGCTTCCCAAAGACACACCACTACGAGCCTGAGTCTAGCCATACACTACTTCTATATTCAAGCCTATCCAAAACTTAGAAGGAGTTAGCTTAAGCCAGTGCACTACTCTACTCCATTACCATTATCATATCAAACCACAAGTAGATGACATAAGAAAACTATAGCCAACTATTATAGCCAAAATCACCAATATAGGATTGAGAATCCAATACCATAACATAATTATGCCATAAAACAATTCATACACATGTCTTCTTGAACCTCTTAAGCACCCAAAACGACTATTGGTATATCTACCAACCGCAACACTCAAGCCTACCACTTTTATACCCGTGGTATGATCTATCCTTCCTAAGATCTAGCACCCTCTATTATTTTAATGAAGGTTTTCACCATCCACTCCTTTCTAAAACCTTAGTTCTAGAAGTCGTCCTAGAATTTCCCTCACATATGGACTTCTATATTTCCCCATTTCAAAACATCACCATGTTCCCCGAGCCACTATCACCCCAACATAAGAAGGGTCACAAAGTAACTAAAGCATAAGAACCACTTATTCCACTCAATTTAAGATCCCCAAAAGAGACACAGAACTATAGGCACAAAGGGTTTCATAGAAACCACCTAGGTCATAAAAAAGACCCATCCCGATACAACATACAAAAGAAGGAGTCCTTAGAAATGGACACCAAACAACACCTCACTGCATATACCATTAGTAATGTAATGTAAGGTCAAGACTCATATTCGGGGAAAAAAATTTATGCAAGATACGAACCTTAGGCGTAAGTGCTAATAGAATGCATTCCCTATTAGTAGAGCACCCTCGATCAAGATAGGAGAGAATAACTAGAGTACAAAACTAGACATTTCCTTAGGGACTACTGTTAGAAGAAAATTAAAGATCAACCTTCGACCTTTCCCCATCATGCCAATGAGCATAATACTCTACCCTAATGGGTATCACCGGGGAGGTATACTAAGGACACTTAGTCTTTCTATACCCAAAACCATTTTATAAAGGAGGAATAAGAGTTGGACAAGTATCCGAAATAAGACCAATCCCACACTCAACCTCCCTATTCATCAAATCAAAAAATGCCACGAGGGCATTAGTCAACCCAAAGGACATGACTAAGAACTCTCATTGACTATACCGAGTTCTAAAGGCGAACGTAGAGATAACCCAAACTTAAGTTGATGATAAACCGACCTAAGATCAATTTTAAAGGACCACTTCACACCTTGAATTTGATCAAACAAATTATCAATTCTAGAGAGAGGATACTTATTTTGTATAGTTACTTTATCCCATGGATAATAATCAGTGCACATACAAAGGAAGCCATCCTTCTTGAGCACGAACAACACAGGAGCACTTCAAGGAAACACACTAGGATGAGTGTTCGGAGAAGATCAACTCTAAAATTAATGTCCTTATCCGAAAGAATACCGAAAGGATTACCAAGGAAAACATTGGGAAACTTATTGACTACGGGAAAAGGCTCTAGGGAAGAACCTTCTGAGTTAGAACCTTTAACTAAGACCAAACGATACAAGCACCCTTTTAAGATTAACCTATGTACTCTAAGATACAAAATGAACCTTTCATTAGGTACCAAAGAACTAGTTTCCTATGCAATGACTGGCTCATTAGGGAATATTAACATGACCCTACGGGTCTGAAAATCTAAGGAAGCATAACATAAATGTAACCAATCCATCCTCAGGACAACATCAAAATCAACCACGCCCAACTCTATAAAGTCTACACGAGCTTTCCTACCACTAATAAATACGAGACACACCCTACAAACCCTTTTAACAACCACAAAATCTCCTACCGTGGTAGGAATAAAAAAAAGGGAAATAAGAGACTCTCAGGACCAAAAATAAAGATACACGGTCACATAAGGGTCACATAAGAAAGAGTAGAACCTGGGTCAAGCAAACATATACACATCACGAGACAAAAGTTTCAACAGACCCACATTAGCATCATAAGGTGGCTCTAGCTCCTAAGGGATAATAAGAGCATTGAGATGGTCCCAACAAATGTTGAAGCTAAAAGTGGAACTCCTACGTGCAGAATCTAGAGAAGTGGCAACCGATACCCTTTTTTCCCAAGAAGCAATTATTATGGGACACTCCCTTTTTATATGACCCAATTAACCATTTTAAAATACTAATTCTTTCCTTCCTTGCAACAACCATGGTGTGATCGATCACAAACTGATAAGAAGGATGGGTGAGTAAGGATTGGTCCTGCTGACCTGATGTTGGGCACCTTGTGCCCTTTGAGCATTACCAATTTAAAAAGCCTTGCCTCCTAACGGGTTTGAGTAGGGAGAACTAGCCGTGGAATAAAAGATAGTGCTTATCCAATAGTTCCTATCCAATACTTTCTCTTGGACCACTTTCCACTAAAATATCCTGGGTTTTGACCCTTAAGAAACTTTCCTTGAAATCCATTCTCCGAACCCAATATGACTCAAGAGTATGAGTCGTATGCTGGGGTACGAGTGGTATGGTCCTGTCATAGGTTGACAAGTGTTATTTAGTGGGATGGTTTTGGCTACTAGAATGGGTACAACTTGGAGGTGTGAGTCATAAGTATTTGGTACTAATTGTAGCAGGGACTCGTATGATGGGCAGTGTTTAATCCTCTTGGTATATTATTCTGCTAAGGATACAGGTTATGGGTACGGATCGTATGATATGGTTACCACTTAATTGGATGAGTCTTATACTGGATAATGTTTGATCCAAAGCTTGAGGCTTAGATATGATTGGTGGATACCGATCGTATAGGAGGGTACGACTCGTATGGGTCAGTTGTATTCGGTGATGGGGTTCTAAGAAATTTAAGTGGGGGTATCTGGACAACCCTAATTAGGAACTACGACTTATAATACACTTAGGAGGTGATTTACCCTATTATTCTATTCATTAACACTTAGAAACTATTCCAAAACATCTTATAATTTTATCAAGAGCTTTTGGGGAAAGAAGGCTAGGGTTTCATCGTATGGATTTCTTTAGGGCTTGTCTTGGTGATTTATTTCCATTAATTCTTTGGTATAAGGCATGATTCTCTTCCCTCATTGTAATTTCAACTAAAGGCATGGTTTATATGATTGATTTCATGGTTTTACTATTTCTTGATTATGGTTTTCAACTATTATTTAAGGGTTTTGATATTGAATGCCTGGTTATGGTTTCCCATGGTTTTAATTATGTTTTTATATGTATTAATGGGGGTTTTGGAAAATTGTATTTCATGGTAATTGTTTAATCGTCTTTGGAATTAGTTTTGGTTATATTATGCCCAAGGTGTTTGATAAAATGCTTATAAAGATATGTTCATTGAATTGACCTCTTCTAATAGAACTATTGCATGATTTAAACTGGACAAAGGATTTATGTATGGTATAAATTGGTTGAAAAGGATAAACACTAAATATTTATACTTGTGGGGAACATGAAAGTCTCCCACGTTGATATAATATGGTAATTGGAAAGGCACCTAAGGTCTTAACCTAAATGGTTTGGCTATTGATATTATTTGCAAGTAAGGAGTGGTATGACGATACCACTAATATTGCCTTGGTTAATAAATGGTAAATGGATTGTTTGGACATAGTTTTAATTGGGCATTAATGGCAGGGTATGTAGCTAAGCTGTGGAAGGTGGCGGTCCTGGGGGACCAAAATCAAAAACTCATATTTTCCAATATAAGGGGTCACGATGACCATATACATGTGTCATATTTTAATTAGGATATGTACTAGTCATCCCATGGGATATTTTCTGGTCATGCAGCTACACGCACTGGGGCCCTTTCGATAGGGGAAGCTGAACCCATATTGCCCTGGATGATTAGGACGACAAAGCTACACAGCCTAGGTAAAGGTTTTAAGTGCTTGCTAAACCCGATTCCCTTTCTGGACACTTATATATGTATGGTTGTATTCATTATGGATGGTTTTACTTGGCTTTATGACTAGCATTATTTTATCCTTATCTTGAGATTCATGCTAGTGGTCACTCGTTAACCCCGTCTACTGGCGGTTGTATACCCATGCTATACAAAAACCGACCATTTTATTTCTCCTACTTAGCAATTGGATTCGGTATCAATATTTGGACAGAAGTGGTGAGCTTCCATCCTTTCGGAAGGTATCATTTCATGTTATGGATTTCTTTAGACATTTTTATTTTATCTTGGATATTAGTTTTGGCCATGGTTGGGGGCATGTCCCAACCTAATTTGTTTACTCTTTTGGATAGAGGCTTTATGGTACTTCTGGGGGTTGGTACGAGCGGGATCGGTAGAGGTGTCTTCCTTAGCATTGGTATTGTCATAGAGGATAGCATCAACTGACATGATTTCTCACTGTTCCATCATATTAAATTTTGGGATTGATTTTCATATTATGTTTTTGTATTCCCTTTAGTTTATGGTCTATGGTTTGGCTTAGTATGGTTGGGTGGTTGGTGCGGTACAATTGGACTTATTTGTGTCGGTCACGATTGTGACCCTATCCCAGTGTCTTAATGAGAAAAATAATGCTAACTTGCTATATGTTTGAAATTCATCCCGTATAAAGGCTGGACATATGTGGTTGGGTTGGGTAACAAGAGGCGGTACCTAGTCCGGGATAAACTTGGGATGCCTATTACGACAGGGCCCGGGGTCGGGTCGGGTCATCCTCCAACCTGATCCAATAGAGTAAAGGAGCAATGGAAACCAACATTTTGAGGTAACTGAGGAGAAGTATCACCCTCAAAATTAGGGTTAGTGGGAACAGGTAGAATCCCTCAAGGACAGTCAAACGTCATGACCCTTGACCAGGTCTGAATCCCAAAAATTAGATGAGCTTTGTCCATATTGCCCTTAGTCAGGATAGAAGAGATTGCCTGAACATTAGATATTTTGGATACATAATCTGAAAGATGAGCAAGCAAAAATCAGAGGAATTCAAAACCTTAGACTCTATATGGCTTGAGATTGAAACACAAGAAAGAGAAACATTCCTAAATGTCTTATAGCCCCTCTTTTATAAGTGTGGCGTGCTACGGACCCATAAAAAAAACTCTACTTGACATGTTTTTGTGGACTACCAACTGACCATGAACCTAGGCTCGGATACCAACTTGACACGCCCCAAAATCGGGCCATATTGTGTAAGCATCTCAAGCCCAACTTGGGCCAAAGATCACCCCATCAACCTAACCTAACCATCTATTCAATTCATAAGTATCGGATAAACTCTGAAAAAATATCAAAGTAGCGGAAAATAACGCTAATAGTCAATACTTAGACAATATCAACATTTCGTTAATGACAATAATTTAGTTAATATACCTAAGTCCACGGTCATCCACAAAGCCTCTACCAAACTGATGTCAATAATATGTCGGGACATGCCCCCGACAATAGCCAAATACCAAGTCTATACAAGTCTATGACTTAAAGTAATATACCATGAAAAGTATTCCCTCTGGAAAATGGAAGCTCGCCACTTCAATGTCAATGCCTGAACCACGTGAACACCTGGTCATTGCGTAGAAATGGAAGAAAAAGCTTCGGCTCCTATGCCATATAGGGACATAGCGTCCAGAGACGGTTAGTGGTTGGAGCGCTAGTATGTATCTCGAGGATAAAGGTAAAATAGCACATTTGTTCAATTAAATTCAAAACATCGTATGCAATCACATTTACATTAGTATAGGCATATATAAAGATACATATACATATATTTATATAGCATGTCAAGATATGGAAAGTGTCATAGAAATCAATCTTAGATCATTCACTCATGAGAGAAGGAGTAAAGAACTTTCAACCTTTCACCTTAAAAATGTTAGAACCTTAAAATTCTTAGTTACACTAGTCAAGAGGATCCGAACCTCAAACCAACTCAACCAATTTTGCCAATTCAACCGACTCATTAGTCAAGGGACTCGAACCACAATCCATCTTATAGGTTAGGGAACTCTAACCACAAGATATTTCATTGGATTAGGGACTCAAACCACTAGTCATTGCATTGGGCAAAGGACTCAAACCACAAGTCATTTCATTGGACTAGGGACTCAGACCACTTTTTATTTTATAGGGAGAGGGACTTTAACCACAAGACATTTAATTGGACTATGTACTCGAACCACTAGTCATTTCATTGGGTAAGGAACTCGATCTACAAGCCATTTTATTGGATTAGGGACTCGAACCACTAGTTATTTCATTGGGCGAGGGACTTTAACCACAAGCCATTTCATTTCCATTGATATTCGATATTTCAGCTCTTAACCACTTTCGTTCAGGCCTTGACATCCTTACAATTCATTTCAACACTTAAGGAGTTGAACCATTTATCCAAAACATAACCACATGGGACCATAATGTCTTCATGGGAACATTTATTGATTGAACACTTTATTCAAACAATTCCTTAACACAAATCATCATTTAATTATTTGGTGGTCGTTAAGACCCTTACCAAACCAATCATTTTTCATTAGTATTTCTATACCACACTTTAGTTCTACACACAATTCAAGTTCATGTTTAAGGGATTGAACCCCTTTCTTAGCCATCAAACTAACATGGTCCTAATTTAACTAATTATATGGCTAAAAATATCATTAAAATAACATTTATCAACCATTCATACTTATTGGGACATTACACCATCTAAAGTCATAAATTAATCCTTTACATAATTAACGCTTACCAACCATTTACCTAGCATTCACATTCATCATGACTTAATACATGGTAAACAAGGCCTTTAACAATAATTTACTAAGTACTCACATGAATTGCAATAATATCTTATCTCATTCATATTCACTAGACCAATACCCTAGTTCAACACACCATTAATATAGGACTAGACAATTTATTTAGATATTTTCACAAATACCTTATGTGCATACCTTTATCAAGATCAAATTCATGGTGGAATTCATCATTATTAGGGTTATTAAATACCCATATGTTAGACCACATGCAAGCTCTCACTAATAACATGTATAATTATAAGCTCAAGCAAGAACAAACATTATTCATCATTGACAACAATAACCCCTTTCATTTGATTTCAAAACCACTATGTACACTTACTAATCCAAGTGTGAAATACATGGTTTTTGAGTTATTTAACAAGGGATAGAGCTACATGCCTTAGAAAACTTGATTTACCAAGAATCTTGACTTCACCTTGCTCTTAGATGTGCACCCTTGAAACCCTAGACTCCAATTCTTAACAAATGAGTTAGAGAGTGTATTTTGGATATTTGATCCATCAAAATGGATGTTTAGAAGGCTATAAACAATTATATAGTGAGGGGTATTAGGGTTTTGGGTATGGGAAATGACCATAAGGTTCTCAACTAACAGCTAGAAAATGAGCCCGTCCTTGGGTATGACTCACTTAAGGGAATCGTACCCTAGGGTATGAGTTATACCCTAACTCGTATGATAGGATTATCCTAGGTCTCCATACTTATTAGGGTACAACTACCCATTATTAAGTCATATCCAATGGGTAAAACTCATGCCCTATTTTGTACACTTCACTCGTACAAAAAAACATCCCACTATTTGATTAAGACACACTCTATACAATTGGGTTGTGTATGACTCGTACACTTAGGTATGATTGGAGGGTGGATTACTCATACCTAGGATAGTTAGTAACCCTCACAACACTACCTAGGGTACAAGAGGGGTGGGGAAGGAGGATATGACTCGTATCTAAGGTGTATGACTTATTCCCTTAGTCGTATCCTAGTGACATCAAATGAAGAAATTTTTCTCATGGTTCCAAGCCTAGATATTTCATTGTGCGAATAGATTTTCCCATGCTTGAGGGATAATTGTTGGTTCTAATTTAGTTCGGAATCATTGTGATCATTTGGTTGTATGAATTGGCTTATAATTTAGTAGACTTATAGAATAGTGAATGAATATGGAATAACGTTTCTTGAAGACAAGCAACGATTTAAGTTGGGGTGTTGATTAGTGGAAAATTTGCCACTTATTTACATCCAAAATTAAGCACACTATGAAGAAATAATCTTGTAGATGAGGTTAATTATCTATTGAACTGCGCTAATTCTCAGTGTTGGTAATCTATCAGGGAACCTGATGGATACAATTTGATACAAAGCAGGTGAAGATAAAATGAGAGAAAAGTAACCAAAGCTGAAGTTCAGGCCCAGGAATTGACCTCTAGGTACTGTGATCGCGGTAAGTTAAGAAAAGTCAGCCAATGATGATCGCATAACGATACCACACCATCGTGGAAGCATGATCTCAATCAAAAGATGGAGATCGTAGTTGGTAGTGAATTTTTGAAGGGAAAAATCATAAATCCACAACTAAATCCCAAAACAAAAAAGGGAAAAAACCTTGGACAATTTTCTGCATCCTAGGATACAAAATTGGGAGAGGACAAGAGAAATACACTTTTAATTTATGTGGGGAAACAATTGTAATTTGAATTTCAAGTGAGAATTAGGTGGAGGATTGAAATTAAATATTGGTTTTACTCTATTTTGATTTTCAATGGAAGCTTTGAATGCAAATTTGGGTAATCTTGTTCTATTTAAATCCATGAGTAGCTAAATTCTTGTCTTGGGGTATGCTTGAATAGGGTGTTAATATGAATGAATATTGATTGATAGTCCAAATTAGTTGTCATTGATCTTGGGGTTTTGCTATTACTTTAGGTTTGAATTAAGAATTATGGGTGAAAGTCCCAATTTTCTTGGATTCCATATCATCCTTGTAAGAGGGATGTGGGTGATGATTAATTGTGAACAACTACTTGATACTAGTTATTCCTTAGAATTATCTTAAAAATAAAAATGTTACGTGATATAGCTAGGTTGATGAGCATCATCCTACAAATAGGGATGCTAGTTGAGGTTTTGGACTAGTAAAATAGGCACTCATAAGGAAGAATCCATGAGTGAATTCAGTGTTTTGTCAAAACACTAACACTAAGATTTAAAATATAGCCTACCCAAATCTTTGACAAGGAAATGTAATAACCCTCAAACACCCATACATGAGTGATCCCTAGGATAGTATAACCCCAAGACTCATCTATCATTTGGTTTTATTCATCAATTGTTTGCTTTTGTTTAGTGTCATAGGATTATTTTATTCAAACAAAGCTTTAAGTCATAAACCCCCCATTAAATTTCATGTATTTTTTTAAGTTTACATTATGGGTGTAACTCCTAGTTAACTCCTAGTTAATCCTCAACATACATAGGTTTTGAAAGCTAATTTACACTCCTCGTGGATTCAACCCCAACCTAAGATAGCTTATTATATTGACAACGACTGCTTGCATTAAAATGATGGTGTAAGTTGAGCATTATCAACCTTATGGGCGCAATCCAAGTCATAAATTGGTTGGAAAAATAAAATAGTCAACCTTCACAAGATATCATATGACACATCCACAGGCTTCTTTACAGAATAATCACTATTAGGAACCTTATAGTAGTGGGCTTGGGATCACTCAAGCCTTGCTTTGTTTATACGACCATGGATATCAAATTAATACTCACTCCAAGATCATATAAATCTTTCCCAAATTTGTACACTCCAATAGTGAATGGAATGGTGAAAGCACCCGGATCCTCTTTATTCATAACTATGATGCTTGTCATTATCACACTACAATTGTGTGTTACCTTAATTGTTCCAAAATCTATGACCCTCTTCTTCATCACCAAGTCTTTCATAAATTTAACATACTTGAGCATCTTTTCCAAGGTTTCCAACAATGGTATGTTAACTGAAATGTTTTTATATTTAGCAAGGAATTTCTTGAATTTTAAATCACATTCCTTCTTGGGCCTTTGAGGAAATAGAGGAGATATTTTGATTTGTGGCTTTGAGACACCCGAGCTTGCATATGATTTTGGAGCACTATAATCAACCACTTATGGTGTTTCTTTTTTTTTTACTCTTCTCTTCAACCATTCTTGGTTTGTTAATATTTGGCTCATTTGGTATAGTGACGGTCTTATTTGATGTATCAAGCCGATTTCTCTTCCCGCTCACTTGATCATCAATTCTCTTCTCATTATGTTTTTTGTAAAGATTCATAATATTTTTACCTACAGTATTTTCTCTTCTAGTGACAATTTCCATGAAATGAGAATCATTTGTTGGGTTCACTATCGTATAACTAGGAAGTCATCCTTTTTGCCTTGTCTTCAAATAGGAAGAAATATGACCTAATTGGTTCTCAAGTTGTTTGATTAAGTTCGAGCGCAAAGTGACAGTTTTATTGAGTTGCAAAAAGTCTCTCTTCATCTCTGTTAGCATCTTATCACTTTCTTCAACCCCCAAAAGGATGTGTGAAAGCACATCTTCACTTTTATACTTTTGGGGGGTCAATGAAGGTTGAGTCTTTACTTTTTACCTAATCTTGTGAAATAACAAAACTATCATGGTTATGATATTTATCTCTCTAATCATGGTCTCAATCTCTTTACTTATCCCTCCAGTATCTATATCTATAACAATCCTTCTAATCAAGTTTTTTCAATCATGATCCCTTCCTTCCATCCATTATTTTTGCCTTGCATTTGATAAGTAGGTCATAAAACACTTGTTTAGTTTAACATGAACCAAATTTCTATATCAAGAGCCTTCTCTTCTTTATCATCATATTTTTTAGTTCCCTTAGAAGCAACTACAATAAACGTTTTTGGAGCTGAGCCCGTCACATGCTTGGTAAGGAGATCCAATTCTGTTGAATGATACCCATTAAATTATTTTCAAAGCAACGTCTTAGACTAAAAAAATCCTAAAGTTTTGCCTATTTTTTGTCCATTATGGATACTACTTCCGGTAGGTCTAACCCACCGAAGGAATCTCTGAAGCAAGATAGCAGAGGGGAGATCAAGTTGAATCCATTAGTTCCAAAATATGTTGATTTATTAAAGTATAAGAAGTACATGCATGAAACCATTAGGGTTCCTCTAAAAACCTGTCATAATGATGAATGGGGAACCAAGTGTTACATGGAAATACTCAGAAGTAAAGAACTTAATAATACAGGATAATTTACAGTATGCAATTATTGGTAAGTTCTTATATGGCAAACCTAATGTTAATGAACAAAGAAAATCAATTCCTGCTCAAATTGAAATAAAAGAAGTGTATAATAGGGGTACTGGATACAAGATACATATGGATAATATTAAATCATCTTGAACACTACGTTAAATTATTATCAATTGATGCTTACTAAATAAAGGCCAAAGTAATGTTTTGGAAGATACGAACTGTAAAAGGGGATCCATGGTTGAACCAAAAATTGAAACAATGATAGGCATTGTATGGGTCTCAATGCCTGATTTACCCCCAAATTTTTTTCTAAGGAAGCTATCTTTTTTATTGCATCCGTAGTAGGAAAGCCATTAATGGTAGACATGGCTACAAAAAATTACACAAGGCCAAGCTGTGCAAGCGTGAAGATTGAGGTGGACCTCATTTCTAAGTTACCTTATAGAGTGAAGATCAATGAAGAGGATGATATAATTGGGGAATTAAAGTTCAAGGGGATCCACATTGAATATGATCATAAGCCTAAATACTATAAAGAGTGTTGTTTATAGGGTTATGATGAAGAATCTTGCTGGAATATTCATCTGGAGATATATGATAAGTTACAAAGGCAAAAGGATGAAAAGATAGTATTAAAGAAGATGAAAAAAAAATGAGGAAGGGCAGAGAAGGGCAGTAGCTGATAGCAACTAACATCAATGGCTACAAATAAGAAACAAATATAGAAGAGAAAATAATGGTCATATATTGAAAGAAGTGGATGACAAGATAGAGAAAATTTAGACATCAAATACATTTGATGTTTTGAATAAAGAGAATAATGAGCCTTAGGAAAAGTCCAACACTACTCACCAGAAGGAAAGTACAAAAGACTGGGTGAATAAAAGCTTCAATAAAGCAGCAAAAATAACATCAATGGAACAATCCAGAAAGGAGATTAATGAGGAATAAAGTTTAAGCGACAACATTAGTATGGATAATGACCAACAAGGAAAAGAATCAGTAGCACAAGTTAAGGACAATTATAAGCAGCAGTCACATATTTAGCAAAAAGGAAGGATGAAAAGAATTCCCAGAACCAATCAAACAAATTAGTTCTATTAGATCATGATAAGTCTGAGAAGCAAGATATAATACTAGACGAGATTTTACAACTAGTAATGGAAGCAGGAAATTTGATGGAAATTGTGAATAACAAGAATGAAGACTTGGATACTGAAGATTGTGTTAATAATATTGATAAAGTTGCAGTTGAAGAAAATCCGTATCCAAAGAAAATTGTCATTAAATACAAAGCATGGAAAATCACATAAGAGAGACAAAAAGATAGGTACAAGGCACAATGTAGAAAAGGAGTCACATGTCAAAATCTTCATCAAAGTGAATGCTTTAATTTGGAATATTAGATTGGTTAATACATAGAAAGCATTCACACGTTGATAACAATACATCGGAGATATTAATTTGGTTTCATTGGCCTTATGGAACCATTCCAGGAAAGCCATAACATTGAGTATTATAAAAGAAAACTGGTAATGCAGCATGCAGTTGTAAATATATCTGGTAAAATATAGGCTTTTATGGACTCAATTATTAAATATAGTATCATTAGGGATAAAGAACGACAGCTCATTTTTAAACTGGAAAATCAGCATGCAGGAGTAGTTGTGTTTGTTACACTAGTGTATGCAAAAGGTAATCAAAATGAGAGATTAGTTTTATGGGAATCAATAGGAGAAATGGATAGTATAATACAAGAACCTTGGATAGTGGGTGGAGATTTTAATATGATAAGAAATGAGAAGGAGAAACTAGGAGGATTACCAGTCACAGTAGATGAGACAGATAATTTTAATCATTGTATTAGCATGTGTAATCTAGAAGAAAGTGCTTTTAAGGGAAGCAAATATACATGGTGGAATGGCAGAATTGATGAAAATGTATTTTTAAGAGTCTGGAAAAGGTATTGTTTAATCAAAAGTTTCATAAAGTTTTTCCTATTATGGACTTAGATAATTTAGTAAGAAGTGGTTCAGACCATGCTACAATGTTGTTATAGTTTAGCAAGTCAAGTGAATAGCTGACCAAGACATTTAGATTTTTGAAATTCTAGCTGAAGGAAGAATTATGCATGGAGGTTATTAGGCAGAAATGGAAGACTGATATTGAAGGTAATCCCTTTGTTATGTTTCATCAAAAGTTAAAGAGAACTAAAGCCACTTTGACTGAGTGGAGTAAACAAAATTTTTGAAACATATTCCAAAGAGATTTCCACACTAAAGGAGTAAATTAAAGTAAGAGAGAAACAGTTCGAAGAGGAGCCTACAGGGATCAACAGAGCTAATCTATCATAATCACATGCAGAATTAGCAATACAATTAAGAAGAGAAGAGGACTTTTGGAGACAGAAAGCAGGATTTGAGTAGTTCAGAGATTGAGAAAGGAACACAAGATTTTTTCATACAGTAGTGAAAAGAAGGAGGTCAAGGTTAAGAATTCAAAGAATCCAAAATAAAGAAGGAAGTTGGTTGGACAATCAGGAGGAAATAGTAGAAGCAGCAACAACTTTCTTCCAAAAGAAATTTGAAAAGCAGTAGGATACTAAAGAATACTCAATGTTGGATGTTTTAGTCAAGATAGTAATAGATGCTCAGTATGGATATTTTATGAAGGTCCTAACAATTGAGGAAGTACAAGTGGAAGTTATGGGGTTAAATATAAATAGTGTAGGGGGTACAGATGATATGATAGGTTCCTTTTATCAAGATGCATGGAGTATAATTTCAAAATATCTACACCAAATGATCACAACTTTTTTCTATGGATATGAGCTTCCAAGGTTTATCACACATACTAATTTGGTTTTACTACCAAAAAAGTTAGTAGTTAACACCTTCTCAGATGTTAGACCTATCTCACTTAGTAATTGTGTGAATAAATCTTCTCTAGAAGTATTCATAAAAGGATTAAGTGTATTTTGCCTGACATTTTATCGGAGGAATTAGCTAGGTTTTTTCAAGGAATAAGTATTGCTGAGAATATTTTGGTGGTTCAGGAAATAGTATTAGAAATTAGGAAAGGGGGAAAGCCTCTAAACATGGTGATGAAGTTGGATATGATAAAAGAATATGACAGGGTAGATTAGTTATTTCTAACAGGGTAGATTAGATATGGTGTTCATATTGCTAGCAAATAATTGATATTCTATATTACTAAATGGACAGCCTAAAGGTTTTTTTTAATCATCTAGGGATGTAAAGCAAGGTGATCCACTTTTACCTATTTTTTTCATCATTGCAGCAGAGGTATTATCAAGATGTTTGAAAGAACTACTTCTCATGAAAGAATTCAAAATATTTGGTATGCCTAGAGGTGGTCCAAAAATCAATCATCTTGCATTTGCAGATGATATGATTATACTTTGTAAAGCTGAATTGGGTGCTTTTCAATAGGCCACAACAACTTTTGAAATGTATGAACTGGTTTCTAGTCAAAAGATAAACAAGGAGAAAAATACATTGTATCTACATAGGAGTGTTTCCAATGGTGCAATGGTAATGGCAAAAATTACAACTGGTATTTTGAGATTGGAATTCCGTTTCATCTATTTAGGATGTCTTGTTTTCTACATAGGGAAGAAGAAGGTGTACTACCAGCAGATTATGAACAAAATTAGCAACAAGAGGCAAGCATAGAAAGGGAAATTACTTTCATTTGGAGGTAGAGCAGTCTTAATTAAACATGTATTGCAAAGCATTCCCATACATTGTCTCTCAGTTATGAATCCCCCTAAGAATGTTAAAAATACTATTCAGAATGTATTTGCTAAGTTCTTTTGGAGTAGTACCATAAGGGGTAGGGGAAGACATTGGATATCATGATCCACTATGTGTTTACCTAAAAAAGAAGGAGGTTTGAGGTTCAGGTTGTTGCATGATGTTTCCACAACCCTCTTTTGTAAACTGTGGTGGAAATTTAGAATAAATAAGTCTATCTGGAGTGAATATAGGCACAATAAATATTACAGAAGATATCATCCCAAGAAAGTAATGTAGAAAGTAGGTGGAGGATCTCAAGTATGGAAAATATGTTGCAAGTTGGATATCTAATTGATTATCTTATTATATGGTATATTAGAGAAAGAGATGCTCATATTTGATATGAAAATTGGAGTAGAGTGGGGGATATTTATTCTATTATGTAGGAAAGCAAGGAATGGGATGATACATATCAATATGTAAAGGATTTGATAAGGAATGGGCACTAGAATGAAGAGTTGATGTAGAAATTGTTTACTGAAGAGATAGTGGAACATGTAATACATAAAGTAAGACCCTCACAAGAAGCATCACAAAAGGATAAAGCAATATGGAGTATGGAAGCAAGAGGAAATTTCACAGTAAAATCACCATGGCAATATGTGAGGCATAGAGAACAGCCTAATGAATTTTATAAGCAATCATGGATTAAAGCGACGCCTTTTAAGATTATGTTTTTATGTGGAGAATGTGGAAAGGTAGATCTCAGTGGATGATACTATAAGAAAATGGGGAGTATAGGGTCCTTCCAAATATTGATGTTGCCAAAATCCAACACAAGAGACCATGTCTCATGTGCTATTGAGATCTTATTTTGCTAATAGACTTGGTCCTACTTTTCTTATTTTGCAGAAATTAGCATCCAAGGGCTGAGCTTAAGAGATACAATATGTGCATGGTCGTATTCTCAGGTGAAACACAAGGAAAAGGTATACTTTATAACACTACCAGGAACTATATTATGGGAATTGTGGAAGAGAAGGAGTGGTTTGAAGCATGAAGGAAAAGGGGTAACAATGCAGAGGTTGATCTTTAATGTTACAAGGCAACTAAGGATATTGTTGAAAGTTAGAAAGCCAAGATTGGATTTCTCTTTTGAATGGACAGCAATTTTACAACAGCTTAGTCTGTTGAAGCCAAAAATTAAAGTAATAATAGTGTTATGGGAATATCCAAAGAAAGGTAGGTGTAAATAGAACACTGATGGAGTATCAAATGGGAACCCAGGGAGCAGTTCTTGGGCATTCTATTTGAGAGGCTTAAATGATGAGCTAATACATACAGAATGGACAATAATAGAGGATACAAGTAACATATAGGCAGAAACCATGGAAATACTACATGTGGATATTCATTATAGTCAATCGGGGCAAGATAAGGTAATCATTCAGACTGACTCATTAGCCATACAAAGGTTTTTAACTAATGAATGGGAAAGTCCATGGAAGATAGCATACAAAGTCTTTTAGATAGGGAAATTACTGTCAGATAAGTAAGTACAAATACAATATATTTTCAAAGAAGGCAATCAACTAGCTGACTATTTGGCTAATTTAGTATTGGAACAAGGGGATTTCAAATTTACAACCTTCAATCAGTTACCAAGTCAAGGAAAAAAGATTCTTGATAGTGATAAGAAGCAATACCCATATTTGAGGTTAGTACCAGCAAAAGGGTAAGGGGACTGGATTGGCTAAAGAAAAATAATTCACATACACTATATTTACAACCTGTGAAGGTAAGCAAAAGAGTGAAATTGCTACTTACCTATCTATACCAGCCAACAAAAATGGACTCTCAGCAGATTGGAGGTCACAGATAAACTTAGCTACTTGTTACTATCCAAATACAAGCGGTTTCGAGCATCTCAAAATCTCCATCCCAGTCATAGCTATAACTCAAGAAGGATAAGGTTGTTAGCTACAAGAGAAAAGGTAGTCAGTAAGCTTAATAGTAGAATCATCTTACTTGGAAGAAGGAATAAGCCTCAGTGGACTAGACCCACTATGTTAGAACCAAAAAGCACTATAAGCACCCATACACTAGAGATCTCAGATGTGATATACTAAGGAAAATACCAAAGCAGGACTAGAGCACAAGATTAAGCAATAATTAGAATAAAAAGGATGATACTTACTCTTGCAAGCTAGAAAAAACTTCAATCCATCGCAACCAAGGCATGATGTTAACCACCCAAAGCTGGAGAAGAATAAGTTGAAGATTCTCAAAAAGAAACACAACGAAAAAGGCAGAGAGGGGTGGATCTTAACTCGATGCTCAGATTTAGAAACCCTACTCAATATACATTTTTTTCATTTAGGGTCAGGTCAAGTATTGGGCCAGTTCATTTTTATTTTGTTAGATGCTATTTTTTTTTGCTTATTTGGATGGGTTGGTCCATCATTGTTTAGATTTCTTTTGATTCATTAATAAAATTATAAATTAAACCAAAAAAAAAAGATCCAATTGTTTCATAACCTTGTCCATATTCTTATCTCTCTCCTCTTTCTTATTCCTTTTTTCTTGGATCACAAGAGATACAGAGGGAGCCCCTACGACCACCTCAATATCTCTTATATGTTAACCTCAGCTTTTCTTGATCACTTGATCCAATAACATTGCTGCAATGCCATAAGTTTGTTCCTATATAGATCCACTGACTGCATTATCTTCCCCCATTTTGTTTAATTGATCTAATGCTCCATAAAATATTTGAAAGAAATTTTGTTTGAGGAATCATAATTTGTCCATTGCAACACCTTTGTGCTAAACCTTTGCCAATCCTCATGCAATTTCTTGACACTTAATTTACAAAATTTAATGATGTCATCACTTAATTGTAGCATCCAAGATAGTGTAAAGAATGATCCAAGAATGTTTCAATCATTTCAACCCATGAGGTGATAGAACTCGTGGGCAACTCCTGCAATCATAATACTGCTTCTCCCATCAATAAAAATGGAAAATGTCATAATCAGATTGAATTTTGAGATATGTGGGAGATATTGAATGAAAGATACATGTTAATCTTTGGCATATTTATACACCTAAGTGTCATTATCTATGTGTGTTTATCTTAGTTTTGAGGACTTCTTAATGTGCTTTATAAGGTATTAATGGTATAATTGTGTAATTATGTGTCAAGTTACTTATGTATAGTTTTTAAGTTGCATTTCAAACCATTAAAGAGTCAAAATGATCACACAAAGTTTCAAAATGATCACTTATAGTTAGACGAGAAAAATAGTGGTGCTAGATTAAGCTATGCTTGTTCTAATGTACTTTGATGAGCTCTATTGTGTTTTACGAACTAATGCGTGTTATTTTATGTTGTAGGATACCATTGGAGGTGTTTTGGAAGAAAATTGAAGCTTACAAACAAGTCATAATAAGTGGGGAAACAAGGATAAAACGTACAAGAAAATAGGAGCTAAAAAATAGTGAATCATCCCCTTTGTGGAAATACCTTGAGCCGCACCCATCAAAGAATGGAATGGGGTGTGTGAAAAACCCTAAAGTATGCGGTAAAACTTCCTCCAATTTTATTTGGGTGTACACAACATCCTCAAAGTCCGCGTTTGGCCTTGTAGCGCGAGCCCTCTCCCGGGACTTACAAAAGTTGATTTTTATGTCTTTTAAGTGAGGGGCAATGTTGTAACTGCATATATTTCGTGTTGGGGAACCTATGGACTACATAAAGAACTATAAAAAGATTAATTAGTAACAATTGATACTCACTTTTGAAACAACACAAGATTGGTGATAATAGAAGGCATACAAGGTCTATACACTAGGGTTCTTTCCTCTTTACTTCAGTTTCTTTGTAGCTTTTACCTATGAACTCAATCATTGTGATTCTTTGTAAGAATACGAGTGGCTAAACACCCTTATTCTAGGTTGAGTATATGTACATGAGAACTTATCATACATTTAAGTTGGTTTCAAGTTGATTATCATAATTGGTTGTTGGAATGTTCTTATTATTACTAATCTTTTGACTCGGGACCTTTAGAATACATTTATATTTCTATTGTAAACCCGGAAGTAGGAACTTTAGATTAGGAAGTGGAATATATGGAGTGAGTCTTGTATTTTAAATTAATTAAATATATAATTCGTGGTTAGGATAGGAACATTTCTAGTTTTCCCCATTTGGTTCAAAAATGGAAAGACATACAAATGCGTTTGAATTAGTTCTCACATCCCCACTCAAAGATGTAGTTGTGGGGCTAATTTAAGTAAATGATTTAAGGCTCAGAAGAAAATAATCATGTTATTAACCCCGTGAATTAACAATCAAGATAATTAACTTGACCAATGAGATTGTATAGCTTTGTAGGATTGTTCTAATTGCCTGGACCCTGGCTTCCTCCTAATCATTGTTTCAAACACTTTTTATTCTCATTATTTATTATTACCTTTAAAATTCGCAAATCTTATAATAGTTAGTTACACTTGAATTTATTTAATCTTACTAGTAATGCTAGAATTGGATTGCTTACTAAACACTAAGTCCCCATGGGATCGACATTCGACTCAAAAAGGCCACTTCATTACTTGCATGACCACGTACACTTGTGTGTGTGGTAAGAAGCAACAAGTTTTTGGACAAAATTCTTAAAATTAAGGTTGGAATATTCATGGACTTGACCCTAAAAAATCATTTGAAGAAAATGAAGCATCACACTGGTAATGTGAAATACTCTATTCCCCTCCGTTGGCGGCATACGAATGACACTAGCACAACTGGCATCTCTGAGGTGATCCTCCTCCTCGAGATGGCCATCAAAAGTAGTGGACTCACTATCATTTTGACTCATGTTTTCACCTGTACAAAACAAAAACAACAAACAATGTAAAGTAAAAACTATATCTAACTCAAAGTAACTTACAACACTATAAAAGAAGAACGGCATTTCCTACTCCAGCAACGACGCCATTTTTTGATAATGTTCAAATCATACTATGAGTACAAGTTATCATTATCAATATATTTTTACCCAATAAGATTCGGGGTCATATCCACAGGGAATGAGAGCTATAGCTCTATTGTCAAGTTTCACAAACGACTATAAATTGGCTCGCAATGTGAAAATTAAATAGTAAAGTAAAAATGGGGGATGGTTGTTTGTTACAACACTTGTCTTAAGTTAAAAATTTTGGTGTTTATTTGTCAAAATACTTGTGATAATGTTGTAATCAATGGATTAAAATACTTGGGGTCATGCCTTCTTGAGAACAATTATATGCAGGGGTACATGAGATATACCTATGATTAGTGAATACGTCATGATTGGTTAGGTTTTAGGTATCAGTGATAATCTTTCAATATACCACCAAATTTCATGTGGGTTCCTTTCAAAACCCTGTGTGTCTACACTACTAAGACAACCAAAGCCTCAAAATGGGTAATTGATTTCTAGCATTACAACTTAAATTAGCATAGCTCATGTTTTGTTAACTAAATCTCATCACCAATGCATTCTTTTTCAAGCAACACACATGTTTGATAAATGGACCTATATTGCAACGTCAATCGATAAGTTAAAACATAGAGATTTAGCTAAAATCATAACATACAAGCTAAAATGAAGGTAAATAATCACTACACATGCATCAATCAACACTCAATCATGCAAACCCCAAGGTTGGAAAATTAGCTACTCATATAAGGAGAAGATATATTCTTCATCCATTTCACCAAGGAATCCAAATTATTGCAAGAGAAGTACAAATTCTTAGCTTAACATAGTAAATTCCAAAAATAGGGTTTGATTACAAGCTTCAACTATAGAAAAATTGACAAAAGATAGGGTTTCCAATGATCAAAAAGGGTTAACTAGCATCTTAAAAATGAGCCACATAATTACTAAAATGCAACAGCTTGGCAATTCAGCTGAGCAAGGTCCACCGTCGGATGAGTTGGCGATGAACTAAATTTCACGTGGCTCGTTGAGTCATCAACATAGCAAGCTCCATGGTTTGGTCTCTGTTACTTTTGACGTTGCAGAGCTTGGTCCGCCAATTGGTTTGTGGATGTGTCGAAATCTCATTGCATCACCATTTTATTTTATTTTCTTAGCCTGAATTTGTTAACTTATGCGATAGAGATGATGAATCGACGCTCCGACAATCACTTTGGTGGTGTGTTGAAGTGTCTCTCTTTTGCCTTTGTACAATTTTTTCTTCAATCTTCCATATTATTACTTTTCTTTGCTTCCTTTTGCTATTTTGATTAGACCTTTAAATTGAAATTAAACTAAATAAACGTTAAAATCACCTCAATTCAGCATTGCGGACATGTTTTATTCCTAATTTTAGGCCAAATAAGTCATAATTGGTCGACTCAAAAATCAAGGGTCATGATGGCACTCAATGTGGCAAGCCTTGAAAAGTAAGCATATCATCCAAACTGATATGAAATGACAAATAAATACCAAAATCCAAGGAAAGGCTTATAGAACAAAGCAGAACCACACAAATATGATAATAGCGAAAGTACATAACCAAAAATACCATGCAAAATTCCAAAACTTGGTGTCACAGTGTAAGAACTTCTAAATACATCTCGAATGTTAAAGATACAATAATAGTCCTAAAGGATCAAAATCTGTCCCAAATACAAAATAAGACATGAGTTAGATAAGAAGAGGTAGAAGGTCATCTCCAAAAGCATAGATCAATTGCTACCTTAAATATACTCTAGATACCACATGAATCATTTACCTTGCGGCATACTCGTACCAGGATCTACACCAAAAGGGCATAGTACTGGTGAGTACGGTCCACTTGTACTCAGTAGGTATTATAGGTTGACAAAGCAATTTAGAAAATAAATCATATAAAATACACACTATGGGCACATCACCTGCAATAAGTAAATGTCCCAAATGGTAGACCATATAGTCTCCACTAACAGTTCTACAATATACAATATACAATATACCATACACAAATATGAGAAAGAAGCACAATTATACTTGTATACTAAATACAAGTATATGAAAGAAGTAGAAATAGATAGATATCACATCAAGGACAATAACACAATGCAAAATGTACATAATATATAAGATATAATGAAGATGATGATGATGATGATGTGATGGTGATGTGATCCTCGATGTTATTGCAAAACATCCATATACACCATTCAAGTTGTGCCCCCAAGGTATGAACCATGGGGGGGTTCATCAACCCATAAACAATCCTATATCTAATATTAATGTCCATGACTCCTTTCTAGCACATCCCTCAGCTAAGGTTCTATAAAGATGTCATAAACCAGTGTTTCCAGTATTTCCACAGTGGTACCAATGTTCCATAAGTGCATATAATATGAGTATGCAATGCTCACAACCAACTAGGATAAGAATTTCAAAACCGAACCAATATACCAACCATGTGAGCCAAATCCACTCAATATGCCAACAATCCATGAATCTAATGTAATTATATGCCAATAGAGTAAAATACAAAACTTGATACCACATAAATTTTGATTCAGGATTTTCACCAGAAAGATACCAAAAAATATACACACATAAGACCAACAACATCATACAAGACCCTACACAGTCACGCATAGCAAATAATATCTCCATACCACCAAATAGCAATAACATAGGCCCCCACACGGGCACAACACATTATCAATAGCCATTTCCATGATGTGTTCCCACACCAAAAATATGATTTTGTACTAATATGAACTACCTAACCCAGTCTAAAAAAAGTTAATCCATAATCTAACTCAAATGCCAAAACTGGTACAAATAAGCCTTTAACACTGAGCTTTCACCTCACAAATGGACCCAAAATCAACTAAAACACATAAATATGGAATCTATGCATTAAAAAAAACCATCAATACCCATATTGCCAATTTTTGGGTTGGGCTCAAAATGGACCCCCAAAATAAGTTCTTGAAAAAAATGAGTAAAATCAAAAATTTCGTCCAAAAATATATTTCACATGATTGAAGAAACTTATAGAATAAAACCCAAGTGAAAATGAATTGAAATTGGGGTTTACATTGAGAAATTACTAATTTAGGCCTTCAAGCCAAAATCTCCAAATTTCACTTTTCAATCCAAGTTTTACCAAGATTTACTTGATAAAAATTGAAGAAAAGTAATTGAAATAGGAGTTTGGCGCTTACCCAATCTTAAAAATGGAAGAAATTTCCCAAAAACTCGAAACCCCAAGATCAAAATCTCAAAAATGGTGAAAATTGTAAAAAAAAGGATTTTATATTGCCCAGGTATCGCTTAAGAGATCCTTGGATCGCTTAAGTGGCCACATCTTAAGCGACCAGGTGTCGCTTACGCGATACCCGCCTGGCACACGAGTGTCACGCAAGCGACTAGGTTGTCGCTTAAGCAACAATCTCTTAGGCAATCCTGGTGTCGCTTAGGCGTCGGTTTAGTTGTCAAGCCAAGTCTCTTAAGCGATCAAAGTGTCGCTTAAGAAGTGCACCAGCAGAAGACTTGGAGAATTCCAAGTTTCTACGGACCCTTCGAGATTCATTCGAAATCACAGAATGCAAACAAACTATGCTACTAGACTAAATTCGATGCTCCATGCTCAAGGGCGATATCAGATTTTTGTATCAGATTATCAAACAAACATCATTTTCACAAAGTTGATTATCAAAATCCAATTTCACAACTTTCCGAACCGAGGGTTGAAATGAGATATAAAATCCGTAAAACCACACCAACCAAGTTACCAACCTAAAATCGATGTTTCGAATCTGTTAACCCAGTTTGTTTTGCCATCCGACACACAAATCAATAAATGTTGACCAAAGTCAACTATAAAGCCTTTATAATTACCAAAATCACAATCTCACTTAAATCACATCAAAATGCATTGGGAACCATGCCAATCATCCCAATACCCTATAAATACCACAAAGCAACCACTGCGCGGGGTAAAATGGTCAAATCACACAAAAATGAATAATTCACAAAAATCGCCAAAAATTAGGTCATTAAATCATCCACCACTAAGAATCTAATTCACCCTCAAACTAAAGGCAAGAGAAATACCTGAATCAATGAAAATCTAGGGATAACTATCTTGCATATTAGACTCAACCTCCTAAGTAGATTCATCTATAGGTCGATGTCTCCACTAGACGTTAACAACTAGAATAACTCTAGACTATAACCATCTTACATCCCTAGCCAGAATGGAGACGAGCTCCTCAACAAAAGACAATCTCTCATCTAACTAGATCGAATCCTAATGAATGATATGAGACTCATCCAGAATGTAATGCGGAAGCATCGAAACATTAAAAATTTGATGAACAACTGATAAATTTGTGGGAAATGCTAACTCATAAGCCATATCCTAATAGTTTGAGGAATCTGTAAACGTCTAATATTCTTGGGGCTAAGCTTTCCCCTCTTCGTAAACCTCATCACGCCCTTTATGGGTGACACACGAAGGAATACTCGGTCACTAACACTAAATCTAAAGGCACAAAGTCTACAATCCGCATAGCACTTCTAACTACTCTGAGCCACTTAAAGTTTATCCTGAATGATCCAAACTCTTCTAAGGACTCATGAAGTAAGTCCATACCTCGAGGTCTAATCTTAGAAACCTCAAACCAACCAACTGTAGAGCGACAACGCCTACTATACAAAGCTTCAAAAAAAGTCATCTCAATATAGGAATGATAGCTTTTATCATACGCAAACTCCACCAAAGTTAGATGTTTCTCCCACTAACCACCAAAGTCCATCACACTAGCGTGGAGAATATCCTCGAAAACCTAAATAGTTCTCTCTGACTGACCATCATTCTAATGGTGAAATATTGTACTAAGATCAACTGGAGTACCCAAATCTTTCTAAAAATTCTTCCAAATGTGAGATGCAAACACTGAAACTCTATTGAAAATAATCGACACTGACATACCATGAAGATAAACTATCTCACGAATATAGATATGAGACAACCTATGAGCACTAAAAGAAACCTAAATTGATATGAAATAAGCAAACTTGGTCAATCAATCCACGATGACCCAAAAACTATCAGAACCACTAGAAGTACAAGGTAAACCAGCCACAAAGTCCATAGTGATTCAGTCCCATTTCCACTCGGCAATAGGTAACCTCTAAAGCAGACCACCAAGCCTCAAATACTCGACCTTCACCTACTGACAATATAGGTAGTGAGCTTTAAAATCTGTTATATCATTCCACATACCACCCCACCAGTAATTTTTCTTAAATCACGATATATCTTGGTCACTCCTGGATGGTTAGAATACCTAGAACAATGATCTTCCTCCAAAAATCTAATCCAATCACCCACTTTCGACATACAAAATCAACCAACAATCTGCAAAACACCATTAAAATCAAGTAATGCTTTCTTTGCCTCACCACTTAACACCTTATACCGAATCACTCTTAACCCAACATCATCAAGCTGATGAGCCCAAATTTTCTCCATTAAGAAAGACCTAGCCTTAACAAATGCCAAAATATATCAGGTGCTGAAATATCAAGCCTAACTATCTAGTTAGCCAAGGACTATACCTCTAAGGCCAAAGAGGACACTCATGGGTAAAAAGATACACCAAGCTACCCATGCTAGTAGACTTCAGCTCAAGGCATCTGCAACCACATTAGCCTTGCCCAGATGATAAATAATAACCATATCATAATCCTTAAGCAACTTTAGCCAATGATGTTGTCTCATATTAAAATATCGTTGGGTGAAGAAATACTCTAGGCTACGATGATTCAAGAAAATGTCACAATAGACTCCATACAAGTAGTGCCTCCAAAACTTCAAAGCAAAAACAACCGCACACAACTCCAGATAATGGGTAGGATAATTCTTCTCATGAGGTTTCAACTGGCGAGAATCATACGCTATGACCATACCAACCTGCATTAACACAACACCTAACCCAACACCAGAAGTATCATAGAAGATGGAAAAACCCACGCCCTCCATGGGTAAATTCAATATAGGAGCTGATGTCAACAAATCCTTGAGATTTTGAAAGGTCACCTCACAAGAATTAGACCACTAAAATGAAATCTTCTTTTGAGTCAACTTGGTCAATAGAGTTGTAATAGATGAAAACCCCTCAATAAAACACTGATAGTAACCTGTTAAACTAACAAAACTTTGAATCTTGGTAGAAGAAATAATCATATCCAAATCCCAAACCACTATAATCTTAGCTAGATTGACTATAATCACCATATGACCCAAGAAAGAGAAAGACTCAAAAAAAACTCACACTTCGAGAACATAGCATACAACTTCTCATCCTTCAATCTCTGAAGCACAATCTGCAAATGCTCCTCATGGAAAGCCTCACTCTTGGAATAAATCAAGATATCATCTATAAATACAATGAAAAACGAGTCAAGATACAATTGAAATACTCGGTTCATCAAATCTATAAATACGACTAGGGCATTGGTAAATGATGAGTGGTGAATTTACCACTCATTTACATCCAAAATTCATACACACTACAATTATTTGAAGGTATGAATGAGATAATTTTGTTAGTTGAATGCACTAATTTTCATATTTTACAGGCATATAAGTGATGAGAAAGAGAGATGTGGATTTAAGTTAAAAAGGAACCAAAAAGAGAAGAAAAGTGCACAGCTGGAAAACCCTACATAGGACAAGGCTCAGTTACAGTAATTGCGGTCTAAGGGCCTCGATCGCGGCCAGACAACATTAGTCAGCTTCAACAATCACAAAGATCTGATGGAATTTGCAGATGCCGCGATTATGGACATTCTGCAGGGATCGCATCTTGGCTGGTTTATGCCTAGGGGCAATTCTATCATTGTACACAGTCGACCCCAAATTCCTTTTAATGCTAAAGCCTTTTCCCATATGGTATGCTACACTTTTTAACAATTGAATTTTGGATAATTTGTAACCCTACTAATTGGGGGACAATTTTGTGTTTGAATTTTCCAATTTGGGTTTAGTGAAATTAGAGTTAAATTGAAAGATTTTCTCATTTTCCATTGCCATGGATGCTTTGAATGAACCTTTTGGTATATCTCTTCTCTTTAACTTTATGATTAGCTAAAAAATTTTATCTTGGAATTATATTGCACCAAGGAGCAATTATATGTGGGTTGTGAAGTATTTGTGTAGATTCTAATTTGTTGATGATGGGTTTCACTATTGCTTGCATTAATTAGTTGGAGCTTGTGATTTAAAACCCCAAACGTCCAAAATAGATTTGTGGGTGAAAACCCCAAGTTCTTAGATGCTCACATCATCCTTCAAAGAGGTATGTGGGTGAATTTTTGGATCCTTTATCATCCTTGAAAGAGGAATAAGGGTGACAAGACAATAGTGGAAAATAGTAGCTATAGTTTTTTTTTCACTATCTTAGAAATAAGGGTGAGTAGAGGGTTAGCTATATCTTGGGCATACTCCTAGAAATAGGGATTCCCAATTGAGGTATTAGGTGATTTTAAATGCTACACACACGAGGTACCCAAAAGATCCATGGGTGATAATCTTGAGGGTTTGTTGACAAACTAGCCTCAAGAACCTTCAATCTAGCCTACCATGTCATTGATGAATAGAATTTGCACCCAATCGTCATGCACCAATACATAACTTTTTCTTAGGTTGACATAATCCCAAGATCCTTCTCATATTGAATTTTCACTCACAATCGTTGCTTTTGGTTGTTAGTTTGAATAGACTTTAATAAAAACACTTTCCAAAACTAATGCCCCCATTTAAATTTATGCATTTTACTTTGTTTACATTACCGGTATCATCTTAGTAACTATTAATACCTATAATATTAGAAGACTAATTCCACTCTTAGAGGATTTGAACTCAACATTAGTTGAGCTTTATTGACAATGATCGTCCTTTACAAAATGCAATGGTATAGGGAGTGTTAATCAGTAAACTTGAAGGATATGACCAAGAACTCATAATGACCATACTGTGTCCAAAAAGCTAGCTTCAGAATATCCAAAACCCTAATCCTCAACTCAGTGATACCCAGACCTCAAATCAATCTTCAAAAACACTGAAGCACCCTGAAGAAGATTGAACAAATCATCAATATAAGGAAGAGGATACTTATTTCTAATCATCACCTTATTCAACTTTCGATAATCAATACACATATTCATGGACCCATTCTTTTTCTTCACAAAAAATAAGAGCACCCCAAGGTGATATACTAGGTCGAATAAATCCCTTATCTAACAACTTTGGCAACTGATCCTTAAATTTTTTCAACTCTGTTGGGGCCATGGAGGAATAGAAATGGGCTTAGTGTGCAGTTCAACATCAATAACAAAGTCAATATCACAATCTAGAGGAATACCAGGCAAATACGTAGGGAAAACATCCATAAACTTACAGAGAATACAAATAAAATCCAAAGAAGGAGATAAAGCAGCTATAGTATCATGAATATGGGCCAAATAAGACAAACATTCCATATCGAGTAAACCATGAGCCTGACTAAAAGATATAACTCTCGTGGGACCTGAATAAAACATACCCTTCTAAGCAATCCTTGGTATACCCATCGAAGCTAAGGTCGCGGTCTTAGCATAACAATCTAGGATAACATAGTAAAGAGCCAACCAATCCATATGAAAGATAACATCAATATCTGTCATATCTACGAGAATCAAATTTACCCAAATCTCATGCCTAGCAAAAATCACAATACAAGATCGGTGCAGCTAATCCACCACTAAAGAGTCTCTTATAGGGGTAGATACACGGGCAGGCATGGCAAGAGGCTCATTAGTAGAATCAAAACCCAAAGCAAACTATGCGGACACAAAGGAGAAAGGCGATCTTAAATCAAATAACGAAAATGCTGATCTAAAATAAATAGGGATGGTACAAGTGATGATAATGTTGGAAGCCTCTGCCTCTGGTCTAGTGGGTATAGAATAGCATTGTCCAGAACCACCACTTGACTGAGTAGGACCCCAACCACCACCATAGGAAACTCTACCTCTGCCATGCATACCTCTACCTCTCACAGTCGATATAAGAGTAACCCTAAAAACCCAACAAGGACAATCCTTGGCCAAATGACCAACCTTATTACACACATAGCAACCTCTATGACCCAACTCAATAGGAGGAGGTACGACTGAGATAGAATAACCACCCAAAGCTGCTGAAATAGAAGATCTACTACTTGAACCATGCAAGACTGCATGCATTAGTCTACTGTGTTACCCACAAAAACCTCTAGAATCTCTACCTCAAGTAGTGTGACCTCTGAACTCGGTTTGATAGTGCACGCTCTTGGTGCCTCCCAAAAATCCTTGAAAAATAGACTCAGTCATCATACCATGATCCACTATACTAAGAAATATTGCCCTATACACTACCATATAAGTCGTATCTAGCAAAACATAATTGTCCAACCTCTTCATGAACTTCTAAATCTTCTCAGACTCGGTGGTAATAATGGAATAAGAATATCTAGACAAGGCATGAAAGTATGCCTCATACTCCGTAACAGTCATGGAACCCTACTCTAAATGATCAAACTTATCTCTCATCTGATCCTTCAAATTGTACGACATAAATTTGTCCAAAAAAGCCTCAGCAAATTGATCCCAAGTCATCTCTAGAGAATCAAAAGGTGTGCAACTAACAAATGACCTCCATAAATCTCTGGTTGCATCTCTCAACTGATAAGTACTGTAAGAAATCCATGAGACTCAAGAGAACTAAGGTTATGCAATTTCTCATGACAATCAATCAAGAACTCATAGACATCCTCGCCTAGAACACCACTGAATCTAGGATGACATAAATGACTAAACCTCTCAAACTTCTTCTGATCCTCAGAAGACATAACTATACTCACAATAATAAAAGACATAGTTAATCTGTCTTGTTAAGATCCCACCTAGGGAGGTAACATAGAAAAAGGTTGAAGTCCTGATCTCAGAACACCATACTCAAACATCGTCATAAAAAAAGGAAAAATATTAGGAGTCTATGGAGTACCACAAGCAGATGTCAGTACTAATAGAGGATCCATACTCAGAACCGGAGAAACATCATAAGAAAAATCTGGCATATATAGAGGTACAATACATGGAGCTGGAGGAACACCATATGCACTCAAAAGAACACCCTCCAAATGGGTCGGCAAGCAAATTAAGAACTTTTCTAAGAATGAGGTAGAAGAACTCTGTGGACTCGATATAGGCCCCATATCTCTAACATGCTCAACTCGAGGATTAGGGGAAATCCCCTTAGTATTACCTCTGAATGGGCCCAATCTTCATGCCCACCCACTACCTCGAGCTTATCCACGACTCACAACTTATCCTCTAGACTAATCCCTCTCCTCAAATGATAGCTCTTTATTTTTAGCCTCATGGGATCTAGTCCTCACTATCTATGCAGAAAAGAGTGAAGTATGATTTAGAACACAAGGTATAAAAGTTCTGCACGATATAAAATAAAATAAGGGAACTTTCCTAAAATAACTTATAGAATCTTAAAGATATATACAAACATCTATATACCAATCCACAAGACTCTACTAGACACCCGGTTCTTACACTGATGTGACCAATGAAACCTAGCTACTCTGATACCAATTTGTCACGACCTAAAAAACAAGAGTCATGATGGCACTCATCATGGCAAGCCTTGACAAATAAGCCTATCACCCAAATAGATATGAAATAAGAAATCAATACAAGAATCCAAAAGAAGGCTTCTAGAACAATGATGAACCACACAAATATGATAATAGCATAATTACATAACCAATAAGACCATACAAAATCCCAAAACCTAGTGTCACAGTGTAAGAAATTCTAAATACATCTCAAATTTTTATATATAATAATAGTCCAAAAAGATCAAATGTGTCTTTGAATATAAAATAAAACATAATCTAGATAAGAAGAGGTAAAAGGTTAACCCCAAAAACATAGATCAATCTCTACCTTGAATATACTCCATATACCGCCTGAATCAGCTACTGTGTGATGCACACATATCGGTTTTACAAAGATTAGGCGGTGCTGGTTTTAGAGTTCGTTCGCGTCTTTATTCTACCCAATCTAAAAGATGGGAAAGATTGAAGGCGGCTGCATAAAAGCCACCTGGATCTGTATCAAAAGGGTACAGTAGGGGTAAGTACAGTCCATTTATACTCAGTAAGTATCACAGGTCGGCTGAACAAGGTAGAAAATAAAGCATATAAAATACACACTATCGTGTCACGACCCGATTTACGTGTCATAATGGTACCTACTAAATTTTTCAGTAAGTAAGTTAAACCATAAACCTAGAGCTAATGCAATAGGTTAACTTGGTGAAAAATATCCAACATATGCAAAAATCAACAACACAACTTGTAAATAAGCATAGTATTTGAAATAGATAATGATAGTCAACATAGATACCATACCACGATCTGGTAGAGCCTATACAAGAGCATCTAGTAATAATAATACAACCCAAGTATCTAGAATAATCAATAATATTTGTCTCAAAACAAAAGACTAAACGTAGAAAGATAAAAGAAAATAGGTGACTCTGACTCCAAGAGCTCACTTTATCTCTGGATATCAACATAGCACGAACGTTGATCAACGGTGATAACTAGTACTCAAATCTACACCAAAAAGGTATGAAAGTATAGTATAAGTACCAAAACATGAGTACTCAGTAGGCATCATCGGCAGACTAAGATCAATCATGATATAAATATGATAAAATGCGAGAGAACATAAGTAAGTCAAGGTAGAGATGAACCTAAATCAAGTCCAACATTGTTGTGCATCATGACACGACCCAAACCAGGGTCTAGTCATGTCGGTTGCCTCAAGCCCAATCGAGATCGCAGACCATCCCAATACCCCCACCATAACCGATCTATATCCCATATCAGATGAGTTCCAAATATTTATATATATATATATATATATAATCCAAGAAAAAATGGAACAATCATAGATCAAATATAGTCCACCAGTGTCAGCTGAAATACCAATAACAATGTCACGGCTAACACCCATACCGACACCACCCATACCAACCCATAGTAGTTTCATAAATCCTCTATCCAAAAGTAAAACAATATGTGGTCGGGACATGACCCCGACCATAGAAAAAACTAGAGTCTATGAAATGTCCAAAGTGTGAAAAGAAATACATAACATTAAATGGAGCCTTTTGGGGTATGGAAGTTCACCACTTCAATCCAACACAAGTTGATCCTGAATTCGATCACTGAGCAGTAGGAGTAGAACGACTATTTTTTGCATCATGTGGAGATACAACTACCCAAAGATGGGTTAGTGGGTGAACACTAGCAAGTACTCAGGATAAGGATAAAATAATGCCAACCTTTACAACCAAGTAAACAACCATATGCATTTACAACCATATATATATATATATATATAAATATATATATATATATAATCCATGTTGAGAAAGAGAAATGGGTTTAGTGTGCATTTAAAACCATTAACTTGGTTATGCGTAGCTTAACCATCCTAGAACCACCCACGGGTTATATGGGTCTAGTGTTACCCCCTGAACAGCCCTTGATGCGTGTAGTTGCATGAACTGGAGATACCATAGGAGTAGGGGATTCTCTTGTACCCTTCGCTCTCTACGATACATATATATAAGTGTAACTTAGGGGATTACCGTATACCCCATAAGTATAGTATGTGGTTGCTATGACCAATCCTCATGTCGACAAATATGAGTTTCAAGTGTTCGTCCATTGAACTCACACCTTCATGGTTAGCTATCACACCCCGTCTTTACTGCCGAATTAAAACCATTAACACACAACCAAACCACCAATTCTATTTATTATTAACCAAGGCTATAAAAAGTGGTATCGTCATACAGACTATAGCTTGTAAGCAATGTCCTTAGCCAACCTTTTTAAAGATGGGATTTCTATGTACCCGGAGATTCCATTATCATTTAGTTTGCTTGGGGGATTCCCTTGTACCCCACAAGTAGTTCATTATTATGTTTTCATGGGGGATTCCCATGTAACCTGCAAGGCTTTCAATTACACCATAACCATGGCCACCAAGACTACCATTTAACCATTTAAAACCATTTAAAACATCCAAACCAATTTAGAGTTCCATTACCACTTTATACAATGCAAAGTTTTTAATAAAAGTTCAACAATGTAACAAAAGCATTCTCATAGGCATTTTATCAAACATGTTGAGGGCATATAGTTTCCAAAGCATTAAACCAACTATCAATAAACCATTCTTATACAACCACATGTTCAGACCACTATTAAAACATGAAAACCCATTATTAAGACATGTGAAAATCATAACCAACCATTTATAACCAAATCCCCAACATATAATTCAAAACCCAAAATCAAACTATAATTATGCCATGAAAACAATACATTAAATCATGCCTTTAGTTGAACTAAAGATGAGAGAGGAGTAACTTGACTTAGATACAAAGAAGACGAAGAGAAACCACCCTTATAAGCCCCAAATTGATCCTATTGAAGAAACCATAGACTTTTTTGACCCAAGATCCTTGAGAGAATTTGAGATTGTTTAAGAGAGTTTGATTGATTGCAAATAGGTTAATGAAGCCCCAAAAAAGTGGTTTATGTCATGGGTCTTAAGAGTTAATAGGGGAAATGTCCAGATTACCCCCAACTTAAACTGTACAAATTTCTCAAAAGAAGGTACGACCATAGCCCTCCAACCATACCCTACCATACGAGTGGTACCCACCATTCGTACCTTAGGCATCCCTTGGACCCCAATACTATCAACATACAACCACCAAGGTCATACCATACCCAAACATATGACAGGTACCCTAGAACTATACCTTAGGCAGAATAGACTCCTCTAGGTTAGACTTAGGGCATCATACGGTTGGGCACCATTCTACTAGTACCCTAATATACGACTAGTATGATCTATTCGTACCTTGGACAAAAACTAATCAAACCATACTGATCACCATAAGAACAAGACCCCCCCATATTGTACCCTATCATACGACTAGTACCCCTAGTCGTATAATGTCTAGAGAGTTAAAACTCAGGAAATTTCTAAGGACCAGAACCTAGGGTGTTTTAATTCTCCCCCACTTGGATCATTCATCCCTGGATGTTGGACAAGGAAGTATAAGCACTATTTAAATCACAACACCCCCATTTCGACCATTAACCAAGTTAGACAACAACATTCAAAGAAATCAACCCTTTCATTAATCAAAACCAGAAAATAAGGATGTTATGAAGAACACATACCTTAAGCATGAAAATTCAGACTAAAAAACAAATGCGGATACTTGGACTTTATGTCCTCTTTCGCTTCCCAAGTAGCCTCTCCACGTTGTGGTTCCTCCATAGAACCTTTACCAAGGCCACATATTTGGTCCGCAATTAATAAACCTGACGATCTAAGATCCCAACCGAGATTTCCTTATAGGATAAAGAATCTGAAATACCAATATCCTCGATAGGCACTACTTGAGATGGATCACCAACACACTTTCTCAATATAGATACATGGAACACCAGATGAATGGAGCTCAAACAAGAAGGCAGCTCCAATTCATAAGCAACATTACCATCCCTTCTCAAAATCACATAAGGACCAATATACCGGGGACTGAGCTTCCCTTTCTTCCCAAACTGCATCACTTCCTTAATGGGAGATACCTTTAGGAACACCCTATCCTCAACCTCAAACTCTAAGTCCCTATATCTTTCATCTGTATAGGACTTTTGGCAGCCTTAAGCCTATCCCGAATCACCTTTACCATCTCCATAGCCTGATAAACCAAGTTCGAACCAAACATATCTGCCTCACCAAGATCGAACCACCCAATAGAAAATCTACATCTCCTACCATACAATGCCTCAAAATGAGTCATTTCAACGCTAGAGTGGTAAATATTGTTATAAGAAAACTCTACAAGAGGTATATGCTCAACCCAATTACCACTATAGTCTATCACACATGCACGAAGCATATCCTCTAACATCTGAATAGTCCTCTCTACTTGCCCATCCATCTGTGGGTAAAAAGATGTACTCAGACTAACCTTACTCCCTAACCATTTCTTAAATAACCGCCAAAAGTGAGATGAAAACTGCGTACCACGATTAAAGATGATAGAAATAAGTGCCCTATGCAGCTTCACAATCTCTTGGATGTACAACCTCGCATAATCCTCAGTTGAAAAGTTAGTCCTTACTGGCAAAAAGTGAGTCGACTTTGTCATCCTATCCATTATGACCCAAACTGATCAACTTAATTCTGAGACTAAGGAAGACCTGTAATGAAATTCATGTTGATTACTTTCTACTTCCATTCAGACAATTCAATTTCTTGATACAATTCTCTAGGCTTCATGTGCTCAACTCTCACTTGTTGACATACCATGCATTTGGCCACAAAATTTGCCGCATCCCTCTTCTTCATACCATTTCACCAATACATATCCTTAAGGTCATGCTACATTTTTGTTGAATCGGGATAAACAACATAGCTTAATTCATGCATCTCGGCTAAGATCCTTTCTCGAAAACCATCAACTTTGGGAACACATAACCTTCCTTGGTACTGCAAAGTACCATCACCACTAACCTCAAATGTCATTACCTTTGTAAGCCCCAAATTGATCCTATTAAAGAAACCATAATTATACCATGAAAACCATACATTAAATCATGCCTTTAGTTGAACTAACAATAAGGAAGGAGTAACTTTCCTTAGATTATGAATAAAACAAAGAGAAATCACCCTTGTAAGCCCCACATTAATCCTATTGAAGAAACCCTAGCCTTTCTTGACCCAAGAGACTTGAGAGAATTTATGAGTGTTTAAGAGAGTTTGATTGATTGCAAATAGATTAATGAATATCCAAAAAGGTGCTTTATGTATTGGGTCCTTAAGAGGTTAAGAGGGCAAATGTTCAGATTACCCCAAACTTAAACTGTACAAATTTCCCACAAGAAGGTACGACCATACCCTCTCTAACCATACCCTACTATAAGAGTGGTACCTACCACTAGTACCCTAGGTATCCCTTGGACCCGAACACTATCCAATATATGACCACCAAGGACATCCCGTACCCAAACATATAACAAATACCCTAGACCGTACCTTTGGCAGAATAGACTCCTATAGGTTAGACTTTGGGCATCATAGGGCTTGGTATCATACCACTAGTACCCTAACATACAACTAGTATGATCCATTCATACCTTGGACAAAAACCAACCAAAGCACACTGATCACCAAACTACCAAGACCCCCTAAACCATACCCTATCTTATGACTAGTACCCCTAGTTATATGATGTCTAGAGAGTTCAAAACTATGGAAATTTCTAAGGACCAGAACCCTAGGTGTTTCACATGAATAGATAAATAAACCAAAATAGTAGCATGATATAACATAAATCATTAACACATGCAATCATAACTACAGAATTGGCTCCTATTAGCCAATTAGTGCAGAAAAGTAAATAAACCATCGCAAGCCCCCAACGACTGGAAGGTACACATAAAATAGTACAACCCACAACCATCATTACAAGTTTTCCATATTCCAATAAAATCCACTCACATCATTCCATATTATAACCATTTCCTCATTTTCAGACCTTGCCAAATTGCTATTTTGGATCTCATACCACGATATCATCATATCATAATAATTATATCATCACTGCATAATATATACATCCAGACTTGAATTGGTAAATATAATCAAAAGTTGAACTTGAAGTGGTAATTATAATCAATAGCTGGACTTAAATCGATAAATAAACCATCAATGTTATAATCATTCTTCGGACTTAAATTGGGTAAATATCATCAATATCATAGCCATCCTCCAAACTAGAATGGGGTAAATATAATCAATATCATAACCATCCTCCAACCTCAAACAAGGTAAACACAAATAATATCATAACCATCCTTCATACTCAAATCGGGTAAATATAAATACATAAATATAATTAATAATATCATCACTAACATAAGTAATAGCATGATCAATAGGCATCAACCCTCACATAAACCAACATAACTATAGAGTGTCGAAGTTTCTTGATATTACCTCAATAAGCATTTCCAAGAATCTAACAAGCATATAAGGGTCTACAAAAGCTAACATGCGTCTTAGCCTAAGGTAGATCAAGGACCCACTTCTAATCTCCGAAGTTCCATTTTGGGTAAATTATATCTGAACTAGGTTTAAAGTATCTAAATCCACTTTTAGAAGATGAAAAAGCCTCAATTACCCCTAAGATATGAAATCGACCTAAAATATGAGCAACTAGGTCAATTATGCCAAATTTGCAATTTTCGAATAGCCTAAATGATCCATCTAACCAAAGCATTGCAATTCATCATACCAATACCTAAAACCAATTTTGAATCTAACACAATATCATAAAAATACTATGAACTAGTTCAATCTAACAAGGGGTAAAATCTATCATACCTCGATGCTGAAGAAGCTCAAAGATTCGCTAAATCACCATTTTTTCATTTCAAGAAGCTCCCGCAAGATTCCAATCTATCAAAATCATATTCTACTCATTAGTACTAGAATAATGATACCCATATTGCACTATTGTGCTTCGGGTCCAAAAATCACCCAAAATCCCATGTGGGTCTAATTTGTGGAAAATCATGTTTCTAAAACCAACCCAATATTCCCTCTTGCTCAAGGAGTTGTTACCCTCAAAATGGGTAAAATCTAAGTTAATTTGGGGCTAAAAACAATCCTCCAAGGTTTTTAAACTTTTGAACAAGAAATGAGAAAATCCATCATGAAATCAGAAAAATCTTACCTCAAATTTTAAGGTAAAACGCGTAATAATTCAGTATCTAATCTCCCAAATCACCCACAGGACTTAGTCTTGAGCTTTCTCACCAATTAGGATTTTAGCTATCAAGAGAATGGATGAAAGAATGGCAAAAAGGGCTAAAATGAAATAATTATACTCTTTTCAGGTATTCGGGCATCTCTATCGCGACCCGACCTTTGTGGTTACAATGTAAGGCATCAGATGAAGATGTTGCCATCGCGACCTTACCCACCACAATTGTAATTTTGTTGTCTTTCTCAAGAAGTCGCGTTCGCGACTTGAAGTATCGCGATTATGAAACTTGCTTGTGATTATAGGTCGTAATTGCGATCCATGGTCGGCGATCGCAGGTGCACCAGATTCAACTTTATAGACTCAATGGAACAGTCAAAATTTCCATCCAAGGTCGTTTCAATAAAATATGGGTCCCACACTCAATTTCTAATTTCTTAATTTTTTTGCCAATTGGTCGAAATGAGCTCTGGTGCCTCAGGACTCTAACCAGAGGTCCTCCTAGCCAAAATTTAACATTTCGAAGTTGCTAGAATAGTCACAATTTGTACTCGAGGTTATTTGACTAAAGTTTTGCCCCATGGCCATTTGAGTCCAGCGATGACTTCAAAATAGAATATTGTCTATAAAAAATAAATGAACTTCTTGGTAACCAAATTGTTAATTCCATCAAGTCATAAATGACTTAGGGTAGATATAGAAAAGCTCTAACAATAAAAATAATTAGAAATATGAAAAATGATCTGAAGCGCCTTTACATAAAGGCATGTCACCTGCAATTAAAAAATATCCCAAACGGTATCCCACATCTTCTTCACTAATAGTTCTATTATATACATATATACCATACACAAATATGAGAAAGGAGCATAATTATACACATATACTAAATACAAGTATAAGAGAAAAGTACAAATAGACAAATATTACATCAAGGACAATAATATAACACAGAATGAACACAATATATGAGATGCACTGAATATGATAATGACAATAACAATGATGTTATGATGATGTGATGCTCGAGGTTTTCACACAACCTTCGTATACACTTACCGAGTTGTGCTCCCGAGGTAGGACCCATGGGGGTTTCATCAACCCATATACAATCTAATATCTATGAGTCCTCTCTAACAAATTCCCTCAGTAGAGGGTCTATAAAGATGTCATAAGCCAATGTTTCTAGTATTTCCATAATGGTACCAATATTTCACAAGTGCATATAATATGAGGATGCAATGCTCACAACCAACCAGAATGAGAATTTACAAAGCCAACCAATATACAAACCATGTAAGCCAAAATCTACTCAATATGCCAACAATCCATGAATCCAATGTAATCGTATGCTAATAGAGCAAAATACACAAAAACATGCCATTGATACCATATAAATTCTAATTTAGGCTTTTCACCAGAAAGATACCACAAAATATACATACATAAGGCCAACAACATCATACAAGACCTCACACAGTCACACGTAGCAAATAATGTCTTAATACCAATAAATAGCAACAACATAGGCCTCACACGAGCACAGCACAATATTAATAGTTATTTCCATGATTGGTTTCCACACCCATAACATAATTTTATACCAATATTAATTATCCAACACAGTCTGAAAAAAGTTAAGCCATAACCTATATCAAATGCCAAAATTGATACAAACAATCCTTTAACATCGGTAATTAACCGTACGAATGGACCTAGAATAAACTAAAACATATAAATATGGAATCTACGCGTTAAAAGGAAGCCAATGATACATATATTGCCCATTTTTGGGTCTGGGTCAAAATGGACCTCCAAAATTGATTTTCAAAAAAAAAGAGTCAAACTGGAATTTTAGTCCAAAAAATTATTTCCCATGGTTAAAGGAACTTAAAGAATAAAACCCAAGTAAAACCGAGTTGAAATTGGGGTTTAAATCAAGAAATTACTAATTTAGTCCTTCTGGGCCAAAATTCCCAAATTTCACTTTTAAATCCATGTTTTAATAAGAGATTTAATTGATAAACATCAAAGAAAAGTAATTGACATAGGAGTTCGGAGCTTACCCAAGATTAAAAATGGAAGAAATTGCCTAAAAACTCAAAACTCCAAGCTCCAACTGTCAAAAATGGTGAAAAATCACGAAAAAAAGAATTTTATATTGGCCAGGTATCGCTTAAGAGATCATCGGGTCACTTAAGCGAGCATAGATTAAGTGACCAGGTATCGCTTATGCGATACTCGCATGGCATGCGAGTGTCACGTAAGCTATCAGGCTTTCGCTTAAGTGAGAATCACTTAGGCAAACCTAATGACGCTTATGCGACACTTTGGCTATCAAGCCAAGTTGCTTAAGTGATCAAAATGTTACTTAAGAGGTGCACACCAGCTGGAGACTTAGAGAATTGCAAGTTTTCGTGGACCCCTCGAGATTTATCCAAAATATCGAGAACGCGAACAAACTATGGTACTAGACTAAATTCGACACTCTGAACTCAATGGCAATATCAGATTTTCAAAAAAAAAAAAATTTATAAAGTCCACCCCCGAAATTCAATTTCATAATTTTTTTAACCATGTGTCAAAATGAGATATAAAAGTCGTAAAACAATATCAATCATTTTACCAACCTAAAATCAACATTTCAATTCTACTAACACAATACTTTTTGTCATCCAATGTATAGATCAATAAATATTGACCTAAGTCAACTATAAAGTTTTAATAACCACCAAACACTATAAGCTCGCATAAATACATACTAAAATATAGTGAAAATCATGTCAATTATTTTCACATCCTAGAAATACCATAAAGTAATCACGAGAAGGATAAAAATGGTCAAATTATACATAAATGAATGATTTTAATTAATCACAAAAAAATTAGATCATTACAATCAGTTAATAAAATGGAGAAGAGGCCAAATCCATGACAATTAATTAATTAAAAGGGCAAATAAACAATACTCATACAATAATCACAGCTCATTCATACATAAACCCAAGTTGGAAAATTTACCTACTTATAGAGAGAAAAGAATTATACCCACATTCTCATTGATTTCTTCCACTGAATCCAAAATATTCAAAAGTGAAATCCAAATCCAAAGTAAAGAACAAGCAATAACCCAAATTTCAACTTTAGGATTTCAACTACAAACTTCTAGATCTCAAAATTGACAAAAGATGGGATTTAAAATCCTACAAAAAAACCATTTATAGCTAAAGTAAAATGGGCAAAAAATTTATGGAAATTCCACTGTGCTCACTTTGGGAATGGAACTTCGGCATTGTCGAAGTCCATGATGATATACCGAAGTGATTCTTGATCCGCAAACTAGCATTGATTTTGAGCTTCAATGATTTATGCCTAGTGACTTTAGTGATGGGATTTTTATTTGTTGAACTAGTCGGCGATATGCCAAAAATTTTCTCCTCACTGCCAAACTACTTCAATTGGACCTTGGTTTAAATGTTGATTTAAGGGATGGACCCTCACTTTGGAGATACACCAATGACTTTTGTGATCCATCGAACTTTATGTGCATTGCCTTTTTTCATTTTAGTTCCTATTCTCTATTTTTTGCTTCCTGATGCTCTATCAACCACCTGTTGGATTCACTCTTAAAAATAAACCAAACTAATATTTGACATCAAGGACTTGATTTCCCATAATTTTTAGGCCAAATGAGTGACAAATTATCAACTCATCACCGTCGACTCAGATTAGTCTTCTAACTATATCATTGACCTGGGATAATCGAACCAATTCAAATGTAATAGGCTATCTTCCTATATATGACCCATGTAGGATGATCAATATACATATCTGTCTAGCTGTAAATCCTAGGTAGATGCATCATACTCCCGTTGACCCATATTCTATTTCTAGTCTCTATTTCTGATATTCCTATAAAAATTATTCATTTATCTTATCGGTTGCAAAACAATGGATAAGCACAAGAATATGAGAAAACATCATAATGGTAGATTCGGCAAAAATAATCTATATATTCTATGAAGTTCATACTATAGCCACAACCCTAGATAAAGGACTTTATCCACTCATAACTTGAAGACAAAGAAATAATTAAAAGTGTAAATGATAAATAATTCTAAGTACATAGTTTGAGAAGTAACCCTATAAGAGTTGAGACTTTGATCAAGCTTTATTCTCTTAAAAACTTCATGATCTGCTAAAAATGACCTTAGAGGGTATTTATTATATATAAAGACACCTAAGAGATCCCGACCTTAAAGGGTATTTATAATATATAAAGACACCTAAGAGATCCCTCCAAGGCGGATTGGGAAAATAATTACCTTGCTTACACTGGCTCACTGCTTGAGTTGCCTTCACTCATCCTAGAGCTCACATCGCAATATCTTTTTACTTGTCACTATCCGAGTCTATACACCTTAGTTGTGAGCCATATCTAGTTAGTTACTAGTGGTCCAGTGGACCCTTGGCATAGTATACCTATAAAGAATATGATAGACAAACTAATGTGAAAACATATACAATCATAGTGAGCTAAAATATAAATAATAATATTTTTATTAAGACATATGAAAGAATGACAATTGTCATGTCCCAAAATAATCCTTAGGTGTAACTGGAACTGCCTAACATCACTTGTCACGAGAAAAATCTTTCATACACTTTACGATTTCAATAAGCACTAAGTTAAGATATGATAAACTCCAAAATGCTTCAATGATAATCAACATAAAAAGAATAGTAATAATTTCATGAAATTTCAAAAATTAATCTAATACTTCAACATTTACCCAAGAACTATTTCTCTAGCTCAAATCCTACACCAAGACCATGTAGCATCTAAATAGATTTACATGAGTTTAAATTTCAAAAATGCAAACCCATTGAAAAGAAATCTAAGGAAAAATAGCTACAGCTAAAACGATAGTCTCCACGAACAATGCAAAAGTTCACCTCAAGAACAGAATTCTCACAACCGAACCGTCAACCACTACTCTCACCTTCTACAATAGTATATGTTGACATGCAAGTAAGAAGTGAACTATATGTAAATATAACCTAGTAAGATCCTCGGCTCACTACTTTAAATACTTTCGGGATAAGTGTTAGAAAATACAACCATACCAAGAACATAACAATATTATACATGGGAATTATTTCACATTAGGATGGTCAATAAGATTCAACAATATAATTTATCATGAACTATATATCTCAATATAGTATACACCAAGGACTTGTCAAAAAAAAATAATTAACCAACAACACGAGTTTCGATAGCATACACAATGTGCTAAATTTATCAAGAAGTATACACAACAATGTCCCATGTAAAATCAAAAAAGATACACAATACTCAAGGAAAACATACACAATTCTCCAGAGAAATCAAGATGCATATAAAATGCTCAAGAAAATATACACAATGTCCCAATCTCATAGTACACAACGTATTGAATCACAAGATAGTTTAGAAAGGAAGTTTTAGTATTCATGAACATAAAGTACATCCATTTGGCCTTGAAAACCACTAATTCTGCCATGCACGATCTTGTCCCAACCCATGAACCAGGAAGACAAAAGCATATTATTAAAATAATTTAAAAATCAAGCATGCAAAACTTAAAGTCTTACTTACCTTGCTATTGACAAGTTCTGCAGCCTTGCAACGTAGAACACCAACTAAGATGCCTCCAATGGCTTTAATCTATACAATAATGTTAGTTGATGATATCGATTGTGTTAGTCAAGGTCAAATCTCAATATCCCTAACCTTCACATTTAAAGTTATGCCTTAATATCTCACGTCTTGAACCTTGAACTTAAGATTACAAAATATATCTTCATCTCTTGTTGAAATTTAATAAGGTGAAATCACAAATTATAGGAAAGTGACCTGCCTAATGAACGATTTCAAATAGCCATGACTGCGACTAGAATAATATGAGATGCTTATCATAACTTCCAAAACACAAAGAGATTTAATTACCGGCACTGCTAATACTGCTTTATGACTAACGAAGAAACTAATTATAATTTGGATTCAGGAACCATACTATAGTCATATCTCTCTCTACTCATTTATCAATCATTACACCATCGTAATATTTTTCTTTTCAATCATTAGCTTATCAATGATTTCCATTCTATTCCTTTAATAAATTAGTACCAATCTGCCTAAATAGTGAATGTATGAACAGTTTTCACGCTAAAAAGTTATGAACATAACTCATACCTTATAAATATTAAGTTTCGCAGGTGCTACTTACTAATGTTGTTCTATTCTTCTAGCTCATTCTCTTTCAAGAGAAAAGAGATCGATTGCACTAATTCTATTATTTTCTACTCTTCTAAAGAGGCTAATACTTTAGAAAACAAGGAAAATAATTATCCTACCTTTACTCCTTAATCAAAATCATGTAACAATAAGAATCAAGGGAATGGGCTTGGCCCACACCCTTTTAATTGTCTTTATTATTGTATTTATTTGGTCAAATTATCAATTTATTCCTCATTAAAATAACTATTATACTTGTTTGTGCTTCACGCAGTCATGAAAAAATTATATATAATTGAAATGACAAATGAAGTGTAAAATTATTTGATGGAAAGAATTTATTAAATATATTGTTAGTTACATAACATATAAGAGAGTGAGAAAATTAATAATTTAAAAAAGAAAAAATTTGATGATTTCTCAGAATCCTTACAAGACTAATGAACTTATTGGATTCTATCACATCTCAATTATAAAATGTTGTGAAGCTAGTCCACTGTGAAGTTTTAGGATGTGCAAAATGACATGGTATGACTCTATATAATTTTTTCTTACTATAATTCATTATTGCATTTATAGTGTTTCTCATTGTCCTTATTATACGCACCATATCATAGTTAGTGACTTACGATATTAAATACAGTAAAATGACTCAAAATAATTGTTGGATGATTGATGAATTACTAAACATTCACTGAATTAATAAACAATTCATTTGTATATGGAAAAGAACCAATTTTTTTACAGTAATACTTGAAATTTAGTAAATGTTTTAAAGCCTATAGTAGCAAATTGTACTTAAACCTATAATAATATTTATAATTTCATGAAAATTCACATTTAAGACATCATATTGTGTTTCTTGATTGAAGGGAGGTGATTCATCACATTTTTCATTCCCAAAAGGCTTGTAATAATCTTTTCTTAATCAACTCTTAAGAAATCATGATCATGAATCTGCAAGATATGAATGAGCACATTTAATTAAAATATCAAATGAAACTAATAATTTACATATAATAAATTTAGCTATATAAGTTACAACTTACAACAAACATATTCATGCAAAATGAATCCTCCATTAGTCCCTATTCATAGATATATTAAACACATTTTGTAAATTTCATTCCACATTCCACAAATCTTAATCCTTATAATCAAATCGTCTCTATTAATAACTATTCTACAAATCTAACCCTCATCATCAAATCATCTCTATTAATAACTATTCTACAAATCTAACCCTCATCGTCAAATCATCTCTATTTGAAAGAAAAAAAATATGTTATTCTAAAAATTCAACTAAAACTGAGTAGGCTAAGAAAGTTATAAATTACATCACAAATTACAATATGAGAACTAACCCAGATTCGATCTATACATAGCACAAAAAAAAGAGTATGAAAAGGCTTATTTAAAATTTTAGTTATTCGGAAATTATTACATAATAAAATTCATTAATCAAAATTGATAAGGATGAAACAACGATTATGAGAAAACTGACATAGAAAAATATGAAAAGTCATTGTAATATCAGGAATAAATAATGTATCTTTGAATTACCCAAAAAGGATATAAAAGTAGGGCAAAAAATAACACAATATATGTAGGGTATATTTAATTATTTTTTTACATATAATTATAGATTTTGAGATCTCTTGAACATAAGATGTTGACTTAATTATTGAGGAGGTTCAAAATTCACCTTAAGGTGCCACGTTTAAATCTCATGTATTGCATTTTTATTTTTTGAATTTCTTGAGTGAAAATCCTAAATCTATCGTTGTTGTATTAAGTAAATTTAATTATACTAAAGTAATGATGTTCTAAAAAAAATACAAGAAGATAAAGGATATGGAAAATAAAATTATCCAAACCTTACATAAGAAATGCAATTTGTCACTCTATATGATTTATCAAAATTCAATTATTATGAATAGATTATGAATTAGCAATAGAAAGATCATTATCGATTAAAAAAATATCAGAAAACTTTTTAAAATTTTATCTGATGGAAGTCTTCCATTTGAGTATATTTGCAGCTCCTTGCAATGAATCCTAAGCATTTTTATTGTTGTAAAGAAGACTCATACCTGCAGTTATAATTACTATTAATTAGGTATAATAATAGTATGTAGTAAAGATGGATAGTAAACATTGAGTAACTGCAAAAGAAATGACTTTTGAGATAGATTTTTAGGTTATATGTGATTATAATTTTTAAAATAAAATATTTGAAAAAATCTAAAAAGATGAAAAAGGAATGAAAATGGAGAACATGAAGAGGTGCCACATCAGCAGCCTTCAATGTCTCATTTATTATTATATATAGATTGAATTAGTATAATAATTGCTAATTATCCGTTTAATGAAGCCTCTACTATTAACATAAAAGCTAACAGATTGGATTAGTACAATAACTGCTAATTGTTCGTCTAATGAAGCCTCTACTATTAACATAAAAGCTAACCGGGACCAGGTCATGTAATCTTTATTGGATCAAAGTCTAAATGAATAAGTGAAATTGAAAAAGACTTTTCAAGCCTCTCGAATAATAGGATCACTCACCAATCAAATGCATTTCAGGTTCTACCAAATATCTAATTGAAAATCTTAAGCTCGAGTACCTAAATCAACATGAAATGAAAAATATAATGTAAGACACACTCAACACAATATGAAAAAAGTATAAATGACTACATAAACTTATCACCACAACTTACTTTAATACTTTAACTTTATTGGTAATTATTTACCTCTCTAAACAACTTTCGCGTGAATTATATTACCCCCTTAATGACTGACGTAACAAAAAAATACAAAACAAAAAAATTAAGTGCATTTTTATTTTAAAAAGTATGGGTGGGATATCTTAATAATTTTTTAATTATTATATATAATTTAATTATATATAAAATAAAAATAATAAATAAAAACACCCCTTATTCCCCTTTTCATCTTCTTCAAGACCCCACCTCTTTCATTTTCTTCAAACCCACCCCCATCCATCTTTGATCTCCGACCCTCCCCCCTCCCTCCCTGCCTTCTTCTTCGAACCCAACCCCCTCCCTTCATCTTCAATAAACTTCCTTCCCATTCCTTCTTCTTCTTCTTCTAAACCTCTCCTTTCTCTTTTTTTTTCAAATTTCTATGGTCACTTAAAGAAAAAACCTTCATCTTGATTCAAAAAATCTCTATTATAATTTTCAAATATGCAATTTAGAATACCTATATTTTTTTTTCTAAAAAAATGACTATGAGAAGAGAAATTAAAAGTAGCAAAAATTAGTGAAGTATTAATGAAAGTTAGAAAAAAAAAAAAGGTAATTAATATAAAATTAAATTAATGATTAAGAACTAAGAAGCATTAATGTAAGTCAGAAGAAAAAAAAAGGAAGGGTCGGTGGCTGGCGGAGTGTTGTGGTGGTGGTGATTTGAAGATTAAAAAGGGGTGGGTCTTTTGAGGAAGAACAAGGAGCAGGGGTTATTTTTTAAAATAAATTTTTGTGTGGATCTGACATGGCAGCGACGTGGCGCTGACGTGGGTCTAGTGTAATACACTCTCCATTGTGAGAGTGGTATTACATTTTGAGGATGGTATATAAATCACGCGAAAGTTGTTAAGGCGTGTATAATTACCGATAAAGTTAAAGTGTTAAAGTAAGTTGTGGTGACAAGTTCATGAGGTATTTATGCTTTTTCCCAATACAATATAAAGTATGTGTATACATGTGTGTGTATGTATATATATACTAGGTTAACCGCATGTGTAACGCTTGATTATTTAAAATTAAATGATTTTATCTATTGCGGAGATTTTTAATGAAATGTAAAATTTTAAATCACTTTTCAAAGATTTTTTCACACTTTAATATAATAATGTAAATATAAACATATATTTTAGTGTAAATACATATATGTTTTACATATTACTTTTACGTTTGTCATGCAGTACCCCTTTCTCTTGTTGATAGGGACTAAAAGAGACACATCAATTTAAACCATATTTGTGGTACGATTATCTTTCTTTTTTTTTTCCTTTCTATATTTAAAATCTTTCCTTCTTTTTAAAGTGAAATCTTTTTAAATCTTAAGTACCATATTTGTGGTACTTATAACTTCTAAAAATTTGGTACTTCTTAAATTTTTCTTATTCTATCGTTTTAATATTTATTTCTAGATTTTTTATATCTTTTTAAAATCAAATTTAATTGATTTAGAGTTCTTAAACTAATGAAAAAGATATTAGTTGCCATTAATTCTGATGATTTCTAATAAAGAAAGATTTTATCATAAATTTATTTAATTAATTTTTAACTCTTAAATATTAGAAAAAAATAGTGAAAGGACGATTTTGTCTAAAGCAAAGACTTTTAATGAATGGAAAAAACTTCAAACAATATTTCTAAGGTTCATCACGCTTTTAATACACTATAGATATAGATATAAATTTATATATATATGTGTGTGTGTGTGTGTGTGTGTATGTATATGTAAGTATGTATGTATGTATGTATTTTCACATGCAGGCACGAGTGGTATACATAATTTTTTTTACTAAATATATATATCTATAATATATTAAAAGTGTGAAGACCCTTAGAAAAGTGATTTGAACTTTTTATACTTCATTAAAAGACTTTCTTTCGACAAAACGGCCTTTTTACTATTTTTTAAATTTATTATTTAATTACTTTTTATTATATTAACTAGACTTTCTAAAATATATGGGACTACTAAAATGTATGGTAGGAGAAGTAATTAATATTTTTCTTTCTACTAGATTTCTTAAAATATATGGGACTCTTAAAATATATGGTAGGAGAATTAATTAATATTTTCTTTTATACTGTTCAATTAGAGAAATACTCCTAAAATAGAAATTTATTAAGGAAATACTTCTATAAATATTGAGATGTACGTTAAACTAGAGAACAAAGCGATCTTCCTATTAAGAGAATATGATTGATGCTCATCTAACTTGATTCGATTGCATGTCTAGATGGTGAATGCTTGATTTTTTAACTCTCAACTTCTTCACTATTTTTGTCAGCATAATAGGATTCAACATGTGTGTGTGTACGTGCGTGTGTGTGTGTGTAGATATATATATATATATATATCTTCTTTGTTTTCATTCAAAACATTCTTTAGGGTCAAAATTTTTGCTCAAACAAAAATTAGTTGGGTCAAAATCAAAACTTTGTGATCACTATTATATTTTTTTATAGTTTACAGGTCATAGATGAATGTCGGTTGGCTTTGAAGAATTTCTTGTGTAAGGATTACGTTTAATTGTATTGTTTTGCTATCTTTATTATCTTATTGATTTATTTTAATTTACAGATGCTAGATGAATATGGGTTGGCTTTGAAAATTTTTTTAGGTAAATGTTACGTTTAATTGTATTATCGTAATATCTCTATTAGTTTGTAATTTTGTGGTAGTTTACAGTTCGTAGATGAATCTCGATCGGCTTTGAAATATTTTTGTGTAAAATTTAAGTTTAATTGTATTGTTTTGATATCACTTTTATCGCATTATTTGGTTGCAGTTTACAGGTGATAGATAAATATTGGTCGTCTTTGAGGATGTTTTTTTATGTAAAGGTTAGGTTTAATTGTATTATTTTGATATCTCTATTATCTTATTATTTTGATAGTGTTTACAGGTGGTGGATGAGTGTCAGACGACTTTTAAAAAAAATTGTGTGTACAGATTAGATTTAATTGTATTATTTTGATGTCTCTATCATTGTATTATTTTGTTGCAATTTACAGATCATAGATGAATGTCGATCGACTTTTAAAATTATTTTTGGTAAAGATTAAGTTTAATAAATAAATTCTCCATCTTTACATACTCAAAAGCTATTAAATTTAATTATTATATTCATCTTTATTATTTAAACAAATATCCTATTTAATATAATGTTTGAATTCATTAAAGTGAGGTACACGCGCAAGACGCGTATACCTAAACTAGTAATTTAAAATAATTAAGACTTGAGGCATATATTTGGAAAACAACATAGACAAAGATCTAGCACATTGTTTTTCATTGTTAAGGTCAAAATGCATCATCTATCATCTAATTTTAATTTTTTTTTGAAAAAAAAAAATTTTGAAAAAAAAAATTGATCGCTCCAATAGATAATGTCTGAAGCGAAATTTTTTGATTAAATATTTCTTGTTTATATCTTTGAGTCATAACATCATCAATTTGCCTAAGAATAATTATTTTTAAGGTTGATTGCTCTTTTCTTAGCCGTTCAAGCTTTGGCTTTTCTATTTAAATGTTCATGTAATGTATACAATCTTCATCTTCACCATATACACATATAAGTAATATTTATTTATACATTGGTAAGTGTTGATTTTTAATCTCTACTAAAAAATTATGTAATTAAGTAAATATAAAAGGAAAAATCCATATATCCCCTATACTATTCAAAATTAATCAATTTATCATTTTCAAATAAAATGTAAGAGCTTGAAATCTTTCGCTGGTGACCGCTGCCATCTTTTCTTCACCCTGGTAGCAGATATAACGTGATGAGTATTAGTCTTAGTAGCCGTTTGGCCATGAAAATTAAAAAATTTCAAAGTTGGAGTTGAAATTGGAGTTGGAGTTGTGTTTGGCCATGTCTTTTTTGAAAAAAAAATTGACTTTTGAAAAAAAAAAAATTTAAATATGATTTTATGCCCTAACTTTTACAAACTATCAAAATCACCCAACTAAAATTTACCTACTAATGGAAAAAGAACACAATTAGCCACTATTATAAAAATAATTACATATACATGGTCATATTTAATGATTTTCAATTATGACATATATAATATTTACATTAATAGCCGTTTCTCATATTTGAAAATTTTAAATATGGATGTTATATTAACAGATCACTGCTTCCTATTTTTTAGGTAACAAATATTATCTTTCAAACAAATTTATTTTTTTAGAAATTTATTTAATTTATTTTCTTTATTTTTTGTTCCTAAAAAATAGGAAATGATGAGTTGTTATTAAATTTTAGGGTGCCGCTAATTTATTTCTTTAATTTTCTTATACATGAAAGATTTTACTGTGTGTGAATAAATTATTTCTATGTAAAACATGCTTTGCATATTTATGGTATATTATCTCATATACCATAAATATATAAATATGCTTAGTATGTTTCTTTATACTTTGTATTTTTATATATGTGTGTATATGAAATATACATGGTATAAACTTCATAAATAACATACTTTGTATATTTATATTATAAATATGCTTAGTATGTTTCTTAATACTTTGTATATTTATATATGTGTGTATATTGTATATACATGGTATAAACTTTATATATAACATACTTTGTATATTTCTATTATAAATATAATACTTTATATATTTATGGGTATAAATATAATACTTTATATATTTATGGGTATAAATATAAATTAGCAGTAAAATAAGGGAGAAAATTAAATAAGGGATAAAAATAATGATGAGAGAGAAAAAGAGATATATTAATTAGGATTGCATTAAGTTTGAAATTATAATTATCTTATTCTTTAAAACTGTTATATATGTAATATTGAAAAAGTAATGTTATAAGGAGAGTTTTATGTAAAAATTTAAACGATTGGAGTTATTTGTAATAATAAAAAAAGTTGGAATTGGAGTTGAAAAATTGTGAATACAACAAAAATCTGTTTTCCCTTTTCAGAAAAAATTTCCGAAATTATTTTCCGAATTTTCATGGACAAACACCACAATTTCCAACTCCGGAAAAATTTTCAGGAAAAAGGAAAAAAAAATTCGTGGCCAAATGGGCCCTTAATATGAAGGAGTAGTTATAATGTAGATATTTTTAAATATTCTGATTAAGTAATTAAGTTAAGTTTTAAGCCATAATTGTGGACCTTTCCAAACTATTAACTAAAAAATATTGACCCCTGTAACAAACATTGTCATTTTATTTTTATTACTATACGTTATACCTCAATCTCAAGCAAGTTGACATCGACTATATGAGCTAGTTTCCATTTTATTTTCAGTACTATAAGATATACCTCAATATCAAGCAAATTTAGATTGACTATATGATCTAGGAAAATCTTATTTAAGCATTGATTGAGCTTAGTGATATTGTAAAATATAATTGAGATGAGCAAATCACAAAACATTACTGGACTGAGGAATAAGTGAAGCTAAAGGTACGTAACAGTTTGGTAGAAGAACTACCAGCAAAATTCTCAATCAAGTCATTCACACAATGCAAAGATCAATGACATTTGTCTTTCTAGTCTTACCGCCCATATCATTTAAGTTGTTTCTGTTTGGTTATTGGGTCTTCTTTCTTTCTTATGTGGATAAATGAAGCTCAATTTGGATCAACCCACTTTTGCCCATAGGCCCATTACTATGGGCATATATATTGATCTTTTTTAGGTCTTATTCACCATCACAAAAAAGAGTTTTTAGCAGCCAAAGAGAGAAAAATAGTACAGATTTTCGCACCCCAAATTTCAGCCACAGCTAGCAACTTCAAATTGTGATTTTTGCTTCGTTTCTAGTCCGATTGAGCTGATTTTTGGACAGCTTGTTCCACCCATCTCAATATTTGATTAGAAACTGACGGAGGTGGATTTGGTGGCCTTTATCTTCTGTTCTTCATTTTCGAACAGTAGCTGCATTTTGGTGCTTTTGCTTCTTTATTTCTCTAGTGTTTGATGTTGTGGTCTATGTATTGTTGCTTGTTGTTTGGTGGCCACTTTTGAGAATAATATTGTAACTCTTGGTGATTATAGTGGAAGTTTTGGTCCCATAATTTTTATTTTTTACTCTTCACACTGAAGGGTTTTTCACGTAAATTTGGTGTCTTGTGTGATTGCTTTTATTCTTGCCTTATCGTATTTGTGTGGTGATTTATTTGTTTTCATGTTACTTTATTTTTCTTGGTTTGCTTGTATCCTCTTGGTTAAAATTGAAAGAAAAAGTTTAGACTTGGGTATTCTTTCACTGCTACCCTATCGGGCACTTTGATTGTGCCCCTGCCTTTCCCAACAAAGTGATATCAGAGCATAGGTTGTTATTGATTGTTGATTTGAATGATGGAGAAAAGTATGAGTAAGATGGTGCGTTTGAATGTTAGTAACTATCATACTTGAAAAGGCAAGATGAAAGATCTTCTCTTTGTCAAGAAAATGCATTTACCTATGTTTGCGTCTACTAAACCTCAATCCATGACAGATGAGGATTGAGAATTTGAGTACCTACAGGTTTATGGCTATATTAGACAATGGGTTGAAGATAATATTACAAATCATATTGTGAATGAGATACATATAAGATGTTTGTGGGATAAGCTCGAGACATTTTATGCTTTGAAGACTGGAAATAACAAGTTGTTCCTACTTAAGCAAATGGTGAATATCAGGTATAAAGAGGGCAGTCCTATTTCTGATCATATAAATAATTTTCAGGGTGTCCTTGACCAGCTATTCGGAATAGTTGTAAAGTTTGATGAAGAAATTCAGGTACTTGGCTTCTTAATACCCTGCCAGACTCTTAGGAAACTCTTCAAGTTTCTTTGACTAATTATGTTCCGGGTGGTGTTGTAACTATGAAATATGTTAAGAGTGGTGTCTTGAATAAAGAGATAAGAAGAAGATCTCAGGTCTCATCTTCTTCATCTTCATACTTTAATATTTTAGTTACTGAAGAGAGGGGAGAAATAAGTCCAAAGGTACGAATAATAGAGATAAAAGTAGAAGCAAGTGGAGGTCCAAATTCAAGAATGTTACATGTGACTTTGCAATAAATGGGGGCATATCATGAAATATTGTTACAAGCATAAGAGAGATATGAGACAGCAAAAGAACGAAGGCGATAATGAAAATCGTGTTGCGATTGTTGATAATGATGATCTTTTTGTTGCTTGTGGTGAAAATGCCATTAATTTTGTTCGTGATGACTCTTGCTGGTTTATGGATTCTGGTACTACTTCTCATGTTACGCCAAAGAAGAAATTATTTTCTTTTTATACTTCAGGTAATTTTGGGATGTTGAAAATGGGCAATAATGATGAAGTCAAAGTACTTGGCATTGGCACTGTCTGTTTGGAAAGTAACAATGGTTCCAAACTAGTTCTCAATAATGTCAAGCATGCTTCAGATGTTCGCTTGAATTTAATTTCAGTAGGAAACCTTGATGATGAGGGTTATGTTAACACCCTTGGTGCTGGCCAGTAGAAGATTACTAGAGGTTTGATGATTGTGGCTCGAGGTAAAAAGTTGTCTAACTTGTATGTATTTCAGGGCTCTACTTCTAGAGGCTTGATAAACTTGGTGGAGAATGATACTTCATCAGAGTTATGGCATAGAAGGTTGAGTCATGTGAGTGAGAAGGGGATTGGTAGTTTAGATAATAAAAATTTGCTTTCTGGAGTAAAACAAGCAAAGCTGAAGAAGTGTGTTCATTGCTTAGCCGGTAAACAGAAAAGAGTTTCTATTCAGAGTCATCCGTCTTCAAGAAAGATTGATTTTCTAGAGTTAGTGCATTCTGATTTGTTTGGTCCTTTTAAAGTAAGGTCTCATAGTGGTGAACTTTACTTTGTGACTTTTATTGATGATCATTCTTGCAAACTCAAGGTATTTTCTTTGAAGTCCAAGGATCAAGTACTTGATGTGTTCAAGGATTTTTCAGCCTTGGTTGAGAGGCAGACAGGGAAGAAATTGAAATGCATCCGCTCAGATAATGGTTCTGAGTATATTGATTCTTTTGATAGATATTGCAGAGAGCGGGGTATTCGACATCAAAAAACTCCTCCAAAGACTCCTCAGTTAAATGGTTTAGCAGAAAGGATGAACATAACTCTAGTTGAGAGGCTTAGATGTATGCTTTCAGATGCTAAGCTGTCAGATTTCTTTTGGGCAGAAGCACTTAATACTGTTGCTTATGTTATCAATTTATCTCTTACTGTTGCTTTGAATGGTGATGTCCTGACAAAGTTTGGTCTGGTAAGAATGTTTCTTATGATCATCTTAGAGTCTTTGGGTGTAAAGCCTTTGTGCGTTCCTAGGAATGAAAAGCCAAAGTTGAATGTTAAAACTAGACAGTGTATCTTTATTGGTTATGGTTAAGATGAATTTAGCTATCGTTTTTATGATCTAGTTGAGAAAAAACTTGTTAGAAGCCGTGATGTTGTATTTTTTGAAGACCAAACAATTAAAGATTTTGAAAAAGCTGAGAAGGTTGATTCCCAGAGTAGGGAGAGTCTAGTTGATGTTGATCCAGTTCTTTTGACTATTACTCCCAAAGAAAATCTTTATAATGATGAAAATCAAATTGATAATAAAGATGATGATCATATTCAGAATGACCAGCAAGATGTTGTTGATGCTCCAGTGGAAGTTGATATGGTTGATCAGCAACTAGTTGTTGAGGTTCCAGAGAGTTCTCTTAGACGATCTACTAGAGAGAGAATACCTTCATCTCGTTATTCGCCCAATGAGTATGTACTCTTGACTGATGGAGAGAACCTGAGTGTCTTGATAAGGCCATGAAAAGTGAAGAAAAAGAAAAGTGGTTTGATGATATGGAAGATGAGATTAAGTCTTTGCATGATAATCATACCTTTGATTTGGTTAAGCTGCCTAAAGACAGAAAAGCTTTGAAAAGCAGGTGGGTTTTTCGGGTGAAACATGAAGATGGTAACCCAGTTTCACGACACAAGGCTAGATTGGTTATGAAGGGATTTATCTAGAAAAAAGGAGTTGATTTTGATGAGATATTTTCTCCAGTTGTGAAGATGTCTTTCATTCGTATGGTTCTAGGCTTAGCTACAAGTCTAGATTTAGAGGTTGAGCAAATGGATGTTAAAACTGTCTTTCTCTATGGTGACCTAGATGAAGAAATTTATATGGAGCAGCTCGAAGGTTTTGAAGTCAAGATAAAAGAGAATTATGTTTGCAAATTGAAGAAGAGCTTGTATGGTTTGAAACAAGCTCCTAGGCAGTGGTATAGGAAGTTTGGTTCCTTTATAAGTCAACAGGGCTTCAAGAAGACTACTTCAGACCATTGTATTTTTGTGCAAAGATTTTCTGATACTGACTTTATTATTGTGTTGCTTTATGTTGATGACATGTTTGTTGTTGGTCATAATACTTGCAGGATTCAAAAATTGAAGCAAAAGTTGGGTAAGTTTTTTTCTATGAAAGACTTAGGACCGGCAAGATAGATTCTTGGCATACAGATTGTCCGTGATAGAAAGGCCAAGAAGTTGTGGTTATCATAAAAAAAAGTATATTCAGAAAGTACTTCGAAGTTTTAACATGGACAAGGCTAAGGTTGTCACTACACCTTTAGCTATGCACTTCAAATTGAGCACGAAACAATGTCCTTCAAGTGATGATGAGAAGGAAGATATGAAGAAAGTTCCTTATGCTTCAGCTGTTGGTAGTTTGATGTATGCAATGGTTTGTACAAGAACGGATATTGCTCTTGTTGTTGGTGTTGTTAGATGTTTTCTTTTTAATTCGGGCAGAGAACATTGGAATGTTGTGAAGTGGATTATGAGATATCTTTGTAGCACTTTTAGTCTGAGTTTGTGTTTAGGTACAGGAAAGCCTATTATTTGTGGTTATACCGATTCATATATGGCTGGTGATGTTGATACTCGCAAGTCTAATTCAGGGTATTTGGTTACTTTTGCAGGGGGAGTTGTGTCTTGGCAATCTAGGTTGCAAAAATGTGTTGCTCTATCTACTACAGAAGCTGAGCTTATTGCTGCCGTTGAAGCTTGTAAAGAATTGCTTTGGATGAAGAGATTCTTGGGGGAACTTGGTTGTGCTCAAGAGAGGTATATGCTTCATTGTGACAGTCAAAGTGCCATACATCTTAGTAGAATTCTATATTTCATGGTCGGTCTAAACACATTCATGTGAGATACCATTGGATTCGGGATGTATTGGATTCGGGATGTATTGGATTCTAAGTTGTTTGAACTTGAGAAGATTCATACGGATGATAATGGTTCCGACTTGATGTTTAAAGCTTTGCCAAGAGGGAACTTTGAAGATTGTTGCATGATCATCGGGATGGCGGTCTTCTCCACATAATTGGGAGGGGGAGAATTGTTGGGTTATTGGGTCTTCTTCCCTTCCTATGTGGATAAATGAAGCTCAATTTGGACCAACCCACTTTTGCCCATAGGACCATTACTATGGGACATATATATTGATCTTTTTAGATCTTATTCACCATCACAAAAAGAATTTTTAGCAGCCAAAGAGAGAAAAATAGTGCAGAATTTCGCACCCCAAATTTCAGCCACAATTGGCAACTTCAAATTGCGATTCTCACTTCGTTTCTTGTCCGATTGAGCTAATTTTTGGACAACTTGTTCCTCTCATCTCAATTTTTGATTAGAAACTGACGGAGGTAGATTTGGTGGCCTGTAGATCCTGTTCTTTATTTTCGAACAGTAGCTGTATTTTGGTGTTTTCGCTTCTTTATTTCTCTAGTGTTTGGTGTTGTGGTTTATGTATTGTTGCTTGTTGTTTGGCACTTATTTGGTGGACATTTTGTAGAACAATATTGTAACTCTTGGTGATTATAGTGGAGTATTTGGTCCCGTAGTTTTTTACTCTTCACACTGAAGGGTTTTCCACGTAAATTTGGTGTCTTGTGTGATTGCCTTTATTCATGTATTATCGTATTTGTGTGGTGATTTATTTGCTGCCATATTACTTTGTTTTGATTGGTTTGCTTGTCTCCTCTTGTTTCAAATTGAAAGGAAAAGTTTAAACTTGGGTATTCTTCCGCTGCTATCCTGTCGGGCACTTTGATTGTGCCCCTGCCTTTCCCAACAGTTCCCCATGACTTAATTTATGTAAAAATTAGTTGCAGTTAAATGAAGTAATACTAAGCCTGTAGAGACCATTTATTTCATAGAAAAAGGTGAAATATACCATGATTAATTGTGGAAAGATATAAATTTATCCCAAGACTATAATCCTAAACATACTCTTGCATATCCTCCATTATCCCACTGAACTTAGTAATTATTTTATTCCATCTTTTAGGTAAGAAAAATGAATCCAAAAATTATAATTTCAGAAATACTTAGCTAGCAAATCAAAAATGACCCCTAGATAACGTGTTTGATTTGTACACACTAATAAACATTGAGAAAACTAAGCCTCTAAAAATTCAAACTCAATTAAAGTCATACCATCTCCAAATTATTATCATTTTGCATAACATATATCGCAGTTTGATAACCAATTTTAGAAGTTCATTCCAAACAAACAAGTATAAGCAATGGTAAACATATATAACTCTTGTATGTTATATTTTTTGATTAATAATGATGTTATTCTAAAGAGTATTTTTAAATTTATTACCTAGAAAATCTAATACTATTAGAGAGTGGCCAAGAACACCCCTGATCAATATCAAAAGAATCAGTTTTCTTTCTTATTTTATTAATAACTCTTTTTGCTCTTACTTTATGTTTACATGGTGTTGTAAACCACCAATCTGTTCTAGTTATTATATGTGGGTATAATTTATCTAAAAATGGCATTCCTAAAAGTATATCTTTTGATGTTAGCTCATAATTATAGATTTCTTCTATTGTTAATATTTTATCCCATACTTGTGTTTTTACATTCTTATCTTTATAAGTAATTAAGCTTCCTTCGTTATTAAATCCTTTAACTATTATTGGTGTTTTTAATTTATCACATTTATTTTCTGGTAAACAATTATATCTACATAAATTAGCTTCTGCTCCTGTGTCTATCATAGGTGTATAATATTTACTGTAATATCCTTCTACTACTATCTTCATTAATACATATATTTTCATTTTATGTTGAAGCTCTTCTTAAGAATAATTTCTCTCTGTTATATGTTATGGTTAATTGTGTATGTTCTATATTATATGGTTTTACTTGTTCTAACCATTTTATTCCTAATATTATGTCTGTTTTTTGCATTTCTTCTTTTACTTCAAATTCTATTTTTATTTTTCTTATTCCTATTATTATTTCTTTTTCTGCTATATTTTTAGTATTTATTAAACTTCTTGGTAGATCTGGGCATATATTATTGTCAGTTTTTATTTCCTTATTTTTTACTAGATATTTTGCTATATAATTTTCTTCTTGTCCTGTATTTAAGAGTATTAAATATTCTTTTTCATTTACCTTTCCTGTTATGTAATATTGGTTTGAATTATCCATTGAACTTGTTTCATAACTTGTTCTTTTTTATGAGCTTGATGATTCCGGTTTATCATAAGTTATTCTTTTTGTTGTACTTATTCTATCATTTATTATTTCTAGATCTTCTTCTATGTCTATATTTCTGTAACTATAATCATTATTATCAATTGTTTTTACAAATTGTTCAAAAGGGCTTTCTATTTGTATTTTATTAATTTTATTTTTTTCAGTTATTTTATGTTTTGTTGTTAATACATATAGATTTTTACATCTTGCCGTAAATATTTTACTTCCTGGAGTTAATTCTATTCCTGATATTTTTCAATATAATACTAATGATTTGTCTATATTTTTATCCGTTACTGCTACTGAATAATTCGCACTTATTATAAATTTAAATTTTTGGTATATTAAATTTCCTTTTATGGCAGTTATTATACTTTTTTCTATAGGTTTTATAATTCTATCATCTGCTAAATATAATTCTATTGGTGTATCTATTCCTTCTCTAAAACATGCTTTTATTAATATTTCTGTACCTCCAAGGTGTACATATTTTATTGGGTCTCTACTTTTAATATCGTTTATCTCTTTATTAATTATTTTTTTTGTTACTAGTGGTATACTAGTTTTACCTTTTGCATATCTACAGTCTATTACATGTTCCTTTTGGTTTACTACATAATATTCTTCCCTTTTTCTAGTAAATATATTTTTTACTGTTGGTATTTTAAATATTTTTTCTACACTTAAGTCTAACTCTTTTCCTTTTATTTCATCAAATACATTGTTATCAAATATTATTTTTTGATCTGTTCCTTCGTCATTTAAATATTCTTCTTTTGTTATTATTTTTATATCTTCTTCTGTCATTTAATTCGTCTAATTCACTATCTATTTCATTAGCTGTTTCATTCTCTGAAATTTCATATATACTGTCTTCACTTTCTAAATCGTAATCTATATAATCTATCTGCATATATTCTGTATTTTCTATTTTTATTTCTGATATTTGTTTATTTTTTGAGTTTTTAGGTAATTTACAATCTCTAGCTAAATGTCCTATTTTTCCGCAATTATAACAAGTACATTCCTTTATAGATTTCTTTTTCCTATATGGTCTTTTATGTTTATAATTTTTTACATAATATCTTTTTCTTGGTTTCTTATACTTATATTTTGATTTTTTGTATATCTTATATTTCTTATGTCTTTTTCTTTTCTTATAATATCTTTCTTCGCATCCAAATTGAGGTGCTATTTTATCTTTGCAACATGCTAAATTTCTTATTAATATTTTTTCCATTTTCATTTCTTCTCTATATTTTTCACATAGGTTTCTATACCATTGTTGTAAAAATTTTATTCTTGCTCCTAGAGTATCTACTATTTTTGTTTCATCCCAACTTTTTATTATTTTTGAACTAAATGGTTCAGGTAATTTACTAAAATATAATTTTCTTATTTCTTTACTTTCTTCTGTATTATATGCTCCTTTATAATAATATTCTTTAAATGCGCAAGTATATTCATCTATGTAGCACATATTACATATTGCTAATTTTAACATTAAATTCCTATTTGTATCTTTCTCTTCATTTTGGTCTTCTTCTGTTGTTGTCATGCTACTAAATTCGTCTTTTATAGCTGTTTCATATTTTTTTAATAATTCTATAGGTGTTAATTTTGTTGATGATGTTCCTTCTGTGGGTTTGTCAGTTCTTAATATTCTTTTACTATTTTCAGTTAGATTTAAAAACCATAATTTCACTGTTCCTATTAGTGTTCTTTCTATATATTCTGGTGCATCTATTACACTTATATTATTATCTAATAATTGTTTTGTCATATATCCTATCCATAATTGTATTGTTTTTTCTGTATCTATTACACAATCTAAGTCTAAAAAGTTATAATTTTTATTAACTATTTGTTTTGGTGTCCATTTGTCATATTCATTCTTTAGATTATATCTTTTAAACTTATTCTTATAATATGTAGGTTTTCTTATTTTTGATGTACTAGGTATTATATTTTGATCTTCTTTTTTATCAAGAGTATTTATTTCTGTGTTGATATTTTCTAAGTTTTCTTTATTAATTACTTCTTGTTTTTCATTGATTTCTAATTTTTTTGTATTTGTTAATATTTCTGTATATGTTTCACTATCTTCTGAATCATAATTATCTGTCTCTTCAACATCTATATTATTTATTTCTAATTCCTTATTTTTTATTTCTTTATTATCTATTTCTAATTTTTCTTTAAATTGATTTATCTCGTTTAATAATTTTTGTTCTTTTTTTTTCTTTTTTTTCTTTCTGTCTTTTTTCATACAGATCTTTTAACATTTGTAGTTCTTTTTCTAATTCAGCAATCCTACTATTTTTAGTTTCTTCTATTTTTCGTATTTCTTCTGTAGTTTGTTGTTTTATTTTTTCTATTTCCTTTTTTCTATCTATTTCTTCGTTTTCCCTTTCTATTTTTACCATAGCTGTCAATTTATCTTCTAATTTTAATTCTTCTTTTTCTACCATTAAATATAAATGTTCACCTATTTTCTTATATCTTCTTCCTAGATTAGAAAATACTATTCTTATTTTTAATCCTTCGTGATTTTTATATATTTTTTCATCTATTATAAATTCTTCTTTGTTCATTTTATTGTAAATAGTTCATGTTGATATATATATTCTAAACTATCTATTTGTGATTCTAAATTTGATATTTCATCTTTTTGTACATTTATTGAGTTTTTACCAACTCCGGCAAATATATTATCACTTAATCTTTCTATTCTTATTTTTAATTCTTTATGTTTTTCAGAAATAATTTGTTTTAGTTCTTTGTATTTTTGTATTTTATTCATTTAAACCGTATTTATAGTATTTTGGTGGATACCTAAATCTGATTTTATCATAATTAGGTGGTATGTGTCTCATTCTTCTAGATTTTAAATGGATTATTAATTTTGCTTCAATACTAGATATTAAGGCAATTAGGTAGGCTAGTCTTTGTGGGTTTTCTTTTGTTTTATTTAGACTTATATATTCTGAATAATTACTAATTAAAGATTCTTTAATTTTTCTAAAAGTTTCTCTGTTTTTAAATGGTCTTCTCATAATTAATCAATATTAATTAATGTCAAGTAAATCCAATCTAAATTCATACATGTATGCTACTTCTGTATTTTTTAAATAACTGGGCTCTGATACTATTTGTAGGGGGTGGTGCGGATTAGGTGCGATAATTATCGTAGATAATAAATACATAGTATTTATTTTTATATAATGTATTTTATGAATATTATTGATTGGAATAATTTTCATTTTTATCTTCTTGACTTAAGATGTTTTATTAATTCATATTCTAGATTAGATATTATCGTAATTAAATTATCTAGTGTTTTAAGATCCTCGTTAGTATCATGTAACCTTTTGTATTCTAGGTATAACTATATAGTTGAGTTTCTATTTCTTTTAATGATTTATTCTTTTCGTAAGATGTATTCATTAATTTGTGTAGTTTATTATTTTTATCCTATTGAAATTTTAGCAATTTCTGTGTAGTATTTTATTCTAACTTTGCTATATTCAATTCGTAGGTTTATGTTCTTTATCTGACTAACTAGTATTTGTTGTTCATGTATAGGTAATTTTCCATCTGTATTAAATAATTTTTCGTATGTATTAAATAAATTATTACTTGTATCTTCTTTTCCTAAGGTTAATTTTATTTTAAGTAATTTTTCTTCTAGTTGTCTTTTTTCTATTTCAAGTTGATTTCTGTAATTAACTTCTTCATATATCCAATTTTGCCTTTCTCTAATTTTTTTATATATTCTAACATTTATTTATTCTGAATAATATTCATCTGAATCTAAGTAATATTGATGTTCATAATATATGCGTAAGTTTTCTATACTGTTTAATAATTCTTCCTCTTCATAATCTTCTAATTTTACCCATATTATTTTCTTTATGTCTATAATTTTTATATCTCTAAGTATATATAAAACAAGTATTTTAATATCATCTATCATGCTTTTTCATAATATTTTCTAGTTGTTTGCTTTAGTCTAAGTAATTCTTGCATATTTTCATTAAGAAATTCTATATATTTTATATCTTTAGTTTCCATGTATTTGTCTAAATTTGTTTCAATTTGTTTTTCTATTAACTGTATGTTTCTCATATCTTTTTCCAAAAATTCTAGATATATGTAATTTATCATGGTAAGTATTTGTAAGAGTAGTTAGGTAGGTATGGTATGTAATTTATTCTAGTCATATAATATTTATCAAATGCTTTTTCTAATATGCTTTTTCTTATATCTACTACTTTTATATTCTTAAGTGCATACAAAATAAGTATTTTAAATTTATCTACCATTATATCAGATAAGTAATTATTCATTTTCATAAAATTGTTATTTTCAAAATATTCCCTTCAATCATGTACATAACAAAATATGGTCATCTTAGATTACTATATACTAGATTATTCTTAAATAACATGTTCTTCGGTCACTATTAGCATGATAATCTGGATATTTTCCCTTAAACAGCGCCTCTACTCTGGTTACTCCCCACCACGGCTTCTTGCCTTATTGGTTTCACCTTTAGGATGACATAGTTCTTAGGAATTTTTCTCCGTTTTCACTTTGCTAATAAACTTCTTAACATATTATTCTTCGAATAATTCTACTATAAAATAACTAACATGAATTTATTTTATCATACCATGATTGTTGGGAATTATGAATTTAGCTATTCATAATCATAAATAAATATACCTGTTCGGGTAGGTTTAATATTTCTGAGCTTTGTTCCTTCATAGATTTTTCCATTGAAATAAATCTGTTTTTTAATAACTAAGCAAAATATTTGTAGTGGGCAGGAGAAAGTTTTTTGCTTCAACACATGAAGGCTTGCCTTCATCTGAGCAAGTGCTCGTTCATTTATAATATGAAAATGTACACTGTTTTTCTTTACATCTGTCAACTATTTTACAGAAATGAAAAAAATGTTTCTACAAAAGTCTTTAAAGTAAATGTCTAATCTAATAATGACACTACTTGCCAAAAATTTAATAATGTCACTACTTGCCAAAAAGGACTAAGAAAAGTCAACAAAAACAAAAAAAATTACATGATTCTTACGTAAATCTAGCTATTCTTCCATATCTCTTTCTTGAATTACTTTCTTTCTTTATCCGTAGTTATCTTCTTTTTATTGCTTTGTATCTCCATTATTGCTTCATATCTTACATCTTCCAGCTGTCGCCTTTATCTTCTTCTATTCCAGTTGAACTTCTGGGACAATATTATCTTCTCCATTACATTTTGAACATTGATGGTCTGGATATTTATGTCCAATTAACTTGCAATATCTGGTTAATAATTTTTCTGAAATGAACTTTTCTCTAATGGCTCTGGCGATAGATTTTTTCTCTGGATTGAGTAAAGTTAAGATCCATTGCCTAACGTCTTCCATATCTGCTTCTCGTAGTTCCTTTGAATTTGAGTATACTATTACATTACCTCTTGAATAATAACTCCATATAGGATTTCTATTGCGATAAGTGTTTGCTAACTCTTGAAGAATCGTAGATAGTCCAATAATTCTCTTGTTTGCATAAAAATTTGGTATCTCAATTCTAGGTATTTCTGGCTGTTGAGTAATATCTCTGGTATAATCATATCTCGGGTCATTCCTATTTTTACAACTTGTATAGGTGATTTAACTTCATCATACAATATCTCTGTTGATGCCGTATAAAATTTTATAAAAAATAGGTTACCTTTGGTTATTCTTTTAAAAATGTTAAATGAATCATATATCTCTGGTATATTAGATATTTCATTTCCGTCTTGGGTATATATGGTACTAAGTAATCCATATTCGTAACAGGTTTTAACTAGACCTGGTTTGGTTTTGGGCAAAGCAATTAGCTTATTGTATCCGGTTAGCTTCTGGGTTATGTAATTCGTATGTGGTTCTTGGATGTTTATAGCTCCGGGGTTGGTATTTAAGAAGGTTTGTATTTTGTAAATATTTTCTATGTATGTTCGGGCTGTATAGTTGTAGGTCTTTTTGTCTTGGTTTAGACTTTCTCGGTATGTGGTAATTTGTGGGGGTATAAACATAGGATCTTTTGGTGTATTTGGAATAAATGATTTATCAAATAGCTTGTTTAGGTTCATATTTGTATTTTTCCTAACTCCTTTGTTTGTACCTGCAGAAGTAGATTGATAAACGTTATGGGTTTTATGGAGTATCCCAACGTCTCCTTCTAACTCTGGAATTTTAATGCCTTCCGATCGACATAGCTCTGCACACTGCTGAGTTAGCTGATTTGTAGCTTTAGACTTCAGTTTAACTTCATTAGTCTTTAGCTTTTCTATTTCATTACCTATACTGTCCACTTTCATTGAAAGTGTAGTTAGGGTGTTGAATATCTTTTCTAGAGTATCCTCTTCTATTATATCAGTCTGTGTAGCTTTGTCTTGATATGTAATCTGCAATAACATTTTTGTTAGTACTAATTACTTCAATTGTAAATGTAAAATTTAATATATTCAGTACTAGTCTCTGAATTTCTTTTGTTGTAACTGAATTTTGTATTTTCTTTGTTAGCCACCAACGTACATGTGTATTATCTGTTTGTACAATAAACTTGTTATATACAATATATGGCTCAAATGCTAATAAACATTTATATAATGAACATAATTCTTTTCTATTTATTTCCCATTTTATTTCTGTTTCATTAAACGTTCCTGAATAATATCTACAATGATGTTCTATTTTTTCATTTTCATATCTATATTTAAGTACTCCTCCATAACTATATTCACTAGCATCTGCTTCTACTATATATATAAATTTTCTATTTTCATCTGGAAATTGTAATTTTGGTAATTCTTTACAAAGTATTTTTATTTTCTGAACTTGTTTTTTATCTTCTTCGTTATAATTATATTCTACATCCTTTTTTAATTTTTTCTGTAAGGGCTTTAGATTCTCTGCTAATTTTGGTATATATTCTCTTACTTGGTTTACTAATTCTAAAAATGATTGTAATTTTTTTTTTGTATCTAATTCTTCTTTTGAATTTATTATTTTTTGTACTATATGTTGTTGCATTTTTACTCCACTTTTATCTATTTGTATTCCTAAAAATTCTATTTGATTTTTCATAATTTCAGCTTTCTTTTCACTTAAACTTATTCCCGATTTTTCTATTATATCCGTAAATTGTTCCAATAATTTTAAATGTTCTTCTTTGGTCTTTGTATATAATAGTATATCGTCTATGTATACTATACAATTAGGTAGCTGTTTAAAATAACTATCCATAAAATGTTGATATCTACCTAGTGCATTTTTATATCCAAATGGTAGTACATTCCATTCATAAAATCCTTGTGGTACCGTAAATGCGGTTAATTCCTTAGATTCTTCTTCTAACTTTAGATGGTAAAATCCTGATTTACAATCAAATTTACTAAAATAATTATATCCTTGTATTTGTCTTATTTTTAATATCTTATTTGGTATTGGGTAATTATAAATCATTGTTTTTGCATTTAAATTTCTATAATCAATAACCATTCTACTTTTTCCTCTTTTTTGTTCACTATGTTTATTTACTATAAATGTTGGGCTATTATGTTTACTATTATTTTTTGTATATATTGTTTTTCTAATAATTCTTCTATATGTATTTTAAATTCTTTTAAATCATCAAAATTATATGTTAATGGTTTCTGGGTTATTATGCTATTTTTATCTATTAATTCAATTTTTATAGTGGTTTTATGTTTTTCCCATCCTTTTAATGGATCTTCACTATATAATTGTTCTAATTTTTTCTTAATTATTTCTATCTTATTTATTGAAAATATAGTTATCTCCTTCTTATTTATTGAAAATACGACCAGTTCTATTGAAATAATAATAGGAATAAGAAAAATAAAAATAGAATTTGAAGTAAAAGAAGATGATATCTAGTGACCTTAAATTTTTTCAAAAACTTTACAATTATCAAATATAGATTAATGAAATATCATCATTTATAAACATTATTAGATTGGATCAATACAGAACAAATAAATTATAAAAAAGACAGACAGAGAACCATGAATTCAATTCATAAAATACACAACAAAAATATAGAATGGGATGCTAAAGAAGTCATTCACTGGCATAAACTTTCCTTCTCGTTTAAGCACCATAAAATCTCCAAAAATTGTTTGAATACTCCCAAAACAGAAATGAACCACTATCATTGATCATAAATACACACCAGTGGGTCAGAAGAAGTTTCTATATATAAAAACATTTTCTGCTAAGTAAATAAAAGTGATAGACTGACAAATTTTGCAGAAGATAAATTTCATTGAGGAGTTAGGCAAAAATATAAGATATACTGTATAGTAGCCGTTTCGAAACTTTGACGTTCAAGCACAGAATAGAAAATTACAAAAACTAAGATTGTTTGAATACTGAATAAAGTAAAGGAAAATAAAGAAGAAGATAACTTCTCGATGAATCAATATATATATATATAGAAAGGAGGATTAGAGGCATGATGTGGCATGCCTCTATGATCATCATTGTCAATTATCTTTTTTCTCTTTTCTTTGACATTTTTTTTCCTTTATTAATGTCCACAAAACTGCATAAATAAATAAATAAAATACACCTTAATTTATATATTAAAGAAAAACTAAAAGTATTAAATACATTGGTCAATTAAACACTACATTAAAGCTAATGCATGTAAATAAAATATGAAAGGCCAGACTTATCATTTTCCAGTTTGTTTTGTATATAAAATGGGTTACATATTTGTATCCACCAACATTGGATTCTTTAGCTTTGCATCTTTTTCAAAAAAAGAGACTATCTCATAGAAATGCTCTTCACTTTCAACATATTGAAAAACCACATTTGGTTTATAGCCTTTATATTCTCAATTCATTTTCTGTCTTTTTCAACCTTTCCCTCTTTACTCAACCCTTGAAGATATTGTGTGCAAGAAAAATTCATGTAAATATTTCTCTTCAAGATAATTTTTTTTTTGAGAATATATTGCAATATAATTTCTTCAATACAGAGATACTTTGTTGAGAATATGTTGCACTATAATTTTTCCGACGAGATGATACGTTTTGAGAATATATGCACTATAATTCCTCCAACGAGATGATGCATATTGAAATATGTTGCACTATAATTTCTCCAATGAGGAGATACATATTGAAAAAAAAAATCAATTTTGATTGAGAAATTTATAGGAAGAGTCATCAAAGTTTCAAGGGACAAGAAGAATTATATGGAAAAAGTATCAATCGATTTATGGAATTCATTTCAAATCATTTGGAGATTAAGAAAAAATATTATTCAACGAGATGATGCATACTGGAATATGTTGCACTATAATTTCTCCAATGAGGAAATACGTATTGAAAAAAAAAAATTGATTGAGAAATTTATAGGAAGAGTAATCAAAGTGTCAAGGGACAAGAAGAATTATATGAAAAAAGTATCAATTTATTTATGGAATTCATTTCAAATCATTTGAAGAATAAGGAAAAATATTATTTTGTGATAATATTCCCTATTGAAGGGAGAATTATTTATGAAATTCATTTCAAATCATTTGGAGAATAAGGAAAAATATTATTTTGTGATAATATGTTCTATTGAAGGAGAGAATTTAGCATAAGGGAAGGAAACTAAAGAAAAAGGAAAAACAGTCAATAAAATAATAAATTTAGGGTTGAAGGAGCCTAAATTGGTGCTACTTCTTTCTTCAATTAATTCAATTTTTCTTTTGTTATTTTAAAAACATTTTTTGTATCATTTTTCCTTATGTATTTTTAGTTAAAGTTAATGTCCTCTATATTAATATTGATAAAACTAATAAAGCTATGAAAAGAAAAATGTGATGTCTCTCTTAAGTTAGCATTGGCATCTATTCTTTAAATTAAAGTTTATACCTTTTTTCACCTTAAAATATCAAATACAATTAAATAAATACTCATGTTAATTTCCTCTCTTAAATTTCTTTTATTATTAGAATTATCAGTGTGAATGAAGAGTTTGCTTATTCTTGAAGACCAAATGTGTGCATTCATATATTTTTCTTATTTTTTAAATTTATATGATATATTAGAAAATCTAAAAATTATTTGTTTATTGCATTATCTTAATTATTGTTCAGTTTAGAAAGTTCAAAATTATTTTCACTAATTTAGTGATTCAATAATCATTTATTATGCAATAAAATAATATTATAGAGAAATCAATATCTATATATACTAAGCATAAGTTAGGTGAACTTTTTTTGACAAGAATTTCTCTTTCTTTCTTTCGTTTGATTATTTTTTAATTCATTATTTGATTTATTGTTTACAGTTAAAAAAAGGCAATAAAATTGTAAAGATAAAATGAATAGTCACTCGTATCAAGAAATTGGTATGTAATCTTAAGAAACATTCATCATAGTCGGTATATTTTTTTTTTAAATTGAACATTTTGAATAAAATACACCTGATTGAACAATATTTATTTGTCTTAAAGTCCTAATAAAAGAGATGATTAGTCATCTTAATTTTTTCCAATAAGAACTTCCTTATTGATGGGTCCTAATTCCCTATAACTTAAGGACCAACTTCTACCTTCGTTCAAATTGTAGAAGAAAATAAGCTTTCAGTTCAAGTACTTCCCTGGCTATACAACTATTGATCACAAGGGAAACTTTGTCACACTTTACTATAGAGATTCTTAGACAATTCTATGTGGCATGTCTTAGAGGCCTTCAAAACTATGTATCTTTTTTGTGATTGTTTTTGCCATTTTTAAATTTTAAAAGATTAAAAATCCACCTTAATATTATTATACACAACATTAAAGATAGTCATATTAAATAACTTTTATCATCAATGCTATTAAACTTTTCTCATTTATGCGTTATGTAAAAAAATGACTCCTTAAACTCTCTTAATCATGTTAAATATGCAAGAAAAAATTAAAAAATACTAAATATGCTAGAAAAAACTGAAAATTAGTGAAAAATCAAAAATCAATACATGTGTTTATATATATATATATATATATATATATATATATATATATATATATATTATATGACCTTTTACCTTATTTTTAAAATTAAAAATTTAATATATCATGATATTTGAAGATTCATGCACGGCTACATGTATTAATTCCTTCAATTAATTACTTATTATTAGTATTTACTTGTATTGATGTTACATAATAATTAAGACTATTTTTCCATAATGATTTTGCCGTTTCTAATATGACATTAATTCTCTTAATTGTATCTCCTTCCCTTTCTCTTCAATTTTCAAAGGTTATATGTGATACTTTATAAGTATCATAGTTGAATTTGTTGATATAAATATTTCAAGGTGGACACCATTAATTGTTGTCACTTTTTTTTTTTTTGTTTATCTTCTTTTTAATTTTTTTCTCTTAACATGCACTTATTCATATTTAATTTTATCTCATATTTTGATTGTTTTTTCTTTATTTTGAGCCTTTTTATTTTCTAAATACTTTATTTAACTTCTACTAATTTGATTTTTGGTGTTTTGAGTTCTATAGGGAAAAATGGTATTTGGATGATATATAGGAAGAGTAAATCAAGTAGAAGTTCTTGGGATATTGACAAATTTATGAAAAGAAGAGCAAGTATTTTACAGGAGGAATAAGATAAGAGAAATTTTCTCTTCTACTTTTGCTCAAATAAACAACTTTTATTTTATGTAAATAGTATTAGCAGTAGAATTATTTGTACTGCAAATTTATATTTTTTTGATTTTTTGACTTTTGTCTCCTAATTTCATGTGTAACTTTTTTTTTTAAATCCACTCTTGCCTGTGGATAAATAATTACATTGTTATATAAAGAAAACATTTTATTCTCTACTATGTATTTCCCTGAAAGTGTAACTGTATACTATTTATCTTATGAAGTGATTTCAAACCTACTTTCACCAATTACGTAAGTACATGTAGAAAATGCATACTATTATTATATGTATATCATGAAAGTAAATGATTTCTACACCTATTCTCATCAATCAATATATATATATATATAAAGGAGGATTATAGATTTGATGACGTGACACTCTCTAAGGCCTAGAATAATATTTATCTTTTTTATAATTTTTTTGACCCTTTTCTTAATTTTATAAAGCTGAAAATTTCACTATAAAATTTTATAAAATATTAAAGATAGACATATTTAATTAATTTATTAATCAAATAAATTCAAATATATATTACTTCTGATAACTTTAAACAACATAGGCTCTGATATCAATTATAGGGGGTGCGGATAAATCAGGTAACTTAAATAGATCTATTATAACTCTAATGGATCTATTTTTAGTTGTGCGTGGATATTTCTTAACTTCTCTAAATATTTTTATTTTTAGTGTATTTATTTTAATTTTATTAATGTTCATATCTTGGGAGGTGATTAGATGGTATTTGATTAAATGCTTTACTGTAATATTCTTTAGTTTTTTCTCTTAGTCTTTGTAATTCTTGTATATTATTTTGGAGGAATTCTAAATATTCTATATCTTTTGTTCTAAAATATTCAATTAAATTCTCTTTCATAAGTATTTCTGTTAATCTTATTTCTTCCATATCTTGTCTCCAATATTTTAAATACTCATAGTCTATCATTTTATCCTAAAGTAGTTGTGATACTGCAAATTTCTTTGTAATAATTTATTCTAATTGTACTATATCTGATATTAAATTCTAGATTATCTATTTCATTAATAATCCTGTCTTTTTCGTCTGTGAATAATTCCATGTCTAAATCATATTCTAAACTGTCTTTTAATTCTAGTTGTTTTATGATTTTATTTATCCAAATTAATCTTTCTTTTAATTGTTCTCTTTCTTTTCTAAGCTGGTTTCTATAATTAATTTCTTCATATAGCCAACTTTGTTTTTTTCTAACTCTATTAATATATTCTAGCATTTTTAATCTGTATAATATTCATCTGGATAATAACTATCTGAATTATTTCTACCATAGAAATCTATGTTTTTTAATTCATCTTCTATCCAATTAGTACTTAGTAAGTCATCTTCATAATCAAATATTTTTTCCCATATTATTTTCTTTATGTCTTCTAATTCTAAGTCTTTTATGATATATAAAACTAGTATCTTAGTTTCATCAGATATATATCTTGTCATATTATCCATATTATGCTTAGGTTTCTACGAATAACTTGGATAACTTGGAATTGAATTCTAGTAATTAATTGCTTTATCATAGTATTTATTAGTTGTTTGTTTTAATCTTAATAATTCCTCTATATTTTCATTAAGGAATTTTATATATTTTATATCTTTAGTTCTCATATATTCTTCTAAATTTGTTTTCATTAGTTTTTCTATTAAATGTATATTTTTTATATCCATTTTCCAATATACGTAATTTATCATTGTTGATGTGTAGGTTTGGTATGTAAGTATTTGTAAGAATAAGTAGATAGGTGAGGTATGTAATTTATTCTAGTCATAAAATATTTATCAAATATTTTTTCCAATATGATTTTTCTTATATCTACAATTTCTATATCCTTAAGTACATACAAAACAAGTATTTTAAATTTATCTATCATTTCGTCAGATAAATAAGTATTCATTTTTCATATGATGCTTTTTTCAATTCTCTTCAATCATACACATAACAAAATATGATCATTTTAGATTACTATATACTAGATTATTCTTAAATAACATGTTCTTCGGTCATTATTAGCATGGTAATCTGGATATTTTTCCCTTAAACAGCGTCTCTACTCTGGTTACTCCCCTATCACGACTTTCTTGCCTCACCGATTTCACCTTTAGGATGGCATAGTTCTTAGGAATTTTTCTCCTTTTCCACTTTGCTAATAAACTTCTTAACATGCTATTTTTCGAATAATTCTACTATAAAGTAACTATCATGAACTTATTTTATCATATCATGATTGTTAGGAATTTATGAATTTAGCTATTCATAATCGTAAATAAATATACCTGTTCTGGTAGGTTTGATAATTCTGGGCTTTGTTTATCCTTAACTTTTCCTTGGAAATATATCTGTTTTTTATTAAATATTCAAAAGTTTTTTGTTTATAAAAGAGGAGGCTTGCTTTCAACACATGAAAGTCTTACCTCTAACTGAGCAAAATGCTCTCTATTTATAATCCTAAGAAAGCGCGTAAACTATTAATACACTTTACCCGTTTCCTAATTTACATCTCCTATTTTTGTCAGAAAGATAAGAATTAATAATGCTATACATTAAAAGTCAAAAAGCCTATGCCTAAAAAGTTAAAGCTATTAATGGCTATTACTAAAAAGTCTTCCTAACTATACAATTTACGTAACAAGATTTAAAAGGCTATACAATAATTCACATGTCGCTTTCTAGCTTTTATTATCTTTGTCTTTTATCTCTTCCATTATTGCTCCGTTGTTATATTTTTTTCATCTTCTCCTTGTCGTATCTGCTGCTTTTTTTATCTTCTTGCTATTGTATCATCGCATCTGGAATAAAGTTGTGTCTGCCACTACATCTGCTGCATATGTGGTCATCGTATCTTTGGTCAACCTGTTTACAGAATTGATCCATAGCTTCTTCTGAAATAATTCCTTTCGTAATAGATTTTGTGACTGGTAACTCTTCTGGTTTTAGGATCGTTATGACCCATTTTCTTATCTCTTCTCTAATATTTTTATAAGTAGAGTAAACCAATAATTGATTTCTGTTATAGTAAATCCAAACTGGGTTTTGATTTATATAATTATTTGCTAACTTAGTCAATATACTGCTAAGTCCAATAACTCTCTTGTTTCGGTAGAAGTCCGGTATTTGATTTTTGGTTATCTCTTCTTGTTCGCATATTTCTTTAGGGATAATATAATCTCGTGTCATTCCTATCTTGACAACGGTAATTGTCTATTTTATTTCATCAAATAATATTTCTGCTGATGCTGAGTAGAAACGAGCATAGAATAACTGTCCCTTCGTAATCCTTTTATAATCCATAATTTTTTTGAGAATATCTGGAATTCTTGTTAACTCTTCTCTAGTAATTGTGTAAACTGTAGATAATAGTCCATAATAGTAACATGAAGCAATTAAGTTTGCACTGGTGCCAGGCAAAGCAATAAGTTTGTTATAGTTCTGACATTTTTGTGTAATATATCCTTGGTTTTGTTTTGCTAAATCTTTACTTTGGATAGGTTTTGTATTTAACAATTTTTGTAAGGTATAAATATTATCAATATATATACGAGTGATATGGTTATAAGTCTGAATTGCGTTGGTGCACTGTAAATTGACAACTCTAAAATTAAGCTTCGGCGCGATGCGCCATAATCACGGAGGCTCACTGGTTTTTGATGATTTCCATTTTGCTTGGCTCCGCAACGCGGTAAAGTGTCAGGTGGTACACTGTCTCACTAAAATTGCTCTAACTCTTCGCCCGAGTGTCGTATTTGGGAAAATTTGGTATCAACGGAAAGCTTATTCAATTCTTTACATGAGAAAGAGTGGATATTAGGGAAATTATACATGGTTTCAAATACTTCTCACTTTGGAAGACACTTCTAAACCTTTTAGGGATGGATTAATAATTCACAGAACACTCTCTAAGGCTCAGACTACAAGAGAATTTTTTGTGGTCTTAGAATATCTCCCCCTTTGAAATATTCATCCTTGAATGTTGCTTGATAAGCTAAGAATACTAATCGACTGAACTTACTCAAGGAATGGGAGCATCTGAAACATGACTATGCAACTGGAACCACTGATACTCTGAGTTCAAATATTGAACATGCATATCTGATGCATGGAATACTCAATTGAAGCTACTCATAAGCTGAATTCTCATAATAGACATGCATATCTGATGGATGGATGCGTAACTGAGTTGTTCTCATAAATACATGACTGAATACACTGAAAAACTGAACTGCTTCTACTAAACATGCATATCTAATGAATAAATGTCTGACAGAACTAACTCTCGAAAGCATGACTGGCAATGCAATGACAACTAACGTTAACTTCGTAAGGAGAGTCTGAACATACAACTGAATGAGTCTAAGGACATTAAAGCATTGAAATATCATGGGGTATCTCCCCCTTGGTACTTTATGTTCCTCTAAACACGCTTTGCTGAAATACTAGGGCAGTGCACGGGGAACCTATGAACTGGGTCATGATTGACCAACTGAGATCTAAAACTAATGCAGGACTCATGTTGACATATAAAATCAAAATGGGAGCAAAGGATCTAACAATTCATATCATAAAGATGAAGGACTCATAACATACCCAAATCTATATCAGGGAACCTTTCTTGATCATGGTGGGTCTGAAGCACATGAAGTCTGTTCTGACGCTGACCACTATTGGCACTGGAAAGGGAACCCTGCTGACGAAACTCTCTACCCCTATGAGCTAGAAATCTACACTCTCGTATTCTGTGTCTTGGCCTAGCACACCCAAAGCACACATCACTGTTGGCTCTACACATGCCTAGGTATCTCTTACCATACTCTCCACAAAGGGGATAGGTACGAACACCACTAGCACTACTCTGGGCTTTGGGGCCTGGCGTCCCATCATAACTAATATCCCCAAAATTCTGTACGGGTACACTAGCTGAGGATGGGGATTGGACTAAAAATCTTTAACTATGCTGAAAATGGCTACCACCCTGGGACCCTACCTGAGAGAAACCATGACTACCTGTTATGGCTCTCTTACTCACTCTCTCTCTTTCTTTCATCTTATCTACCTCAATCTTCTATGCATACATCATCATCCTAGTAAGGTCCATATCTCAATTGAGCATAGCGGTTCTACACTCTTTCCACACTAACTCAAACACACCAGTCACAAACTTACTCATACTCGCTCTAGGGTCATCTATCAAGTTAGGGGTATACTTAGCAAACTGGTTAAACTTAAGACAATACTCTTACATTGTCATGTAGCCTTGACTTAGGTTCATGAACTCTTCTACCTTAGCTTTCCTCATCTCTAGTGAGAAAAACTTATCTAAAAAGGCATCCTGAAATTCCTGCCAAGTCACGGGAGTTGCATCCTCCCCTCTTCCCTTCTTCCATATCATAACCCAATCATGAGAAATATCATTCAGCCTATAGGACGATAACTATACACTCTCCTCCTCAGAAACATACATAATCTGGGTGATCTTCCTCACCTCCTCTAGATAAAGCTGTGAGTCCTCACCTTCTACTAACCCAAAGAATTCTGGCGGGTTCATTCTCATGAAATTTCTAATTCTGGTTGCGGATCAACCCCCATCTTGTTGAGGTGAGGCCACAACCTGACGGTTACCCTGAATATTAGTCACACCTTAGGCTAGCACCTGAAATGCTGCCCGAAACTCTGTTTGTGACACATTTTCATTCTCAGGATCTACTGGCTGAGGTGGCTGATCATTAACCCTATAGGCATTATCTCTGCGAGGAGGCATACTCTGTACATAGAAGAAAGAGGTGGATTAGACTGAGGATCAACTTAAGCGCATTCTCATTCGTATGACATGAATACTAAAAGAAGGTAAACAACTCCTAAAACATCTTATAGACTCTTGTACATAAATGTGGAGCACAATAAACCCATGCACAAGACTCTACTAGATGCAGATTTTCAAACTCTCTAGGACACTATTGAACCTTAGGCTCTCTTACCAAGTTTGTAATGACCCGATTTTTAGGAACCAGAACGTCATATGGTGCTCATGATACTAAAGGACCACAAGCCAACCCTCTTCTAATATCTGTACCTGAATACTGCATAATATAAATAATAAGTGTGGAAACTGGCCATAAGGTTCAAAACATATAAAAATACTCAAAATTGAAAACTGAGTACTGATATATCTGTTTGAAAAGCCTCTAAACTGTCTGAACTTGGAGTTGATGGTACATGTCCCCAACTAACTCCGTCAACATATTCATAGCTTTTTCTTTCACTTTTCATTCCAAGGTACTTCATACCTAAATTCCCTACAATCAAGCAACAAACATGTCATATCCACCGAAATAACCTAAGTCCAAGCATAATTTCCTTGTTTTAAGCACCAAAATATCTCAGTAGGCATTATTAACCAACTAAAATAAATCATGATATGAAGATGAAAAATGCAAAATAACATAACTAAGTTAAGAAAGAGTCAAACGCGAACCCACTCCAACATTGTTGTACATAAATAAGTGAATAACCAGAATAACAACACAACATAACGGATCAGACACATGCAATTACAACTACAGAAGTAAGCCCCATAAGCCAATAAGTACAAGAAAATAAATAACCCAATGTATGCCCCCATAAACCTGGATGGTACACCCAAAGATAATATAACCCAAACCACCATCATTTACCAATCCTCAAGAACTACCAAAATATATCCATATTATGCCACATTATAATAATTTCCACTTATGAACTTGACTCTGATATCCATATTATCACTAACATACTCCACAACCAATATTATAAGAAACACTGTCATTGATGTCATACCACTAATATCGTGGTTAGCATTATAGCAATATCTGGACTCAAACCGATAATCATATAATCAATATCATAATAATCTTCGGGGCTTGAACCGGGTACATGTCATCAATATTATTACCAATATCTAGACTTAAACTTGTAGTGTATCATCATATAATCATTATTTAAACTTGAACTGGTAAGTATATCATCAATATTATAATCAATATCCGAACTTGAACCTATAAATATATATATATTCAATATCATAAGAATAGCATAATCACTAGCTCAATCATTAGCATAATCACTAACAAAATCAATAAGCCTCAACTCTCAATATTCAACCCATCTTTACTATCAAGTTCCAAAGTTTCTAAATATTACCTCAATAAGAAATTTCAAGACGTACAACAAGCGTATAAAAGGTTTTCAACAGCTAGCACCAATCTTGGCTGAAGGTGGGTCAATGTCCCACTTCAAAATCCCCAAAATCCACTACAAATCAAGTTATAACCCAGACTAGGCTAAGGTATCTAAATCCACTTTTAGATTTTCAATAAGCCTTAATTATCCCTAAGATAGAAATTGCACTAGTGATATAAGTAACTACATTAAAAAACTAATTTAGGATTTTTGAATGACCTTGAAGGTCCAACTAATCCAAGTATTGCCAAATTGATCACCAATACCTAAAAGTCATCCCAAATCTATCATAAACATACTATTACATAGCTCAATATATGAAGGGGGCAAACCTAGCCTACCTGGATGCTGAAGATACCTCAAAATAATCCACTAAATCACTGCCTTTCCCTTTTATGAAGCTTTCACAACATGCCAAGATATCAAAATAATAACCTAATTATCAATACAAGAAAAATGATACGCATATAGTACCATTGTGCTTCGGGTCCAAAAATCAAACCCAAATCCCATGTGGGTCCTATTTACGAAAATCATATTTTTGTGGTCAACCCAATATTTCCTAATGCTCAAGGAGTAATTATCCTTAAAATGGGTGAAATCCGAGTTATATTGTGGCTAAAATCAAGCCCCTAAGTTCTAGAAATTTTAGACAAGGAATGGGAAAATCAACCAAGAAATTAGAGGAATCTTACCTCAAATTCATAGGAGAATCAAGAAATAATTGTTAACTAAGCTCCCCAGATCATCCAAAAGATTCAATACCAAGCTATGTCACCTTTTTAGGGGTTAAGTATCAAGGGAATGGGTGAGAAATGGGCAAAATGGGCTGAAAAGGGTCTATTTATAACTACCCCAAATGCTCAGGTATCGCTATCGCGACCTGAGCCTCGTGATCACCATATATAGTGGTTTTCCAGGCTAGTCGTAATCGCGACCTAGGGCACTATAAAATTGGCATATAGTTTTCCTACCAAGGGGGATGCAATCACACCCCTTTGGTTCGCGATTAGGGATTACACCAGATACAACTAAGACTTGGAATTTTTTAAATATTCACCAAGCCCCGAGAATTCATCCAGAATCCTATATACGAAAACAGACTATTTTATCATACCAGATTCAATGTTAAAAACTTAATGAAGCAGTCAAAATTTCCATCCGAGGTTGTTTTGACTAAAAGTAGATCCCACACCCAATTTCTATTTTCTTAACTTTTCGGACAATAGGTTAAAATGAGTTTGGGTGTCGTAGGACCCGAACTAAGAGTCTACCAAACCTAAAATTGACATTTTGAAGCAATTAAAACTATCAAAATTGGCATACAAGGTCATTTAACTGAAGTTTTTGCCTGTAGCTAATTCGAACCAACGAAGACTTCAAATAGAGAATTGGCTCTAAAAATCGAACGAACTACTCAAAAACTAAATTGTTAGTTTCAACAAGTTATAAATGACTTGTGGAAGCAACAAAAAATCTCTAATGACTAAAATAAGAAAAAATATGAAAAATGACATGAAGGGTCATTACAACTTAGCATTGGCAAAGTTTGCATATAATAATGGTTATCATTCGAGTATTGAGATGGTCCCTTTAGAGGATTTATATGGTAGGATATATAGTTCTACAATTGGATAGTTTTAGACTTCAAAGATTAGGCCCCTTGGTACTGGCTTGCTTTAGGAGTCATTGGATAGAGTCATGGTGATTCAGGATAGGTTGAGGGTGTCTTAGAGTATACAAAAGGATTATTCAAATTGTAGAATTTGAGCCTTATGATTTGGAGATTTTTATTGGGTATTCCTCCTTGTATTACCCATGAAGGGTGTGATGATGTTTGGGAGAAAAGGCAAGCCCAACCTCAGATATATTGGACCCTTTGAGATTTTTCGCACAGTCGGTGATGTGGCTTATGAGTTAGACTTACCCCAGTATTTTACTATTTTCCATTTGGTTTTCTATGTTTTCATGTTGCTATGATATATTCCTGATCTATCTCATGTGCTTATATAGAACTCAGTGTAGTTGGACGAGCGATTAACCTTAGTAGGGGAGATTGTGCTTATTTTGGCTACTGACTTTAGGTGACTACGCACTAGAGATATTCCAATAGGAAAGGTTAAATGGATGTACCATATAGTATAGGAGGATACTTAGGAGATCGAGAGCAAGATGTGAACTGAGTATCCTCATTTTTTCGAGGATTTAGGTACATCCTAATCATTTACTTTTGTTGATGAAAGCCTTTTTAGTAATGGATATTGTACTGACCCTTCAGGCCATTTTCTATATTTTCACTCATTTTAGCCATTTATATCTTTCTTATAGATTCCCCATGTCATTTATGACTTACAGGAACTGACAGTGCGGTTACCAGGTAGTTTGTTTGGTTTTTAGAGCCAATTTCCTATTTTGAATTCCTTGTTGGTTCAAATTAGCTATCGAATAAAAAATTAGTTAAACAATCTTGTATGCCAATTTTGACTGTACCAGCAACTTTGGAATGTTGAATTTAGTCTAGGAGGACCCTCGATCCAAGTCCCAAAGCTCTCAAACTCATATCAAGCTATTGGCCAAAAGTTTGGAAAAATGGCAAGAGGGTGTGGGACCTATTTTTCATTGAGATTGAGCCTAGAACATTGAATTTAATAGGGTATCATAGTCTATTTGCATATCGTAAGGGAGGGGTTGATGGAGACTTGGAAATTTCCATGTCTCAACTAGTGCTGGTGGATTACGTAAGTGATGCCTCCGATCGCTTAATCGATCGTCCAGACCTTGAAGGTCTCACTTAAGTGACACTTTTTATCACTTAAGCGATAGGCTTGGAGGTAGATCAAGTATCTCCTAAGTAATACTACTATCGCATATGTGAAATTTACTCTACTAGACCTATATCGTGTAAGTGATTGGATGATCGCATAAGCGTTATGGGTGCCAGAGAAGAAGTATCGCTTAAGCAACTCGAAGATTTCTTAAGCATTACCAGTGCACCTAGGAAGGGGATAAATACCCATTTAGCCTATTTTTTCACCATTTTCAAGATATTGGAACCCTAAAAATTGGGAGAAGCTTAGAGAAAACATTTGTAGGTGATTTGAGAGCTTAGATAAAGTTTATTTATGTGACTTTCCATCAAATAAGAGGTACGATTCCATTATTGGCATGGTTGAATTTTTCTTACTTTTTCTAAAATCCCTAAAACCTTGGTGGCTTGATTTTTGCACCATTAGGGCTTGGAATCACTCATTTTTAGTGTAAATGTTCCTTGAGCATAGAGGGACATTATGTTGTTTTCGAGTGTGTGAATCCAAAATGGGCCCTTAGATTTTTACATAATTTTGTACCCAAAGCATAGTATTGCAGTATGGGTATCATTATTCTTATTTTGATGAGTAGATTGTGATTTTGATATCGTGGGACATTGCAGAAGCTTCTCAAAAAGGAAAATCATTGGTTTAGTAGATTCTTCAAGCTTTTCTTCGGCATCCAAGTAGGCTAGGTTTTACTTCCGCATAGATTGAGCTATTTCATAGAATGCTTATAATATTATTCTAGATTTGGGATGGGTCTTAGGTGTTAGAAATATGACTATTAAATATTTGGGTTAGTTGGACCATTTAGGCTTTCTTGAAATCATAATTTAGGCGTAATTGACATAGTTGCTCATGATTTAGGTAGAATTTCTATCTTAGGACTAAGTAAGGCTTAATTAACACCTAAAAATGTATTTATATACCTTTGCCTAATCTGGGGTAGAAGTTTCCTTAATGAACTTTGGGGAGTAGAAGTGGGCCCCTCCGGTCTGCCTTAGGCCAAGGCTTGGGCTAGTTTTTGTAGACCCTTATGTTCTTGTTTTACATTTTGAAACACTTACTATGGTATTTTAGGAGATTAGATACTTAGCGGTAACGATAGCTTGACTTTGGGAACTGATGTTATTTATGGTGAACCTGATAATTTAATTATATTGATATGTGCACCAGTTTATGTCCGATAGTTAATTATAATATTTATGATATGAAAGCTAGTTCAAGTTTGGATAATTATGATATTGATGATATAAGTATTGATTGAAGTCCAGCAACTAATTATGGTATTGATGCCATTAGCATCGGTTCAAGTCTAGCAATTAAGAGTTGTTTATGATGTAATTAATAGAAAATCTAACTATGTAATTAATGGAAATTTACTGAGATTTTGATGAGAAAATGAGAAATCCGAGCTCGGAATCACTCTAAAATCAACTAATAATGTATCTCTAAAGTTTCCACACTCCCTGGGGTCTTTCACTCCTGAACTTATGAGTAAATAGGAGAAATATCGTGCAAATAGGGAATTTAATGCCACGCAGTTTTTGCTTAAGTAGACATAAGATTGCTTAAGTAGCCACACTTAAGTGGAGAAGTACCACTTTCTCGCCCAAGTTTGCACACATTGCTTAAGAGGCCCAATATCCACTGAAGCGGCATTTGCTTAAGGGGACTAGGTTACGCTTAAGCTTCCTACTAGCTAGTAGCCTGGTCGCTTAAGAGACCGAATGGACACTTAAGTGTCCTCCACTTAAGTGATCCAAATGGTTCTTAAGTAGATGCACCAGCTAAGTGGTGCACCTTCTAGGGACTTTAAAAATTTCAAGTCTCCATGGACCTCTCGAGATTTATCTAGAATCCTGTAATCACATAAGAATTGTACTACCCTTAAAATTTGACATTCCAAACTCAATGGCGCAGTAAAAGTTTCCATCCAAGGTCATTTTGACAAAAAGTCAATCCCACACTCATAGGCCATTTTTATCAATCTCCAACAAATAACGCAAAATGAGTCTGGAAGCCTTGGGACCCAAACAAATTGTGCAATACCCCGCAACATCCTAGACAAGTTTCAAGCTATTCGTTACATATTTAAAGGGCCCAAAGTAGTTATTTCACACTATGTACAAGTGACATGGCCATTTTAACACCCCAAAGATTTCAAACATTTTATTTTTTGGCCTTTCCATGCTCGAAACGTAGATTTATGAGTTGAAATATGTTTAGGAAGGTTAAAAGGGTAATCTGGGAAGTTTCACAATTTTTGGAAGAGTTTTGGGGTATTTTGGACCACAGAGGAAATATTCCTCTGTATTTTCGATGTGCCACAGAGATGTCCCTCTATGATACACATCTTGTCATGGGGGTTAGCCTCGCGATAGGCAGTGTGCCACGGTTGCTAGCCTCTATGATAGGCATTGTGCCACACCGCAGTGTAAAATCATGTAGCCTTCATTAAGGGGTGAAGGGTTTTTTGGTTCTTTCTCCTCCTTAAACACCCAGTCCACGACTTAAAATATTAATAGAGGCACTATTTTCCCCTTTTCAGTCAGTTAACAACGTTCAATCCTCTCTCATATTCAAGAGCAAAAAATAAGGTTTTTTTTTTTATTTTCACCCTTCCAAGATCCCAGTCCCAAGTTTTCTTCAAGAATCAATTGGTTTCTTCCACCCATTGAGTCCCAAGAATCCCTTATTTTACAAGTATAAACCATTTTCTCTCTCTTTATGAAATTTCAATGTCAAGTATGAATTTACTCAATTTTCTCTGTATAGTTTTGAATACAAACCATGAGAATGTGTTTCCCCATGTGAATTAAGTTCTTACACGCTTTATAAACTCAGTCACCCATATCATGTTCAGTTGACACCATGATAATTATCAATTTATGAATTGTCCATCTCATGATTTACTCATCATCATTATGATTAGTTGTTACAACTTATTCTAGCAGTTTATGAACCCCCGACACATAGGAAAATCATATTTATATTTGTTATCAAGTTACAAGCAATTCAGATTAGGCTTGTATCATTAAATTTCATAATAATATTATAATAATCACTTATTAGTACCAAATCCTATTTAATGAATAATAATACAAGTGCCAATCAGTTGGGAGTAACACTTAGCACCAAGTGAGCGCGGGAATAACAGCTCCCCCATTAGTTATGCATGAGTCGTTAGTAGTAGTCCCTAAGTTCTAGACCTACGGTGCAACCATAGATTATGAGGGTTCCCCTTTCAGTAGAGGAATGAAAATCTCATCCTTCGGGACATTAGCCTTGTGGATCTACATCATCAGTGTCAGTACCCGTGGCAAGGTATTGATACCCTTCAAAATAGGGCTATAGTTTGAACCCCTATTATCTCAGATTGGGGCATGTAGGTTATAGTTAGCTCCCATAGTTTCAGTTCAGTATTAAAATTATAGTAGCCCAGGTTTGCATGACCAAGTGTTCCGTTTATCAGTTATTCAGTTATTCAGTCTTACAGATTATTTCAGTACATTTTTATTCTTGGTTTTGCATTCGTTCTAGATGTTCATGCATTCATGCTTAGTACTTATATGTATTTCAATTAGTCCCATCACACATACCAGTACATTCAAAGTAATGAATGCGTACTCTATTTTGTGCTATATTGATTTCACATTGTAGTTTCGAATGCTCAGTTACCAGATAGCACGTAGTCCGTCCCTGTATTACTCAGCTGCAGCTTTAGTAAGTCCTCATCTGTCGAGGACTATTCATATTATTTTTCATGCTTTCTAGTACCTTATTTTATGTTATTTCAGTAGTCAGAGTTAGTTGGGGACCTATCCCAACAACTCATCACGATTAGAAGCTTTCAGACAGTTATACAATTAGTATGTTTTAAGTCAACACCTTTGTTATTGTTTTAACGCTTATATATTTTCATGAATGACTTCCGCACAGTATCTTTTTATTTTCTTTCAGTCCTTATAGCATATCCCAGATCATGGGTAAACTTGGGTTCACTTGTGGTCTTAAGAACCGTGTCCTAACTAGAGGTAGTCTCGGGTCATGATAAAAGGTCCCCATAGCCTAAATTTGATGTTCCAAAACTGATACCATTGTCAAAATTGGCATTTAAGGTCGTTTGAATGAACTGTTTTCCCGATAGCCAATTATTAACAACAAAGACTTAAAAGTAGAGAATTGGCTCTAAAAACCAGACGAGCTTCCTTGTAACTAAACTGTCAACTCTAGGTAGTCATAAATGACTTGGGACATATATAAAAAGATCCAAACAGTGAAAATATGTGGAAATACATAAAATAATCTGGAGGTTCATTACAATATCAACTACTAAAACAACTTTCGTCTGCAAAATTAAAGCGTAAGGATCTACCTAAAGACTCGAACAGGTAGGGACCCTAGTTCCGCATCTCACCCTTGATCTCCCAAGTATCCTTATATATTAGGTGGTGCCTCCACTGAACCTTATATACTGAAATTTCACTTGAGTGGAATCGCCTGACATCCCTAGCTAATATGAACATCGTCTTCTCCACGAATGTCAATATCCCATCCAAATGAACTGAGTCCCATCAAATCAAATGACACTCAATGAGAATGTACCACCGCAACATAGAAAACATTGAAAACTGAATGAACAATAGAAAAATTTGGGGGTAAGGCCAACTCATAAGTTTCCTCTCAAACTGTATAAAGGATCTCAAAAGGTCCAACATATCTAGGACTGATCTTGCCTTTCCTCCCCAACCTCATCACACCCTTCACGGGTGATACACGGAGGAATACTCGGTCACCAACTCCAAATCTCAAGGCACAAAGTCTATGATCTGCATAAGCCTTCTGCCTACACTAAGTTGCCCTTAGCCTATCCTGAATCACCCTGACTCTATCTAACAACTCCTGAAGAAAGTCTGTACCACAAGGTCTAATCTCAAATGTCTCAAACCATCCAATTGAAGAACAACAATTCCTACCATATAATTCCTCAAATGGTACCATCTCAATACTCAAATAGTAGCTATTTTTATATGTGAAATCCGCCAAAGCTAAGTTCTACTCCCACTGACTTCCAAAATCCATAACGTAGGCTCGGAGTATATCCTCAAGAACCTGAATAGTCTGCTCCAACTGCCCATCGGTCTGAGGGTGGAAGGTTGTACAAAGATCCACCTGAGTGCCCAAATCCTCCTTAAAATCTATCCAAAATCTAGAAGTAAACACCAAACTCTGATCTAAAATGATAAATATAGGCACTCCAAGAAAATGGGCTATCTAACAAAAATATATAAGGGATAACCTCTTGGTACTTAAGGATATCTGAATAGGAATGGAATGTGCTATTTTGGTAAATGGATCAATAATGACCCAAATACCATTGAATCTATGCAAAGTTCTAGCCAATCCACTAACGAAATCCATGGTGATTCACTCATGCTTCTACCTAGGAATGGTCAATCTCTTAATTCAGCCATTAGGTCTCTAATGCTCGACCTTCACCTACTGACAATAAAGGTAATGAGCTACAAAGTTGGCCATATCTCTCTTTATGCCACTCCATCAATAATGTTGCCAAAAATCTTTATACATCTTAGTTGTACTATGGTAAATAGAATATTTAGAGTTATGAGCCTCACGTAGTATCGACTGAATCAAGTCACCAAATCTTAAAATAGAAATACGGCCATCAAATCTTAGAACGTCCTCAAAATCTATGATATTCCTCCTGGACTTACCATTCAACACCTGATCATGGTTGAAACATAACCTCATATCCTCAAACTGTCAACTTCGAATCTGGTAAAGTAAGGTAGACCTAACATCAACACAAGAAAGAATCCTCCTGGGATGAGAAATATCTAGTCGCACCATTAAGCTAGCTAAGAATCCTACCTAGAATTAATCTCTCTCTGTGTCATAAGAAGCTGAAGACTAAAATGATCAGTATAAATCTCATTGTGCACACTATAAAGATAATACCTCCAAATATTAAGTGAAGACTACTGCTGCCAACTCCATATCATTAGTGGGGTAGTTGTGCTTGTGCACCATCAGTTGCCTTGAGGAATAAGCAATGACTCAACCCTACTTCATCAACATACAACCCAATCCAACACTGAAAGCATCACAATATACGATGAATCTCTCACTCTCAATAGGAAAAGCCAATATAGGAGCTAAAGTTAGAAATCTCATGAGCTTTTGGAAGCTCGACTCACACTCTTCAGACCACTAAAAGGAACCTCCTTTCGGGTTAATTTGGTCATCAGTACTACAATAGTAGCAAAGCCCTCATTGAACCGACTATAGTAACTAGCCCAACTAATGAAGCTATGAACCTCAGATTGAGATATAGGACCAATTACGGATATCCTCAATCTTTGTCGAGTCTACAAAAATCCCATCATTAGACACCATATGTTCTAGGAATGTTGTTGAATCTGGCCAAATTCACTTTGAGAATTTTGCAAAAAGCCTATGATCTCTCAAAGTATAGAGCACAATCAGCAAATGTTGCATATGTTTCTCTCTACTCCCCGAATACAAAAGTATGTCATGAATGAACACAATCATAAAGGAATCCAAATAAGGCCTGGACAAGCGGTTCATCAAATCCATAAATGTTAATGGGCCATTGGTCAACAAAAAAGACATCACTAGGAAATAACCATAACGAGACCTAAAGGCTATCTTTGGGATGTCCTCGGACCAAATCCTCAACTGATGGTAATCAAACCTTAAGTCAATATTAGAGAACATTATTTCTCCCTGAAGTTTGTCTGATAAATCATCAATACGAGGCATAGGATACCGGTTATTTCGCTTTACCTTATTAAGCTACCTATGAAAAATACACATACGTAAGGAACCATCCTTTTTCTTCACTAATAAGATAGAAACACCTCAAGAATACACACTTGGTCTAATAAAACCCTTATTCAGAAGATCCTAAAGTTGAGAATTCAGTTCCTTAAGCTAGCCAATATCCATACTATAAGGTGCCATAGAAATAGGTCAGGTGCAATGCTCCTGATAAAAAACAAACTCAATATCAGACTCAGGAGGAAGACCAGGTTGATCAGTAGGAAAAATATCAAGAAACTTACGAACTATATAAATAGAGTCAAGCGAGAGACTCTCCACACTAACATCATGAATATAAGTGAGGTAATACTTGTAACCCATTAAAATAAGTCTCCTAGCCCGAACATAAGAAATAATTCCCATCGACTAGCGGCTAACAGATCCCTACCACATAATCGGAGGTATGTTGGGCATTTTTAAGGTAATAGTCAGGGTAAAACAATCCAAGACCACATGATACGGGATAAGGAGTCCATGCCCAGAATCACATAGAAATCCACCATGTTTACTACAATAAGATTAGCCTGAGTATCAAATTTTCAAACAGTCACAACACATGATCTATAAACCTGATCCATTACTAAAGAATCACCCATGAGAGTAGATACACATAACAGAATGGATAAAGAATCCCATGATAACTCTAACCGCTAGGTATAATAAGAAGATACATAAGAATATGTGGATCCCAGATCAAGTAACACAAAAGATGATTGATGGCACGCTAAAATCATACCTGTAATAATAGTTCCCAAAGACTCTGCCTCAGGTCTAAAATGTACGACATATAACTGAGCACTTCCAGCACCCAGTAGGGCTCCTTACTGATATCCTGTCTTACTTTCTTGAGGACCTCTTCAAGTACCCTGAGCACCACCCTGACAACCATGCATACCACCACTAGCTGGGGAAGTACTACCTTAATTGGCGGAACACTTTGATCTATGGTAACCATTGCTCCAAGACTAGGGCACTCTCGATAAATATCCAAAGGACCATAACCATAACATGCCCTTATCACTATAATAAACCCATAATACTTGGCTAACTCAGAATAACCACCACGGCTAAAATTCCTAGAAGATAAACCTATCAAAGGCTAGCCACTACTCCAGCTAGGATGATCACTATAACTAGACTATCCTCCATCAGTAATCTAAAGTGCGGCATGAATGGGACTATTAGACCGACCCTGGTGCTGAAAAAGATCTATGAAGGATGCATACCTTGAGAACAACTACCTCTAAATTGTGAGCCACTATAGCTTTTACTTAAATTGCCCTGGTATCATGGCCTATTATCACTGCCTCCTTGGTCCTCACAATGTATCTCCTTCATAACCTTAGCATAATCAGAAACCTTAATAAAATATCTTCCTATAGCAACTAAACTTGATGTAGCCATACGGAGAGAAAATCTCAACATCTAGATAAAATACCAACCCGCTTACTCGATCGGTAACATAAATATAGCATGCCTAGCTAACACATAAAAATGAGCCTCATACTCCACAACTGTCATGGAGCCCTGCTCCAAACTCAAGAATCGGTCCCTTAAACAATCCAAAGGCTATGATTCATATACTTCTCCAAGAAAACCTTAGATAATTGAGTCCATGTCAAAGAGGGGATCTATTTGGTTGGGAATCAAGATAACCTCTCCACCAATGTTGAGCTACCACATACAACTAAAAATATGTGAGTTAACCCCACAAGCACAACTAGGCCTAAATTATGGATCTTATCCGTACAAGTAACCAAGAACTCGTAAGAATCCTTGCTCGATGCACCAGAAAAACTAGGCAAAGTCAATCTCAAAAATCTACCCAACAGCTTCTGCTTTTACTCCAACATAATAGGTTGAGCAACCATCGGTGCAGGAGAGATATCAACTCTAAGAGTTGTAACTACAGGTTATGCCCCCATCTCAGTACCACTCTGGTCCGCAGAATGTGCACTCTAAGATGGTGCACCACTAACTAATCCCAAGATCTGGACTAATGCTTCCCTAAGCAGTGAAGAAGAAATAATAGCGATGGAACTTGGGCTAGTACCTGGCCCACCACTATCTAGGGTGGAGAAATATGTAGCACTGGAGCTAGAATAAGGTCTGGTGAAGGCCTCTTTTCTTAGTCTCTATCTTGGGTTGGATCTCTCGGTTGTCCTTGACCTATAATTCATCTTAAACTATGATAGGATCTCTAGTTGTGAAATCAGGGTACTCATCTCGTGTAGCGGTTGCATGCATTCTAGCCATCTACAAAAAAGTGAAACCAATGGAATCTTTAGAAACAAACATAAATAGTTAGCACAAAGTGAGTGAAAAAAGGTGATGACCTCTTAAGAATGTCCTATATCTTCTGAAAGATAAGAAAGAATGTCGTTATTTTTATGTTTGGGACTTTACTAGAAACTTGCTCTTTACAATAATACTGGTGAACCTAGCACTCTGATACCAATTAGTCATGACCCAATTTTTGAGTCATGATGGAACTACTTTATCCCACTAGTAGGTAAGCCAAACTATAGCCTAGAGGTAAAAGTAATGGGCTAATTTGGTGAAAAAAGGCATAAATATCGGAACCATGCAAGTAAACACTTACAATAATGAATCAAAGAATAATAGAGGATGGATGATAAATATGATAATAATAATATTCCATGACCTAGTATTATCGGTACAAGAGCCATTAAACCAAAAGAATACGAGTGTTAAATAGTCAAATATACATTAGTCTTGAATATAGAAAGACTAAACAAAAATAGAAGGAGCAGGAAAGGTCAACTCTAGCTCCGAGAGCACACCCTATCTCCAAACTCTAATCAGCATGATCGCAGTGTTAACTGAGGCCATTAATACGTAAATATACACCAAAAAGGTACATAAATTGTAGTATGAGTAGCAATGCCATAGGTACTTAGTAGGAATCATTGGCTGACTAAGCTAAATTATAATACAAATCTAACAAAAAAATGTAAGATAAATAATGCTAAGTCAAGGTAAGAAGGTAAACTTAAAATAGTGCTTCAAATTCTATAAATAAATAACTAGAACAAACACTTATATGATAAAAAACATAGCTATTACATCAAAACCGGACCCCATAAGCCAGTAAGTACGGAAAAGTAAATAGTCGAATGCACACGCCCATAAGCTCGGAGGGTGCAATCAAAGAGAAGAATTATTGAAATTATACTAAATAACTGTATCGCAAAATCATAATTGTGGATCATTCCATACCATAAACATCGGAATCAACTCGATTTCATAACCATCATAAATAATCCTTCATTGTTGTACTTTAACCAGAACTTATGTAATCAATTGTCAAACTTGAATCGAAACTCATATAATTATTTGTCTGACTTAAAATGAAACTTAATCGTCAGACTTAAACTGAAACTAGAATCTTCTCCCAAGTACCAATCTTGTATAAGCATCATATATCTATCCTTCTCGAGTTCTAAAATATACATTTAGATGATATACACACCCAATGAGTCTATAAGAAACTAGTAATAGTCTTAGCATAAGGCAGACTAGAGGGGCCCACTTCTAATCCCCAATATCCATTCTAAGATAAATTCTACTCAAACCAGGATAAGGCATCTAATCTTATTAGTAGATATTAAATGAGCCACGATTAGTCCTAGGACAATAATTCTACATAAAGAATGAGTGACTAAGTCAATTATACCTAATTTATGGTTCCATAATACGAAAAATAACCCAAATTATACTGAATATACCTCCAAGACCTAATTCCCATCACATATCTAGAACATTATCATAAATATACTACAATTTATCCTAATCTAAAAGAAAGGTAAACCTAGCCTACCTGGACACCAAAGTAGGCTCGGTGAAATCCACTAAATCATCTATTTCCCCATCAAAGAATCTTTCACATGATTTCATGTTATCACAATGATAATCTACTTATCAATACGAGAAAAACAGTACCCATATTACATTTTAATGCTTTGACCCTGAAAATACGTAAAATCCCATGCAGGGCCCACTTGTGGAATCACACTTTTGAAACCATCAAAATCACCCTAATGTCACATAATAATGTTTCTCCAAAGTTTCCACTTCCTAGGGTTTTTCACTCTTGAACTTATGTGAAAATGGGAGAAAAATTTGGCAAATGAGGCCGTTAATGCCACCCAAGTGTCGTTTTAATGAGTAGTGGAACCCGCCCAAGTCCGCACACATCCTTTAAGCGGCCCTATATTCTTTTAGAGGCATTTGATTAAGCGGACTAGGATCCACTTAAGAGACCCACAAAATGGCACCCTAGTCGCTTATGTGACCAGATGGCCGCTTAAGTGGCCTCTGCTTAAGCAACCTAAGTGGCGCATAAGCGGATGTACAGCTGAGTGGTGCACTAGTTGGGGCCTTGTAAAATTTCAAGTCTCCACTGACCCCTCGAGATTCATCTAGAATCCTGTAGTCTTCTAGCCATCAAGTCATATAACCACTTTATATAAATAACTAGTCATTACAGAACTCACTTTACTAGGCAAAATTCCACAATTTGTCCATTTATTCGAGCTAAATACATTCACTAGGTGAACCCTGAATACTACACATGATTACACTTACCAATAGTCTTAACTCATTTCTTGGCATATTCTACTTCTATTCACTAATTAGCATTAATAAGAGCCACGCCACTAAACAAGTAAATAATGGTAGAGAATTTTAGGCAACTTTCAAAGGATAACATCCTATTCCTAATGTACATACGGGTGTAGTCATACAAGGGAATATCCATACACATACACATGAATTTATATATGCTTACCATTCATACATCACCATAACATTAATATCTCTTCCAGATTTATCGTGCATCATCATAACATGAATATATTCTCCGACCTTGTTGAGCATCAACATATCATCAATATAACCATCAACCTTGCTGGGCATCAATATATCATCAATATATCCTTTGGCCTTGCTGGGAATCAACATATCATCATTATATCCTCTGTCCTTACTGGGCATAAACATACCATCAATATATCCTCTGGCCTTTTTGGGCATCAATATATCATTAATAAACCCTCCGACCTTGTCGTGCATCAACATATCATCAATATCCATAATGATATCAATATGTATACATACATACATACATACATATATATATATATCCAAATCCATAACAAATGCAAGCCCAACGACGAATGGAGTGGGAAGAAAGTAAGAAAAGACATATCATCGCGCCTTACCATTTATTATCCAATATATTAGTGGGTGCATAAGCATGTGTATACATATGGTATAAGCATTTCCACACATTACCAAGATTAACATAATTAGAAATATGGTCAACAACAATTCATGGTTATACTTTCTATAATCTCTTTTATTAGGCATTCTTTACAATAATACTACAAGGGCATTCTTCGGCACAACTATAAGTTTAGTCACTATGCTTGATCATAATATGAGTAATAGAATAATCCAAGGTGCACATAACAACAAGCTAATAATTCAAGTGATATCATAATCATAGGCTCAATTCACAAGGCTTTCCATTACTATTCAAAATAGTGACAATAAGATAACCAATAAAGTATGCACATTATTACCAAGATCAACATCATGAATGAATTATTTTAATGGATTTAGCTATCACACTACCAAGAGCATATTCTAGGCGTTCAACACATATCTAAGTCTCTAAGGAAGTTACATAGTTTAAGCATAAAGTGGGTCAAGTTCCGCTTCTAATATCCCAAATTGTCTTCTTCAAGTCTAACTTCTACTCGAAATTAGTCTAAGTTATCTAAATCATGTCTCAAAGATCTATCAATCCATACTACTTCAAAAGGATAGTTCTTTCTCAAGTATCATTCTTAAGTCTTGCAGGCATCTAAGTCCAACATCATATCTAGGCATATCAAAGTCAACTCACCTTTGAGATGAGTGAACAAAGTCACTCCCATTTAACTAGAGCAACTAGAGTCTTTTCATGTTATTCATGAGATAACAAGTCCAACTAACCAAGGCTCTAGACTATGGGTCATATATCACACTTCAAGTGTTCAAACTCCTAAATAATTCAACTAGTACTAAATATTACCTTCTACTATTTCAACATCTAAGGCCCCGCCCAATCTTATCAAGATATCAAAGCCATACTAAAATAAAGCTCAATCTTTCTACAATTAAGCCTAAACTACCTCAAATCCAAATATAGCTCATTAACCAACAATCTTTGCTTTTTCTTTCCTCGAAGCTTCTACCACGAGACAAGCAATCAACAACACAATCTATGCATTATTATGAGAAAAGCAACACCCATATTGCACCATTGTGCTTTGGGTCCAAAATGGCACCAAAACCCCCTAAGTGGGTCCCACATACAGAAAATGAGTATTTTTAGACCAAACCATTGCACAAAGACAATTAGGGAGTTATACCCTTAAGAAATTTGTGCAAAAAAAACATATTTGGGGATAAAATCAAGCCTCAAGCCACTTGGTGTTTTGGGTAAAAAAATAATGAATTCAACACCAAAATTGAAGGAATCTTACCTTAGATTTGATGTTAATCGCAAAAGTACAAAATCTTCAAGATTCCAATCAATACCCAACACATACTTTAAAGACTACTCTATCCATTAGGGTTTATAGAGCTCAAGACTAGGGGAAAGTGGCCAATTCTCGACCATGAGTGGTATTTAAATGATCCTTACCATCCCTACTGTAACGCCCTAAAAAATGGGTCCCGGAGCATCACACGGTGCTTGAGGCTACGAGTAGCCCCAAGCTAACCCTTTGAGCCATTTTCATTCAGTTCAACATAAATCAACGGGGTTTCCATAAATAACTCTCAAATATCAACAGAGTAATCATCATCCAAGAATAAAATAATTTCAGAAAGATAACAAAATACGACTTATTAGTCAACTCCCAACATCTATACTAGTCTGACAAGCCTCTAAGAAAATCAATAAAACCAGTGAGCCATTGAGACATGCCCCAACTGACTCATACTCAGTTATCAAATGTAAACAATTCCGTGAAACCAACATCAGACATCACTTTCTCGGAACATGAGGACTCACCACAATAGAGGACGTAGAACAACATGCCCGAAGAATCACTGTCGAACCTGGAACTGAGCACCTAAACCTACATTCTGAGAAAATGCAGCCCACATCCGAAGATATGGGTCATTACCATGGAAAGGAACCGAGTATATGGGGGTCTATGCAGTTCTATAAACATTATCATCATAAATATTTATAAGAGATGAGCAGGATGTATGAAAGACTCACATAGCCCGAAGAAAATCATCATAATCATGAGAGGATGAAATAAGTATAATAACACATGTGAGTCATCATATAATTTGTCAATCACTTTCAGTTCATCAAGAATATCAATTCTCATAATGTAAATATCATTTAAATCTTTCGAAGAATAACTTTCACAATTCTACTTTCAAATCACTTCACCATTCACCATAGACACAAGGAAACACACACACACTGGGAGATCCTATAACCGACATAAACCATGTGAGCTACATGGAGTCCAACGTACATTCCACGTTGGGGAGAGTCGTCCTATCCTTGCCATCGGAGTAGGACTTCCAGTATCAATTCAAAAACACTAGTAATCACTATATAAATCAGCCTCAGGCTCACATCCTACGGGGGCATATAGTTCTAGGGAAGTAAGGTCACTTTATACCTCCCACTCGGTGCTAAAGATTACTCCCGGACTTAGCTCAGAAATTTAAATCAGCCTCAGGCTCACATTAAAGAAAATCCACAATAAACACTTCAACAATTTTCATCGGGAGCCAATTTGCTACCCCTTTATCATAATCAATAAAAACGTGGATTTCTTTCAAAGTCGATTTCAAAATAACTCATTCACGACCAAAAGGTCAAATCATTCAAAACATCTCAAATTATTTAAACTCAAGGTGTTTATAACATATGATTTTCTCAAAATAATAATCTCAAATAAGGTTCCAAAAACCCATACATCAATATCACCATAAAACCTTCCAAAGTTTCATACTTTATGACATAAGCACAAAAATAATCACTTAAAACTTAAAATTTTAGCTTTATAATCATACATCTCAGTAAAGAAAATTAGGTTGGGATTCAAATCTCATTGTGCTTATAGCACATAATTTCTCAAAGTACTATTCCAATTAGGACTCAAGGTCTCATACATCAAAATCATATTAAATTTTCTCAAGATTTATGCTTTTCATCATAAATATATATAACTTACTTTAAAATCTGGAAAATTCAGCTTTATGTACAAAAATGTCATCATTCTCATTCAATTCAACTTTCAAAACATAGAGAGTATCATAATCTCATGTAAAATTAGATAGGGTATAAATTCATGCTTCAAATTCATATCAAAACATGTAAAATCATGTATATTCATAAAAGAAAAATCAATTTGGGCATAAGAACGAAAGGGAGTTCTTGTTGAAAAACCCCACATACCTTGAATGATGAACTTTAGATCGATACTCATTTTTGAGATGTTAATCGTGCCTTTGAATGATGGTTCTTGGAGTTCTTGAACTAGGAACTTGGAATCTTGAATAAATTTGCAGAATTAATGGTGAACTTTGGAGGTTCTTGAAGTTCTTGAACTAGGAACTTGGAATCTTGAATAAATTTGCAGAATTAATGGTGAACTTTGGAGGTTCTTGAAGTTGGATGTAGGAGCTTAGGGCTTTCTTTTTGAGGGAATTTGATGAAATACAACATATAATGCTTCTAATAAGCATTAATATAGCGTTTGGATGGATTTTGGGTGAGGGGAAATGACCAAAACGCCCCTAAAAATCAAATAATTCTCGAATTTGTCCTTTGGTGGACTGTTTTGATAGTCTGAAGTAGATCAACCATAACGTTTTACTCCGATATCCAAATTGGATGAAATCAATTTCATTAGAAATAGGACTCTCATATATTTCCGTTGATATATAGTATCTCACCCAGATCATTGTTTACGAGGAGTTATGATCGTTTGAAGTTGAACCAAAAATTCACTTTTGATATGCTGAAGTAGATCGACCATAACTTTTTGCTCCGATAGAAAAATTGGATGAAACCAATTTCATAGGAAAAAGGATTCGCAGAAATTTCCGTTGATATATAGTAGATCACCCAGATCATTATGCACAAGGAGTTATGATTGTTTAAAGTTGGTGAAAAAATACGCCAGGCCTCAGTAATTTTTCCTGCACGTTTTACTGTTCACGACAATTCACGGTTCAATCGGAATGTTCATAACTCGTCGCTCGGGTGTCCTCTTTGGATGATCCACATATCGTTGGAAAGCTTATTCGATACACTACGTAATGGTGGGTCATAATATAAGTCATTTCTCATGGAAAATATATAATTCATTCTAGAAGATAGGACCCAACACGTTTACGCACAAAATTTCAACGAAAACTTTTCTGGGGTATTACATCATCCCCCCTTGGAAACATTCTTCCTTGAATGACGCTAGACATGCCAAGATTAGATAGGGAATAGAACATATATCTGAAACCATTCATTAGTCTCATCTGTACACCGTTTCTAACTCCGAATGCAACATAAAATGCATAGACTCCAGAAATTACAGCTGAACATATAAGAATAACACCTGCACTGCTGCAACTTTTATCAAGAAGTGCATGATTTAGAAAAGAACGTTACTTTTTGTCTTGATCGGAGCTTATGAAAAAAAGTACTTGGATTGCATCTCCGCCTCGTTTCCCCAAGTTTCACCCTCAACCAATCGGTTTTCACTACAACACTCAAACGGAGTACTCTTCCAATACTCCTTCTAAGAAATTCCGATAGTACTAGGGAGTAAATAAATCATAACATCGATACAACCCTATCGGTTTAAAACAAGGACCCAAATGTCACAAGTTAGGATAGAATCACTAGACCCCAGGAGATAGAACTCCTTGCTTCAACTTAGCAACACTGCTCAAATACTCCCTCAACCATACAATTTTTCCTTAAATATCCTAGTATCCGATTTAACTCATTTTCCTTACATGACGTTCACATGTACCTCTACTAATGTCTGCGCTGAACTAAATTCTCTTACCATGTTCAAGCCTGACTCAAGGCATTCACAAGATATGCCATATACCACTATAATACTAGTATGAACCATGAACCAACACACTCTGTATTTCACAACTCCACCTCTCATGCATAATTCTCATTACCACTCTAACAAGCACATTCAACCTCATACAAGACATCTAATAACTTGCAGTGCATTCATTCAGATATATAACATAACGTTCAAACCTATGTTTATAGCCACGTATGCACTCCTAAGAAAACACTCTTAAAGTATCCTTCTCATATCTTCAACTAAACTCATCAATGACACTAGCACTCATACTACTCAATTCTTCAGAAAACATATGAAGCATTATCTATCAACCCCGTCATAAACAAAAATCTTTCTTATTCTCCCTGTATTTGTAGACCCACATGAAACAAGACACTACAAAAATACTCAAACATAACATATAAAACTTCAACCAACCATGACATGTACCAAAGGCTTGGTCTCCATCCTTAATTCTCACTTACAGTCTTAGCTAAAATGAGCATACAACAATTTTTATCAACAAGGACCGCTCACTCCCTTCCATCACAATTGTTCATCACAACAATCTTGACCAAGGAATAACTAAAAGATTAGTACATGAGTACCCAAAAATAAAGAAGTACTAAGCACGACTTTACACTCAACTGAGGCTTGAGGGATCTAGTATTTAATATCATAGTCTCATCAAAGAGGTCTTGTCTGGGGACACGCACGATGCAAATCCAAATTCCCTTGATCGTAAAGATATTACTTGAGTACTTGGACTTAACATTCCCCAAAACTTAAGCACATGAGTCATGAGTTGTATGATCTGAATTTGGACTTCATAACTCATGGGATGTGAGTTCAGCTGCGGAATGAACTGGAATTCCATATATTGAGAACTAGGAGAGTATATGATTCTTTATGATATGCACAAACATGAATTATAATCGTGGAACTGAAACATAAGGCACGTGTAGGTATTGAGAGTGCTGACAATACTGAAGTAAGGACAGATCGAACATCATTAATTCTCACAACTATTCCACAACTTACTGGTACACTTATTAGGATCGAAAAGCTCGACTTGGTTACTCGTTCTATCATCTCCCCCTTAGGTTCAAGCCATCACTCTAAGGCTATGAGCCAATATCCAAACTCCTAGTCAAACTACAATCACTTGTTCTATAGTCCTGGATATAATGACACTTATGCATAATAAAACTTATCCCGAATGACTATACTTAAAGGCATAAAACAAATTCTCAATGCTACCTACTGAGTTACACCCTATTTCTTTGTACCCCAATAGTCATTATAAAATACTCAAATACTTATTAACTTGAAATTAGTGCAACCCTATAACACCTTGAGCAACTTCCTCATCATACTTACAGCATTACAACTAATCACGAGTGAAATAAACCCATGCTCTTACATAAACTGCTCAAGCCTACTGGTTCACTTCCATATAACAAGCATCACCAATAAGTCACTCATTGCATCCATCTTGCCTATCATCTACTAATCCAAACTCAGTGTCTAGTTCTAGCTATAGTTAACCACAACCTCTCACTATGTTTATACATGCCAAACATCTAAAAACACTAGTCCGTCAAAATCTCATAACGACACTGATCAATCAAAATCCTAAGGTCTATCTTATTAAGACTCGCTAGTACCTTCTTCATCTACATTTCATCGCTGAATGCCCCTTTTTATACAACCAAACTTCTTTCATATCCCTATAGGTTTCAACCAGACTCTCTCTTGCGATCTAGGTTGGCATCTCTCGACCATCGAGTAGTTTCATCACTAATCTATACTTTTTCTAGCACAGCAAACACCTTACCATCACACAAGGTCACACCACTCCATTACTAGCTCAGTCACATCCATGAAGACTCGACTGTACATACATTCCATAAATCACCCTTTTCAGCCTTTGTTAACACTATACCTCTAAACCCAAACTTTCTACCATCATCAGAAAACAAGACGAATCAACAAAATAAATAATAAGTCGTTAGTGAATCGAAATAGGTCTCACACGGTTTCACTAGACTTCAAGTTTTCATCAACACGATGATAAAAATTAATATTTTTCCAAAGATAGACACTTATACTCAATAATCAATGATCTTAGAATACGCCTTTTGCTCTATGAGGGACCATAATAGGATACTTTTCGTACACTTTCTGGGTAACAATCAACTCACCAACTGGGGTAGAAATTAATATGGGTTCAGAAATATTTCCAGGACCCATTTCAAAATTCACAGTAATTAGAGGTGTAACATATGAAAGACTGGATCCAGGAACCAACAGAGCATAAACATCAAACTAAAATATACGAAGCATATTTCTGAAAGAGGAGAGCACGAATCAATAGCAGAGAGAGACACTTTAAGCACGATAGACTTCTAAAAGAAAGAATCACACTTTTTCCTAAAACATGTTGTAGCCTCTTGCTCATAGATGTGGCACGCTACACACCGATGATCAAGACTCTACTTAACGCGGCTTGTCGGACTCCCTAGGACACCTTAAAACCTTAGGATTTGATACCAAGTTTGTAACGCCCTGAAAAATGGGTCTCGGAGCGTCACACGGTGTTTGAGGCTACGAGTAGCCCCAAGCTAACTCTTTGATCCATTTTTATTCAGTTCAACACAAATCAACGGGGTATCCATAAATAACCCTCAAATATCAACACAGTAATCATCATCCAAGAATAGAATAATTTCAGAAAGATAATAAAATATGACTTATTAGTCAACTCCCAACTTCTATACTAGTCTGACAAGTCTCTAAGAAAATCAATAAAACCAGCGAGCCATTGAGACATGCCCCAACTGACTCATACTTAGTTATCAAATGTAAACAATTCCATGAAACCAACATCAGACATCACGTCCTCAGAATATGAGGACTCACCACAATAGAGGATGTAGAACAGCGTGCCCGAAGAATCACTGTCGAACCTGGAACTGAGCACCTGAACCTATATTTCGAGAAAATGCAGTCCACATCCGAAGATGTGAGTCAGTACTATGGAAAGGAACCGAGTATATGGGGGTGTATGCAGTTGTATAAACATTATCATCATAAATATTTATAAGAGATATGCAGGATATATGAAAGACTCACATAGCCCGAAGAAAATCATCATAATCATGAGAGGATGAAATAAGTATAATAACACATGTGAGTTATCATATAATTTGTCAATCACTTTCAGTTCATCAAGAATATCAATTCTCATAATGTAAATATCATTTAAATCTTTCGAAAGAATAACTTTCACAATTCCACTTTTATATCACATTAGTATTCACCATAGACACAAGGAAACACACACACACTGGGAGATCCTAAAACCGACATAAACCATGTGAGCTATATGGAGTCCAACGTACAACCCACGTTGGGGAGAGCCGTCCTATCGTTTCCATCGAAGTAGGACTTCCAGTATCAATTCAAAAACACTAGTGATCACTATATAAATCAGCCTCAGGCTCACATCCTACAGGGACACGTAGTTCTAGGAAATTAAGGTCACTTTATACCTCCCACTCGGTGCTAAAGATTACTCCCGGACTTAGCTCAAAAATTTAAATCAGCCTCAGGCTCACATTAAAGAAAATCCACAATAAACACTTCAACAATTTTCATCGGGAGCCAATTTGCTACCCCTTTATCATAATAAATAAAAACGTAGATTTCTTTCACAGACGAGTTCAAAATAACTCATTCACGACCAAAAGGTCAAATCATTCAAAACATCTCCAATTATTTAAACTCAAGGTGTTTATAACATATGATTTTCTCAAAATAATAATCTCAAATAGGGTTCCAAAAACCCATACATCAATATCACCATAAAACCTTCCAAAGTTTCATACTTTATGACATAAGCACAAAAATAATCACTTAAAACTTAAAATTTCAGCTTTATAATCATACATCTTGGTAAAAAAATTTAGCTTTGGGATTCAAATCTCATTGTGCTTATAGCACATAATTTCTCAAAGTAAAATTCTAATTAGGACTCAAGGTCTCATACATCAAAATCATATTAAATTTTCTCAAGATTCATGCTTTTCATCATAAATATATATAACTTACTTTAAAATCTGGAAAATTCAGCTTTATGTACAAAAATGTCATCATTCTCATTCAATTCAACTTTCAAAACATAGAGAGTATCATAATCTCATGTAAAATCATATAGGGTATAAATTCATGCTTCAAATTCATATCAAAACATGTAAAATCATGTATATTCATAAAAGAAAAATCAATTTGGGCATAAGAACGAAAGAGAGTTCTTGTTGAAAAAACCCACATACCTTGAATGATGAACTTTAGATCGATACTCATTTTTGAGATGTTAATCGTGCCTTTGAATGATGGTTCTTGGAGTTCTTGAACTAAAAACTTGGAATCTTGAATAAATTTGCAGAATTAATGGTGAACTTTGGAGGTTCTTGAAGTTCTTGAACTAGGAACTTGAAATCTTGAATAAATTTGCAGAATTAATGGTGAACTTTGGAGGTTCTTGAAGTTGGATGTAGGAGCTTAGGGTTTTCTTTTTGAGGGAATTTGATGAAATATAGCATATAATGATTCTAATAGGATTTAATATAAGGTTTGAACGGATTTTGGGTGAGGGGGAATGACCAAAACGCTCCTAAAAATTAAATAATTCTCGAATCTGTCCTTTGGTGGACTGTTTTGATAGTCTGAAGTAGATCAACCATAATGTTTTACTCCGATGTCCAAATTGGATGAAACCAATTTCATTAGAAAGAGGACTCTCATATCTTTCCGTTGATATATAGTTTCTCACTCAGATCATTGTGTACGAGGAGTTATGATTGGTTGAAGTTGACCCAAAAATTTACTTTTGATAGGCTGAAGTAGATCGACCATAACCTTTTTCTTTGATAGGAAAATTGGATGAAACCAATTTCATCTGAAAGAGGACTCACAGAGATTTCCGTTGATATATAGTAGATCACCCAGATCATTATGTACAAGTAGTTATGATCATTTAAAGTTGGAGAAAAATACACCAGGCCTCAGTACTTTTTCCTGCACGTTTTACTATTCACTACTATTCACTGTTCAATCGGAATGTTCATAACTCGTCGCTCGGGTGTCTGTTTTGGATGATACATATATCGTTGGAAAGATTATTTGATACTCTACGCAATGGTGGGTCATAATCTAAGACATTTCGCACAGAAAATTTATAATTCATTCTAGAAGATAGAACCCAACACGTTTACGCACAAAATTTCAACAAAAAATTTCCCAGGATATTACACCTACAGCTCTAGCGGTCAAGAACACATACATCCGTGATTGAAGTCATCATGATAACACCTATGCACATACGATCACGGTACCTGTTGCCCTAAAAGATGGCTTAAACATGGAATTTGATTCCATGTTTTGGCTATGGCCTCGGGGTGCATTCGGAGTCCAATATGGGCAAATGAGTTATGCAATCACACTGATTTTGATATTTTAGATGTGTTGGAAAATTTGGATTTTCCATCCGAGGTCATTTCACTGAAGTGTTTGCTCGATGGACATTTGGAACCAACAAAGAATTCTAAATAGGGAAATGGGTCTAGAAACTAAAAAAACTACCCGGTAGCCAAACTATCGGTTCTAACAAGTCATAAATGACTTGGGGTAGCTATGAAAAAACTTTAAAAGAAAAAATAAGCAGAAACACAAGAAATAACCTGAAGGGTCATACAATACCCATCCAATCAAGCTAGCCACATGGGCCAACGAACAAGAACTGTGAGGAAGGGAATTTTAACTAGATAAAGTTAGTCTAGTCTTCTACCAAGCAAGGATCAATCAACTTTAAATAATGGAAATAATAACAACATAAAAAGTAGGCGGTATCAAAAATAAAAAATTAATGGCAAGCACCACTCTAGGGCCATTATAAGGCCAATATACCAAGGTAAATCAAACTCGAACCTAAATATTACACCCCAGAGAATATCAACATTGATCCACTCTATCCACTAATAAAAGAAATCATGTATGAGGGTAGTCATATAATCATGAACTTTATATCCAGGAACACAACAATCAATATAAACCTACCTTGAGACATAATCACCAATAGGTACGAAAACCCCAATAAACTTAAATAAAAAGGTAAAGACAAGAAATAAAAAGTGCACCTATTATAGTGGAATCTAAAGTCACATGAATCACACGCCTGAGGAAGTATAAATTTGAGTGGGTACAAATTCTAACTGAGTGTCTAAATTATCAACTAGGGTACGAATTGCATTGTCTCAAACTAAAGGTGTCGCAATGCTATGAGACTAATTTAGATGAGTTGAATATAATCCCACATCGGGGACACTCTCTAGACCAATGACCAATTTCTCTCCAGACATAGCAAACCCTAAAAGCTCTAACTTGATGACAAATATGAGTTGACCTAAAGTGGCTGACCAACTAATATCGAGGCACTCTCTATCAAGTTAACCATCCTCCCCGCAATATAACTTACCTTAGGAGCTCTAGGTTGGTAGGGAACATATGTTAACTCTGTCTAAGCAACCAACTCATATTTGGGTCACTCTTTGGACCAATAACCTATCTGACCATAACCACAGAAAGCTCCTAAAATATTTTAAGGTATTGCACTCACTTATCCAAAACGGTTGTCATGGACCAAAGACCCATACCAAATACTCTGCAAGGTCCAACAAATACTCTTTCTTCTATGATAACCATGACTAATTTGAGAGTCACCTACATTTTAAAGAGCTTCATTCATAGAACTTATAGGCTATAAGAGAAGATAATCTCCGGCGGTTGGATCCTCACTCTTGGATGGAATACCAATAGCACTGCACGGATGACATGGCCTCTTATCGCCACCTCCATAAGTATCAGTATATGATCTCTCTATGGCCTTTACATGATCAATAACCTGAGGGAGAGGACAATCCAACTGCTATCAGATGCTATGATGCCAAACATAATCGCAAAGGTAATTCTCTAGTAAATCTATGCACTATCCTAAGAAATGCTTAATGAATCAAACCTCATCTCAGGTTATGAGGTTCCATAAAAAAGTCTTGGAATCCCTAATGCTTAATCTTAAAAGGCAAAAATTATCATAAACTCTACTAGAGGTTGGGTTGGCCCCAAATCCTCCAACTGACACTGAAGATATTCTATGTTATCCTCTGACTCCCTAGGTTGATGTTGTACTGAAGCTTTGGAAACATGCATCAAAATCCCACTTGTATTAATTAATAACCTTGTATCATCCATATGGGACAAAATAGAGTAAAAAATATACAGAAATATAGACATACAATAAGAAATCTAGAATAAAATTTCCTAAAAATTCCTAGTAGCCTCTTAAAGATAGGATACAAAAGTCTCCACATCAATTCGTAGGACTCTTCTCGACACCTAGATCTTGTACCAACACAGTAATAAACCTAAGCTCTAATAGTAATCTGTCATGACCCAATTTCTCAGGTCATGATGGCACCTACTATAACCCACCAGTAGGTAAGCCAACCCATAGTTCAAGACTACTAGTGATAGATTATCAAGAGAAATAAATAAGATAATGAAATAAATATGATAAAAGACTAATACATATAAGACAATCCTAAATCTTGGAGAATTAGTGTACGAACTTCTAATATAATAAGAATACTAAAATAAAGATTAAATGAATATACAGGTTCAACCAATCTCTAAATACAACATAGAGATTAGTATAATCCATAAAAGGGAGGATAGTAATACTCCAGATGCCAAGAGCTCACCCCAAATATATGTTCCATAGCTGCTCCGTACGATATACAAAATAATGGCAAGAACCCATACTATGATTTTAGGCCGTATAGGTGTAGTATAAGTACCAAACATATGATACTCAGTATGCAACTACCGATTGAGCTCTAAAGATAATGAAAATATAGATAACATGCAAGAAGGAATGTAAACTATAACCAAATATCCATGAAGTTGACATAATAAAACTAGGGAGAAAATAAGGATAAACTATCCTTATCTAGCCATACTAAAGCATTATACCATATATCACTAGCGGATATATAAAAAGTGTAGAAGAAGGATTTATATAGTAGTATAAAAGTCTAAGAAATGGATATACAACATAAATAAGGAAGAAAAGAAGGGACATATGGCAATACTATAGCTAGTTTTTTATAAAGAGGTATACTAAACTAACCCAATAGTAGCAACTTAAGGTACCCAACCCAGCCCCTTCAGGGAATCCTAACAAAGTAGGAAGCTAATACTAGCCTGATCTGGGTCTATAGTCACAATGTTTAACCATGAGATAATTATATGTAATATAATAATTGTAAAAGAAAGGAATCAAAAACATATCTCAAATCTCAATATCAATTCATAATTATCTTGACACGAACCAACAATAATAACAACAATAACATTACTGAGTAGTCCGGACAAACAATACCTAATCGTTCCTTTCATAAACCCCTACTTCCATAGGCCTAAAAGATTCAATCAACACTCAGCAAATAATAATCAGATCCTATACTTATGCAACCCCCTATAAGGTTGATAGATAAAAGTCCCATATAATATACTGGTGATATGAAATACATACAATATACCAGTGATAGGAAATGCACATACAAGAATGAATACAAAGTAAATACATAATACCATAATTGATCCAAGTGTCATAACATTACCTATCTTATAAACTTCCTCTATCTCGGTGGCTTATAAAGGAAAGACCTATGGTCACCTCTCTTCTTCAGAATGATGGCTCACAGATAAAGGGGCCCCTAAGGGGTTCTGGAGTACCCATATATAATAATCTAGTCCCTATCAAAGATATTCAATCATCAGTGTCATAACATTACCTAGCTTATACACTTTCTCCAACTCGACGGCTCATAAAGGAAGGACAAATGGAAACCTCTCTTCTCTAGAATGATGGCTCACAGATAAAGGGGCCCCTAAGGGGTTCAGGACTACCCATATACTCTAATCTAGTCCCAATACAAGATCTTTAATCATCATCATCATCATCATCAATCTACTCTTTCTAGTACAAAAAATATGTATATATAATACATACATGAACTCAAACCATGGCTAAAGAAGTGTAAATTTGTAAATTCATTATCTGGGGTTAACTTCGGGAGTAAATCATCATAATGTAGTAGAAAAGGTTGGAATCTCTCACGACCAAAGTAGTAGTGGTAAAACCATTGACCAAAATATATCTTGGAAATATTTCTAAAACATTATGTTTAGTTTAAAAATCTCATAAATCATCCATTAAGGTAGTACGATTTCCATTATGAAAAATCCATTTTAAAAGTAAAAATTTGGAATAAATCCCTTTTTTGAAGAGCAGTAGTAAAACCATTATTTTAGTTTGTACTACTACGTGAGCATAAATAAACCGAATTTATGTATGTCATTACCAACATCCAAATAATACAGTTATAAGCATCTATAAAAGGATATATCACTCAGCCAAAGTCTAATTAATATTGCAATCACGACCTTGGGCCAAATAATATATAACCAGCATAACCATAATACCATAATCTGGGAAACCATGATAATCTATAGAGTAAAGTAGTAAACCTTATACTAAAAAGGGTCCTTAGCCTTAACTATGTCTATCAAGCAAGTAACCTAGAGTAATAGGATCCTTAAGGCATAAAAAGTATATGATCTTAAGGATTGATTTACCCTTCTATCCCCAAATTTCTAAATTAGGATAAGTCACAGTATTCTACCCATATTCATATCCTATCATTCTTAACTATAATGCAATATATAGCTGTAACACCCCACATTTCGGCTAGAATAAAATATATGACTCTGATGCGTTGATAATCCCAGAGCCTTAAATCCTATACCAATTTGGCATGTTAATCAATTTTGTAGTATGTGAATCCATTTGAGCATGAATTTAGACCATAGAAGTCCTTCAACTCAAGGACGAGTTAAAATCATTTCGATCGATTAAGTTTTAGTGGATGTTGTAATTTGTGTCAAATTCTATTGACCACAACTAATTGTATATGATGAACTGTATGGCCTACTATATACCAAATTGTAGATAATTGAATAAGCTTTCCAGCGATACCAAATTCGCCTAAAACGGACACCCGGTGAAGAAGTTATGGCCTTTCAAAGTTGAATGTGTCGCCTATGCACATATAGGCGATGCATAGGGCGGCTCCTATGCACATATAGGCGATGCATAGGGCGGAGCCTATGCAAATATAGGTGATGCATAGGGCGGCGCCTATGTAAATTTAGGCAATGCAAAAGGGCGGCGCATAGTTATGGTTTCAGGTGACGAAAACACTCCGTTTTGAGTTACTTTAAGTGCAAGTTAGTCCTTACAAAACCCAAAATCGTCCTTACCCACTCCTAAACGGATTTGGGCCTATTAACAACATTGAAGCCCCCTATAAAATCCCAAAATCTAATCCTTCAAGAACTTAAGAGAAGGAGCAACTAGGGTTTGAGAAAATAAGCTTGAAGGACCGATAATTCCGAAACTTCTTCGTGAAACAAATTACAGATTCGGAATACTCTCGACGTAGGCTTCGATAGACACCAAAAATTCGTGGAGAATAAGGTACGCGGGGTTTTCCTAAAATCTCATGGGCATAGAAATCATGTTTTAAGAATTGGGTTTTCGAATTCATGTACATACTCATGTTTTCAGAAGCTTTAATGATATTGTTTTGGCCTTTTGGCTTTCTCCCAAAGTGATTTGAAAGTTATATGTATATATATATATACGCGTTTGTCCTGAAATATGAATTTAGAGCATGATTTTCATGAAACCTCTCTCTTAATGTAAATTTTTCCATGTTTCACGTAATATATAATGTTTTGAACAAGAAAGAGAGGGTTGTGAATGTTGAATATGCATGTAATGAAAGAATGCATGGTTTTGCCAAAAATTCACATGACCACCATATGTTTGATGAAAGTTTTGCATGGATTTGACTTGAGTTTCGGAACATGACATCTTTAATACAAATTACATGTTTTGGTGGTCTAAACTATGTTTTGAATGAAAGCTCTTGCTTAATACATTATGGCTCAGAAATAGGACTTGCAAGTCTTGGTATGACGATACCAACTCAGACAACTGCCATAACAGACACAGACTAGTTCAGAAATCAGATTTTTATCAGACTCTCATGATTTAGAAATTTCAGAATGATACATGTTTAGAAAAGGCTAAAATAGGGCATAAAGAGAGCTTAGGTGGTTCCCTGAAGAAGGCGGGAGTTTCAGATAACTCATTGCCTAAAACCATGGTTTGCCGACCTGGGTATATTATTATGCGCTGACTTAAATGTCCTGTGGCGTATCAGACTCAGACACTCCAACCCTTGCGGCACACTTGGGTTAGGGGCTTCCCCGCCGAGTCAATGGCGGATTCCATACAGCCCGTGGAATATTCAGACTTGTAGGGGAATACCACCTAACTCAGAAGTAAAACACAGATCATGATTTGAAATGAACAGACAGGTTGCATGTTTTCAGAAAGTGCCCATGTGTTTTTCAGAAATAGTTTTATACATGATGTCTTGATGAAAAATTGCTTTCCCTTAATATATATATATATGAATGTTCCATTATACTACTTTTGGATTGCTTCGCATGCCAGTACTTTTGTGCTGACCCCCCCTCCTTCCAGGTTCTGAGGCACAGTCTAGGGGTCCAGCTACTCAGTAGACATTCTCGGGTTTGCAGACTTGATCTCACAGTGGTGAGCCTTCTATTATTTGGAAGGCCTAATTATGTTAGACACTATCTTATTTATTATGTTTTTGGTTTACTGAGGGCCTTGTCCCAGCTTCTTTTCAGACAAAGGTTTATGTTCTTAGTAGAGATTTCGCAGACTGATGTCAGATAGTATTATTCAGAAATATTGCAGGACTTGACCATGTTTTCCGTACTCAGTTTCAATTCCACATTTTTATTATGATTATGAATGTTGTGCATGATAACCAGATAGAGAATGGGTGTTCCGGGCCTTCATGGTTCGGGATGCTTGTCACGGCTAGGGCCTAGGCTCGGGTCGTGACAAACTTGGTATCAGAGAACGGTTCATAGTCCCAGGGTGTCTGTGAAATCGCATCGGGTAGAGTCTTGTTTATGGGTGTGTAGCGCGCCACACTTATAAACAGGAGGCTACTAGGCGTTTAGGAATGTTTCCCTTCTTTGTGATTTAGTTCGTGCTTCAGAGTCTAAAATGTCCCATTATTGGATTGATTCAAGTGCAAAAAGTTTAGAGTATACATGATATAGTCCTTTTCGATTACGTTCTATAAGATTTTAAAAATTATGGAAAAACTCGATAGGAGTCTGTTAGTGCATCAATATATGCTGATTCTGATGTAAATATTGATCTTGATGGAATCGTGCATTCCTGCTTAAGGTATTAAGTGTATATTGTCCCTCTCAAAATCTTGTTACAGTTGTGGATAATGTATAGCAGAATGTTGGAACTATATTTCTACCCAAATAGTAGCATAAGTTAAAGTGTTGTTGTCATGACTTATTGGTAGTGATATTAGACCAAGAAGTTGGTGATGTAAAGTCACAAAGTTAGAAGTCAGAGTGAGGGTGATTTTGTGTAAATGAATATTTCAGTTGAATAATCGATGTTTGAGGATGATTTACCCTTTTATAGTGATAAACTAATGTGGTAGCTAGCAGCATGTGTGGATTGTATGGTAGTCCATGGAGGAAGTGTTTTACTCAGATTTTTATTTATACAGAATAATATGTATATTCTTAGACCATTAAATATTAGGTGTCAATTTTCTATTCCTTGTAATATGTATGTTATCATGATGTTTTTGAAAAGAAAAAAATTTAAAGTCTAGTGAAGCCGTGTGGGGCTCTTTCGATTCACTAGTATAGTTGCCTTGTCATCCATCTCATTTTCTTGTTCAAAATACAAAACCAAAGTCTAGTGAAGTCGTGTGAGGCCTGTTTCGATTCACTAGCAACTTGTTGTCCAACTTGTTGTTCTTTCATTGGTTTAATATATGTATGGCTGAATCTGTTTGCATGAGATAGAGTTGGTAATGAAGTGATTCATCCTTGTGTGTTATTAGTTGAAGGTAGAGAAGGAGTTGTTGGTCAGGGTGATTTATTGATTGCTTGAATGTGGAAATGGCTATATTAGCGAGTAAGTTATGATTATAGACTCATGGTTGTTTGAGGAATTTGAAGGCAGTCTAAATGTATGAATGAGTGAGTAAGTATGAGGTGAGAAATCCGTATAAGTAGATATAATTATACGGGGTTATAATATAAGATTAAGGTTGACCATGTCTATTATGAGGCTTTAACCCCCTTGACCCTCTTTTCATTGGTAGTTGTAAACTAGTGCTACTTGTGAGAAGGTATGTAGTAGATTTTTGAGATATTTGGGTAGAATATCCCAATTTGATGGATTAATGTATTTATATTATGTTGCATTCTTCATTGGTGGTAGATGATTGATACTAAACTATAGGCTTGAATTTAAATGGTGTGGTGGTAAATAGTGGCAAGAGTTTGTTGATGCATATTTTGTGGGATTAATTTAGTAGGCTTGAGGTGCTGAAATAGTACATGCTAACGGAATGATGATAAGGTAAACCGTTAGATCATGATCGATTATTGTGGTTATGAAGTTCTAGTGCATTAGTGTTTCGTGATGTTTACTTATAGTTTCCAAGTAAAAATTTTGTGTAAGGTTGGGTTGTAAGTCATGCATAGCACTAGATATTAAGTTTGAATAGTTTAAGTTCATAAAGGTGGATGTGATGATTTCTTGATCAATGATGTTAGTTATATGAAAGTGATCTAATAGGCTTGAACGGTGTGTGAAATGGCTTAAGTTTAAATTGATTTGTAATGAAGTATAATGTTGTGGGTATGGTGTGTAAGTATGCCCAAGGCGATATGAAGTTATGGCATTTCTCTAAGACTATTACATGTTGTGTGTGACTAGTGGTACCGTTGAGTTGATGTGTGGCGAGTGCCTTGAAAGTTGTGCTAATAGAAATAAGAACAGAGGTACTAGAGGGTGTGCGCTTCAACTTTGGGGATGCTCATGAAGATTCGAAGTTAGTAAGTGTTCGAGTAATAGATGATGACTATTGGGGTTACAGAATGATAGAGTTTGTCTCAGAAGGCGGTATTTGTAGTAGGTTTTTCCACTTCCAGATGTAGTCATTAGGGTCAATTTATATTGATTACGTGTATTGTCATTTTTCATACCCCAGAGTGCAGTTAAGTTTAAAGTCTAATACAGTATCCCCCACAACTTAAGATGATGGTTTGAAGCTAAGGGGGAGATGATAGAATGAATAACCAAGTCAGGTTCTCAGATTCTAGTAGTGATGTCATGACGACAGAGAACATCAGAAAGTGAGAGTGAGACTCAACCCATTCCTATCTTAGTATTTTTCAGTGATCCCAATGCCTACTCAAGCTTTACGTTTTAGTTCCGTGATCATAGTTCGTGATTCCTGTATATGATAGAGAGTCACGTACTCTTCCAGTTCCAAGATAATGAGTTCTACTTCATTCAAGTAGTCGGAATTACATTCCTTATGTTAGGAACTCTAGTTGAGGTCATGCAACTCATGACGCATGTACTCACTCTTTATAGTGTGTTCAGTCCCATATAAAAATCTTCTCATGCTTCAGGGTCTTATGTTTTAACCTTTTAGTGACCTCCCTATGCAATGATAGTGGTGATGATGTAAATGTTCTTGTTGATGGAAGATCATAGTACGTTTGTTTAGATAAGGCCATAAGTATGAAGTGAGATTTTGGGCCAATCTTTGGTACATGTGATGTTTAGTGGAAAAGTTTGTGTGTATGTTTTTAGGATAGCGCGTGGGAGTTATATTGATAATAGTTTAGAAACTATGTGAAGTATGTATTTATGGGTGCTTGCCTTGAAGTTAACATACGATTATAAATTAGGCTTGAATGACGTTTTGGGATTGTAGTGGAAGGTCGCAATATGCATTAGCAACTTCATATTAAGAGTTCAGAGTAGTCATTGAAGTGGTAAGACATGTTATTCTTAGGATGCGATCTTTAAAAGAGATATAGAAGGTGGCGTCATATGGTTTAGAATAATAGCGTAGTGTAGCATGTTGTATTTTTGTGACTTAGAGTTAGGCTTGATCGCGGTGTAAGGATGAAGCTATTTTAGACATTAGTAGAAAAAAATTTGTCAATGCTCATATGAGAATTTTAAGTTGAATTGAATGAATATGATATTTATAGGGAATAGTATAGTTAAGGGATACTCGAGAAGTGTGCTAAGCTTGAAAGTAAGAAGTCGCATTGACTAAGGCCTGAAAATTCTACCCTAGTTTATGAGATATATGCCTATGTTCCATACTAAAGAACAGTGTCAATGTTGGGATCCTATAGTCGGATGTCTAGTGTGACTCATGCCCAAATATTTTGCTATCTAATGCTACCAGGACTTCGTAAGGAAGAGTGTTGATAAGATACTCCAGATTGAGTATAAGCCTCTAGTGTAGTTCAGTCTATGTGGCCAGCAAATCAGTTTAGCCTTCAGATTCGCATGACTTGTTTTCTCGTCTTTTGATTCAATCATGCAACCCAAAATCTCAGATATGTTACTATTCTAAGATAGAGTATACCAGTAGTTGCGAGTATAGCCCAGTTCATGCATCATGCATTAAATTCAGATTCCAAATGTTCAGATCAGTGTATTTTTATTAGAGGACATGTCATGTCCGCGTTATTCCATATATTTAAGGCTTCAACAAGTTCCTACCCATCATTCAAGGACGAATGATCCCAAGGGGGGGATAATGTAACGCCCCGCATTTCAGGCTAGAATAAAATATATGACTCTGATGCGTTGATAATCCCAGAGCCTTAAATCCTATACCAATTTGGCATGTTAATCAATTTTGTAGTATGTGAATCCATTTGAGCATGAATTTAGACCATAGAAGTCCTTCAACTCAAGGACGAGTTAAAACCATTTCGATCGATTAAGTTTTAGTGGACGTTGTAATTTGTGTCAAATTCTATTGACCATAACTCATTGTATATAATGAACTGGGTGGCCTACTATATACCAAATTGTAGATAATTGAATAATCTTTCCAACGATACCAAATTCGCCTAAAACGGACACCCGGTGAAGAAGTTATCGCCTTTCAAAGTTGAATGTGTCGCCTATGCACATATAGGCGATGCATAGGGCGGCGCCTATGAACATATAGGCGATGCATAGGGCGGCGCCTATGTAAATTTAGGCAATGCAAAAGGGCGGCGCATAGTTATGGTTTCAGGTGACGAAAACACTCCGTTTTGAGTTACTTTAAGTGCAAGTTAGTCCTTACAAAACCCAAAATCATCCTTACCCACTCCTAAACGGATTTGGGCCTATTAACAACATTGAAGCCCCCTATAAAATCCCAAAATCTAATCCTTCAAGAACTTAAGAGAAGGAGCAACTAGGGTTTGAGAAAATAAGCTTGAAGGACCGATCATTCCGAAACTTCTTCGTGAAACAAATTACAGATTCGGAATCCTCTCGACGTAGGCTTCGATAGACACCAAAAATTCGTGGAGAATATGGTACGTGGGGTTTTCCTAAAATCTCATGGGCATAGAAATCATGTTTTAAGAATTGGGTTTTTGAATTCATGTACATACTCATGTTTTCAGAAGCTTTAATGATATTGTTTTGGCCTTTTGTCTTTCCCCCAAAGTGATTTGAAAGTTATATGTATATATATATATGCGTTTGTCCTGAAATATGAATTTAGAGCATGATTTTCATGAAACCTCTCTCTTAATGTAAATTTTTCCATGTTTCACGTAATATACAATGTTTTGAACACGAAAGAGAGGGTTGTGAATGTTGAATATGCATGTAATGAAAGAATGCATGGTTTTGCCAAAAATGCACATGACCACCATATGTTTGATGAAAGTTTTGCATGGATTTGACTTGAGTTTCGGAACATGACATCTTTAATGCAAATTACATATTTTGGTGGTCTAAACTATGTTTTGAATGAAAGCTCTTGCTTAATACATTATGGCTCAGAAATAGGACTTGCAAGTCTTGGTATGACGATACCAACTCAGACAAATGCCATAACAGACACAGACTAGTTCAGAAATCAGATTTTTATCAGACTCTCATGATTTAGAAATTTCAGAATGACACATGTTTAGAAAAGGCTAAAATAGGGCATAAAGAGAGCTTAGGTGGTTCCCTGAAGAAGGCGGGAGTTTCAGACAACTCATTGCCTAAAACCGTGGTTTGCCGACCCGGGTATATTATTATGCGCTGACTTAAATGTCCTGTGGCGTATCAGACTCAGACACTCCAACCCTTGCGGCACACTTGGGTTGGGGGCTTCCCCTTCGAGTCAATGGCGGATTCCATACAGCCTGTGGAATATTCAGACTTGTAGGGGAATACCACCTAACTCAGAAGTAAAACAAAGATCATGATTTGAAATAAACAGACAGGTTGCATGTTTTCAGAAAGTGCCCATGTGTTTTTCAGAAACAGTTTTATACATGATGTCTTGATGAAAAATTGCTTTCCCTTAATATATATATATATATATATGTATGTTCCATTATACTACTTTTGGATTGCTTCGCGTGCCAGTACTTTTGTGCTGACCCCTCCCCCCCCTCCTTCCAGGTTCTGAGGCACAGTATAGGGGTCCAGCTACTCAGTAGACATTCTCGGGTTTGCAGACTTGATCTCACAGTGGTGAGTCTTCTATTATTCGGAAGGCCTAATTATGTCAGACACTATCTTATTTATTATGTTTTTGGTTTACTGGGGGCCTTGTCCCAGCTTCTTTTCAGACAAAGGTTTATGTTCTTAGTAGAGATTTCGCAGACTGATGTCAGATAGTATTATTCAAAAATATTGCAGGACTTGACCATGTTTTCCATACTCAGTTTCAATTCCGCATTTTTATTATGATTATGAATGTTGTGCATGATAACCAGATAGAGAATGGGTGTTCCGGGCCTTCATGGTTCGGGATGCTCGTCATGGCTAGGGCCTAGGCTCGGGTCATGACAATAGCATACAATATATTATAAAGAAGGGTAGATCAAAACCTTTCTGAATTACAAACTGCAAACCCTTAAACCGTCTATAAATCGTCCACCTTTACTCTACTATTTAAAAATAATACCACACTGTCAAAATAGTAACCTACACGTCCTTTGTAGTAAAAGTTAACCAATATTTCTAATATTTTTATAATTTGCTAGATCCAGCAGCATCTTTGTCCTTTGTAACTCCTTATATAACTGTTGACTTTGGAGTCAGTCTCAAAATCCTAATGGAGCCCTTCTCAGTCTCTACCTTAGTGGGTAAGTCTATCATAGCCCAGCGTTATATAGAAACTATCCGGTTATGGTGGCTCAAAAAGTTACTTCAGCAGACTTAGTAGATCTAGAGATAATAGTTTTTAACGTTATTCTCGGTATTGATTGGCTCCATTCATGCTATGCTTCAGTCGATTGTAGAAATAGAGTTGTCTATTTATAGTTCTCGAATGAACCTATCCTAGAATGGTGGGGTAGTACTTCAATATTTAGGAGTTAACTTATTTCATCCCTTAGAGAGAGAAAAATGATATCCAAGGGGTGCGTCTATCATCTTGTTCGTGTTAAGGACTCTAGTTCTGAGACTCCTAGTCATAATTCAATTTCAGTAGCAAGTGGATTTCCATATTCCATTCCTAAAGATATTTCTAGGGTTTCTCCCGAAAGAGGAATTGTCTTCAGAATAGGCCTTCTTTATGATACTCAGCCCATCTCTATTCCGCCATACAGAATGGCTCCAACCGAACTCAACAAACTAAAAGAGCAGTCGAAGGATCTCCTAGATAAGGGATTCATCAAGCCCAACATCTTCCCGTGCGGTGCACCAGCTCTATTCGTGGGTAAGAAAGACGGTTCTCTCAGAATGTGTATTGACTACCGTCAGTTGAACAAAGTTGTCATCAAGAACAAGTATCCACTTCCTATAATCAATGACATATTTGAACAACTTTAGGGTGCGAGTTACTTCTTTAAGATAGACCTCAGATCAGGCTATCATCAGCTCAGAGTCAAGGAATGTGACATTCAAAAAATAGCTTTCAGAACTCGATATAGTCACTTCAAATTTCTAGTCATGTCATTTGGTCTTACCGATGCCCTGGAATCTTTTATAGACTTGATGAATTGAGTGTTCAAGAAGTACTTAGACATGTTCATCATAGTCTACATTGATGACATTCTTGTCTATTCCTGCAGTGAAATGATCATGCAAACCATCTCAGAATAGTATTACAAACTCTCAGAGCCCATCAGTTGTTCCCCAAGTTCAGTAAATGCAAATTTTTTGGCTAAGGTTAGTAGCATTCCTTGATCATATAGTTTCCAATGATGGCATTAGAGTTGATCCTCAAAACTTCGAAGCAATGAGAAACTAGCCCAGACACATCTCTCTGTCAGATATCAGAAGTTTCTTGGGTTTGGCATGCTATTACAGATCGTTTGTTGAGGTATTTTCATCTATTTCATTTCCCATGTACAGATTGTCTCAGAAAAAAGTCAAGGTTCAGTGGTTAGATTCTTGGGAGAAGAGTTTTCAGGAGTTGAAGACTCGACTCACTACATCCCCAGTTTTGACTTTCCTCGATGGTTTAGATGGATTTGTTGTTTATTATGATACTTCCAGAGGTATTTTGGGATGTTCTTTGATGAAGAGAGTTAAGGTTATAGCTTATGCCTCTAGACAGCTTAATCCCTATTAAAAAAATCATCCCACCCATGATCTTGAATTAGCAGTTGTTGTGTTTGCCTTAATAATTTGAGGCACTATTTTTATAGAGTACATGTTGATATGTTCACAGACCACAAAAACTTATAGTATGTGTTTTCACAAAAAGACTCAAAGGTGGTTAGAGTTATTGAAAGACTACGACATGAGTGTTATGTATCATTCGAGCCATGCCAATGTAAGTGCAGATGCTGTCGGTATATTGTCCATGGGTAGTGTTGCTCACATTGAGAAAGGTAAGAAGAAGTTAGTTTAGTAAGTTCATCAGCTTACCAGACTACGTGTCCGTTTGGTTTATTCATCCTAGGGTAGTGTTTGGGAGCAAAATAGTTTGGAATCATCTTTGGGTTTTGAAGTAAAAGAAAAGTAGGACATAGATCCCAATTTAGTTAAGCTAAAAGAGTCAGTTAGAGATTAAAAAGTAGAGGTTTTCTCCCAAGGGGGAGATGGTGTGTTGCGTTACTAGGGTATAATATGTCTGTCATGTGTGGATGGCATGAGACAACGGATTCTTGATGAAGCACATGGTGTGTGTTACTCAATTCATCTAGGGGCCACTAAGATGTACCATGACTTGCAAGAGATCTATTGGTGGAGTGGGATGAAGAGGGACATTGCCTAGTTTGTGGCTAAGTGCTCTACTTTTTAGCAGGTGAAGATTGAGCACCAAAAGCCTAGTGGTTCTATAAAGGATTTTAGTATCCCCACATGGAAGTGGGAGGAGGTAAACATGGACTTCGTGATGGGTTTACCTCGTACTCGTCGTCAACACAATTTGATTTGGGTCATTGTAGACAGGATGACCAAGTCTGCCTATTTCTTGCTAGTTCATACTTCCTATTCATTTGAGGACTATGTCAGGCTCTATATCAGAGATTTGGTTAGGTTACATGGTATCCCGTTGTCCATCATCTCTGACAGAGGTACACAGTTCACTTCTTAATTTTAGAAATCCTTCCAAAAAGGTCTTGGTACCCTAGTCCACCTCAGTACATCCTTTCATCCTCAAATAGATGGTCAAGCAGAAAGGACCATTCAGACTTTAGATGATATGTTGAGAGCATATGTTTTTACTTTAAGGGAAGTTGGGATGAGCACTTACCTTTGATTGAGTTAGAGTATAATAACAACTATTATTCAAGTATTTAGATGGGTTCGTTTGAGGCTCTTTATGAGATGAGATATAGATCTCCCACTGGTTAGTTTGAAGTAGGTGAGGCCACGGTAGTAGGGCCTAATTTGGTGTTTGATGCTTTAGAGAAAGTACAGTTGATCTGAGAGAGGCTTAACATAGCCCAAAGCTGACAGAAATCATATACATATGTGAGAAGGAAGGATCTCGAGTTTGAGATTGACGACTTTATGTATTTGAAAATCTCTCCTATAAAAGGAGTGAAGAGGTTTTGTAAGAAAGAGAAGCTTAGCCCCCGATATATTGGTTCTTATAGGATTCTAAGTCATGTCGAAAAGGTAGCTTATGAACTTGAGTTGCCTGCAGACTTAGCATCAGTGCACCCAGTGTTTCACATCTCCTTGCTAAAGAAGTGCATTGGTAATCCAATAGTTGTAGTCCCCATAGAGAGTGTAGATGTTCACAACAGTTTCTCTTTTGAGGAATTCCCAATCAAAATCATTGATTGTCAAAGTCCCGAACTAAGGAACAAAGAAGTTCCCTTGGTTAAAGTTCTTTGGCAGAATCAGTTCGTTGAGGGAGATACTTGGGAAGCAGAAGTAGACATGCAAACCAAGTATCCTCACCTATTCTCCCCAAATTCAGACTCAGCCTAAGGTAATAGCCTTCCTTAGATATTACTCTACTGCATGCTCAGTTATTGCTTCATAACAATCTCATATAACCCATGAATTCATGAAAAAGTTCAGTCAGATGTCATGTCTCCGGAATTCAATCATGCTTCAGTTATGCATGTCAGTGTAAGTACAGTTCCTCGGTTCCTCTCGTTTTAGTTAGTATCATTCGAGGGTGAATATTCCCAAATGGGAGATATTATAAGACCCCGTAAAAGTTCTAGTTTAGTTCAGTCCCATATAGCTTGTAATAAGGGGTCCTAAACTTAGATGAATAAAAAATTCAGCTAAGTGTTAACACTTAGAATCATTTTAGCCTTCATAATTGGATGATCTTATTTTCGATCCTTACGACCTTAGAATGTCGATTTTTAAATTGATTCATGATCATGGATGCCAATAGGTTATCTTGGGTGAGTTTCAAAATTTTTGAATGTCATTTGAGTCACGTTTGAATGAGCAAAATACCAAGCCAATGTGATCTTAATACATCGCGTTGCCTATCACGTCGTACCCATCGACGCCACGCATCGGTGATCGAGTTGACCCCATCAATGCAGCACATCGCCTATTGCGTCACTAGGATAGTTTTGCTCATTAACTTGGGAGTTTCTAAGGGCATTTACATCTTTTTCCCTTAACCCAATTCAGCCAAAACATGACATTAAGATCCCAAAAGGTCAAAATACATTCATTCTTCATAAATCCCCTCAAGAACAAAACCTTAGGCTCATCAAGTTCAAGTCCAAGTTCCAAGAAATCCCCAACAATCTTCACAAAATCAATAATCAAGGTATGCTAGGTGTTCATCCTTGGTTCTTATTCCATCCTTGGAGTTTATGAACAAAACTTAAATTATGATTCCCATGTTATGAATTGAATTATGCTCATAATTGTTTTGTTGTATGGGTTTAAAGTTAAGATATTTTATAAGTTCTATGAAATTATGTTAGCATGTGTTTTAAATTATGAATCTTTCATGTCAAAAACACTTGAATTTGCAAGTTTCATATTGTAGTTATGATTCCCTAGATGTTTATTCTTTATGTATCAAAATCATTCTCCCCAAGTGTTTGATAAAATGTCCACATGAGTAAATTGTGCATGATAACCTATTGTTGTGTTTCTAAAGTTGTGATATGAATTTATCAGTTATGCTATCGAGTCCTGGGGATATTTATTACCCAAAATCTAGTTGTTTATTTTGTTTCAGTAGATATAGAATAGTCCCAGTAAAGGTCAATAACAGTAGAACTCTGTCACTTAATAGAACTCAGTGAACTCAGTCCAGTTCCGTCTGTCAACACGATCAGTGTTAGTACAGTCTAGTGATCAGGTTGTGTCGATTCAGTTGGGAGTAGGATTCAGCACCGAGAGAATCCAGGAATGGGGGAATTCCTACCAGTAGAGGGTTTGACCCTTAGTAGCAGTCCCTACATTATAGAACTATGTAGTCAGCGTAAGGTAAGTCATCCTCCTGTCAGACTAGGGTTGATGCAATCACATATATATTTCATGAGTCTTCTGGCTAGATTAGGGTTGTCATAACATTGTTAGTATCCGTGGAAAGGTTCTAACACCCTTCCAACTAGAGTCACAGGTTACACCATAAATCAGTCTATAATTGGGGTATGTCAGTTAGAAGATAACTCCCACAGTTATAGTTTTAGTCCCAATATTCAGTAAAGAACTCAGTCATCTCTACAGAACCATGTCTATCAGTTATCAGGTACTCAGCCATTAGAATTTAATAACTAGATTCAGTATAATCTCAGATACACAATGTATACTTATATGCACAGTATTTCATGTTCAGCATATTCAACAATTATAGTTTTGCATGTACTCCTATCTAGTTACTTCATGATGTTCATTCAGTCAGTTATCATCTCATGAATATGAACCCATGTATATTAGCCTTACCTCACTTAGCATACTAGTATATTCCACATACTAATTGCATACTCTCGTCTACTCTATGATGTTTCATATCATAGGTTCAAATACTCAGGTTCCTGACCTTACTTAGCAGTACAGGCTATCGCAGCATTTACAGTGGTGAGTCCTCATATTTAGAGGATAGATTTTATCTATTTCAATTTTTCAGCAGTTCAGTAGTTATTTTAGTCAGAGTTAGTTGAGGTTTGTTCCATCAACTCCACATTCAGATAGTTAGAGGCTTTCAAACTAACATAGTCAGTTATTTGGTTTTCAAATATTATTATAAGTATACTCAGTTATTATTTTCAGTATTTTTGAGAACCTTATATCCTTTACAAATTTTTTTTGCTTACATATTTTAGTATTACTATTTAGTTCTTACAGCAGGTACCAATCATGGGTTATCTGAAGGGCCTACAGGATTGTAAGCACCGAGTGATACCCAGTGTGTAGTCTCGAGGCATTACAGAAGAAAATCTCGAGACCCTAGTCAAAGTCCATTTTAGATTTGGCAAAAATATGGTACATGGCATCTCATAAAATTTCTTAAGAGCCTATCGGTCCACTTTAAAACTAAGATCTTTAATGCCCATAGTCCACTTTATTAGTCCTTTGATGTCTCCCAAATTACACATCCTAAAAAAGTATAATGTGGTCGCTATCAAATAAAAAACCAACAAATATTGGGGTCAAATCCACAAGGAATAGGGCAAATATCTGTCAAGAACTTGCTGGTGTAGTTGAAAAGTGTAGAAAGTAAATGGGGGATTTTTGTAATAATATTAGTAGTATTAGTAATATTTTCAAATCTTGAACATTTTATGTTAAACTCAATATGAGATGAATACTAGGATCGTGCTCCGCCTGACTTTCTAACTTTGTAGACTTATCGTGTTTGTTAAACTATCTTGGTGTCCTATATGTATAATTTAACAAGTTATGTATTATTAATCATCTCTTGACACCTTTTGGTGAATTTCACTCATCACCGCTCAGTCTCAATGTGTCGCATTACTAACCCTTGTCCTGGATATCAGATTAACTATCTCCTCTCGGTCTTAAGTTAATTAGATGAAGGTTGGTAGCTTCAAATTACTATTATTATCTTATTTTACTAATCTCAACCTCTATCTCAAGTTAGTATCAAATATAGGTCATTTTTTAGCTTCTGCAGTAGCTAAGAGGGCAACCAATATGAAGAAAAGCACAATAAATGAATAAACATAGATCAAGAAAGACTTCGCACTTTCTTTACTTTGTTATTCCATTAGAGTTCCCACAACCCTAGTTAAGAGTTTTAGCCTCTAATATTTGCAAGAATACCTATTGAATTTATAAAATAAAGCATATGAATAATCTCATAATGAAATATGGATGAAAATAAGAATCTCAATTTAATCTCAAATCGTAAAAGTCAAGAACAAGAATTCCAAGATTAAAAGTGTATCTTAGAAATCAATATATTGTTGTAAGCATATAAGGTGTGTAAACTAATTGCATAACATCAATGGGTTATTTATAGGATACAACAGGAAACCTAAAAATACTAACCAAAACACAAAAAGAAAACTAAGTCGGCACCTACGTACGACCCCACTTACAGGCTATAGGTACTACCTACGGGCCCTAGGTGGGTTTGTTGATCTCAAAGTAAAATCCAAGATTGAGATACCACTTACTAGGGGTACCTACAGGAGGCGTAGGTTCTACTTACACCATATAAAAAGGCCTTTGTAAGTCTCAAAACCAAAATCAACTTTCAGAATCAACTTTTTTCAACCTACGGACCCACTTACAATGGGAGTATTACAAATTATAGCCTATTGGTCGGTCCTTAAGTGGCCTCCCAAATGAACTTCACCATATTTCTCCTTTTCTGACCTAAAACCTATTTTTCCTGCAAAAGCAACATAAAAACACATCACATCTAACTAAAAGGACCTAAGTTCTCACATAATTTCCATTTTAAGCATCAAAAGTTCCATGAAACCATGGAACATCACCCTGGCCCATTGGTAGTGGTACGCTTTAGCACTATTATGGCAGTTTATCGGTACCTGCGACTATCTACTAGACCACTAAAGCAATCAGGATGCCTCTTTCACAGTAGGCACTTTCACGCCCAGGTGTCCACTTTATCGACATCTATAGACTTTTTATCCTCTTTTTATCTACCCAATTTTCCACCATTTCCTCTTCCATTTTCATACCAAATTGAGATCTCAAATAGAGAAAAAAAGTGGAAAATCATCCATAGAAGCTTAGGTAAGCTATCCTAACTCTCCTTGGTCATTTCCAATTAATTTCACCTATAATTTCCATCCTAGTTCACGTTCCCTTTCAATTTACACTGTAATTCATGGTAAACTTCATAGAAATTAGGTATTGAATTATTAAATTTTAAGTGTTGATTTAAGACCCAATTTGTGCTTTATTTGTGCTCAACTTTTGAGTAGACATTCTATGTCCTTTGAGGGACCTTATGATGGATTCAATTTTTGAATTCCATTTATGGGCCTCATGGACTCGTTCTTGACACAAAATTCAACCTGACCCTTATTATATAATATGGGTCTCATTTTTCACCTAATAACTTGTAGATTACTATTTTGATTTCATACAGTTTTTTGAGATCGTGGATTAAAAATGGATGATTTATGGATGATTTGGGAATTATAGTTTGATATCGAGGTAGGCTTTTGTCTACTCTTCTTCTTGAGATAGTGTTTTATATATGTTGCATGTTAGATATGGATTTTAGGATGTGATTATAGGTAGAACATCGTGACTTAGCCTAAATTATGAATTTGGGGGCTAGATAGGTAATTGACCCTTAAGGTGAAATACTTATTATGCTTGTATGATCTTATTACCTTAGGTTTCTAGTAATATTAGGCATATTTGAGACTAATAAGCCTTTAGTATAATTTTTAGTACATTACGCAGTGGGTTGTTATAGTTTTCCTAAATTATGATGTTATGGTTATGTTAGATATATATTATTGGGCACAAGGTCGTGATTATCATATTGGTTGGATTCTGGGAAATATGTTATCCTTGTTAGGGAAGTGGCCATAGTTTATAGGTATATTGATACTTATAATTGTATTCTTTGGATACTGGTAATGGCATGCATAAATGATCACGTAGATAGTAAATGGTATGATTCCAACTAAAAATTGGGTTTATTACTATTTTTCCTAAATAGGTAATTATTCCCACTGTTCACTTTTAAAATAGATTTTTCATAATGGGAATCATACCATCTTAGTGAATTACTTATGTGCCCTTGAGACTGAAAATAATGTTTTAGATATTTGACAAAGATAGATTCTAATCCATGATTTGTTACTACTGTTTACCTTAATCATAAGAGATTCCAACCTTTTCCATATTTTAAAGATGATTTAGTCTCTGAGTTTACCCCGAGAAATGGATTTACAAAATTACACTTTTTTGCCATGGTTCTAGCCCATGCATTTTATGTGTATATATATATGGTACTGGAAAGAGTGGATTGATGATGGTTATTAAAAATCCAAGATTCGAACCAGGTCGGTGCATACGAGTACTCCTAAACCCCCTAGGTGTTCCTTCATTTATGAGCCATTATGCTAGAGAAAAGAGGTCATTTTACGTCCTGCCTTTACAAGCCATCAAGATGGAAGAGGTGTATACACTGGGTTACATTATGGTACTTGGATTGGTTATGGTATCATAGATTCTCTAGGCATTCATTCTTATATGTGCATTGCCTATCACTAGTATGCCCTATATCTATCAGCCTTATAGGGGTGCATAGGTAAAAGTATAAGTACTACTTATAGTTTATTATATGGTGTTTATATCTATCAGCCTTATAGAGGGTTGCTTATAGATATGCTCTGACTATTATCTGCTAATTATTGATTGAACCTTTTGAGCCTATGATGGTGGTGGTTTATGAAAGATCTGATTAGGTATTATTTGTTTGGGCTAATCATTACTTTATATTGAAATGGTTAGTTCATCACAGGTTGATTATTATACTGGTATTGAGATTTAAGGTATTTTTCTGATTCTCTTATCTTGCATTTATTTTATTATGCATGATCATTCTATGGTTATGTATTATGGTTTTGGACCCTGATTATGTTAACAATACTTCCTAGTTGATTAGGAAGCATTGAGATGCTACTGTGATTACTTAGGTTGTACCTTTGAGTTGCATATATATATATGTATATCTATCTATGTGTAGTGATGGTATTACTATATATCTCTTTCTTTATTTATTCATGTTTATCCATTCCTTAGCCTTGTATACTATTATTGATCCTTCTTCTTCTCTTTAGTTGTATGTTGGCCAGTGATATATGGCATGTTGTTTAGGTTCCTAAGTATGGATAGAATAGGATAGTTTATCTTTATTGCCTCAGTAGCTTTACTATGTAGTTTGCTGGAGATTTGGGTGTAGTTTACATTTCTGCTTATATATTATTATAGTTGCATTATCTTTGGATCTTAATCAGTAGTTTCCTTCTAAGTATCACGTGTTTGGTACTCATGCTATACTTCTACAGCCTGCAGATTATTGTACAGGTTCTCGCTATTGTTGTGTGCATCATATGGGGTTGATATGGTTTAAAGACATAAGGTGAGCTCTTAGTATTTGTAGTATTTCTTTTCTGTCTCTTATGTACTAGACTAGTCTCTATGTTGTATTCAGAGATAGATTGTATTAGTAAATTTATTTAGCACTTCATTTTGTAGCCTTATTATATTAGCATTCTTGAACTGATTCCACCAGGTTTTAGGACTATTTTAATTTTTTTATTCTTTTGCTATATTTATTCTGCATTCTTTCTTTTTCTCTCTTGATAATCTGTTATTAGTCGTTCTAGACTATGGGTTGGCTTACCAACTAGTAGGTTATAGTAGGTGTCATCTTGACCTGAGAAATTGGGTCATAATATATTGGTATCAGAACCTAGGTTCACCGGGGTATTGGTACAATAGATAAGTGTCTAGTAGAGTTATGTGAATGAATGTGGAGACATCTATAACCTATCTTTCGGAGGCTATAGGGCATTCTTAGGAAATTCTATTCTTGACTCCTTATCATTTTTCCATACTTCAATGAGACTCAAATACATTCTTTGACTCTATTCTGTCCAAAATGGATTATGTGAGGTTGTTTATAAATGTAGATAGTACTTTGGCATTCATTTCCAAAGCTTTAATACAACGTTAGACCAGGGAATTAATGAAAATGTCAAAGTTCTTTAGCATCAGCTAGAGACCCAGGCTCCAGTGGAGCTCATGACTATTCATCCTATCGAGGTTTACCAATGAGGATCCCAAGTATTTTTGTGGATACCACACATCTAGGGATGACATTTTATTCATTGAGTAGTTCTCATTCCAGAGTTGGGTTTGTTGGTGTTTATCAAGGTTTCTTATCAGTTTTAAAGTATGAGATTGGCTTCCTTGAGTGGGCCAGGCAAATTTTTATGCTTTATTCTTCAGAGCATGACATGGTATGTGGATTTATTAGATAATTAGCATTACCACTTTATTTGGTAGCGGAATATTTAGTAGCAGCTGGGTCTTCCTTCTCTTAGGTTTTTGACTATATGAGGGCCACAGAGAGAGTATGTATTGAGACTTATTGATATGATACTAAAAGGTTGTATCATCAGTATAGTGTTATTAGTATTCCATCCGAGAGTGAGGATCCTCTCGGTGGAGGTTAGCTTCAATTGCAGCCTATTAGTTCTACGAAGTGTATGAGTTTTTTATATGAGTATTTGATATGAGTTTTTAGGGCGTGGCAGTCATTTTGGATTAGTAAGGACAACATTTAAAAGTATTCCAAGAACTTGTTATGGATGTGGCTAGCTGGGACATTAGTGTAGAGAGTGCCCATATGAGAGTTGATTGTTTAGACAAAATTAGCATATGTTCCTGCCAGCCTGGAATTTTTTAGGTGTGTTATGATTGTGGGGAGAATTTTTATTTCAATAGAGAGTGCCCTCGGTGTCAATTGGTTATCCAGTTGGGGCTAACTCAATTTTTTCACTAGGTTAGGGCTTTAAAAGTTTTCTACAACTGTAGAGAGATCAACCACTAGTCCAGAAAATGTTTTTGGCTTGGGATTATTGGTTGTTTGGCTCATTCATATCCTTCTTGTAGTGTTGTGGAACTTTCAGTTAGAGGCAGTGCACTTAGCACCTCAGTTTATGATTCTAATGCTTAGTTCAAGTTTGGACTCACTCAGATTGATTCATCCTTGGGTGCGTCAGGAATGTGAATTAAGATTTCACTGTAATAGGTTCTTTTATATTTCCTTCTTTTACCTTTTCATTTGTATGTAATTGGATTCTTTTACCCATCTATGATTGTATGCCTTAGTATGTTTATCTCAATTGCTGTTTGTCTTTATATAAAGTTCATGATTATATGACTACCTCCGTAGATTATTTCTTTTAGTAGTGGATGGAGTGGATCAGTGTTGATATTTTCCCTAGGGTGTAGCATTTGGGTTCGAGTCCTATTTAGTTTGGCATATTGGTCTTCTTGTGGCCCTATAGTGGTACTTGTTGTTAATTTCATTTTTGTACTTCCTATTCCTTATATGAATGTTTATACTACTGTAGTTATTACTATCAGTGTTTTGATGTTAATAGATCCTCAATCGGTAGACGGCTAGCTGGCACTATCTAGTAAGAATTTCCATTCCTCGTGGTTCTTATTTGTTGGCTTGGGATAAGCTTGGTTGGAAGATTTCTCTCTTGTATCAAGGTGATGTTGGTTGTTTTTCTCTTGTGTCAGGTATTCTAGATCGATAATGGAGTAGATGATGGCATCAAAGGTAAGTTGACTTTCCATGGTTTTGTTATGGTTCTAGAGTTGGCGATTGGGTTGTTGCCCATTTCTGAGATTGACCGATTTGAAGTTCGTTCTTAAGATTTTTCTAGTTCATCTCTCAGTAGTGGTTTTAATATTGATATCAAGAGGTTTTAGATTCATCTTTCAAGTTTGTCGGGTTTGTCTCCTGGTGATGGTTTGTTCTTAGTATTACTGTGGAGTTAGATACTCTGTTCTTGTCGTGATGTGGTTCTTGTTTTGAGTGGAGTTAGAGAGTTGGGGTAGGTGATCACTCCTGTGACCATTTCCTAAGTGGATGAATTGAGTATTCATTATCGAGATGGAGTATTGGATTGACCAGTTTTCACTAAGGTTGCAATTCTCCAAGTTTCTAGAGATTTGGTTATTGCTGGTGCAGTTTGCATCCTTGGTGAGTTCTTGAGTATCCTTTGGTGTTTCATGCCCTCCAGTAGATATGGAAATGATTTCTTTTTCTTTTAGCTGTTTATTTATCCTTCTTTGTGATTTTTTTCTTCATCTATATTTTGGTTTTGGCCCCAAAATGATCTAGTAAGGATATGTTTAATTTGTAAAGTAAGGTTGATTTGGTTATTTGGCCTTAGTTCAGAATTGTTGGCTCGGTTTTGGATTTGACAACTTGGAATGGCAATTTAGAAGTTATGACAGGTTTGGAGTTGAAACACCCTGGTTTCTAGACCTTAGAAAATTTCCTTAATTTCTGCTTTCTGGGCAAGATACGACTTAGGGGAACAAGTCATATACTTGGCTATAAGTGGTATAGTCTAGTCATATGTTAACCAGTATTGTTTGGTGGGATGGATGTAGTTACTGGAATGGGTACGATTTGGGTGGTACGAGTCATATCTATGGATATGGGTTGTTTGGTTACTTCACTTAACCTTAGACTTGGTGATAACGCCCAAAATACAGCCCCCCCCCCAATTGAAGGATAAAGCGGTCGTTGCCAAATATAGTAACCCAACTAGGTTGGGGTCGAATCCTACAAGAAATAAATCAAAAATCTATCTCGAATTTATTAAAATTACTAGGCAGTACAAGAAAGTAAAAAGGGGGATTTTTTAAAATAGAAAAAAGGAGAATTGGTTGTTCTTGGTTGTAAACAATAGAAGACGAACACTAGGCTTGTGTTCCCCCTAACTTCTCAACTCCATAAATTTCTCGCGATCAACCTAACTATTTTGTTGTTCTGCATGCAAAGCCTCCAAGATAAATCTTATCAACTGTCGGGTAAGCTAATAGATAAATTTCACCCTTTCACTTGGTTATCATTTCAGGGTGTAGCCATGTTTCCCCTTGCTACGGCCTTAGATGGAATGCTTGGTTATCGCATACCAAATCCCTGTCTTAACTTCTTTTACCAATCGTAATCTTCTTAGTTATTGAATAAATAAGAATACAGACTATTTCAAGGTACGATTGATACTTAAGATTAATTATTGCGAAGAAGATTAAGATACATACAGACCTAGAATAAATGAATATCACACTTCCTCTATGTAGCTAATCTGCCAATGTTCCCACAACCCTAGCTAAGAGACTTAGCCGTTCATATTTATGAGATCAATCATGGAATCCACAAACAAAATTACAAAATCATTCTCCAAATAATGAGGGATAAATCCCAAAGTCTTAAATTAAATAACAAACCAAGAACAAACCATAAATAATAATCAATACATTAAATTTCGAAATTGGTGAATGTTTTATTGAATGAATGATGAATAATTAATAAATAAAAGAAAGCCTAAAGGGTATTTATAGATTACAAAAACCAAATCCTAATTAAAGTAGGCAAACCCTAGAAATCAACACCTAAATAAAATAGGAAACCACTATAAATCAAATCCTAAATAAAATAGGACAACATAATTACCCATAAATAATAGGAGAGTAATTGGGATATATGGAAACCGCAGGAAACAAATCCCAACTAAAATGGGATAGGATACTTAAGTCGGCACTAGGTACGACTCGGGTCAACGAATCGTATGGTTTGCATACAAGTCATAGGACCCAGTCGTATGCATTCAACTAGCTCATCTCCCAAGGCTTTAACATTTTAATCTTCTTACGACTCATCCTCACGAGTCATACCTAGATCATACTGCTCATAGACTTCACTTGTATCCACCTGGGACTTCTTCCTTTCTTGTTCTTGGATATTATTCTTCTTACGGTTGGATCCTATGAGTCATACTCAGAATTTTGAGTCATATTATTATAACTCTTAAACTTTCTTTGATATTTTTTGATGACTTTAGATACATATTGGTATCACAAATAGCTTTAAGCTTATACGAATGTGACAACATTCCTTAACGATTAAGTTCTTGTAAAGAATATAGTTATCGTCATCTTCAACCATGCATACCTTTTTACGTACTTATTATTTTTTATCTCAAGACCAATGAAAAGATATACAATTGAATTAGCTTTCCAACGATACCAATTTTTCCTTAAACCGATATCAGGGAGTTATGGCCAAAATACTGAAGCATTGTCCAAGTTGTGTCGAATCTGTCCGAGGTACGACTTGTAAGGCTTGTCCAGGATACAACGTGTACAGACTCCTTACGGTCATTAGGAGGAAGTCTTAACTTGGGAAGTAGAGGGTTAAAATGGGTTTTTAACTACGATTCAAGCCACTTTTCATAGTTCCTCTTGCATTTAGCATTCAAAACCTAATTTCCTGCAAAATACTCCCAAAAACATATCAAATCTAACAACATAGCCTTAAGTACATGCATATTCTTATAGTTAAGCATCATAAGTGTTATATTTTTATAGCACATCAAGATCCTCAACTTAGAATATTGCATGTACTTAGAAAACAAAACATATAAAAATAATATGACGATGCTTAACCATGAGAAACGTAAGATACCTATGGCAGTCAATCATCAATTTTAGCTCGAAACACATTACCCACTCTGAGTTCAATCACCTTAAACCAATTGTGTGTATTAATGAAGCACAACAATATGACACAAACGAATCAAGCTATGCCATTATACTAGCAATAAATAACCATGCATATATATAAGTTACACTATCCAAATAAGTAAGCAACTAGCAATACAACCCATGTGCCCTCATATCAAAGAAGTCCCTCCTCACTCATATATGAAATCAAGCATGTCAAGTGGGTATGGTCAAGAGACACTCACTCTCAGAAAGAAGTTCCAATCAATGCATGTCAAATACCATAGGCTTTCCCTTATTTTCTTTATCTTAGCTTTCATACAGTCAAGTTAGGATCATTATAGGACTTTATTCGGCTTGTAATGCGGTCTTGGGGGCTGGTATGGTACGTATGGATATATGAAGTGAATAATCCTACTTGGCACTACACTAACTTTTTGTTTTGCACACATCAACCATATTTTCCTTCATTTATTTCCTTCCTTATTTATCCCTTTCTATTTTAAAGCATATATATGTTGGGTTTGATTTTTATTCTCTCTTTTTCACTTTTTCACAACTTTTCATTACTTTTTTTTTTCTTTTCTTTTTCTACCACACCCATCCTTACTTTCTTTTATTTTATTTTACCCTTTTTCATACCCATTTTACATCACGTACCTTTATGATAGCCACCCTCAACTTAGATAAATTTCTTGAGTTGAAGTGCACGATGTCCACGGAGGACTAGATCCAAAATAGGTTCATTGAATAAAAAATAGGAAAGTGAAAAGGTGCAACAAGAAAATAGGCTATAAGGCTTAAAACAGGATCAAGGGATATCATTTCACAATGGGAAGGTCATTTAGGCTAAAAGTGGACTAATATCAAAAATGGCATACGAACATTTTCCAACTGACTATCCTACAAACTAGGCAAGAAACCAAGAAAGTTCTAAATTTTATGTACAAAGGGAACTCGGTAGTATCTCACACACATGGCATAGAGTTACATCACAATCTTCTACCTATCCGGTTCTTGCAATTGTCAGCAATGATTATTATGTTCCTGATAATAATGCCATAAAAAGATTCACAATAGTCGCATATAGATTCATATCACATAGTTACCAAATAGACAATTGGAAAGGTATTTATCATTTATCTCAAAAATCAACAAAAATATGTCAACTGCCCTACATACTTATTTATTTCCAAGTTAACCACAAAACATCATGAAAAAAAACACAATACGCCTAAACATGTCGGCTATACTAGGAAAAGGACTCCGGGGAAAAGAGGCACGACAATAAAAACCCCAAGAGGACATCAAAACCCACAATTAGACCCACCCTCAACTTAAAATTATGCATTGTCCTCAATGCATCAAACTAAAACAAGAGAGTTATAAACATATATGTGGCACCATAGGGGCAGAGATCTAACGTCAATTACGCAATACGAATACAAATAACAAAATACCTTGGGTTGCCTCCAAAGCAGTGTCTGATTTAATGTCGCAGCATGACAGAACTTTGTTGGGTACTCAAACATCCCAAACAAGTCCATGGGTACCTTGATTACTCAGACTTTATCAGGGTAGCCCAATAGTTGGCCTTTATATTTCTCTTTCCATTTTGAACTTATGAATTTCGCCCCTAATTGCTTTTCTGATTTCCCATTATGCTCATGGGGTGGAGGTATAATCCCCAAAATACACCTCCATTTAAAGGATAAAATTATCGTTGTCAAATATAGTAACCCAACTAGGCTGGGGTCGAATCCCAAAGGGAATACGTTGGAAATCTATCTCAAATTTATTACAATTATCGGGCAGTGCAAGAAAGTAAAAGGGGGATTTATTAAAATAGAAAAAAGGAGAAGAATTGGTTGTTATTGGTTGTAAACAATAGAAGATGAACACTAGTCTTGTGTTCCCCCTAGCTTCTCAACTCCATAAATTTTTTGTGATCAACCCAACTATTCTGTCGTCCTGCATGCAAAGCCTATAAGATAAGTATTATCAACTGCAGGGTAAGCTAGAAGATAAAATTCACCCCTTCACTTGGTTATCATTTCAGGGTCTAGCTATATTTCCCCTTGCTACGGCCTCAGATAGAATGCTTGGTTACGCATACCAAATCCCTGTCTTAACTTCTTTTACCAATCATAAGCTTCTTGGTTATCAAATAAATGAATAAACAGTCTATCTCAAGGTACGATCGATACTTAAGATTAATTATATCAAAGAAGATTAAGATACATACATCCCTAGAATAGATAAATATCACACTTTCTCTACGTAGGTAATCCACCAGGGTTCCCACAACCCTAGCTAAGGGACTTATCCGATTATATTTATGAGATCAATCATGGAATCCACAGACAAAATTACAAAATCAATCTCCAAATAACGAGGGATAAAACCCAAAGTCTTAAATTGAATACCAAACCAAGAATAATAATCAATACATTGAATTTCAAAATTGGTGAATGTTTTATTGAATGAATGATGAATAATGAATAAATAAAACAAAGCTTAAAGGGTATTTATAGATTACAAAAAATAAATCCTAATTAAAGTAGGAAAACCCTAGAAATCAACTCCTAAATAAAATAAGAAAACACTATAAATCAAATCCTAAACAAAATAGGACAACATAATTACCATACATAATAGGAGTGTAATTAGGATTTATGGAAATTCTAGGAAACAAATACCAACTAAAATCTGATATAAAATAGTTAAAACATGGGCAGGCATGATGTAAAGAAAAGAAAGGAAAGTACAAGGTATAGAAAAAGAAAAACAAAAAGAATAATAAGTTCTAGAAAGAAATACCTGGCCCAAGTGGAATGTGCTTTGAATAAAAATGACGTAAGGGTGGAAATAAAAGAAGTTAACAATAGTGGTCCCCCCAAAAGAGCGTAGTGTCTAGGAGGCTTAGACGCTTTAAAAATTCATGTGTATCATACCAGCCCCAAGCCTAGATTACAAGACAAATAAAGTCCTATAGTGATCCTACTGTGATTGTCTGGCAACTTAGGAAAAGAGCATAAGGGAAATCTTATGGTATTTTGTGCACACCAGTGATACTTCTTTGTGAGAGAGAGAGTCATTTGTTTATCCCTAAATAGAGGAGTCTATCCATGAGGAGTAAATGGGATTTCGTTGATTGTGAGTGTACATGGGCTATATTGCTAGGTTGCTAGATTGTTTGATAAATGTAAAGCACGCATATGCCCAAGTGTCTATTGCTAATGTAATGTCATCATCAGATTCTTTTATGTTTCTACATGTGCTGAATTGCAATATGCAAGTATGAGTTGAAAAGTGGAAAATCTAGAGGGGAGAAACAAGATTTAAAATTAAATCTAAAATCACTACCATGGGTTGTTTGAGATCTTCCTGTTTTAAGCATTGCCTCCGGGTTAGGAAATAGTATTTGGTTTTGTTTACATGAGGACATGCAAAATTTTAAGTTGAGGGTGTTGATGTGGCATGTAAACAAGTCACTTTTAATGCTTAAAAATGAATCTAGGCATGAACTTAGGGTATTTTGTTGGATATGATGCACTTTGGTGTGAATTGCAAGTAAAACAAGTCTACAATAGTACTTGATCAAAAAGAGAAGAAGAAAAATTGAAAAAGACCAAATTTGATCGATATACGATTCAGACTCTAACTTGTAATCAATTGATGTGACTCGTATACCAAATCATATGAGGAACAAAACTAAAAGCCAAATTGAGAAACCAAGTATGAAGAAGATACGACTCAAGTATCCCATTTGTAAGACAGGATACGAGTAGTATGCTAAAGACATAAGCATAATAAAATCTAAGCTACTATCCAGGAATTGAAGTATCAGAAGGATACGAGTCAAAAGTCTGAGTATGACTTATATAGGGATGTCGTATATAAACCAGTGTTCAAGACCAGAAAATACTGAAGTCCCAGGCGGATACGGATCAAGGACACGAGTCATATACGTAGTATGACTCGTAAGCCAAAGTCATAAGCTGAACAGAGAATTAAATCCATAGGAAGATTAGAAAATGGAATAGTTACGACAAGGCAGGGTATGAATCGTAATCTAAGGATATGAGTAAAGATTGAGTCGTACCGACTGCTGACTTAGCTTTACATTTCCCATTTTTAATAGGATTTTTGTGTTATTTTGAGATACTATAAATACCCTAGGGTTTATCTTTTATAGGTTACGCATAGTGACATTCTTTTATGCATGATTACATATTATTACATACTTTTACAAATATTCTTGAGATTTTAGGATTTTATTCAATTAAAGACTTTGGAGTTTATTCATCTTATTCTTGTGAAATTGATTTTATGTGTTCTTCATTGTTAATCATGGTTTCTTGCACAAACAAGAGTGGTTAATCTCCTTAGCTAGGGTTTTGGGAACCCTTGTGGATTAGAAATGTATAGAAAGTGTGAGACTCAATTGGTCTAGGATTTCTGCATGTATCTTAATTATTTTTCACATTAATTAGCCTCAAGTAGCTGTAGTATCTTAAGATTGTATGTATTCACATCCATTCGATAACTAAGAATCTTGAGATTAGGAAAATAAGATTAAGTCAGAGATACGTTAAACAAGTATAACTAAGGTCATAGAAAAGGGAAATAAAGAGATACCCTTGAGATGATAACCAAGTCAAAGGGGGTGAAATTTATCTTTCAAGTAGGGGACAATACCTTTCTTGTAGGCTTTGCAGGCAGAACAATATAATAATTGGGTTGAACATGAGAAATTTATACAGTTGAGAATCCATGGGGAACAGAAACCAAGCATTCATCTCATATTAATTTCAACTCGATAGCACTCAAGAATTGGTTATTATTTTCAATTAATAATAAAACTCCCCCCATTCACTTTTCTATACTGCTTGTGGATTACATCAAGGAAAGAAACTATTCACGTTTTCCTTGTGGGATTGACCCCAACCTTGTTAGGTTACTATATTTGCAATCAATCTCATTATACTTCTAGTGGAGGTATAGTTTTGGATGACATTAAATTTTGGTGTCGTTGCCGGGGAAGACGATTTGAGTAGTGAATTAAATTGGTCTTCACGGGTTTTTACTTTTTTGTTTTGATTTGGCATACGCCGGTGTATTCCAGGTATTAGGAGTAGAGTCAATTCCTTACTGCTTTTTGATCCATGGAAAGAAAGAATCTTTCAAACACCTAGAAGGATATCAGGACAAGTTCGTGATAAGCTGCAAGATCCCCTACCAGTGGACCTAAATGCGGCACTCCCGCGTGCCCCATTAGATCCATAGAATATTGCAGATATACAAACACAACAACTATTGGAGCAAGAGCATACAGAAGCAGAAGAAGCTGGACTTACTGCATAGATAGCAGTAGATTACCAAGGATTGGTACGACCGAGATAGGTTGTTGATCACCGGGTTCAAAGAGGCAAGGATCTATTTGTTCCAGCATATCAATACTTAGACCCATTTGAGGAAGATGATGAAGATCGGGGTTATGTTGAGCCTACAGAGTCTGGAGCCATTTTTCCTCCTCCTTTAGCCGTTAATGTGAAGATTTATATCACTAGTACTATGATCCAATTTCTAAATCTGAAGAGTGTGTTTTAGGGAGCTGCAAAGGATGTTGCAAACATGCACCTCACAAATTTTATCGAGATATGCACAAATTATAATATTCTAAGGTTTAATCAAGAAGCATTAAGATTGAGGTTGTTTCCATTTTCTTTAACTGGAGAAGTTTTTTTATGGTTAGGGGAACTTCCAATAGGATATGTCACTACTTAGAATAAGTTGAAGACATAGTTTCTGAGCTAATTCATCCCTCCTACACAGATGTTATAGTTAAAGGATAAAATTTACAATTTCTGATAGTTACCTACAGAGTCTATGTATAAGGCATGGTTTTGATTCAAGAAGAAGCTGAGCATGGTACCAAATCATAGAATTAAAGGATCTAACTTATCTAAGATCTTCTAGTGATCATTAAATGATAGCTCTAGAGCTATGATAGATAATATTTCAGGAGGAGCATTTATGCGTCTTCGCTGGGAAGCTACATAGGAAATGCTAGATGATATTGTGGTTAACAAAAGAGAATGGCATACTCGAGATTCAAAATGTGGTGGTGGTACTTATGTCATTGGAGCAACAAATATGTATAGAGCAGCGAATGATATTGTATCATAATATGTTGCATAGCTTCACACAGATATTGGGCTGCCTATGAAATAATTTATCTCAATAAGTGCTGAGAAGGTGAATGTAGTAGTGGCACAGGGGTCTACCTCTAAACCAATTAAGATTGAATCTAAATAAGAGGTAAAGTATCATGATCATAGATTGGCAGATTTCCAAGCTCGAGGACAAGGGAATCAAGGTTGAAATAATTATAATGATAGATATAGAGATATGAACAGAGATAGAGATGGTGATCGGCGGCCTAAGAATGACTATAAGGAGAAGAGTGACAAATATATTCCACTAGGGAGTTGAGATACAGAGTCCAAAATGAAGGCACTCTTCAAAAAGCTGGTCAAAGGAAAAGAAAGTCAATAAAACTGCTTGAAGGATACAAAAGCCGATCTGTAAGGGTTGAACTAGAAAATTGAGTCACGTGCTACGACAATCAAGCAGTTAGAGAAACAATTTGGTTAGATGTCAGCCACAGTAAATCAAAGATAGCCTGGTACTCTTCCAAGTAATATAGTAGTAAATCCCATAAATAATAGTCAATGCCATGCCATTACCACTCAAAGTGGTAAGGTTACTACAGATCCACCTATACCCACAACTGATAAGCAAAAGAGAAAGGATGAGTCAATTTATATTGGGAGCACTAGAAATCCAAATAAAGGAGAAGAAAAAGGCTATATAGCCTATGCAAAAACCCATTCCAAGACTGCAACACACCATACTTTTCCTAGTTTAATTTAGCGATGAGAATTTTAATAGTTGGTTTCAAGAGAGAATGACTTTTTATACATATAGAATTTTCTAGATTTAGACCCTCCAATGTGTAGGAAATTGAATTACCTTTCCAACGATATAAGACTCGCCTTACTCTGATAATCGGATGAGAAGTTATGGTGATTTTAAGTTCCAGTCGTAAAACACCATCATTTCAGTCACTAGCGCATCACGGAGACAATTTAAATGACAATTGTCAATTTCCAATAATACTTTGTGATTGTACCATGTCGCGGAGAGGTCCAAAATCCCATTTGTTAATTTACAATAAGATTTTGCAATTCCACCGCCTCGCGGTGAGGTCCCATTTCAAAATTTCCACTTTAAAGTGAGCCTCCACAATAATGGTGCATCACGGAGGTGGCCAAAATGGAAATTAAGAAGCGTACTGCAATAGCTCCACGTCGTGGTAATTTTTTAGGTCCTAGTTGGAAATTTACAATAGGCCACCGCGATAACAGTGCATCGCATTGTAGGCCAATTTTGGGAATTTTCCCAGTCCGAGTAAAATTTTAAAAGGGGATCTTTGGTCTTTTTCTCTAGCCGCAAGTCGTGAATAACATATCATTTAACACATACTAAGCATATTATACCCACTTTTCACCAAAATACTCTTAAACAAAATCCTAAATCATCAAAGCTTACTCCCAAATAAATCTAATTCTTCCATTTATTATCCAAGGTAATTCAAGATTAAGGGTTCCCAACTCGAGAACTTCAAAAAAAATAAAAAAATAAAAGCAGCAATAGGGATCCAAGATTCAAGCCTTATCATCTAGTTTATCAATTGAGGTATGTGGGGTTATGAACAAGGACAATCCTTTTGTCCTTGTGCCCAAAACTTATTTTAATTCCAATTTTACTTAATTTTATATGATTTCCCATGAAATTCAAGCTAGGGTGTATACCTATTATTGTTATTTACAAGCTTATGAGATATCCAGTGATTTAGAAGTTGAGTTACATGATTAAGTTTATATTTTCATGCATATTGCAGCAATTTCCAGATTTTGAATTAATTTATCAATGTTTACATTATCAAGCATGAACATTATGATATTTTAACAAGAGTTTGATGCATGGGTCATTAACCCTAATTAAAGTTTCCTATTTCAGGATTTGATTGTGCTATAAACACCCTATGACTAGATTCCTTTGAGATTATTATTAAAGATTTGACCTTTTTTGGGTCTCCGAATAGGTTTGGAATCCACTTTACAGATTCTGATAAGATATTTAGCATTACAAATATACAGTGGGTTTGCATTCTAAACCACTATACTATTTTAAAAGTGTATTTCCATCAGAATGAGCATAGATATTTAATGGGAGTAGTATTTAGCACCGAGAAGGGTACATTACTATGGTTTCATACCCCCAAACTACGTGCCAACATAGGATTTAGATTGTTCCCACTTCTACGTGGGTGATAGAAATGTGATCACTTAGATAGGTTATACTCACTGGCAATAGTATGACTCCTCTCCCCAACGTGAGGCTTCCTTCTTAGGGGTACAAGAAAGTTAGACTCCATGAATGCTCACATGATTTATGTCGGTGAGAAGAACCTCCCATGCAGAATAAGTTTTTAGATTTCTAAACCCCTAAGATAAAGTATTTTCTCTACAGCTTTAAAGTTCTTGAATTTAAAATATAGCTTTTAGAAAAAGGACAAATTTTAGAAACTAAGTGTTGTGACTCACAAGATTTACATTATATGCTTTACTATTCATGATTTATGATCTTCAGATTTCACATTACTCAAGCCTATGTGAGTCATTTACGTTTCTCATGCATGATTTTATAACTTGTGATGCTATTGAAGTATTGTTTGACTTATTGCATTCACCCCCATATGCTCAGTACATTCCCCAAGTACTAATACACATATACGTCTATGTGGTACATTGTTTTATAATGTAGGTTTAGGTGCTCAATTTCAACAGCGTGAGTGATTTTCGAGCATCTCATCTATATCTCTACAGTTGGTGAGTCCTCATAGTTTAGGTACTTAGCTATTCAAATTTCTAGTTTATTAGTAGATGATTCAGTATGCATTCCAGATAGTTTGAGTCAGCTGGGGCCTGTCCCAGTGACTCTCTAGATTCAGTCAGTAGAGGTTTGTCAGACTACTAGATTAAGTTTTAGATTTTAGTTGCAATATTCAGATTTTTAGTATTTGTTTTATCAGACTGATGAGATTAGTATTTTCAGATATACTTAGATAATTCAGATAGTTTTCTGCATTTATTTTGATCTTACATTCATATTCCCCTATTTTGAGATTCAGATTTAGTAAAAGGCAGCCAGGGTTAGCTCAGGACTACTTGTAGCTCAGAGCACTATGTGGCATCTCGAAAATCAGATTTTGGGGCGTTATAAACTTTATATCAGAGCCTAAGGTTTAGAGATTCCTAGGGAGTCAAACAAGCCACGTTATGTAGAGTCTTGATCATCGGTTTTAAGTGTGCCACATCTATGAGAAAGAGGCTATGGAGTGTTTTAGGAAATCATCTCTTCTTTCATGATCTACCATATATTCAGTATCTCTATCTACTTATAACTCATGCTTTTATGTGATAGAAAATGCCTCCTCATCAATCTAACACACGTAGAAATGATAACCAGCCACCTCAACCCGCAAATCCTTTGAATGATAATGTGTCACATGCAGAGTTTTGGGCTGCCTTTCAGGCACTATCCCAAGCTATGACAGCTAATTTTAAGGGCAACCGTCAGTCTATAGTCCCACTTCAGAAAAATGGAGACTTAGCTGCAGCCAAAATTTGAGATTTTATGTGAATGAACCCACCGAAATTTTTTGGGTCAAAGTCAGGTGAGGACCCACATTTTTATCTAGATGAGGTGAAAAAGATCACCTAGATTATGTATGTTTTTGAAGAGGAGAGTGTAGAGTTGGCATCTTATAGGCTGAAAGATGTTGTATATGATTGGATAGTGATGTGGAAGAAAAGTAGAGAGAAGATAGCAGCTCCCATGTTATGGCAGGTATTTCATGATGCGTTTCTAGATAAGTTATTTAGTATGCATTTCTAGATAAGTTCTTCCCACGTGAGATGAAGAAAGCCAAGATATAAGAGTTTATGAACCTGAGGCAGGGCTCAATGACACTGAATGAGTATTGCCTCAAATTCAACCAATTTTCTAAGTATTCCCCTGATCAAATGGCTGACCCTAGGTTAAGCATGAGTAAGTTTATAATCGGTGTGTCTGGGTTGGTAGTTAAGGAGTGTAGGACTGCTATGCTTATTGGGGACATGGATCTTGCTAGGTTAATGATCCATGCCCAATAGATAGAGGCAGAGAAGTTGAAGGGTAGAGAGAGGGAAAATAAAAAGGCTAGGATAGGGTCGTTTGATTATGGTTAGAATAGGTCTAGAGGTGGAAATCGTTCATAGTTTTAGAATTGGCCATCTATGCCCGCACCTTCTTCATCCAGTTCTCCCATACCCAAGAATATACAGGAGTAGTGGGGTAGGTCATCTATGTCCAGATCTCAAAATAGTATGAGTGGAAAGCCCTATCATCCCCAATCTCTTCTATTGCATCCCCTATGTCTAGATTGACCCAAAATAAAGTTAAGTTTCTGTGGTCAGATTCCTACGAGAAGAGTTTTCAGGAGTTGAAGACTCGACTTACTTCAGCCCCAGTGTTAGCATTACCTAATGGTACAGACGGTTCTGTGGTGTTTTTTTATGCCTCTAGAGTTAGTTTGGGTTTTTTTCTAGTGCGGAAAGGTAAGGTCATAGCCTATGCCTCTAGACAGCTTTAGCCTCATGAAAAGAATTACCCAACCCATGATCCTGAATTACTTGTTGTTGTCTTTGCTTTGAAAATCTGGAGACATTATTTGTATGGGTTCATGTTGATGTGTTCATAGATCATAAAAGTTTACAGTATGTGTTTACCTGTGTTGATGATATGAGACAACGTATTATGGCGGAAGCGCATTGTGTACGTTATTCCATTCATCCAGGTGCTACAAAGATGTATCGTGATTTGTGGGAAATCTATTAGTGGATTGGTATGAAAAAAGATATAGCAGAGTTTGTAGAAAAGTGTACAACTTGTCAACAGGTTAAGGTAGAGCACTAAATACCTGGTGGTACATTGCAACAGTTTGGTATCCCCACTTGGAAGTGGGAAGAGGTGAATATGGATTTTGTGACTGGTTTACACCATTCGCGTCGTCAGCATGATTCAATTTGGGTTATTGTAGATAGATTGACTAACTCAGCATATTTCTTGCTAGTTCACACGTTTTATGCAGCTGAAGATTATGATAAGCTATACATCAGAGAGTTAGCCAGACTGCATGGAGTTCTCTTGTCTATCATTTCAGATAGGGGGTACTCAGTTCACTTCCCAGTTTTGGAGAGCCTTTTAGAAGGGTCTTGGTACCCAAGTCCATCTTAGTTTAGCTTTCCACCCTCAAACATATGTTAAAACATAGAGAACCATCCAAACTCTAGAAAACCCATTGAGGGCATGTGCTCTTGATTTCAAAGGTAGTTGGCATGAGCATTTGCCATTGATTAAGTTCTTTTATAATAACAGTTACCATTCTAGCATATAGATGTCCCCGTTTGAGGCTCTTTATGGAAGGAGATATAAATCACCCATAGGTTGGTTTGAAATGGGTGAGGACACTTTTCTTAGGCCTGACGCAGTGTTTGAAGCTATGGATAAGGTTCAGTTAATTAGAGAAAGATTGAAAACAACACAAAGTTGCCAAAAATCATATGTAGATATGATAAGAAGGGACCTCGAGTTTGAGGTTGGTGATTTATTGTATCTGAAGATTTCACCCATGAAAGGGGTAAAGAGATTTGGGAAAAAGGGGAAGCCCAGTCCCCGATATATTGGGCCTTACAGAATTGTGAGTCATGTTAGGAAAGTAGCTTATGAGCTTGATTTTCCTGCAGACTTGTCGTCCATTCATCCTGTATTCCATGTCTCTATGTTTAAGAAGTGCATCAGTGACTACACTTTTATAATTCCATTAGAAAGCTCAGCTATTCAGAGTAGCCTTTCATACGAAGAGATTCCAGTTGAGATTTTAGATCATCAGATCTATAGACTAAGTAACAAAGAAGTTCCCTTGGTCAAAGTTCTTTGGCGAAATCAGTCTGTTGAGGGCGCCACTTAGGTAGCATAAGCAGATATGTGAGTCAAGTACCCTAACCTCTTCTCCACAAATTTATATTCAGTCGATGGTAATACTCTTCCTTAATTCAGTATCTTTCCAGTTTCAGATTCAGCTATATAGTCATCCTCATTGAAAATTCATGCACTCACAGATTAACTCAAAAACTCAGTATAATTTAGAATTATTTGTGCAATTAGTTTCAATTATGCATGCTATCATATAGCCTCGGATTCCTCAGTGTCCTTAGTCGAACTAGCCATATTCGAGGATGAACATTTCCAAGGGGGAGATATTGTAACACACTATACTTTTCCTAGTTCAATTTAGCATTGAGAATGTCAAGCATTGTCTTCAAGAGAGAATGACTTTTCATACATATAGAATTTTTCTGATTTAGACCCTCCAATGTGTAGGAAATTGAATTAGCTTTCCAACAATATAAGATTTGCCTTAATCCAAAAATCGGACTAGAAGTTATGGCGATTTTAATTTCCAATCGTAAAACACAATTATTTCAGTCACTAGCGCATCGCCGAGATAGTTTAAATGACAATTGTCAATTTTCAGTAAGACTCCGCTATTGTACCGCATTGCGGAGAGGTCCGAAATCCCAATTGTCAATTTTCAGTAAAATTTTGCGATTCCACCGCATCGCGGTGAGGTCCCATTTCACAATTATTACATTTCAGTGACCCTACACGATAATGGCGTGTAGGGGAGGTGGCCAAAATGGAAATTCATAAGCGTACTACTATAGCTCCGTCACGGTAATTTTCTAGGTCCTTGTTGGCCTTTTCTAGTAGGCCACCGCCATAACGGCGCGTCGCGCCATTGGCTAATTTTGAGAATTTTTCCAGTCCGAGTAAAATTATAAAAGGGGCTCTTTGGTCTTTTTCTCTAGCCCCAAGTCGTGAATAACAGATCATTTAACCCATCCTAAGCATATTATACCCATTTTTCACCACTATACTCTTAAACAAAACCCTAGATCCTCAAAGCTTATTTCCCAAGAAATCTAATTCCTCCATTAATTCTCCAAGGCAATTTAAGATTAAGGGTTCCTAACTCAAGAACTTCAAAAAAATTCAACTTTAAAAGCATCAATAGGGATCCAAAATTGAAGCCTTAGCATCTAGTTCATCAATTGAGGTATGTGGGGTTATGAACAAAGACAATCCTTTCGTCCTTGTGCCCAAAACCTATTTTAGTTCCAATTTTACTGAATTTTATATGATTTCCCATGAAATTCATGTTATGGTTTATACCCATTATTGTTATTTACAAGCTTATGAGATTTTCAGTGATTTAGAAGTTGAGTTACATGACTATGTTCATATTTTCATGCATATTGTAGTAATTTCCAGATTTTGAATTAATTTATCAATGTTTACATTATCAAGCATGAACATTATAATATTTTAACATGGGTTTGATGCATGGGTCATCAAGCCCTAATTAAAGATTGTTATTTCAGGATTTGATTGTGACATAAGCACCCTATGACTAGATTCCTTTGAGATTATTATTAAAGATTTGACCTTTTTTCTTGGTTTCCGAATAGGTTTGGAATCCACTTTATACATTCAAATTACATATTTAGCTTTACAAATATACAGTGAGTTTTCATTGTAAATGACTATACTATTTTAAAAGTGGATTTCCATCAGAATGAGCATACAGATTTAATGGGAGTAGTATTTAGCACCGAGATGGGTACGTTACTACAGTTTCATACCCCAGAACTATGTTCTAATAGAGTATTTAGATTGTTCACACTTCTACGTGGGTGATAGATATGTGATCACTTAGATAGATTATGCTCCTTGGAAAGAGTATGACTCCTCTCCCCAACGTGCGGATTCCTCTTTAGGGGGACAAGAACGTTGGACTCCATGAATACTCTCATGGTTTATGACGATTAGAAGAACCTCCCATGCAGAATAAGTTTTCAGATTTCTAAACCCCTAAGATAAAGTATTTTCTCTACAGCTTTAAAGTTCTTGAATTTAAAATATACCTTTTAGAAAAAGGACTGATTTTAGAAACTAAGTGTTGTGACTCACATGATTTACATTGTATGCTTTACTATTCATGATTTATGATCTCCAGATTTCACATTACCCAAGCCTATGTGATTCATTTAGGTTTTACATGCATGATTTTATAACTTGGGATGCTATTGAAGCATTGTTTGACTTATTGCATTCACACCCATATGCTCAGTGTATTCCCAAAGTACAGATCCACACATACGTCTATGTGCTACCTTGTTTCATAATGTAGGTTCAGGTGCTCAGTCTCAGTAGCATGAGTAATTTTAGAGCATCTCATCTACATCTCTGCAGTTGGTGAGTCCTCATAGTTCGGGGACTTAGCTATTCAGATTTCTAGTTTATTAGTAGATGATTCAGTATTCATTTCAGACAGTTTGAGTCAGCTGGGGCCTGTCCCAGTGACTCTCTAGATTTAGTCAGTAGAGGCCTTTTGGACTACTAGATTCAGTTTTAAATTTTAGTTACAGTATTCAGATTTTTAGTATTTTCTTTATCAGATTGATGAGATTAGTATTTTAAGATATACTCAGATGATTCAGATAGTTTCCCGCATTTATTTTGATCTTACATTCATATTCCCCTATTTTGAGATTCAAATTTAGTAAAAGGCAGCCAGAGTTAGCTCAGGACTACTTGTAGTTCGGAGCACTGTGTGGCATCTCGAAAATCAGATTTTTGGGTGTTATAAAGAAACAAGAAGAAGGTAAGAATAAAAAAAAATTGTCTATGTTAAAAGATTTAACTGTCAATTTACCACTTATAAAGGAATTGGAGTAGATGCCAAGCTATGCAAAATTCATGAAGGATTTGATCACCAAGAAGAGGTCAGTTAACTATGATCCTATTGACAATATTCATCATTTTAGTTTTGTAGTTACTATATCCTTGGTAGAGAAGAAGAAAGACCATGGCGCTTTCACAATACCTTGTACTATTGGGTCTTTAAACTTTACTCGAGCATTATGTGATTTGGGGGCTAGCATCAACCTCATTCCCTTTGTTGTATTCAAGAAGTTGGGGTTAGGATCTCTCAAACTGACCACCATGAGACTAGTAATGGCGGACAGGACAGTAAACAAGCCTGTTGTATCCTTTATGATGTTTTGGTAAAAGTATCTTCTTTTATATTTCTTGCTGATTTTGTTATATTAGACTGTGAAGTGGACTTTCAAGTCCCCATTATCTTAGGAAGACCATTTTTAGCAATAGGTAGGACACTGATTGATCTGTAAAAGGGACATCCAATGTTGTGACTCATTAATGAACAAGTGAAATTCAACGTGTGCAAATCTATGAAGCAGACTGATAAATTGAGAGTGGTGTTTGTGATTGATGCAGATAATAAGGAAACAGATTCATTCGATCATGTTAATGCAGTTACTCTGTGGGATGATGGTTCTGATACGATTGTTCCTGTGGAAGGGAGTCTAGGTGTCGAAGCTCTTACGGTTGTGATTATGAATTTTGACTCTGAAGGTATCAAGGAGTATGAGGAGTTGGTGAATGCATTGCATGGTGATGGTTATAATTATATACCAACGAAACTCGATCGAGATTTAAAGAACAGAACAACTCCACCTGCTCGCCCATCCATTGAGGAACCACTGGTGTTAGAATTGAAGGCCCTCCTATCTCACTTGCTATATGTATTTTTGGGGGACAACAATACTTTGTCAGTTATCACTGAAGTTGATCTGAGCTAGTCAGAGGTAGAAGCATTATTGTTAGTGTTGTAGAATTTCAAAAAGGCCATTAGATGGTCCATAGAAAATATTGTGGGTATTCCGCCTAGTTTGTGTACTCACAAAATTCATCTTGAGCCAGATTGTGTTCCATTTATTAAACATCAGCGCCAAAATAATCCTCCTATATAGGTGGTGGTTAAGAAGGAGATCATCAAGTGGTTGGATGCTGGTGTAGTATTTTCCATTATTGACAGTAAGTGGGTTAGTTTGATTTAATGCGTACCACAGAAGGGCAGAATAACTGTGGTGCATAGTGAGAAAAATGAGCTAGTTCCTATAAGGATAGTCATGAGATGGAAAGTGCACATGGATTATAGAAATTTGAATGCATCGACTCAGAAGGACCATTTTCCTATGTCATTCATAGATCAGATGTTGGATCGGTTAGCAGGAAAAGGATGGTAATATTTTCTTGATGGATACTCAGGATATAATCAAATCACTATTTCTCCTAAGGACCAAGAGAAGAATACTTTTACATGTCCTTATGGGACCTATTCATTCAAACGAATGCCATTGGGGATATCAACACTCCAGCCACCTTTCAGAGATGTATGATGTCTATTTTCTCTTATATGGTAGAAGACACCATTGAAGTTTTTATGGATAATTTTTTGGTTATTGGTGATTCTTTTGATGATTTCCTTATTCACTTGGCAAAGGCCCTACAAAGGTGTGAAGAATGCAACTTGGTTGTTAATTGGGAAAAGTGTCATTTCATGGTCAAAGAAGGAATTGTAATTGGACACAAATTTTTGAAAAGAGGCATAGAGGTTGATCGAGCAAAGGTTGAGATGATTGAAAAACTAACTTATCCAATTTATGTAAAGGGAATTCAGAGTTTTCTAGGGCATGCAGGTTTTTTCAGCAATTTATCAAGAACATCTTAAAGATTGCTAGCCCACTTTGCAAACTTCTTGAGAAGGAGGTGATTTGATTTTGATGATGCATGTAAGAAGGCTTTTGAAAGATTAAAATAGAATTTAGTGTCTGCTCTAATCATTTTGTTTCCTAATTGGTCCTCCCTTTTTGAGACTATGTGTGATGCAAGTGGTTTAGCCTTAGGGGCTGTACTAGTCCATCAGAAAGAAAAGATCCTTCATCTCATCTACTATGCTAGTAAGGCACGAAATCCTGCTCAAAAGAACTATACCACAATGGCGCTAAAATTTGATGTCGCCCAAAATAACACTCCACTAGAAGTATAATGCGGACGATTGTAAATATAGTAACCCAACAAGGTTGGGGTCGATCCCATAGGGAAAATGTGAATAATTTCTTGCCTTGATATAATACACAAGCAGTATAGGAAAGTAAATGGGGGGAGTTTCGTTATTAATTTCAAATAGTAATTAATTCTTGAGTGTTGTCAATTTGAAATCAATATGAGACGAACGCTAGGTTTATGTTCCCCATGGCTTCTTAATTGCATAAATTTCTCGCGTTCAACCCAATTATTCTATTTTTCTGCATGCAAACTGACAAGATAGGTATTATCCCCTGCTTAGAAGATAAATTTCACCCCTTTTGACTTGGTTATGGTCTCAGGGGTATTTCCTTATTTCCCCTTTCTAAGGCCTCAGTTATACTTGGTTATCGTATTCCTGTCTTAATCTTCTTTTTCAAATCACAAGCTTCTTGGTTATTGAATGGATGCAAAGTCCCAGGTGAATACGAGTGAAGTCCACGAGTTATATGACCAAGGTAGACTCATGAGGATGAGTAGTAAAAAGATAAAAATGTTGAAGCCTTGGGAGATGATCTACTGGAATGCATACGACTGGGTCCTACAACTCGTAAGCATAATATACGATTCATGGACTCGAGTCATATCTTATGCCGATTTAAGTATCCTATTCTATTTTAGTTAGGATTTGTTTCCTGGAGTTTCCATATATCCCAATTACACTCATATAATGTTTTGTAGTTCTTTGATGTTCATGGAGTGGAGGTATAAAAATAAAGGACCTAAGAAATAGATATGGAATGTTGTACTTCTTGGACCTTACGTGAGGAATGTATTTCTTTGATTCTGGCTCAGCAAATTCAATAATATAGACATAAGATTCCTCTTCCTTGCACTCTTCTTTAGGTTTGGACGGCTCGAGCAAGATCTGACTATCCAAACAAAATGTGGAAAAATGCTTCGAATGAGGTCCAATATGCCGCAACTCCGAATTTGAAATCTTCTTTACATCCCCACATAACTCTAGTATACTCTCCTTAAGAGTTACACTATCCATAAGAGCATAAGCAATTTCTGACTCCTCCAATATCAGCTCCTCAAGTTGAATTTTCAGATTTCTTTCAGTCTCACACCACCCATAACTAAGTCACAGGGTGTTCCATGCAACAGCTTTTGCATACAACTCTATTTGTAGGAGGTAAATATCCAAGCCAATCTTATCAACCTCATGCATACGATATTGTCTTTCTTTTTCTAGGAGTGTCAACGTGTCAAGCATGCTCTCATTATGTCCAATAATATATTTATTAGATCCCTACAGTAATGCACCATATCTTATAGAATAGGATCAATAAATAAAGAGCCACCATCACTCTGTACTTCCTCTGGCCAAGATGTCCTCTCAAGAAGAGTAGTTCAACAAAAATAAATAAATTAAAATAAAAACAAAATAAAACAAACCCAATAACTCCAACAACTTCAATCAAGATTTTTGAGACAGTATTCCTTGGCAATGGCGCTAAAATAACGCCCAAAATACACCTCCAATTAAAGGATAAAATGGTCGTTGTCAAATATAGTATTCCAACTAGGATGGGATTGAATCCCATAGGGAATACATTAGAAATCTATCTCGAATTTATTAAATTACTAGGTGGTGCATAAAAGTAAAATGGGGGATTTGTTAAAATAGAAAAAAGGAGAAGAATTGGTTGATCTTGGTTGTAAACAATAGAAGACGAACACTAGGCTTGTGTTCCCCCTAGCTTCTCAATTTCATAAATTTCTCACGATCTACCCAACTATTATATTTTTCTTCATGCAAAGCCTACAAGATAAATCTTATTAACTGTCGGGTAAGCTAAAACATAAATTTCACCCTTTCACTTGGTTATCGTTTTAGGGTGTATCCATATTACCCCTTTCTATGGCCTCAGATGGAATGCTTGATTATAACATACTAAATCCCTGTCTTAACTTCTTTTCCCAATCGCAAGCTTCTTGGTTATCGAATAAATGTGAATACAGACTATCTCAAGGTACAGCCGATACTTAAGATTAGTTATTGCGAAGAAGATTAAGATACATACAACCCTAGAATAGATGAATATCACACTTCCTCTGCGTAGATAATCCGCCGAGGTTCCCACAACCCTATGTAAGAGACATAGACTCTAATATTTATGAGATCAATCATGGAATTCACAGACAAAATTATCAAATCAATCTACAAATAATGAGGGATAAATCCCAAAGTCTTAAATTGAATAACAAACCAAGAACAAACCAAGAATAATAAGCAATACATTGAATTTTGAAATTGGTGAATATTTTATTGAATGAATGAATAATAATGAATAAATAAAAAAAAGCCTAAAGGGTATTTATAGATTTCAAAAACTAAATCCTAATTAAAGTAGGAAAACCCTAGAAATCAACTCCTAAATAAAATAGGAAAACACTATAAATCAGCTACTAAATAAAATAAGGCAACATAATTACCAATACATAATAGGAGTATAATTGGGATATATGGAAACTACAAGAAACAAATCCCAACTAAAATGGTATAGGACACTTAAGTCGGTATAAGGTACGACTCGGGTCCATGACTCGTTTGGTCTGCTTACGAGTCATAGGACCCAATCATATGCATTCAAGTTGCTCATCTCCCAAGGATTCAACATTTTTATCTTCTTACAAATCATCCTCACCATTATAACCTTGATCATACGACTCATGGACTTTACTTATATCCACCTGGGACTTTTTCCTTTCTTGTTCTTGGACACTGTTCTTCTTACGGTTAGATCATATGAGTTGTACTCAGACTTTTAACCTATATTCTTCTGACACTTCAACTTTCTAATTGATTTTTTAATGTCTGTATATGGCATATTGGTATCACAAATAGCTTTAAGCTTATAGGCATGTGAAAAAATCCCTTAACGATTATGTTCTTGTGAAGAATCTAGCTATCATCATCTTTAATTGTGCATACCTTTTTGTGTACTTATTATTTTTTATCTCAAGACCCACCAACATATATAAAATTGAATTATCTTTCCAACGATGCCAATTTTGCATTAATCTGATATCGAGGAGAAAGTTATGGCCAAAATACTAAAGCACTATCCAAGTTGTGTAGAATCTATCCGAGGTACGACTTGTAAGGCTTGTCCAGGATACGAATCATACAGACTTCTTATGGGTTGTTAGGATAAAGTCATACCTTGGGCAGTAGAGGCTTAAATTGGGTTTTTAAATACAATTCAAGCCACTTTTCATAGTTTTTCTTACATTTAGCATCCAAAACCTAATTTTCTGTAAAATACTCCTAAAAACACATCAAATCTAAAAACATAGACTTAGGTACATGCATATTCTCATATTTAAGCACATTAATTAATATATTTCAATAGCACATCACTTGGTAACTTAAGTCGGATCTGAGTACAAGTGGCTCAACATAAGTCATAAGCCAAGGTACGAGTCATTCACAGGACTGTATGGTGGTCAGTGTTCAAACCTCTTGAGAGTCTATTCTATCAGGGATAATGTTTATGGTTACTAGTTGTACACTTGGATATGAATTAGGTTTTGGGGTGTCGTACCTTGGACAGTGTTGGGTCCAAGGGGGAAACCTAGGGTATAAGAGGTGGGTACCACTCATACAGGATGGGTATGACTCATAAGGGTCAGTAGTACCCTATGATGAGAATTAAGTGCAGTTAAAGTTGGGCAATCTGAATATTTCCCCACTTATATTAATAAGGTCCCATGACTTATATTGCACTTGGGAGGTTATTAGTCCTACTATTCTATTTTTAAATAATTAGAAAACACACTTAAACCCTCTCTAGAGTTCTTGGGCAAAATAAGCTAGGGTATTATCTTAAGGAGTAAATTGAGGCTTGTCTTGGTGATTTCTCTCCATCATCATATTGGTTTAAGTCATGTTCTCTTCCCTTATTGTTAGTTACAACTAAGGCATGAATTTTATACAATATTTTCATGATTTGATTGTTGTATGATTTTGGGTTTTCAAATATGATTTGGGGGTTTGCTACGAATGCTTTGTTATGGTTTTACCATATTTTAATTATGCTTTTATATGCTTTAATGGCGGCTTTGGATAATTGGTTGCATGGGAATGGTTGTTTGGTAATTTTCTTTGGTTGTGGAAATACTATGCCCCCAATGTGTTTGATAAAATGCCTATAACAATATTTTCACCATATTACTGGGTTTTTAATGGAACTTATGTATGGTTTAAACATGTTAATGGAATCGTAAATGATATGAATGGCATAAATAGTTTTGGAATAATTTGTCTTAATCAACATACTTGAAGGGTACAAGGGAATCCCCCAAGTTAATATTGTAATGAATACTTGTGGGGTACATGGGAATCCCTCAAGGTAATTGGATGACATGGTCTATGGGTACATGGTAATCCCTTGAACACAAAAAGGTTTGGTTAAGGACAATAATTGCAAGTTATAGTCAGTATGACAATACCACTACTAATAGCCTTGGTTGATAAAAGTGGAATTATGGTTTGGTTGGAAAATAGATTTAATTGGGCAACAATGGTGTGGTGTAAAATATAACCATGAAGGTGGGAGTCCAATGGATGAACATTGGAAACTCATGTTTGCCGACATGAGGAGTTGGTCCTGGCAACCTTATATGATACTTATGAGGTACACGGGAATTGTCTAGGTATACTGTACATATGTATCATGGAGAGTGAAGGTTACATGGGAATCCCCAACACTTATGGTATCTCTGGTTTATGCGGCTACATGCATCAAGGCCTGTTCAAGGGGTTACACTTGACCCATATAGTCCGTGGGTGATCTTAGGATGGTTAAGATTTCCATACCAAGTTAATGCTTTTAAATGCATGTTAAACCCAGTTCCATTTCCCGACATGGTTATATATATATATGGTTTATATATATATAAATGGCTTTAAATGGTTTTCTTAAATGGAATTATTTATCCTTATCTTGAGTTCATGTTAGCATTCACCCGCTAACCCGTCTTCAAGCGGTTGTATCCCTATGCGATGTAGGAACCAATCATTTTACTCCTCCTACTTAGAATTCAGACATTCGGGGGTTAGTTTTGGATTGAAGTTGTGATCTTCTATTTTTTTGGAAGGCTCTATTTCATAGATGTTATTTCATACTTTGAATTATTTATGGATATTATTTTTGGCTATGGTTGGGGGCTTATCCCAACCAATTTTTATATTTTTTTAGTTAGAGGCTTTTGTGGAACTACTATGGGTTAGAATGGGTAGAGTCGGTATTAGTGTTAGCCTTAGCATTGATATTAGTATTGGGGTTAATGTCGGTTGACTATAATGTTGGTTGTTCCATCCTATTTCCTTTAGGAATTATATACTTAATTATTAATGGAACTTATTTTCTTATGGTTTTAGTTTGGTGTTGTATGGGTTGTTGGAATCGATTGGGTTAATCACTATCGTGATCCTATCCTAGAGTCTTCATACGAGCTGTTATGCTATCTTGTTATATGCTCAAAATTCAACCAACTCAAGAAAGGTGAATGTAGGTTGGGTTGAGTAGTGGGGATGGTCTCCGATCCCGGTCAGACTTGGGATACCCATTACGACAAGGTGAAACACCCTAGTTTCTGAACCTTAGAAAATTTCCTTAATTTCTAGTTTCTGGGAAAGATATGACTTAGGTGAATGAGTCATACATTGGGGTATGGGTGGTATGGTACAGTTGTATGTTAACCAGTGTTGGTTGGTGGGATTAATGTAGTTATTGGAATGGGTACGATTTGGGTAGTCCAAGTCGTATAGTCTGTACGGGATGTTTGGTTACTTCACTTAATCTTAGACTTGGTAACTTAAGTTTTATCTGAGTATGAGTGGCACACCATGAGGTGTAAGTAGGGTACAAGTTGTACCCAAGACTCGTATGGTGGTCAGTGTTCAAACCTCCTAGATTCTATTCTACCAGGGGTACGATCTATGGGCACCAATCGTACACTTGAATATAACTTAGGTTTGGATATGTCATATCTTGGATATTTTTGGGTCCAAATAGGGAAAGCCTAGGGTATGAGAGATGGGTACCACTCGTACAAGTTGGTATGACTTATAAGGGTCTGTCATACCCTATTAAGTGAATTTGATGCAGTTTAAGTAAGGGCAATTTGGACATTTCTCCACTTATCCTAATAAGATCCCATGACATATATTGTACTTGGGAGGTTATTTTCCCTATTATTCTATTCTTAAACACTTGGAAAATACTCTTAAATCCTCTCTAGAGTTCTTGGGCAAGGGAAGCTAGGGTTTTATCTTAAGGAGTAAATTGGGGCTTGTCATGGTGATTTCTCTCCATCATCATCTTGGTTTAAGGAATTTTATCTTCCCTCATTGTTAGTTCCAACTAAAGTCATGGTTTTATACAATCTTTTCATGATTTGAATGTTTTATGATTTTGGGTTTCCAAATATAATTTAGGGGTTTTGATTATAAATGCTTGGTTATGGTTTTCCCATGTTTTAATTATGCTTTTATATGCATTAATGGTGGTTTTGGATAATTTGTTGCATGGAAATGGTTCTTTGGTAATGGACTTTGGATTTAGAAACACTATGCCCCCAATTTGTTTGATAAAATGCCTATAACAATGTTTTCACTATAATAATGGTTTTTCAATGGAACTTATGCATGGTTTAAACTTGGTAATGGAACCCTAAATGATATGAATGATTCAAATGGTTTTGAATGGATTGAAAAGGCCTTGATGTCCATGGTTTTTGTTAATTAGAAATCATGTGGGATACATGGGAATCTCCTAAGGATTGGCTAAGGACAATACTTGCAAGTTATAGTTGGTATGATGATACCACTACTAATAGCCTTAGTTAATAATAATAGAATACTGGCTTGGTTGGAAAATGGTTTTAATTAGGCTTAAAGAAGGGGGGTATATAGCAAAGCCATGGAAGGTGGAGGTCTCGGGGGGATCAAAATTGGAAACTCATATTTTCTGATGTGAGGTTTCATCCTAGTGACCATGTACATGATGTTACACTTTATATTTTAGGGGATTTACTAGCCATACCAGGTTTTCTTCATTGGTCGTGCAGCTTCACCCACTGGGGCCTTTATAGCAGAGGGAGTTGAATCCATATAGCCCATAGGTGGTTTAGGACGGCAAATCTACATAGCGCAGATAAAGGCTTTATGCACTAGTATTCACCTTATAACCTATCTTCAGGCATTGTATCCCCGTGCGATGCAGGAACTTGTCGTTCTACTTCTCCTGCTTAGCGATTCAGACTTCTAGGTTAGTATTTCGATTGAAGTGGTGAGCTTCCATTTATCTGGAAGGATCCATTTCATGGATGTTATTTCATACTTTGTTTTATTTATGGATATTGGTTTTGGCTATAGTTTGGGGCATGACCCAACTAGATTTTGGTATTCTTTTGGTTAGAGGCTTTTATGGTACTACTATGGGTTGGAATGAGAGGGATCGATATTGGAGTCAGTCTTAGTATTGGTATTGGTATTAGGGCTGACCTCATTCGACAAAATTTCTCACTATTCCATTATATTTTATTTTGGGATTCTTTAATTATAAATGGAAATTATTTTGTTATAGTTGGATCTATGGTTTGGTTTGGCTTGGTATGGTTGGAAGGCTGGTATGGAACGTTTGAACTCGGTTGGGTTGGTCTTGGTAATAGACCTATCCCAGATTCTGTAATCTAGAGAGTTATGCTATCATGTTATATATTTGAAATTCATCAAACTCAGGGAAGGCGGCTGGAGGTTAGGCTGGAAAATGGGGGTGGTCTCCGATCCCGGTCAAACTTGGGACGCCCACTACAACAAGGCCCTAGGTCGGGTCATTTAGTTTTAGGTTCATGGTCAATTAGGAGTCCACAAAGTCATGTTTAGTAGAGTCTCTTTTAAAGATGTGTAGCACACCACACTCATAAGAGAGAGGATACAAGGACTTTAGGAATATTTCACTTTCCTTGTATTCTATTTTCATGCTTAAAGTCTTAGACCTAGAATTCTCCTCTAATCCTTGGTTGTTAATTTTTCATATTATGCCTAGACGATCTAGAACACAAGAAAACTTTTCAGTCCCATCTGAGGATAATGTTGATGGAGTACATCTTTGATCTCAGGGTCATATCCCTAATTGTTCTTGAGTTCCTCCAGTTGCTACTAGTCCTCCCTAGGGTGAGGTTACTAATGTAGAATTTCACTAGTCTATTCATATTATTGCTTAGTTAGTTGCGGCTCAGACTGAGTAGGAAGCATCTGGGGTTGTCTGCTGAGGCCACAAGGGTTAGTCATTTTATGAAATTTAATCCTCCATTTCTAGTGTGAAGTTGGAAAAGGATCCTCAGGGTTTCTTTGAAAAGATGTACAAGATATTTAGGGTGATGTAGGCCACAGATATAGAAGGTGTAAAGTTTGCAACTTATCAGCTTAAAGATATTGTGTACCAATGGTACGATGAATGGGATTAGGATAGAGGTGATGTGGAGGAGTCATCCTTATGGGATGCCTTTTTGGGATTAGTGCTTTTTTGGATTAGTGCTTTTTTGGATTAGTCCTTATGGGATTAGTGCTTTTTTGGATCATTTCTTTCCTCAATAGCTGAGGAAAGAGAAGATGGAGGAGTTTGTGAATCTTAAGCAAGGGAGAATGTTTGTCTAGGAATATGCCTTAAAATTTCATCAATTGTCAAGGTATTCTCCTTATTTGGTGGTTGACATAAGGATGAGGATGAGAAAGTTTGTTTTTCGTTTATCTTTGATTTGATCTTGGAAAGAAAGACTACTTTGCTGATCAATAATATGGACATTTTGAGGTTAGTTGTCCACATGCAGTATGTGGAGGATAATAAGAGGAAACAGGCAGAGTTTAAAGATAGTCAAGGTAAGAGGATAGGTTTTCTTATTAGGGAGGTGCTTCGTCATAAGGTAGTCAAGATGGAGGTAAATGGCCAAAAAAATAGGGGAATACTAGTTCTTTTTCTACTACTAGTGCTCCTTACCTGAGGCAGTCGGATGATAGGTGTCATCAAGGTGGTGATAATTTTTGGGCACAGGGTGCCCAATCTCAGGTGAGTGGGGGTCTGTCAGTTTTTTATGCCCTCCAGGTTAGTTTGGTGGTTGTCTTCATAGGGGTTATGGTGATGAAAAAAGGGACAAGTATTTTAAATGTAGCTATCCAGGCCATATGCTTAAAAATTATCTGGTTGTTAAGGGAACTTTGGGAGCGATCAAAGCTTTAATTGCTTCATCTTCTACTCATGCACCTAGTGGTGAGGCTTCGATGTCTACTCCTACTTCTGGTACCGACACTGGATGAAATAAGTTGTATGCTCTTACATCTCAGAAGGAATCTGAGGCATCACTTGATATCGTTACTGGTACGTTACATCTCTTTTCTCATGACGTGCATTGTCTGCTTAATTTGGGGTCCACTCTTTCCTTTTAACCCCATATATGGTTGAATGTTTTGGTTTTGATCCTAAGGTTATTTCTGATCCTTTTTTTATTTCTACCCCAGTAGGTGACTCGGTTATTACTAAGAGAGTTTATACGGGGTATGTGGTATCTGTTGGTGGTATGCAGACCTTGGTGGATTTGTTTGAACTTGATATAGTGGATTTTGATATTTTTCTAGGGATAGATTGGTTACTCTCTTTTATGCGTTCTTGGATTATCAGACCCTTAAGTTTGTCCTTATGTTCCCTGGTTAACCGGTTATAGAGTGGGAGTGTGGTTCCCTAACTCCTAGGGAGATGTTTATTTCTTATCTTAGAGATCGAAGATTAATCTCTGAAGGTTGTCTTTATCACTTGGTTTGGGTTAAAGATTCTAACTCGGAAGGTCCTTCTTTTTATTTGGTTTTGGTTGCAAATGAATTTCCTGAGGTCTTTTTGGATGATATTCCCGGTGTTCCTCCGGATAGGAAAATAGAGTTTTTTATTGATTTGGTTTCGGACACTTGTCTAATATTTATTCCTCCTTATAAATGGCTCCGACTGAGTTAAGGGAACTCAAGGAGAAACTTAAGGATCTTCTAGATAAGGGGTTTATTCGTCCTAGTGTATCTCCATGCGGTGTACCAGTTTTGTTCATGTGCAAGAAGAATGGTTCCCTTCGGATGTGCATTAACTATCGACAGTTGAATAAGGTAACGGTCAAGAACAAATATCCTCTTCCAAGGATAGATGATTTGTTTGATTAGTTTCAAGGTGCCTAGTTCTTTTCTAATATAATTCTTAAGTCTAGGTATCATTAGCTTAATATTAGGGAGGAAGATATCCCTAAGACGGCTTTTCATACTCGGTATGGGAACTTTGAATTCTTAGGGATGTCATTTGGTTTGACTAATGCCCCGACGGCATTTATGGATCTGATGAATAGAGTTTTCAGGCAGTTCTTGGATCTTTTTTTCATTGTATTTATTGATGACATTCTGGTTTATTCCAAAAGTGATGTGGATCATGCTATTCTTCTCTATGTGGTATTACAGACCTTGAAGGGACAGCAGTTGTATGCTCAGTTCTCTAAATGTGAGTTTAGGCTGAACGTTGTGACTTTTCTTGGTTATATTATTTTAAGCGAGGGTATCATGGTAGATCTGCATAAGGTGGTTGTGATTAAAAGATGGCCTAGACCCATGGCTCCAACCGACATTCAGAACTTCTTGGGTTTGGCAGGGTATTATCGACAATTTGTGGAGAGCTTTTTGATGATAGATGATCCTTTGACTAAGTTAACTCAGAAAAAGGTGAAGTTTTCTTGCTTGGATGCTTGTGAGGGGAGTTTTAAGAAGTTGAAAGATAAGCTAACTTCGGCTAGGGTTTTGACATTACCTGAGGGAAATGAGGGGTTTGTGGTTTATTGTGATGCATATAGGGTGGAACTTGGTTGTATCTTGATGTAGTATTGGAAGGTGATTGCCTATGTTTCTAAATAGTTGAAGGTACATAAGAGGAATTATCCTACTCATGATTTGGAGCTGTTGGCGGTGGTTTTTGCTTTGAAAATATGGTGGCATTATTTGTATGGAGTGCACGTAGACATCTTTTTTTATCATAAGAGTCTATAGTATGTGTCCACTCAGAAGGAGATAAATATCAGGTAAAGGAGATGGTTGAAGCTTCTTAGGGACTATTACATGAGTCTTCACTATCACCCAGGTAGGCTAATGTGGTTGTTGATGCTCTTAGAAGGTTATCCATGAAGAGTTTGGCTCATGTAGAGGAATGAAAGCGGGAATCGGTAAAAGATATTCACCACTTGGCAAATATTAGAGTTCGTCTTTTGGACTCCGAGGATAGTGGGGTGATGGTATAGTAAGAGGTTCGGTTGTCTCTTGGTGTAGAGATTAAGGAGAAACAAGTGCTAGATCTTTATGAAAATCAAAAGTAATTTGGGTATGAAGAAGGTAACGGTGTTTGAGATTAGTGGTGATGGTACTTTATGGTACCAAGGGAGGTTGTATGTTCCTGATGTCGACAGGTTGCGACAAAGGATCTTGGCTGAGGTGCATGAATCACACTATATTGTACACCCCGTCTCGATGAAGATGTATCATGATCTCAAAAAGATGTATAGGTGGAATGGTATGAATAGGGACGTGGCTGATTTTGTGGCCAAGTTCTTGGTGTGTCAACAAGTTAAAGTTGAGCACATGAGACCTGGTGGGTTCTATCAACAGATTATTTTGCCCGAATGGAAATGGGAGGTAATCAATATGGATTCAATATGATTAGATTTGGGTCATCGTGGATAGGATGACAAAGTCTTCTCACTTTTTTCCAGTGAGGACTACCTTTTTGGTGGAGGATTATGTGAAGTTATATCATCATGAGATTGTGAAGCTGCATGGGGTACCTATTTTGATTATCTCTCATCATGGTATGCAGCTCATTTCTAGCGGTCATTTGAGAAGAGATTGGGTACTATGGTGAGTCTGAGTACTACTTTTCATCCTTAAATAGATGGGCAAGCAGAAAGAACTATTCAGACATTGGAGGATATGCTTCGGGCATGTGTCATTGATTACAATGGCAGTTGGGTTGAGCATCTACCTTTGGTAGAGTTTACTTACAACAATAGTTATCATTCTATTATTGGTATGGCCCCATTTTGAGGGATTGTATGGTAGGAGATGTAGATCTCCTATTGGTTGGTTTGAGCTTGGTGAGGTGGATATTTTTGGTCGATATGGTCTATCAGGCTATGGAAAAGGTGGAGGTGATTTGGGATAGGCTTAACGTGCCCCAAAGTCACCAAAAGTCCTATGCGGATATAAGGCATAGAGTCTTGGAGTTGAGGTTGGGGATAAGGTATTCCTCTAGGTATCTCCCACGAAGAGAGTAATGCGGTTTGGACAACACTCTAAGTAGAATGACTTTTGGAATGACTTTCAAAAGTAGGATGAAAATGGAGGACCGTGATCCAAAATGATAGAAACCAAAGCACCGTGAAACTTCATGATCTCTCCAAGATACAACTTAGCATAATCTTCCATTGAGAAATTAATCCTCACAGGAAAAAAGTGAGAGGACTTGGTCATTCTATCATCAATGACCCAAATAGAATCATATTGATTACGGGATCTAGGAAGACCAGTAACGAAACTCATATTAATTGCCTCCCACTTCTATTCGGGTAATGGGATCTTTTGATAAAATCCCCTGGGCCTTATGTGCTTAACTAGCCACATCACATTTCATATTACCCCACAAATAGAACTTTCTAAGATCATGATACATCTTGGTGGAACCAAAATGAATGGCATAATGGGATCTATGAGCCTCGGCCATGACCCTTTCCCTCAATCCATCAACGTCGGGAATGCGTAACCTACCTTGGTATCTCATGATACCATCACCACCAATCATAAAGTCCGCAACCTTGTGTTGACCCACATTACTCTTGATCTTCATCAACTTGGGGTCCATGCCTATTTTTTCTTTATCTCAACAACAAGAGACGATTGAGATACCGGAAGCACACATAACCACCATCCTCGAAGTTTGTAAGTCGAACTCCAAGATTAGCCAAATGATGAATGTCTTTTACCAACTCCTGCTTATCCTCTTCCACATGGGCCAAACTCCACATGGACAATCTACTAAGAGCATCGGCAACCACGTTCACCTTATTGGGATGGTAATGAAGACTCATATCATAGTCTTTCAATAACTCAAGCCACCTTCTTTGCTGGAGATTCAACTCTTTTTGGGTAAACACATAATGGAGACTCTTATGATCGGAAAAGATACCAACACAAACCCCATATAGATAATGACTCAATATTTTTAACGCAAAGACCATGGCTAACAACTCTAAGTCATGAGTAGGGTAGTTCTTCTCATGAACTTTCAATTGTCTAAAAGAATAGGACACCATCCTACAATGTTGCATCAACACACAACCAAGACCGATATAAGAAGCATCACAATAAACCACAAAGCCATCACTACCCTCAGGCAAGGTCAAAACTAGAGACAAAGTCAATTTATCTTTCAACTTCTCAAAACTACCCTCGCATGCATCGGACCACACGAACTTGAACTTCTTTTGGGTCAATTTGGTTATTCGGGCAGCTATAGTAGAGGAACTATCCATAAATCTTCTATAGTAACCAGCTAAACCCAAGAAGCTCAGAATATCTGTTGGAGTCGTAGGTCTAGGCCACTTCTTAACCGCCGAGACATTTTGGGGATCTACCCTGATCCCTTCACTAGAGATAACATGGCTAAGAATTGCTACGACTTTCAACCAAAACTCACACTTGGAGAACTTGGCATACAAACAATGATCCTTCAAAGTTTGCAACACGCCACGGAGGTGATCTACATAATCTATGTCACACTTAGAATACACTAGGATATCATCAATGAATACAATGACAAACATGTCCAAGAACGGATGAAGACCCTATTTATCAAGTCTATGAATGTCGCTGGGACATTGGTCAACCCAAAAGACATGACAAGAAATGCATAGAAATCTTATCGGGTTCTAAAGGTTGTCTTAGGGATATACACATCCCTAATCTTAAGCTGATGATAACCTGATCTATGATAAATCTTAGATAAATACTTCACACCCTGAAGTTGATCAAACAAATCATTGATCCTAGGAAAAGGATATTTATTCTTTATGGTCACATTGTTCAACTGACGATAATCAATGCACATATGAAGGGAATTATATTTCTTGTGTATGAACAACACGGGAGCAACCCATAGAGACACACTAGGGCAGATAAAACCTTTATCTAAGAAGTCTTTCAGTTGTACCTTAAGCTTTTTTAGATTTGTCAGATCTATTCTATAAGGAGGGATAGAAATCAGACGAGTGTTCAGAACAAGATCAATCCTAAAATCAATTTTCCTATTAGGAAGAACTCCGAGAAGATCATCAAGAAACACATCGAGAAACTCATTAACCACGAGAACAGATTCTAGAGAAGGCTCTTCCAAGTTAGAGTCTTTAACTTGGACCAAATATTACAAACACCACTTTGAAATTAAATTTTTGGCCTTTAGATGAGAAATAAACCTTTCCTTAGGCACTAGAGAACCACCTTCCAACAATCTAAGGAAGCATAGCAAGAGTGCAACCAATCCATCCCCAGAATGATATCAAAATCAACCAAGTCAAACTCTATAAAGTCTACAAGAGTATCCCTACCACCAACAGATATCACACACCACTTATAAACACTTCTAAAAACCACAAGGCTTCTGATTAGGTAGAAACAGAAAAAAATGATAGACTCTCGGGACCATAATCAAGATGCACAACCACATACGGTGTCACATAATAAACAGTAGACCCTGGATCAAGCAAATAATAGACATCACGGGAGAAAAGTCTTAACATACCCATGACAATATTGGGAGACACCTCCAAATCTTGCCGAGTTGTTAGTGCATACAAGCGGTTTCGGCCAGCGTTGGTTCCATAAACAAAAGCTGAGGCAGATCTAGCACCCTTTGGTGCTGGGGTAGATGGAGTAAAAATAGGGGTCCTATTGTCCCAAGAAACTGCTAGAGAGGGGAACTCACACTACATGCGCCCAATCTGACCATAATGAAAACATTTATTTCTCTCCTTCTCATACTGACCACGATGACTCTAGCAATAAAATCTGCAAGGAGGGCAAGGTGGAGCCAACTGGGCACCACTAACCTGGAATTAGGGACTTGTGCCCGGGACCCACTACTAAAATGAGTCCAACGATCATCCAAAAACTTTGTGTAAGGAGAGAGAACACTATTCGAGGATAAAGAACTCAAACTCTCTCACTTCTTTTGTGGCCACTTGCCACCATCACCTTTACTATGCTCAGAAGTCCTAAATTTCTTTTCGTGCCTCTCACTATGCTCAACTTGCTTTTTTTTCTCTTCTTTCACTTATTGTAAATAGACAATCAACCTAGAAATATCCATGTTCTCAATCAACAAAGTCTCCTTGCTCTCAAGGACTAACTCAAGGGAAAATCACGAGATAAATTTATGCATTCTATCCCTTATGCTAGAAACTATCTCGGAAGCATACCTTGACAATTGATGGAATTTTAAGGCATACTCTTGAACAGACATCCTCCTTTGCTTCAAGTTCATAAACTCTTCCTTATTTTCCTCCCTCAACTCTTGAGAAAAGAAGCAATCTAAGAAAGCCTCAAATAAGTCCTCCCATATAGCGAGACTAACATCAACACCTCTAGATAACTCCCACCCCTCGTACTATTGGTAAGATAAATTTTTAATTGATAGGAAGAAAAATCAATGGCCTCAATCTCTGAAGTATACATGATTCAGAAGATCTTCTCCATTTTATCAATGAAGCCTTAAGTATCCTCTTCAATCTTCTTACCGAAGAACATAGGAGGACTCAACCTCATAAATTGGTCAAGTCTTATGGCCTCCAAGGAAATGGTAGTCGGAGCACCACGCTCCTCTTAAGAAGCTAAGAATTGAGTCAAGAGATTGATAGAGTGATAAAACTCAACATTAGTAGCCTCCCTTAAGGTGACAGAATAGAAGGGTCACTTTTATAGTCGAGGTTGGAAGGGACAAGTGGAACCCCATAAAGATAGTTGAATGTCGCAGCCCTAGCCCAGGTTCAAACTCCAGAAATTTGACGAGCTTTATCCATAGAGGCCTCAAAAGGGTTTGCCTTAGTCTCATATCTCCTTGGAGGCATGATCTAAAAGATAGCAAACAAAAATCAAAGGAATCCAAGACCTTAGAACTCTATAGCTTGAGATAGAAACACAAGAAGAGAAATAATTTCCTAAGATGTCTCACAGTTCCTCTTTTATAAGTATGGCGCACTTCACACTCATAACAGAGACTACACTCGACATGGTATTTTGGACACCTAACTGACCATAAACCTAGTCTCTAATACCAACTTGACATGACCCAAAATTGGGCCATGTCATATGGGTATCTCAAGACTATATGAACTAGAGGTTGCCTGATAACCTATCACAATCATCATATCAATCACATAGGTCGGTGGATCCCGACTATATAATGAAATAAAATAAAACATACTACACGTAATAACTAATTCAATGTCTAACTATCTCATAAATATCAACACACTTGCCGATATACCGAAGTCCACAATCATCTATAATACCTCTATACTAACAAAAGTTTAGAAATGTATATGACGAGACAAGCCCCTGATAATAGACAAACTAAGTCCAAATGAGACTAGGTTTAAAGATAGGGTACCAAGAATGAATTTCTTCTAATATAAGGAAGATCACCACTTCGTAGTCAATGTATGAAACACTCCAATCACCTAATCACTGCACAGAAAGAGAAGATGATGCTCCGATTCCTGTCACGTAGGGACATAGCATTCAGAGATGGTTAGCAGTCAGAATGCTAGCTTATAACTCAAGGATAAGGATAAAATATCATCATCATTCAACAACAAGTCCATATATATCATATTCAATCATATACATAACCTTATCCATACATATAGACATATCACATTCTCACCAAGGGGAAAAATCTCATCAACACTTAGTAAGAACTCATTCATCATGCATGCAATAGAGGACTCCAACCTTTCATACTCATATATTCAAGCATCTCTTATAAGGCATAGGACTTTAACCATATTCACATACCATCAAGTAAGGTATTCTAAACACATACTTATCCATTTAAGTGGGGAACTTTAACCACTCACACATATTCATTCAAGCAAGGGACTCTAAGTACATACTCTCATATTAGGAAAGGGACTCTAACCTTAATCCATATTAGATAGGGGACCCTAACCCCAAGCCAATTCATTTGGTGAGGCACTTCTACCACATAAGATCTCATTGTGCAAGATACTTTAACCACAATCCACCATGACTCTCATTAGTCAACATTGGGACTCTAACTCACTGTCCATCCATTCACAAACATTTAATTCTACACATAAGAACTTTAACCCATTTAGCTAATTCAACACCATACTCGACCACATGGTCTTCGTGGGAGCCTTAATTACTCAATAATTTCAATAGGCCAATGCCTTAATTTAACTCATCATACAATTAAAACTATAGTCCTCAAGACCCTTCATTAGAAATTCTATACCATAATTAAGTTCAACACACAATTTAAGTTCATTTTCATACTAGGGACTTTAACCCCCTTATTATTCATCAAACCATCAAGGTCATCAATGATATAATACATGGCTCATTTTACCTTCACAGTATCATTTATCAAGCATTCATATATATTGGTCCATTTCTCTAGTTAAAAGCATCATCATCATGTAACTAGAAATCTCACATAGAAATTTTCACAAAAACCTTGTGTACATGCCTTTACCCAGGCAAATTTCATAATCGAAATCATCAAGACTAGGGTTAATAAATACCCCCATGTTAGACCACATACAACAAGCATTAATATTATCAAACTACCATCAATAACATGTATAGACATAAGTCTAAGCAAGAATCCTCATTATCCATCATTAGGCAATAAAACCCTTTTTATTTGATTTTAAAACCACTATCTACACTTACTAATCCAAGTGTGAAATACATGGGTATATAGTTATTTATCAAGTGGAAGAGTTACATGCCTTAAACACAATTAATCACTAAGAATATTGACTCATCTTTGCCTTTTGAAGTCCACTCTTGAAACCCTATCCTTCAACTCTTCAGATCTGAGTTTGAGAGAGAGTTTAGGGTGTTTGATCCAACAAAATGTATGTTTAGGAGGCTACACACACTTATTTAGTGAGATTTCTTAGGTTTTTATACATGGTAAATGACCACCAATACCTTAGTTAAAAGATGAAAATTGAACCCATCCAAGAGTACGACTCACCATATGAATCACTTAAGTAGTCGTACCTAAGGTATCAGTGGTGACTAACTCATACCCTAGGCTTATCCTAGGTCACATAAACTATTAAGGATACAACTATACACCCATGATTCATATTAAAAGGGTACGACTTACCCTTAATTTTTATGCTTCACACGTAATAAAATCAGTCCACTCCAAGCTAAGACCTCACCTCATAAGACTCACCTAGGTATAAATCATACCCTTAGGTATGATTGAGTGGAGGGTAACTCATACCTAGTATAGTGAGTGACCCTTACCATATTATCTAGGATATAAGAAAGGAAGAGAAGAAGGATATAACTCGTATCCAAGTGGTACGACTCAAGACCCTAGTCGTACCCACCCCATTGGCACCAAAATATGTAGTTTTTTTAATTGTTCTAAGTTTACGTATTTTAGGTATGAGAAGTGGGTACCACTCGTATAGTTTGGGTACGACTCTTAAGGGTCTATTGTACCCTATGATGGGAATTTAATGTAGTTTATATGAGGAAAATCTGGATATTTCCCAACTTATTCTAATAAGTTTCCATGACTTATATTGCACTTGGGAAGTTATTTTCCCAATTATTATATTCTTAAACCCTTGAAAAAAATTCTTAAATCTTTTTTAGAGTTCTTGGGTAAGGGAAGATAGGGTTTCATCTTAAGGAGTAAATTGGGGTTTGTGTTGGTGATTTTTCTCCATTATCATCTTGGTTTAAGGAATGTTCTCTTCCCTCATTTTTAGTTACAACTAAAGGCATGGTTTTATGCAATGTTTTCATGATTTGAATATCGTATGATTTTGGGTTTCAAAATATGATTTGGGGGTTTTGGTTATAAATACTTCATTATGGTTTTTCTCATGTTTTAATTATTCTTTTATATGAATTTATGGTGGTTTTGGATAATTGGTTGCATGTGAATGGTTCTTTGGTAATGGACTTTGTTTTTGAATTAACTATGCCCCCAATTTGTTTGATAAAATGCCTATAACAATGTTTTCACTATAATATTGGTTTTTCAATGGAACTTATGCATGGTTTAAACTTGGTAATGGAACCCTAAATGATATAAATTGTTTATATGGTTTTGAATATATTTAAAAGGCCTTGGTGGCCATGGTTTTGGTTAATTGGAAATCATGTGTGGTACATGGGAAACCCTTAAGCATTGGATAAGGACAATACTTGCAAGTTATAGTTGGGATGATTATACCACTACTAATAGCCTTGGTTAATAATAATAGAATAATGGTTTGGTTGGAAAATAGTTTTAATTAGTCTTAAATGAGGGAGAGTAGCAAAGCCGTGGAAGGTGGAGGTCATAGGGGGATCGAAACTAGAAACTTATATTTGTCGATGTGAGGTTTGGTCCTAGTGATCATGTGCATAATGTCACACTTTAAAATTTTTGAGACATACTAGTAATCCCAGGTTTTTTTCCCTGGTCGTGTGCCTTTATACACTGGGGAACTTTCGGCAGGGGAAGCTGAACCCAATTAGCCCCTGGATAGTTTAGGATGGCAAAGCTATATTAGCTAAGTAAAAGTTTTAATGGAATGCTAAACCCGGTCTCCTTTTTGGAATGGTTATATATATATATATGGTATGTGCATATGGATGGTTTTTACTTGGTTTGGTAAATTTCATTATTTTATCCTTATCCTGAGTTCATGCTAGTGTTCACCCGATAACCCATCTTCGAGTGTTGTATCCCCACTCCTCCTATTTAGTGATTTGGACTTAGGGGTCAATATTTGGATTAAAGTGGTGAGCTTCTATCTATTCGAAAGGCTCTATTTCATGGATGTTATTTCATACTTAGCTTATTTATGGATATTGGTTTTGGCTATGGTCGGGGGCATGTCACAACCGAATTTTGGTATTATTTTGGTTAGAGAATTCTATGGTACTACTATAGGATGGAATGGGTGGGATCGATATTGGAGTTAGTCTTAGTATTGGCATTGGCATTAGGGCTAATCTCATTGGACAAGAAAATTTTTTTGTCCTATTTGGGGATGATATTGATGGGGTACATCCTATACCTAGAGTTCACACTTGTTCTTAAGGTTTTATCGCTGATTGTTTTGGGGTTCCCTCAATTTCTACTAGTACTTCTTAGGTTGAGGTGACTAATGCTGAATTTTACCAATCTATTCATACTATTTCTCAGTTGGTTGCTGCTCAGATTGAGTGGGATATGTATAGTGAGTTATCTGTTGAGGCCACAAGGGTTGGCCAATTTATGATGCTGAATCGTTCTACTTTTACTGGTGTGAAAGTGAAGGACCATACTCAAGGTTTCTTGGATAAAATGGAGAAGATATTTAGGGTAATGTAGGCCACAAATATAAAAATGTGAATTTTGCAGCTTATCAGCTCAAGGATGTTATGTATCAATGGAATGAGTAATGGGATAGGGATAAGGGTAAGGTGGAGAAGTTTTCCTTATGGGATGTTTTTTCTAATGCTTTATTGGATCGTTTCTTTCCTCAAGAGTTGAGGGAAGCGCAGATGGAGGAGTTTGTGAATCTCAAGCAAGGTAAAATATCTGTCAAAGAATATGCCTTAAAGTTTCATCAGTTGTCAAGGTATGCTCCTTATTTGGTAGCTGGCATGAGGGCGAGAATGAGAATGTTTAATTTTGGGATATCTTGGGATCTGATCCTTAAAAGTAAAACTGCTTTGTTGATTAAGGATATGGATATTTCAAGGTTAGTTATTCACATGCAGTAGGTAGGGGAAGAAAAGAGGAAATAGGAAGAGTTTAGGGAGAGGATGGGTAAGTTAAGTAGGTTCTCTAAGTAGAGTGGTGCTCAGCAGTAGGGCTATCGAGATGGAGGTAAATGGTTAAAGAAGATGTGGGGAAGTTCAGGTTCCTTCTCTACTGCTAATACTCCTTACCCAAGGTAGTCGGGTGATAGGCATTTGCAAGGTGCTGATAATTTCTAGGCACAAGGTGCCCAATTTTAGGTGAGTGGGGGTCAGTCGGCTTCTTTATGCCCTCATTGCTGATTATGAGGCTATCTCTATCAAGGATATTATAAAAAAGGTAGGGACAAGTGTTTTAAATATGGCCAGCCAAGCCATATGCTCAGAAATTATCTGGTCAAAATGGGTGCATCGGGAGTGGTCAAAGCTCTAGTTGCTTCATCTTCTTCTCTTGCACCTAGTGGTGAAGCTTTGGTGTCTACTCTTTCTTTTGGTATAGGCACAAGATGGAATAGATTATATGCCCTAGCATCTTGATAGGAATCTGAGGCATCACCTGATGTCCTTAGTGGTATATTACAACTCTCTTCTCGTGATGTGTACTGTATGCTTGATCTGGTGTCCACTCTTTCTTATGTGGCCTTATTTGTGGCTGTATGTATTAGTTTTGATCCTAAGATTGTCTTGGATTCTTTTTCTATTTCTATCCCAATAGGTGACTCGGTTATTACTTAAAAGGTCTATATGAGTTGAGTGTTATCTGTTGGTAGCAAGCAGACCTTGGTAGATCTATTTGAAATAGATATGGTAGATTTTGATGTTATTCTAGGGATGGATTGGTTACACTTTTGTTATGCATCCTTGGATTGTCGGACCCGTAAGGTTGTCTTTAGCTTCCCTAGTGAACCGGTTATAGAGTGGGAGGATGGTTCCCTAGCTCCTAGGGGAGGTTTATTTCTAATCTTAGAGCTTAAGGGTTAATCTCTAAATGTTGTCTTTATCACTTGGTCTAGGTTAAAGATTCTAACTCAAAAGTTCCTTCTCTACATTCAGTTTTGGTGGTAAATGAGTTTTCTGAGGTCTTTTTGAATGATCTTCCTGGTGTCCCTCCAAATTGATAAATAGAGTTTGGCATTTATTTGGTTCTATACACTCGTCCAATAATTATTCCTTCTTATAAAATAGCTCTGATTGAGTTGAGGGAACGCAAGGAGCAACTTAAGAATCTCCTGGATAAAGGGTTTATTTGTCCTAGTATGTCCCTGTGGGGTGCACCGGTGTTGCTCGTGCGCAAGAGGAATGGTTCCCTTCGGATGTGTATTGAATATCAATAGTTGACTAAGGCGACGGTCAAGAACAAGCATCTTTTTTCAAGTATAGATGACTTGTTTGATTAGTTTCAAGGTGCCAAGTTCTTCTCTAACATAGATCTTTGGTATGGGTATCATCATCTTAAGATTAGGGAGGATGATATCCTTAAGAAGACTTTTCATAATAGGTATGGGCACTTTGAATTCTTAGTGATGTAATTTGGTTTGACTAATGCCCTAGCGGCATTTATGGCCTTAATGAACAGGGTTTTCAGGCAGTTCTTGGATCTCTTTGTCATTGTGTTTATTGATGACATTATAGTTTATTCTAAGAGTGAGGTAGATCATGCTAATCACCTCTGTGTGGTACTGCAGGCCTTAAAGGAACAGCACTTGTATGCCAAGTTCTCTAAATATGAGTTTTGGTTAAACGCTTTGACTTTTCTTAGTCATATTATTTCTAGTGAGGGGATTATGATGGACCCTCAAAAGGTGGTTATGGTTAAAATATGGCCTATACCCATGACTCTAACCGACATTTGGAGCTTCTTGGGTTTGGATGGGTATTATCGATAGTTTGTGGAGAGCTTTTCGATGATAGTTGCTTCTTTGACTAGGTTAACTTAGAAAAAGGCAAAGGTTTCTTTGTCGGATTCTTGTGAGGGGAGTTCTGGGAAGTTGAAATATGTGCTAACTTCAGCTCCAATTTTGAGATTTCCTGAAGGCAGTGAGAGATTTGTGGTTTATTGTGATTTATGTAGGGTAGGTCTTGGTTGTGTTTTGATGCAACATGGGAAGGTGATTGCTTATGATTCTAGGAAGTTGGAGTTTCATGAGAGGAATTATCCAACCCATGATTTGAAGCTGTTGGTGGTGGTTTTTTCTTTGAAAATCTGGTGGCTTTATTTTTATGGAGTGCATGTCGACATCTTTTCTAATCATAAGGGTCTACAGTATGTGTTTACTCAGAAGGAACTAAATCTCAGGCAGAGGTGATGGTTGAATCTTCTCAAGTACTATGATATGAGTCTTTAATATCACCTAGGTAAAGCTAACGTGGTTTCTAATGCTCTTAGCAAGTTGTCCATGGGGAGTTTGGCTTATATAGAGAAAGGAAAGTGAGAATTAGTTAAAGATATTCATCATTTTTCTAATCTTGGAGTTCATCTCTTGGACTCTAAAGATGGTGGTGTGATAGTACAGGAAGTGGTTCGATCATCTCTTGGTGCAGAGATTAAGGAGAAATAAGTGCTAGATCCTATCCTGATGAACATTAAGAGAAATATGGGTATGCAAAAGGTAATAGTGTTTGAGATTTATGGTGACGTTACTTTACCGTACCAAGAGAGGTTGTGCATTCCTGATGTCGATGGTTTACAACAAAGGATCTTTGCCGAGGCACATGAATCGTGCTACATTGTTCATCTCAGCTCAACGAAGATGTATCATAATCTCAAGGAGATGTATTAGTGGAATGGTATGAAAAGGGATGTGGATGATTTTATGTCCTAATGCATGGTGTGTCAACAAGTTAAAATTGAGCACATAAGACCTAGTGGGTTGTATCAAAAAATTGATTTGCCCAATTGGAAATGGGAGGTAATCAATATGAATTTCATTACCAGTGCCTGAATGGAAATGGGAGGTAATAAATATGGATTTCATTACCAGTCTTTCTTGGCCTCAAAACTAATTTTATTCAATTTGGGTCATCGTGGATAGGATGATGAAGTCTGCTCACTTATTATCTCTGATTGTGGTACACAATTTTCATCTTATTTCAGGTGGTCTTTTCAGAAAAGATTGGGTACTAAGGTGAGTCTGATTACTGCTTTTCATCCTCAGTCGGATGGACAACCAGAAAGGACTATTCAGACATTAGAAGATATGCTTCGGGCATATGTGATTGATTATTATGGGAATTGGGTTGAGCATCTACCTTTGGTGGAGTTTGCTTACAACAATAGCTACCATTCTAGTATTGGTATGGCCCCTTTTGAGGCATTGTATGGTAGGAGGTGTAGATCACCTATTGGTTGGTTCAAGCTTGGTGAGGCATATATGGTCAGTTTGGAGTCGAACTATTAGGCTAGGAAAAAGGTGAAGGTGATTTGTGATAGTCTTAAGGTAGCCCAAAGTCACCAAAAGTCCTATGCAAATGTACGGCATAGATACTTAGAGTTTGAGGTTGGGGACAAGGTGTTCCTAAAGGTATCACCGATGAAAGGAGTAATGTGGTTTGGTAAAAAGGGAAAGATCAATCCCCGGTTTGTTAGTCCCTATAAAATTTTAGGAAGGGTTGGTAATGTGGCTTATAAATCAGAGTTATCTTCTAGTTTTAGCTCAGTTCATCCGATATTTCATGTTTCCATGTTAAGAAAGTGCATTGGTGATCCTTCTTCGATTGTTTCTTTAGAGGGGTTGGGTATCTCAGACTCTCTATCTTATGAAGAGGTCCCGCTTGAGATCTTGGATAGGCAGGTGCATGAGTTGCGAACCAAGGATGTGGCTTCGATTAACGATCTTTGGTGAAACCATAAGGTGGAAGAAGCTAAATGAAAAGCGGAGAAGGACCTAAAATCCAAGTATCCGCATCTATTTTTTTATCCTAGGATTCGTGCAAAAGGTATGTATTCTTAACACATCCTTATTTTTTAAGTTTTTTAAACGAAGATTAATATCTTTGCAGCTTTGTTTTCAAACATTTTTAAAGATTGGGAATATATTTTATAATGCAAATAATTTGTACGTGTGGTTATCCCTACCTTGTCCGTCATTCGAGGACGAATGTTCCTGATGGGGAAGACTATAACACCCTGGTTTCTAGACCCTAGAAAATTTCCATGATTTCTGGTTTTTGTGTAAGATATGACTTAGGGGAATGAGTCGTACACTTGCATACGGGTAGTATGGTCCAATCGTATATTGATTGATGTTGGTTGGTAGGATGGATGTAGTTATTAAAATGGGTACGATTTTGGCGATACGCATCATATCTGCTAATACAGGTTGTTTAGTTACTTGACTTAACCTTAGACTTCATAAATTAAGTTGGATCTGAGTATGAGTGGCTCACCATAAGCTATAAGCCAGGGTATGTGTTGTACCCAAGACTCGTATGGTGGTTAGTGTTTAAACCTCTTGAGATTCTATTCTGCCAGGGGTACGATTTATAGGTACTAGTCATACACTTGTATATGACTTGGGTTTGTTGGTGTTGTATCTTATATACTGTCGAGCTAAAGGATGAGACTAGGGTACGAGAGGTGGGTACTACTCGTACAGGATGAGTATGACTCGTAAGGGCAGTATAAGTGATGGCAATCTATACATTTCCCCACTTATCTTAGTAATGTCCCACAACTTATATTGAACTTGGGAGGTTATTTTCCCTGCTATTCTATTATTAAACAATTAGAAAACACTCTTAAATCCTCTATAGAGTACTTGGGCAAAGGAAGCTAGGGTTTTTATCTTAAGGAGTAAATTAGGGTTTGTCTTGGTAATTTCTCTTCATCATCATCTTAGTTTAAGACATGTTCTCTTCCCTAATTATTAGTTCCAACTAAAGGCATGGATTTTATACAATGTTTTCATGATTTGAATGTTGTATGATTTCGGGTTTTCAAATATAATTTGGGGGTTTGGCTACAAATGCTTGGTTATGGGTTTCCCATGTTTTAATTATACTTTTATATGCTTTAATGGTATTTCTGGATAATTGGTTGCATGGGAATAGTTGTTTAGTAATTGGCTTTGGTTTTGGAAATACTATGCCCCCAATGTATTTGATAAAATGCCTATAACAATGTTTTCACCATATTATTGGGTTTTCAATGGAACTTATGCATGGTTTAAACTTGGTAATGGAAACCTAAATGATATCAATGGTTTAAATGTTTTTGGAATGATTTTTCCTTATAAACATACTTGTGGGGTACAAAAGAATTCCCCAAGTTAATATGGTAATGAATACTTGTGGGTACATGGGAATACCCCAAGGTAATTGGATGACAGGGTCTATGGGCACATGGGAATCCCTTGACAACTAAAAGGTTTGGCTAAGGACAATACTTGCAAGTTATAGTCGATATGACGATACCACTACTAATAGCCTTAGTTAATAAAAATGGAATAATGGTTTGGTTTGAAAAATAGTTTTAATTAGGCAAAATGGCAGGGTGTGAAAGCTAACCGTGGAGGTGGGAATATAAGGGATCAACACTGGAAACTCATGTTTGCCGACATGATGGGTAGCTCATAGCATCTTTATATGATACTAATAAGGTACACGAGAATCCTGTAGGTACACTGTACATATGTATCATGAAGAGTAAAGGGTACATGAGAATACCTGACACTTATGGAGTCTCCGATTCATATGGCTACAAGCATCGGGGCCCATTCAGAGGGTTACATTGGACCCATATAGTCCGTGGGTCAGGGACATACCCAGGTTAAAGATTTAAAATGCATGCTAAACCCAAATCCCTTTTTCGGCATGGTTATATATATATGTGTGTGTGTATGTATGGGTTGTGTTCATATGGATGGTTTTACTTGGTTTACTTAAATGGCATTATTTTATCCTTATCCTGAGTTCATGCTAGCGTTCACTCGCTAACCCATCTTCAGGCGGTTGTATCCCCATGTGATGCAGGAACCAGCCGTTCTACTCCTCCTGCTTAGCATTCAGACATTCGAGGTCATCTTTAGATTGAAGTGGTAAGATTCCATTTTCTTGGAAGGCTCCATTTCATGGATGTTATTACATACTTTGGATTATTTATGTATATTGGTTTTGGCTATGGTTGGGGGCATGTCCCAATCGGGTTTTTGTATTCTTTTGGTTAGAGGCTTTTATGGAACTACTATGGGTTGGAATGGGTGAGGTCGATATAGGTGTTATCCTTAGCATTAGTATTGGTATTGGGGTTGATGCTGGTTGACTATATTGTTTGTTGTTCCATCCTATTTCAGTTTGGGTTGATATACTTAATTTATGAATGGAACTTATTTGGTTATAATCGGATTTATGGTTTTGGTTTGGTATGGTATGGGATGGTTGGACTCGATTGGGTTGGTCACGGTTGTGATCCTATCTCAGAGTCTTCATATGAGTTGTTATGTTGTATTGTTATATGATTGATATTTAACCAACTCAGGGCAGGCGACTGGAAGTTGGGTTGGGTAGCGGAGGTGGTCTTCGGTCTTTTTCGGACTTGGGATGCCCATTACAATAAGGCCTTGGGTCAGGAGTGTGGATGCTTACCCATCTTCAGGTTTGGCTTGGATAGTGGAGATCAAGCGAGTCAACCTTGGTGTCAAAATTTCAGCTTGGAGTTTTAGAGATTAGGTGCAGTTTTCATTTTAAGATTTGTCTCAATTTGAATTTCATCTATAAGTTGGCTAAGCCTACTTTGTGTGAACCTATTCGGTCTTTTTTAGTTCAAATGTATTATGGGTGATAGATTTTTAGATGGTATCCATTGGCAAGGTGTTGGTTCCTTCAGCTTTGACCTCAGGTTTCAACTTCTGTTGGTATTTTTGGATGATTTACTCAGCGGGAGTAGTATGCCTAAGTTGAATTCAAAATGGCTTATTCCTTAGTTGGTGGAATGCCTTGAAGTGGATCGTTTCATGGTGAGTGTGTGTGCTTCGGACTCATGGCTTCTAATTTCAATGGGTATTTGGACTTTTAGTATCGGCATGGATTGCAGGCCTTGGTTATCCCTATTTGTGTGCCCAATTAGTTCCTTATAGGCTTATTCTCATGCTTGTCATTATGGATTTTCAGTGGATCAGTATTAGCTCTTAAAGTTTAGTGTGTTGGAATTGTGAGGACAAGACTCGAGTGACTTTCTTCTTGGTTTGGAGTGGATAGCATCTTTTGAAAGGTAAAAGAAGGTTATATTTGGAGTTGGAGTTTGTTGCATGACTCATGCCTTTGGCTTGGATGAGTTTTCATTTGATTGTGTCGGTATCGATGTGGTATTGGTGTGTCATGGTTTGGATTTGTGTGCATTAGCCTTCCTCAATTCTGTTGGAGGCCAGTTGGTGGTTGTCACGACACAATTTATGAGCCATGAAGGCACCTACTAAATCCCTCCAGTATGTAAGTCGAACCGTAGCCCAGAGTTATTCGCAATGGGCTAACTTGGTGGAAAATGCCCCAAAAGGACAAAATAGTCCATTTAATTCATAAATAAGCAAGCAATAGAAATAGTCTAAAAGTAGCCATAATATAGAAAAACATCCCATGACCTGGTAGAGCCAGTACAAGAGCTACTATATAAATACAACCCAAGTTCTAACAACAGTCAAAACAATCCTGTCTCGAAACTAGAGACTAGACATAAGTTAGATAGAAGGAAATGGGGAAACTCAAACTCCAAGAGCTCACCCTATCTCTGAAATCAACCATAGCACGATCGGCGAATCAGCGACAGCAACTAGTACTCAGATATGCACCAAAAAGGTACAGAAGTATAGTATGAGTACCAAAACCACAGGTACTCAGTAGGCATCATCGATCAACTGAGCTAAATCAAGATAGAAATATGATAAAATGCAAGATAACATAACTAAGTCAAGGTAAGGAGGAAAACATAAAGTAACAACAACGTTGTACACAAATAATTAAATAACTGGAATGATAACATAAAATGCGAACAATTATAACTAAAAGATTACCCCCATAAGCCAATATGTGCGGAAAACTAAATAACCTAAAACAGGCCTCTATAAGCTTGAAAGGTACACTCGAAGTTAATATAACCCAAACCATCATCATTTACAACTCCCAAAGTACAACCAGAATCTATCAATATCATGCCACGTTACAATAATTCCCACTTTTGGACTTGAAACTGATACACAGATCATCAATATCATATTGCATATTCGGATTCGAACATAATTAATATCATAAGAAACAATATCGTTGATGTCATACCACCACTATCAGGATTAATATCATAGCAAGTTTCTGGAGTAGAATCAGTAATCATATAATCAATATCATAATAATCTTCCAAACTTGAACCGGGTAGATATGTCATCAATATTATTATCAATATCTGAACATGAATCTGTAATCATATTATCATCATATCATCATCAATATTTGGACTCAAACCGGTATAAAATTCATCAATAGAGAAATCAAATAGATCATCTCTCAATATCAACCCAGCATAACTATCAAATTTTACCGTATTTACCATCAACTCCCATTACCCAACCTTCATGAGTATTAGGAATCTAGTCTCATCAAGCATCGTAATAATCATATCAAGATATATAACAAACGTATAAGGGTCTAACAAAACTAGCTCAAGTCTTGGCCTAAGGCGGATTGGAGCCCACTCCTAAATCCCCGACAACCATTATCAAGCAAACTCTACCCCAAAATAGGCTAATGTATATAATCCACTTTTATATGTTAAACAAGCCTTAATTAAACCTAATATAGAAATTCTACTAATGATCTAGGGAACTAAGATAAAGCACCTGAAGTGTGGTTTTTGAATGGACTAGAAGGTCCAACTAACCTAAGTATTGCAATTCATCACATCAATACATAAAACCTATCCCAAAACTAACATAATATCATAAACATACTATGACATAGCTCAATCTATGAAGAGGGGGAAAACCTAGCCTACCTTGACACCGAAGAAAGCTAAAAAAATTCACTAAATCAATGACTTTCCTTTCAAAGAAGCTTCTACAAGGTGCCACACTATTAAAATCACAATCTACTCATCAACACGAGAATAATGATACCCATATTGTACCATTGTATTTTGGGTCCAATAATACTCAAAAATCCCATGGGGATCCCATTTATAGAAATTGTATTTCCAAAGCCAACCCAACATTCTCTCATGCTCAAGGAGTAATTACCCTAAAACGGGGTGAAATCTGAGTTATATTGGTGCCAAAATTAGTCCACCAAGTTTAATCGATTATTAGAGGGAAAAAGGAAATCAAACATAAAAATAGAGGAATCTTACCACTAATTTGAAGAAGAATCACGTAATAATCATTACCCAAGTTTCCAAATCACCCACAAGATCTAATCCCAATCTTATTCACTCTTTATGATTTAAGTCTCAAGAGGATGCATTAAGAAATCGGCAAAATGGGATAAAAGGGAAGTATTTATACCCTTAAAAGGAATCAGGAGTCGCTATCGTGACCCGACCCCTTAAAATCGTGGAATTTTCTTCCTTCCAAGGTGAGTCGCTATCATGAAAAGTCTTTCTATTATCGCTGCATTTATACCCTGACATTGGTATCGCGATCATGACCCATGGCTCTCTATTAGCAAAAGCACCAGCACAGTTGAGCCGCCAACCCCTCGAGATACATACAGAATCCTGCATATGCAAATAAATAATGCTAACATACCAAATTTGACATTCTAGTGTCAATGTCATAGTCAAAATTTCCACCCAAGGCCATTTTAATGAAAAGTGTGTCCCACACCCAGCATTCCATTTTCTTAAGTTTTGACCAATGGGTCAAAATGAGTTTGGGTGCCTCGGGACCCAAACCAAGAGTCCACCTAGCCTAAAATTAACATTCTTTAACTGTTGGAATAGTCACAATTGGCATACGAGGTTGTTTGACTGAATGTTTTGCTCTATAGAAAATTTGAACCATCAAAGACTTTAAAATAACGAATTGGCTAAAAAAAAAAAATAAACTGCCCGATAAACAAACTGCCAATTTCAGCAAGTCATAAGTGACTTGAGGTAGATATAGTATAGCTCTAATGATGAAAATAAGTAGAAATACAAAATATAACCTAAAGGGTCATTGTAGTGGTTGAGGTTGAGTTTTGGTTGTTTGAAATAGAAAGAAAGGAAGTTGGTTGAAAAAGGGATACATGTACCAAAATTGCTTAAAAGTGTCACCTTTTCATTGAGGTTATCTAGGGAGTCATAATTGGATCATGTGGGCTTAGTGCCACGTCCTTTCGAGATTTTGAGATCTTTCTATCATTAGCTTTCGAGGATGAAAGTCCTTTTGTAGTGGATATTATAATGGACCCTCTAGGTCATTTCCTCTATTTACTCATATTTTCAATGTTTTGAGACTTTCCATAGTGGCTATAGGTCATTAATGACTTGCCAAAATTGTTGATTTGGTTATCAGACAGTTTCTTTGAATTTTAGGCTTATTTCCCTATTTGGGAGCATGCGTAGTTTAGGATTTTGTCTCAAACCAAAAATCCTAGTAGATGACCTCGGATGAGATTTTAGACAGAGTCATCAGTTTCAGAACATTCATTTTTGGCTAGAGGGACACTTAGTTCAGGTCTTGAGGCATCTAGACTTGTTTTGGGCTATTGGGCAGATTATGTGAAGAATGAAACTATAGGGGTAGGTCTCACAATTATTCAAAACAATCTCAGATGAAATTTTAATGGTTTTATTGAGTCTACAATGTTGAATTTGGTATGGTAGCATAGTTTATTTATGCGCATGGGGTTCTGACCAAATCTCGATCACTCAAACGAAGTCCATTTTAGATTTGGAAAACATATGGTGCATGGCACCTGATAGGACCACATAAGTACCTATTGGTCCACTTTAGTACCCATTAGCACACTTTAGAGCCATTAATTTTTCTTCAATTTCCATCACAATTCATGGTAAATTCTGAAAAAATAGGTCTTGAATTCCTATACTTTAAGGGTTGATTTGAGTGTTCTCCTTTTGGGCTCAACTTTTGCGCACACATTTGTACTTTGAGTGACCTTGTGATGAATTTAAATTTTGGATTTCATTTGTGAGTCTTACAGTCCCATTTTTTACCCAAAATTCAACCCAGACCTTATTATAGCAATATGGGTATTATTTTACTCCTAACAACATGAAAATGACTAATTTGATAGTATGATGGCATTTTGAGATTGTGGAGTGAAGATAGATGATTTATGAATAATTTAAGGATTATGGTTCAACATCGAGGTAGGCTTCTATCTACTCTTTTTCTTGAGATAGTGTTTTATATATGTTGCATTGTAGATAGGGATGTTAGGATATAATTATGGGTAGAAAACCATGAATTAGCCTAAATTATGAATTTGGGGGCTAGAAGGGTCATTGACCCTTAATGTGAAATACTTATGATGCTTCTATAATCTTATTACCATAGCTTGCTAGTAATGTTAGGCTTAGTTGAGACTAATAAGCCTTTATTATAACGTTTAATATGTTACTAGGTGGATTGTGATGGTTTTGTCGAATTATGATTATTGGGCCTAAGGTCGTGATTATGATATTGGTTGAATTTCAGGAAGTGTTTTATCCTTGTAAGGGAAGTGGTCATATTTTATAGGAATAATACAACAACAACAACAAACCCAGTGTATTCCCACCTAGTAGGGTTTGGGGGGGGGTAAGATGTACGCAGTCCATACCTCTACCTCTAAAGAAGTAGAAAGGCTATTTCCGATAGACCCCCGGCTCAAGACACGAGATACCACACAAATACATAGTAAAGCACAGAACAAGATTTCATAACATAAATACGGCACCCACAAGTAATAAAAACAGAGAAAAGCACACAGATTCGTAATGCAACATGGAACAAGGTAACATAACAAGAATAATGCCCCCACTAAGTAATTCCCTACACTAGCGACCCAAACTGGCCCTAGCCTTCTGCCCTAATTCGCGTCCTCTAGATCTTCTTATCTAGGGTCATGTCCTCGGTGAGCTGTAACTGCTTATTTTATAGGAATAATAATTCTTATAATTGTATTATTTGGATACTGGTGATGGCATGTATATATTCGGTACATTCATGGTCACTTAGAAAGTAAATGGTACGATTCCAACTAAAAATATGATTTTAATACTAATTTTCCTAAACAGGAAATTATTACCACTATTTACTTTTAAAATAAATTCTTTCATAAAGGGAATCTTACCATCTAAATGAATAACTTATGTGCCTTAGAGATTGAAAATGATGTTTTAGTGATTCGATTGAGATAGATTTTATTCCACAATTTGCTACTACTATTTACCTTAGTCATGAGAGATTCTGACCTTTTCTACACTTTTATGATGATTTAGTCCTAGAGTTTACCTCGGGCAATAAATTTACTGACTTGCACTCTTTAATCCATGATTCTAGCCCATACATTTTATATGTATGTATATGGTACTGGATAGAGTGTATTGATGATGATGGTGATGGTTATTATAATTCTTAGATCGAGACCAGCTCAGTGTATATGGGTACTCCCAAACACCCTAGGTGTCCCTTCATCCGTGATCCATAATTCTAGAGAAAGAGATCGTCGTAGGTCTTGCCTTTATGAGTTATTGAGCTGGAGGAGGTGTATACACTGGGCTGCATTATGGTACCTGGATCGGTTATGATTCTATGAATTCTCATGGTATTCATTATTGCATACACTGTTCCTATCACTAGTATGCCCTATATTTATCAACCTTTTGGGGGTTGCATAGGCATACGTATGAGTACTGCTTATAGTATATTATGTGGTGCTTGTATCTATTAGCTTTATGAGGGGTTGCATAGGTATATACTTTAACTATTGTTTTTAAGTGTTGATTGAACCTTATGAGCCTATGATGATGGTGGTTTATGAAAGGCTTGGTTAGATATTATTTGTCTGGACTGGTCGGTTACTTTATATTGTTATTGTTATTATGGTTAGTTTGTGACATGTTGATTATGGCACTAGAATTGAAATTTGTGGTATGTTTCTGATTCCTTCATCGTACAGTTATTTTATTACGCATGATCTATGGTTAGGTATTATAGTTTTGGAGCCTAATTATGTTAGCACTACTTCCTACTTTTTTGGAGACCTTGAGATGCTAGTGCGATTACTTAGGTTGTACATTTGAGTTAGCCGCGTTTATATATATATATATATGTATATCTATGTGTAGTGATGGTATTACTGTATATCCCTTTCTTCCTTTATTTATTCATGTTGTATACCTATTCCTTAGCCTTGTATACTGTTATAGATCCTTCTTCAGCTCTGTATACATATGTTGGATAGTGATATATCGTATGATGTTTAGGCTTCTGAGTATCGCTAGAATAGGATAGTTTATCCTTATTGCCTCAGTAGCTTTATTATGTAGTTTGATGGAGAATTAGGTGTAGTTATATTTTTGCTTACATGATATTATATTTGCATTATCTTTGAATCTCCGTCAGCAGTTTCCTACTGAGTACCATGTGTATGGTACTCATACTATACTTATGCAGCCTACAAATTATTGTGCAGGTTCTTGCCATTGTTGTGTGCATTGTGTGAAGCAGCTATGGTTCAAAGACAGAAGGTGAACTCTTGGTGTTTTGAGTATTTATATTCTTCCTCTTATGTACTAGATTAGTCTTTATGTTGTATTCGGAGATGGGTTGTATCAGTCTATTAATCTAGCACTACATTTTGTTGTCTTATTATATTAGTAGTTGTTGTGCTGATTCCACCAAGTTTTGGTACTATTTTATATTTTTCAATCTCTTACTATATTTATTCCACATTTTTCCTTCTTCTCTCTTAGTAGTTCTCTACTAGCAATTTCGTACTACGGGGTGGATTACATACAAGTGGGTTATAGTAGGTGGCATTATGACCTGATAAATTGGGTTGTGACAAATCGTCGAGTATAGGATTCTACCTTCATTTGATCCATTTCTCAAGAATTTCTATTTTGTTTTTCATGACTTCTACGTAAAGCTAAGAATTGAAACGCCATTTTTAGATCTTAGAAGCAATTTTAAGTAGGTTTTCTAGATTTAAACCTTGGGTAAGCTTCTAAAAATAGTATTTCATTATTTTGAATTGATTAATTTGTGTTTTCACCATCAAATCTTGTATTTTAAACACGATATTTTGAGGTTTTCCCGATAAAGAGAAATAAGCATTTTTTGATGATTTCTAACTCAATTTCAATTCCATTTTTTATGGGATTTCAGATTTAGAACCATTAAATTATGGGTAAATTAAGTCTTTAATAAAATTTAATTTTACCCATTTATTTTTGGGGTTGATTTTTTAGGTAATTTTTTACTCCAAACTAAAGTGCATCAATATGGGTATTGTTAGTCTTGTATTTATGTGTAGAGCTCAAATTTGGTTTGATTTGTGTTTGGTGATTATTCGAGAGGGAGTATAGCTTTCGGTTGATTTGTCAAATTATGCTTTGGTTTTGTGGATCTTGTTTTAAATCAAGTTGAGATGTATCGTGACTCTTTTCTGAGGTGTCTATGTGTTATGTGTTTATTGTATGTATCTTTTGAATCTCTAAGGATTTGGAGGTCCCATTCAAATGAGATGGCGAGCATCTACAGAAATACAAGAGTCTACTAGTGGGTTGAATTAATTAAATGCATATCTTGCTTGTTTTTTTATCTTGTGTATACACTTATGGTAAATTGTAGATTGATGACTTATATATCTTGGGTAATTTATAATGGGCATATATTTAAGATCTTAAGTCATTTTTGGTGGATATTGAGTTAATGATTGTGGCTTAGTAACCATTTAGGAAATAATTATGCTCTTATGTAATTTAGCAAACAGTTACAGTATAAATAGTTTTGTAGTAATTGATATAATTATTATGGTTTAGTAATCTCTTAGGATATAACTATGATGGTATAGTTAAGAAAGAAACTTGGCTTATTTTCTAGGTAAGTGAATGAAGCTAAACTTTAGGGCATGTAGTTAACTTGTATAGTTCTTCTTTTAGTAATTTAGTCTAACGGTGTTATTATTGGAAAAGATGAAACTTATCATGAAAAACAAGCAAGGTGTTGGGAAAGTTGTCTATAGTTACTTTGTTTGGATCATTTATTTTTATTATGTTGCCCGTGTGGGTGCTTGTGTGAATATTATTATTAACTTGAGGGATTACTATTATTGTGATGTTTGTGCGGGGCTCGATATTGGACTTATTAGAGAATTATTTGCCTTTATTATTATCATAACACCTTAGTGGGCGTTCATTGACATTATTGGCCTTATTTGAGCATTTTTGCGCATTCATTGACATTATTGGCCTTATTTGAGCCTTTTTTTCTTATTATTATCGTAATGCTCGAGCGGGAACTTGGATTGATATTATTGGCCTTTGTTTGAGCATTAAATTCCTTTACCATTATCATTATGCCTGAGTGAGGGGCTTGGATTAATATTATTGATTCCACACATGACTTATTATAACATTAGTGCCATGTGATGGCTTATATCATGATCAATTGATATTTCATGAGATTTTGATCTTATTTACTATAATTAAGTTAATTCATTACATGATATTGATTTGATTATGAGCATGCATCCTCATTTCATTCATTCATATTCATGGAATTGGTGTCATTGAGAAACACTTAGTTTGAAAAAAAAAATACTTTACAAAACCCCTTGATCGAGGGATGTTCCAATAAGATTTGTTGGGATATGAGGTTGTGATAGTATATAGGTTGTGAACCCCTCCCCCCCATAGGTCTTATCCTAGAAATTTATGATTAGAGGTGTACACAAGGTGCCATGTGGTGGTTGTCATGCAATGGCTTACATCATTAACACTCTATTGTATTGCATCGCTTGTATTACGGTGCATTCCTTTGCATGATTGGTATTGCATTGATTATTAATTTTTGTATTGTATTATTGTGATTGAATCTTGTTTTTGTGATATTGTGTATTTTACATTTTATATCACTGTATTGTTTGTGATATTGTGTATTTTGCATCTCATATCACTATATTATTTGTGATATTGTGTATTTTGCATCTCATATCATTGTGTACATTACATTATACATTCTCTTAGGTGATCTGGAAGTTGAGATATTATGAGATAGTGGGTATTGTTATGTCTTAATCCATTGAGACTATTGTGTCATATCTAGTATTAGTAGGATATATACCTCCTCGACTTTAGCCAGGATTGTTGAAGAGTTTATATTATTACCATGTTGGTGAGATTCTTTTGTGATGTGAACTATATCTATTGGTATTGACCTTGAACTTGTACATGCCTCCCTTAATACATTACTTTGATTATGTTGAAAAATGTGTTATTTATTAGGATAGGTTGGGATTTTTCTAAGTGTAGACTTACTTGGGTTAAATTGGATGGCTGGTGTGGTGGTCCTTGCCATCAAAAATTACTTGGAGGATCATAATTGGCATCAGAGCCTAGATCTATGTCTGTGTTGGTACAAGAGCTAAGTGTCTAGTAGAGTCTTGGGGATTGGTATGGAAACATTTTTATCCTATCTTTGGGACGTTGTAGGGTATTCTCAGGAAATTATATTCTTGATTCCCTATTGTGTGTTCGTATTTTATGAACCTTTAGTACTTTCTTTGACTTTATTTTGTTCTAGATAGATGACAAAAGGTTATTAACAGATACAAATGAGACTAAAATATGTGTTTCTAAAGCTTCAAATTAGCATCGGGATAGGGAGTCAGAGACTAATATCAAAGATCGGCAATGCTAGCCAGAGGATTTAGGGCCAAATCATGATCCAGTTGAGTCTCTAAATGCTTCATCCTTTCAAAATTCACCATTCGAGAATTTAAGCCTTTTTATGGATACTTTGAAGCTAGAGATGATATCCGGCACATTAAGAAGTTCTCAGACCCGAGTTGGGTTTGTTGTTTTTTAGCATAGTCTCTTGTCAATTTCAGAGTATAATACGGGGTTTCTTAAGTGGGATAGACATACTCTTATTCTATATCTTTCAGAGCATGAGATGGTGCATGGATTTATTAGAGGATTATCTTTGCCACTCGGTTTATCATTGGAGTATTTGATAGAAGTTGATTCTTTTTATCCTTAAGTTGTTGATCATACGATAACCACAGATAGAGTATGTGTTGATACATATGGGGTGGCTCTCAGATCAGTCGTGGTAGTCACAAGGGGAAAAGATTTTGTTAGACCTTACAGAGTTTTGATATGGATCTTTAGGCCATGGTGGCTATTCCAGATTAGTGGGTGTAGTATGAAGCATTCCAGGAGATTTTTTTAGTTGTTGTGAGATTTTCCACTAGTCTAGGGAATACCCCACATGAGCTAGTTATTTAGGAAGGGTCAACATATGTTCTCTGCCAGCTTAGAGCTCCTGAGGTATGTTATGATGGCGGAGAGGATGGTTACTTAAGTAGGAAGTGTCCTCGGTGATAGTTTTTCATCTAGTTGGGGTCAGCTCATGTTTTTAGGCCTTCAAGGTTCTGTTACGACTGTAGAGAGACCAGTCATTGGTCCTAAAAGTGTCCTCAGCATGGGATTACTATCTGTTTAGCTCATCCAAATCAGTCTCCTCTAGATGTGGCACCTTTATTAGAGGCAGTGCACTTAGTGCCTTAATTGGTGATTCAGATACTCATTTTGAGTTTAGACCTTCTTAGATTGATACTCCGTCGGGCACATTAGGCTTATGACTTTGGATTTTCACCGTGATAGGTGCACCCTTGATTTCCTATATTTTACTTTCTATTTGAGTTGAATTGGGGTTTTAATACCTATTGATGACTATATGCCTTGGTATTTGGTATTGATTGTTGTACGCCTTGGTGTATATTTCATACATATATGACTACCCCCATAGATAACTTCTTTTAATAGATAATTTCTTTTATTAGTGGATGGAGTAGTTCAATGTGGTATTTTTCTTGGGGTATAATACTTTGGTTAAATTTCCTTTTTTTGGCGTTTTGAACTTAGAGTGGTATTTGGTTATGTTTTCCATTTTTTATGACACTTGCGAGTTATGTTGTTGTTACTATTATTATTATTTTTGTGTTTATTTATTTACTCTTGATAGATGACTAAACTAGCATTATCTAGTTAGAATACCCTTCCATGTAATTCTTATTTATTGGCCCAGCTGGCTAGCTTGGTTGGATGATATTCTTTTTTTAGCGAGGTGAGGTTAGTCGTTTTTCTCTTTTATTGGAGAGGTTACATGGGCTATTGAGTGGGCTATGAAAATGAAGGTAGGTTGTCCCTCCATGGTTCTGTTATGGTTCTAAAAATAACAATTTTGTTGTATTGCCCAATTCTGAGTTGACATTCTAGGACTTACCTTCGGGTTTGCTAAGATTTTTACATTGTCTATCCTTCTCTATAGCCTATTTTTTAGGTTGACCAGATTAGGATCCATTCTTCTAATTTGGCTAGTTCATCGCCAGATAATGGTGTTGATGTTGGTATCGATGGGTCTTAGGTTTGCCTTTCTTGTTTATTGGGTTTGTATCCTGGTGATAGCTTTGATCTTGGTATTGGTGTGGAGTTGGTTACCCCATTCTTACTATGATGTAGTTCATGACCCAGTTAAGTTAAAGTTGGAAGAAAATGGGAGAATTTAGAAAACCCTTATTTTGGCATTTCTCTGGCCTAATAAGGCTTGGTGGAGTGTTTCTCCTTGGTAATGTATGCCTATGAGTATTCGTGGTCATGGACAGAGTACGAATTGACCAGTTTCTGACTAAGGTTGCATTTCTCCGAGGTACTAGAGTTATGGGTATCACTAGTACTGTTTGTAGCCTTTGTGAGTTCTTAAGTATGACTTAGTGTATAATGCCCTTTAGTAGGTGTGGAGTTGATTGCTTGTGCCTTAAGCCGGTGGCTTTTCCTCCATTGTATTTTTTTCTTTAGCTACATTTCTATTTTGGCTCTTGCAAAAACAGTTAGAAATATGCATGATTCATGATAGTAAGGTCGATTTGGGTATTTGGCCTTAGTTCACACTTTTGGCTCAAGTTTTGGTTTTTGACTCTTATGAGTGACAACTTCGAAGTTGTGCTAGAATTTAAAGTATGGATGCTTACTTATCTACAAGATTGGTTTGGATAAATGGGATCGAGTAGTTTGGCTTCAATGCTAAAGTTATAGATTTGGATTGCGTAACTTGGTTGCAGCCTTCATTTTAAGTTTGACTCAATTGGGATTTCATCTACAGGCTGGCTAAGCCTACTCTTATCTAATTGTTCTATCTTCTTTAGTTCAAATATAATATGGTTGGTCGATGTTCTGTCACGACCCGATTTATGAGTTATGATGGCACCTACTATAAACCACCAGTACGCAAGCCAAACCCGAAGTCCAGAATTTCTAGTAATGAACTACTCAAAGAGATAAACGAAAGAATGCGGAATAGATGTAATAAAAGATCAAATACATAAAATAGTCCCAAAACCTAGTGGTATCAGTACAAGAGCTTCTAATATAATAAGAGTACAAAAATAAATACCAAGGGAATTACACTAATATAACTTATCTCTGAATACTACATAAAGACTAGTCTAGTACATAAGAAGAAGGTAAGTAATAATCTGAACGTCAGGAGCTCACTCTAAGTCTCCGAACCATGGCCACTCCGTATGACACATACATCAATGGCGATAACCTGTACTATGATCGTAGGTTGTATAAGTGTAGTATGAGTACCAAACATGTGGTGCTCAGTAGGCAACTACACCAAGCGTCCAACAAGCATAAAATAAAGCTAGTGAGATAGTAAGGGCAACTATTCTACTCATAGCCAAGAAACTAACATAATAAGACTAAGGAATTATCAAGGATGAACCATCCCATTCTAAACATACTCAGAAATCTCAATCACTATGTTGTATATAACCAGCCAATATACGAATAAAAGGGTAAAAAATAACATATAACAGTGTACAAAGCCAAGGAATGAATATACAATCTGAATAAATGAAGGAAAGGATATACGGTAATACCATAGCTACATATAGCTAGACATATTTAATTATATATACCTAACCACGGTCAACTCGACGTATGGCCTAAGTGATCAGACTAACATTTAAGACCTCATAATCATAGTAAGAACTAGTACTAGTGTAATCAGGGTTTCTAACTCATTTGTCTAACTATGGTTTAATCATGCACAATAATGAAATTGTAAGATAGAAGAGACCAGAATCATATCTCAAATCTTGATACAGAATCAATAACCATTATGTCTTAAACAATCCATAAGAATAATCATGACAATGATAATAACAATATCAATGACAACACGAGTAACCGGCTAGTTAGGATAACTAACACCTAGCTAAGCCTTTCACGTACCCCCACCATCCTAGGCTTAGAAGGTTCAATCAACATACAAAATACCACAAGTCATAGTCATCACCATACCTATGCAACCCCCCCCCCTCCCTCTGCACATAGGCTAATAGATATAGGCGTATACTGGTGAGAGGAAATACACATACAAACGAGAATAAAAAGTATTTAATAAATATCACAATCTTCCCCCAAACTTTGACCAGTAATATGTATATAGACAATACCCAAAATTGAGACAGTCATAAATATCATTACGAATCAAAATTACGCTGGTCATAAGTATCATCAAGGATCAAAATTGAACTATAAATATCATCAAGACACACATATATAACATTAATATTATAATTTAGCATCGGATCTTTACCCAAAATTTATATCATTAATACAGCATCTTCTTCTGTCCCATATCAGAGAGATATATATGTAGATATAATAGGTGCACGAACTCAAATCGTGGAAAAAAGAGTGTAAATTCATAAATTCATTGATTGGAGTGAACTTTGGGAATAAATTATTATAAAAATGTAGAAAGGATTGAAATCTCTCACGACCAGAGTAATTAGTAGTAACAAATCACAGACCAGAATCTATCTCGGTCAAATCCTTAAAATCATTATTTAATCTCTTTTACATATAAGTTATCCATTAAATGGGTGGTTATTGTAATGAAGAAATTTAAGTTTAAGGTGAAAAGTGGTTTTTATACCCATATTTAGGAGTGGCAGTAATAAGATCATATTTTAGGTAGAATCACTTCATTTACTGATTTACTGATCATAAATGTACAAAATCTATGCATGCCATCGCCAGTATTCAAATAATGGAACCATAAGAATCAATATATTATAAACTACAATTGTATCCTTTGCAAGGATAAACACTTCTCGGATATCCAACCAATATTATAACATGGTTTTTCACCCAATAATGTGTCTGAAATAATTACAACATCATAATCACAGCCTTTTTCCAACATACATATCTAAAACTCATATCAATAATCATAATTGTAAGCCATTTCGTATCTATATGCCATAGCATATCTATGAGTCCTATCATATCCATAGGCTATAAATTATAATTATGAGACATATCACATCTATGAGGAATCTCACATCTATAGGCCACATATCATAATTTAGGTAAAAACCATCACCATTCATCAAGTCACGAAGTAACTTTATACCAAAGGTTCAATAGTTTCAACTATGCCTACCATTCATAAATAAGTCCATAATGTATAACCTAAGTCTTGGCCTACAGTGGGCCAAAAGAATCCACTTCTAATCCTTGAATTCCATAATTAGTCCATTTATACCCGTACTAGGCTAAGGTGTCTAAATTGACTTCTTGATGGTACATAAGTCCTAATCAAACCTAATATAAGAATTTCACCTTGAACAAGAGTAACTAAGTCAACTCCACTTAAATTATGGTTTTAAGATCACTAGAATAGTCCAATAAGGTTAATCATACTAACCATGCTTCCAATGCTTAAGCCACATCCCAAACCTAGCATCCTGTCATATCCATTTTATGAATTAATTCCATCTAAAGAGAAAGAAATAGGATTCTAAAAGTGTAATAAGCATTTCACCTTACCGGTTCAAACCCTCATCTAATCTCTAAACTTCAATACTTAATTCTAAGTCATTCTACCCATAATCAAACTTAACATTCATTCTACCCATAATCAATATTAACATTCACATTCACATTCAATATATAACACACATCATCTTTAGAATAAGAATTGATATAAGCCTACCTCAAAGTTAAACCGTAGATCCTTGAATTGTCAACAAGACATCTGTCCTTACTCCATGGTCCCAAAATGCCACTACACTATCAAAATCATAATCTACACATCAATATGAGACTAATGATACCCATATTACACCATTGTACTTTGAGTCCAAAAATCACACCCAAATCTCTATGTGGGAGGATGATTCTGAGGGGCTAGTTCACGTTATTGCAGGTAAAAAGGGGCTCACACATATGGATGTGCATTATAAATAAGATATATATGGGATGGAATAGAATATAATAGATTTTGGGGATGAACATGGCATCGTGGATAGTTACATAGGTCTTGGATATAAATTTGGTATTGAGATTGCATGTATGGGTGATGCGGACCTCTCAAACTTTGTCGCGGTCCTGACACAATAATAGCCATATCTTTCTTTATTTTCATTCCTTCGAAACTTTCTGAACTATTTTAAATTTCCTGCGTTATTACTTTTAAAGAAGCTTAGCTTATGATTTTACCAAACATAATTCCATTTCTACCATTTCTCCAGTCTCAATAACCTCGGCAAATATATTTCTAACAGTGGAGAGCAAATGATAGAAGTAGTCAGGTTCCTATGCCTGGAGAAAAATATCAACCATCTCAGACTCCTTTATTGATGGCTGAACTGTAGCAGCTTGCTCCCTCTATCAACGGCATATTCTTGAAAACTTTATGGTCTTTTTTCTCATGTTGGAAAGTGTGGTATGATCTGGCACTATATCAATATTATATTAAAATTATTGGACAAAATCTCAAGCCATGCTATCCCAAATATGCCAACAAAAGATATCTTTATCAATGAACCATTCCAAAGCTATCCCCGGCAGACTTTGCAACAATTCTTCTTTTCCTTCTTGCTCCTCTTAGTTAATCACAAAACCTTTTCAAATGATCCAAAGAATTTTCGTGCCCTCCGTACTTGTCAAATTTAGGTATTTTGAACCCTAAATAAAAATGAAAATCGGGAAACATACACAAATCTTTATATGAAATGCTCTTTTTCCCTCCTAGTCCTTGCATATTTCTCACATTTTTCTCTAAAATTCTCACTTTCATGGATATCTTCTCTTGTTCCTCATTCTTAATATACTTCTCAATCACAATAGAGAAACTATACTGATGGGCGGGATAATATGAATTTGAGGATTTGAATGTTAATTCAGGAGGATAGAATTGATCATAATGTGGCCCACCAGCAGAATTCTGTATCATCAATTGAGGGCCTGTAATAGTTGGCACTACAGGAATAAAAAATGGGTTTATTGTGAGAGATGAATTCGGAAGGAGCATGGTCTAGGTACAAGAATCTCTAGACATATTAGTACATGGGCCGAATCTAGGTGGGTAAAGTGGATCGCTAGTTTGGGCTTGAGTGGAACATGACTTATTCATATTCAAAAGTACAGGGATTGGGGAAGGTGGGGCTTGCCTATTTATTCAAGATTGATACATTTCCGCTATCTGTTGTTTCAATAAACTATTCTCCTTGATTAATGCAAGTTTTTGCAAAATTAATTGATTTTGGTTTTCTTTGTTGTTAGACTCTATACTCTCTTTACATATCATCTTTCCTTTTTTCTTTGGACATGGTGTCGCATGGATGAGATGCCATATAAACCACAAACCAACCACCTTAATACTATTTTGACTTTGGACATAACGAATGTGTCAGGGTTTAACATTTTCACAACTTTTCTTAAGAAAATCACTGAACCCGATAAAGGTTTCCTACGTATCTCATCAAGGTATGAATCGAGTGTGCGTAGTTCTTAAAGTTAAAAGAAATAATTTGAATTTTCCATACAAAGTCAAAAAAAAAAATCAAAGGATTTTTGAGATTTTGCATAAAACATTTTTTTATTTTTGAAATGAAAGGAAAAATCTTTTCTTTTTTCCTTAACAAATTGATCATCTTAAATCTAGTCAATATGTAAAAGCCTTCTAAATAAATGCATTTCAAATAGTACGTAAAGATGATCATAGTGGTATTTATAATTTGCCTGTCTTAGACAGACTCATCCCCGGTGTCGAGTCACACTAGGCCAAATGTATATGATGCAGATAAAGTGGAGCCTAATAGGAATAACCACATCTGAGTTTTAGTTCTACTAGATTTACCCTGATAGAGATAGGCGTTTAAACTGGCTTATTCGAGCAGATAACTTAAATTGGGAAGGGCCAGTTTACTAGTAGCAAAACTATTTTGATTCCACTAGTGGTCCACCACGCCTAACATGTGTAACTAGTATTTCTTAAGCCAAGAGTGTAGCCGAAAATTGATTCATCTCAGATAGAAGGTTATGTGGAGCATAACTGCACACACAGTAAATAGTGGTAGGTATATTTTGAGACTTGAAGGGATTCGCGAGAGAAGACAGTTTATATTTCGATTCAAATAATATCAAAGCGGTAATCAAATAGACAAATAGAACATTTACGCAACAAATATAACATATAAAAATTAAATAAAGCCAAACAAGTCAATATAAAAGCTCAAATTCTAGTTATCCCCAGCAAATTCTCCAGAGATGTCACACTTTTTTTTCATGGGGTCGAAGGGTTTTGACAACTAAGGTGACGATTTTGAATAGTATTTATTTTATTTACAGAGTTGTCACTTGAAATTGAGTTGTGGTGTTTCAAGTCACCTTATTAAATCCCTAGTCAAAATGCAATGACTTTTTATTTTTTGGTTTGCGAACTAGAAATTTGGATAAGGAATTTTATTTTCTAAGAAGCAAGTGTGAGGCATCCCTAGAGTCCCGTGGTTCTAGCACGGTCGCTTTATTGACTTATGTTTGGCTTTAATTAGTCTTTTGGATCTATAACATTTATTTGGCTAATTGCTTTACTTACCCAAGGATTGTGAGAGAAATTGTGACTTATATTTCGGCTGAGGAGCATAATGATCTTGGGTGTATTTATACACTTAAGTACCATGTTTTACCCATATTCGAGCTAAGTTTTGAGAGCAAAGTGTCTTGATTCATATGTTTTATCGTACTTTCGATGTAAATGATCTAATCAATGTGATTAATCCCATTTCAGGAGTAAATGAAACATATGAAGACATAGGAAGATCTTGAAACGCAAATAACACAAGACTGAGCAAAATGATATGTCCAAAAGTTGTTTTGTATCGCAACCTCTAAGGCGCGCACTAAGCTTCCGCCGCAACCCCTTGGGTTCATTTAGTATGATTTTGTTACTATTCTAATTTTTAAATTAAAGGAGAATTTATTATTAAATAGGGTTATAGACTTACGTTTTCCTTTTCTTTTAAATCATATTTATGTATGTTATGTTAAAATTTGACATAACAATCTTATAATAACTTTGTTTTGAATTTTGAACTTATAATATATTTTCAATTCTAATTTATTTCTTTTGCTCGTATTACTTGATATTTTACATCGCAAGTCAGAATTGATAGATAATGTTTTATCAAATATTTTAATAATTTTATGACATTATATTTATAATATTAATTTTTTTTGTCAAACATGCATTTTGTGATATTCTTAAACGTCATGTACTTCTAGTTTTTATGATTAATTTACTTAAAATATATTAACTAAAAAATATAAATCAATTATTTTTTTATAATATTAGTTAAGAACGTATATTTATTAATTAATACATTTTCAAAAAACAATATACATACACACATACGGGCGCGTGCACACACGCTCAAATATATATATATACACACACACACACACACACACACACACATGCATGCATATACATATAATAGAATTTTTTATTTTGAATAATTAATTTTTATTTTAATTATAGACCTTTCAAGCCACAATAGAATCACTCACCGAGGTAGACACAGAGACGGGATCGGAAAGGAACTCAGGATCAAAACCAAAATGAACAACCACATAATTTTAATATAACCATGTAATTAAACTTGTGAAACCAAACAATATAAATGCAATTTACACTATAATTATATCGTGGCAAATAAATAAGTCATTGCAATTACTAGGCTATATAATTACTAAGTTGATAATTACTACCATAGTAATTAAACAAATTCCAATTACTTGTTCACTTTCCAAGCAAATCCTTAACATTTCTTGTGATAAAAGATTAAAAAAAAATCATATGTACAGGTTAAAGTAGGGGTGTACATCAGTCGGTTCGGTTTGATTTTATATATTATCAGTTCGATTTATCTGTTTTTAATTTTTAAATATGCTAAACAAATAACCAAATCAATAAGATATTTTTATCGGTTTATCGGTTTATCAGTTTTTAGTCCTTAACGGTTCAGTTTTCGATTTAACCGATAAGAAAATACTCATAAAATAGAAATAGTAGTAACTAACTCTTAGTTGCAACAAAAAATCCTTCATGATATGTTTTAATTTACAAGAATCTTCAAGTTTGAACTAAATTTTGTTAGGAGAAATTAAGAGTTTGTATAATTGAAATAATAGGTTTTCTAATTTGTTGAAATTAAAGAGAAATTAAGAGAAATATATAATAAGTCATACTTATATAAGAAAAAACAAAACCGAACCAATAACCTAATAAATTTTCTTTATAAAACCATTAAAAAAACGTTAACCCAATAATCCAATAACAATAAACCAATAATATTTTTATCAATTCAGTTTATTGGTCGATTCGATTTTTGCACACTCCCAGATTAAAGTCATTTTAAGGTAAACTTTCAATTTTTCTATATCAAGACTTTCTAATTTCTAACATGAGGCTTTTGACTTTCAGGACTTAAAGTTTGGGTTCGAAAGCAAATTTAAAGTCATAATTACCGTATACTCGAACCTTTGTAGAAGTAATAATCTAATAAGTATGTGACAGATGTTTAAAGCAGCAAAGCTGTATAAATGATTTACTCGCAAAACTGTCCTTCCCTTTTAGAAAATAAACCATAAAAACCCTCTAAACAAACAAAAATAACCGACTACCGCCGGCCATGAAAATACACTACAATTGATAACTATTATCCACTGCATAATGAATCATAAAAAACTTCAATATAAGAACATTTTTAAGCATAGTAAATGGAAGAGTAACTTACAAGCCTTTTTTATTTTTCAGATCATAGATATCACTGCTAAAAAATAGATAGAAAAAATAGTAATTGCACCAAACTCTCATGATAAAGTATTAAATCTAGATAAGAAGAGTGAAGAAAGAAGATGCATAAGTTGTGAAAGAGTATTAAGAGCCAAACGTGAAGATGAATAGTGCGAAAAAGATAACCGAGAGATTTGATTTTCAAAGAAAATAGGCAATTCTTGGTTGAGAGCAGCGTTACTTTATTAGATGGTTATAAGCGTGACATATTTAGGAGATCAACACTTCAAAATCAACTATGTTAGTTAATTTTGACTAAAAACTGGTTAAACTAATTAAACATTAATGAGGAAGGTAGTTTAGCAATTTTTCTGTAAAATTTAGGAGTTTATGCTTTTGAGATAGCAGTGATAGATAGATTGATTATCAAGGTAGTATGAAAAATTAGGTTCAAACAAATTGTTAAAACAACTGAAGAGACTCTTACAGTTGACAATGATCATGCTACTTTCAAGTTATTATCTAAAAATGATTTAGCTCCTTATAGAGAATCTTATAGATTCATGCATATTGGTTTAATTCAAGTTGCTTTTAAAACACTTACTTTAAAAGGTCTACCTGAAAGCTTTATAGCAGCTTTAAGAGATGATAGAAATCAAGATTGGAAAAAGTTTCTTATAGGGATTATTCAAACAAGTTTGGCATATGGCCCTATTTATTTTAATGTTTATCCTAATTTGAAGATATCTCTAAGTGATGATAATTCTCTAAATGATCTAATATTGAGCATTAAATTACATGGTTACAATTCTATGCCAGGTATTGAGGTTATATGTATTTTTTATAGAATTTACTATAAACCTTTCTGTTTTTCTTTGAGAAGTTGGCTGACTTTCGTCATGGTATAGGGGCCTTTTCACCAAAGAACCGGATCACTTCAATGATATTCTAGGAACATTTACAAGCATAACATAAACTCATAGTTAAATTTTTAATTCAAAATGGGTGTAAAACACAGCCTTTAACGCACCCTCCTGCTAACAGGCCTTTTGAATGGACCTCCGGCATAAAGCCTGAATCAAAACTAATACTACAAGTCTATGTATTACGACCTTAATATCATTGGGTGATTTAATTCTTATCTGGATAACTTATTCCATATTATACTAATAATTTAGTATGTTATAGTTCAACGCTTAAGTATTTAGCCTATCATTTAGGCTAATTCAGAATAAAGAAAATAAAATAAATGACTTAAAATAAAAATACCTTAAGTTGAATAGGTGTGACCAGAACTAAAATTTTTATTTCCAGATGAATATATTACAAGAGAAGGATGTTTTGGATGGTAGAGAGAGAGGGAGAGGGGGTTTCTAAAAACCTGCCTCTTCAAAATAAAAATGAGATCCTTATAAAGAAGATACTCCAAGCAAAAGATAATAATGAAAATAGCATTTACTATTCCTAGTTGGCCTTTACTATTAGACAAATGGCCTTTACTTTATAAAAGAAAGTGGTCTTTACTGTTCATGCTTTAGAAAATATATCATCTACATGATGTTGTCCCCAATAATGCAATTAGTAGTGGGGTCTTCATCTTTCTTTTGCCTTTTGTTGATTTGGAAGATTTTTCCAATGTGTCTTGAAACTTTTTCAAATATTCATCCAGGTCTAATTCTTCATTACTCTGGATGCTTTGGGATTCCCCAGTTAAACAGTCTTCTTAGTTATCTATGGTATGACCTGCAGATTCCATGGATATATCCGACGCATTTTCTCTATCTAGGTTTCTCATTAAATCTTTTTTTTACTTCCTTCATATACAAGGCAATCATTCTGGATTTTGATACTATCCCCTTCTTCATTTGAAATTTTTGGGCAATGCTTTTGAACGGACTGAATTCATCCTGTTTATGTAATTGGGGCATATCTCTTTGTTCCCTATATTGGGCAATGACTGTTTTAATAGAATCAATAAGTTATGTGTCATGGACATGTCCATCAGCTATTTTTTGGTTAAGTTTGTTCCAGAATTTTGTATAAAAAAATCTTTTTAACTATTGAAAATTGTCAAGGTTAGGTTTTACTTCCACAGACCATTTCATAATCCATGGGATAGAAAATTCAATGAAGAAATACATTATTGATATTCCTTTAAAGCATATATCATCTCTTTGTAGCTTAAGAAGTATCAGAGACACTTCTATCCAATCAGTATATAAACTTTTAAAAGGTTCTGGTAAAATTTTTGCCGAAGGACCATAATAGATCCACCATTGCGTAGATTAATTTGGAATGCTTTGTTTGTAGATATTTCAACAGATATTGATAAACCACGAATGTTTCCTATTAGGATTTTCGTATAATAAAGCTTTATTAAAGCTTTCAACATAATCCCAGTAATTAAATTTTACCGAGACTTTCTGTTTTGGATACATATAATCTTTTTTCTTAAGAGTACTTATTCCCCACTCTTATGGAGTAAAAATATTTTGATGATAATTTTAGAAAAACTATAGTCTTTCTTTATATTGTTGGTCGTATAAAAATGCTGAATTTTAGCTGACCCTGTTTGAGATAATATTGTCTCATAATGCATACGATATTTGTATGTAGTTGTGGCATAGGATGTATTATCCAAATATCTTTACATCAATTGGCATGGATTATCTCTCCATCTAAGATCATTGTTTTCCAAGATGAGTATAACTTCATCTACTTTATTCTACTCATAAAGCTCAATACTCTCATTATTGTCATCAGTGAGAGCACTGGAGTATGAAGGGACAACATTCTTGCTTTTCTTGAATTTTATAAATTCCAAGAAGTCCTTGTATAGTTGTTGATCTATATTAGGATCAGATGAACTTGCAATATTTGTAGCTATTAGCCTTTGGTTTCCTATCTGGACAAGGATATTTCCTCTGCCTCTGCTGGATCTTCCTCTCCCTCTGCCTCTATTAGAGGAGGTTGAACCTTGGGATGCCATCCTGCATAACATAAAAGACATTAGGTTAAATATTCTCTGATGAGAAAGCTGGGAAAACTATTGTCAGATCCCTTCAAATATTGAATTTCAAAATCAAATTGAGCTAATAAAGCCAGCCATCTAACAAATATTTGTTTGGAAACATCATGCTTACAGTCTTTATTAAAGATGAATTTTTTCGTCTGGCAATCGGTTTTTATTAAAAACTTTGATTGTATAAATCACCTTGAAATTTCAAAACACATTTAACTATTGTGAGGATTTCCTTAGCCACAGTTGCATAATTTTTCTAGCTGTTATTCCATTTACCAGAATAAAATTGGATAATACAAGTGTGCTTATATTTCAGGGAATATTATTTTAAAATTCCTCCATAGCCAATATCATAAGCATCAGTTTCTATAATTTTTTTCCAATTTGGATTGGCCAATGTAAGGCATGGTAGGTTATTAACCTTGGCTTTGATATTTTTTACGGCAAGAGTATGACTCTCTGTCTATGCATTTGGAATCTTTTTTAGTCTATCATACAAGATAGTTGTATCTTGTGCAAGATCCTTTATAAAAGGAGATATATAATTTAGACTACCTAAAAACCTTTGTAGTTGAGTTTTATCCATAATAATATCATGAAACTTAGAAGCAAATTCTATGCTTCTGTTAATAGGAACTATTTTCCCTTGGTCAATAGTATGACCCAGGAATCTAACTGTTGTCTAAAAGAGAAACATCTTTGGTTTAGATATAACCAAACCATTTTGTATGATGATCTTCTTGAAGAGATTCAAATGTTTAAAGTATGTCTTTATATTTTTTTAGAATACCAAGATGTCATCAATGTAGACAATTATGAAGTTACTATAAGACATGAATATATCATTCATAATGTTCTGGAATTCTAAAGGAGCATTCTTTAGTCCAAATGGCATGATATTCCATTCGAATTGTCCCATAGGAACATTAAAAGCAGTCTTTTATTTATCTTTCTCTAATATTTGGATTTGCCATTAAAATCAAATTTTGAAAATATTAGTGTATCATATAATTGATCCAGTAAGTCCTTTTTATTAGAAATTGGATACCTGATTCATCTAAGGACTTTGTTGAGAGGTTTATAATTAATAACCAACCTTGGTACCCCTCTTTCCTGTTCCGCATGTTTATTGACATAAGATGAAGTACATGACCATGGAGATTTAGAAGGTCGTATTAGACATTTATGCAAAAGAGAATCAATTTTTTTACACAATTCTAAATATTCAGAATTCATTTGGCAAGGTCTTGCCTTAGTGGAGATATTACCCTCTTGAAAGATGTCCTCGTATGGAAGACTAACCATATGTTTTTTCCTTTACCAAATAGCATTTGGATGATCTCCACATATTTTTAGAGAAAAAAAAAATTCAGAAAATTTATTTTTCTGTCAATTTCGGATTTTGTAATGTTTGTTCTATTGTCAAACTACAATTTTTTTTTAAAAATCCAATTGCCTATTTTTTGAAAGTATTTTTTCTTTAATCAAATTTATATACCTGGTATAAGGTGGCTCACACTATTAAAACTAATTTCCTTATTATTAAAGGTGCCAATTAGTCCATTTTCATCCCACCGAGTAATTGGATACATATGGACAAACCATGGTTTTCCCAGAATGATTTTGTCACTAATATTTTTTACCAGTACAAAAGTTTATGGCATGCATATTTTATCTTGACAAATATATGCCTTGAAATTTTGTATTCTACCCCCATCTTATGACCACTGGCATTTCTCAAGACATGAGTAGTTTTTTCAAAATACTTTGAAGGTAATAGACCTTCTTGGATGTAATTTCAACCTGTCTCACTATCAATTAGAGCAGTAAATTCTGTTTTATAATTATAATGGATGATAGGCGGATTTACACGCCTATATCAATATATTTTGCCCATACTTTAGTCTAGTTTTGAGAACAAATTATATATTTCATGCACTTTTAGTCCTTTTTCCTGTAAGTGAGCTAACGAACATGATTAGTAAAGTTTCAGGTATAAATGATGCAGAATTCAGCATTTTATGGCTTACTTGACGCAAAATAAAGCTCACGAAGGAAGGGAAGGGAGTTCACACGCCTAAGGACCAAAACTGCTGCATGGAAAATCTGTCCCGGGCTAAAACAGCAATTCTGAAGACTTTGGGGACTTACAGACACAAAGCTGGATTTTGACAATGATACATTAACCTAGTACAAATAGGTTATGTATTTCATTATTTTAAGTGGATTATGATAATGTTACCTTAACCTAGTACATATGGGTTAAGGATTTCATTAGTCTAGTAGGATTTGGTTATTTATTTCATTAGCTTAGTAGGATTAGGATATGGGTATTATAAATACCCTATCATGCTAGAGATTGAGGGACATCTTCTACTCCTCTATTATTCTACACTACAAACAATTCTACAACTCTTCTAATCTTTCCATCAATTCTATTTTCGTCTATTCTTCTATTCTGCAACAAGAGAAACGTTACTCTGCAAGAAATCACACCTAACGCCTACCACTCTTGTGCTACACGAAATTGATCATTATTGTGGTATAATAACAATGTCAATTGTGGTTTTCTTCGCATTCATGGGTAACTAAACTTCTCTGTTGGGGTTATGGAAGCCGAATGAGTTACTATCTATTGCTGTGAGTTTGTGAGTTCGAGACACGTATATTGCTTATATCATTATTCTCTTCATCTTAATCTACATTCTTTGCGGTTGCAAACGCAAGAATACGCCAGTCTAACATTTAACTTGTTCGAGAGAAAAGTTATTTGTCTGGAAAAGAGATAATGTCAAGGTAGTAGGACACCCTTTCCTACTAAAAAGCTAGTGCCGTAACTGGACTAACCTCTTGGAGAATTCGTACCGTTAGACACGCTTTAAGCTCGAGAGAGTTAAAGTGAAATAGTCCTTGTTTAGGTCGAGAGACGCTTGGATTTACCATCGACTACAATCCTCTATAAGCAATTGCATGTCAGAATTCTACACACTCATAGCCAATAGAGACGTATACCTCAGAAGGTGGACATAACCCCAACGCCTCAATTCTCATTGTTTACAACTTACGTAACAATCTTTCTCTTTTACTTTGCTATTTTCAGCTTTTATTTAATTGTTTTGGTGACACATTACAATCCCCCCTTTTTACGAGACTTGCACCAAAAGTTTAGTAATCTTGCTTACTTGTTGGCCAAGCTATTCCCTGTGGGATCGATACCCAACCCAGGTTGGGTTCTATATTTGCTAACGACCGCTTTACACTCCTACGAGAGCTGTAGATTGAGCGTTATCAAAAATTGGCGCCGTTGCCGGGGAATACAAGTGTCAATCAAGTTCGTAAAAATTACTAGACCCTTTGGTCAAAGATTCTCGTACTTTTACTTTTAGTTTTTGTTTTTGTCTGCTGCAGGTTTTTATTTTAGTGCATGCCTCATACTCGAAGTTCTGGTCAACCATTATTACCAATCAATCCTGAACCACAACGCATTGGTAGAATGGAAGCACAAGCTGAAATCGCAAGGATGGCTGCTCAACAGGAACAAGCAAGATTGGCTGCCCTTGCCGCAGCCCAGGTTCAACAGCAGAACATTGATAACCCTGCACGAGCACCAAATCCTGACGATGAGGATTTAGGTGATGACGAGTTACTAAACCCTAGGCGTGATGCTGAAATCATAACACCTGCCAATAGAAGAGGTCGACAAGCTCGGTATAGATATGATCACCAACCTATGCAGCCAGCTTTCGACGATGATAATGATGATCTTGATGGTGCCGGAGCCACTGGAGCTATCATTCCACCACCATTAGCGCCCGGAGCCAAGTTCAACATTACAAGCACCATGATTCAGTTATTGCAACTCAAGGGATTGTTTGGTGGATTAGCAGGTGATGATCCGAATATGCATCTCATCAACTTTATTTCCACATGCAAGTCTTTTGACAATCCTGGTGTTGGTCAGAATGCAATTCGATTACATCTATTTCCATTGTCTCTGTCTGGGGAGGCAACACTATGGTTGAATGGGCTGACTCCTGATTCTATTACAAATTGGAGGCAATTGAGAGACGCTTTTCTAGAAAGATTCTTTCCGCCATCCAAAAGAGCACAATTGAGAGATGAAATCAGCAACTTTCGTCAGCTTCCCACTGAAGCTCTTCATGAAATATGGGAGAGGTTCAAGACAAAGCTAGCGAGGTGTCCAAACCATCATATGACTAATGTTCACCTAATGGAGATACTATACAGAGCCTTGAATTCAATAACTAAACCAGTGGTGGATAATGCGGCTGGAGGATCATTTATGGACCTCACCTTTGGTCAAGCAAGCAATATGCTAGATCGCATGACGAAACAAAGTAGAGCTTGGCATACCAGGGATTCTGAGGTAGCAAGCCCCACTTTATCTATAGGCATGACTACAGACCAAAGAAGAAGACAAGAAGAACGTGATCAAGATATGGCGCACATGAAAACACAAATGGATCTTCTTACAAAGCATTTATTATCAGGGAAGACCGAAAAAGTGAAAGCTGTGGCGCTAAAAGGAAGAGACGAATCTGATTCTGAAGAAGAAGCCAACTACTTGAACAATCAGGGGGGTTTCCGAGGGAATGCCCAAGGAAACCAAGGTCGGAACTATTATGATAATTCTGGAAACAAGGACCAAGGTAGTTGGAGAAAAAACAATGAAAAGAGTGGTGTTTATGTTCCCCCTGGTAGACGTGATACCACCACATCTAGTTCTGGATGTATGGAAGACATGATGGCTAAATTATTGAAAGGAGTGAAAGCAACAAGCGCGGGAGTTACTGAGGTAATTAATGATTTGTCCTCCATGAAACAACTAGTTGATCCTCATTCCACTTCAGTCAAGCAAATAGAGCAGCAACTAAGCCAACTTTCAGCAGCACTCAATCAAAGAAAGGCTGGCACTTTACCTAGTGATACTGTGCAAAACCCAAGGAATGATGGGTCATGCATGGCCATCACTACCAGAAGTGGTAAGGTGCTGGAACCTTCAGCAAAAGGCAAGCAAGTGGTTGAAGAAGTTGCGGACATGGATGATAACGCAAAAGGAGAAGATGCCGCAACAACCAGTCCTGACGTCAAGGACGTCACGCCCAGTGACGTGCAGCCTGAAAAAATGGAAAAACGGAAGCAAGAGGAGAAGAAAGCCATGGAGAGAACACTTCCATACCCACCACCACCTTTTCCCCAAAGATTGAAGAAGGTGGCTGAGGACACGAAGTTCAGCAAATTCATGACTATGTTAAAGCAGCTGACCATTAATGTTCCATTGGTGGAGGCACTTGAACAAATGCCTGGGTATGCGAAGTTTATGAAAGATCTTTTGACTAAGAAGAGGGCAGCAAGTTATGAGCTGAAGGATGATGTGCATCATTGTAGTGCAATTGCTACCCGATCGATAGTTCAGAAGAAGGCCGACCCCGGAGCTTTCACTATTCCTTGCACTGTCGGATCTTTGAACTTTGTCAAAGCATTATGTGACTTAGGAGCCAGCATCAACTTGATGCCATTATCGATCTACAAGAAGTTGGGGTTAGGAGATCCTACACCAACTAACATGAGGCTTGTTATGGCAGATAGGTCGGTAAAACGACCGGTTGGTATTCTATGTGATGTCTTGGTAAAGGTTTCTTCATTTATCTTTCCAGCAGACTTTTTCATCTTGGATTGTGAAGCAGATTCAGAGGTTCCCATAATCTTGGGACGTCCTTTCCTTGCTACAGGAAGTGTGCTCATTGATTTGAGAGCTAATGAACTTTCATTCCGAATAAATGACGAAGTGGTTCGATTTGATGTTTGCAAATCAATGAAGCAACCCAAAGATCTGAGTGTATTTTCTGTGGCTGATGTTGTCTTTGACGATGAGAAAGAACGCCTTGAAGAAGAGCAAATTCTTGATGATCCTTTGGAGGTTTTGCTCATGAAAGGAGAGAATGAGGATGCTGAAATTTCTGAAGAAGCTGTTTGTGCGCTATCGGAATTAGGGACATATCGCTATACTCCCAAGAAGCTGGATCTTGATCTCAAGAATCGACCCACACCACCAGCCAAGCCATCTATTGAAGAACCACCCACACTAGAATTGAAGGAGCTGCCAAGTCATCTGAAGTACGCATTCTTAGGAAGTGGAAACACACTTCCAGTCATAGTGGCAGCCGATTTGGGTGAGCAACAAGTTGCAGCTCTTATTTCGATCTTACGCAAGTATATTAGAGCCATTGGATGGACCATTGCGGATATTATTGGTATTCCACCTGGGATTTGCTCACATAAAATTCAGCTTCAAGAAAAGTGCACACCCACCATTGAACATCAAAGGCGTTTAAACCCACCTATGCAAGAAGTGGTGAAGAAGGAGATTATAAAGTGGTTAGACGCAGGAGTTGTATATCCTATCTCTGATAGTACGTGGGTAAGTCCTGTACAATGTGTTCCCTAGAAAGGAGGAATGACGGTGGTCGCAAATGCAAAGAATGAACTTATTCCACTCAGGCCCGTTACTGGATGGAGAGTATGCATGGACTACCGCAAGCTGAATTCGTGGACACTCAAGGATCACTTCCCCATGCCATTTATGGACCAAATGCTAGATCGATTAGCGGGGAAAGGATGGTTTTGCTTCTTGGATGGTTATTCAGGTTATAATCAGATTTGTATTGCTCCCGAAGATCAAGAGAAGACAACGTTCACATGCCCATATGGTACGTTTTCCTTCAAACGCATGCCATTCGGGTTGTGTAATGCACCAGCCACCTTTCAACGTTGTATGATGTCTATTTTCTATGATATGGTTGAAGACACTTTGGAGGTATTTATGGACGACTTTTCAGTTGTCGGTGAGTCTTTTGAAGCATGTTTGGCAAACTTGAGCATGGCATTACAAAGATGTGTAGAGTTCAACCTTGTGCTGAATTGGGAGAAGTGCCACTTCATGGTAAAAGAAGGAATCGTTCTTGGGCACAAGATCTCTAAAAGAGGAATAGAGGTTGATCGAGCAAAAATAGAGGTAATTGAGAAGCTACCGCCTCCAATTTCGGTGAAGGGAGTCCGTAGTTTTCTTGGCCATGCTGGTTTCTATCGTAGATTCATCAAAGACTTTTCCAAAATTTCTAGACCATTGTGCAAACTACTGGAGAAAGATGCGAAGTTTGACTTCAATGACAATTGCTTAAAGGCATTCGAATGCCTTAAAGGAAAACTCATTGAAGCCCCTATCATGGTAGCACCAGATTGGACGCTCCCGTTTGAGGTCATGTGCGATGCTAGTGGTATAGCCGTTGGTGCTGTTCTTGGACAAAGAAAGGAGAAACTATTTCATCCTATCTACTATGCGAGTAAGGTCCTAAATGAAGCCCAAAGGAACTACACTGTTACTGAACAAGAGCTTCTAGCGGTTGTATATGCGTTTGAGAAGTTTCGTGCCTATCTATTGGGTACCAATGTGATCGTCCATACAGACCATGCAGCTCTTAAGTATCTAATGACGAAGAAGGATGCCAAACCAAGGTTGATTCGATGGGTACTGCTGCTGCAAGAGTTTGATTTCGAAGTCAAAGATAGAAGAGGTTGCGAGAACCAAGTGGCTGATCACCTATCTAGACTTGAGAATGAACATGTGGCGCAACCTGAAATTCAGATTAATGATGCATTCCCTGACGAGGAGATATTAGCGACAAAAATAGAAAAAGTACCATGGTATGCCGACTTTGCAAATTTCGTAGAGAGTAATGTGATACCTGCCAACTTATCTTACCACCAAAGGAGGAAGTTTATGCATGACGTTCAGCACTACTATTGGGATGAACCTTATTTGTTTCGAAGATGCGCGGATGGGATCATTCGACGATGTATATCCCATGAAGAAGTACCTGCTATATTGGAAGCATGCCACACTTCGCAAGTTGGAGGACATCATGCAGGAAATCGAATGGCAAGAAAAGTATTGCAAAGTGGTTATTATTGGCCTTCGATATTCAGAGATGCATACGACTATGTGAGAAGGTGTGACCAATGCCAACGTCAAGGTGCTATTTCAAAACACCATGAAATGCCCATGTCTAAAATTATGGAGGTAGAACTTTTTGATGTGTGGGGTATTGATTTCATGGGTCCATTCGTGAATTCGTTTGGAATGAAGTACATCTTGGTTGCTGTGGATTATGTTTCGAAATGGGTTGAAGCTGTAGCATTGGCCGACAACGAAGGAAAGCGTGTTGTAGCGTTCTTAAAGAAGAATATCTTCTCTCGCTTTGGGGTACCTCGTACTATCATAAGTGATGGAGGATCTCACTTTTGCAACAAGCTATTCAAATCTGTATTGGCCAAGTATGGTGTCAAGCAACACAAGGTAGCTACGCCTTATCATCCCCAAACTAGTGGACAAGTAGAGTTTTCCAATCGAGAGATTAAGCAAATCCTTGCAAAGACGGTTAATGCAAATAGGAAGGATTGGTCTCGAAAGCTAGATGATGCACTATGGGCATATAGGACTGCATTCAAGACACCCATTGGCATGTCTCCTTATCAACTAGTTTATGGGAAGGCTTGTCATCTACCCATCGAGCTTGAATACAAGGCATTATGGGCATTGAAGCACTTGAATCTGAATTGGAATGACGTGAAGAATCTGAGGTTGGAGCAGCTGAACGAATTAGATGAGTTCTGTCTCCATGCATATGAAAGATCGGATTTATACAAGGAGCGGATGAAAAAGTATCATGATCAGCGGATTGTTCGACGAAACTTCCAAAAGGGTGATATGGTACTACTCTTCAACTCCAGATTTAAGCTCTTCCCAGGTAAGTTAAAATCTAAGTGGTCTGGTCCATTTAAAGTTATCCAAGTCTACTCGTCTGGAGTAGTCGAATTGGAAGGCAATAAGGGTGTTGTCTTCAAAGTGAATGGCCAACGTGTTAAGCCGTATATCGGTCCTCTTGAATCGACGAATGACACGGCCATCACTTATCTCGACGAAGTCTAAGTACTCGAGATAACCATGTCGTGCCACGACAATAAATAAGGCGCTAGATGGGAGGCAACCCATCGTTTATCGTTTTTCATTTATCGTTTATCGTTTTCTTTCATTCTAGTACTTGATTTGTTTTTAATTAATAAAAATCCAAAAATAAGAGTCGTGCCACGACCAAAACTAAGGCGCTTGGTGGGAGGCAACCCATCGTACTAATCGTTTTCATTTGTTTGAGCGAATATAGGTGCAAGAAGTAGTCAACGAGGAGATTGATTTCAATTGACGATTTGGACACATTGTATGGTAAAGTTGGTAAATTAGGAAGGGTGATGCATAAGGCTATGGATTGAGCCTTTCCCACGCCAAAATAGGCTTCGAGGAAGGCTAGGCCTTGGTAAAACTAGGCCACGAACGATGCACAACCTATCCTATAGCCTAAAGTCTCGGAATCTAGTGTGCTATACACTATGCGCCGCCTATTCCTAGGTATGCTTTTGACTATGCGCCGCCTATGCTATGGCATTTGGTCTCAGTATCTCATATGCCATAGACAATGCGCCGCATATGTCTACAAATGCCATAGACTATGCGGCGCATATGTCCCAATATGCCATAGACAATGCGCCGCATATGTAGGAATTTTGTCTCCAAAACCGATTGTAAATGGGTCATAACCCGACCCATACTCTTCCTATATAAAGGGGACTTAGTCTTATAACACAACCACAATAGAAAATACCCTAAAGGCGCCGCATACTCTTCCAAATCTTCTAAAATTTTTCTTCTTTTGCTCTTCCAATTCACAAAACCATCTCCACAAGTTTCAAGCAAGTAAGTACTCTCTTATTCTTCATTTATTTCTCGCAAGTACTACGTTGCTATGGCTATTATTAATTGCTAAATTATACAAGATTGTTGGTGATGTTCATGTGTTTGGATTGTTGTTGCAAAATCAAGTGAGTAAACATATACGTAGGAAAATCTTGACTTGTTTCCGACTTGAATTTGGTTTCAATAGCAACGTTATGATATTTGCGGAATTGCTATGGCTATGAATATTGCTTAAGATTGTTGTTTGGATACTTACATGTTAGACTATCCCGGCCATCGGGATAAGACTTATAGTTCCTACCGACTTAGGAGGTTATGATTGTTGTAAGAATAACGATTCAATGTGGTAACCCCTATGTAGTAGTGTTGCGATATCTACCATGAAAGTAGTCCAATGGCTTCAAGTAAGTGATGCATTGCTGATTTTCTTGTCGGAATACAATCCTAAAACGTATCTCGATGAAATCTGAGTAAATCGACTACTTTCACCTCACTGATTTGTGTTAACAAAACTAAGTGTGGGGTGGTACCCCTAATGCTTGCTTATAGATTGTATCAAGTGAGACTGTGCTGCAACTAACACTATTTCTAGTCTCAGGTACAATGGCACCTAAAGCGAGGCAAGGTAAGGAGAAGGCGACCACTTCCCAAAAGGGCAAGAAGAGAAGTCGAAAAGACCAAGGAGAATCATCCTCAGCAAAACCACCACGCAGAATGTTCGGAATAAAATGGGTTCTTGAGGAAGAAGCCAAAGCATGGTACAGCAGCAACAAAGAAAGAAAATATGTGCACGTCGACTTGATCAACAAGGATACCTTAGCAAAGAAGGAGCCGCGTATGTTGGCAAAAATAATGGCTTTGAAGTTGGATTTCATCTTCCGCGACATGGGAGAGTGTAATCTTGATCTAACAAGAGAGTTTTATGCCAACTGGTCGCCAAACACAACAGGCAATGAAGTCAAAATTCGGGGCCAGGTGTTACAGCTCACCGCGGACTGGATCAACTCTTTTCTTGGCTTACCTTCAATCGACGCAGCACCATTCAAAGAGCTGTGCAGCAGGCCTCCTTATAGAGCAATACGACACACGCTTTGTGGAAGCAGATCAATGGCAAGGTGGGGCAGACATAAAGAAACCGGCCGACACAACACCTTCCCCTATGCTCCACTAAATAGGGAAGCAAGAATCTGGATGCGCATTGTCAACTCATGTCTTATTCCTGGGACTCAATACACCAAGATATCGAGAGATAGAGTGTGTTTGGTCTATGCTTTAATGACGAATGTCCAAATCAACTTTGGGGCAATTATTCGATCCACCATGAGGAAGGCCAGACTACACAAAAGGTCCCATTTCACATTTGGCAATTTGTTGACAGCAATCTTGCGGAAGGAGAATATCGAAGAGGAACCAGCTGATCATAAACTCCCACACAATCCGAAGAAGGTTGACCTCACAAAGGTCAAAGATGCTGAATCAACACATGGCATCAACCTTACTACGGCAGAGAGACATGCTCGGGATGAGAGTTTCTCCCGCCATATGTACGGCATGATGAGGTTTACAATGATGAGCGGAGGTCGTGTTCCAACTGCTGCAGAGCTCCAACAGCTGGACCACGACTATCCCATGAACATGCATGCACGGGAGATGTGTGGAGTGGGCGTATACTTTGAGGAACCTCTAGATGATGATGTGCCGACTGATGACGATCGACGTTTGCCAGACTCTGACGAGGAGGAGAACTCTGACGACAACTCTTATGATGATTCCGACGAAGGGGGTATGACCCCCGACAATGAGGAAGAGTCCGACTAACCAGGTTCCTCGTATTTATTTTCCACTGAGGGCAGTGTCCCGTTTAAGTGTGGGGTGGCGGTATCGTATGCTATACTTCTCTATTGCATCTATGTTTGCTTGCTTTGTTTTTGTTTCGTTTTTTTTTCATTTTTTAGTAGTAAATTTTTTCTAGCTTCGCATGAAATTATTTTGATAGGCAGCATGAGATTATAACAAGAGTATGTGCTACAATTGTGACTATTGAGACGTTTAGGCTCTAGTTGTGACTCATTATGTGATATTGTGTGGTTCAATTCCTTCACTTGTTGGGTCGAGAGTCTATATTACTTCCAAGCAAGTCGACCATGTGCCTTATGTGTGTGAGATAATCGTATATTCTATGTGTGTAGCTGATGCTAGAACTTGCCTGGTATGTATGCAAAGCGAAAATAAGGAGTGTAAGTTTAGGATATGATTTAGGCATTTCTTTGGCAACCTATATTTGTTTACCTTCAGTTTTACCTACCCATGGACATCATCCTAGTTAAACCTTTTTTAGCCTTTAGCCTATTTCTTTGACAACCTTGTATGTAAGCCTAATCCATTTCTTTCAAGACCGTAATTTGATCCAAACTCCTAAGTGCTTTAAAGTGAAAAAAGTCATGTGACAACATAAGAGGAAATTGGGTGAGTATGATGCTATAAATTGTAATGGTGCTTGAATGTGTTATGAAAAAGAAAGTGCTATCATAAGAGGTATGTTGTGAAAAGAAAAAGGAAAAGAAAGCTGAAAAGCGAGTTGTGCTTAAAATTGAAAAACAAAAGAGCAGAACAAGGGTGGTATAACAAAAGAAAGAAGAAAGGTTGAAAAAAAAAAAAAGTGTCAATGATACAAAGTGATGTATTAAAGCGCTTAGGAACTTAGTCACTATTCCTGGCCAAAATAGTCCTACCCGTCCCTTAGCCTACATTACAACCATCAAAAGACCTACTTGATCCTAATCTTAACATTCCAACATTTAGTAGAGTATTACATTAAGGGCAAGCCTATGGTCATCAGTTGCTACATATGAATTCTTTGTGAGAGTGAGAGCAAGGACATTTTGATACCCATGCTTGAAAAATATTCTATACTTGTGAATGATTATGGGTACTATAGTGTGAGACACACATGGTTGATGAGTTTTGGATAGTTGTATATGATTCTATGCACTTTAATGTTTGCATGCGAGTTGATCACCATCACGAGTCTATACTTGAGGTTAAATTGTTTCTACTTAAAATCGGAAAGCTACTCTTGGTCGATAATCGTTGTGCTTGTCTTAATAAATGTTTTGTGTTGTTGCTGTAAGAACCTTAAGTTGATGCTTAGAAGGACATGATATGGTGTTCGAGGACGAACAAAGCTCTAAGTGTGGGGTGTTGATGATAGGGGGATTTACACGCCTATATCAATATATTTTGCCCATACTTTAGCCTAGTTTTGAGAACAAATTATATATTTCATGCACTTTTAGTCCTTTTTCCTGTAAGTGAGCTAACGAACATGATTAGTAAAGTTTCAGGTATAAATGATGCAGAATTCAGCATTTTATGGCTTACTTGACGCAAAAGAAAGCTCACGAAGGAAGGGAAGGGAGTTCACACGCCTAAGGACCAAAACTGTTGCATGGAAAATCTGTCCCGGGCTAAAACAGCAATTCTGAAGACTTTGGGGACTTACAGACACAAAGCTGGATTTTGACAATGATACATTAACCTAGTACAAATAGGTTATGTATTTCATTATTTTAAGTGGATTATGATAATGTTACCTTAACCTAGTACATATGGGTTAAGGATTTCATTAGTCTAGTAGGATTTGGTTATTTATTTCATTAGCTTAGTAGGATTAGGATATGGGTATTATAAATACCCTATCATGCTAGAGATTGAGGGACATCTTCTACTCCTCTATTATTCTACACTACAAACAATTCTACAACTCTTCTAATCTTTCCATCAATTCTATTTTTGTCTATTCTTCTATTCTGCAACAAGAGAAACGTTACTCTGCAAGAAATCACACCTAACGCCTACCACTCTTGTGCTACACGAAATTGATCATTATTGTGGTATAATAACAATGTCAATTGTGGTTTTCTTCGCATTCATGGGTAACTAAACTTCTCTGTTGGGGTTATGGAAGCCGAATGAGTTACTATCTATTGCTGTGAGTTTGTGAGTTCGAGACACGTATATTGCTTATATCATTATTCTCTTCATCTTAATCTACATTCTTTGCGGTTGCAAACGCAATAATACGCCAGTCTAACATTTAACTTGTTCGAGAGAAAAGTTATTTGTCTGGAAAAGAGATAATGTCAAGGTAGTAGGACACCCTTTCCTACTAAAAAGCTAGTGCCGTAACTGGACTAACCTCTTGGAGAATTCGTACCGTTAGACACGCTTTAAGCTCGAGAGAGTTAAAGTGAAATAGTCCTTGTTTAGGTCGAGAGACGCTTGGATTTACCATCGACTACAATCCTCTATAAGCAATTGCATGTCAGAATTCTACACACTCATAGCCAATAGAGACGTATACCTCAGAAGGTGGACATAACCCCAACGCCTCAATTCTCATTATTTACAACTTACGTAACAATCTTTCTCTTTTACTTTGCTATTTTCAGCTTTTATTTAATTGTTTTGGTGACACATTACAATCCCCCCTTTTTACGAGACTTGCACCAAAAGTTTAGTAATCTTGCTTACTTGTTGGCCAAGCTATTCCCTGTGGGATCGATACCCAACCCAGGTTGGGTTCTATATTTGCTAACGACCGCTTTACACTCCTACGAGAGCTGTAGATTGAGCGTTATCAATAATCAATTAAAAGAATTACTTTAGCATAAAAATATTACTGAGTAATTATTTGTAACGTTTGGAGAAATCCTTCTTCAGATGGGGTAGGATTATGACTTATCTCAGTAGGTCTGACACTTGGGTTTTCTAAAATAGAAACCCTTTTTTCCAAATTCATATTATGATCTTTAAGTAAAGATATCTCTTTCTTGATATTATTAATCCCAACCTATAGATCTTGGGTTGTTGCTGGGACAATAACAATTTTCTATCTTTCTTTGAGAAGGTTGCGAATTTTCGTCATGGAATAGGGACAAAATTTTACTCCAGTTCTTTAGAAGAGCTATCATAGGGTTGGTCATCCTCATGGCTCAGATTATTTAACATTTCTAAAAGAGTTGTTAGTGTGTCCTCTTTTAAGACATTAACTTCCAAATCTTCAAATTGAGAGTATATATTGTAGAAAACAACATCCTCTTCCTTGTTATTATAAGGTTGTCCTTGTTGGAATGGAAGACACTCGTCTTCTAAAGACATATAATCTTTATTATGAAGGACCCACAGACCTTCATCCATAGATGAATGTTCTTCCTCATTATCACTATGGTCTGGACTCAAATTTTTCGGAGAGAAATTGAGCAGTACTTTACACAAAGAGTCCTTACTTTCTTCATCTAATGTGAGACTATTTATTTTTTCTTTTACTTTGCAATATTTTGCAAAGTGACTTACTCTACCACATTTGTAGCAAGCATTAATCCTCTCGTATTTCCTAAAATCTTTTCTGGCTTTATAATCCTTTTTTCTTCTATATTTTTTTCTCAATTCTCTTAGCTTTCTATCCTCAGAGAATTTTTTATTCTTATGCCTATAAGGCTCTTTAGAACTTCTAGGAATATCTATGATAAATTATTCACAGAATTCTCCTAGTTGTTGTCTTTCATTAAGACAATACTTCTTAACTTTATGATTCAACTTTATCTCATTACATAAGGATAAACCTTCTTGAGTACAAACATTCATCAACTTTTCATAAGTGTACTCATCATAGTTAATACTTAAGAAAGGTATTCTAAGAGCCTTTCGAACTTTCTTTGCTAATATTGGAAGACCTTCTATAAAATTGGACTTCCAGTGAGATCTATTACTCTCCGTTAATTCCATGACTCTTGACAAGAATACGTCCTTGTACCATCTAAAAAATGTGAGAGTCTTACATCTCAGATTTTGAAGCATAGTCCTAATAGTCTCACTATTATTAGATCATCTTTCAGAAAAATGTGCTATAATATTAAGAACCAAGGTGTAAACCGCATTTAGAACAGGTTGACCCTCTTCTTTCTTAACCGTATGCAAAAATTTTATGCATTGGTCTAAAGTGAGATAATTATTCCACCAGCCTTTCAGCTGACCAGTGAATCCTGCAGTAATCATTTATGAATGGACTTATCATTATTATCGTTATGGGCTTTGCAAATCGTACCGTACATCAACATTCAATGTACAATAGTAGAAATTTGTCTATCAGTGAAACCATCAATGCTCCATCCATAGATTTCAATTCCCCTAAAACTATTAGGAATGAGAAATTCTTGCTCTTCTAATAGAACATCCTGGGGAGTTAGTCCAGGATAATAAAACATCCCTTGGACTGGTTTCCTTGCAAATTTTTCTGAGATTTTATTAACCTCACTAAAACCTGATTTGTCCCTTTTTTTCTCATTGTGGATCGAATTAATCTTCAATCCACTGAATTTTTCTTCTAACAATTTTTGTATATCATCTAATTCGCTGCTTATCTTAAAATCTCTAATATTAGGGGGCCGAATACTAGCAGTAGCAAGAGCAACTTGGTCTTTTTGGTCTTTCTGCTTAGTTTTACTAAGCTCAATTTTCTTTAATTCAGATAGAATTTTATCAATTCTATCATGTAGAGAAATAATTTGTTATGCTTGTATAAATATTAGCATAATTATGCTGGTTTAACACAATATTGATATGTTGAGAAGTAATAAGTGCAATATCATTCTCAAGCAGTTTAGCAAATGCAGTAAAATATACTACTTTGTTATCCTTTTCAATTTGAAAAGATTGTTGGGAGGAAGACTGATGTGGTGATTTCAGCAGTACTTAATTTAAAGACTTTCGTAAGCATGGAAATATAATTATCCACATATTTTTCCATAAACCAAGGAACAAAAGCAATCATTATATTGTGAACAGCAAGATCTTTATAAAATTCTTTCTAAAAAGTAGTATTTTTTTCTTTATCAAAGCTTTGAAAAAATCATTATCGAAATAGTTCCCATCTAGGCTTAAAGAACTCATTTGAGATCTTTTTTCTTGCCGGTGACCCTGGGCTAAAATCAATTTTGTTTTGATTCATTTTAAGCCTGTGGAAAAATCCATTTCGAATTCAGTTAGTTCCATATCAGGAACAATACTAGTAATATTATCTCTATCAATTGTGATATTATTCATTCTAGAACTTTCTTTTATTTGAGACGTTGATGCCCTGGATGGAGAATTAACAATATAATCAACATGAGAAATATATGATGATGTTGATCTGGTTAATCTAGATGCAAATGTAACACACAAATTATCAGTCCTATTTACTAGAAGTAAAGAATCAGAAAATCTAATTTTAACAGTACCATCAGCGGTCTGTTCAATCTCTGTAATTTCGCTATTCGATTTATTCTGAGGAGGATCTGCATCCTCAAGAATCTATTCTTTGGGGAAATCAATTTCATCCTATTTAATTGGTCGTTCAGTGATAACTTTAGACCTACCAAAAATAGTCTCTATAAGAATAGTTTCATTTTTGAAATCCATCATTTTACACATAGGATTTAAAGTATAAAGAGGTTTATAGTAAATTCTATAACAAATGCATATAACCTTAGTACCTGGCATATAATTATAACAATGCAAGTTAATGCTCAATATTAGAGCATTTAGAGAATTCTCATCACTTAGAGATATTTGCAAATTAGGATAAGCATTAAAATAAACAAGGCCATATGTCAAACTTGTTTGAACAGTCCCTATAAGAGACTTTTTCAATCTTGATTTCTACCATCTCTTAAAGCTGCTATAAAGCTTTCAGGTAGATCTCTTAAAGTAAGTGGTTTAAAAGCAACTTGAATTAAACCAGTATACATGAATCTATAAGATTCTCTATAAGAAGCAAAATCATTTTCAAATAATAACCTGAAAGTAGCATGATCATTGTCAACTGTAAGAGTCTATTCAGTTATTTTAACAATTTGTTGGAGACCCAATTTTTCAAAAGTACCCATTTGGTATATCATTTTGGATTGAACTTTAGAAATTGTCCACTTATTAAGCTGATCCAATTATTTGGCATATCATATTCTTCTTTTCTACTGTTTTTAACAGTAGTTTGTTTCCTCATGATATTTATGATGAAGGATGTGGATGCACTGCTGGGGTGAAAAACCTGTGCCTCAACCATTATCACTATTTACTACATTATTATTGTAGGTGCCAAGTTTAAATTTATACATATATACATATATACACATCAATATACAAAGTTTCAACCAAGAAGATCGGGTGTCGTGGCATCCCAATCCTTCTACATAGATTCACCCCTGTCCTAACATGAAGTTTTTTGGTCAATTTTATCCTTAATTTAAGTTTTAGCTACCCTATAAATTGTCATACATATTGGTAATATTTGAACAATTATATGGGCTTATTAAATATTACAAAAGTGTTGAGTCATGAAAAAATGATAGTGATACTACAAAACTATTTATACAATCAAATTCAAATTTGATTCAAAAGTTTATTTTCTTTCTATTTTGGGGGAAATGCTTATTAATATTTTTCAAATTATCATTTTTCCTAACAAATTTATCATGAACAAGTAAATGAAGTATTTTGGCATTCCCTTTCTAACTGAATACATGCTTAATTATTAATTTTTTTTAAAATATATATATAACTAAAAATATTTGATAATTTAATTTTTTTAAATATAATTTAACTATTCAAATATTGATGATACTAAATAATGAAAAATGAGAGTAATTCTTTTTCAAATTTTTGTGATGATTTTTTAACAAAAAATAGGATAATCAACATTTTATAGAATTTAGGACAAATAATTAATTTACTATGAAATATTAAAGTTACATACACGTTTATCAATATAAATTTCTTAACCTATATTTTTAGGAAAAAGAAACACTAAAATTTAAAAAAATAGTAATTTTTTAATTTCTTTTGTATGATTTTTTTTTTTTGGTTTTCCATCCGGTGTCTGGCACCCGCATTGGAGTTTCGACTAATTCGGATCGTGCACTGCAGGATCCATTATGAGAGTGATGCTCCCAACAGGATTTTCTCCAGACCCAGAGCTCGAACCCGAGACCTCTGGATGAGGATGGAGTTGTCCCACCACTACACCATAATCCATATTTGTTTTTATGGTTTAATATGAAGGAACATCTATAAAAGTATTTTGGCGAATCAAATTTTTTGATTATTTAAACTAAATTCTATCTTTATTTATAAGTTAACTTTGTTGATGTTATCATACAACAATTTGCATTATTAAATATTTATTATGTTACTTTGAATGTCAGATTTTTTTTTTTTAATAAATGGGTTAACTAATATAGGTTTAATTTGTTTTCCTCTCTTTTCTTGTCCATGATAAATTTTTCCTCTCTTTTCTTTTCTTTTTGCAATGAAATTTAGAATAAATCTGCATTCTATCCCACTTAAACTTAGCAAGTTAATTTGGTGAATGAGGCCTAAAAAATTGGTATAGGCCCAGAGTACTGTCGATGTTGTAGGATTGAAATAGGAATTAAACAAGGAAAAAATACATAAAGTAGCATACTTAAGTATTAAATTACAAAAAATAACAATACTTTTATCAAATTACATTTTGTTGCATATGTATTGGTATGTATTTGTATTTTTGTAGCAACAGTTTGCCAAAATACAAAACACATATCGATCATAAGGACAGTAAAAATCGCATGTATTTGTATTTTTGTAGAAACAGTTTGCAAAAATACAAAATACAACTTGTTATATTATGTAATTATGAAACTGTTGTTATGGAACTCATAATTAAGGGAATAAGTATGCTATTTCTGAATTTTACCCATTAAACAATTAAGATTAGAAGACCCTAATAAACATCAATTCAAACATTTAATGGCACATAATTAAAACAATTAACAACAAATTTTAACTTTAATCTGACTACTGCATTTACTGATAAAATGATAAACGATTCATCAAGTTTATATACTTGTAAGTTACTCTCAAAAAAGAATTTACCAAACATTTTGGAAATCATCTCATTCATTTCAATTACTCTTAACAATTAACATAGTCCAGTGAACAAAGGCAAATAAATGTAGCCCAGGAAATACGAGTTTATTCTAACTTCAAAGTTAATTTTAGTCTAAATTTTTTTATTACATTTGATATTTCACAAGTTTAACTCCTAAAAATGATGGTTAATATATATATAAAAAAAAATGATGGTTATATATATATATATATATATATATATATATACATATACTTATATATATATATATATATATATACTAGCTTAAAAGCACCAACTCAAAAAAACTTAAAGTGAAATTACTAATTTACCCTTCTAAGAAAACTTTTTTTTTTAAAGAAAACAGCAAAACCAACGCTTTAGGGAAAAAAATTTACAAACAACCCTTCACATGCACCCTTTGCAAACGTTTCTCTTGTGCAAAATACATTCGCCTTTGGAAACAAGGAAACCACACCTGACCAGCCGTAAGCCAATATTGTGTACTCTTTCCTCGACAATCAAGCAATTTCTATCGATGGGAATGTTGTTTCTCTCTCAGGTTGCCGCAAGTTTTACTTCTTTCCTAGATATTTGTTGGTGCACTATTATTATAGTGATCCTGTTTGATTTGATTATTGTGGTTTTTCTTTCTGAATTTATTCCGACGATTCCTATGGTTTTTAAGTTATTTATTGTATATTTTTGGATTTGCTTCTATGTTTTTCTCTTTTTCCCCTTTCTTTAGCAGCCTAATTGTTGTGGCTTTTACGTGATAACAACGTGTGGTATAGATATATTTTCTTTACGTTTCCTGTATGTGACTCTTGTTCTCTTATATAATTAAAAGTTCACTACAGTTTTTTTGTATATATTCAAACAGCACCTTGTGCTAAACAAGAATACAACTTAAAAGGATCTAAAAAAAAAGAAAGAGGAACAGAGAAACATTATATAATAAGAAAAAATTAGTGTGAGAAGTACGTCAAATTAATTGTATTTGACCAACCTCCAAAATAAGAATGTCTAATTGGAGAGGTACAATTTGTGTCCCCTAAAAGGCCACAATACGTCAACAACAGTTTCTATTGTGTTGATGTGTTCGATTTTATGTCTCCACTGATTCATGCGCATAGTATAAACATATATACTTAATGTGTTGATTTTTCTTTCTCTAAGTTATTCCAATCACTCCTATGTTATTGAGTTATTTATCATATATTTTTGGGTTTGCTTCTATATTTTCCTTTTTTGCAAACAGGCAACCTATGGGTATATGTAGTTGAAGGTTATTTCTCTATCTTTTCTAGACTGGTTTAGGAAAAAAAATCTAATGTTTAATTTTGTAATATGTGCGATTATTGGGTTTCTATATTTATATTCTATGTTATTAGATATTGATGACTATGAGTGCTTCAACTCTTCTTTTGTGGATAGTTTGAGAATTTTTTTCATTTAGATGTTCACTTTTTTCTACAATCAACTAATACATTTTGTTGTGCTATAGCACATGACACGAACGAAGGTCCAACATTCGTCGACAAAGGTACAATAAAGAGAAGTCAAATTAGTGCATATATAGTTTAAATATAGCCTAGAAACAACAGATATATAAAATTGAAAGGCTTATAATTAGTTAAAATATTTATTTTTTAGTGTACCTACATGAGCAAAAAATCATTTTGCGGTGAATTATTAGCATTATTTCTTTTTAAAAACTTGATTGCTTTATCTTACTAAACTTACATTCAGAAGACATTCTTCAGATGTAATTGAAGGCAATGTTGTAGTCACTTGCTTAATAGTACTTTGGTATGACAATCACTTTGTAGATATGGTGTCTGTTTTGATTTCTCTTACTGATTGTTTTATATTATTAAGAAAATATAATGTTGGTATGATCATGATGATCTAACAAAAGATGTTATGCTCTTTTGATTGCAAAACTTGCAAGGTGTTTTTCTATTCCTTGTCATAAGCTCTAGAACCATGAAAGATATGAAGGAAAGAATAGTCACACTTTCAGAGATTTGTGACGATGTGATGTCTAATAAGTTCTTAATAATTCGTTACACAATATTGGTCAACATGGGATCTGAACTTGATAATTTTTCAAACTATAGTCTTAAATATGCAAAATGTGTTGACATGCATATACAAGAATGACTGGACTTTAATGATAAGTACATTTGATCTAATAGAAATACTACAATTATATAGAATTTTTACTGTTTAGTCTAAATTAGTGAGATTTTAGAATTATTTTATTTAAATAAATTTGTCTCCTTTAGTCAGCATTTTTTAGTATGTTTTACTCTACCATGTCGTTAATAGTTAGGTGCAGAGTGCAGTATTTTTTAAAATTAGGATGAAATTTCATAATTTGTAATGCCTCTTTATTTCTTCTTAATGAGTTATTGGTCAATTAAACATACTTGAACTGTCATTTTTTTTCAATTTTCACACCCAACTATTAGCTGATTCCTTGAATGAATAGAAGCAGCATAGATGCAAGAATTAAACTAAAGTTAAGGAAAGAACGCCTGAAGAAATCGGACAGTTAATAAAGTCTTTCAAAGAACAATGTTGAAGGAATGACACAAAGAACTGACATGAGCCTTGGTCAATGTCAGAAACAATTTGTGCTAGCTAAATAAGGCCCTTGGCCATACAACTCCACAATGACTATGTGAGCTGAATCATTCAAGGTGCAGAGTGACATAGTTTCAAAGGATAGTACTCTGATTTCTGCTCGATGTAGTGGAAGGAGAGGAAGACATTAGAAAGAATCTCGATTGAAAATTTCAATTTGCCTCGACTAAAAAGAAAATTGCGAAGTTGGTGAGTTTTTTCCTCATGAGAAGCTGCAGTTATTTGCATTACTTATCCTATATGTCTTGATTCTTGTTCCTAAAGTGATAAATGTTTTTTGTTATTTAGAATATTTGTTGCCTTATTTTATCATGTGTTTGTTATATTTTGCATGGGAATTATTTATTTACTTTCTCAGAAACTATCAGATTGTTGACAACTAATAGAACCCACTTGTCCATGGTTAGTATCCTCCACAAGTTAATGCTTCACATATGTATTAGTGATGTGAGTTTCCAACTAACTTGGATACAACTATTCGTTTTAAATATGTTAACTTGTCTGAAATGACTACAGATTTTGTAATGAAAAACTAAAGTGACAAAAGGGCACCAAATGAATTACTGTGGATAGATATACAAAGGTTAGAGACTTCAAGATGGAGAATTAATTTCAAGCATGATTTGTTAACTTCCTTTTCTAATTGTCTTGTCATTCTAAGATTCTTAAAGGTGTTTTGCACTATTTATGCTTTAAAGTAATCAAAGTTGCTCTTTTCTCTCTTCTGAGTATCCATGATATTGAGCTAGACATTGTTGCCCTTTTGATAATTCCACATTTGTGGATTAAGCTTTATCACATGATGCGTCTACATAATATGGTGAAATAAATTCTCCCATTCAAGAATGAAAGTACACAAAAGCAAATTAATTTAATTAATTATATGGAGACTAATAGGAGGGCTCCACATTATTAATGAAATACTTTTTGGGATTTAATATGGGGATTATTAAAAAGAAAGGAAATGCATAGGTCAAAGATGGATGTAGGGGTATAAAGGAGCTAATAGCTGGATGAAAAGTAGTTTTGTATCATTTTCAATAGGTGAGGGGGAGTTAAAGTCTTTTTCAGATAAATAAAAAATAGTGAGAGTTTATTTGACTTGTAAAAACTTACTTTCTACTTTCGCTTTTGCAAAAATTAAATTACAACAAATATTTGATACGTATTATTAATTTTAAACTTATACTTTTTAGATGTTTGCATATTTCTATCAGTAATTTTATTAATTGGAGAAAATTCCATAAATTTTCAAGAAAAATATCCATTTAATGTGACAGATAAATCAGTTCATGTAATTTATACAAATTATAAACATACAAGTCATAAATTTTTTTACATGTTTATGATGGCAATAACAAAACATAAGGTTAAAGAACTTTTTTGTTGGATTATCTTGACCATACATATTTTCTTGTATGACCATATTGTAAAAATTTGAAGACGGATATCAATTTTGAAAAAAAAAAGTCATGATCCAATTAGAACAACCGAAACTTATGAAAGAAATGCACACCAAGAATATCATATACAAGGAAGAATTGGGAGAGGTGCGCTTCACTACATATTCGTACCACATAAAATCAAAATAACTTAAAGAGCTTCACATATGCGTACCTAATCCGCACCCCCCAAAAATGGTATTTAAAAAAAATACAGAAGTAGTATACATGTTTAAATTTAGTTGTTTATGAATTTAGATTGGATTTACTTGACAATAATTAATCAATATTAATTATGAGAAGACCATTTAAAAACATAGAACCTTTTAGAAAAAATAAAGAATCTTTAATTAGTAATTATTCATAGTAATTATTCAGAATATATAAGTCTAAATAAAACAAAAGAAAACCCACAAAGATTAGCTTACCTAATTACCTTAATATCTAGTATTGAAGCAAAATTAATAATCCATTTAAAATCTAGAAGAATGAGACATATACCACCTAATTATGATAAAATTAGATTTAGATATCCGCCAAAATACTATAAATACGGTTAAAATGAATAAAATACAGAAATACAAAGAACTAAAACAAACTATTTCTGAAAAACGTAAAGAATTAAGAATAAGAATAGAAAGATTAAATTATAATATATTTGCCGGAGTTAGTAAAAACTCAATAAATGCACAAAAAGATGAAATATCAAATTTAGAATCACAAATAGATAGTTTAGAATATATATATCAACATGAACTATTTACAATAAAATGAACAAAGAAGAATTTATAATAGACGAAAAAATATATGAAAATCACGAAGGATTAAAAAATAAGAATAGTATTTTCTAACCTAGGAAGAAGATATAAGAAAATAGGCAAACATTTATATTTAATGCTAGAAAAAGAAGAATTAAAATTAGAAGATAAATTGACAGCTATGGTAAGAATAGAAAGAGAAAACGAAGAAATAGATAGAAAAAAGGAAATAGAAAAAATAAAACAACAAACTACAGAAGAAATACGAAAAATAGAAGAAACTAAAAATAGTAGGATTGCTGAATTAGAAAAAGAACTACAAATGTTAAAAGATCTGTATGAAAAAAGACAGAAAGAAAAAAAAAGAAAAAGATAAAGAACAAAAATTATTAAACGAGATAAATCAATTTAAAGAAAAACTAGAAATAGACAATAAAGAAATAAAAAACAAGGAATTAGAAATAAATAATATAGATGTTGAAGAGACAGACAATTATGATTCAGAAGATAATGAAATATATACAGAAATATTAACAAATACAAAAAAAATAGAAATCAATGAAAAACAAGAAGTAATTAATGAAGAAAATTTAGAAAATATCAACACAGAAATAAATACTCTTGATAAAAAAGGAGATCAAAATATAATACCTAGTACATCAGAAATAAAGAAACCTACATATTATAAGAATAAGTTTAAAAGATATAATATAAAGAATGAATATGACAAATGGACACCAAAACAAATAGTTAATAAAAATTATAACTTTTTAGACTTAGATTGTGTAATAGATACAGAAAAAATGATACAATTATGGATAGAATATATGTCAAAATAATTATTAGATAATAATATAAGTGTAGCAGATGCACCAGAATATATAGAAAGAACACTAATAGGAACAGTGAAATTATGGTTTTTAAATCTAACTGAAAATAGTAAAAGAATATTAAGAACTGACAAATCTACAGAAGGAACAATATTAACACCTATAGAATTATTAAAAAAATATGAAACAGCTATAAAAGACGAATTTAGTAGCATGACAACAACAGAAGAAGAACAAAATGAAGAGAAAGATATAAATAGGAATTTAATGTTAAAATTAGCAATATGTAATATGTGTTACATAGATGAATATACTTGCGCATTTAAAGAATATTATTATAAAGGAGCATATAATATAGAAGAAAGTAAAGAAATAAGAAAATTATATTTTAATAAATTACCTGAACCATTTAGTTCAAAAATAATAAAAAGTTGGGATGAAACAAAAATAGTAGATACTCTAGGAGCAAGAATAAAATTTTTACAACAATGGTATAGAAACCTATGTGAAAAATACAGAGAAGAGATAAAAATGGAAAAAACATTAATAAGAAATTTAGCATGTTGCAAAGATAAAATAGCACCTCAATTTGGATGCGAAGAAAGATATTATAAGAAAAGAAAAAGACATAAGAAATATAAGAAATACAAAAAATTAAAATATAAGTATAAGAAACCAAGAAAAAGATATTATGTAAAAAATTATAAACATAAAAGACCATATAGGAAAAAGAAATCAATAAAGGAATGTACTTGTTATAATTGCGGAAAAATAGGACATTTAGCTAGAGATTGTAAATTACCTAAAAACCCAAAAAATAAACAAATATCAGAAATAAAAATAGAAAACACAGAATATATGCAGATAGATTACATAGATTACGAATTAGAAAGTGAAGACAGTATATATGAAATTTCAGAGAATGAAACAGATAATGAAATAGATAGTGAATTAGACGAATTAAATGACTGAAGAAGATATAAAAATATTAACAAAAGAAGAATATTTAAATGACGAAGGAACGGATCAAAAAATAATATTTGATAACAATGTATTTGATGAAATAAAAGGAAAAGAGTTAGACTTAAGTGTAGAAAAAATATTTAAAATACCAATAATAAAAAATATATTTACTAGAAAAAAAGAAGAATATTATGTAGTAAGTCAAAAAGAGCATGTAATAGACTGTAGATATGCAAAAGGTAAAGCCAGTATACCACTAGTAACAAAAAGAATAATTAATAAAGAGATAAACGATATAAAAAGTAGAGACCCAATAAAATATGTACACCTTGGAGGTACAGAAATATTAATAAAAGCATGTTTTAGAGAAGGAATAGATACACCAATAGAATTATATTTAGCAGATGATAGAATTATAAAACCTATAGAAAAAAGTATAATAACTGCCATAAAAGGAAATTTAATATACCAAAAATTTAAATTTATAATAAGTGTGAATTATTCAGTAGCAGTAACGGATAGAAATATAGATAAATCACTAGTATTATATTGGAAGATATCAGGAATAGAATTAACCCTAGGAAGTAAAATATTTACAGCAAGATGCAAAAATTTATATGTATTAACAACAAAACATAAAATAACAGGAAAAAATAAGATTAACAAGATACAAATAGATAGCCCATTCGAACAATTTGTAAAAATAATAGATTATAATGATTATAGTTATAGAGACATAGATGTAGAAGAAAACCTAGAAATAATAAATGATAGAATAAGTACAACAAAAAGAACAGCTTATGATAAACCGGAATCATCAAGCTCGTCAAAAAGAATTAGTTATGAAACAAGTTCAATGGATAATTCAAACCAATATTACATAACAGGAAAGGTAAATGAAAAAGAATATTTAATACTCTTAAATACAGGACAAGAAGAAAATTATATAGAAAAATATCTAGTAAAAAATGAGGAAATAAAAACCGACAATAATATATGCCCAGATCTACCAAGAAGTTTAATAAACACTAAAAATATAGCAGAAAAAGAAATAATAATAGGAATAAGAAAAATAAAAATAGAATTTGAAGTAAAAGAAGAAATGCAAAAAACAGACATAATATTAGGAATAAAATGGTTAGAACAAGTAAAACCATATAATATAGAACATACACAATTAACTATAACATATAACAGAGAGAAATTATTCTTAAGAAGAGCTTTAACATAAAATGAAGATATATGTATTAATGAACATAGTAGTAGAAGGATATTACAGTAGATATTATACGCCTATGATAGATACAGGAGCAGAAGCTAATTTATGTAGATATAATTGCTTACCAGAAAGTAAATGGGATAAATTAAAAACACCAATAATAGTTAAAGGATTTAATAACGAAGGAAGCTTAATTACTTACAAAGCTAAGAATGTAAAAACACAAGTATGGGATAAAATATTAACAATAGAAGAAATTTATAATTATGAACTAACATCAAAAGATATACTTTTAGGAATGCCGTTTCTAGATAAATTATACCCACATATAATAACTAGAACAGACTGGTGGTTTACAACACCATGTAAACAGAAAGTAAGAGCAAAAAGAGTTAATAATAAAATAAGAAAGAAAACTGATTGGATAAAAGGAAATGAAAAAATTACACAAAAGTTAGAAAATATAAAAAATACTGAAGATACAATAGAACTAGTCGTATTTTCGATAAATAAAACAGAAATAACTATATTTTCAATAAATAAGATAGAAATAATTAAGAAAAAATTAGAACAATTATATAGTGAAGATCCATTAAAAGGATAGGAAAAACATAAAACCATTATAAAAATTGAATTAATAGATAAAAATAGCATAATAACCCAGGAACCATTAACATATAATTTCGACGATTTAAAAGAATTTAAAATGCATATAGAAGAATTATTAGAAAAACAATATATACAAAAAAGTAATAGCAAACATAATAGTCCAGCATTTATAGTAAATAAACATAGTGAACAAAAAAGAGGAAAAAGTAGAATGATTATTGATTATAGAAATTTAAATGCAAAAAAAATAACTTATAATTACCCAATACCAAATAAGATATTAAAAATAAGACAAATACAAGGATATAATTATTTTAGTAAATTTGATTGCGAATCAGGATTTTACCATCTAAAGTTAGAAGAAGAATCTAAGGAATTAACCGCATTTACGGTACCACAAGGATTTTATGAATGGAATGTACTACCATTTGGATATAAAAATGCACCAGGTAGATATCAACATTTTATGGATAGTTATTTTAAACAACTACCTAATTGTATAGTATATATAGACGATATGCTATTGTTATATAATAGAAAAATCGGGAATAAGTTTAAGTAAAAAGAAATCTGAAATTATGAAAAATCAAATAGAATTTTTAGGAATACAAATAGATAAAAGTGGAGTAAAAATGCAACAACATATAGTACAAAAAATAATAAATTCGAAAGAAGAATTAGATACGAAAAAGAAATTACAATCATTTTTAGGATTAGTAAACCAAGTAAGAGAATATATTCCAAAATTAGCTAAAAACTTAAAACCACTACAGAAAAAACTAAAAAAGGACATAGAATATAACTATAATGAAGAAGATAAAAAACAAGTTCAAAAAATAAAAATACTTTGTAAAGAATTACCAAAATTACAATTTCCAGATGAAAATAGAAAATTTATATATATAGTAGAAGCAGATGCTAGTGAATATAGTTACGGAGGAGTACTTAAATATAAATATGAAGCAGAAAAAATAGAACACCATTGTAGATATTACTCAGGTACGTTCAACGAGACAAAAATAAAATGGGAAATAAATAGGAAAGAATTATGTTCATTATATAAATGTTTGTTAGCGTTTGAGCCATATATTGTATATAATAAATTTATTGTGCGAACAGATAATACACAAGTACGCTGGTGGCTAACAAAGAAAATATAAAATTCAGTTACGACAAAAGAAATTCGGAGACTAGTATTGAATATATTAAATTTTACATTTACAATTGAAGTAATTGGTACTAATAAAAATGTTATTGCAGATTACATATCAAGACAAAGCTACACAGACTGATATCATAGAAGAAGATACTCTAGAAAAAATACTCAACACCCTAACTATGCTTTCAATAAAAGTGGACAGTATGGGTAATGAGATAGAAAAGCTAAAGACTAATGAAGATAAACTGAAGTCTATAGCTACAAATCAGCTAACTCAGCAGTGTGCAGAACTATGTCGATCGGAAGACATTAAAATTCCAGAGCTAGAAGGAGACGTTGGGATACTCCATAAAACCCATAACATTTATCAATCTACTTCTGCAGGTACAAGAAAAGGAGTTAGTCGACCAAGATACCAGAACATGAATATGAATAAGATATTTGAGAAACCATTTATACCGAAAACACAAAAAGACCCCTTGTTCATACCCCCACAAATTACCACATACCGAGATAGTCTGAACCAAGATAAAAAAGTTTATAACTACACAGCCCAAAAATACATAGAAAATATTTATAGAGTACAAGCTTTCCTAAACCTTAACCCCAGAGCCACAGATACCAAAGAACCGAACACAAATTACATAACCCAAAAATTACAAGGTTACAACAAGCTAATTGCACTACCCAAAACCAATCCAGGCTTAATAAAGACTTGTTTCGGCTATGGATTATTAAATACCATATATACCCAAGACGGAGAAGAACTAACAGCTATGGACGAATTACATAAAATATTCACCACCTATAAAAGAATAACCAAAGGAAATCTATTTTATATAAAATGTTATACTGCACCAGCAGAGATATTATACGACGAAATAAAACCAGTTATACAAGTCGTAAAAATAGGATTAACCAGAGATATGATCATACCAGAAGATATTGTGCAGCAACCAGAGATATCCAAAAATGAAATACCTGATTTTTACGCAAATAAACGACTTATTGGACTAGCTACAATTATTCAAGAATTAGAAAATAATTATACCAATGGAAACCCAATATGGAGCTATTATTCAAGAGATCATCAAATAATTTATTCAAATTCAAAAGAACTACGACAAGCAGATATGGAGGATATTAGACAATGGATAATGACATTACTTAACCCAGAAAAATAGTCTACTGCAAGAGCCATTAAGAGAGAATTTATTTCAGACGGATTACTGACGAGATATTGCAAGATAATTGGACACAAATATCCAGACCATCAATGTTTGAGATGTAATGGAGAAGATAATATTATCCCAGAAGTCCACCTAGAATAAAAGAACCAAGAAGATAAGCATGCCAGCTGGAAAGAAGATGAAAAAATCAACAGATACGATAAAAAGATAAAGGAAGACGGAGTAGAAAAAGCAGACAAAGCAATAAAGGAAGAAAGAAACATGTAAAAAGTTAACTTTCAGAAAAGATATATATGGTAGCCATATGTATATGTTAGGTAAGGATAGGTAGCCTACATTTTTGACTTTTGTAAAGTCTTTATTAACTTTTTCTTTTCATTTATTAGATTAGGAAACGTGTAAAGTTTATTTTTTGAAGAATCATGTAAATGCTCTCAATATAAATAGAGGCATAGAAGGCAGCAGAAAAGGCAAGCCTTCATGCGTTGAAGCAAATACTCTCTCAAATCCACAACAAATATTTTGCTCAGTTAATTAAAAAACAGATTTATTTCAATGGAAAAATCTATGGAGGAACAAAGCTCAGAAATATCAAACCTACCCGAACAGGTATATTTATTTATGATTATGAATAGCTAAATTCATAATTCCCAACAATCATGGTATGATAAAATAAATTCATGTTAGTTACTTTATAGTAGAATTATTCGAAGAATAATATGTTAAGAAGTTTATTAGCAAAGTGGAAACGGAGAAAAATCCCTAAGAACTATGCCATCCTAAAGGTGAAACCAATAAGGCAAGAAGCCGTGGTGGGAAGTAACCAGAGTAGAGGCGCTGTTTAAGGGAAAATATCCAGATTACCATGCTAATAGTGACCGAAGAACATGTTATTTAAGAATAATCTAGTATATAGTAATCTAAGATGACCATATTTTGTTATGAACATGGTTGAAGGGAATATTTTGAAAAAAGTAATTTTATGAAAATGAATAATTATTTATCTGATGTGATGGTAGATAAATTTAAGATACTTATTTTGTATGCACTTAGAAATATAGATGTTACAGATATAAGAAAAAATATATTAGAAAAAGCATTTGGAAAATATTACATGAATAGAGTAAATTATATACCATGTCTACCTAGCTACTCTTATAAATCCTTATTATGTTAAAATTACGTAGAATTTTTAAAAAAGATATGAGAAATATACAGTTACTAGAAAAATAGAGGAAAATAAATATAGACAAATACATGGAAAATAATTTTTTTTTTATAAAATCTCTTAATAAAAATATGCAAGAACTACTAAGGCTAAAACAAACAATTATAAAATATCAATTTTAGAAAATAGATCATTTAGACTACCTTAAAGTTTTAATCTTATATATACTTAAAGACATAGAAATTATAGATATTAAAAAAGTAATATTAGAAGAAGTAATAAACTACGAAATTGAAACAATAAATGCGTTAGAACAGATATACGAAGACATTTACCCAGAAGGATATTGTTCAGATCAAGACTGTGGATGTTAGAATATATTAGAAAAACTAAGGAAAACCAAGATAGTCTAAATAATGAAATTAATTACAGAAACCGAATTAAAAAAATAATGGAAGATCTAAAAGAAAAATTAATATGGATAGAAAAAACCTTAAAAAATTTAGAAAAAAGTACATGTGATAGTTTATATAATTTAAAAAACTCACTACAAGAAGAACAACACAAGATAATAAATGACATAGAAAATCTAGAATTAGATATATACTACAGTACAGATAGGATAAATTATTATACAGAAATTTGTAACTCTGCAGTTACTACAGGATAAAATAATAAACCAAATAAATTAATGAATACATCTCACGAAAAGAATAAATCATTAAAAGAAATAGAAACTCAACTATATAGTTTATACCTAGAATACAAAAGATTACATATTACTAACAAGGATCCTAAAACACTAGATAATCTAATCACGATAATATCTAATTTAGAATATGAATTAATAAAACATCTTAAGTCAAGAAGATAAAAATGAAAATTATTCCAATCAATAATATTCATTATAAAAATAAATACCTACGTTCTACGTATTTATTATCTAGTTGCATCTACGCACCTAATCCGCACCCTACGTATTTATTATCTAGTTGCATCTACGCACCTAATCCGCACCCCCCAAAAATGGTCACACCCCTTTTACGTACTCCAAAAAGATTATGATTTTATGACTTCGAAAGGGTTTTTATTATTAAAGTGACAAAATGAAGATTTGTTTCGAAAAGGACTTTTTATATTCAAAACTTAGAGTCGCCACTTGGCATAAAACGGGTGTGCCAAGTCACCCTTGAATATCCTTTTTCAAAACAGATTTGACTCTTTAAAACTGATCCGCGAACAGAGATTCCGGCTAAGGAATTCTGTTGACCGAGGGGAAGGTGTTAGGCAACCCTCGATCCCGTGGTTCGACCACGATCGCTTGGTAGAGCGTATCGGCTAACTTTGACACCACGAGGGTATAAACCACACAAAACATGCAAAAAAATCAATCAAGCAAACAAGATAAAACAATCCAAAATTTTAGTGTCCAGTCCAATTATACAGTCCAAAAATAAAAAAAATGCGTAAAAATAAATCCTACTCTAAATTAATTCTAGACTAATGCTCTACTCGACGCTGCGGGCCTTCATCACGAACGTCCTCTTGGTACAAAATACTCGGGGCATTCCCCGGCCGATAAACACAAGTACCTCGGGGCATTCCCCGGCTGAATAGTACATTTTAATCCAAATACGATAAATTAGAAAAAAAACATTCAACCAATATTTCATATTCAAACATTCAACCAATCAACAAGTTCTAAAATTTGCCTACCCAAACCTATATTGCCTATCCATTTCAACCTAAACATGATCCAATCGTGTTCACAAACTTAAAATTTATTTCGAACTAAACAGAACAACCAACAAACTAACATTAATCTAAAATAATTCTTTTTATCAATTTCCCGATCCCACCCCGCTAGCTTCATTTTTATCAACCACATTACGCATTTAATCATCACATCACCACTTCAACAAAAAATCACCAACCATGGTTGCACCAACATAATCAAGACAATTCAACAAATCAAGGTAAAGAAAAAGGGAGTTAAGAAAGTGGACCTTTCGATAATCAATTTCAGTTTGAATAATGATGTTAAAGAAGCCTGAATTTAGAATCCTGAATAGAAGACCTCAATCGGAAAAACTCCCAAGCTCGGTATCACCAAAATTGAAGCTCTAAACTGGTTGTGGGAAGCAGATTAAGACAAAACGGGACCCCAAGACTCAAAACAGTAGCAAACCGATGAACCACTGTATGTTTCGACATTTTTCCGGCGACACAATCATCGGAGTAAATAACTGGATGCGACCTCTACCTCATTTCAATGCGTGTCTCGATTTCCAGTGAATCTAAGCTGAAAACAGAGAGAGGGTGACCTGTTTTTGGCACGAATTTGGGTCGAAATGAACTGACGGTACTATTCTCCGATTTGATTCACCGGAACAGTAGCCAAACCATGGCTTTCGATATATCTGGCAGCCAAGACGACGAGTTTCCGGTGAGTTTCGCCGGATAATTCAACCCCCGTCAACCCCATCTACCCCTCTTCTCTCTTGTTCTCTCTCCCCTCACTTGATCTCTCTCTCTCTTCTACCTTTACAACTCTCTATGTGTGTGATTTTGTGGGAATTTTTAGTGATATGGTCTATTATTATGTGATGGTGAGAGTGTATGTATGTTTTTGATTCCAGTGAACTCTCTCTTTTGATCTTAGTAGAGCATAAAAAAATTGGAAAAAAAGATCAAGGTCTCCTTTGTGTAAAAATCGTGTGTAGTGTATATAGGCTGTGGGGTGAGGGTGGGGTAGGTGGGGTCACGTGGGGTAGGGGGTAGGGTGTGATGTGTTTTATTTTGATTGGGTAGGTTGTTAGGATAAGATGTAGGGGTTAGGATAGGTGTTGTTTTTTAATTGGATGGGTTGTTAGAATATTAGGATAAAACAAAATTAGTTAGGGGGTTGTTATTTTGTCATTTGTAGGGGATTATCACACGGGTAAGGGTACACGGTAGGATAAGGTAAACAAATAGGTAAAAACGATATCGGGGAGGGACGAAATTAGGTGTCTACATCATGCCCCCTTTGAATGTAAACACGAAGTGTTTTCAGGCAAAGAAGTAGACAGTGAGACCAAATTTTGACCCGACCATTATTCAAAGAAAGAAACAGAAGGAAGAAGGACAACCGGGTCTTGACTTAAGGCATCCTTCCTACCCAAGTTATGAGAGAATCAAGTCACGGGTATTTCAAAGGATTGGGAGAGCAGTGGACTATACCGAGTTGGAGAGTCGAGTGATGTTCCATCGAGGTTCCGGTCCGCGGCTCTGTCATTACATCAAAAAATGAAAATTACAAGTTAAAATATAAATGAAATTACAAAAATCCTATCTATATAGCTTCTGTTGGTTCTTGACTCGACTTTCATCACCCTATTCTTCAGGCGGGCTCCTGACTTGCAATTTCTTTTGACTTGTTGCTTGGCTTTCAATTGCTTCGTTTTGTTGTTTGACTTTTGTTTCTTCACCCTATTCTCCAGGCGGACTCCTGACTTGCTATTCCATCACTTTGTTGCTTGACTTTTCATTTTCTTCACTCTGTTCTCCCGGCGGGATCCAGACTTGCTATTTCATCACCCTATTCATCAGGCGGACTCCTGACTTGCTATTTCATCACCCTGTTCTTCAGGCGGGCTCCTGAAACCCAAAATTAAACTAGAACGAAAATTATCCCAAACAAAAATTATAGTAAAGTAGTATTTCATTCTCGAAAGCGTTGTCCCATTTTCAGGAGGGTCCTGAGCAGAAAGTAAAATCCCATTTTTCAGGAGGGTCCTGAGCAGAAAGTAAAATCCCATTTTTCAGGAGGGTCCTGAACAGAAAGTAAAATCCCATTTTTCAGGAGGGTCCTGAACAGAAAGTAAAATCCCATTTTTCAGGAGGGTCCTGAACAGAAAGTAAAATCCTATTTTTCAGGAGAGTCATGCGCATAAAGTAAAATCCCATTCTTCTGGAGGGTCCTGAATTGAAAGTAAAATCCCATTTTTCAGGAGGGTCCTGGACTGAAAGTAAAATCCCATTTTTCAGGAGGGTCCTGAATTGAAATTAAATCCCATTTTTCAGGAGGGTCCTGAACATAAAGTAAAGTCCCATTTTTCAGGAGGGTCCTGAACATAAAGTAAAATCCCATTTTTTAGGAGGGTCCTGAACATAAAGTAAAATCCCATTTTTTTAGGAGGGTCCTGAACATAAAGTAAAATCCCATTTTTCAGGAGGGTCCTAAACAAAAAGTAAAATCCCATTTTTTAGGAGGGTCCTGAACAGAAAGTAAAATCCCATTTTTCAGGAGGGTCCTGCGCATAAAGTAAAATCCCATTTTTCAGGAGGGTCCTGCGCATAAAGTAAAATCCCATTCTTCAGGAAGGTCCTGAACTGAAAGTAAAATCCCATTTTTCAGCAGGGTCCTGGACTGAAAGTAAAATCCCATTTTTCAGGAGGGTCCTGAATTGAAAGTAAATCCCATTTTTCAGGAGGGTCCTGAACATAAAGTAAAGTCCCATTTTTCAGGAGGGTCCTGAACATAAAGTAAACTCCCATTTTTCAGGAGGGTCCTGAACATAAAGTAAAATCCTATTTTTTTAGGAGGGTCCTGAACATAAAGTAAAATCCCATTTTTCAGGAGGGTCCTGAACATAAAGTAAAATCCTATTTTTTTCAGGAGGGTCCTGAACATAAAGTAAAATCCCATTCTTCAGGAGGGTCCTGGACTGAAAGTAAAATCCCATTTTTCAGGAGGGTCCTGGACATAAAGTAAAATCCCATTTTTTAGGAGGGTCCTGAACAGAAAGTAAAATCCCATTTTTCAGGAGGGTCCTGCGCATAAAGTAAAATCCCATTTTTCAGGAGGGTCCTACGCATAAAGTAAAATCCCATTCTTCAGGAGGGTCCTGAACTGAAAGTAAAATCCCATTTTTCAGGAGGGTCTTGGACTGAAAGTAAAATCCCATTTTTTAGGAGGGTCCTGAATTGAAAGTAAATCCCATTTTTCAGGAGGGTCCTGAACATAAAGTAAAGTCCCATTTTTCAGGAGGGTCCTAAACATAAAGTAAACTCCCATTTTTCAGGAGGGTCCTGAACATAAAGTAAAATACCATTTTTTCAGGAGGGTCCTGAACATAAAGTAAAATCCCATTCTTCAAGAGGGTCTTGGACTGAAAGTAAAATTCCATTTTTCAGAAGGGTCCTGGACTGAAAGTAAAATCCCATTTTTCAGGAGGGTCCTGAATTGAAAGTAAATTCCTATTTTCCAGGAGGGTCCTGAACATGAAGTAAAATCTCATTTTTTAGGAGGGTCCTGAACTGAAAGTAAAATCCCATTTTTCAGGAGGGTCCTGAATTGAAAGTAAATTCCCATTTTTCAGGAGGGTCCTGAATTAAAAGTAAAGTCTCACGGATGTGCATTTCCAATGGTAGCTGAATTAAGTGAAGCGAATTTGCCCCTATTTCAACGAAGACAATTTGTTAGTTAAAACTTAGTGGTGGTTTGCAGCTCTTGGCTTCTCAGGTATCTGCCCAGCACTCGTTCATTTCATCTTCGTTCCAAATTGCTGACACTTGCCCTGTCTTGCCACATCATTGACCCAGATCCAGATTGAGGGAGGTAAGTTCTGACTCGAACAATGGGCTTCCATTTTACCATTCCTCTGAGGTGCACCCTTTTTCCAAATCTGAATGTTTTCACGAATCCAACAGTCTGTCGGTTGATAGACTTCCTTTGCTTCATGTTGAATTACGATCATATTTCTTTCCTGTGCCGGTCCTTGGCTTTTCCTCATATAATTGGAAAGACTGGTAGTAAATTTTGAAATCCTTTCTCGCTTGTTTTGACACAGACTTGACTTAAAAATGTAAAGAAACGATGGTGACTTTTATTTTGATAAATGACATAAAAAGACAAAAAGCTTGAATATGTAAATGAAAGAAAAGGGCAATGTCCCATATTCCAAAAGAAAACTTATCTGAATACGACAACCAACTCCAATGAGTATGACATGCATTTTGGATTGAGCTGCCTGATCTTCCTATCCAAACTCCCCATTTGTTGTTGAGTTCGTGGCTTTGCCGCTGAGTCGCTTCTTCAAATCCATTGGACTCATTCATCACATTCGATTGTCGACATCTTAAATGACTTTTTCCAACAAATCTCTTTCTTTTCACTTTTCACTTTTCTCTTGAACTCTCCATCGCCTTACGATGCCCGTGAGGGTTTTTACCAATAAGACTCTCTCATTTTTATTTCTCTCCACTCACCATCGCCTTATGGTGCCTGCAAGGTTTTTCACCAATAAGACTCTCTCATTTTTGTATTTCTCTCAACTCACCATCGCCTTATGGTGCCTGCAAAGGTTTTCACCAATAAGACTCTCTTATTTTCATTTTCTCTCAACTCACCACTGCCTTATGATGCCCACGAGGGTCTTCACCAATAAGACTCTCTCATTTTTGTATTTCTTTCCTGATTTCTTATGCTGAGGGAGACCAGTGGCACTTCACAATGTATCATCATATCCATTGCATACTTAGCCTTAACATTATCAAAAATTGACCTGAAGGACTTTCTTTGGTTGTAACTTGGCTTTTGGGTTAAGGTTAGAAAAGATGGTAAGGGGCTCAAACGATACTTGAAGTGGGGGTGGGACTTACAACTTTTGGAATCGACTCAAACAACACATTAACTCATGCCCCATTTTTTTTGACTGGGTGAATCTTAAATCTTTATTTGGTTGGACCGAGCCCAAAATAGGGCAGCCTACGTATCTCACTTCCGAGAGAGGAGAATCAGGTCGGACATAGTTCCATCAGCTTGTTCTTTGTTTTTATTTGATTTTTTTCCTTTTATTTCCGAACTCTTTCTTTTATTCTTATTTTCTTGACATATATCTTTGACTCTATTTTGATTCCAAAAGAGGGATATGAAAGAAAAATAAAATGAAGGTCAAATAGGTAAACAAAAGATGACACAATATTTGGATAGAAGAATAAAATGCCTTCATCATATCAATCTTCAAAAAATGCAAGCACTAAATATGCAATAAAATCAACAAAGGATCAAATATCATACATAATATCTTTTGACCGCATCAGCATTGATAGCCATTTCTTCCATTTTGCCTTCAATATCTGTCAAATATAAGGATCCATTGGGAAACATTTTCTTTACAATGAGAGGACCTTTCCAGTTAGGGGAGAACTTGCCTTTCGCTTCAACCTGGTGAGGAAGGATACGTCTCAATACCAACTGACCAACTTTAAATTCCTGGGATGGACCTTTTTGTTATACGCTCGAGCCATCCTCCTCTGATACGACTGGCTATGACATACAGACGTTAGCCTTTTTCCTCTATCAAACTCAAATGTTCCAGTCGGGTTTTTACCCATTCGTCATCATTAATCTCTGCTTCTACAATGACTCGAAAAGAGGGAATTTCAACTTCCGCAGGGATGACTGCTTCTGTCCCATACACCAATAAATATGGAGTTTCCCCTGTTGAAGTGCGAACAATGGTACGATACCCTAGCAATGCAAATGGCAACTTTTCATGCCACTGTCTAGACCCTTGTACCATTTTTCGCAGTATCTTTTTTATATTCTTATTGGCGGCTTCTACAACACCATTGGCCTTTGGGCGATATGGAGTAAAATTTTGATGTGCGATCTTAAACTGTTGACATACTTCTTGCATCAAATGACTATTGAGATTGGAAGCATTGTCTGTAATGATCATCTTAGGAATTCCAAATCTACAAATGATATTGGCATGAACAAAATCCACCACAGCCTTCTTTGTCACTGACTTGAAAGTTACTGCTTCTACCCACTTTGTGAAGTAGTCAATGGCTACCAAAATAAATCTATGTCCATTTGATGCCTTCGGCTCAATCGATCCAATCACATCCATTCCCCAAGACACGAACGTCCATGGAGCGGCCATTGCATGCAACTCAACAGGAGAAGAACGTATCAGATCGTCGTGCACCTGACATTGATGACACTTTCGAACAAATTGAATAGAATCCCTCTCCATAGTAAGCCAGTAATAACCTGCTTGAAGAATCTTCTTTGAGAATACATGACCGTTCATATGCGACCCGCATACTCCAGAGTGTATTTCAACCATGATTGCCGAGGCTTCTCTTGCATCTACACACCTCAAAAGTCCCAGATCTGGGGTCCTCTTATACAAGATTCCCCCGCTTAAGAAAAATCCACTAGCCAAACGCCTAATAGTCCTCTTTTGATCGTTGGTAGCATATGCTGGGTATTCTCCTGACTAAATGTACCGCTTGATATCCAAGAACCAAGGTTCTCCATCGAGCTCTTCTTCAACCGCATTATAGTAAGCATGCTAATCACGACTCTGTATATGCACTGGATCGATGTAGGCTTTGTCAGGATGTTGGAGCATTGAAGACAGAGTGGCTAAAGCATCAGCAATTTCATTACGAATCCTCGGAATATGCCTAAATTTTACTAACACAAACGTTGACATAGCTTCTGCAAGCATTGTCGATACGGGATGAGCTTCAAATCTCACGTCTCCCAATCGTCTCGAATTTGATGGACGAGCAAATCCGAATCTCCCAACACCAATAATTCTTGGACTCCCATATCAACAACTAACCTCAAACCAAGAATGCAGGCTTCATACTCTGCCATATTGTTAGTACAGTAGAATCGAAGTTGTGCTGTTACCGGAAAATGTTGTCCCGATTCAGAGATAAGAACCGCCCCTATTCCGACTCCTTTCATATTGACATCTCCATCGAAGAACAACTTCCAACCTAGATCCGCATCTATAACGACTTCATCGACACACGACACTTCTTCGTCAGGAAAATATGTTTTTAATGGCTCGTACTCTTCATCGATGGGATTCTCAACAGATGATCTGCCAAGGCTTGGGCTTTCATGGCGGTTCGAGTCACATATACAATGTCAAACTCGGTAAGAAATATTTTCCACTTCGCCAATCGACCTATCGGCATAGGCTTCTGAAAGATATACTTCAAAGAATCCATGCGGGAGATCAGATAAGTAGTATAGGATGAGAGATAATGCTTCAACTTCTGTGCTACCCAAGTTAGGGCATAACACGTCCTTTCAAGAAGAGTATACCTGGCCTCATATGTGGTGAACTTCTTGCTAAGATAATAAATAGACTGCTCCTTTTTGCCTGTGACATCATGTTGACCCAGGACACAACCGAAAGAATTGTCCATGACTAATAAATATAAGATCAAAGGCCTACCAGGCTCCGGGGGTACCAGCATGGGCGGATTTGACAAATATCTTTTGATTCGATCAAATGCTTCCTGACATTCTTCAGTCCATTTTACCGCAGCACTCTTTTTCAGCGACTTGAATATGGGCTCACAAGTGGTTGTGAGTTGAGCAATAAACCTGCTAATGTAGTTCAGTCTACCAAGAAAACTCATCACCTCCGTTCTATTCTTGGGCGGGGGAAAATTCTGAATGGCTTTGATTTTTGAGGGATCCAATTCAATTCCTCGACGGCTGACTACAAACCCCAACAGCTTTCCAGACGGAACTCCAAATACACATTTTGCCGGGTTAAGTTTGAGATTATACCTGCGAAGCCTTTCAAAGAACTTTCTTAAATCTTTAACATGGTCAGCCAGACTTTTTGACTTAATAATCACATCATTCACGTATACCTCAATCTCCTTATGCATCATATCATGAAACATAGTGGTCATGACTCTCATGTATGTTGCTTCCGCATTCTTTAAATTGAACGGCATCACTCGATAACAATAGGTCCCCCATGGTGTGATAAAAGACGTCTTCTTCATGTCTTCATCATCCATAATGATCTGGTGATATCCGGCATAGCAATCCACAAAAGAGGCAACCTCGTGTTTAGCATAGTTGTCTAACAAAATATGGATGTTGGGCAATGGAAAATCATCTTTCGGACTTGCTCTGTTCAAATCAGGGTAATCAACACACACTCAAATTTTGCCATCTTTCTTTGGTACGGGAACAATATTGGATAACCACATGGGATAACGAGCCACTCAAATTACTTTGGCTTCAAGTTGTTTCATGATTTCCTCTTTGATTTTAATACTTACATCAGTTTTGAACTTCCTCAACTTCTGTTTGACAGGAGGGAACGCGGGATCAGTTGGCAATTTGTGAGCCACTAATTCAGTGCTTAAACCAGGCATATCATCATAAGACCATGCAAAAACATCCTTATAATCAATTAATGCTTGAATCATTCTATCTTTTAGCTGTGGCAAAGCATGTACACTGATTTTAGTTTCCCTAACATCTTCTTGATCCCCTAGATTTATTGGTTCAGTCTCATTCAAATTAGGATTCGGTTTGTCTTCAAACTGTTCCAACTCTTTGCTTATTTCTTCTTCATCATATTCTCCATCCTGCTTCATTACATCTTGATTAGTTTGGATTTTAAGGTCAGGCTAAAAATTCTGCATGCATGTCATGTCATTAGAATCAGCATAAAGAGAACTGTGTAAGAAAAGAAAAATAATATATATTAGACACGAATCAAAAGGGACATTGCATTTCATTAAATAAAAAGATAGAAGGGTTTAAACATAGATGCCAACATAACATAAACAAACTAAAATCCGAATTACAACCCTGAAATAACTTGGATAAACAGAAAGAAAAACAAAATAAACTACCAAAACTCCTTCCTGACGGGAAGGGGAGTGACTTCCCAATTATTGAGCCGGACAGCTGGACCTATGAATTGCACGTCTGCCATACTGGTACCTTCTCCTGCTTCGACCATATCAACTTCAATAAAAAGGTTCTAGAAGTCATCAACCAATTCAACTTCAAATTCCACATGCTTCGTGACACCGCTCTTAACAAATGATTCACTGAGTAGTGGCATTGGGCGAGGGAGTGACCATGTTTCCTTTTTCCTTCCCTTGGCTTTCTTCAGATATTCGGTCGTAGGATCAAATCCCAGACCAAACGTGCCCACGTTCTCACTTGGACATATGGGACAAACTATACCGTGCAGAGACGCTCCCAAATCCTTTTCTGGCTCAAATCCGTATTTCCAAAGTTCATTCACCATCATGATAGAAGCGGAAGACAATTGCGGTCCCGGTATAACCTGCCATTCAAGGATACGATTCACTGGCACTGTATCAAAAATTTGATAGACGAATGTCTCCTCTACGTTATTTGCTTTAATAAGAGACAAGGGGGAATCTTTGTAGGCGGACAAATCTCCTTCATCGTGAATAACCACTTCTTGCCTGTCATGCTCAATCTTAATCATTTGGTGCAGTGTAGATGCAACCGCCTTGGCCTTATGGATCCATGGCCTTCCCAATAACAGATTGTAAGAGGAGTCTATATTCACTACTTGAAACTCTATAGCGAATTCAACAAGCCCTATGGTCAACATTAGTTCTATTTCGCCAAAGGAATTTGATTTTGCACCATCGAAAGCCCTGACACATACATTGTTGGGCCTGATCCTCTCTGCACTAATATTCAGCTTTTGCAAAGTAGAAATAGGGCAAATGTTTAGACCTGAACCTCCATCAATCATAACATGAGTGACATATAAATCTTCATACTTCACTGTAATGTAAAGGCCCCGGTTATGCCCTGTACCTTCAACAGGCAATTCATCGTCAGAAAAGCTGATCCGATTGACCTCAAAGATTTTTCTGACCATTTTCTCAAGCTGGTTGATTGTAACCTCCCTAGGAACATATGCTTCATTTAATACCTTCAGTAAAACATCACGATGATCCTTGGAGTGCAACAACAAAGATAAAGGAGAAATTTGAGCAGGGGTTTTCTTTAACTGGTCTAATATTGAATACTCTGGCAATTTCATCTTTTTTAAAAATTCTTCGACTTCTTCTTCGGTGATAGGCTTTTTGATAGATGATGGTCCACTCACCGTTGGCTTGGACTTTCTTAAGCTTTCAGGCACGAAGCATCTTCCTGACCTAGTCAAACCCCCTACCTCATCTACATCTTTGACTACTTCTTTCCCGTGATAGGTCATCACGGTCCACCCATAATTCCAGGGAATCCTTTTCATATCAACTATCGGAGGTTGGGTCACCGGTTTGAGGACAATAGGCGCTGCCAGTGCTCCTTTCACCGTCAAGATGGGCTGACTCAGAGCTCCCACCACTGTCAACTTAGGTTTATCCTGACTCAAATCAACATACCTTCTGGCGCCTTGTACTGTGATCAGGGGTTTCTTTGTGCTTTCCTGGGCTTTATCTTCTCTCATTCCCTCCTGGCTTAATGACATTGCTTTCAAAGACTCCACTATATTTACTGATTTCTCTTCAATGGTCTGTATCTTGACAATGGGCTTATAACACCTTAAAGACTCTTTCCCCTCATATATCAATTCTAACATATTGGCTTCAGCATGGGTTAGCAGCGGATTTTCGTTAATATTTGGACCCTCCGAGGCTTGGACCAACATTTGATTTGTGTCAATCAAATCTTGGACAGCTCTCTTCAAATGCTAACATTTCTCGATATCATGGCCTGGCATGTCAGAACAGTACGCACACCTTAAAGAATAATCGAGATTCCTCGGTGATGGATTTGAAAGCGTTCCTTGAATTGGGCTTAAGACCTTCAACTTTCTCAACCTATCAAATAGGCTAGCATATGACTCCCCAAGAGGTGTGAATTGATTTTTGACCGCCTTCTCTTTCCTATACTCGGGCCTAGGTTGAAAACTGGGTCTGGAAGGGTTTTGGTAATTTGGTGGAGCGAATGCGCGATTTTGTGGAGCTTGCGCGCGCCACTGCGGGTAAAAAGGGGTTTGAGCATATGGCTGCGCGCTATATACTGGGTACGGGGGTGGTGGAATGGAATATAAAGGGTTTTGTGGAGGGTAGTAATGGTGGGGAGGAATATATGGAGCTTGGGCGTAGACTTGGGCTTGGGATTGGGGATAGGGGCGAGGTGGTTTTTTAGGATAGGAATGGGTTCCAGCTACACCAGTTGCCACGTCCTCTTTCTTCTTTTTACCTCCGAATGCGCCAGATCCACCTTGAATCGCTTGTGTGGTGGCTTTCAATGTGGCAAAACTCACTATTCGTCCGGTCTTGATTCCTTCCTCTATCATCTCCCCCATTTTGAGGACTTCAATAAAAGACTTTCCCATTGCCGGGAGTAAATGTTGAAAATAAGTCTCATCCTGTGCCTGAATGAAAACCTCTACCAACTTACTTTCTTTCATCGGAGGCTTTACCCTGGCGGCTTGTTCACGCCACCTTATCGCGTATTCCCTAAAACCTTCAGTGCTTTTCTTCTTCATGTTGACCAAAGATTTTTCGTCCGGAATCAGGTCGATGTTATACTGAAAATATTGCACAAACTCAGAAGCTAAGTCATCCCAGCTGTTCCACTTGTCGATATCTTGATCGATAAACTATTCTGAAGCCAGATCAGAAAGACTCTCGCCAAAGAAAGCCATGAGCAGCTCTTCCCTTCCTCCTGCAGCCCTCAACTGGTTACAATAGCGTCTCAAGTGGGCCACGGGATCACCGTGTCCTACATACTTCTCGAACTTAGGCATTTTAAAATTGAGGGGAAGGTTGATGTCTGGGAACATGCACAGATCTTTATAAGAAACACTTTTATAACCTCCGATTCCCTGCAAATTCCTCATGGCCTGTTCTAAACTTTTCAACTTCCGCACTATGAATTCCTGTTCCTCTGTTGCGACAGGTTTCTCTCAATCAAATGGAAATGCAGTTGGCTGAGTGTACCCATACGGTTCATTCATTCTCAAAGTCGGCTCCGGGGCATAATACTGATTATCTGGAACCTTCAATACTGGCTCACTGGCAGACCGAGGAAGCCCCATTATCGGACGCACAACATATGCGGGAGCTTCAGGAGGTGGCGGAGCCACGAATACCAGTGTGATCGATGGCGCCAGCTGAGTAGCGGGTCTTGATTGGGGAGCTTCCAAGGGCACACCAGAATTGCCAGGATAATAATGTCGCGGAGTGAATCCTGGCGCGTGCTCAGGTGACTCAGTAGGAGCAGAGAATTGTGCTTGAGAGAGCGGTGGGCAATTAGAGATATTCCCAAGACCTTCAGGGAGCGGAGAAGGAGGCATTCCGCTGGCCCATGCCCGGTACAAATCTATCAATTATTGCCTGAGCCTTACTACCTCATCATTGTGTTATGAACTTTCTTCCATGTGATCCTGATCCGGGTCAATGAGCGAATTTTCAATCTCCCTGCTAGCCATGGAAAGCTTTGCTTTGGATCTAGTGAAGTATGGGTGACTAGCCAGAGTGCTGCAAACCTACCACTGTTATCTAAAAGAACATGCTCATCAAAGACGACATCCGTTATGATTAGGGTACACAACAAGCATGAGAATCACATTGGTAAAATTGTCCTAAATTCATGTTCATTTCTACCAACTTTTGAGGGTAGCGAGGTCATTTCAATATCATCCCGATTTTTATCTACACTCTTTTTTTTTCGTATCCATCTCTGTTCTTTCCACTTCTCTCGTTATCTACCTTTATTTTATCATTCTTTATGTCTTTTATTCTTTTTTAAAAGAGGAAAAATAATGAAAAACAAACGAAACAAAATGATTAGATCGAACCCAAAAGTAGGTTGCCTACGTATCATGTTGTACATGAATCAAATTTTGCGTAGTTCGGGACGCTTATGCATAAACATCACACAATTGAAGGTTTTTTTTTTCACGAGAAATGAAAACAAGTAAACAAAAGAAAGACGTAACATCCTTACATTTCGATGAAAGACAACAAAACATACAACGAATCTGGGACCACTTTAAAACTAAACAACAAATACAAAACAACATTCTAAACCCCTAATGACATGCGTGCAATAAAGACCCGAATATAAAAAACAACTTAACTCCGACTTAACACAGACACCAACCTACAATGACAGAAATATAAAAGACTCAAAACCACATAAATATAAGACATGCTCTTTCAAACTGGTGCTCTATGTGACGTCCCCGGCTGAGATAAACCCATCTGTGAAGTCCCCACTTTTCCCCTCAGACTTTGCATCATATCCTGCAACGACGTTTTGATACCCGAGAATAAATTTCTCGTCCGTATCCCCGCCTCTTGGAGAGTGCACCCGCAAAAGTTTCTCTGACACCCATCCACAGTTGTGATCAAACGTGACAACTGAACTCTCAAAAACTCCACCTTAGCACCCGGATCTTCCTGCTTATCATCCTCTACCATGATTGTTTCCCGTATTCGCCCTCTAAGTTGGGCTGGTAAGGGTCTACTAATGCCACGGGGCAGAGATTGTAGCCAGATTTCATAGTTTTGAGTGCATCCTGGATTTTTCTCGAGAGTATCGACACCTAGCTTTATCGCATTATTCCAGAATTGCTTATATTTGCTTTCCCCCACGGCTTGGTCTTTAAAGTACTCTACATCCTTTAGAAGGTCCATTATTGGGGGGACGTCTTGCATCCTACCCAACTGACGCATCACCCTTCTTGGACTGTAAGGCCTAGTGCAGTTAAGTCCTATCAAAACTAGAAAGAGTTGCATTTGAGATCCAATCAAGATTTTCTTAGGACGAAACCACATATAGCACCAAAGAATGTTGTTTGGAGTTCTTGATTCGAGAAATTCGATCCAAGAAATGACTCCAATAGGAAAAGAAAATTTGTCAAAACGCATTCTTTCTTGCATGGTTTGCACTCGATCATTCAGACAACGGTCGATCACATCTGCTCTAATCAAAGAAGGCGTATGCAAGTGCTCCATCATCCATAACAGCAATATCAGATTGCTCCCCTCAAAAAATCGTACCCCCCCGTTTACTTCAGTTAAAGCCTTATATATTTCTGTTAAGATCATTGGTATAATGGTGACCTCATCTTTTTTCTTGAATAAATCTATCACCACTGATTGTAGACGAGTATTGATACACCTCTCATCTAACGGGAACACTATGATACCCAACAAATCCAGACAGAAAACCTCAAGACGACGTTGTTCCCAGATTTTTTTGGTAGTACAGAATTCATCCCAAAAACAGTCGAAACCCTCTAAGGACCCAAATCTAGCAAACAAATAGTCCAAGGAAATCCAAGATTTTTTGAGACATCCCGGATGCTTGTTATCTTTTAATCCACAGAGTCGAAGGAATTTCTTACGAGTATGATTACGGGCTAAAATCATCTGTTGACCCATGTAAGTCAACCGAAACAAACGAGATACTTCTGCCAGGGTAGGAGTCAATTCACAACTTTCGAACCTAAACACCAAATTATTTGGATCCCAAAAAGTCAACGCAACTTCTATTAGATCCGGACGAGGCGCGAGATCCATGAGTGTTACCAGATTGCCTAACACTTTCCTCACTTCGTGCTTTTCAGAGTAATTGAATGTGCCCTACCTTTTGATCAACTTTTTGGGTACCTTGACAACCATAAGGACTCTAGACTTTGTGGACAGATCCATCCTGTAGTAGCAGATAAGAAATTATCTCAAAAATTTGATAAGAGCAAAAGGTTCACAACCAATGGGAATTTGATGCGGACGTACGTCGGTGGGATAGACTGCTTCATGACTCCCAATCGCCGAACAGTAACGCTGAATAAAATCAGCCTACTTGGCTAACAACTTTAGGTTATGGGGTAAAAGACCTAGCCTAATACTAAGATGAAGGCCAAAATAAAGGTTACCGGACCCACCGAGGGTTGCCTACGTAACCCGCCCCGAGGGACGGGAATCAGGTATGCGTAGTTTGTCCAGATTGGACACTTAACGATTAACTAATAAATTGACCCTAACTTAAGAGACAACCAAAAACAAACGAGTGAAATCCTTTTGGATTTTCAACTAGACATTTCAACTAAGACTGACACCACCAATTATGAAAAAATCTTTTTGGTATTTTGTTTTTGACAAATAAGTAGAAAAGCCAAACAAAACCCTCTTTTTTCATTTTTTTTTGTTGAACTTACGGTACTTTGAGAAGATAAATGCAAAACGTAAAAAGAAAAAAATAAAAATCTTTTTGAGTTTTGGATCGTGAAGAACAAAAGCCATAAAGAACTCTAAAATAAACTACGACACTCCTTTTGATTCATTCTTTTCGACTCACTTTTTTTTTTTAACACTTTACTTCTAACACATGTTTTCCCCAAATCGGTCCGTCAAATGACCACGTTACTCTCAAAGATGCAACATTTAGAACGTAGGGATGCTTTAAAGGTGAGTCTCCTACAAAGGACCGTGTGGGGCCCGCTAGGTCTCAATATGATGCACATAAGAATGACCTAAAGGCTGACCTACGTTGTGGTTTACTAACAAGGCCATTCGGGGGAGCATATGGTCGATAGTGGCTGCTTTGCTTTCCACCTACTCCATACATCCAACGGCTCCCCCTAAAATAAAGGTGACTCAACTAGAGTTCGTGTGCACGACGTGCGCTCCGAGACTTGTTGCGGAAAGAATTGACTCAGGTTATGCAAATGATGTCAGATATAAAATGGTAACACATAGGATAAATACTGTAAATAAAGAGAACGAAAACGCACAAAAGTGAAAACATAAACAAAAATCACAAACAATGCTTATACACTCGTAATTCCAAACAAAGCCGATACAACTCCAAAAAAAGCTCGGATTCTGAATAGTCCCCAGCAGAGTCGCCAGAGCTGTCACACCCCTTTTACGTACTCCAAAAAGATTATGATTTTATGGCTTCGAAAGGGTTTTTATTATTAAAGTGACAAAATGAAGATTTGTTTCTAAAAAGACTTTTTATATTCAAAACTCAGAGTCGCCACTTGGCATAAATCGGGTGTGCCAAGTCACCCTTGAATATCCTTTTTCAAAACAGATTTGACTCTTTAAAACTAATCCGCGAACAGAGATTCCGGCTAAGGAATTCTGTTGACCGAGGGGAAGGTGTTAGGCACCTCTCGATCCCGTGGTTCGACCACGATCGCTTGGTAGAGCGTATTGGCTAACTTTGACACCACGAGGGTATAAACCACACAAAACATGCAAAATAATCAATCAAGCAAACAAGATAAAACAATCCAAAATTTAGTGTCCAGTCCAATTATACAGTCCAAAAATAAAAAAAATACGTAAAAATAAATCCTACTCTAAATTAATTCTAGACTAATGCTCTACCCGACGCCTCGGGCCTTCATCACGAATGTCCTCTTGGTACAAAATACTCGGGACATTCCCCGGCCGATAAACACAAGTACCTTGGGGCATTCCCCGACTGAATAGTACATTTTAATCCAAATACGATAAATTAGAAAAAAAATCATTCAACCAATATTTCATATTCAAACATTCAACCAATCAACAAGTTCTAAAATTTGCCTACCCAAACCTATATTGCCTATCCATTTCAACCTAAACATAATCCAATCGTGTTCACAAACTTAAAATTTATTTCAAACTAAACAGAACAACCAACAAACTAACATTAATCTAAAATCATTCTTTTTATCAATTTCTCGATCCCGCCCCGCTAGCTTCATTTTTATCAACCACATTACGCATTTAATCATCACATCACCACTTCAACAAAAATTCACCAACCATGGTTGCACCAACATAATCAAGACAATTCAACAAATCAAGGTAAAGAAAAAGGGAGTTAAGAAAGTGGACCTTTCGATAATCAATTTCAGTTTGAATAATGATGTTAAAGAAGCCTGAATTTAGAATCCCGAATAGAAGACCTCAATCGGAAAAACTCCCAAGCTCGGTATCGCCAAAATTGAAGCTCTAAACTGGTTGTGGGAAGTAGATTAAGACAAAACGGGACCCCAAGACTCAAAACAGTAGCAAACCGATGAACCACTGTATGTTTCGACGTTTTTCCGGCGACACAGTCATCGGAGTAAATAACTGGATGCGACCTCTACCTCATTTCAATGCGTGTCTCAATTTCCAGTGAATCTAAGCTGAAAACAGAGAGAGGGTGACCTGTTTTTGGCACGAATTTGGGTCGAAATGAATTGACGGTACTATTCTCCGATTTGATTCACCGGAACAGTAGCCAAACCATGGCTTTCGATATATCTGGCAGCCAAGACGATGAGTTTCCGGTGAGTTTCGCCAGAGAATTCAATCCCCGTCAACCCCGTCTACCCCCCTTCTCTCTTGTTCTCTCTCCCCTCTCTTGATCTCTCTCTCTCTTCTACCTCTACAACTCTCTATGTGTGTGATTTTGTGGGAATTTTTAGTGATATGGTCTATTCGTATGTGATGGTGAGAGTGTATGTATGTTTTTGATTCCAGTGAACTCTCTCTTTTGATCTTAGTGGAACATAAAAAAAAAGGAAAAAAAGATCAAGATCCCCTTTGTGTAAAAATCGTGTGTAGTGTATATAAGTTGTGGGGTGAGGGTGGGGTAGTGAGGTAGGGTAGGTGGGATCACGTGGGGTAGGGGGTAGGGTGTGATGTGTTTTATTTTGATTGGGTAGGTTGTTAGGATAAGATGTAGGGGTTAGGATAGGTGTTGTTTTTTAATTGGATGGGTTGTTAGAATATTAGGATAAAACAAAATTAGTTAGGGGGTTGTTATTTTGTCATTTGTGGGGGATTATCACACGGGTGAGGGTACACGGTAGGATAAGGTAAACAAATAGGTAAAAACGATATCGGGGAGGGACGAAATTAAGTGTCTACATATACGATATCGAATTATCATGACCTCCACACACAAGTCACTATACGATTTTTAGTTAACATTTTGTTTATAATTAGAACTCAAAGTTCAATTTGAACAATATCTATATTATTCTACAAAATTATATATTACATGAACGATACGATATACACGTGCAACGTAGTTGCCGAGAAACTAGTAAATATCTATATCTATATATATATATATATATATATTCAAACACACTACTTGACAGTCTTCGAATAAACAATAAACAATAAACACAGTACAAATTCGTGGTTCATTTTTTATATCTACTAATTTTGATTATCCGTAAGGTTAATGTCAAAATTAAACGTGTAAATATTACAACTTCATTCTATTGTTGCCAAACATTGATTGATTGCCCGAGACAAATTTCATTTCTTTTCCCAAAAAATTAGAAAAGATAAAAATATGTGTTTTTCCAAATAACCACTCCAACCAAACTAAGAACCAAACAAAATTAGTACATGACAAGTTCATTCCACGTTATATATAATTCTTTAAGCACTGACATTAATGAGATCAGGTAAAATTGGATCTCTCATATATAAACAAACTTTGAACATCCAATAATTCATGAAATCACTGAATAACTTCATTCATGATTCGATTATAAATTTATAACAAAATAAATATAAATAAGAACCTATGTAATGAATTAATTAAAAGAGAAGCACGTAGGTTATCATCGGAAACTCGAACAAACCCAAACTCGAACTCCAAGTCACGATCATCAAACGTGTTTTTTTTTCTTTTTTTTCCTCTTTGTTTTAAAAAAATCTGCAAACTCTAAGAAAAAATTATTCTTTTAATTTATAAAAAAATTATTTGACTAATATTAGAAATATTGAGATTTGTTTAAACTATCTTTACAACTAATATAATGTCACAAAAATAAAATAAAAATAAAAAACAAGAATAATAAGATGAAAAAAAAGTTTACAAATATAAACTTAGCATGGGTCAAATGCGATTAGTTATTATTATATAGATGTATAGACAATTGGGGCTTTGAGTTGTAGGTGACAAAAGAGTTTTAAAATGAGGTGTAGGTGACACAAGTATTAATTATTGAGTGGAGATGACAATTACTTTATTATAGATTAAGAAAGTTTGGTAAGTTTGAGAATAGCCCAAAAGTTTTTAAATTTACACTATGATCCAAATATTTACCTAATAAAATGAAAATGGAGGGAAAAAAGGCGTCTTTCTCTCTCTTTTCATCCATCATTGTTTTCTCTCTTAGCGATTTTTGTTGTTCATTGTTGCTGCTTCTTTATTCATCATCTTCTACTTCATTAGCATCATCTTCTACTTCATTAGCATTTTCATCTTCTTCTTGTTGATCATTGTCATTGTTGTTGTTACCACTATTGTTGCTATTTGACCAATTTCATAGGTCAAATTTTATTTTGTACATCACTTTCCACTTTGGTATTACTTCATAGGAGACTTTGGTAAGTCAAATTATGATTTTTAGTTGAATTTGTCATCTGGATAACTGCTATTCTGTTGTTTTTACAACAATAGATAGCATGTGAACATGAATGCAACATAAGAGCTATTTGTTTAAACAAATCTATTTCAAAGGAAGACTCATATGTTGGATTCATGTTTATGGTTCTATAGTGTCGTAACATGAATCGAACAGATGGGTCATCTATTGCAATATATGACCCATCTGTTGCAATAGATTAGTTATCTAGTGCAACATGATAAAAATTTGTTGCAACAGATTAGTAACCTGTTGCAACAGAACCTGAACTCAATTTCAACAGACGTGTTGTCTGTTGCAATAGGGTAAATATCTGTTACAACAGAACCTAAACTCAATTTCAACAGAAGATAAATATTTGTTGCAATATATTAGTAACCTATTGCGATAAAACCTGACCTTGATTCTAACAAATCCCCGTTTGTTGCAATAGGTAAGTCATTTGTCGCAACAAGTTAATTATCTATTGCAACATGTCACTCATCTATTAGAATCAGCTTTAAAGGTGCCTCAGTACTATAACATCAATCCCAACAGGTGCTTCATCTGTTGCAACAGATATATAGTCTATTGCAATATATGATTCACCTATTACAAATGACTCATCTGTTGAAATCAGCTTCAGGAGCGTAACATGAATCCCAACAGGTAAGTAATCTGTTGTGACTGATTAAACATCAGTTGGGATTCATTTACGATACTATGAAATCACTATTAACTTTTTTTAACAAATGACTTTATTTAGGTACCACTAATGGAGGGATCAATAACAATAGGGGTGGATTGTCATGGTCAATGGATCAAGAAGAGCAATCGATATGTATAGCATTGGAACGAGGGTGAAATGCTAGAGATGATAGCTATAACAGTCTAAAGTGTTGTTTCGTATGATGATTTTGTAAACTTAATCATCAGTTATTTTAGACTGAATTATCAATCGAAAGGACTCATCATTAGCTACATGCACAACTCCTTTGAAAATTAGAGGGTACTGCTTTTCAAGATAACCGATCAGGTTCGATTGCGTGCTTATCTTAGTAATTTATCTAGGCCGGTGTTAAAGGTGTACGTGGTTGAAAAAATGAAAGAGAATGAGAACAAGAACATAGAAGAAGAATAACAACAGAATATCTTTGATGATAGGTTGGATGATCTAGACATGAATATTCCAGATGATGATCAAACACCTACGCCCGTTGATACGACTAATACGATGGGTAGTTCTTCACAATCGACACGTACTGGAAATCTTCAAGATGACAGGACCGACTTTTTTATTGGAATGTTATTCAAGGAAAATAATGAACTATCTACCACTTTGTTTATTTCTTTTTTGAAAAAAGATTTCAGAATTAAAGAAGGTGATTAATTCGAGCAGAGTCTTTTGCTTCAAATGTGCTAATCCAAACTGCAAGTGGTGGTTGAGAGCGGTAAAGTACGCAAGTTCTGACAGATTCGTCATTCATAAACATGAAAATTATCACACATGTGGTTCGAAGCACATCTCAGGCCAAAATCCTCATGCCACGACAAAGGTCCTCGGTGAATATTTTAGGAATAGTTTTTCTGATGGCAAAAACCCTTCAACAAGGGTTATGGACAATAAACTCCTTATGGAATTGGGTGTCCTGGTTAGTTATTAAAAGATATATACGGTTATAGAGACAGTGGCAGAGCCAGGATATTCACTAAGGGGGTTCATAAATGAAATACAAACTAACCGAAGGGGGTTCAACATCTAATATATATTCATAAAAAATAATCTTAACTATGCATATGTAGCATAATTTTTTGCCGAAGGGGGTTTGAATGAACCCCCTCGGCAAAGAGTAGCTCCGCCCCTGCATGGGGATTGCAAAGGACTTGGTTAGGGGGACACACGAGCATGGTATACTATCTTGGAGGCCTGCCGTTACATGATTGAGTCCACAAATTCCGGCCGTAAGGCGACATTGCACGTAAATGAAAATAGAAGTTTCAAGAACTTTTTTGTATCCTATGGTGCTTGGATTAAAGGTTTTTGACATTTGAGAAAAGGCATAGCCGTCGTCGGTACCTTATTGAGGAGCAGGTATAATGGAGTTCTGCTAGTCGTGGTGGTGCAGGATGCGGAGAACCATATCTTTCCTGTCGCTTTTTGTGTAGCGGACAAGAAATATGATGCCTCTTATGGATTTTTTTTTAACAACTGCGAAGCTGCGTCGAAGATACCGAAGAGTTGTGTTTTGTTTCAGATAGGTATCCAAGTATTCCAAAGATGGGTTCAATTTTTTTCACTTCAGCTTACTTTGGTTGTTGCATCAGGCATCTTGGAGAGAACATTCGGACCCACTATCACAATGAAAGGGTCGTGACCCTTTTTTATAGAGCAGCTAAAACATATAGTAGAGAAGAGTTTTTAGACGATTTCAATCAAATAACGAATGTAAATTCCAAGGTAGCAGAACTTCTCGAACGTGTCGATTTTGAGAGATAGAGACGGACATTCTGTTTGGCAGATAGGTACATTTTTATGAATTTAATGTCTTGTTTGAGTTATAAGTTTAGTATGATATTGTACTAAGTGATTCTTTTGTATAGGTACAATATTATGACATCAAACATAGTTGAATCGGTGAATTCATTATTTGGCGATGAAAGAGAATTTCCCATTAAGGCTATGTTTGAAGTAATAAACAAGAAGTATGGACAATTTTTTAACGAAAGGTGTGTACAGTACAAGGGCCCAAAAAGAACCCAATTTGTTGTCAAAATTGAAAAAATAATATCAACGAACATCAGTTTGTGGAATAGGTTATTATCTCATAAAATAGCAGGTTACAAATTCACTATCACCAGTCATGGTGATGTTGCCATGGTCGATCTTCAAATAAGATCTTGTACGTACAGAGTTTTTGACTTGGACAAAATACCCTATCTGCATGCCATGGTAGCGCTTCGATCTCAATACAGTCCAAAATATGGATCTAAAGTTTACGAGCATTCCTCTCAATATTATTCGGTGGAAGAATATGAAATGGCATATAATGGGCATATCGCTCTGGAGTCTTCCGAAGAATCTTGAGTTATTCCTGTAGGGATTTTGGGGAAATTAATACCTCTTCCATATATTGTCCCAAGCACTATCAAACTGGGAAGAAAGCCATATAAGAAAAGGCGTGGAGTCGGAGAATTATTTTCACCAAGAAGAAACAAGTGCTCTGTATGTAAGTACGCAGGCCACAAAAGAACTACATGCCCAGATCGTAATCCACCATGATCGTTGTAATTGCAGAAACTTGTGTTGTTGTTTGTTGTGGACTTTTATATATATAACTCATTGTTGCGAACGTAATGTTATTATTTATTATATATAAAATATCTTTTTAAATAACTTGTGCATCAATAAAAAGAGGTAAAATATGAACTAAATAATACAGCATACCACAATTATTCTCAACAGATTAGCTATCTGTGGCAATAGATGGACATTAGCCGGAAGAACACAACACAGTTCCATCAAAATAGAATGTTTTCCTCCAACAGATGACAAGTTTGTCGCAATAGATGGATAATCTATTGACAGAAATCCAACAGATGACCAATCTATTCCAACACATGGTCCATTTATTGAAAGAACTCAAAAGCCAAAATTGCTATTGCTATTGGATTCAAAATTGTTCCTTACCTCCAACCGTCGACATGTTAATATTAACATGTATATTTAGAAGAAATAGACAGAATGAAAATTGAATAAGAATTAAAAAGCCAAAGTCGACTAAATATAAATTTTTCACTAACCAAAAAATAAAATACATTAGGTATAGATTTGATATAGAAAAAGTAAATTACATACGCTAAAAGAAAAAACACATTCTAATTATTATCATCATCATTATCATCGTTAATAACAGATGGCCAATCAACTCGCAGCAGGGGCCTCATCGGCCTCTGCATCTCTCTGAACATTGTCGCTTTCACGATGACCAACTCCCTATGCAGGTCATTAACCTTCCTCTAAAGTTCCCACACTGTGTCACACAAAATAGCAATGTCCCAAACAGGATCAACCATATCTAGAACACGCATAAATTGAAAAATATAAAGAAAAAAAGTCTAAATATAATACCACGTATACAAACAACTGGTAGATTTACACCGAAAAAAACTTACCTCAAAGAGAAAGGAATACCTCTTTGAAGAGAAGTGGTTGAAGATATCACACAAAAAGAATTAATATAATAAATATCTAAAGTTTAGTAGAATGAAGATTAAGGAGGGACCTATTTATAGAGGATTAAATTTGGATGTGTCAGGAAAAAAGGCACGACTGTCAAGCTCCATTGTATTAATTACATTCAAACTGGTGGCATTTTATTTTCTGTAAAAAGTCATGACTTTTTCTTTTACATTAATAGTTCTCACCTTTTCAAAATTATTTTGAAACTTGATAATAATTGTTATTATTGAGTTGTTGCAATAGATCATCTACCTATCGTAATAGATTTGCCATCTGTTGCAATAGTTTGTCTGTATGAGTAACAGATGGTCTGTCAAAACAGATTTACCATCTGTTGCAACAGATGGTTTGTATGTGTAACAGATGACACATCTATTATAACATATGTATTATCTGTTATGATAGATGGACCATTTTTTGGAGATGTTTTGATTTCTTCTAACAGTCGATTCATCACTTGCAACAGATGGAGAATTTGATTCATTAACTATTTTGAATGTGTTAGATAAAAAGTCATGACTACCTCTTTTTTAATAGTGATCACATGCGTACAGATGAATAAACAATATCTGGTCTGTCGCAACAGATTTACCATCTGTTGCAACATATAGATTATTTATTGCGACAGATGGACCATATATTGGAGGAGATGTTTTGATTTCTTCTAACAGCTGATTCATCAGTTGCAACAGATGGAGAATTCAGTTCATCAGCTATTTTGAACGTGTTTGATAAAAAGTCACGACTCTTAACCTCTTTTTTAATAGTCATCACATGCGTACAAATGAATAAATAATGTCTGGTCTATCAAAATAGATTTACCATCTGTTGCAGCATATGAATTATCTGTAGAGATAGATGGACCATATATTGAAGGAGATATTTTGATTTCTTCCAACAGCTAATTCATCAGTTGCAACAGATGGAGATTTCGATTCATTAGCTGTTTTGAATGTGTTAAGATAAAAAGTCACGACTCTTCACACCTCTTTTTTAATAGTCATCACATACGTGCAGATGAATAAAGAACACTGTCTGACATGTCTTGATGGGGTAGAAAGAATAAGGTGCGTACAATGGATCCACTTTCATGAATGGGAGTTATGTATTATTGATCAGGCTATAGTGACAGACACACATAAAGTGCAATGATTTTGTGAATGCAGTTTTTTACCAATTAGACACTGATCCTCCAAACAAGATCCTGCATTGTACAGTTTAGATTGATAGGTGCAAACTGATAAGGCCGAAGGGTTCCAAGACAGTGGTGTCAATACCGTGTTACAATTTAATGACGGTCTATGCTCATATTTTTGTGTCAAGTTTGGGGAAGGGTTCAAGTTTTTGGAGGTAGTGTAAATATCCAATAGTGATTGGACCGGTTTTAATGATGCAATGGACTTCTTGAAAGGACTTTGAAGCCTTGCACTGCAGAAAACAATGATGGAACCAATAGAAATTCCCTTGGTCTAAATTTATATAGATGGATTGCTGGAGGAGACTTTTATATAACAGAAGGTGCTTGGGAGAATACCTGTGCGGGAAGGGGAGGTGGAGAAGATCATATATTATCTTAGACCGTGTTTAAGAGGAAATACAGGGAAACAAGTAAGGAAATTCAAGAGAATCTGGCCATTGAAATTGACAGAAGAAACTAAAAAACTAGATGAGCTCCAAATGTGGAAGTGTATCCAAATATAAAAATTCATCAGTCGTTAAGAAAAAGAAGAATAGTCAATAGGAATGGAGCTGGACACTTTGCTCGAGAATGCAACTAGCGAGCGTGACCTCAATAAAAACTCTCTCTCATAAAGTGCAGGACCAACACTCTATGGAACAAGCTTCACGAGCATAGAAAATTGGTACGATTATCGGTCAGAATTGAAACCTGAACTAACTACTCCTAAATTAAAAATAAGGAAAGCCAAGGTATGAATTTCTGAAGTCTAACTTGGATTCCATGCCTTTAGTTTGTAGCTATGATTGGGTCAATGGCAGTAGAAATAAAAAGGTCTAAAGTTGGGCAGAAATCCCATACCTTGTTATTTCCACTTCCTTTGACCTGACCAGAGCCATAAATAGGAGGCATGGGATGCAAGTTTAACTTGAGAAATTGCCACCTTGGATAAATCCCGTATTTTTAATTCAGAAGTAGTTGGTTCCGGTTTAAATTTTGACCGAAAATCTTACCACCTTCCGTGCTCATGAAGCAGCTTCCTTAGAGTTCTGGTCCTGTATTTTGTGGGTCTTCTTTGAGGCCATGCTCGCTAGTTGTAGTCTCTAGCAAAGTGAACAGAACCAGTCCTCTTGACCATTCTTCTTTTTCTTTAACGACTAATGGATTTTCTTTTTTGGATACACTTTCACATTCACATCTCATCAAGTTTTTTCATTTTTCATGTCAATTTCATTAGCCAATTTTGCTACACTTTTCTTCCTACCCTGTGTTTCCTCTTAAATAAGGTCTGAGATGATATTGGCATTCTCAACCTTACCCTTCTCGCATAGGTATTCTCCCAAGCATTTATTGTTTTATAATAGTCTCCTCCAGCAACCCATCTATATAAATTTGGACCTGGGGAATTTCTATTGGTTCCATCATTGTTTGCTGCAGTGCGAGGCTTTAGACGTCTTTCAAGAAGTCCATTGAGCCATTAAAACTGGTCCAATCACTATTGGATATTTACACTACCGCAAAAAACTTGAACCTTTCCCTAAACTTGACACAAAAACATAAGAATAAATGCTCATTAAATTGTAACAGGGTATCGACACCACCTACTTGGTCCCTCAGCCTTACCAGTTTGAACCTAACAATTTTAATTGTAAAATGCAATATCTTATTTAAAGGATTAACGCTGAATAGGTAAAGAACAAATATTCACAAAATCATTGTACTGGATGTGTGTTTTTATGATAGGTTGATCAGTAATACATACCTCCCACATATAAAGTGGTACCATCTGCAAGTAGCTTATTCCAACGAACCCATCTTTACTCTAGTCTTTAATGTTTGGTCGAGCAAAAATGGATTCAGTTTCACTTTCTTTTATCTGCAAACAAGAGAAATACATTTGATGTTAAACAAGAGAAGAACAAAAAGAACATTACAAAAGGGTAACACAAAATTGAGTGAATCAATAGATGACCAATCTGATGCAACAAAATACCCATCTGCTTAATTGATGAGGCCTCTGTTGCAATAAATGGATGACATATTACAACAGATGGTTTGTTTGTTGGAATAAATCAAACCAACCTTGCTACTGGTTTGATTTCTTCAAATAGTTGACCCATCTGTATAAAAGGGTGACACAAAATTGAGTGAATCAATAGATGACCAATCTGATGTAACAGATTACCTATCTGTTCAACCGATGAGGCATTGTTACAACATATGGATGATATGCTGCAATAAATGGTTCATCTGTTGGAATAAATCAAACCAGTCTTGCTACTAGTTTGATTTCTTCAAATAGTTACTCCGTCTGTTCTAACAGTTGATTCATCAAACTATACTGACAACAAGGCTTTTTAAGTTCTCTCAATAGATGACTTTTTTTTTGCATATTTTAATAAAAACAATGGTTTGTTCAGTCAAGATTTAAAAGTCATCTTTTCTTTAATTTTCTCAATAAATAGGAAAATGGTAATGGGTAAATCATTAATAGTAGCAGATGTAAATATCTAATTTAAATGACATACAAAGAAGAAGACGAGATGAAAAGAGCAATAATGAATCATACCTGCAGTGTGAAAAAAGCAGAGGGATCAGAACATTCAGTTCAGTCGAGAAAATATAATGATCAGTTGAGATTCAAAAGAATCCTCATCCAAAAGAAGAGAGAAAAGAGAGGGAAAAAGAAAAGAAAGAGAATTGAGAATAAAGAAGAGTGATAGATGAGTTGAGTCTTACTTTATGGCTGAAGGAGAGAGTATTCTTCTAGATATGGATTTTAAATATTCATTAAATAACTTTTGAGGGGCACGAGGAGATGGCGAAATTGAAAAGACTGGATAAGACTACTCACTCAGGAGATTTTTGAGTTATCCAAGTAATAGTTTTTACTACCTTAGTATTTTAACTTTATTATCTCGGACAAGAAATACCTAAATTGCTTTAAAAAAAGGTCTTAAAATATCTAAGTGCAAAAAACGATAATTTTTGTTAAGCTCGGTCATCTGTCACAACAGATGCAACACCTTTTTGATAATTTACAACAGATGTGTACTATGTTGCAACATATGACTTAATCTTTTGATTAAATCCAATAGAAAAGACATCTGTTGCAAAAGATTGAACATTTACTTTTATACACTTTCAATTGATTTCATATGTTAGAATAATACCTTTATTGATTAATCTAGGACCAGTGTGAGTTCTCATAGGGTCAACTACAACTAAAATTGAGTCTTTGGGCAATTGCATGATGAGACGGTATTGCATTCCTCCCGACCAGAGTCGTCGATCGATCACTCTGAGCTGAATTGATTCTTACTACCTCCAATGTCTAACTAATACCTTAATTGATCAATCTAGGACCATGGGTGAGTTCTCATAGAGTCAACTACAATAGATGGCAGCGCCTATTTGATAATTTACAACAAATGGGTAATCTGTTGCGACATATGACAATTTATTTGATAATTTACAACAGATGGGTAATCTATCGCAATAGATGACTTAATATTTTTGATTTTTTATAACAGATGCTTAATCTATTACAACAAAAGACTTAATCTATTTGATAATTTACAAGAGATGGTTAATCTATTACAACAAGGTGAACATTTGTTTTTATACAATTTCAATTGAGTTCATATATTAGGCTAACACCTTAATTAATCAATCTAGAACCAGGGTTGAGTTCTCATAGGGTCAACTACAACTTCAATTGAGTCTTTTAGAAATTGCATGATGAGACGGTATTGTATTCCTCTCGACCAGAGTCGTCGATCGATCACTCTGAGCTGAATCGATTCTTATTACCTCATATGTTAGATTAATACCTTAATTGATTAATCTAGGACCAGGGGTCAGTTCTCATAGGGCCAACTACAACTTCAATTGAGTTCTTTGGCAATTGCACGATGAGACAGTATTGCATTCCTTCCGACCAGAGTTATCGATCGATCACTCTGACTTGAAATGATTCTTACTACATCATATGTTTAACTAATATCTTAATTGATTAAGCTAGGACCAGGGGTGAATTCTCATAGGGTAAACTACAATAGATGTCAGCGCCTATTTGATAATTTACAACAGATGGGTAATCTATTACGACATAAGATAATCTATTTGACAATTTACAATAGATGGGTAATCTGTCGCAACAGATGACTTAATCTGTTTGATTATTTACAATGTATGCTTAATCTATTGCAACAAATGACTTAATTTGTTTGATAATTTACAACAAATAGTTAATCTGTAGCAATAGGTTGAACATTTATTTTTATACAATTTCAATTGAGTTCATATGTTAGACTAATACCTTAATTGATTAATCTAGGACTAGGGGTGAGTTTTCATAGGGTCAACTACAACTTCAATTGAGTCTTTTGGCAATTGCATGATGAGATGGTATTGCGTTTCTCCCTACCAGATTCATCGATCGATCACTTTGAGCTGAATCGATACCTTATATGTCCAACTATTATCTTAATTGATTAATCTAGGACCAGGGGTGAGTTCTCATACGGTCAACTACAACTTCAATTGAGTCTTTTGGCAATTGCATGATGAGACGGTATTGCATTTCTCCCGACCAGAGTCGTTGATCGATCACTCTGAGCTGAACCAATTCTTACTACCTCATATGTTCAACTAATACCTTAATTGATTAATCTAGGACCATGGGTGAGTTCTCATAGGGTCAACTACCACAGATGGCAGTGCTTATTTGATAATTTACAATAGATAGGTAATCTGTTATGACATATGAAAATCCATTTGATAATTCACAACAGATGAGTAATCTTTCACAACAGATGACTTAATCTGTTTTATTATTTACAATAGATGCTTAATCTATTGCAACAAATGACTTAATTTTTTTGATAATTTACAACAAATGGTTAATCTATTGCAACAGGTTGAACATTTGTTTTTATACAATTTTAATTGAGTTCATATGTTAGTCTAATACCTTAATAGATCAATCTAGGACAAGGGGTGAGTTCTCATAGGGTCAACTACAACTTCAATTGAGTCTTTTGGCAAATTACATGATGAAACGATATTACGTTCCTCCCGACCAGATTCGTCGATCGATCACTCTGAGATGAACCAATTCTTACTGCCTCATATATTAGAATAATACCTTAATTGATTAATCTAGGACCAGGGGTGAGTTCTCATAGGGTTAACTACAACTTTAATTGAGTCTTTTGAAAATTTCATGATGAGACGGTATTGCGTTTCTCCCGACCAGAGTCATCGATCGATCACTCTGAGCTGAACTGATTATTACTACCTCATATGTTAGACTAATAGCTTAATTGATTAATCTAGGACCAGAGGTGAGTTCTCATAGGGTCAACTACAACAGATGGCAGTGCTTATTTGATAATTTACAATATATGGGTAATCTGTTGTGATATATGACTTAATCTATTTGATAATTTACGACAGATGGTTAATTTGTCACAATAGATGACTTAATCTGTTTTATTATTTACAACAGATGCTTAATCTATTGCAACAAATGACTTAATTTTTTTGATAATTTACAACAGATGGTTAATTTATTGCAACCGGTTGAACATTTATTTTTATACAATTTCAATTAATTTCATATGTTAGACTAATACCTTAATTGATTAATCTAGGTCCAGGGGTGAGTTCTCATAGGGTCAACTACAACTTCAATTGAGTCTTTTGACAATTGCATGATGACACAGTATTACGTTTCTCCCGACCAGAGTCATCAATCGATCACTCTGAGCTGAACCAGTTCTTACTACCTCATATGTTTAACTAATACCTTAATTGATTAATCTATGACCAGAGTTTGTTTCTCATAGGTTCAACTACAATAGATGACAGCGCTGATTTGATAATTAACAACAGATGGGTAATCTGTTGTGACATATGATAATCCATTTGATAATTTACAACAGATGGGTAATCTGTCACAATAGATGACTTTATCTGTTTGATTATTTACAACAGATGCTTAATTTGTTGTAATAAATAACTTAATTTGATTGATAATTTACAACAGATGCATAATCTAATACAATAAATTGAACATTTATTTTTATACAATTTCAATTGAGTTCATATGTTAAAGTCTAATACCGAAATTGATTAATCTAGGACCAGGGATGAGTTCATAGGGTCAACTACAACTTCAATTGAGTCTTTTGGCAATTGCATGATGAGAGGGTTAAAAATTACGCATGTCTTTTATAATTTTAAAAAAATAATTAAGATCAATTCTAACCAAATAAACATTTTCAAAAGTTGTCATTCTTTTTCAAAATACAAATCGTCTATTTGCAAGAAAAATGTTTCATCATTTCAAATCTTGAGTTATCGCTCTTTTTACTTTCTCACTCAATTATACAGTACAGATAACAACTGCTCAACAAATTGCTCTACCTTTCACAACAGATCGATTTTATTCTAATTTTCGACCACATAGGTATTATTTTCAACTTTATTCTTGCTTGTATCAGTCGTTTTCTCTGTCTTCATAGGTAACAAAGTTCGAGAAGAGTTTTATATTTGTTAATTTTTTCTAAAAAATAAGGAATTTTAAGTTAATGATGAAAAAAAAACTTTTAGTTTATTATCTTCAAGAATGGGTTTACAATTTTGAGTTTTAATGGTAAAATCGTAGGAAGAACTTGAGAAAACCCTAGTTTCTGTTGTAGTATTCTGTTGACTGTTGTTGTATTATTGGATGGTGTTTGTGGTGGTGGTGGTGGTGGTGGTCGTTGTCGTCGTCATCATAGAACTAGTGGTGGCATTGGTTGGTGGTATTTGTGGTGGCATTGGTTGGTGGTGTTTGTGGTGGCTATCGCTGGTGGCTGTATTCGTGGTGTTTGTGGCATTGGTTGTGGTGTTTGTGGTGGTGGTGGCTGTTGGTGTGTCGGTATTGGTGGTGTTTGTAATGTATTTTTTAAAATTTATGCATACATCAATTGTAATGTAATTTTTGTTTTTCTATTATTTGTAGGTAAAATATGTCTCCCAAAAGAAAAGAAAGTGAGAGTGGATCAACGTCTAACCACCCAAAAAAAAGGCTACAGTACAGAGGAATTCATAGGAGCTTCCTGAACAATCTCAGTAAGGGAAAAGTAAAGCTGAGGAGAGATATGAAAACAACATTGAGGGAGGTGGACAAGGGTCTATAGATGGTGATAAAGAAAATGAAAGTGAGGTAGAGGAGGAATTAGAAAGTGAGAAAGATAAAAAAAATAATCATCAACATGATGATAATGGACCACCAATGGGGTGTGAATTAATATCGACATCCCAGTATGATCCTGTCAAAACTTTTAGTATTGACAGGTTTTAAGTTGCGATGTTGATAAATGACCCAAAAACAAAAGAAGAACTAACTGCTGAACTAGTACTTAAATGCCAGATCGAGAGAAATTTTATTTATTTTAGGAAAATTATGAAGAACCAAAACATAGACGGACTTTTTAATAAGGGCTTCTTTGGATGCTTTTTTAAGCTATCTTAGGACCCCCCCTGTGCGTTTCCATATGAGGATAGTATATGGTCTTCTCTAGAGCAGGATCAAGTACGTGGGGGATGATAAAGATTCGAAGGGGGGGCAAAAAGATGGATGAAATCTGGATCAACTATTGTGGCTTGCCATTTTGTTTTGGCTTGTAAGAGTTTTCCATAGTGACGGGCTTCAGATGCCATCGTCTAGAAGAACCACCTATTTCCAAGTGAACACCCTGCAAAAGATCCAAGGCAAGAAAATCCAAGGAAAAATAGATGGGTTGTTTGACATTGCTTGACGTGGCTACAAAGCATCGGATTTGTTGACAGATCTCATGGATAAAACCATAACAAAGCAGTACAAGGAGCAATTGTGCTTAGTTAGGTTTGCCCATTCGGTTATATTGGCAAGCGATGTCAACAAGGTCGCAGAAGATGATTTGTTGGCGTATGCTAAGGATTTTGATAAATTCAACAATTATCCCTAGTGATATATCAGCTTCTACTTGACTGTCCAATATTTACTAACAAAGCTATCCTCAGGGACGACCATATTATACGGATTTCCTTGGACTTTAATGGTAAAACTAATTACTCTTTTTACTCATCCATTAATTTATATTGAATATAATTATTATGACTTTTTTTGCTTGCTTCATGTTTACATTTTTTAGGCTTGGGCATTTGAGGTCATTCCTCTCCTCCGAAAGCAGGTAATAGATTACCCGGATGAGGTTTCTCATCTAAGGATATTTAGGTGGTTGGTTGAAAAGAACAACACCAAAATTAAGAAGGCTGATCTCTTTAACCCTCTGGATGATGCAGTACGTCTTCTTCAATAAAAATAATTTTACTCAATGAAAAATATTGAACAGATGTTATATCTGGTGCAACATATGTTATATTTGATGCATCAGATGGGATATCTGTTGCGACAGATTACCCATCATGTACCAACCGGTGCAATACATGGATAATCTGTTGTGATAGACGATTTATATCTTGCATCAGATTATCCATTTGTTGCTTTGGTTCTCCGAACCCGACTCCTAACAAATTAACCATCTACTACAAATTATGCAACAAATGTATAATCTAATGTAACATATTATTAATCTGTTGCGACATACAAATCATCTGTTGCATAACATGTAACCCAACAGATTTCCCGTCTTGTGCAACTGGTGTAATAGATTGGTAATATATTGCGACAGATGATTGATATTTTGCATCAGATTATCCATGTGTAGCTCTAGTTCTCTGAACCCGACTCAAATGGATTTTAACCATCTACTGCAAACTATGTAACAATGGGTAATCTGATGCAACATATTGTTAATATATTGCAGAAGTTGGATGTGTATAACCCAACTGTGAAAATTATTATATTATATGATTTAAATGTATTTGTCTTTTTTTATAGGTTGTGCATCCACAGATCGTGCCTACTGAGCAGGAGTCGGTGATGACTTCTTTTATTACACAAGGTCATGTTGATACTATAGAAGACCCAATAGTGGAGTTAACAAAGAAGTAATTGGCTAGAGCTACAGCCATAAGAAGAGCAGTTAGGCAAGGTCAGCCTAATGTTGAGGCTCTTTATGACCAACCTACTAAGGCAGATTTGGGTGCTTCTTCTAGTGGAGTTATTGGTGTTGGTGGTAGGCATGCTGATGCTTCTACCACTCATGATGATGAGCACATTGATGCTCAATAAAAAATAAATATATTTGAAAATACCCTTTTTCACCCTTCCACAGGTCCCTCTCACCCCTCTTTACCCTTATGTTCTCATTGCAAATGTAAAGAGTGCAAGGACAGCCAGGATAAACTCTTTGAAAAAGTAGATGCTATCTCGAAAGCTGTTGAGGAATTTAAATCCAAAAGGGGTGTCATACCATCTAAGAAGGTGAGGGAGCCATACACTCCTACAAAAGCGGTTAGGAGAAAGAAAAGAGCAATTAGCGACGTACTCTTCGGTCAAAAACCAAAAAAAATTGCAAAACCTCCCTCTCCAAAAGCTCTTGAAGTTCAGGGGCCATTAAAAAAGGTGGACATATACGTAGAAATTGGTGTCAAAGAGAAGAGGGGTCTGCGACAGGCCAAGAATTCCAAGTCAGGTGCACCAGTTTACCCAGGTCTCCCCTTTTCCCCCAAGAGTTCCAGATTATGACATATATGCATATGCGGTATGAGGACAAGGCAAGTTTAATTTTTCTAACCTAGCCTTCTAATTTAACCCATAAAGAAGAAGCTATGCAACAGTTATGAAATCTGTTGCAACACCTGGGTATTCTAGTGCAACTTGTAGTGGTTCTATTGCAACTTATTATCCATCTGTTGCATAAGTTACGTTGGATTATTGATTCGGAGAACCCTTTGCAACAGATGGACAATCCGTTGCATCATTACAATTACTAACCTATTTAAAATTGACTTCTTATATCACAACATGTTGATAAATTTCTCTGACTCATGAGGAAAAGACAATTAATGTACTCGAAAGCTTATGACATTGCTGATAGGATAATAGACCTCGACTTCTTCAAGAAGCTCAAGGATAAGTGTGATCAACTCAATAATGATGCGTTAGCCTATGGCACAAGATTTGACTTCTTAGTTTCTACATTGGACTGGGATGAAGAAGAAATAATAAAATATGTTAGAGGGGAGAGGCCAAATCCACACGGTAAGAGCTGGACCTAGGCAAAGAGGATTCTTGCAGTCATTAGTGTGAACGACATACATTATCAGGTTGTTGAGATACTACTCGAGAAGGGAAAGATCAAAGTTTATGACTGCAACTTACCTGCCATCGATGAGGTCTATCTTTTTTTCCACGTGCAACCACTGATGGGGTTATTCCCCATCTTGTTGAGGGAGAGTAAACTGATGAATTATTTTTCAAATGAAGTATTGATGAAGAAATCATGGGATTTTGAAGGTCGAAAAAAGTGCATGAACCTTCCAAAAAATGATACCGATTACGGGTGCGACTCACACTCTTTTGCACATATCGAATGTTTGCTGACGGACACAAAAATGACTGAGCCAATGACCTTTCTATGCGACAACGCTATGACAAACCTGCAAGAGGTCTGGTCTTATGGGGTACTAACTGGACGCTTGGAGCCTATGTATATAGAAGAGCCTGTGAAATAATAATTTTTTATTTCAAGTTGCACTGCACTTTACTTTAAATTACATGTACATGTAGTGGCAATAATTGTTTTTGATGAAAGTTGAGTTTTTTATAATGCAATAGATTGTCAATCTGTTGTAAAATATATTCTATCTATTCTAGCAGATAGTTTATTTGTTGCAATAGGGTGGTCATCTGTTGCATTATGCCGATGTTATTTCAATTTAATCTGTTGCAACAATGGAAAGATCTATTTGATAATTTCCAATAGATGACCTAAATTTTATAACATATGCCTAAATCTGTTTGATATTTTCGAATAATTACGCTTAAATATCCATGTGCTTGACAACACTAAACCAGTAGCAAATACACCACCATAAAATTTTTAGCAATTAGGCTTGAATATCCATGTGCCTAACAACACCAAACCAGTAGCAATAACGACAATAATGTAACTTCTTCTTACTCGATTTTGTTTCTCTTCATAAGCCTTGACTTTGTTCAACAAACCCCAGATTACATGATTTACTTGTGAAGGGTGTCGTTTTTCATACCAATCAAAGTAATCGCATCCACTCAATTTCTATAAAAACAAGAACACAATTACAAAATAATAACAAGTTAATAATTAATCAACTAATTAAATAAAAGAAATATACCTTTGAAATCTTACAAGTAAAAAACCTACGACCTGGATTTTGTTGATTCCAAGAAGTCTTCAATAGAGCTTCATGACCGCACTTACAATATCAAAAATATTTATCACAAAATATAGTGGAAGATGCGCTCGACATTGTCAAGCTCGGTGCCAATGGTTAACAACTCACAATACAATCACTGAGGCAGTTTATCAAGCACTTGAAAGTCATAAACTTGTACATGAATAGGCATTCATACTAACATATCATAATTCATTCACTAATACCTTTTAACAAACACTTAGCATGCATTAACTTTTACATAAAGGGGGATTTCATATTAACATGCTATAATAGCACTATCTTCTTCACATAGACCTTTTATCAAACATATGGGGAGCATGCTTTGGTTATACAAAATTTCTATATCTAATTAACATGGTTACATAAATCTACATGCAACTTGAAGGTTTTATCATGAAAATTACGCAAATCATCACATACTAGGACTAAATCATGTAACTTATAATCTAGAACATGAATCAAAACTCAACAATAATATGAACATGAACTTCAACTCACATAAATCGTAAAAACGCATAAATTTACAATCTTTATAATTTAAAAAGGATTCTTGAAATTCTTGGGTGGAAGAAACCCAAGAATCAATATCTAACATACCTCAAAAGCTTGAATCTTGAAGGAGGTTAACTTTTCTTGAAGGTTCTTGAATGGTGACATTTTGATTCTTGAGTTTTCTTGAAGAAGGGTTTGAATCTTGTTCTTAGTTTTTGATCTCGAAAGAAACCCTAATTTTGATATTATGGATGAATGAGGAGTTATGTTCTTTGATTTGATGTAATTAGGGGTTAAAAAGGGTGGAAAAGGACCCAAAAACCCCTTTAAAACGTCGTTTCGGCACTGTTACGGACAAAGTTGACGGTCTGGGTGTCGGACCATCACTCTGGTGACTGACCGTCACTCCAACCATCAGTTTTGGGCCCAAAAACTGCCTTAGTTATGATGGCCAGAGCGACGGTCCATCGCTGAATTGATGGTCCGTTAGCTTGACTGTCGCTCCTGGGCAGTTCGGACAACTCTCAGTAAAACGGCCATGACATTTTACTCTGATACCAGATTTTGCTAAAATTGGTATTATTGGAAAGATAATTTAATTATATATCTGTTGATCTGTCATGAGCTAAATTTTTTTCGTAGAATAGGAGATATGATCATTTGAATTTGACTATGACAATATCCTTCTCAAGAATTCAATTGGTAAGGGATGTTTTGATTCATATAATAGATAGGACGTATTTGAGGCCTTAATATACATCAAACTTGATCATAAAACTTCCAAACCACTAAAATTTATTTCTCATGATCTTGAAACATGGTTCTACTATCGGTTGGCATTCTCGGGGTATTACATGAACAGTTGAACACAATTATGTCATTTATGATACTTTCCATTCCTAGAGTTATAATGTCTCTCCTCCCCACCTAAATGATTCATACTTTACGTTCTAATACTTTCTAGATGTAGATGTGTAATACCCGTGCCTTTTTCCTAGATAGAAATCATCTCAATGATGCTAGGACTTACTTTGAAATGCAAAATTATCTTTGTACATATGGTATTTTTGAGATTTTCACTTTCTATCAAGTGGGAAATTGAGTTAGCTTTTCAAAGGTACCAATTTTGTCCAAATCTGACATCAAACGAGGAAGTTATGGACGTTTTACTTGGAACTATCAAAAATGCCTAGGTATGACGGCCAAGTCGACGGACCGCCACATAAGTGAAGGACCGCCACTTGACCATCACCGCCAAGGCAGTTGAGCCACGTACTGGATAAGGACTGATGAACGAGTTGACGTACCGTCAAAGTGGTGACGGACCATCATCCAGGCCGTCAACTCTTATCCAGTGAACGCCATTTCTGGTCCACGTCTGACGGGGTATGTAACGGACCGTCAATTTTTTGATGGATCGTCAGTCGGACCGTCATACGCCACGTTCAGTTTATTTCTAGGTCTTTTTAATGGGGGTATTTTGGTCACTTATCACTCGCCTACATATACCCAGATGAGTCCGAATTCATCCATTATGCTCATTATTATATCACAAACAAAACCTAAGGTTTCTCTCTAAATTAAATCTCCAAGAACAAGACCCAATCCTCTTCAAGAATCAAAGGATTTCAAACCCATCAAGTTTAAAAATGTCAAGAACCCTGAGTCAGGTATGCGTAGTGTTCATCTATGAACCCTTTTTGTTCATAGAGTTCAAGAACCATGCTTTTAAATGAGATACTTTGATTTTCTTGTTGTTATGTGATGTTGTTCATGTTAGTGATCATTGTTTAAGCTTTAAGATATTAATTTAAGTTGACTTCCATGATGCATGCATGCTTGTAGTTAAAACCCACAAATTTGGGTGGTTCAAGATGATTAAAATTATTGAGAAAATCTATGCCTCAAAGTGTGCACGCAAGGTGTTTGTTAAAATGCCTAGAATGCTAAAAATCATGATCCCATGACCCCATAGTAATTAAATGACAAGCTATGTCAACTCTTAAGATGATTCCACATGAACTTCCATGCTATTGATATGTGTTGCTAGTATGATTATGCAATAAACATGATATTAAGGTTGTGCAAGTACTTCCATGTGACATGAAATCCTTTCCATGCAATACATTATTGATAACCATGCTTATTATGAAATCCCTTATGTATGATCTTATGAATTGTGGACTCAAATCTTGTGATCAAGTTATGTCATGTGTGTAGTTCCTTCTATCGAGTCCTGGGGGTATTCGTACCCGAAAAACATAGATGTGTGCCTAGATCCATGTCATGTCATCACGATCATCTCAGTCAAGCCACAATCTATAGAACTCAGTTAGTCATGTGACTCAGGAAACCTCAAAAATCTCATGATCTCAGTAAATTCTCAGAGAGTAGTACTATTATGTCAGTCAATGGAAGTCAATTACTTAGTTCATGTACAGTCAGTTAAATCATGTTCAGTCTCTTCAGATGGGAGTAGAAGTTAGCACCGAGTGAACCCAAGGATGGGAACTCACCTTCCAGTTTTGGTTGTGATTCTTAGCGGTCATCCTTATGTTCCAGAACTATGTAGCCAGTGTAGGTTGAGACATATTAATCTGTTAGATTAGATTTGATGAGGTGGTTTAACCTGTCAATTTAGGGTTTGCACCATTCTTATTTGATTACCTGCTAGTTGAGGGTCACTCACAACTGTCCTTACCAGTGGCGCAGTATTGATACCCCTCCAGTCGAGGCAGAGATTGGACCCCAACATTGCTATATGCATTATTGGGTCATGTCGGTTAAACAACTACCTCCCATAGTTTCAAGATCAATCTCAGTAAAAGAACTCAGATTGTTCTTCAGATATTAGTATACCAGGACTGCCAGATACAGTCAAATTCAGTTATAGTACGAAACTCAGATAGTTCCATCAGATGCAGGACTGTCAGACATAGTCACCCATGCATTCAGAACTATAGTATCAGTCATGATCAGTTATCAGTAAACTATGTATTAGCGTATAGATTTAGCTATCACGCATTTGCGATCTCAGTTTCTATGTATGCATTTTTGTACTCTCACATTCGTATCAGTCAGTTGGTTAGCATTGTTCATGCATGTAACCCTATTTATGTTCAGCCTACCTCACTCGTATACTTAGTACTCCAGTTCTACTGACGCATTTACGCTATGATACTTTCTCTTTATGTTACTCCATAGGTTCAGAGACACGAGTTACAGACCAACAGTAGAAGTCGTATTCCAGTATACAGAGTTGCAGTGAGTTTTCTTCATTCGAGGACGATATGATTTGATTTATTCATTTATTATTTTAGTTAGCTATCAGTTTACAGAGTTAGTTGGAGACATGTTCTTTCAACTCCGTATTCAGTCAGTACTTCGAGGCTTTCTGATTTAGTTCAGATTTGATTTAGTTTTCAGTCATTTTGGGTACCTTTCACCCATATGGATTTATTTTACCAGATTCTTTATTCAGTTGAACCTTATGGTCTACATGTTTATGTTTTCCACATTATTATGATATATATTGCAGTGTACAGGTACAGATATCAGTCATGGGTTAGTTTGTGGTCCTTCGGGGTCATAAGCACCGTGTAGCATTCTGGTTTAGGAAATCGGGGTATTACAAACTTTGTATCAGAGCCTAAGGTTCAATAGAGTCCTAGGAAGTCTGAAATCCGCATCTAGTAGAGTCTTGTGCATGGGTGTGTTGCGCGCCACATTTATGTACAGGAGGCTATGAAATGTTTTAGGAATAGTTTCCCTTCTTTCAGTATTCATGTCGTGTAGTGACCATAATCTCAAGTTAAACTCTCAGTCTAATCCATTCTTATCTTATTTTAGAATATGCCTCCAAAGAGAAGAAACAAGCCAGTTCCTCAGCCCGAAGACCCTTTGGGAGAGCATATTTCTCATGTGGAGTTTAGAGCCGCATTCACCATACTTGCTCAGTCTGTGGCTGCCCAGAATGAACGTCCACCAATTATTCCTACCAATCCAGTGGCCAATTCCATCGCAGCTAGAATTCGGGACTTCACCCGAATAAACCCTTTATCTTTCTTTGGGTCTAAGTCTGATGAAGACCTTAAGGAGTTCATTAACCAAGTCCAGAAGGTCATTGACATCATGGGAGTTACTTCTGTCCTGAGCATCGAGTTAGCCGCATAACAATTATAGGATGTTGCTCATACTTGGTACAAACAGTGAAAGTCTAATAGGTTAGAGGATGTAGGTCCTATAGAATGGGAGGAATTTGTCATAGCTTTCTTAGACAAATTATTTCCCCAAGATCCGAGAGAGGCCAAAGTTCTTGAGTTTATCAACCTCAGGCAGGGAAATATGATGGTTAGGGAGTATTTTCTCAGATTTACTCAGCTATCCAGATATGCTCCTCATGTGGTTGCAGACAACATGGCTAAGATAAGAAAGTTCATGTCGGGAGTGAACGATAGCGTGGTAAATTAGTGTAGATCTGCAATGCTGAACAATGATATGACTTTAGCCAAGATCATGACCCATGCTCAGCAGATAGAGGAGCAAAAGGTTATGGATAGGGAGAGGAAGAATAAGAGAGCAAGATCAGCTAGTTTCAATTTTGCTCAGCCCAATTTAGAGGGAGAAAACCGTTCCCAGTTTTTTCCCAAGTCATCAGCTCCAGGTCAGTCTTCAGCTAGTGCTCCAATTCCTAAGTTCATAGATAGAGCATCGGCTCTAAATCTCAGGGCAGTGTCAGCAATGCCCGAACTAATCCCCTATGTCAAACTTGTGGTAAGAACTACCAGGGTGTTTGCAGAGCCGGTAGTGATGTTTGTTTTGGTTGTGGAAAGCTAGGCCATAGAGTCAGAGATTGTCCTCAGTCCAGTTATCAAGGTCAGCAGAATCATCCCACAGCTCAGTCCGGTCGCCCAAACCAGGAGGGTGCCACTCCTAGTGCTACTAGTGGGCAATACCCAAACAGACTCTATGCTCTTCAGACTCGACATGATCAGGAAAATTCTCTCGATGTCGTTACTAGTACGTTACATATTTTCCATGTTTATGTTTATGCTTTGCAAGATCCAGGTGCATCCTTGTCTTTTGTCACTCCATACATAGCAGGTAATTTTGGAATCAGTCCCAAAATTTTAGCAGAGCCCTTTTCAGTCTCTACCCCAGTGGGTAAAACCATCATAGCTAGGCGGGTATATAGGAATTGACCGATTATGATATTTCAACAATCCACATCAACAGATTTAGTCGAGTTAGAGATGACTGATTTTGATGTCATTCTCGGCATGTATTGTCTTCATTCCCACTATGCCATAGTCGACTGTAGAAATAGGATAGTTCAGTTTTAGTTCCCAAATGAGCCCGTCCTAGAATGGAAGGGTAGTACTTTATCTTTCAGGGGTTATCTTGTTTCCTACCTTCGGGCAAGGAAAATGATTTCTAAGAGGTGCGTGTATCATCTCGTGCATATTAAAGATTCCATTTCTGAATCTCATAGGTTTGAATCTGTCCCAGTGGTTAATGAATATTCAGACATATTTCTCGAAGATCTTCCAGGCATTCCTCCCGAAAGGGAAATAGACTTCGGCATAGACCTTCTCCTAAATACTAGCCTATTTCTATTCCGCCATACAGAATGGCACCAACAGAACTCAAGAAACTGAAAGATCAGTTGAAGGATCCCTTAGATAAGGGATTCATCAGGTCCAGTGTATCCCCATGGGGTGCACCAGTTTTATTCGTGCACAAGAAAGATGGTTCTATCAGGATATGTATCGATTACCGTCAGCTCAAAAAAGTTACGGTCAAGAACATGTATCAACTTTCCAGAATAGATGATTTGTTTGACCAACTTCTGGGTGCCAGTTATTTCTCCAAGATAGACCTTAGATCAGGCTATCATCAGCTCAGAGTAAGGGAATGTGATATCCCGAAGGTAGCTTTCCGTACTCGGTATGGTCACTTCTAATTTCTAGTCATATCCTTTGGTCTTACCAATGCCCCTGTAGCTTTCATGAACTTAATGAACCGGGTATTCAAGCAGTACTTGGGCATGTTTGTCATAGTCTTCATAGATGATATTCTGGTCTATTCTCGCATAGAGCATGATGATTCAAACTATCTTAGAATTGTTCTTCAGACTCTCGGAGATCATTAGTTGTTCACCAAGTTTAGTAAGTGAGAATTTTGTCTAAGATCAGTAGCATTCCTTGGCCATATTATTTCTGGTGATGGCATTAGAGTAGATCCTCAGAAGACCAAAGCAGTAAGAAACTGGCCTCGCTCTATCTCTCCATCAGATATCAGGAGTTTCTTGGGTTTGGCTGGCTATTACAGATGGTTTGTCGAGGGATTTTCTTCTATTGCATCTCCTATGTCTAGATTGACTCAGAAGAAGGTTAAGTTTTAGTGGTTAGATTCTTGCGAGAAGAGTTTTCAAGAGTTGAAGACTCGACTCACCTCAGCCCTAGTTCTAACTCTTCCAGATGGTTCAGATGGTTTTGTAGTCTATTGTGATGCGTCCAGAGTGGGTTTAGGTTGTGTCCTCATGAAGCATGGTAAGGTCATAGCCTACGTCTCCAGACAGCTAAATCCCCATGAGAATAATTATCCTACTCATGATCTTGAGTTAGTAGCCGTAGTATTTTCCCTAAAGATTTGGAGGCATTATCTATACGGAGTTCATGTAGATGTCTTCATAGATCATAAGAGTCTCCAGTATGTCTTTTCTCATAAAGATCTCAATCTTCATCAAAGAAGGTGGTTAGATCTCTTGAAGGATTATGACATAAGTGTCCTTTATCACCCGGGCAAGGCCAACATTATGACCGATGCTCTCAGTAGACTCTTCATGGGTAGTGTTTCTCACATTAAGGATAGCAAGAAAAAGATAGCCCAAGAAATCCATCATCTTGCATGACTAGGCGTTCTCTTAGTCGACTCTTCACAGATTGGTGTATGTGTTCAGAGTAGTTCAGAGTCATCTCTAGTTTTCGAGGTGAAAGAAAAGAACGACAGGGATCCCAGCCTTGTCAAGCTAAAAGAGTCAGTTCAGAATCAGAAAGTAGAGGCTTTCTCCCCGGGGGAGATGGTGTTCTTAATTTTTAGGGTCGTCTGTGTGTTCCAGGTGTAGATAACTTAAGGCAACGAATTCTTGCAGAAGTGCATGGTGCACAATAATCTATTCTTCCAGGGGCCACTAAGATGTACCACGACTTGTGGGAGATCTATTGGTGGAGTGAGAGGAAAAGAGACGTTGCAGAGTTTGTGGCTAAGTGCTCTATATGTCAGTAGGTTAAGATAGAGCATTAGAAATCTAGTGGGTCCATGCAGGAGTTCACCATTCCTAATTGGAAGTAGGAAGAAGTGAACATGGATTTTCTGATGGTTTTGCCTCAAACTCATCATCAGCATGATTCAGTTTGGGTTATTGTAGACAGAATGACCAAGTCAACTCATTTTCTTCCAGTTCGTACCTTTTATTCAGCCGAGGATTATACCAAACTCTATATCAGGGAGTTGTTCAGATTACACGGTGTTCCATTATCTATTATCTCAGAAAGATATACACAGTTCACCTCTCACTTTTGGAAAATGTTCCAAAAGGGTCTTGGTACCCAAGTTCATCTCAGTACCGCCTTTCATCCTCATACAGATGGTCAAGTAGAGAGGACCATTTAGACTCTTGAATATATGATAAGGGCATGTGCAATTGATTTCAAGGAAATTTGGGACGAACACTTGCCTCTGATTGAGTTTGCATACAACAATAGCTATCATTCCAGTATTCAGATGTCTCCATTCGAAGCTCTCTATGGTAAGAGGTGTAGATATCCAATTGGTTGGTTCAAAGTTAGTGAGGCCTCATTCATCGGTCCTGACTTGGTATTCGACGCCTTAGAGAAAGTTCAGTTGATCAGAGAGAGACTTCGGGATGCTTAGAGCCGACAGAAGTCTTATGTAAATGTTCATAGAAAGGATCTCGAGTTCGAGGTCAATAACAATGTCTATCTAAAGATGTCTCCCATGAAGGGAGTGGAGAGGTTCAGAAAGAAAGGGAAACTCAGTCCCCGCTATGTCGGTCCCTTCAAGATTCTCAATCGCTTCGGCAAGGTAGCTTATGAGCTCGAATTGCCTTCAGATCTAGACTCAGTTCATTCGGTCTTCCATGTCTCCTTGCTCAAGAAGTACATAGGTGACCCAGAAGTTGTAGTCCCTATTCAGAACATTGATGTTTAGGACAGCCTCTCTTATGAAGAGGTTCCAGTGGAAATTTTAGACTATCAGATTCGTAGGTTGAGGAACAAAGAAGTCCCTCTAGTCAAAGTTCTTTGGCGAAATCAGTCTGTTGAGGGAGATACTTGGGAATCAGAAGCATACATGCGTACCAAGTACCCTCACCTTTTCTCCGCCAACCTAGATCAAGCTCAAGGTAACATTCCTCCTTAAGCTTATTCAATTTCATGTTCAGCATTCAATACAACTTGATATTTTGTTTCATGTTCATGTTCCTTCACAAATTTGGTATCAAGTACCATTGCATATTTATTCATGCATATATGTATAAGTCCAGTAAATAATTATGCATCAGATATGCATTCTCATTGCGAGAACCTCAGTCATGCATTCATGAATCAGTTACACTTGCATCAGATATGCATCTTCAGTATAATGCGTTCAGTTTGTCAGTCAAAAGATCAAGTTCTAGCTACTCATGTTCAGATTATTGTTTCCCCTCTAAGTCAGTTCTATTCGAGGATGAATGTTCTCAAGGGGTATATATTGTAATACCCGTGCCTTTTTCCTAGCTAAAAATCATCTCAAGGATGCTAGGACTTACTTTGAAATACAAAAATATATTTGTACACATGGTATTTTTTAGATTTTCACTTTTTATCATGCGGGAAATTGAGTTAGCTTTTCAACGGTACCAATTTTGTCCAAATCCGACATCATACAAGAAAGTTATGGACGTTTTACTTGGACCTGTCGAAAATGCCCAGGTATGATGGCCAAGTTGATGGACCGTCACATAAGTGACGGACCGCCACTTTGACCATCACCGCCAAGGCAGTTGAGCCACGTACTGGATAAGGACTGGCGGACGAGTTGACGGACCGTCAAAGTGGTGACGGACCATCATCCAGGCCGTCAACTCTTATCCAGTGAACCCCATTTCTGGTCCATGTATGACGGGCTAAGTGACGGACCGTCAAGTGTCTGATGGACCGTCAGTCGGGCCGTCACATGCCACATTCAGTTTATTTCCTGGTCGTTTTAACATGGGTATTTTGGTCAGTTATCACTTGCCTACATATACCCAGATATGTCCGAATTCAGCCATTATGATTATTATTATTTCACAAATAAAAACTAAGGTTTCTCTCTAAATTAAATCTCCAAGAACAAGACCCAATCCTCTTCAAGAATCAAAGAATTTCAAACCCTTCAAGTTCAAAAATGTCAAGAACCCTGAGTCAGGTATGCATAGTGTTCATCTATAGACCCCTTTCGTTCATAGAGTTCAAGAACCATACTTTTAAATGAGAAACTTTGATTTCCTTATTGTTATGTGATGTTGTTCATGTTAATGATCATTGTTTAAGCTTCAAGATATTAATTTAAGTTAACTTCCATGATGTATGCATGCTTGTAGTTAAAACCCATGAATTTGGGTTGTTTAAGATGATTAAAATTATTGAGAAAATGTATGCCTCAAAGTGTGCATGCAAGGTGTTTGTTAAAATATCCAGAATGCTAAAAATCATGATCCCATGACCCCATAGTATTTAAATGACAAGCTATGTAAACTCTTAAGATGATTCCACATGAACTTCCATGCTATTGATATGTGTTGCTAGTGTTATTATGCAATGAACATGATAATAAGGTTGTACTAGTACTTCCCTGTGATATGAAATCCTTTCCATGCAATACATTGTTGATAACCTTACTTAGTATGAAATCCCTTATGTATGATCTTATGAATTGTGGACTCAAATCTTGTGATCAAGTCATGTCATGTGTGTCAGTTCCTTCCATCGAGTCCTGGGGGTATTCGTACCCGAAAAACATAGTTGTGTTCCTAGATCCATGTCATATCATCACGATCATATCAGTCAAGCCACAATCTATAGAACTCAGTCAGTCATGTGACCCAGGAAACCTCAGAAATCTTATGATCTTAGTAAATTCTCAGAGAGTAGTACTATTCCATCAGTCAACAGAAGTCAGTTACTTAGTCCATGTATAGTCAGTTAAATCATGATCAATTTCTTTAGATGGGAGTAGAAGTTAGCACCGAGTGAACCCAAAGATGAGAACTCACCTTCCAGTTTAGAGTGTGATTCTTAGCAGTCATCTTTATGTTCCAGAACTACGTAGCCAGCGTAGGTTGAGAAATATTAACCTGTCAGACTAGGGATGATGAGGTGGTTTAACCTGTCAGTTTAGAGTTCCCACCATTCTCATTTGAGTACCTTCCAGTTGAGGGTCACTCACAACTATCCTTACCAGTGGCGCGGTATTGACACCCCTCCAGTCGGGGCAGAGATTGGACCCCAACATTGCTATATGCATTATTGGGGCATGTCGGTTAAACAACTACCTCCCACAATTTTAGGCTTAGTCTAAGTAAAAGAACTCAAATAATTATTCAGATATCAGTAAACTAGGACTGCCAGATACTGTCAAATTCAGTTATAGTACGGAACTCAGATAGTTCCATCAGATGCAGGACTGTCAGACATAGTCACCCATGCATTCAGAAATATAGTATCAATCATGATCAGTTATCAATAAATGATGTATTAGCATACAAATTTAGCTATCACGCATTCGTGATCTCAGTTTCTATGTATGCATGTTTGCACTCTCATGTTCATATCAGTCAGTTGGTTAGCATTGTTCATGCATGTAACCCTATTTATGTTAAGCCTACCTCACTCGTATACTCAGTACTACAATTGTACTGACGCATTCGCACTACAGTGCTTTCTTTTTATGTTACACCATAGGTTCAGAGACACGAGTTCCAGACCAGCAGTAGCAGTCGCATTCCTGTATACAGAGTTGTAGTGAGTCATCTTCATTCGAGGACGATATGATTTGATTTATTCATTTATTATTTCAGTTAGCTATCAGTTTTTGAAGTTAGTTGGAGACATGTTCCTTTAACTCCTTATACAGTTAGTACTTCGAGGCTCTTGGATTTAGTTCAGATTTGATTCAGTTTTCAGTCATTTTGGGTATCTTTCACCCATATGGATGTTATTTTACTAGATTCTTTATTCAGTTGAACCTTATGACCTACATGTTTATATTTTCCGCATTATTGTGACATATATTGCAGTGTACAAATACAGATATCAGTCATGGGTTAGCTTGTGGTCCTTTGGGGTCATAAGCACTGTGTAGTGTTCTGGTTCAGGAAATCGGGGCATTACAAGATGTTAGTGGTTTACAATTGTCTTTTGTCATAGGAGGTTGAGAATGTGTATACCCAGAATCAAAATCTTCTATTCCAAACCATAGAGAACATCACTAGGGGGCGGTTGAGAGGTGTGGACTACCCTTATGTAGGAAATCACTTTCAACAAGCCAGGTCATTCAATTGAGCTACAATAATATTTCAAATTTTACTATTTCCATACAATTTTTAGCCTTTTTTTCTAGTTTAAGTGGCTGAGGAGAATGAGTAAGTAGTACTTTATCCAATTGACTTATTTTTTATTTTATAACATTAGCAGTTTGACACAGGAAGTGCAACTACTTTCTCTAAATAATTCTAGTATTAATGAAATATTTCTCATAGTATCTTCGATACTAAAGCCACAATGTGTGTTGTGATTGAAATTTATAATCTAGCCATTGTAGCAATCAGCAACTTGGTGCAGCTTCTCAGGTGCTATATCTTGATTTTGTACGTCTTAAATAAGGGTCAATTGATTTCTTTCATGGTTGTGCTAATGCATTGAACAAAGTTAATTTTGTAAACCAACTAGTACCATTATTTTTTTTTGTAACCAGTCAATTCACTTATTAACACAGGCTGGGTAGAAGTTGTGAAAAGAAAATAGAGGCACCATATGTTAACAGGGACTTTTTTTACAATCTCTATGAAGCCAACTACAGAATAAATGGCTTGTTCCATATATAACAGATATTCCCCAAAAGAAGCGTATGAAATGTAGACTGTAACATGTTTATTAGTCCAAGCATGCCACTCTGGACATTTATGTATCAATGTTTTGCATCTAACTTAATAAGCATACATATAGGACTGGAGAAATTTCAAATTCCAAAATCAGTAGAGGTATTAGTAATTATTTTAATTTTTTTTTCATTGTAATTAAAATTTGGATGTTTGCCAATATATTGCTGATATGCCAAGTTTCAAGCGCTTGCAGAAAAAGCAAAAATTATATTCATCGGTATGTACATCACAAGGTACTAAATTCATCTAGAATTAATTATGTTCGATGTAACTTTAATGGTATTTGTATGTTTTAGTTCAAATATTTTATTCGAATAGGCAAAAGATATTAAGTTGTCTTCTTTTTTATGTTTATAAGACAAAATACTTTAGTATTAGAATGTAATATGTCTGACATTGGTCATACAGTACCTGTCGCTCTATTTAGTATAGTCTTTTCTTTGGTGCTTAATGGTCCTCCACAACACATTACTCTAGTTTCTTGCCTAATCTTGTAAGCAACTTATTTTGTCTTTGATTGTGTTGCTGTATGTTGAATGGTATTACCTGTATGATGAATTGTACTCAGGTTCCTCGTTTGATATTACTTGTATGTTGAATGGTACTCAGATTCCTAGTTTGATCAACTGATTGAGTAGTTTGAAACTGTAGCGTGGAGTAGTTGTTGATCGGTTTATTTATATTTATTATGATGTTTTTAGTTGTACGCAGATATAAATGTAATAATGACTGAAAGTTTATCTGATTGATTATTATACTTTGCATTTTTATGTAGCCAAGTGATGCGGCTAGTGGACTTATTTCGCCCATGGATTCAAAGAAGAACACGTGATGATAGTGAACCTAATGATAGTCGTTGATTTCTTTGTAAATTGTCTTGGATATTCAATAATGATGATGTATTTTGTGGTTGGAGATAATCTTAGAATATTGAAGGTTTTGTGTTTAAATTTGATGTTGGAATTTGAAGATACTAGTTAATGTTGAAAATTTGAAGTTTGAAGATGCTAATGTTGAAAATTTAATTTTGAAGTCTAATGTTCAATGTATTTTTGAGATGCTTGTTAATTACAATATTTAATCAGTCATGTTGTGTTAATGATATATGAATTAAATAAATATTGGATTGTAGGTTATGCCTAGAAGGAACAATTAAATTTGAGCTAAAATTAGAATTTATAATTTGTTATTGAAAATTGATGGGTTTCACTATTTTTTTTAAAAATAAATAAATTGCGGAGGTTTTAAATTCCCTCAATTTTAAATAAAAATTTATTATAAAAAGAATTAAATTTAGAGTAATGGGGGTCAACCGCCGTAAATAACCCCCTCAAATTAATTATAGGGGTTGGGAAAAGCTGTCACAACTTGTTTGTGATGGCTCGTATTGTGGGGGTTTTGGAAACCACTAGAATTACATTTTATGGGGGTTTTAAACCCCCGCAAATCTTAAAATTAACCCCTGCAATTTGATCACTCTTTTGTAGTGAAGCTAGTAACGCTAGTTTTCCGGGTTGAACTCTAAGTGACCCAATTAAACCCAAACTTGTTTGAAATACACTTTGCACATTGTAATGACACACATTATATGTTTATTTATATCAATATGAACACCTTAAGCACTCAAGTTATCCTCAAATTACGCGGACTCTCTCAAGGAATTCACAAGTTACACAATGAACCATAAGTATGCCCTTAGTGTAATGCTCCACTAATATCAGAATGATGAACTTAGGATCAATTAGGTCTTTTCAGGTTTGTAATGTAGATTAAGGGACTGGTAGGAACAATTTGGGAATAGTGACTAACCTCTTTAAGCACTTTAATACACTACATTATTCATTTTAAAACCAATCTCCAACAACCAAGTTACACTTTTTCATCCTCCCTTATCTTTTGTTTTACCCTATCTCTTTTAAGCATTTTCACAAACACATAGTGGGTGTATTGTTTATTCCTTTAAGATTCATTTTTTCTCCTTTTCTAAAATCATGGGAATATTTCTAACACCATTTATATCACTCCCAACCATAACACATCAAATATAAACACCAATAACTATTACATTGGGGCATCAATTTCACCTTTTTCTTCTTTAATTTCTCAAACTCCTTACTAATTCAATTTTTCATTAAAGCACTTAGGAGCTTTTTGGATCAAATTATGGTTTATCAAAGAAGGGAATTAGGTTACATATGAGGCTACAAAATAAAAGGTTAAAGGATCAATGGGGGTTAACTAGAATAACGCACAAAGGGTAGGACAAATAGAAGGTATAAAACAAGGCTATCAAAGAAATGCCTAAATCATCTCCAAAACTCCCACTCTTTATTTTGCTTTTACACACACACCGGGCAAGTTCTAGACATCACATGCAACAAGGAATATACAAAAATCTCACATACACATGGCATATGCTCAACTCAATAGGATTATCATAGACACCCAACCAAATAATATCATGAATACAAATTTAAGCCAAACAGTACAAGAGTCAAAAATTTGAGCCTAGATATCTCAAAAAGTAGCAATTTACTTAATCCACATGCTTTTATCAAACAAAATGCCTGCACCATTTAATCCAAAAATAGCACCAACAAGAATATCTTGCACCAAAAAAAATTTAAATTGAGCTAAAATTTAGGAATTTTCCCACCCCACACATAAAAACCTACTTTGTCCCCAAAGTAAACTTATAAGTAAGAGATAGAAATACTCCCTAAGGCCTCTAGGCCTAGCTAGTAGCATCTTTACACATAAATAAGATATGCGGGACCCCATACTCAGTCTTTGTCATGCTTCTTAGCTCAGGTTTTCGGTACTCAGACTTCCCATCAACATGTGGCTCAATCAAAAACAAAAACTACGTGAAATAAAAACTAAAAAAAAACATACCTACTTAACTTGGGTTGCCTCCCAAGAAACACTTGATTTAGTGTCGCAGCATGACCCAACTAACGAATTAGTCATTCTCTTTCCTTCTTTTTCTCACACTTGGTCTCCATCTTCTTATTCTCTTCACCCCTCTTGGGTGTGAATTCTCAAGTGCAGTAGATCTTTTAATTCTAGCTTTTTCAGGCTCATCAATTAGCATCAAATCAGGCTTAAGTGGTAGAAGCTTAGGCTACTCAATCAAGTAGTCCAAAGAGGTCTTTGGTAGACTAGCCACCCCACACTCATTCACTTCAATCACATTGATCATACATAAATATTTATTTTGGGAAATTAGTGTGGGTTCTTTGTATATATCAAATACCACCTCTTTATCCCCTGCCCTCATTTTAAGCATGTCTTCTCTAACATCAATTAACGCTCCTCTAGTTGCTAAGAATGGACACCTCAAGATGATTGGTACCTATTCATCTGCCACAAAATCAAGAACAATAAAGTCAGCATGAATAACAAATTTACCAACCTTTATGAGGACATCCTCAATGATTCCTACCGGATAGGTCATGGATCCGTCTGCCAGCTGCAAAACCACATTGGTCGATTTAGGATTTCCCAAGCCCAATGTACCAAACAGAGATTCAGATTTTTGCTAGCCCTTAAGTCACTCAATGTATGGACCACTTTACTCCCAATTTGGATAGGGAGAGTAAACTTCCCCAGATCTCTTAATTTCTTAGGGATTTTCTTTGTCATCACCGCGCTACACTCTTCAGTGAATGTTATCTCCACCATATCCTTAAATTTCACCTTATGAGAAACCACATCCCTCAAGTACTTTGCATACTTAGGCATTCTCTACAAAATATCTAACAAAGGTAAATTAATATGAAACCCTCTGAACATGTGAAAGAACTTCTTAAACATTGCATCATACTTCGATTTCATGTGCTTTTAAGGAAATGATAGTGGCGACACTTGTTTTTTGTCTGGTTCAGCAACAACTGTCGCTTTCAAGTACTCAGGTTTTCTTGACTTATCAGTAGCCTTTTGAGAAACCTATTGGGGAGTCAAATCTGTATCTACCTCCTTTTTTGCCTTGGGAGGTTCTTCTTGAAGCTCTTTACCATTCCTCAAGGTGATTGCCATAACCTTCTTTGGATTTTCTATATCTGCTGGCAAACCACCTTGTGGCCCAGAATTTAATGCTTACTGTATCTTCCCCACTTGAATCTCTAAGCTTCTCTAAGAAGCTTGAAAATTTTTCATATTTGCAGCCAATTATGTTTGACTAGCTAGGAGCTACTTCAATTTTTCTTCCATGTTGCTAGTTGACTGATTCCTTTATGCCTGTGGCTGATGAATTTATTATTGTTGGGCATTCCACGGCTGAGTGTTCCACTTTATGTTGTAGGCATTACCATAATTTGCCCTTTGAGAATTACCTACACATATTACTGATTCTAGATTAGACGCACACATAGACGCTAAATGACCACTATTACCGCACATTTCACACCAACCTGCATCTTATTTGATGGTATTGATTGTGTTTGCAGGTTTTGGAGCTCCTAATTTCAGGCTGCTGAACTGAGTATTTATCATATTCTTTAATGCCGCAAACTGAGTTGATAAGGCAGTGAACTGGTCTACCTCCAATACACCCGCAATTGTTTTCATGCAACTTCTAGAATATGAATTCCATTTGAGATTTCCTTGTGCTATGCGGCTCAACAATGTGTACATCTCATCATAAGTCAGCTCCAATGCTTGACCACCTGCGGATGAATTTAGCAAAATCTTTGTATTGTGATCAAGTGCTTCCATAAAAGTTTGAGCAAGTACCTCGTTGGATTGTTAGTGATGTGGACAATCTCAAAGAAGGGCCTTGAAATGTTCCCAAGCATGACATAGATTTTTACTAGGCTTCTGTTTAAATCTCACTATCTCACTGAGAAGTCTCGCAGTCTTACCTGATGGAAAGAATCTGATGAGGAAATTTCTGGCTAAGCATCACATGATGTGATTGAATTGTCTGTCTCCGAATTCAACTACCTTTTAACTTCCCCCAACAGTGAATGGGGAAAGAGTATCAACCTCACAAAATCTGTACTTACCCCAGTAGGATTGAATGTGTCAGTAAGCTCAATGAAAGTCTGCAAGTGAACTTATAGATCTTCGTGTAAAAGCCCTGCAAACTATCCACTGCTGATGAGAAGTTGTACCATATTGTGCTTTAACTCAAAATTCCCCCCAGCAGCCCGTCTTTGAATTAGGGAAGTCAAGTTCATTGGAAGAAGGACTGCCACTTCCCTAACTTTCCTGTGGGCTGCTTGTTCTTCAGCCATTGGAGCAGGAACTACTTGGTCTTCTTCTAGTTTCAAAAATTAAGAGAGATGGATTGTGTCTCTCCTTCATTGGTGGAAGTGTTGTTCGTGTTCGAGGCTTGGTTCAACCAAATCCCTTTCCCTTGCCAGCTTCCTAACCTTAAAACCTGTTTCTTGCAATCAAAAAATCAAGACCAAGTGTAAAAACACCAAAAAAATCTAAAAAGAAAAACTAAAATAAAATAGTTGCCTATTTCAAGTCTCCGACAACGGCGCCAAAAACCTAACAGCACCCAGGCGCACACGCAAGTGTACGTGGTCTTATCAAGTAGTAAAGTGGCCTTCAAAAAGCCAAGTATCAATCCCACAGGTACTTGATTCAATAATGATTTGATTTCAGTTTAACTTCTGAGATTAGTTTAGTGCAAAAGTAACCAAAAGAAAGATTGGATTTTATAAATTGTAAGTAAAATAAATAGTGCGTAAAGTAAAGATCTTGGAAAATTAATAAGATTAAAACCCAGGATTGAAGCACTTTGAACAATTGTACTATGTTATTGACTTTCATTCATCATTTCACTTATCTTGGTTGTCGATTTGTAGGGTTAATCGTATGATCTTGGTCTCCCGACCTATAACCAATTACCTAATGTGGACATTACAACTACATCATTGAGCGGGGATGTAATAATCCAATTAAGTTCTTTAAGCTATCATCCTACATTTGAATCAAGTACAGTATCTAAGTATATCCCTTTCATAGACACTAATTCATATTCCTTATTTCATAAAAGACTACGAACCATAATTTCTTCAATCCCATGTTCTATCTCCCTATTCCCTCAACCGAGTTCACAAGGTTTACAATCGGTGTATTATAAGGGTGATCAAGCCTCAAAATAGTTAAAATAAGATTGAACACATAACCAACAATGATAAGAAAATCAATGAACTAAAATCAAAACAAGAGTACTCATGTATTCCATTTCAACCCCGAAAAGAGGGCGTTTAGCCACACATAGTCATAATCATAATTACGAGGTAGTAATTAATGACTAAGAACATGTATGAACTAAATTAAAATGATAAAAACCTACGTTATGAAGTTGTATCAGCCTCCTTGATTCTCCAATATGTTATAATATGATTAATAACAAGTACAAAGATGTATTTATAGTGGACAACAAGTCCCAAGCCGTATAGGATTCAAATTACACTTTTTTGTTGTGTATGGATTGGACCTCGAGATGCACAAGCTGGAGACGTGTGTGGAAGTCACATTTGAAATTTCAGAATACATCTTTGGAATTCATGTCATAAGATCTGGATACGTCTATGGAAGTCGTGTTGCGACTTCATCGCGAGACCTCTCTGGAAATTGCATCTTAAAATTTGGTTAAGTGTTGAACGTTCCTCCTTCTACACAAGTCTTTATGATGTCTTTCCAATCATTTTCCATCCTCTAAAGCATCTTTATATCATTATATTAATCTCAAAAAATATCCTACATGAACATACCACACGAATTAGAGGTTCAAACAACACGACGAATCAAGAACAAGAGCTAAGACAAGGCAAATTTCCATGATCTTTCACTTCATCTTTTGACTCTTTACTTGACTTGTTTGAAATTTGTACACTCTAAAAAAGTTGTTCCATATATAATAACACCATTTAAACCATTTATATCACATTAAACAAACTAGAATCTAACCGGCAACTAGACAAGCACCTAGCTCAAGCTAGTAACGCTAGTTTTTTGGGTTGAACTCTAAGTGAACCAATCAAACCCAAACTTATTTGAAATACAATTTGCACATTTTAATAACATACATTATCCCCTATATGCTTATTTATATCAATATAAAACCTTAAGCACTCAAGTTATCCTCAATACAAGGCGAAATAAGCTAGAAAAGTAACCCTAGAGTGTATAAATACACCCAACATCAACTGGATGTTACAAATATTTTATTAGGATGTTTATTATTTATATTATCTTGGGTCCATTCTCTCTTATGTGATCCTATTTGTGGTTGTGTATTTTGGTTTTGATCCTAAGGTTATTTCAGATCCTTTTTTTGTTTCTACCCAGTATGAGACTCTGTTATTGCTAAAAGAGTCTATAGGGGGTGTATTATGTCTATTTGTAATAATTAGACTTTGGTGGATTTTTATGAATTAGATATCGTGTATTTTGATGTTATTCTGGGTATGGACTAGTTACATTAGTGCTACGCGTCCTTAGATTATCGGACCTATAAGTTTGTCTTTAAGTTCCCTAGTGAACTAGTTATTAAATGGGAGAGTGGTTCCCTAGCTCCTAAGGGTAATTTTATATCATATCTTAGAGCTCAGAGGTTAATCTCTAAAGGGTGTCTTTATTATTTGGTCTGGGTTAAAGACTTTAACTCGAAAGGTCCTTCTTTTCATTTAGTTCTAGAGGTAAAAGAGTTTCGTGAAATTTTTCCGGACGATCTTCCTGGTGTTCCTCTAGATATGGAGATTGAGTTTGGTATTAATTTGGTTTTGGATACTCATCCAATATCTATTCTTCTTATAGAATGGCTTCAACTGAGTTGAGGGAACTCAAGGAAAAACTTAAATATCTTTTGGATAAGGGTTTATCCATCCTAGTGTATCCCTGAGGAGTGCACCGGTGTTATTCATGCGTAAAAAGATGGTTATCTTCGGATGTCTATTGACTATCAGTAGTTGAATAAGGTGACAGTTAAGAACAAGTATCCTATTTCTTGGATAGATTATTTGTTCGATCAGTTGCAAGGTGCCAAATTCTTTTCTAAGATAAATCTTTGGTATCGGTGTCATCAACTTAAGATTAGGGAGGTGGATATCCCTATTGGGCATTTTGAGTTATTGGTTATGTTATTTGGTTAGACTAATGCCCCAACGGTATTTATTGATCAGATGAATAGGGTCTTCCGTCAGTTTCTGGATCTTTTTGCCATTGTGTTCATAGATAACATCTTGGTGTACTCTAAGAGTGAGGTGGATCATGCCAATCACCTCTATGTGGTGTTGCAGACCTTGAAAGAGCAGCAGTTGTATGCCAAATTCTCAAAATGTGAATTTTGGTTGAATGCTGTAACTTTTTTTGGTCATATTATTTCTAGTAAGGGGATCATGGCGGATCCACCAAATATGGCAGTGGTTAAAAGGTGTCCTATACCCATGACTCCAACCAATATTTGGATTTTCTTGGGTTTGGTTGGGTACTATAGGAGGTTTGTGGAAAGCTTTTTGATGATAGCTACCCCTTTGACTAAGTTGACCCAGAAAAAGGTAAAATTCTTTTAGTCGGATGCTTGTGAGGGTAGTTTTGAGAAGCTGATGGATAAGCAAACTTTGACTCTGGTTTGGACTTTACCTGAAGGAAATGAGGGATTTATGGTTTATTGTGATGTGTCCAGGATGGGATAGGTTATGTGCTGATGCAGCATGGTTACGTGATTGACTATGCTTCTAGGCAGTCGAAGGTACATGCGAGAAACTATCCTACTTATGACTTATAGCTTTTAATGCTGGTCCTTGCATTGAAAATCTAGAGGAATTATTTGTATGGAGTACATGTGGACATCTTTTCTGATCATAAGAGTCTACAGTTTGTGTTCACCCATAAAGAGCTTAATCTCAGGTAAATAATATATCTTAAGCTTCTCAAGGACTATGATATAAGTCTTCACTACCACTCTGCTAAAGCTAATGTGGTTGCTGATACTCTTAGTAGGTTTTCCATGAGGAGTTTAGCTCATATGGATAAGGAGAAACAGAAATTGGTGAAGGATATTCACCGCTTGGAAAATCTTAGAGTTCATTTCTTGGACTCCGAGAATGGCGGTGTGATGATATAGGAAGTGGTTCAGTCATCTCTTAGTGCATGGATCAAGGAGAAACAAATGCTAGATCCTATTTTGGTGAGGATTAAGAGAGAGGTAGGTGCATAAAAGGTTATGGTATTTGAGATTAGTGGTGATGGTTCCTTGATGTACCAAGGGAGATTATATGTTCCCGAAGTTGATGGTTTGCGATAAAGGATATTGGATGAGGTACATGAGTAGTGTTGTAAGACCCCACAAAGTTCCCTTGTAGTTTGAGCCTTGGACGTGTCAAGTGAAGTGTAATTTTGTCCCTAAAAGATTGAGAAAAGACTTCCCAAGTGATTAGTGTTTTAATCTTGTTGAATTTTCTTGAAAATGACTTTCTATAGTGTAGAGAATTGAATTATCTTTCCAATGATACTAATTTTATCCAAATACGGCATCAGAGTGGGAAGTTATGGCCGTTTTACCGATAGATGTCAAAACCACCCAGGTGCGATGGATAGGTTGATGGACTGTCAAGTATGCGATGGACCGTCTCCCAAACCGTCACAACCAAGGTAGTAACTCCCTTTTCTAGCCCAAGTACGATGGACCGTCAAGACTTCGACGGACCATCGCTGAGACTATCGCCACTGAGGAAGAATGGCCTCATCCTAGCCAATGTGCGATGGATGATTCGACGGACCATTAAGTTTGCGATGGACCATCACTGAGACCGTCACATCGAGATAGTGTGTTCGTTTTTTGACCGACGTGTGATGGACGATCCAATGGATCATCAGGCTAGCGACGGACCATCGCTTCGACTGTCGCAGCCCCTGTTCTATATTTTTAGTCATTTTTAAAAGGGACTTTTTGGTCCTTTCCACTCTTTTATCAACCATATATATTCTAAATGAAGAAAATGACTTCATTTATCATCCAAAACACAAGAGAGCTAGGGTTTCTCCCCAAGAACAAATCTAAAACCCTTCTCCAAGAAATCCAAGAACTCACCATAGATTCTACAAATTGAGTTGAGAGTTAAGTTCCCTAAGTTCGAGGGTTGCAAGAACCCTCTCTCTTAAAGGTAAGAAGAAAAGTTTGAAGCAAGCTTTTTCATCTAATTTCATAATCTAAGGTATGAGGGGTTTTGAACAAGGGTAATCCTTTCACCCTTGTGCCCAAAGGCTTATTTAAACTATAATTTTTGAGTGGTAAGGGAGTTCTATATCTCCCAAGAGTCATTTTATCTCCTATATCAAAGCAAAAAAACTAATATCCAAGGGTTGCATCTATCACCTAGTTAGATTCAAAGACACTAAGTTCGAGGCTCTAACTATTCAGTTAGTTGATATTGTTAATGAGTTTCCAGGTGTTTTTTTGGAAGATCTCCTAGGGGTACCTCTTGATAGAGAGATAGAATTTGGGGATGGACCTTTTTCCTGATACTCATCCCATTTCTATTCCGCCATAACGTATGGCACCTTCTGAGCTTAAAGAATTGAAAGAGCAACTCAAAGATCTCTTAGACAAAGGTTTCATAAGGCCCAATATTTCTCCTTGGGGTACACCTGTTCTATTCATGCAGAAGAAAGATGATTCTTTGCATATGTGCATTGACTATCATCAGCTTAACAAGGTCACAGTAAAAAATAAGTATCCTCTTCTGAGAATTGATGACCTGTTCGATCAGTTGAAAGGTGCAAGTTATTTCTCCAAGATAGACCTTAGATCCAGCTATCATCAACTTAAAGTGAGGGAATGTAAAATTCCAATGACAACCTTCTGAACCCACTATGGTCACTTTGAGTTTCTTGTCATGTCTTTCGATCTAACCAATGCCCCAGCAGCTTTTATGGACCTCATGATTCGAGTGTTCAAGTAATATCTTGATATGTTTGTCATAATGTTCATAGATGATTTCCTTGTGTACTCCGGTACTGAGAATAACCATGCAGATCACCTTAGAATTGTCTTGTAAACTCTTAAAAGTCACCAGTTTACCAAATTCAGTAAGTGTGAATTTTGGCTAACGTCTGTAGCCTTTCTAGGTCATATTGTTTCAACCGAAGGTATTAGAGTTGATCCCCAAAACACAAAAACTATAAGAAATTGGCCTAGACCTATATCTCCATCTAATATTAGAAGTTTCTTGGGTCTAGCAGGCTATTATCGCCATTTTATTGAAGGTTTCTCTTCTATTCATCTCCCATTACCCGGTTGACCCAAAATAAAGTTAAGTTCCATTGGTCAGATTCTCGTGAGAAGAATTTTCAAGAGTTGAAGATTCGACTTACTTCAGCCCCTATGTTGACTTTGCTTGATGGTACAAATGGTTTTATGGTGTATTGTGATGCCTATAGAGTTATTTTGGGTTATGTGTTGATGCAGAGAGGTAAGGTTATAGCCTATGCCTCTAGAAAGTTAAAGTCGCATAAGATGAATTACCCAATCTATGATTTTGAGTTAGCTGTTGTGGTCTTTGCTTTGAAAATCAGGAGACACTATCTTTATGGTGTTCATATTGATATGTTTACTGATCATAAGAGCCTGCAGTATGTGTTTACTCATAGGGAGTTGAATCTTAGGGAGAAGAGGTGCTTAGAGTTGTTAAAAGACTATGATATGAGTGTGTTGTATCACTCGGGCAAGGCCAATGTAGTGATGGATGCCCTTAGCAGATTGTCTATGGGTAGTGTTGCTCATGTAAAAGAAGGTAAGAAGGAGTTATCTCGTGATGTCCATTGTCTATCTAGATTGGGTGTTAGGTTGCTTGATTCAGCTGAGGTAAGTACTTTGGTGCAAAGTAGTTCCGAATTCTCTTTAGTTTCGGAAGTGGAGGAGAAGCAAGATAGAGATTCTAGTTTGGTCAGACTGAAGGAGGCAGTTAAGGACCAAAAGGTAGAGGTTTTCTCCCAAGGGAGAGATGGTGTGTTGAGATTGTAGGATAGATTGTGCATTTCGTGTGTTGATGATCTGGGGAAGAGGATTATGGATGAAGCGCATGGCGTGCAGTATTCTATTCATCCTGGAACTACCAAGATGTATCGCGACTTACGGAAATCTATTGGTAGAATGGTATGAAGAAGGATATAGTTGAGTTTGTAGCGAAGTGTGCAACATGAGAACAGGTTAAGGTAGAGCACCAAACACCTGGTGGTGTGATGCAAGAGTTTGGTATACCCACTTGGAAGTGAGAGGTGGTGAATATAGACTTCGTGACTGGGTTACCTTTTTCGCGTCGTCATCATGATTCTATTTGAGTTGTTGTAGACAGGCTGACTAAGACCGCACACTTCTTACCCATGCATACATCTTATACAGCGGAGGATTATGCTAGATTGTATATCCAGTTGTTAGTCAGGCTTCACAGAGTTCCCTCGTCTATCATTTCAGATAGGGGTACTTAATTTACTTCTCAGTTTTGGAGGGCGTTTCAATAGGGTCTTGGTACCCAAGTTCTTTTGAGTTTCGCTTTTCGTCCGCAGACAGATGGTCAGGCTAAAAAGACCATTCAAACTCTAGAAGATATATTGAGGGTGTGTGCTCTTTATTTCGAAGGTAGTTGGGATGAGCATTTTCCATTGATAGAGTTTTCCTATTACAATAGTTACCATGCTAGCATCAGGATGGCACCATTTGAGGCCTTGCATGGTAGGAGATGTATATCACCCATAGGTTGGTTTAAAGTAGGTGAAGCTGCCGTGATTGGGCCTAATGCAGTGTTTGAAGCTATGGATAAAGTTAAGTTGATTAGGGAGATATTTAAGAAAACCCAAAGTCGTCAAAAATCTTACGGTGATGTGAGGAGAAGATATCTTGAGTTTGAAGTAGGTGATTTGGTATACTTGAAGATTTCACCTATGAAAAGGGTGAAGAGGTTTGGTAATAAGGGAAAGTTGAGTCCCCGTTATGTTGTCCCGTATAGAGTTTTGAGCCGTGTTGGGAAAGTAGCCTATGAGGTTGAGTTTCCTGCGGAGTTGTCAGCCGTTCAACCTGTGTTTTATGTCTCCATGATTAAGAAGCATATTGGTGATTCTGTTGTAGTAGACCCTTCAGAGAGTGTTGATATTAAGAACAATCTTTCATTCTATGAGATTCCTATTGAGATCCTAGATTTTTAGATTCGCAGACTGAGGAACAAAAAGGTTCCCTTGGCCAAAGTGTTGGGGCGGAACCAGTCAGTTTAGGGTGCTACTTGGGAGGCAGAAGCTAATATGTGAGCCAAGTACCCGCACCTCTTTTCCATAAGTTCAAATCGATCCGAAGGTATTATTCTTCCTTAAATCAGCCCTTCTAAGCTAAAGTTCTGCTATATATATCTATTCTTGCATGAGTTCTTGCAGTTTCTGAGGTATTCAAGAATTTAGAGAGATTTTAGCCCATTTAGCAACTTGTTTCAGCTATGTGTACTCTGCTTTCTTGTGTTCCTAGTCTAACTAGCGATATTCGAGGACGACTGTTTCCAAGGGGGAGATATTGTAAGACTCCGCAAAGTTCCCTTGTAGTTTGAGCCTTAAGTTCGTCATGTGAAGTGTAATTCCGTCCCTAAAAGATTGAGAAGATACTTCCAAAGTGATTAGTGTTTTAATCTTGTTGAATTGTCCTGAAAATGACTTCCTATAGTGTAAAGAATTGAATTAGCTTTCCAACGATACCAATTTCGTCCAAATTCGGCATCGGGGTGGGAAGTTATGGCCGTTTAACCGAGAGTTGTCGAAACAGCCCAGGTGCGACGGACAGGTTGACGGACCGTCGAGTGTACGATGGACCGTCGCCCGTACAGTCGCAACCAAGGTAGTAACTCCCTTTTTTGGCCCAAGTGCGACAGCCAGGACGACGGACCGTCAAGACTTCGACGGACCGTCGCTAAGACCATCACTGCTGAGCCAGTGTGGCCTCATCCTGGCCAACGTGTGATGAACAATCCAATGGACCATCTAGTTTACAACGGACCATCGTTGAGACCGTCACATCAAAATGGTATTTTTTTTTCTGATCGACGTGCGGCGGATGATCTGACGGACCGTTGCTTAAACCGTCGCTACCCTCGTTCAGTATTTAAGTCTTTTTTAAAAGGGACTTTTCGGTCTTTTCCACTCTTTTATCAAATAAATATATTCCAAATGAAGAAAATGACTTCATTCATCATCCAAAACACAAGAGAGCTAGGGTTTCTCCCTTAAGATCAAATCTAAAACCCTTCTCCAAGAAATCCAAGAACTCACCATAGATTCTACAAATTGAGTTGAGATTTAAGTTCCCCAAGTTCGAGGGTTGCAAGAACCCTCTCTCAAGAGTAAGAAGAAAAGTTTAAAGCAAGCTTGTTCATCCAATTTCATAATCTAAGGTTTGTGGGGTTTTGAACAAGGGTAATCCTTTTACCCTTGTGCCCAAAGGTTTATTTAAACTATAATTTTCTGCAATCTATGAGATTTTACATAATATTGAATTAGGGTTTTTCACCCATTGTTATTGATTGCAATATCTTGACGTTTTCCATGAATTGAAAGTCAAATATCATGATTTTGCATATTTTCTTAAGAAATTGAAGTTTGGTTTATACCCTATGTTGTTACTCCTTGAGAATTTAAGAGTTTCAATGTTCTAAAAATTGAAGTATATGAGTCTGATGATATTTTGAGACAAATTTTTGTAACTTTCAGATTTATACATGAATTATGAATCTTATGTTATCTATTATGCATTATGATGAGTTTTAACTTGAGATTGAATTATGGGCCATTAAGCCCTACTTGAGACGTGCAATTTTATGAACTATTATGCTATAAGCACCCATGATTTGAGTATTTTGAGATTATTGAGAAATGTTTAGACCTAATGGTCATAGAGTTTTGAAATCCACTCTACCACATGAGATTACAAATTTGGTTATTGGGTTTTTATGAACCATCAAATTATTTTGAAATGGATTTCCATGAGATGAGTGAGATAAACTAAAGAGAGTAGTATTTAGCACCGAGTTGGGTAAGTTACCACAGTTTCTTACCCTAGAACTACGTGCCACCGTAGGTTTGAGATTTTGGGCCTGAGGCCAAGATGATTGGGCCCGAGGCCGAGATAAGTTATCACTGAGTTAAGGTTATACTCCTTGGAAAGAGTATGATGCCTCTCCCCAACATGAGGTTTCTTTCTTAGGAGGACAAGACGTTGGAATCCATTTAGCTCGCATGGTTTATGTCGGTTAAGAGAACCTCCCTAAACTAAAGTATTTTCCATTGAGATAGAATATTTTTCCTAAATCTTTGAGATGAGATATTTTCTAAAGTGAACAAATTACTTTTGAGTATTTTCCAAAGAAGGAAGTAGTTTTCTATACTAATTAGAGTTGATCATCAGTTTTTAAACCAAAGTCATATGATTTCGAGTTCCAAGTGTTTGGGTTCAAAAAAGTTATAAGTTCTTGAGCAATAAAGAAGTTTTACTCTCCATGAGACATATGCATGAGTTGAAAATATTGTTTAAAGCTTCCTTCATCCTATGAGTAATAGAATAAGAGGACAACATAAATTTTAATGCCAAAGTATAATGACTTATGAGATTTGTGTTACATACTTCATACATGATTTATGATCTTTACATTTTATACTTATTCAAGCCAGGTGAGTCATTCCTATTTGCATGCATGATTTGATTAAAGAGTATTGATATTATTTTATGTAAATGTATACACCCCCATATACTCAGTACATTCCCAAGTGCTGATCCACATATACATCTATGTGCTACATTGTCTTATAATGTAGGTTCAGGTGCTCAGTCCCAGCCTCATCAGTGATTCTCGAGTACCTTCGTCTATATTTCTATAGTGTTGAGTCCTCACGGTTTGAGGACCTATCTTCAGACATTTCAGTATTCGAGTATTTATGTTATTACTTTTAGTTTAGTTCGAGTCAATTGGGGACCTTTCCCAACATCTCTTGAGTTCATGGAGTAATAGAGGTTTTGTCAGACTAGTTATCAGACTGTGGTTGTGTTGAGATTTCCAGTATTGTGGTCGTTTGGACCGAGTATTACCTTTGTTTTTTCTTTCATTTGATATGACAGTGCCAGTGTTTTGTATATTTCTTCTTGAATGAGTTATTATGAGAAGTGATAGACTCAAAGGGTTAGCTTGGGGCTACTTGTAGACCTAAGCACCGTGTGACGTCCCTGGTGGTGATTTTGGGTCGTTACACGTACTATGTTGTTCATTTCGGTTTGATAAAAATGTATCGTGATCTCAAGGAGATGTATTGGTGGAATGGTATGAAGAGAGATATGGTCGATTTTGTGACCAAGTGGATAGTGTGCTAACAAGTCAAAGTTGAGCACACGAGGCCTGATGGTTGTATCAAGAAATGGATTTGTAGAAGTAGAAATGGAAGGTGATAAACATGGATTTTGTTACCAGTTTTCCTCAGTATCAGAGTCAATTTGATTTGGTTTTGGTCATCATGTATAGGATGACAAAGTTCGCTCACTTCTTGCCAGTGAGGACAAACTTTTCAGGTAAGGATTATGCGAGGTTGAATCTTCATGAGATTATAAAGTTGCATGGGGTAATTATTTTGATTATATCAAATTATGGTACACAGTTTTATTTCACTTTTGGTAGTGTTTTAGAAGAGGTTGGGTACTAAGGTTAGTTTGAGTACTGCTTTTCACCTGTAGATGGATGGGCAAGCAGAAAGGACAATTCATACCTTGGAGGATATGCTTTGGGCATGTGTGATTGACTATGGTGTTAATTGGGTTGAGTATCTACCTTTGGTAGAGTTTGCTTAAAACAATAACTATCATTCTAGGATTGGGATGGATCCTTTTAAGGCATTGTATGGAAGGAGGCGTAGATCTCCTATTCGTTGGTTTGAGCTAGATGAGGCGGATATGTATGGCCCAGATTTGGTTTATTAGGCTATGGAAAAGGTAAAGGTTATTCAGGAGAGGCTTAAGGCTACCTAATATTGCCAAAATTCCTATACAGATGTGAGGCATAGAGATTTTGAGTTTAAGGTTGGGGATAAGGTATTCCTAAGGGTATCTCCCATGAAGAAGTAATGCAATTTGGTAATAAGGGAAAGCTTAGTCCCCGGTATGTTGGACCTTATGTGGTTCTGTGGAGGGTTTATAACATGGCTTATAAATTGGAGTTGCCTTCTAGTTTGAGCTTCATTCATCAGGTATTTCATGTCTCTATGTTGATAAAGTGTCTGGGTGATCCTTCTTCAGTTATTCCTTTAGATGGATTGGGTATCTCGGATTCTCTGTCTAATAAGGAGATCCCAATTGTGATCTTGGATAAATAGGTTTGTTGGTTGTAGACCAAGGATATGGCCTCGGTTAAGGTTCAATGGTGAAACCACAAGGTGGAAGAGTCTATGTGGGAAGCAGAAGAGGACATGAACTACAAGTATCCGCACTTGTTGTCTGCTTTGGATATTCATACGGAAGGTATGTATTCTTGATCACATATTTGTTTTCTAACTTGGATAAAGGCTAGATTAATGTTTGATAATGCAATGACTCGTGTTTGTGCTTACCTTACCCGTCATTCGGGGATGAATGATCCTAGTAGGGGAGACTGAAACACCCTAGGTTTGGAACCTTAGAAAATTTCCTGAATTTTTGGTTTCTAGACATAGTACGAATAGGGGGTACTAGTTGTATGATGGGGTACGGTTGGTATGGTCTTATCATATGTTTACAAGTGTTGGTTGGTGGGTTGGATTGGTTTCAGGTTTGGGTATGACTTAGTGGGTATGATTCGTATGGTAGGTGATGGGTTATTTTGTTTGGTTCTTCTTTCACTTAAGTTAAAACTTAGTAACTTAACTTGGATTTGAGTATGAATGGCTCACTATGATCCATAAGATCGGGTACAATTCGTACAATTGTCTCAAATGTTGGACAGTGTCAAATCTCCTTTGATTCCATTCTATGTTGGGTATGGGTCAAGGGTATAGGTTGTATGCTTGATTGTGGTTTGGTTTGGATGGTCGTATAATAGACAATGTGGAGGCCCAAGGTGAGGTATAGGGTACGATTCTATGGTACCACTTATACCCTAGGGTACAGTTAGGTAGGGGTGGTCGTACCCTCCTACGGGATTTCCTATGCAATTAAGTTGGGGGCATTCTGGCTATTTCCCCTTATAACTCCTTGGGACCCTATGACCTAAAACACATTTTGGGGGCTTCATTAACTTATTTGAAATCAATCAAACACTTAAAACTCTCTCTCAATTCTCTTAAAGGCTCTTAGGTAAAGGTAGGCTAGAGTTTCTCCAAAAGTGGTCAATTTGGGGCTTGTACGGGTGAATTCTCTCCATCATCTTTATAATATAAGGCATTAACTCCTCCCTCATTGTTTGTTCCAACTAAATGCATGTTTTTGTAATACCCTATACTTTTCCTAGCTTGAAAAGTTTCCAAAGAATGTTAGAAGCTTTTTTTGAAAGATGAATCCACTTTTGTACACGTGGTATTTTTATGATTTTCACTTGTTATCATGTGGGGAATCGAATAAGATTTCCATCGATACCAAATTCGCCCAAATTCGATACCCAGGTGAAGATTTAGAGCCTTTTTAGTGAGACAGTGTATCACCTGAGCCTTCAGAGCATCGCGGAGAGAGCTCAAATGGCAATTGTCAATTTTTAGTGTTGCTCCGCGATAGTGACGGGTCGCGCTAAACTTTCAGGTCACAGACAAGGTGGCAACGCGATAGCTCCACATCGCACCACCGTGCAATTTCCCATTTGTCACATTCCAGTGACTTGGCACGATAGTGGCGCGTCGCGCTATGGATGAAAATCGGGAAATTTTCTCAGAAGTTAAAGATGCATCCAGGGTTAAAAGGGTCAATTTCCTACCCCTATTTAAACCCAATAACACGTGATTTAGTCATTCTTCACCCAAAATATACTAGTTTCTCTCAAGTTTCTCTCAAGAACAAGCTAGGGTTTCTATTGGGCATTCAAATTCAAGAAGGTTTCACCGTCAATCCTCAAGAAATCACATCCTAGGTATGCATAGTGTTCATTTATGGACTCCTTTCATCCATGAAATCCAAGAATCTCTTTTCAAATTCAAGTGTATTGATTTTTGTATAAATTCCATGTTGGGTGTGTGTTGCTCATGTTTATAATGACCAATTGAGTTTTAATCCATGTTTGGAGATAAATTTCATGTGTTATAGACTAGTAAAGATGTAGATTCATCTAAACCTAGGATTAAAACCCTTGGATGATGAAATTAGATATGAATCATGATGTTTGATTGTTGTATAATGTTGTCTACATATATTATTCCTACCATGTGTTTGATTAAATGCCTATATGAAGGAAAAGTACCCAACTAGCATGATATTATGAAATCCCCATGTTTGTACAAGTTTATGCATACCACATGTTTGATGGAGTGTTTCAACATATGAATTATGAATTGTGTTGTTAGTCATGTGTTCATATAAGTCTTGTTATGTCAGTTTCTTTCCATCGAGTCCTAGGGGTACTTATACCCAACAATTTTGCTGTGTGCCTAGAGCCATGTCATGTTTTCAAGATACTCTCAGTCAAACTATGATCCATAGAACTCAGTCAGTCATGTGACTCAGGAAAACCCAGAAATCTCCATAATCTCAGTAGTTTAGTAATCTCAGTGATCTCAGTACTTAGTAATCTCAGCAACCTCAGTATTCCCAGTAAATCTCAGTAACTTTAGTACTCTCAGTAAGTCCATAGAACTCAGTACATTCCGTCAGTCAACGGATCTCAGTAAACTTAGTTTAGCTCTGCTAAATAATATCATTAGTATCAGCTCAGTTTAGATAATCACTTTAGTTCACTTAATCAGTTCAGTGTCTTTCAGACCGAGCGAGCGTAGGGATGGGGACCCACCCGCTATATAGGACTGAGATCCCTAGAAGAAATCCCTAATTTCTAGAACTATGTAGCCAGCGTAGGTACGAGATGTCACCCGTTAAATAGGACTCACCCGTTAGCACATTTAAATGTATAGGACTAATCCCAGGGGTCACCCGCTAGATTAGGACTGACTCTACAGCAGTTGTCTTTACCAGTGGCATGGTACTGACACCCTTATAACTAGGGTTATAGGTTGGAATCCAGTTACCTTAGTATAGGGCATGTCGGTTAAATGATTACATCCCACAATTTCAGTTACAAAATTAGGACTGCCAGATACAGTCAATTCAGCTCAGTAGTACAGATTTAAGACTATCAGATACAGTCAATTCTTATCATTATAAATAGACCCTGGGATCACTCACCAGACAGGACTGATCTCAACTTTGGTCAATCAGTATCAGTATCATTAGATGTATAGATCACCCTCTAGATAGGACTGATCTCAGATTCAGTTACTCAGATACAATACGGAACTCGGCTAGTTCTATCAAGTTTAGGACTGTCAGATACAGTCATTCATGTTATCAGTTATATCAGTTATCAGAACTTATGTTATTATCATTTAGCTTCAAGATTTTCAGATATAGTCAACCAAATCAGTTCTTCATAATCAAAACTGTTAGACACAGTTATCCATGTATCAGTAACATAGTATCAGTCCCTCATTATTCAGTAATACACTATGAGTTTTTCACTCATCAGCGACTCAGATGTCAATGTCAGTAGACTCAGTAGTCAGAACTCAGTATTCAGTCCTATCATGATCTCAGTTATAGTTACGTATGCATTCATGTATTCTCTCGTTCATGTTAGTCAGTCTATTAATATTATTCATGCATATGAACCTACTGTATTCAGCCTACCTCACTTGCATACCAGTACATTCAAAGTACTGATGTATTTGCACTATGGTGTCTTATACCATAGGTTTAGAAGCACGAGCTCCAGAGAACCAGTAACATCCTAGTTCAGCGATCAGAGTTAGCAGTGATTCCTCATCCTTCGAGGACATGATGATTATATTACTATTTTAGTTTTCAATTTATTTCAATAGTTGGAGTTATTTGGGGACATGTCCCATCAACTCCTTATTCAGACAGTTTAGAGGCTTTCAGACTACAGTTTGTTCAGACAATTATCTCAATTATTTTGGTATTCTTATACCATACTTTTCAGTTATGTACTAGTATTGAACCTTATGGCCTTTTAGTTCATGTTTCCGCATTTAAGATATTATTAGTATTATTCAGTGCTCAATTTACAGATATCTGTCATGGGTTAGCCTGTGGTCCTTCGGGGTCATGGGCACCGTGTTGTGTTCCGGGTACCAGATTCGGGACATTACAGTTTTATACAATGTTTTCATGGCACAATTATTGTATGGTTTTGGGTTTTCAATTATATGTTGGGGTTTTTGGTTATAATGGTTTAATTATGGTTTTCCCAGGTTTTATTTATGTTCTTACATGTGTTAATGGTGGTTTGAACAATCGGTTACATGGGAATGGTTATTTGGTAATTGGATTTGGTTTTGGAAACACTATGCCCCAACATGTTTGACCAAATGCCTATAAGAATATCTTTACTATATTATTGGACTTTTAATAGAACTATTGTATGATATTGTTTGGTAATGGAACCCTAAATGGTTTGGAATGGTTAAACGTAACTGAAAATATGGGTATTGTGACAAGGATGGTTGGATTGTTGGTTGATGACTGATTTTGATGGTTCACTGGACCCTAACAAATGTGACAAGGAATGGATGGTTGAATCCTGCAATGATCATTCCTTGGTTGGTCGTTGGTTCCTCTCCCTCGAGAAACATCGCAACCACGATCCATACCAATGATTGTTGGCTCTACCAATGGTCGTTGGTTAATTTTGTTGCAAAGGAGGTATATTTTTCAACCTTTTGAATTTTGGGGCTTTTTTCTACCGAAGAGAACATATGATGGTTGTCCAATGTACCAATGGTCATTTTTTATTCTTCATATCTCACTGTTGGACTGTGCTTCACTCAAATGGCCATAACTCGTTGCTCTAGAATTGGATTAATGAGCAATTGGATGCATTGGAAAGAATACTCATCGACATTTCATTTAGTGGTTCTAGACCTTTAAAAATATTCATAATATAAGAGTTATACACATTTGAATTTGTCTCTAGAGAAATGCTTTATAGGAATTATTTCGGTAAGGAATGTTTCAACTTAAATTTGAGCTTGGAGTTACTTATGGACTTAGTTCATATTTGAGAAAACTTTTTATCTACAAAATTTCTAAGTTGGGTTATATATATACTTGGAGTATGGTTCCGATCTAATCTTGGATCTTTGGGATGTTATAGTATATTCCCCTTGGGATCATTCACAATTGAATGAAATCTAACTAAGTTGAGAGGGTAAGGAAAGAGTTGTGATCCCAGCACTGAGTTTTAAAAGATGAATATAATATGATAACTGAACCTTTACCTAAAACATAAACTAAATTGAACTCATGAATACATGTTATGACATGGGAGTAACTGAGTGACATGATACTAAGAGAATTAATAAAGATAAAACTATTACCTCAAGCTGAAACTGATTTTGAAAGGAAAAATATAGGTACTTGGTAATCATATATGCTTCTACTTCCAAAGTAGCTCCCTCAACTAGATTATTCCACCATAGAACCTTCAGTGAAGTAGCTTCCTTATTTCTTAACTTATGAATTTGATGATCAAGATTCTCGATCGGGACCTCTTCATAAGAGAAACTATCTTTCGCAGCCACACTCTCTAATGACCCAACTAAAGTTGTATAACCCATGCATTTCTTCAATTAAGGCACAAAAAATAGATGCACTGATTCTAAGTCGGTAGGAAAGTCTAACTCATAAGACACATAGCTAATGAGACTCAAAATCATATAAGGTCTAACCTAATGGGGATTAAGTTCCCCTTTCTTTCCAAATCTTCACCCTTTCATGGGTGAAACTTTCAAGTAAACCAAATCTGTAGTTGCAAACTTAAGTTCTCTTCTCCTTACATCTGAATAGGATTTCTGGAGACTTTGAGCTATTTTCAAACTTTCTCTAATAAAATGAACTTTCTCCATGGAATCATGGACTAAATAAGGTCCTACCATAATGGATTCACTAACCTTAAACCAATTAATAAGAGATATACACCTCCTACAATAATTTGTTTTCAAATAGTCCATCTAAATACTAGAGTGGTAGCTATTATTAAAAGTAAACTCAATTAAAGGAAAGTGATCATCCCAAATACCCTTGAAATTTATCACATAAGACCTCATCTTGTACTTAAAGGTATGAATGGTCCCTCTGCATTACCATTTATCTATGAATAAAAATCCATACCGAGATGAACTTGGGTAAAAAAACCTTTCTGAAATGTCTTCTAGAACTAAGGAGTAAACAGAGTACCACTTCAAAGATAATAGTCAGATGGACTCCATGCAACTTTACTAACTCCTTTAGGTAGAGTCTCGCATAATCCTCAACTAAACCTAAGTTTTAACTAGCAAGAAATGCACTGATTAGTCATTCGATCTACACGATATCTCGCATAAATATCATGTTTTTCTTTTATTTCGGATATTAAAGAGGATTCTAAAATACTCTAAACCTAGATATTATCTTCAACTGAATTAACTAACTAAACTCCCAATATAGCGAGTCTATGAACCTCATGAACTAAATCTTTTGTCTCATCCTCCATATGAGCAATATTTACCATAGGCAACCTGTGAAGAGTAGTAACTACTAGCTGTCTTTACCCAAATGATACAAAATACTCTTATCATAGTCCTTTAATTACTCTAGCCATCTTCTCTGGCGAAGATTCAGATCCTTCTGACTGAACACATACTAAAGGCTATTGTGATCCATGAACACATCTACATAAGCCCCATAAAGATAATGCCTTCAAATATTCAAGTCAAAGACAACCACTGCTAACTTAAGATCATGAGTCGGATAATTCTTCTCATGAGGCTTGACATGTCTAGAGGCATATGCTATTACCTTTTCATGTTGGATCAACACACAACCAAGGATACTTCTAGAAACGTCATAATAAACCATAAACCTATTTAAACCCTCTGGCAGAGTCAAAGCTAGATAGGAGGTGAATCAAGCCTTCAGTTCCTAAAATCTTCTCACAAAAATCAGAACTCTGAAACTTGATTCTATTTTAAATCAATCTGGTCATAGCAAAAGAAATAAGTGAAAATCCTTCAACAAACTGTTTGTAACAACTGTCTAAACCCAAGAAATATCTGATAGAGAGATGGTTCTAGCTCAATTCCTAATAACTTTGATCATTTGAGGATCAACCTGAATGAACTTACCAAAAATGATATGACCAAGAAATGCCACTAATTTCAATAATAATTCACATTTGTTAAACTTAGTAAATAACTGGCAATCTTTAATAGCTTGCAATAAAATTCCTAAATGATCTGCATGTCCATCCTCACTTCGAGAATAAACCAGGATGTCGTTTATAAAGATAATGACATACATGTCTAAGTTTTTCCTAAACACTTTATTCATCATGTCCATAAAAGTTGCATAAAAATTCATAGTAAAAAAATATAACAATAAATTCAAAGTGTCCATATCATGTTCTGAAAGTTGTCATCGGAATTTCACATTTTCTGAGTCTGAGTTGATGATAGTGAAAAATGTCGTCTCTCTTAGAAAAAAATTAGCTCCCTGAATCTAGTCAAAGAAGTTAACACTTCCAGTAATAGGATCATTCTTTATGGTAACTTTTTTCAATTGACAGTAATCGATGCAAATTCTGAGAGAACTGTCTTTCTTATGTAAGAAAGAATCTAGAGCAACCCATGGGGAGATATTGGGTCTAATAAAACATTTATCTAAAATATCTTTCAGCTATTTTTTAAAATTCCTTAAGCTCAGCTAGAGACCTTTTGTATGGTGAAATTTAAATAGGTTAGGTATTTGGAATAAGATCTATTCCAAAGTCAAATTTCCTCTTCGGAGGAACTCCGTGAAGATCTTTGGGAAAAACTTTTGGGAATTCATTAACCATTAGGACTGAATGAAAATTTGAGGTTTTGAACTTTGAATCCTTTATCTGAATGATGATAGATACACCCTTTCAAAATTAATTTTCCATACTTAAGGTAAGAGATAAAATTAACCTATAGGCATTGAGGTACGACCCTTCCACTCTAAAATTGGATCATTTGAAAACTAAACTAGACTACTCTATTTTTACAATCGATTGATGCCTAAAGAGAATGTAGACAATCTATGCAAAGAATGTCTTTAAATTTTTGATGGCTAAATCTACAAGATTAATTAAGGTGACCTTCTAGAAAACTGTGATATGGTAATTTTTATATACCCTTCTGCATGTGATTTAATTACCAATAGGAGTAGAGATTGACGAAGGTTCTATGATTATTTTCAGACATACAATAAGGTCTACTACTATATAAGGATTCATGAAAGGAAGTATGGCTCTGGGATCTAAAACGACATAAATATTAATATGGGACACGTGTAATATACCAGTGAATACATTAGGGACAATTTCCTAATCTTCTCAAGTCTTAAGTACATAAAATATATTCTGGCACCAACCACCACTTGTACTAGATGAAGCACCCTGCTGAGATGGGTAACCTACTAAAGTGGTTGAAGAGTTAGACTGATTTTTTTGACATGTACCTGTACCTCTCTGTGAGTCCTCTAGTCACTCCTTGGATCTGTGTCCTAGATTTCCATACCAAACACAACTACCGATGTTGTCCATACACTCACCTGAGTGGTTCTTGCCACATTTCTTACAAAATGGTTAAATATGCCCACTAGTGACACTATCCTGGGACGTAGACCCTGGTGCCTTATCCTAATTCTCTTATATGAACTTTGGCACTTGTCACAACTCGAACCAGCTCTTAGATGTGATGGGAATCTCAAGTTCCATGAAGACCGGATACCACCCCCTGTACCTAATAAAGTAAACTTAACATTCTCTAAGTCGAATAAATTTTAAACATATAACAAGACAAATTCAAGAACAATTAATACTTCTACGATCAACAACCAACCATCGGCCAACACCACCTAAGTCCACATTATTCCAACAAAGTCTTCTAGACATGAACCAAAACTGTATATCTATTAAGTGTCGGTACATGCCCCTGACAGTATCAAAAAACAAGTCTAAATAGTCTAAAACATAAGATGAAAAAACATTAAATATAGTCTTCTAATGTATAGAAGCTCACCAATTCAAAGTCAACTCAGTAGCTGATCCAAAATCCTAATCACTGAGCAGGAGAAGTAAAAGTATGACCAGTTCCTGCATCGCATGAGGATACAACATCAAAAGATGGTTAGCGGTTAGAGCGCTAACATGTAACTCAGGAATATGGGATAACATAATGCCATGATCAATAGTTCAAAATCATTCGATATTCCATGCACATCATCCAATGTATATATAAATATATATCACATGTCGGGATAGGGAACTAGGATTAACATGCATTTTAAAGCCTTAGTCTGGATTGTGTAGCTCAGCCGTCATAAAATACAAGGCACCCATGGATTATATGGGCCCAACTCTCCCCCAGCTGGTAGGGCCCTAGTGGGTGTGGCTACAAGAACCACAGGGTAAGCATGTGCAATATGGGGGACTTGAACCTCCTTACATATCAAGGTAACACGAGCACCAAATCATGTAATGAGATATGGGGGACTCGAACCTCCCAATAATATAATAATAATAAGGGACTCAAACCAAAGGATTATAAAGATCCTCACATCGTCAACTGCGGTTTCCAGTGTTGGTCTCTAGGATCTCTACTTTCATGACTCAGCTACACAACCCTCTTGAAATCCCAATTAAAATAATTATCACACAGTCTCATTCATTGAACAACAATACACATTAAAGAATACATTGTTGGTATCGTCATACCAATTACACTTGCATGGAAACATCAACCTGCCAAAACAATTTTATTACATGAGGAATTCACAACCCCTATTAGTTCAATTATGAAATAGTTTTTGAAAACACCAACCTATAAGGTTCAATTCAATGTCATAATGCAATAGTACCAGAATAGTTAAATTCTCATATCTCTCATAACTAAAACAATTTCATAATATGGGGTTGGAGTCATAACCACTTCCAAAGTCATAAGTTTGGGAAATAAATCCCGTAGTTTATTCACCATAACCATGTACCCACAAGTTCAAAACCATAATTTAGACATGAGTAATGCACAATAAAATAATGGGAAAATAATTAATTGACCATTCATATCAAAACCCTCAATCATGTCAAAACCCTTACTTTTAATCACATAAATAACTCTGTACTTTCATGCAATAGAGATATTAAGTTTAAGGGTAGAGTCACAAGCCTGAAATATCAAGTTTCATGGAGAGAAATTAGCTCTAGAGACCTTGGAAGATCTACCTCTTTGAAATCCTAAGTATGGAGGCTTGAGAGGATAACATAATCTTTTGAAGTGTTTAGTATGTTGTGAATGAGGAATAACCTCTCTAAAGTTCCTTGTGAACTTGGGGTCTTAATTAGATAAGAGAGGAAATGTCCAAAGTGCCCTTTAATTAAAAGCTGAAATTTAGTTGTCAGTGACTATGGGTCACCATACGACTCGTATAGCCTCTTTACGACACATCACAAATAGTTGTAGCCAAGAAAGAACCACCAAGGCACCATACACTGCTGACATTATGCCTCAATGACATGACTCATAATGGGACCCTACAACCCGTAGGGTCCAATCGTAGTGATCACAGAACCCAATTTCGGGCAAACACTGGTCACCCTACGATGTACACATAACGACTCTTAACAAATCCTTATGGATATTAGTGTGACACTCGTACTCAGAGCAAAATCTAGCCACAAACTTATTAATTTGGTTTTGAATTATCCCAATGACCTATCAAGACACCCTACGACCCAATTTCAGCCTACTTTTTCTTTTCTTCAACTTGCTGCATATAAATCACATGCTAAGAAATATATATGTCCTTGTTTAACAAGGTGGCCTTACTCTCAAGAATCAAGTCTTAAGATAACCCTGAAGCAAACTTCCTCATCCTATCCCTCATGATAGTCACCAACTCTGGAGCATACCAAGATTACTGATGAAATTTCAAGATAAATGATGGAAATTCAAGGTATACTCCTTCACCTTCATCCTGCCTTGCCTTAGATTTATGAATTCCTTAGCCTTAACCTCCCTCAAATCCTAAGGAAAGAAGCGATCAAGAAAAATACTAGAGAAGTCATCCCACAAATTAGACTCAACATTATCTCCCCTAAGCTGCTCCCACTCATCATACCATTGGTATGCTATATCTTACAACTGATAAGCTATGAATTCTACAGCCTCTACCTCAGTAACATGCATCACACGGAAGATATTTTCCATCTTATCAATATTGAGGATCTTTCTCAACTTTGGAGATAGTGAAAAAAGAGGAGTCAATCTCACAAATTGGCCAACTTTAGTGTCCTCAGAGAATGGAGCAATAGAAGTAACTCGATTAGTCTGAGAGGCCACCAATTGGGTAAGCAAATGAATCAACTGGAAAAACTCAGGATTAGACATTCCAGTCTAGGGTGCCTGACGAGGGATAGAATAAATTGATGGAGCTCCATCAGGGAAATCAAAAGCAGCGACCCTAGAACAGGTCTGAACTCATGGAGTAGGATGAGCTCCACCCATATTGTCCTCAGACAGGACATAAGAGTTTCCAAGATTATCAGATATTTTAGGTGGCATAATCTGAAAGGCGAACAAACGAGATTAGAGAGATACTAGACCTTAGACTCTATAGCTAAAAAATAGAACAACAAGAAAGGAAACATTCTAAATATCTCATAGCCTCTCCCTAATAAGTATGGCACGCTACAGACCCATAAATGACACTCTACTTGGCACAGTTTTATTGGACACCCAAAGACATAAAACATAGGCTCTGATACTATCTTTGTCGCGACCCAAACCAGGGCCTTGTTGTGATGGGTGTCTCATGTCCTACACGGATCAGAGACCACCCCCTATACCTAACCAAGTAAAATAACATTCTCAATGTCAGATGAATTCAAAACATATAATAAGATATATTAAAGACCAATTAATAATTTTATGATTAACAACCAACCACCAACCAAAACAACTTACGAACACCACCTAAGTCCATAGTATTCCAACAAATCTTTCTATACATGAACCAAAATTTTATATCAATAAAGTGTCAGTACATACCCCCGACTATAGCTAAAAATAAGACTAAACAGTCTAAAACATAAGAGACCAAAACATGAAATGTAGTATTTCGATGTATGGAAGCTCACCACTTCAAAATCAACTCATAAGCTGATCCTGAATCCTAATCACTGAGCAGGAGAAGTAGAAGTACAACTTGTTACTGTGTCGCATGGGGATACAGTGTCCAAAGATGATTAGCAGTTGGAGCACTGGCATGTAACTCATGAATATGGGATAACATAATGACATGATCAATAGTTTAAAATCATTCAAGATTTCCATGCGCATCATCTAATGCATATACATATATATATATATCACATGCCAAGATAGGGAATGAGGCTTAACAGGCATTTTAAAATCTTGGACTGGATTTTACATCTCAACCATTATAACATACAAGGCACCCACGGGCTATATAGGCCCAGCTCTCCCCCAATTGGTAAGGCCCTAGTGCATATAGCCACATGACCCAGAGGGTAAACATATGTATTATGGGGGACTCGAACCTCTTTGCATATCAAGGTGACACGAAAACCAAATAATATAATGATATATGGGGGACTTAAACCTCCTAATAATATATTAATATAATAGAGGGACTCAAACCACCCGATCAAAAAGACCCCCCGCATCAGCAACCGCAGTTTCTAGTGTTGGACTCTCGAACCTCCACTTTGACGAATCAGCTACACAACCCTTTTTAAAACCCAATTAAAACAATCATCACACAGTTCCATTCATTGAACTGTAATACACATTTAGGCATACATTATTGGTATTGTCATACCAACAACACTTGCAAGGTAACATCAACATGCACAAATAATTTCATTACTTGGGGAATTCACAAACCCTTTAAGTTCAATTATGCAATAGTTTTTGAAAATACCAACCCCACAAGCTAAAATTCAACATCATAATGCAATAGTTCCACAATAGTTAAATTTCTATATTTTTCATAACTAAAAACTTCACAATATGGGATTGGGGTCATAACCATTTCAAAAGTCATAAGTTTGTGAAATCACAATCCCTTAGTTTATTCATCATAACCATGCACCCACAAGTTCAAAACGATACTTAAGACTTAAGTAATGCATAATAAAATCATGGGAAAATAATTAATTAACCATTCAAGTCAAAACCCTTAGTCATATCAAAACCATTACTTTTAATCACGTAAATAACCGTGTACGTTCATGCAATAGAGATATTAAGTTTAAGGGTAGAGTCACTTACCTAAAATACCCAGTTTCATAGATTGAATTAAATCTAGAGCCCTTGGATGATCTACCACCTGGAAACCCTAAGTACGGAGGCTTGAGAGGATAAGACAATCTTTTAAAGTCTTGATTATGTTATGAATGAGGAATAACCTCTCTAAAGTGCATTATGAACGAGGAATCTTAATTAGATAAAAGAGGAATTGTCCAAAGTGCCATTTAATTAAAACATAAAATTTAGTCATCAATGGCTACGGGTTACCACAAGACTCGTATAGCCTCCTTACCACTCATCACAAAGAGTTGTAGCCAAGTCAAAAAAACTAAGGCATAATACGTTGCTGACCTTATGGCTTAATAAAATGACTCGTAATAGGACCCTATGACTCAAAGGGTCCAGTCGTAGTCAACACATAACCTAATTTAGGGCATACACTGGACACCCTTTGATTTACACCTAAGGACTTGTAACAAATCCTTATGGCTAATAGTGAGCCACTCAAACTCAGAGCAGAATCTAGCCACAAACTTACTAATTTGGTTATGACTTGCCCCAATGACCCTTCAAGACACCATACAACTCATAGGCTAAGTAGTATTCAAGGCAGTGAGTGCAAAATTTTAGGAATTTTCAAGGACCAAAAACCCAGGATGTTACAGCACTGGGCATTAAAAAAGGATGCGGCTAGAGTTGAAGACTTCTGAAAAAACTGACAATGATCACCACCACCCGACCTCTATTGATAAAACTTAAAACTAGATATTCTTACCCACTTACTATCCCATTCCTTTTACATGATCTTCTTCTTCTCAATTTATTAGTCATAAGTCATCAACCTGGAGATGTCCATATCCTTGACCAACATAGCAGTTCTACAGTCTTTAACCATATCCTGGGAGACATCCAATATGAACTTACTCTACTAAGATGTGTTGTTGAGACAAATCCCCAGAAAACTCTCACTGTTTGAAGCTAAAATAATAGTGAAATAATGATATTGAAAACTATTTCTCAAATAATGAGGACTCACAAAACATTTTAGTTGAGATGATTTGGGATTGTGCTAACTACAACCTGGATGTTGAGTGTCTGAACCTTTATTATAATACAATCTATCATAAAAGAAAGTATTCAGTCAGTACTTTAAATGTACTAAGCATGTGAGATATGCACTACATTACATATGTCAAACATGAAAGGATAAACAGAGCATAAGACTCAGACATGTAAATTAATGCAATGACAAAGTAAATAAACATGTAACTGAACAATAACATTATGAATAAATTGAATATCTAGTTATGAAATATATGAGTATGAACTATATGAGAGATTATTAACCAACAAAACCCTATCCGAGTAAATGGGACCTAACTTATAACCCCAACTAAAATAGTTCTCTATACCGTGCCAAGGGTATGAATACTAACTAATGTGGATCTACTAAACTCATGTCCAAAAGTACTAAGATTCAATGCTATTCATTTGGCACAGTAGTTTTTATACTTAGTGTCTTTTACTAAGGGTCTCAACCTAACTAACTGATGAGCCTTCATCCCTGCATCTGCTCATTGTTGAGTACTACTCTTGACTGAATTATATTGATAATTGATAGGCACATTTAAACAAAATTTTGAAACTAACATATAGACACTTTATGTAAAAGAATCCTAAACACGTATGAAACTAAAGGACTAAACATTCAACTTTAATGTAAGAGAACCTAAGTCATCAGGTGTTCAGTAGCCTAAATGGGATATGAAATTTCATAATACAAGTCTAAAATCATAAAGTTATCAATATACTGAGGAATCATGTCTAAACATGTAAGGTTATTGAATTTTCATTAGAAATAGAGGTACAAGGATCATTCTAAAGAGGCCCTAAAATATAAAAGAATTCATACTTTTTGTGAAACCCTAAGCTATAAAAAATGAATTAAATTAAGAAATTGGGTTCACTTAGGGATGAAACGAGTAAAAGGGAACCTATAGATGTAATCCTACATACATAGAGGTGAAAACCTTGGTAAATTCTTCAAATTTGATCCTAAAAATGAGGACCCCTAGTTTCATACTTTGGAGAAGATAATCGCCTTTTTGTTCTGAATATTCTTAGTGTTAGTTGATATTTTTTATTTAATGAGAGAATTGGTCAATTTAGACTTATTAATAATCCATAGGATTTGTAATACAACAAATTTTAGGAGTTTAAATAATGGTAAAATATTTATGTGCCCTTACATAAAAGTAACTGAAAATCTAGGTATCGTGATGGAAGAACTTTCTAATACTCATTGGATATACCAATGATCATTGGTTGGTTCATTGGTTAAGGACTGATTTTGATGGTACTATGGACCTAATAAGAATATCCAAGGAATGGATCATTGGATTCTCCAATGATCGCTCCTTGGTTGATCATTGGATCCACTCCCTCGACCAACCTTGTAACTATGATCCATACCAATGATCGTTTTTTATACCGATGGTCATTGGTTTTTTCATTGCTAAGGAGGTATACTTGTGAATCTTTGGGATTTTGGGGTTGTTTACTATAGATGAGAACATAGGACAATCGTCTTATCTACCAATGGTCATTGGTTCGGTTGTCGCATCTCACTACTTGACAGTGCTTTACTAAAATGGTCATTGTCAACTCTCACTTCTAGATAGTGCTTCACTAAAATGGTTATAAATCCTTACTATTGAATTGGATTAATGAGAAATTAGATGCATTGGAAAGAAGACTTAAATATCTTTAATTAGTTAGGTCTTGAGCTTCAAAATGCTTCATAATCTAAGATTTTTACTCATTTGAAGTTGACTCTAGAGAAATCCATTAATAGAATTCAATTGGTAAGAAAGATTTCAATATAACTATGAACTAGCAGTTACTTATGGTAGTTTACATTGGAAACACTTCTTACACTACAAAATCACTATGTTTGGTTCTATATGTACTTGAAGTAAGGTTTTGATCTTAGCTTGGAATTTTGGAGTGTTACAATGAGCTAGAAAGGTTAAACATATCTCAACTATAGGATGATGTTTTCTTTTGCTGAAGAAATTTTATTCATGAATATAAGTAAAAGATAGTTATTGAAGCATCTTATTCAAAATATATAGAGCATTTTTTATATTCTCCTCTGCAGTCAAATTTTCATGTTTAAGTAGTTTTCAGCTTGTGATTTGGAACGTAAAATGACAATATATACCTCATTTTTATCCATGTGTATATGGTACAATCATAAATAAACACAACACAATAACAAAATTTACTGCTTGCTAACAAAGGAGAAGACCCCATACATCATCAGACTAATTAGGTTGAAATACGGAGCGACAATGAAACTAAAATAGGAAAAGATTGTTTATGACGTTTCCCTTGTTGATATGAAACACAAACACCTAAAATTCTATTCATGTGAAATTCTAGATTAAGTACTTTTCTAATACTTTGAACAATCTTTAATGATGGATGACCTAAACAACTATACGATACATCTATAGATGGTTTCATCATAAGAAAAACTTGAGGTTTACTGACTGAGCACAGATCAAATCTTCAAATGAAGAGAAGCCTGTAGAGGCCATCTTCAAGTCTCCCTTCCAATAGTACTTTCCCTGTTGCCTAGTCCTTTAAAAGATAAAAATAAGGATGGAATTAAAAAACACACTATTTTCAATATCAAATTATGCTACATTTAATAAACTTTTAGTAGTTTCATGCACAAAATGAATATTCTTTAAGTGACAAGCGGACAAAGACAACAATTTAGAATCACAAATATGAGAGATTAGTAAACCTGCTTTGTTTCCAACCATAATTTGATCGTAACCCTTGTATTATACATTGATAGTCAAATTATTGAGGTCATTGGTAAGATGATTAGTATCCCTAGAATCACTATACAAAACTAGGTCAAAGATCATATTTTGTTGAGATATAATGATTGTCATTTGAGTTTTAGAACTTGCTTGATAAGCATGATCATATTTATGATATCATATTAAAGTAGTGTGTCTATATAAACACTTGACATTGAGAAGAGCATATGGGATTTTGGGATTGACCATGACTAGTACTATAATGATCACCACGACCACACCCTTGTCCAACTCTACCTTTTTTATTATTTGATGAATTATTCTTATGAAAACCACTCTCATTAATTTGAAAAGTATTAGAATTCTTCAATGTTAAACTGTATTGATCAAGACCTTGTTCTATAATATTCAAACTCTTAACATAGTTTCATGACTTAAGAGCAGCCCATGGAGATTAGCAATTAAGATAGCTTCTTCCCTAGAGGTTATTGAAACAACCAAAGCATCATAATCTAGGGCTAGTCCACTAAGAATAAGGAGAATGAGATCATTATGTTTGGTTGGTTATGTTGTTGTAGTAAGATTATTCACAATAGACTTAATATTTTGAAGGAAATCTATCATGGACAAAGAACATTTCTTTGTGATTTGCAATTGAATATGAAGTTGCATAAGTCACATCTTTGATCGAGGTGAAAACATAGGTTCTAATATTTGTAAGACTTCCATGGCTGAGGCACATCCCATAACATGTGCCAAAGCATTCTCAATAAGAGATGAAAGGAGCTAACTAAGAAGTAATGGTTTTTGTTTTTTCTATGCTAATTGAGGAGATTTTACAACTACTTCATATGAATGTTCGTCGATTGGACCACTGGGGATGAGTTTTGGTAGGAAGTTATTGTCATGACCCAAATGGTCATAATTGGTAACCACCCTAAAATTATGGCAGAAGAATCATCTAAACCAACCCTTGTCAATCAAATCAACTAGTCACTAATTCACATTTTATTCATTAAGATAATTAAAGTTTCACCCTAAGCAAACATTATGACCAAAATAGAGTGTGGAGATTCTCTATCTATTACAACCCTGGGACTTGAAGTCACCATACAAGAACAATTAAGAATATCAAAAAATTGTAGTGATGAAATATCCAGAATTCTAGAGAAATACAAAAATATTTTAGTCCAACATAAGGGTCATGAACAAAATTTAGATGATCCATTGGTTTCCCGATCATGGTGCTCACCCTTGAACGAAATTACAAAACCAATGGCTAGAGTATAGGTCTCACCTCAAATGTTGGAACATGATCTACGCTCAACAAAAAAAAATTCATAGGTAACATTAGTATATCATAAGTACTGGTAAGCATCATAAGCCGACTCCACTCAACACCGTATGAATAAGAAAACCAAATATAAGCAACATAGATCATAGCAAAACTTATAACTAATGACAACCAATCATAAATTTTTACACTTCACTTCAAAGATGATACAAGCATAGATTTACACTTTTACACTTAGCCAAATTCATCAACAAGTTTCTTCATGTCATATAAATATAAACATACATTTAAATGCATATGATGAATGTATGTATTCTAGATGCATATGGCTCTTTTTCTTATCTATACCGATGACCACTATTATGTCATAATTATAACATTATCGACATCATTATCATCAGCTCATCATCATTAATATCATTATCAATATCAGTATCATTGTGATCTCTTTACCATGATTAATATCATCAACTCATCTCTGCAACACATCACAAATCATCATCAATATGTATGAATATGAAAATGCAAACAATAATCACAAGTAGTGCCTGAAAGTAATTATAAATATTCAATCTACATGTAAACACACAGAAAAGTAAGTCTAGTTGATATAAATAAACTGTAACCTACCTCAATGCCTGCTTGAATAACTTCAATACCATAAGTTTATCTTTCCTTTATCTTTCAACCTTTTCTTGATCTATAACAACAAATTTACACACTCATTTCAATTATTTATTTATTTCCAACCATTTGGAATCAATAACTATCAATTTTAACCATAAATTTGCCTTAGTTCATCACCTTAGGGTTTTCAACCTTTTAAACCCATGTATTCTACTTTATTTAGCATGAACAACCATAATTATACAACAAATAGTTTTCTCAACACCCTAGGGCCATTAAAAACTTATTTTACACAAATTTCCATTAATTTGTATTCAGCTCACAAGTTAGAGCTAAACCCTAATTTCTATCATGAATATGATTCTAGCAATTTCTAGCAATTTTAAAAAGTAATTTAGGTTTAGAATGTTAAGGAATCTTACCTCCAAAGATGAAAACTCTAAAAATTGATAGAAAATTTCCTTTCCTTGAGCTATTATGTGTGTTTTTAAAAAATAAAAATAAAAAAAGTGTTTCTAGCTTTTAAAACCTAAAATTTGCACTTCTAACGATATGGTAGTAAACTTACCACTACAATGGTTTGCAGTGTAATTGTGAGTTCACCATTGCAATAGTTTTTTATCACTGTAATAGTTTATTTTGTTGTTGGAATAGTCTCGAGGCCTCTTCTCAAATCAATCTATTTAACATCCCTCCAAATATGGCATTGTGACCCAACCATTTCACGGTAAACTTTATAACAAAATTTTATTGATTTGTTCCCTATACCAAAAGTTGATATGGCTTCTTAAACTTTTCCTCTATCTAAATATAAAGTCAAACACCTCAGCAACACTCACATTTTGTATCAAATTTCCTTAGACTATCACACCTCAGAATACACCTAATACTAGGCTACCCTAAATTTCTCACAAATTGTCTAAGGGAAAATTAGCAAAGGTCTTACTTCTTATTTTAGAGAAATGACAAATTGGATCATTACATTAGGTACCAATTTATCACTCATTCCTGAATGGTAACTAGAAAAAAAATAAACTAAGCAAGAGTAATTAGTTGAGTTTATGAACAAATGCGGGTATTGCTTATGCATATCTGCCTTTGTCTCTCAAGTTGTTTCCTCAATCCGATAGATCCTCTACCGACTCTTGTTATCAATTTTCTCACATCTCTATCGAATATATCAATTTGTTATTCTTCATAAAAGAATGTCACGACCAATTTCTCAGGTCATGATGACACCTACCATAACTCACTTGTAGGCAAGCCAACCTGTAGCCCGAAATGGCTTGTCACGGACTACTCAATAATATACAAAAAATAATGCAGAATAAATGGGGTAAAGATTAATACATAAGAAAATCCTAAAATATAGTAGTATCAGTACAAGAGCTTCTAATATATTAAGAGTACAAAAGTGAAATGTCAATAAAGTTACATTGATATAACTTATCTCTGTATACAATATAGAGACTAGTCTAATACATAAGAGAGAGATGAGTAATACTCTGAACATCAGGAATTCACTCGAAGTCTTTGAACCCTTGATGCTCCGCACAATGCACACATTAATGAAGATAACCTATGCTATGATCTGCAGACTGCAAAAGTGTAGTATGAGTACTAAATGAATGGTACTAAGTAAGCAACTACCAACTGAGATCAAAAGATAAAGTAGATATTTATAGCATATAAGTAGAATGGAATCTACACCTAAGAGTCCAAAAATCAAATAAAAAGTCAATGAGAATAATAAGGGACAACTATCTTTCTCAAGTCCAAGAGTCTAACATAATAAAACTAAGAAAGTATCAGGGTGAACTATCCTATTCTAGCCACAATCAATAGACGTCAATGTTATACCGTATATTCCAGGCTAATATATGAATATAGGCCAAAAGAATAGAACTATACAAGGGAAAGACACAAATATACAATATGAACAACAAAGGAAGGGATATATGGTAGTACCATATCCTATATATATACACACACACACACATATAAATATGAGGTCATCGCAAAGCATAACCTAGACCATCATATCCTCATTCTAGGGCCTCATTATAATACTACCAGGATTTAATACTATCATACTTAGGGATCCTAATCCACATGGCTAGATATGAAATAATCATTCATAATAGTACCATCATAAGATAAAAGAGGTCATAGACATACCTTGGATCTCGATACTAGATTAATGACCAATCTATCATAAGATAGCCATAATAATGATCATAATAATGATAACAACAATATCAATAATAGCGTGAATAACCGACTACTCCAGAAAACTAAATACCTATTTGAGCCTATGTGTACCCCCACCGCCCCAGACTCAGATAGTTAAATCAACATATACCAACACAAGGCATACTTTTCACCCATATATATGCAACCATCCCATAATAGCTGCTAGAAATAGGTGCATATTGGTGATAGGCGATGCACATGCAGGAATCAATGAAAAGTACATAATCAATATCACAATATCATCATCACAACATCCTCTGTCCTTGCCGAGTATCAATATCATCATCATATTGACCTTCGTCTTTGTCGGGTATCAATATCATCATAATAATATCCTCCGGCCTTGCTGGGTATTAATATCATCTTCACAATATCCTTCGGTCATGTCGAGTATCAATATAATCATCACAATATCCTCTGGCCTTACCGGGTATCAATATAATCATCACAATATCCTTCGTCCTTGACGGGTAATAGTATAATCATAATACCCTCCGGCCTTGCCAGGTTTCAATATAATCATAAATATAAATACACATATATTTATAAACATATAATAGGTGCATGGGATCAAGACATGAAAAAAAGGGTAAATCTACAAGCCTATTAGTATAGTCATAATCATAATCGTATCATCATAAAACATCTAACTTATTGATATTTCCCAACTATTCGATATTAGCTCGCCAATGCTTATTATCATTAAACCACTAGTTTTCTAGTCTTCACATAATCTCTGATTATTAGTCTAAGCAATATCCTACACATAATCCTTATTCATGGGGTAGCAACTAATCATTATAGAATAAGTAGTCAATATCCAACATCTAGTCAGGATTCATCACTATTTATTCACTAATCATCATTATCAACTAATCATCCTATATACGTTTATCATTATTAGACAACACATTACCATTTCTCATCTAACCATCTTTTATTAACTAACACCATTAGTTAACTAACCATCATTTACCAACTAATCCTCATTTAAAAACTACTCATCATTATTATCAAGTCATCTGTTATCACTAACATCTCTTATTATTTATCCCCATTAATACAAACTCCTTGTTTAACAGATAATAGACATCTTAAACTAAGTCACCAAGTGCTATAGTCGCCTAACAGACAACTAGCTACCACATAGCTTAACCCTTAATTACAAAGAATAGACATAAGATTGCATTTCATCTATAATCATATCAATTACCAATATAATAATCATGAATGTACCAAACCTATGCATGCCATCACCAGTATTCAATTAGTGGAACAATAAGTATCATACCGTATCTTTCTCTATTCCATGCCGGAGAGATGTGTATACAAACATATAAATGCATATTCATAAACTGTAATTGCATCCTTTATAATGAAAAAAACTTCTTGGATATCCAATCAATATCATAAAATGGTCCTCGACCCAATAATATGCCAACAATAATCAGAACATCATAATCATGGCCGCCCATATGCATATCTGAACGCATGTTGATAATCATATTTATAAGCTGTAGCATATCTCTAATCATCTCACATATGGGAAACATCTTGCATATAGGAGGCATAATATCAATAAGAATGTATTTATCTCACACATAAGAGGCATCTCATATCTAGGAGGCATAATATCAATAAGCATGTAATCATCTCTTACGTAGGAGGCATCTCTCATCTAAAAGGCATAGTATCAATAAGCATGTAATCACCTATAAGATATCTCAGTTCAATAGGTCATACATCATGACTTACGAGAAATGTCACCTCTCTCGGCCCATTGTTATATCTAAGATGAATATCGTCTCTATAGGTCCAATAATCATAAAAAAGGAGATAGCATATCTATAGGACCAAAAATCATATCTAAGAGGAATAGCATCTCTATAGGCCCAACAATCATATCTAAGAGTAATATCTCTCTATAAGTCAAACATCATATCAAAAAGGAAGTATCATCTCAATAGGCACAACTATCATTATCCGGGGATAGTGTATCAGCATTCAATAAGTGTAACACCCCGTACTTAATTACGTGCATTAGCTATGGTTATATGTGTTGGAGTATATGTATTGATCATAAGTTAGGTATAAATGAGTTTAAGTATGAGTATTGATTATTTTGAGATGGTTTCAAGGGTATAGTTTGATTATATGTGTATAGGAATCGACTTTATTTATACCGGAATTTGCTCGTCGAAGTTTCTATGCAAAGTTTATCGAGTTAGATTTCCAACGATATAAAGATTTCTAAAAACAGATGAGTATCGAATATAAGCGAGCATGTTCGAAACTTGACAACGGTGGACACAATGAACAGTAAATGTGCAGAAATTTTCTGCACACAAAAGTACTGCAGCCAAACAGATTTTTGGGTCGACTTTAAACGATCATAACTCCTTGTACAAAATGAACTGTGTGAGCTGCTATATATCGATGAGAAGACCTGAGAGTCTTCTTTCTAATTCAATTGGTTTCACCCAAATCCATTTTCGTAGAAAAGAGTTATGGTCAATTTACTTTAGCCTACCAAAACAGTCCACCATGGACAGATTCGGATTTACTTAAATTTTAAGGGCAATATGGTCATTTTCCATCACCTCATGGACGAAAATTGGTCATTATATACATATACTTAGCCTCATATCCATCATTTATCATCCAAATTATTGAAGAATAAGAAACCTTAGCCTAATTTCAACTCCAATTATCTTGTGATTCAACCGTAGAAAATCCAAATTGATTCCGTAGTTGTGTTCACCGTCTCGAGGGCTTCGAGAAGCACCCCTTATTTGTGCCAAAAGGACTTCAAAATCAAAAGAGCCATTTTATGGTAAGGATGTAAATTATGTTGGTGTTATTTATACGGATATGTATATATATGCATGTGAGCATAAGAAGTATGTTATTTGATTGTTGTTGAAAGATGATTGGAAATGATGTTGGATTATTCTTGTGCATGGTTGGATTATGTTGAATTGTGAAGGGATTTGGTGTGATGATGTGGTATTGAAATGATGATTATATATATATATATATACACATAAACCTAATGTTCAAGTTGGTTTTTGGAATGCTTTGCAAATATTGGTTGTATGAAATTATGGAAGAGAATTGTGGTGTTGGGTTGCTACTACTAGATGCCAAACATTTCATTGTAGATAAGTGATTTGTAAAGGCGGGAAGTTGTGTTGAATTGGTATCCGAATCTACAACGAGGTATGTAAAGCATACTCTAACGATGTTCTTTGGCATGAAAACACCAATGTTCCATCAAGTAAGATTCCGAGGTTGTCCAAAAAAACATGTATTGTTCTACGTTACCAACGAAGTTGTTTCCATTCTATAAAGTGTCAAAATGTTTCATTGATATACCAAAAGGCTCCTATTTCATTGTTGTGATATTGATGATTCTGAAACACATTGTTGATGTACCAATGAGTCTTTATTACATCGTTATTGTATAGAAGGTCTATTACTTGGTTCCTATTGATGTATCATTGTTCCAAAGGTACTATATTGGCATGAACACTAATGTAATAATCTCAAAAGCTTTTGAACTAAGTTATTGGAAAGATCTCTTATGTGTGTTACTTGATATACGTGTGGGTGGTAGCTCAGGGGCTTAAGCCTAGCATGGGCCGATCCCGATACTTGATATGATTACAGTTGATATGTACTGGGGGTAGCCTAATGGTCACAGTACGGTACAGTATGGATTATTGTTAGGTGCTTGGAGGTTCGGGAGGAGGAGGTAATGGCGAATGATAATTGTAAAGAATGAAATGAATGAATGTATACCGTTCCACAAATGTGTTTGAATTCAAGAACCCAATTCAGATTAATGATAATGTACATGATCCTAAAAGTGTTTATGAAGTGTGGTTCACTTCTATTATGATTTATTCACTTGTGTCTGATTTTCTTGATCCCCCATATCACATATAATTATTTACAGCTTTATATACTCAGTACATATTTCATACTGATGTCCCTCACGGGGGACCTGTATTTCATGCTGCAGGCACAGGTGCTTCAGCTCATACACATCATAGATAGGAGCCAGGTCATATAGCTATTGTTGGTGAGCTCCAGTTTTCTTCGGAGCTTTTCGAGTCGGTTCCTTATGTTTTTTTATTATACAGGAGTCATGTGTGGGCGGGAGGTTTGTCCCGACCCTAGTTATGTCATGTATATCCTAGAGGCTTTGTAGACATAAGGAAGGGTAAAGTCATGGAAGTTTATATAGTGATGTTATATTTGTATATATGGTGGCCCCGACGGCTAAGTATTATATATATATATATATATATATTTGTGTGTGTTGTGATGATACAGGTAATTAGACCCTTCTATATGCAACGAAGTGCTGTCCAAATTTTTGGTGACATGTAAGTGAAAGTACAGGTATTTGAACGGGTTCTCCCGGGCCTTCTCGGCTTCAGGTGCCAGTCCGGCCCGATGGGATTTTGGGGCGTGATAATAAGCCACAGAGTAACCTTATACTAAGGTTTACAAGTCTCAACCACGCCTAACATCCACAACTAAGTACAGAAGTTTTGTCCTAAGTGGGCCAAAAAATCCAACTTCTAATCCTCAATTTCCATATTTATGTAAACTATGCCCCAAACGAGGCTAAGGTATCTAGTTCAACTTCTAAATGTCAAGAAAACCATAACTAATCCTAAGATAGGAACTTCGTCTAAAAACAAGGGCATTTAAGTCCACTCCACCCAAATCACAATTTCAATACTACCACACTAGTCCAATTATATCGAAATATTCCAATCATGCTTCTAAAGCTAAAACCACATCCCAACCTAGCATCATATAGTATCCATGATGCAAACTAATCTAAACTAGGGAGAAGGCAATAGGATTCTCAAGGGTTATAAACATACCATCTTACAGGTTCAAAACCATCATCTAATCCCCAAACATCAACAATCAAGGCTAAGTTATTCTACTCATAATCAAGCCTAACATCCATGTCCACAGGCAATATATATCACACATCATCTACAAAGAAGAGTAGGAAAAAGCTTACCTTGAAGCCAAACCACAAAACCTCACATCATGCACCACATGCTCGAATTGTCTTCACAATCCCTAAAATGCCAACACTCAAACAAAACCATAATCTACTCATCAGTACGAGTTAAACGATACCCATATTGCACTATTGTGTTTCGGGTCCAAAAATGACACCGAAACCCCAGTTGGTCCAACATATGAAAAATGAGTTTTTGAGGCCAACCCAATGTTCACACATGAACAAGGAATCATAACTCTCAAGAAATGAGTGAAAATTAAGCATACTTTGGGCTAAATCAATCCCTAAGCTAAATTGAGGTTTTGGGTCCAAACTAGGAAAATTCAAGCATGAATTCAAAGGATTCTTACCTTAAATAATCATGATAAAAGAAGGTAATCAAGCTCCCAAGTAACCCACCAAGACCAATTTGTGATTAGCACACTATATTAGGGTTTCTAGGTCTCAATGAAGGAAGAAAATGGACAATTCACATCCAACATGAGCATTTAAATAGACCTTCCCAGGTCCTCATCTAGGGCGATTACGAACCTAGGAGAGCCACGATCATGACATTACGATTGTAAGTCTCCTTCCGTGATCACGGTCCTTTGTTGCACTAAATATTTTTGGCCAATGCCTCAGGATGCATTTGGAATCCAATTTTCACAAATGAAATAGTAACCACACTAAATTCGACATTCCAAATGCATTTGCAAAGTCGAATTTTCAATCCGAGGTCGTTTTGACAAAATATGGGTCCCACACCTAAACTTTCAAATTTTCAACTTTTCGATTGATAGGTCAAAATGAGCTTGAGTGCATTAAGACCCGAACCAAGGGTCTACCTGGCCTATAATTAATATTCTGAATTTGTTGGCCTGGTCAGAATTTGCATCCAAGATCGTTTCACTAAAGTTTTTGCCCGGTGGCTATTTAGAACCAACGAAGACTTCTAAATGGGGAATTGGTTCTAAAAAACAAACAAATCACCTAGTAATCGAACCATCAGTCCCAGGAAGACAAAAATGACTTGGGGTAGCTATGGAGCAGCTCAAATAGTAAAGATAAGTGTAACTATAGAAAATGAACTGAAGGGTCATTGCATTATCCACTACTAAAATGACTTTCGTCCCTGAAAATCAACGGATAGAAAGAATCTCAAAAGCTCTAAGGGATGAGGTACTGGGATTGCATGCTCCAACCATGACTTATCAGATAACCTCAGTAGAGAGAAAAATGATTCAAAGGGATTTTGCTACAGGTATCCCCTTTTCACCCAGCACTCTCACTCTACTTCCAAACAACCAAAACTCAATATATCCACTAACTGGCCTTACACTAAACCAAGAAGGCTTATACACACATATATGAACCACAACATGCTAATACCATCTCTACATCTGCATATATTAACAAAGACTAATCCGAGCCAAAGTCAACCCAAGTCATGAATCATGCCACCAAACCAAAATCCAAATATACACCCCGTTTACCATTTTACACATGTTGTCCACTCCAGTACAGGAGGAAAAACACTTAAGTCTCACCCACGCAGTCTCATCATAGAGAACTCAAAGAACTAAAGTTGATTCGCTGAAAGTTCATACAGCAAACAAGAGAATAAGCTCATGAGGCTTTGTCTGGCCACACAAATGGAGATAATTGAGGAACGCAATCCATGCCAATGTTGTAACCAATCTGGGTAAAAATCAAACAAAGATCTCAAAATCCAAGGTATAACTACTCATCACAGAATATTCCACTCCAGGATTCTCATTTACCGAGCACAAAGCCATACTAAATCCAACTTGAGTATATTACTCCCACTGAGTTAATCATCAAAAATTCTAAAAGAAAATTAAAACACGGGTTCAAAACTAAAATAACCAATATGGGGCCCATCGGCTATCATCTAAATACTTATCAACTATAATCTAACTGACATCGAGAAGACCAAATAGTCAATCACGGAATAGGCTCAAACAGCCTATAAATGAAATTTGAACAAAGAAAAGTCCAAAACAAAAGCTGAAGGCAAGCTCAACAACACCAAACTACAATCTCAATACCAAAGTTGAATAGCTCGATCTTAATTATCTAAATCAAAACTAAAAATCGGTAGGCATTAATTCTCCCAAACTACTATACTTAAAAATCACCGTTCTAAGGCATCAAATCAAAACTAAGCCAATAAGGCTATATCAATGTCAACTACCCCAAATCAACTTTAGTATCCAAATCTGACACTTCTGAAATAAATCATACTAATCCACAGTCGAGACATATTCAAAGAGAAAAAATCACCACAAGGATAACCATCGACTGATAACACAATCAACTAACTCTATCTCAGCAACAGGATACGAAATATAGCCATAAAATAGAAATCATGCCAAAGGATGAATCACTGGCTGGAAATGCAAATAAATCACCCCATAATAGTAGGAGGGTATGAACTATCCAAACATACTCAAACACTTCCCAAGGTTGAAAACCACCCTAATAAAGGAAAAAACTCTAGCAACTCAGAGGAATGAAATTTTAGTCGATGACTAATTATATAAAAGATAACATTTTCAAAATTTATTGGTAGTAGAAAGTAACAAAGCTAAGAGAGATTCGAGGGGCTAGGACCGTACAAGGGGATACAAATCTAACACTTCATCCAAGCAAAAAAATAGTCACAAGAGCATATCATCAAGGAGAAACACTCCACCAAGCCTCATTAGGTTGTACAAACTCTGAAATATGGATTTCCCAAATCCACCCAAGTAGGACAATCACCACTTGATCCATCTAAGAATCATATCATCATAGAAGAAATATATGAATCTCGAAACCAAGGTCAAATTCAAGAACAACACTAGAAAATCAACAACGTAAGATGAAAAATTTCTAGTTTTCCAACTTAAGAAGTGATCACAGGAAAGGCCACCTACCAATAACTCTCTAACTCTACTTAAGGCAAAACCATATCACAACAAAAAAGGATCTTCTAATCTCTACACTAACAACAGGGAAAACCATACCAAGGGAACAAACCCCTAAGGTATAAATCCACAACATCTCAACGTCAATATCAGAATTGCTATCAGATAATGAAATAGCCACAAATAAAGAATGGACCTCAGACTGGTCAATTTCACAAATGGGTCATATCAAAAGGGATAGCCAAACAAAATCCTTCGCAATCAAAGAGGCAATCCTAAGGATCTCAAACTCAATAACGGGAAACATAACTAAATTGTCAACTCAAAAGCCACACGAAACCATTGAAGTTTAACCTACCTTTGATATCATAATACATCCTCGAATCAATCTTATAGAACTAACCAAGAGGGAACATAGTCAACCTCACCGCGCTAGGGGAAAGAAATCATCAAATCGGGCTATATCTACTCACACCATCGAATAATATCATAAGAGAATCAAAGTCTAACTAGTCAATACTAGTTTATAGGGCTACCCAGCAAAAATCAATTACATAAAGTAATAATATCAAGAAATATCAACAACCTCATCCAGTAGTAGCAATAACAACAATAATATCAAAATTAATATACTGAACAGGTGGTACTAAAATGAACATCAATATCATGCACCACTCGAGGGCCTCAATAGGGCTAATGTTCCAAGATAAATGGGACTCAAACCCAAAAACCACACCCATAGGGGAAAACATCAATATAGATCTACTTTACCCACTACTAAAAGAAATAAACCAGGGAGTAGTAACATAATCATGAATTCAATAATAAGGAACACAATGATCAATATCATTTCATCAAGGCATACAATCATCAATGGGTATGAAAACCCCAATACATATAACAAGAGATAAACACGGGAGATAGAAGCACACCAGTAATGGTGACATCTGCAACCACATACTTGGCAGGCATAGGTGAAAAAAATCTGAAAGGGTCCAACTTAGATCGATCGACTGAATCATCAATTGAGGTTCCACACACACTACCTCTAATGGAATATGACACAACATTACGAGGTTGATCTGGACGAGCTGAATGACTAGAAATCCCATGTTAGAGACACTCTCTAGACTAGCAGTCGGTCTCTCTACAGTCGAAACAAACTTTTAAATCACTATCATGGCAAGAACACAAACTGAGCCCAAATAGCTGGCCAACAGACACTGAGAGAAATCCACAAAATTATATCCATACCTCCAAAATCATAGCCAATCTCAAGAACTCTAGGCTGGCAGGGAAATATATACTAACTCTAGCTGATCATCTACCTCATATCTGGGGCATTCTCTGAACCACTATTTCATCACAACACAACCAAACCAAGATCCTGGAATATTCTGAGATATTGTCCTTCATAATCTAGAATGGTCTCCATGACCTAAAGAACCATACCATACCCCACAAGTATGATGGGGAATCTACCCACTATGATCATTGTGACTAATTTGAGAACTACTCATAGTATGGAATACTGTCTGCGTAGAGCTGATGAGATGCAGGTAAAGCTAAACTCTACCAAATGAATCCTTACTCCCAGATAAAATACCAATAGCACTAAACTTATGGAATACCTCTTTCCCTATTTCCATTAGTCTCAATACTTGTGCACTCTATGGTGTAATACTCTGAACTTTCTTTACATCAAATCTAGTATCCCGAAGAGTTAGTGATGACTTCCTAAATGATTAATGTTTACATCAAATAGAATTTCCCTAATTTCAACTTTTATCATGTGGAAAATTGAATTAGATTTCCAATGATACCAATTTCTTCCAAATCCTGTATCGGAATAAAAAGTTATGGATGTTTTATGAAGAACTATCGGAATTGCCCATAAGCGACGGTCAGACCGACGGACCGTCGAGCTAGCGACGGACCGTCGCCCAAGCCATCATGACTAAGGTAGTGAACCCTTCTTATGGACAAGTGCAATGGTCTGGACCGATGGACCGTCGCTCAAACCATCACAAACGAGGCAGGAAGTTCAGGTTCTAACCAAGTACGATGGGATGGACTGGCGGACCGTCGAGCCAGCGATGGACCATAGCTCAAACTATCGCCACTTCCGATCAGCAATTTTAAGCCATTTTTAAAAGGGTATTTGGGTTTTTTTCACCCATTTTGACCCCTAATTATAACAGACCAGAGCTCATAACTTTATTATTCATCCACAACACCAAATTAGGGGTTCTCTCAAAGATCAATCCCCAAAAATAAGAAACCCTAGGTGTTTAATCCCAAGGAAAGAATTCAAGCTTTTCTCCACCAATTTTTAAGAAATCATCCACCCAGGTATGTAAAGTATTGATTCATGGGTTTCTTTAATCCATGAAGCTCAAGAATCCCATTTTAAACTCATGAATTGTGATTTCCATGTGGTGAGTTGATTTTAATTATGTTGATGTGGTTGTATGAATCTCAAGTTGGAGTCTTTATGTACTTTTCATGAAATTATTCTAGTATGTGGGTTTGGAAACTTTTAAATTGAGTTAATTAAAGTAACCATGATGTATGAACTAGTGTATATGCCTAAGCCTAAGGTTGTGCATGCAATGTGTTTGATAAAATGCCCAAGAGAATAAGAATCATGCTTTAGGAGTCAATTATGATCAAATTGATGAACCCATGCTTTACCCTTATGTTCAAAATAACTTCCATGTTATTGTTATGCATTAAAATTATTTGATAGATTGTTTAGGAGATTAGGCCTATGAAATTATGACATGTTTATATGCATTCCTATACATGTACCAAACCATGATAATCAAGTGCCTCATGAAATTCTCCAATGATTGTATTATGGATTATTGATTATTTTCATGAGTCCAGGGAGTGTCATGTCTTGTCAGTTTCATGCTATCGAGTCCTAGGAGTACTTGTACTCGACAATTTAGTTGTGTGCTATAGCCAGTGTCAATTTTTAAGATATTCTTAGTCAAGCCATGTTCAGTAGAATTCAGTCAGTCTCATGACTCAGGAAAACTCAGTAATCTCAGTCAGTTATCAAATATCAGTAATATTCCGTAAGTTAACAAAACTCAGTGAACTCAGTCCAGTCAGTTCAGTATAATTAATTCAGTGTCTAATTAGATGGGAGTAGGATTCAGCACCGAGTGAGTCCAAGAATGGGAATTCACCTGCGAGTAGAGGGTGTGATTCTTAGAAGCAATCCTTGCGCTCCAGAACTACGTACCTAGCGTAGGTTGAGATATCTAACCTGTTAGATGAGGGTTAATGAGGTTGCTTAACCTATTAGATGAGGGTACCACCATTCTCCTTAGAGTACCTATTAGATGAGAGATTACTCACAGCTTGTCCTTTTCAGTGGCGCAGTATTGACACCCTTCCAATAGAAGTTACATATTGGACCCTAACTCAATTATACTATCTCATTTGGGGCATGTCGACTAGATGACTACTTCCCACAGTTACAGTCTCAGTCTCAGTCTCAATAATAAAACGCAGATAGTTCTACAGAATTTAGGACTGTCAGATACAGTCACCCAACTCAGTATGGAACCCATCTAGTTCTATTAGAAATAGAACTGTCAGACACAGTTATTCAGACAATAGTATATCAGTTATATGAAAACTTATGTTATCAGTATTCAGATTCAGTGATGTCATGATGTCAGCTACAGTTCACGTATTCATGCATGTGTTCTCACGTTCATGTTTTTCAGTCAGTTAGTATTGTTCATGCATATAAACCCGTTTCATTCAACCACCTCACTTGCATACCAGTACATTGAATTGTACTGACATATTTGCGCTATGGTTTTTTATACCATAGGTTCAGAAGCACGAGATCCAGAGCATCCTTAGTAGATCAAACGTTCAGCAGCCAGACTAGCAGTAAGTCCTCATCATTTGAGGATAGCATGATTATTTTATTACTTTATTATTTCAATAGTTTAGAGTTAGTTGGGGACATATCCCATTAACACCACAATTTTTAGATAGTTTATAGGCTTTCAGACTAGCATGTTCAAACAGTTATTTCAGTTTTGGTATGGTGATACCGTATTATTCAGATGTTATATGTTATTAGATATTTGAACCTTATGGTCTTTCAGTCTTTTATTCCGCATTTATACATTATGTTATGCAGTGCTCGTTACAGATATTAGTCATGGGTTAGCTTGTGGTCCTATCATAATCAACATCCTGACATAAGGAAAATTCAGCTGCTATTCAGTGCTTCAATGCCAAATAGAGTGACAAGACTAACCTTCTAACACATCCATACACCAACGTCCAACTCAGAAGGATGTAGCATAGGAAAATGCCTAAACCACATGAGAAATCCAATCTCGTACTAAAAATAGTAAAGAACCCTGATGAACAACAATAAACTCAATTTTTTCTGAGGACTTCTCAATGAATCAAATGTCATCCATAGCTGAGAGGGATCTACAACATGACTCAAATTTCCTAATGCTGAACCTCAAAGGTTGAAATAGTCACAAGCTCAACTGGAGCCTAAGTTGGCCCAAGTCATTTTTTTGGCTGTCACTAAAGATCTTTAATATCCATCTCTGACTCTCTAGTCCGATGCTGCGCTGAAACTCTAGAAATACGTGTTGATATCTAGTCTGTGTAATACCCCAAAAATCCAAACCAATATTAAAGCCATGTACCAAGCTCATGCATAGTACATCATGATTCTTTTATAGTTTTATGATTAATTTAGATGTAAATTAAGGCTTCAAATAACTCCCATCTATCAGACGAATCAAAACATTCCTTACCGATTGAATTCTTGAGAAGGATATTGGTATAGTCAAATTCAAACTAGAATATCTCTCATTATACTTAGAATTTTTGAGCTCATGACCTATCAACATATATATAATTGAATTATATTTCCAATGATACTAATTTTTCCTAAATCTACTATCGGAGAAAAGAGTTATTCCTATTTTACTCCAGCATGTCAAGCTGGAAATAGTTTGACCACATTCGTGGTAGCTTACCACATTTGTGACGCCCTATCACGAAGGTCGTCAGCCTTAGGCAGAAACCAGCTCCTAAGTGACAATATTCGTGGTAGATTACCACATTTGTGATTCCCTATCACGAAGGTTGTCAGCCTTAGGCAGAAACCATCTCCAAAATGATGACATTCATGGTAGCATACCACATTTGTGACGCCCTATCACGAAGGTCGTTAGCCTTAGGCAGAATCCAGCTTCTGTGTGACAACATTTTTGATGGCCTGTCATATTTTTGATGCCTTGTCACAAATATCGTCAGACTTAGGTAGAAACCATCAATTCCAGCTCCTGTGTGATGACATTTTTGATGGCTTGCCATATTTTTGATGCCTTGTCACAAATGTCGTCAGCTATTATTTTTAGCAACTAGAATTTATTTTATAAGGGTATTTTGGTCTTTTCCCTTCACTTCTCACGACTTATAAACCTCAAGAAATGTATTATCTTCCATTCTCTTTAGTTAAAACATCTCAAAAATCTCTTGCATACACTTTCAATCACAAGATTAGGGTTTTCTCTCAAGATCATCTCCTCAGGAACAAGAACATTCTTTCCCAAAGGGGTTAAACCCTAGTCATGAAAAATCAAGGGCAAGCCTAAAGATTTCTTCAGGAACCTTCAGAAACATTAGATCTCTTTCAAGATAAAACTTTAAGGTATGCGTAATGTTCATCCATGGGTCCTTTTCATCCATGGAGCTCAAGAATTATGTTTTAAATTATAAATTGTGATTTCCTTGTCGTATTATGACTATATTCATGTTGATGATTGTTGTTTGGATTCAAGGTTGTATCTTTATGTGTTTTTCATGAAGCATGTGAATAGGTTAGTTGAAACCCATAAATTTTGGATAGATTAAGATGGTCGAATTGATAAATATACCTATTCCTTAAAAGAGTGCATGCAAGGTGTTTGATAAAATGCCTAAGGAACTAGAAATCATGCAATATAGCTAAATTGTGACTAAGTGAAGGATTCATGATATGCCCCTTTGTTCCAATGATTTTCATGTTGATATTGTGTCTTGTAAATGTTGTTGGGATGTTCATGAACTAGTCTTATGAGCTTATGCCATGATTACTTGTAAATCCTACTTATCTACAAAATGTATGACATCCATGCACTTCATGGAATTCCCCAAGTTATGATATTATGGATTGTTGATGTTGGTTACGTACTCAAATCAGCCATGTGTGTCAATTTTCTTCCATCGAGTCCTGGGGATACTTGTACCCAAAATAATATAGTTGTATGCCTAGAGCCATGTCATGTTATCACGATACTCTTAGTCAAGCCATGATCTATACAATTCAGTCAGTCATGTGACTCAGGAAAACTCAGAAACCTCAGCAGACTCAGCAGTTCAGTAACCTCAGTACTCAGTAATCTTAGTGATCTCAGTAACAACAGTATTTCTAGTTATCTCAGTAATTTCATTACTCTCAGTCAGTCCTCAGAACTCAGAACGTTCCTTCAGTCAAGGGAACTCAGTCAACTTAGTTTAGCTTCACTAAACAATACCACTAGTATCAGTTTAGTTAATAAGTATCAGTTCAGCTAATCAGTTCAGTTTAGTTATTCAGTTTAGCTCAATTATCCAGTTTAGTGTCTTTCAGATGAGAGTAGGATTTAGCACCGAGTGATCCTAGGGATGGGGACTCAACCGCTAGATTAGGACTGAAATCCTTAGAAGCAATCTCTAAGTTCCAAAACTATGTATCCAGCGTAGGTACGAGATGTCAGCTATTAGATAGGACTGACATACTCAGGGTCACCCGTTAGCACATTTATATGTATAGGACTGATCCCAGGAGTCACCCACTAGATTAGGACTGAGTCCACAACAGTTGTCTTTACTGGTGGTGCGCTATTGACACCCTTCCAGTCAGGGCAGAGATTGGACCCCAATTAGCTTAGCATGGGGCATGTCGGTTAGATGAATACATCCCACAGTTCAGTAGTACAGATTCAGTACTGTTAGATACAGTTAATTCTTATCATTGTAAATAGACTTCAAGATCACCCATTAGCTAGGACTGATCTCAACTGTGATTAATCAGTATTAGAATTATTAGATTTAAAGATCACCTGCTAAATAGGATTGATCTCAGACTAAGTAAATCATCCTTATTATCAGTATACTCATGATCACCCGCTAGATAGGACTGATCTCAGATTTATTTACTCCAAGTAGAATGAAACTCAAATAGTTCCATCGGAACTTAGACTGTCAGATACAGTCGCTCAATATTAGTTACATCGGTTAGGCTGATCATCTCAGTTATATCAATTTTCTAAACTCATGTATCAGTCATATCAGTTATCTGAATTCATAATATCAGTATTTAGATTCAGTACTGTCAGACACAGTCAACCAGACCAGTTCTTCATAATTCAAATTATCAGATATAGTCGTTCATCTATTCAGTATCTCAGTATCAGTACACCCATATTGTCAGTATTCAGACTCAGTAGTCAGTATCTCCACGAGTTCAGTTAAAGTTATGTATGCATGTATGCATTCTCGCATTCATATTATCCAGCATTATTCATGCATATAACCCTTTGTATTTAGCCTACCTCACTCGTATACTCAGTACATTCAGACGTATTAACGCATTTGCGCTATGGTGCTTTCTTTTATGTTATACCATAGGATTAGAGGAACGAGCTCCAGATCAGCAGTAATATTTAAGTGTTCAGAGTTTGCAGTGAGTCCTTTTTATTCGAGGATGATATGATTATTGATACATTTACTATTCAGTTGCTAGTGGAGTTAGTTGGAGACATATTCCTTCAACTGCTTATTCAGTTCAGTTAGAGGCTTTCAGACTAGATGTCAGATTAGATATTCAGATCTCATTATTTTCAGTATTTATGACTTGTTTTGGTATTGTTATACCTTTTTCAGACATTTTGTTTTCAGACGCTTATTCAGTTTGAACCTTATGGCCTTTTATATTAATGTTTCCGTATTTTTATGATATATTATATAGTATACAGGTACAGATATCATTCATGGGTTAGCTTGTGGTCCTTCAGGGTCATGAGCACCGTGTAGCATTCCAGTTCAGAAAATCGGGGTGTTACAAACTTGGTATCAAAGCCTAAGGTTCAATAGAGTCCTAGGAAGTCTGAAAGCCATATCTAGTAGAGTCTTGTACATGCGTGTGTTGTGCACCACACTTATGTGCAGGAGGCTATGAGATGTTTTAGGAACAGTTTTCCTTCTTTCATATCTCACATCATGCTATAGAAAGGTTCTCTAAGAAAACTCATGTAAATTCTCATCATGATTTAGTCATGTCAACTTTACCTTACTTTCAAGGTAACAAAAGTAGTGAAGCTCAAGTCCTATAGATAGGGCTTTCTCAAATAGTCCTTATAGATAGCTATGTGATTTCCCTCATGCTCAACAGTATCCCATCAATTCAGTTATGTCCCAAAGTCGTACGGATATCATTCATGATCATGAGAACTCATTCTAGAACCCAGATTTAGATATGCCAGCAGATCACTTCTCAAAATCCTATGATACCATATGACTAGAGTTAGAAGCATAAACCCAGGAGTTTAGCAGTAGTAGAGTTGGGATAATGATATCCAGATTGAACAGACTATGTATTCATGGGGATAGTTATGCCAGAATTAATCAGTAGGCTTAACAATGTGAGTTAGAAATTTAAGTTTATTGACTCAAAATTAAGCATGAAGGTGTAAATGTGATACTAATAGTATGTAAGGAAAACAGGGGCAGATGATGTGTTTAGTAAGGCAAGCATGTGTTAATCAGAGTATAAGTATGTGAGATAATTGCAGTTCAGTTCAGAGTTTAGTTTAGTGCTCACAGAATTATCATGATGGCTTAAATCCAAGTGGGGATGGTAGATCAAGTGCCCAAGTCAGGTTCTCAGATTCCAGTAGTAGTGCCAGTATGTACAAAAAAGCAGTTAGGGAAGACGATTCCCGACCCTTCCTTATCTCAGCATAAAGCTTCATACTTTAGTTGGCATAATTCCTATGCATGCTTCATGTCTTATATTCCATAAATATTGCTTACATTCACACGCATTCCATAGAATTGTGTGCACTTTCAGTTCCTAGTATAGGGAATTTAGTCCTAGATCACTCAGTGTTACAAATCATGTTTCACGAACTCAGCATTCCAGAATCAGATCATGCAGCTTATGACTCATGTACATATATCATGCTCCCCAGTATACTCAGTTTCCATGACTCATGCTACGCCTCCACTGATCAGATAAGACAAGACTATGTCATGTATATCCTCAGTTCATCTCATGCATCATGCATTAGTTTCAGACTCCCAAAGTTTAGTTATAATCTAGTTCGTAAATTCCCTGTGCATCACCCAGTATCTTTTTAGAGGGACAAAGTGTTCCAAGAAGGAGATACCCCACCTTCTCTTAACGCTCTCATGTTGTAGATCTTTTAGTTTTTCCTTGTCTAACGAATTCAGTCTAGAATAGAGGGTTCTCATAAGTTGACCCTCAAGTTAGAAATCAACTGTAAGTCTAGTATTCATAGGTTCAGTTCAGTTCATGATGTTGATGATAGGCGAATTTACACGCCTAAAGTGTTATATTTTACCCATATTTTAGCAATGTTTTGAGGAAAAAATATATAATTCATGCACTTTTAGTCCTTTTTCCTGTAAGTGAGCTAACGAATATGATTAGTAAGTTTTCAGGTATAAATGATGTAGAATTCAGCATTTTATGGATAACTTGACGCCAAAGAAAGCTTCACGAAAGGAGGAAAGCAAAGCTTGGACGCCAAGGACCAAAAGTGGCGCATGGAAAATCTGTCCCGGACAAAAATAGCAATTCTGAAGACTTTGGGGACTAGCAGTAACTTATTAGGATTAGGATAATGATACCTTAACCTAGTAGGATTGGGTTAAGTAATTCATTAGCTTAGTAGGAATAGGATATGGGTATTATAAATACCCTATTTTGCTAGAGATTTTAATAACTCTCATTCTACTTTTAATTCATTCTTCTATTATTGATTCCTCTACTCTTCCAACCATTCTAATAATTCTACTTTTTATTCTTCTTCTATTCATCTATTCAATTCTTAATTTCCGCAACAAGAGAAACGTTACTTTGCAAAGAAGTCACGCCTAACGCCTACCACACCTTACTACACGAGATCTTTATTGTGGTATAATAATAATGTTTATTGTGATTTCCTTCGCACTCATGGGTAACTAAACTTCTCTGTTAAGGTTATGGAAGCCTTATGAGATACTATCTATTGCTATGAGTTTGTGAATTCGTGACACGTGTGTCTCTTATATCGTTATTCTCTTCATCTTAATGCAAATTCTTGTGGCTGCAGACACATAGAATACGCTAGTATAGCATTAACTTGTTCGAAAGAAAGGTTATATGTCTGGAAAAGCGATAATGTCAAGGTAATAGGGTCCCATACCCTATTAAAAAGTTAGTGCCGTAACTGGATTAACCTCTTGTAGAATTTGTACCGCTAGATACGCTTTAAGCTTGAAAGAGTTAAAGTGAAATAGTCCTTGTTTAGGTCGAAAGACGCTTGGATTTACCATTGAATACAATTCTCTATAAGCACACGCATGTCTAAATTCCGCACAACTCATAGCCAATAGAGACGTACAACTCATAAGGTGGACATAACCCCAACTTCTCAATTCTCATTGTTTTACATCCTACTAAACATTCTTTCTTTTTACTTTGCTATTTTCCGTTTTTACTTTAATAGTTTGGTTACATTACTTGCACAACAAAACTCCCCCCTTTTTTACGAGACTTGCACTAAAAGTCTAGTAATCTTTGCTTACTTGTTGACCAAGCTATTCCCTGTGGGATCGATACCCAATCCAGTTGGGTTCTATATTTGACAAACGACCGCTTTACACTCCAACGAGAGCTGTAGATTGAGCGTTATCAGATTTTCATTCCATATGTCATGTAGAAGACTCAGTCATGTTCTCATGTTTCATTTCAATCTTAGTTCCTTTATTATTGCATGTTCAGTCGCATGTTCGTGAGTCAGTTCAGTCATGTATGCACGCATCAGATATGCGTGGTCAGCTTATCAGTACTTAAAGTCATGCATTCATGTATCATGCCACTCATATAATCATGCATCAGATATGTATGGATTCAACTTATCATTTAAGAATCAGTTTATCGGAACACTCAGTCCTACATTCATAAATTATCTACCCATGCATCAGATATGCATGTACAGTATGATATGCTCAGTTTATAGTCATGTCAGCCATGAAATCATGATCAGCCATTCATGCTATATATGCATCATTTTATCTTTTCTCCCCTCTCAAGCAGTCATCATTCGAGGACGAATATTTCCAAAGGGGAGATATTGTAATACCCCGGAAAATCCAAATCAATATTAGAGCCATGTGCCAAGATCATGCATAGTACATCATGGTTCTTTTATAGTTTTATGATTAAGTTATATGTATATTAAGGCTTCAAATAACTCTCATCTATCAGACGAATCAAAACATTCCTTACCGATTAAATTCTTGAGAAGGATATTGGTATAGTCAAATTCAAATGACCATATCTCTCATTATACTTGGAATTTTGGATCTCATAACCTATCAACGGATATATAATTGAATTATATTTCCAATGATACTAATTTCTCCTAAATCCAATATCAGAGCGAAGAGTTATTCCCATTTTACTCCAATATGTCAGGCTGGAAACAGTGTGACCACATTCGTGGTAGCTTACCACATTTGTGACGCCCTATCACAAAGGTCGTCAGCCTTACGCAGAAACCAGCTCCTAAGTGACGACATTCGTGGTAGCTTACCACATTTATGATGCCCTATCATGAAGGTCGTCAGCCTTAGGCAGAAACCAGCTCCAAAGTAACGACATTCGTGGTAACTTACCACATTTGTGATGCCCTATCACGAAGGTCGTTAGCCTTAGGCAGAATCCATCTTCTGTGTGATGACATTTTTGATGGCCTGTCACGTTTTTTATGCTTTGTCACAAATATCGTCAGACTTAGGCAGAAACCATCAATTCCAGCTCCTGTGTGACGACATTTTTGATGACTTGTCATATTTTTGACACCTTGTCACAAATGTCGTCATCTATTATTTTTAGAAACTGGAAATTTATTTCATAAGGGTATTTTGGTCTTTTTCATTTACTTCCCAGGACTTATAACCCTCAAGGAACGTATTATCTTCTATTCTCTTTTGTTAAAATATCCCAAAAAGCTCTCTCATACACTTTCAACCAAAATATTAGGGTTTCCTCTCAAGATCATCTCCTCAGGAACAAGAACATTCTTTCCCAAAGGGGTTAAACCCTAGTCAAGAAAAATCAAGGGCAAGCCTAAGGATTTCTTCAGGAACCTTCAGAAACATTAGATCTCTTTCAAGATCAAGCTTTAAGGTATGCGTAGTGTTTATCCATGGGTCTCTTTCATCCATGGAGCTCAAGAATCATGTTTTAAATTATAAATTGTGATTTCATTGTCGTATTATAACTATATTCATATTGATGAATGTTATTTGGATTCAAGGTTGTATCTTGATGTGTTTTTCATGAAGCATGTGAATAGGTTAGTTGAAACCCATAAATTTTGGATGGTTTAAGATGGTCAAATTGATAAATATACCTATGCCTTAAAAGAGTGCATGCAAGGTGTTTGATAAAATGCCTAAGGAACTAGAAATCATGCAATATAGCTAAATTGCGACTAAGTGAAGGATTCATGATATGCCCCTATGTTCAAATGATTTTCATGTTGATATTGTATCTTGTAAATGTTGTTGGGATGTTCATGAACTAGTCTTATGAGATCATGCCATGCTTACTTGAAAATCCTACTTATGTAAAAAATGTATGATATCCATGCACTTCATGGAATTCCAACAGTTATGATATTATGGATTATTGATGTTGGTCACGTACTCAAGTCAGCCATGTGTGTCAGTTTCCTTCCATCGAGCCCTGGGGGTACTTGTACCCGAAATAATATAGTTGCGTGCCTAGAGACATGTCATGTTATCACGATACTCTCAGTCAAGCCATGATCTATAGAATTCAATCAGTTATGTGACTCAGGAAAACTCAGAAACCTCAGCAGACTCAGTAGTTCAGTAACCTCAGTACTCAGTAATCTCAGTGATCTCAGTAACAGCAGTATTCCTAGCAATCTCAGTAATTTTAGTACTCTCAGTAAGTCCTCAGAACTCAGAACGTTTCTTCATTCAAAGGAACTCAGGCAACTTAGTTTAGCTCCGCTAAACAATACCACCAGTATCAATTCAGTTAATCAGTATCAGTTCAGTTCAGTTATTCAGTTTAGCTCAGTTATCCAGTTCAGTGTCTTTCAGATGAGAGTAGGATTTGGCACCGAGTGATGCTAGGGATGGGGAATCAACCGCTAGATTAGGACTGAGATTCTTAGAAGCAATCCTGAAATTCTAGAACTACGTTGCCAGCGTAGGTACGAGATGTCACCTGTTAGATAGGACTGGCATACTCAGGGGTCACCCGTTAGCACATTCATATGTATAGTACTGATCCTAGGAGTCACCCGCTAGATTAGGAATGACTCCACAGCAGTTGTCTTTACTGGTGGCGCAGTACTGACACCCTTCCAGTCAAGGCAGAGATTGGACCCCAGTCAGCTTAGCATGGGGCATGTCGGTTCGATGAATACATCCCACAGTTCAGTAGTACAGATTCAGCACTGTTAGATACAGTCAATGCTTATCATTGTAAATAGACTTCAAGATCACCCATTAGCTAGGACTAATCTCAACTATGATTAATCAGTATCAGAATCATTAGATTTAAAGATCAACCGCTAGATAAGACTGATCTTAGACTAAGTCAAATCATCCTTATTATCAGTATACTCATGATCGCCCGCTAGATAGGACTGATCTCAGATTTAGTTACTCCAAGTAGAACGGAACTCAGATAGTTCCATTAGAACTTAGACTGTCAGATATAGTCGCTCAGTATCAGTTACATTGGTTAAGCCAATCATCACAGTTATATAAGTTATATCAGTTTTCTGAACTCATGTATCAGTTATATCAATTATCTGAATTCATGACATCAGTATTCAGCTTCAGGACTGTCAGACGCAGTCAACCAGACCAGTTCTTCATAATTTGAACTGTCAGAAATAGTCGTTCATCTATTCAGTATCTCAATATCAGTACACTCGTATTGTCAGTATTCAGTCTTAGTAGTCAATTTCTCCACGAGTTCAGTTACAGTTATATATGCATATATGTATTCTCACTTTCATATTAGTCTGCATTGTTCATGCATATAACCCTTTGTATTTAGCCTACCTCACTTGTATACTCAGTACATTCAGACGTACTGACGCATTTGCGCTATGGTGCTTTCTCTTATGTTACACCATAGGTTCAGAGGCACGAGCTCCAGATCAGCAGTAGCATTCTAGTGTTCAGAGTTTGCAGTGAGTCCTTATTATTCGACGATGATATGATTATTGCTACATTTACTATTCAGTTGCTAGATGGAGTTAGTTGGAGACATGTTCCTTCAAATCCTTATTCAGTTCAGTTAGAGGCTTTCAGACTAGATGTAAGATTAGATATTCAGATCTCATTATTTTCAGTATTTATGACTTGTTTTGGTATTGTTATACCTTTTTCAGATATTTTGTTATCACACATTTATTCAGTTCGAACCTTATGGCCTTTCATATTTATGTTTCTGTATTTTTATGATATATTATGCAGTATACAGGTACAGATATCAGTCATGGGTTATCTTGTGGTCCTTCAGGGTCATGAGCATCGTGTAGCATTTTGGTTTAGAAAATCGGGGTGTTATAGTTTGTATCTGCTGATAAGGTTGCATCGTCCTTCGGGAATAGAATATAGTAAAAGAATATATTTGAGGTTTATAGGAATGTGGACACATGATAAGGAGTCAAGAAGTGAATTTCCTTAAATGCCATTGTAGCCTCCTAAAGATAGGTTATGGATGTATCCGCACCAATCCCTAGGACTCTAGTAACACTTAACTCTTGTACTAACACACTGGTGAAACCTGGCCTTTGATACCAATTTGTCCTGGCCCAAATATCTCAATTCATGATGGTGCCTACCATAACCCACCAGTAGGCAAGCCAACCCGTAGTCTAGAATGGCAAGTAACAAACTACTCAATAATATAAAGAAAAGAATATAGAATAAATAGGGTAAAAATCAATACATAAGAAAATCCCTAAACCTGGTGATATTAGTACAAGAGCTTTTAATTTATTAAGAGTACAAATTTAAATGTCAATAGAGTTACGATGATACAACTTATCTCTATATACAATATAGAGACTAGTATAATGCATAAGATAGAGATGAGTAATACTATGAACGTCCGGTGTTCACTCTAAGTCTCTGAACCCTGGGTACTCCGCACAATGCACACATCAACGGCGATAACCCGTACTAGGATCTGCATGTTTCAAAAGTGTAGTATGAGTACCAAATGAATAGTACTTAGTAGAAAACTGCCAACTGAGCTCCAATGATAAAGAAGATATATACAGCATATAAACAAAATGGAATCTACACCCAAGAGTTCAGAAATCATATAACAAGTCAATGACAATAATAAGGGACAACAATCTTGCTCAAGTCCAAGAGTCTAAAATAATAAAACTAAGGAAGTATTAAGGTGAACTATCCTAATCTTGACACAATTAATAGACGTCAATGCTATACCGTATATTCCAGGCCAATATACAAATAAGGGGCGAAAAAATATATATATACAAATCTATAAGGCGAAGAAATGACTTTACAATATGAACAGCGAAGAAAGGGATAAACGGTAGTACCATATCTTCATATATCTATCTATCTATATATATGTATATATATTTATATAAACATGAGCTACATATATTTTATATAAATATGATCTCATCTCAAAGCATAACCTAGATCATCATATCCTCATTGTAGGACCTCATTATAATACTACCAGGATTTAATACTATCATACTCAGGGCTCCTAATCCACATCGCCAGACATGAAATAATCGTGAATAATAGTACCATCATAAGATAGAAGAGTTCAACATACCTCAAATCTCAATATTGGATCAATGACCAATCTATAATAAGCTATCCATAATAATGATCATAACAATGATACAAAAATATCAATAATAGGTTGAATAACAGGCTACTCCAGAACACTAAATACCTAGCCGAGCCTATGTGTACCCCCACCACCCCAGACTCAAAAGGTTAAATCAACATACAATAACACAAGGCATACTCTTCACTCATATCTATACAATCGTCCCATACCGACTGGTAGACATAGGTGCATACTAGTAATAGGTAATGCACATGCAGGAATGATTATATAGTACACAATTAATATCACAATATCCTTCGACCTTGTCATGTATCAATATCATTATCACAATATCCTCCGTCCTTTCCGTATATCAATATCATTATCACAATATACTCCAACCTTGTCGGGTTTCAATATAATCATCAAAATATCCTCTGGCCTTGTCGAATATCAATATAATCATCACAATATCCTCTGGAGTTATTGCGTATCAATATAATCATCACAGTATCCTTCAGCCTTGTCGGTTATCAATATAATCATAAATATCAATACACATATATTTATAAATATATCATAGGTGCACAGGCTCAAGGCGTGGAAGAAAGAGGGTAAATCTACAAGCCTATTAGTATACTCATAATCATAATTGTATCATCATAAAATATCTAACTAGTCGATACTGCCTAAATATTCAATATTAGCTAGCCAATGCTTATTATTATTAAACCACTAGTGCGCTAATCTTCACATGATATCTAATTATTAGCCTAAATAATATCATTCACATAATCCTTATGGGATAGCAATTAATCATTATATAATTAATAGTCAATATCCAACATCTAGTCAAGATTCATCACTAGACCACAATCGTTATTTATCCACTAATCAACATTATCAACTAATCATCTTATATTTGTTAATCATTATTAGACAACGCATTACCGTTTCACATCTAACCATCTTTTATTAACTAATGTCATTCGTTAAATAACCATTGTTTAGCAACTAATCCTTGTTTACCAACTACTCATCATTATTATCAAGTCATCCGTTATCACTAACATCTCTTATTATCTAGCTTTATTAATACACACTCCTCATTTAACAACTAATCAACATCTTAAATAAAGTCACCAAGTGTTATAGTCACCTAATAAACTACTAGATACCACATAGATTAATCCTTAATTAGGAAGAACAGACGTAAGATCATATTTCAGCTATAATCATATCAATTAAAGATATAATAATCATAAATGTACCAAATCTATGCATGCTATCACTAGTATTAAATCAGTGGAACAATAAGCACCATGCTGCATCTTCCTTCATCCCATACCAGAGAGATGTGTATACAAACATATATATATGCATATTCATAAACTGTAATTGCATCCTTTATAATTATAAACACTTCTCGGATATCCAATCAATATCATAACATGGCCCTCAGCCTAATAATTTGACAAAAATAAGCATAACATCATAATCACGACCTTAGGTCCATATACATATCCAAATACATACCGATAATCATATTTATAAGTCATAGCATATCTCAAATCATCTAACATATGGGAGGCATCTTGAATATAGGAGGCATAATATCAATAAAAATGTATTCAACTCTCACATAGGTGGCATCTAACATCGAGGAGGCATAATATCAATAAGTATGTAATCATCTCTCGTATAAGAGGCAACTCACATCTAAGAGGAATAATAGTAATAAACATGTAATTACCTATTAGATATCTCATGTCAATAGGTCATACATTATGACTTATGAGGAATGTCACCTCTCTCAGTCAATTATCATATCTAAGAGGAATATCATCTCTATAGGTCCAATAATCATAACAAAAAGGAGATAGCATCTCTATAATCCTAACAATCATATATAAGAGAAATAACATCTATATAGTCCCAATAATCATATCTAAAGGGAATAGCATCTCTATAGTCCCCAACAATCATATATAAGAGGAATAGCATCTCTATAGGCCCATTAATCATATCTAGGAGGAATAGCATCTTTATAGACCCAACAATCATATCTAAGAGGAATAGCATTTATATAGGCCCAACAATCATATCTAATAGGAATATCATTTCTATAGGTCAAACATCATATCATAAAGGAAGTAGCATCTCGATAGGCCCAAATATCATCATCCAGGGAAAAGTACATCATCATTCAATAAGCCATGGAGTAACCTTATATTAAGTTTTACTAGTCCCAATCATGCCTAACATTCACAATTAAGTCCACAAGGATAATACAAGTTTTGGCATAAGCAGGCCAGACAATCCCACTTTTAATCCTCAATTTCCATATGTAGGCAAATTATGCCCCAAACTAGGCTAAAGTATCTAGTTCAACTTCTAGATATCAAGCAAGCCATAACCAATCCTAAGAAAGGAATTTCATCTAGAAATAAGGGCATTTAATTCCACTCTACCCAAATCATGATTTCAATACTACCACAATAGTCCAATAAGATCAAAATATGCTAATCATTCTTCCAACGCTAAAACCACATCCCAACCTAGCATCATATCGTATCTATGATACAAACTAATCCAAACTAGGGAGAAGGCAATTGAATTCTCAAGGGTTATAAACATACCATATTACTGGTCCAAAACCCTCATCTAATCCCCAAACATCAATAATCAAGGATAAATTATTCTACTTATAAAAAAGTCTAACATCCAAATCCACACGTAATATATATTACACATCATCTATGAAGAAGAGTCGATAGAAGCCTACCTCAAAGTCAAACTGCAAAAACCTCACATCATGCACTACATGCTCGACTTTGCTTCATAATCCCCAAAATACCATCACACTAATAAAATCATAATCTACTCATCAATATGTGTCTAATGATACCCATATTTCACTATTGTGAGTCGGGTCCAAAAATGACACCAAAACCTAAAGTAGGTCCCACATACAGAAAATAAGTTTTCAAGGCCAACCCAATGTTCACACATGAATAAGGAATCATAACTCTCAAGAAATGGGTTAAAATTAAGCATACTTTGGGTTAAAATCAAGCCCTAAACTAGTAAAATTCAAGTATGAATTCAAAGGATTCTTACCTTAAATTAGAAGATAATCGTGATAAAAAAAGATAACCAAGCACCCAAGTCATCCACCAAGACCAATTAGTGATTAGGAAACCATATTAGGAAGAAGATGGCAAATTCTTGTCCGAAATGGGTATTTAAATAGCCATTCCCAAACCCTCAGCTAGGGAAATTGCAAACCCACGCATGTCGTGACTGCGGCATCATGATTGTGAGTCTCTTTCCATGATTTCATTCTTTGCTACACTAAATAACAGTTGAAAGTTGGAATTTGATTCCAAGTTTCGTCCAATGCATTGGGATGCATCCAAAATCTAATTTTCCCAAACGAAATATTTAACCACACTAAATTCAATGTTTTAAATGCATTGGAGAAGTTGGGTTTTTAATACAAGGTTGTTTCAACGAAATATGGGTCCCACACCTAAACTTTTAAATTTTTAAATTGCTGATCGATAGGTCAAAATAATCTTGGGTGCATTGGGACCCAAACTAAAGGTCTACCAAAAATAAAATCAATATTCCAAATCTGCTAGCATAGTTGGAATTTATATCCGAGATAGTTTCACTTAAGTTTTTGCCCGGTGGCTACTTAGAACCAGCGAAGACTTCTAAATAGGGAATTTGTTCTAAAAACCAAATGAACCACCTGATTACTAAACCGTCAGTCCCAACAAGATACGATTGACTTTGAGCAGCTATGGAGAAGCTCAAATAGTAAAGATAAGCATAAATATGAAATTAGAATTGAACCATGATGTATAATTGTTGTACAAGGTTGTTTACATGTACTATGCCTACCATGTATTTGATTGAATGCCTATATGAAGTAAAAGTGACCAACTATCATGATATTATGAAATCCCCATTTATGTACAAGTTTATGCATATCACATGTTTGATGAAGTACTTCAATATATGAATTATGAATTGTGTTGTTGGTCATGTGTTTGAGTAAGACATGTTATGTCAGTTTCTTTCCATTAAGTCTTGGGGGTACTTGTACCCGACAACTTAGTTGTGTTCCTAGAGCCATGTCATGTTTTCATGATACTCTCAGACAAGTCATGATCCATAGAACTCAGTTAGTTATGTGGCTCAGGAAATCTCAGAAATCTCAGTAATCTCAGTAGTTCAGTAGCCTTTATGATCTCAGTATTCCCAGTAAGTCTCAGTAACTTTAGTACTCTTAGTTAGTCCTCAGATCTCAGTAGCATTCCTTCGGTCAACAGAACTCTATAAATTCAGTTTTAGCTCCGCTAAATAATACCATCAGTTAATCAGTTCAGTTAAATCAGTTCAGTTTAGTTAATCAGTTCAGTGTCTATTCAGTTGGGAGTACGATTCAGCACCGAGTGAACCCAAGGATAGGGACTCACCTGTTATTCAGTGGAGGGTGTGATCCTTAGAAGCAATCCTTGTGTTCCAGAACAACGTAGCCAGCATAAGTTGAGATGCACCCTACGCGTTTAGGGATATATATATATACATCTTATTTGGTTTGCCTACTAGGAGGGGTTGACGGAAGATCTCCCTATCAGTGAGGATATACTCACAGCAGGTCTTTACCCGTGGCACGGTATTGATACCCTTCCAGCTAGGGTTATAGGTTGGACCCCACCAGTTCAGTTTTGAGGAATATCGGTTAGATGATTACCTCCCACAATAAAAGAACTCAGATAGTTCTTTAGATTTTAGGACTATCAGATACAACTAAATTTAGATATAGTACAAAACTCATCTAGTTCCATCAGATTTAGGACTGTCAGATACAGTCACTCATGTTATCAGTTATATCAGTTCTCAGAACTCATGTTATCAGTATTTAGCTTTAGGACTGTCAGATACAGTCAACCAGACCAGTTCTTCATAATCAGAATGGTCAAAAATAGTTATTCATGTATCAGTAACATAGTATCAGACCCTTAGTATTTAGTAATACAGTATCAGTATTTCTCACTTATCAGTAACTCAGGGGTCAATATCAGTAGACTTAATATCCAGTCCTATCACGATCTTAGTTACCGTTACATAGTCATGTATGTATTCTCACGTTTATGTTAGTCGGCCAGTTAGTATTGTTCATGCATATGAACCATTTGCATTCAGCCTACCTCACATGCATACCAGTATATTCAAAGTACTAACGCATTTGCGCTATGGAGTCTTATACCATAGGTTTAGAAGTACGAGCTCCAGAGCATCAGTAGCATCCCAGTTCAGCAGTCAGAGTTAGCTGTGAGTCCTCATCCTTCGAGGACATAATGATTACATTACTATTTTAGCTTTTAGTTTAATTCAATTGCTGAAGTTAGTTGGGGAACTGTCCCATCAACTCCTTATTCAGAAAGTTTAGAGGCTTTCAGACTATAGCATGCCAGATAGTTACTTTAAATTTGTTTTGGTATTTGTTATACCATTTCCAGACATTGTTTTATCTGATGTTTATTCAATTTTGAACCTTATAGCCTTACAGATTTTATGTATTCCGCATAATTTCAGTATATTATTTAGTACTTAGTTACAGATATCAGTCATGGGTTAGCTTATGTTCCTTCAGGGTCATAGGCACCGTATAGCATTTCGGGTACTAGATTTGGGGCATTACAAACTTGGTATCAGAGCCTAAGGTTCAATAGTGTCCTTGAAATTTTGAAAGCCGCATCTAGTAGAGTCTTGTACATGCGTGTGTTGTGCACCACACTTATGTACAGAAGGCTATGAGATGTTTTAGAAATAGTTTCCCTTCTTTCATATCTCAGATCATCCTATAGAAAGGTTCTTTAAGAAACTCTTGTAGATTCTCATCATGCTTCACGCATGTTAACTTTACCTTACTTTCAAGGTAACAGAAGCAGTGAAGCTCGAGTCCTAGAGATAGGGCTTTCTCAGACAGACCCTACAGTCAGTTATGGGATTGCCCACAAGCTCAAAAGTATCCTATCGGTTCAGTTATGTTCTAGAGTTGTACAACTCTTATTCATGATCATGAGAACTCATATGTCATCATATCCCTTCTCTGAATTCTATAATAGCATATAACCTAGAGTTAGAAGCATGAAGTCAGGAGTTTAGCAGTAGTAGAGTTGGGATAACATGATCCAGGTTGAACAGATTATGTATTCATGGGATAGTTGTACCAAAGTGAATCAGTAGTCTTGAACAGTGCGAGCAAGAATTTAAGTTTATTGACATGACATTAGGCTTGAATGTGTGGATGTGATATTAGTAATATATGAAGAAATAGAACCAGATGATATGTTTAGTAAGGCAAGCATGTGTCGAAAAGAGTGTAAGTATGCGATGATGATTGCGGTTCAGTTCAGAGTTTAGTAAAGTGTATACATACTTATGATGATGGCTTAAACCCAAGGGGAAGATGATAGATAGAGTGACCCATTTCAGGCTCCCAGATTCTAGTAGTAGTTCCAGTATGTATAGAAAGCAGTAAGGGAAGATGATTCCTGACCCATTCTTATCTCAGTGCAGATTTTTGTGCTTCAGCTATCACAAAATCCACTCAAGCCTTGCGTGTCAACTCTATGGGCACGAATCATGCTGATGTATTTTTCTATAAATCATGTACGGTTTTTGTTCCCAGTATAAGGGGTCCCAATTTACCTCGCAGTACTAATTAGTTCCATGAACACAACCTACTTTCATGCACTTTGCACATATTGTATGCGTTTTTAGTTCCCAACATAAGGAATTCAGATCCATCTCCCTCAGTGTTATGAATTATGTCTCACAAATTCAGAAATTTTAGACTCAGGTCATGCTGCTCGTGACCCACATACTCATGTCATGCTTTACAATATACTTAGTCCACATGACTCATGCTCCAATTCTAGTGAGTAGCCAAACATAGATATATCATGTATATCCTCAGTTAAAACCATTTTGGTGAATCCATGTTATTGATATTCTATTCCTCAGGCTTCAGTTCAAGTGTCAAGTTCAGTCAGTATCCATTCATGCTTCAGGTCCTCCTGATTTAACCCTTCAATGAGCTTTCTCTGTGAAAATAGTATAGTAATTACCAGTTGCTTAGAAGATAGAGAGTAAATAATTCATGTTAAGAGGAGATTGTTACATGCTTTCTTTATACGAAGGTGCGGTTATGATGATAGGCTTGAATATTGTAGTAGCGTGCAAGTAAGTGGCTAGCAAGAGGTTGTATTTATAAGTTGGGGAAAAGTATAGAGTGCGAGTATACGTTCAGATCCTTGATCTATATCAGTCCTCATCCTACTTCTATACAAATTCAGCTACCATCTCAATTATAGTTTCAGTGTTCAGTTTCAGTAATCAGCATTCAATCCCAGAATCAAATACTTCATCACCAGTCTAAACCAGTTATAAAAAATTTAGTCCACTTTCAGGATAGCATGATAATGTTATAGTTATCGATAACTAAGTTAGTAGTACCTCAACACTCAGTTTACAAAATGTCCCCAATCATATTAGACGCTTAGCCTAGCATTCTTAAGGTAATATAGTTTTCATAAATTCATGCCCAGTTACCTCATGTTACTCAGTCAGTCCTTATCTCCTATGCATAATGCTCTGCAGTTGCTGTCCAGTTATTCAAGACTAAGTACAGTTTTGTCCTACAGACTCAGTATTCAGCTATCAGTCCTTTAGTTAGTTGGATAAGTTAGCACGGTTATGCATTCGTGCTTAGCACCCACGTGAATCTTTTCAGTAGTCTTAGTTGCAGTGCAAGAGGCTTAGTCATTTCATCTTAAATAATGTTAGTAGGCCTCAACTCATCTTACCAAATTTCAATCAAGTTATTATCTTCTTACTCAGCTATCTTATATAGATAAATTCATACAGTTTGGTTTCCATATCCCCAGCTATGTGCTCTAGCCAAAATCTCATGAAAGGATGTAATCATTCTAAGATGAGCCAATCAGATAGGTGCAAGCTCAGCTCAGTTCATGTATCATGCCATAGTCTTAGATCTCAGGTAATTATTTATGACAAAGTTCCTAGGTGCCTTGTGCATCGCCTCAGTTTGCTAAGACAATATTCCTAGAGGGATCTAGTGTCCCAAGGGGGAGATATGTTATGATCCCCTGAACCTTTATAACATAAGCGTCCCATTCTCTTCTCACGAAATAAATCTATTTTGAAGTAGGGTATACTCATAAGTTGACCCTCAAGTTCGAATCTCAGCCGTGAGCCATGTATTTAAGGGGTCGGATCAGTTCACAAAATTTATTTTATATGTCATGTTTCAGCCTCAGTCATGTTCTCAGGTCTCCGTTCATGCATACTTCTAGAATAATCATGGGGTCATCAGTGCCTTTCAGTCACGTAACAGTTTTCTTAAACTTACTCAGTTCCATGTTCAAACTACCATTACAAACTTGGTATTCAGTTCATGATCAAATCCCCATTACAAACTTGGTACTAAGTACTCTTGCATATTCAGTCATGTATTCATATACCAGTTCAGTTATGTAATCATGCATCAGAAATGACTTCTCATTGCGATAAATTCAGTTCATCAGAGCATTCAGTCATGTATTCATAAGTCAATTATCCATGCATCAGATATGCATGAATTCAGCTTATAAGTCATGCATCAGACATGCATGTTCAGTATGTTCTATTCAGCTCTTCAGTCATGTCAGTCATGAGATCATGTTTCTGTTATTCATGTTCAGTATGTATGTCAGTTCATCTTCTCCCATCTTACTCAGTCTCATTCGAGAATAAATGTTCTAAAGGGGGAGATATTGTAATACCCGTACTTTTTCTAGCTTGAAAGTTTTCCCCAAGAATGTTAGAAGCTTTATTTGAAAGATGAATCCACTTTTATATATGTGGTATTTTAAATATTTTTACTTTTTTATATGTAAAATTCCATCAGATTTCCATCGATACCAAATTCACCCAAATCCGACACCCGGGCGAAGAGTTAGAGCCTTTTTAGTGAGACAGTGTATCACCTGAGCCATCAGCGCGTCGTGGAGCCAGCTTAAATGGAAATTGTCAATTTCCAGTGTTTCTCCTTGATAGTGGCACGTCACGCCAAAATTCCAGGTCTCAAATAAGGTGCAACGCGATAGCTCCGCATCGCGCCACCATGCAGATTCCCAATTGTCCAGTTCCAGTGACTTGGCGCGATAGTGCTGCGTCGCGCCAACGATGAAAATCGGGAAATTTTCACAAGAATTAAAATACTTTTCCTAGGGTTAAAAATATCAATTTCCCTACCCTATATAAACTCAAAAACATGAATTTAAGCCTCCATTACACCAAAATATACTCTATTCTCTCAAAATCCTCTCAAGAACACATTAGGATTTTTCATAGAAGATTTAAGTTCAAGAATTTCCTCCGTCAATCTTCGTGTATTTATGAACCACGGTATGCTTAGTGTTCATTCATGAACTCTTTCCATCCATGAATCCCAAGAATCTCTTTTCCAACTTCAAGTTTATGGATTTCTTTATGAGTTTTATGCTGGGTTTGTTTTGTTCATGTTGAGAATGATTAATTGAATTCGAATCCATGTTGGGTGAACAATTTTATGTGGAATTGATTAGTATAGATGTATATTCATGTGAACTTACGATTAAACCCTATAATTATGAAATTAGAATTGAACCATGATGTTTAATTGTTGTACAAGGTTGTTTACATGTACTATGCCTACCATGTATTTGATTGAATGCCTATATGAAGGAAAAGTTCCCAACTAGCATGATATTATGAAATCCCCAGTTATGTACAAGTTTATGCATATCACATGTTTGATGAAGTGCTTCAATATATGAATTATGAATTATGTTGTTGGTCATGTGTTCAAGTAAGTCATGTTATGTCAGTTTCTTTCCATCTAGTCTTGGGGGTACTTGTATGTAATGCCCCGCAAAATCCTCTTCCAGTCCGAGCCTTAGAGCATATTTTGGTAAAGCAAAAATTTGAGTCAAAATATTTCAGAAATATCCTCCCAAGTATGAAATACTTTGAATCGTGTGGGAATCTATTTAAGCATGAATTAAGATCATAGAGGTCTCCTTACTCATGGACGAGTTGAAAGCTTTCCTATCGTTCAAGTTTTAGTGATCGTCAAAATTTGGGTCAACTTCAATGACCATAACTCCTTGTATATATCGAATTAGAGTACCTACTATATATCAAATGAAATCTCTTTAAATTATCTTTCCAAATATACCAATTTCATCAAAAAAACAATACCAGAGCAAAGAGTTATGCCCATTTTACTCCAGTATGTCTGGACGGGAAACTGGTGATGACAATTGTGACAAGCCGTCACGCCCGTGACGACCTATCACCAAATGTCGTCAGCCCTGGGCAGAAAATTAAGAATTCGACCCCTTTTTGTGATGACAATTCATGACGGCCTATCATGGGCCTGACGGCTTGTCACGGATGTCGTCAAGAATATTTTTCCAGCAATTTTAGAACATTTTTGCAAGGGTATTTTGGTCATTTCCCACCTTTTGGAAGCCTCTATAAATATGGGAAACCTCATTTAAAACCCTAATTTCCTTCATTTTCTCTTCTAATTCTCTAAAGAGAGAGAATATCTAGGGTTTCATTCAAGAACCTTAATCTTCCAAAAATTATCCATAAATTCTTCAAGATTTCTTCAAGAATCAAGTTCCTCATAGTGTGGGCTTCGAGAATCATTTATTACGAGTGCAGATAGAGTCTCAAGCATTAAAATTTATCCAATTTCAAAGATTAAGGTATGTAGATGTTGATTCTTAGGTCCCTTTTATCCAAGAAGCTCAAGAACCCTTTTTAAAACTAAAAGATTTTTATATTTATGAGTTGTTAATGATTTGTATGAGTTTAAATTGATGTTTAATGTGTTGTTGAGTTTTGATTTATGTTTGCCTACAAAATTTATGAGCTTTGACCCTAGTATGTGGAATTCATGTGATGTTTGTGATAGACCTTCTTGAAGTTGTTTTCTATGTGATGTGTTCATGAATTTTGGGTGTAGAAATGGTTGAATAAGTGAAGCATGTCCCCCATAGGTTTGATAAAGAGCATAGGTGAAGCATAAGGGACATTATAGTATGTTGAATAGAAAACCCCAAATTGTGAGTTAGTTTGTGCTTAGTGTTTGATAAAATGCCCAAGTGAATGAATTATTCCATGGTAGCAAGTTTGATATGAAAGACCTTGGAGTTACTAATGTGATCTTAAGGATAAGAATTTATAAACCTCCACACGGGTTGGAATTGTCACAGTCTCATTATATTAAAAAGGTACTTGACAAGTTTAGGTATTTGAATTTCAATATTGCCAAGACACCATTGTACGTAAGATTTACAGTTCGAAAGAATGAATTTCAAAGTGGCTTACAGCTAGAGCATGCAAGAGTGTTTAGAAGTTTTGCGTATATCATGAGTTGTACAGGACCATACATAGAAAATGGTATTAGTAAATTGAGACGATACATGAGTAAAAACCCAATCAAACACACTAGATGGTAATGAAATAAGTTTCGGGGTATCTAAAACATACTCAAGACTATACTTTTCATTATAGCAAATATCTTGCGATAATTGAAGGATATAAAGTGCAAATTGGATCACCAGATCAAATGAAGTAAAATCCATGAGTGGATATATATTTACTCTAGTTTGGGAGAAGCTCCTTGGAAATCATCCAAAAAATGTATAACGGTAAATCTCTCTATATAAAATGGAGACATGATATCATTAGAGAACTACTCTGTCACGAATTGATTCTACGAGTCATAATAGCACCTACATTGTTCCACTAGTAGGTAAGACAAACTGTAGCCTGAAACTATACATAATGGGAGAGTTGGTGGAAATAGCATAAATGTCAGAATTACGCGAGTAATTAGATTATAAGCCATAATATATGAAGATAACAACATAAGTGAAGATAAATAAAGAAAAGAGTAAAATATCCCACAACCTAGTAAGGTTGGTACAGGAGCCTCTAGCAAAATAATAAGAGTACTATAAGTATCAAATATACAATAGTCTAAATATAGAAATACCAAAAATAATAGAGGGAAAGAAGTCAACTTTGGCTCTTAGAGCTCACCCTATCTCTGAACTTCGATGTCACAATCGAGTTACTCAGGTCATGATGACACTTAATCTAACCCACTAGTAGGTAAGACAACCCGTAGTATGAAACCAAAAGTAATGGACTACCACGATAAATGAATGAAAATAGCAGAATAATTACAAGAAATGACTAATATATATAAGACAGTCCTAAAATCTGGTGGAATCAGTACAAGAGTTGTTAATATAATGAGAATACAAAATGAAATACTAATGAATATACTAATACAACCCATCGCTGAATACAGCACAGATATTAGTCTAGTCCATAAAAGGGAGAGTAGTAATACTCTAATGCCAGGAGCTTACCTTAAATCTCCGATCTATAACTGCTCTGAACGATGCATATAACAACAGCGAGAACTCGTATTTTGACATGCTGACTACAGAAATATAGTATAAGTACAAATACGAGGTACTCAGTAGGCAACTACCAACTGAGCTCTAAAGATATTGCAAAAATAAATAACATGCAAGCAGGAATGTTAACTACAACAAAATATCCAGGTAACTAACATAATTAAACTAAGGAGGCAATAAGGATGAACTTTTTTCTCCTGGCCATACTCGGTAACTAAAGCACTATACCAGATATCACAGACTAATGTATAAACAAAGGGTAGACGAAGGGCATATAGTAGTATACAAGATCAAGGAATGGATATATAATATGAATAAATGAAAGAGGAGAGGGATATATGGAAATATTATAACTATATATATATATACATACATGTACAAGAGTAACTCAAAGGGTATGACCTAAGGTTGTCAATCTAGCATCTCAAAGCATCCTAATAATGTAGGGAACTAATGCTGGCATAATTAGGGTCCCTAATCCAAATATCTAGACATGAGACAATTATCCATGGTCAAATAACCATAAGATAAAGGAATAAAAATCATACCTCAAATCCCTATATGAGTCCATAACCAACCAGTCACAAACTAACCATAATAATAACTATAAAGTAATTGGTTAGTTTGGAAAAACAATACCTAAATCGGGCTCCATAACCCAAAACGCTCAATTAGAAAATAGCATACTGCAAATAGTACTCATAACTCATACCTATGCAACCCCCTATAAGGCTGATAGATATTAGAATCAAACAATATACTGGTGATAGGTAATGCATATGCAAGAATAAAAGATAAGTAAATCCCTAATACCATAACCGATCAAATACTATAATGTAAACCATTGTATACACCTCCTCCAACTTAATGGCTAAAAAGGTAGGACCTACGATGACCTCTCTTCTCCATCATGATGGCTTATGGATGAAGGATCCCCCAGAAGGTTTGAGAACACCCGTATTCACTGAACTGGTCCCGATCTAGGATTTCTTATCACCATCATTATCATTATCATCAATCTACTTCGTCTAGTATCGAAGAGATGTATACATAATAAATGGATGGAATCGAACCCTATCTTAAAGAGTATAAGTCAATAAATTCATTGCTTGAGGTCAAATCAAGGACTAAATCATCATAAAAGTGCAGAAAGGGTCGGAACCTCTCTCGGAAAAAATAAATAGTAATAGTAAAATCGTGGATCAAAATCTATCCTGGTCAAATCTCTAAAATACCATTTTTAGTTTTGAAAGCTCATAAATCATCCATTAAGATGGTATGATTCTCATTATAAAATATTTTAAAAGTGAAATATTAGAATAAATCTCTTTTTAGGAAAATAACAGTAAAACCATGATTTTATTTGGAACCGTACCATTAAGTGAGCATGAATGTACCAAATCTAGCCATTCCATCACCAATATAAAAATAAAATAATTATAAATGTCTAAATGTCAACCGACTAACCCACATCTTTTATAAGGATAAATCACTCTCCTAAATCCAACTAATATCACAATCATGGCCTTGGTCCCAATAGTATATATATCTAGCATAACCATAATACCCTAATTCGGGAAATCATAAGAATCCATGAGTTAAGTAGTAAACCATAGACCAAAGGGTTATTAGCCTTAACTATGTCTATCATGCTAGTAGTCTTGGGTAATAGGATCTTAGAGGAATACTAAGTATTTCATCTTAAGGGTTGATTCACCCTTATAATCCCAAAACTCATAATTTAGGCTAAGTCATGGCGTTCTACCCATAATCGCATCCTAACATCTCTATCGAACATGCAACATATATGATACATTATCTCATAAAAAAGAGTAGATAGAAGCCTACCTCGATGCTGAATCGCAAGTTCTCTTATCGCCAAATCATCCATCTTTGCTTCACAATACTAAAATATTGCTACACTACCAAAATAGTAACCTATAGGTCATAAGGAGTAGAACGAGACACATATTTCTATACAAAGGGTCGGGTCAAAATTTAGGTCAAGAACGAAACTGCAGATCCTATAAACAGAATCAAAAATTGAATTCATCAGAGGTCCCTCGAAGGAAATGGAATGTATGCTCAAACGTTGAGCACAAATATAGTTTGAATCGGGTCTCACATCAACTCTTAAAGTTTAGGAAATTCTAAGACCTAATTCTAAGAATTTACCATGAAATAGAATGGAAATTAATAGAAAAATTAATGGGAAATGAACAAAGAGTGCTAGTCTATCTTACCTTAGCTTCAATGGATGATTTCCCATATTTTCCCCTCTTTGATCTCACAAAATAGTGTGAAAATAGTCAAAGAAATGATGAGAAATTGGGTGGAGAACGGGGATCTAAAAGACCTCAGGTAATACTAAAGCAGACACCTAAAGCGCCTGCCGCTAAAGCGACATCTTGACCTCTAAAGCAGTCTGGCAGCTTGGCGTAGGTTTCGCTAAAGCAACCCCAATTGCACTAAAGTAGAGTCTGCTTAAGCAACCCCTTTGCCACTAAAGCGAGCCTAGCCAAATGCCAAGTTCTCTTAATCTACTCATGAGGCGCTAAAGCACGGGCTACTATAGCGGCTCCCTTAGCAATTAAAAGGTCTCATCAGGTACCAGATACCAGATTTTTCTAAGTTCAAAAATGGACTTCGACGTGTGTTCAAGATTTATTTGGAACCCCGTGCACACAAATAAACTATGCGATTATAACAAATTCAATGTTTTGGACTCAATGGAACCATTAAAACTTTCTTCCAAAATTGTTTATACTAAATGTGGGGTCCCACACCTATAATTTCATTTTTTATATAATCCGTCCAATAGCCCAAAATGAGTCCAGAAGCCTCAGGACCTTAACCAAGGGTACCCCTAGCCTAAAATTAACATTCTGGAGCTGATGGCATTGTTGGAGTTCTCATCTGAGGTTGTTTACTAGAATAATTGGTTTGAGACTGATTCCTTAATTCCAATATCTTTAAAATAGGGAAATGAGACTAAAACCCAAACAAACTATTCGATTAGCGAACCGACAGTTTTGACAAGTCATAACTAACTGGTAGCAACTATGGGAAGGCTCAAAATGCCAAAAATACACGTAAATTGAGATAATGACGTAGATGGTCATTACACTATCCACTACTAAATGGACTTTCATCCATAAATTCAACAGATAGAAATATCACAAAAGCTAGAAGGGACAAGGTAATGGGACTATCTATTTTAAGCAAGGCTCCCTAGATAACCTCTAAGAAGAAACAATGATTCCAAGGGATTTTCCCACAAGTATCATTTTTTAAACCAACTTCCTTACTCTATTTCTCAAACAACAAAAACTCATCCTCAACCACCAATTGGCCTCCAACTAAATTAAAAAAGGGATCATACACACAAATCTGAACCACAACACATTAATACTATACTAGTACCAGCATAACCAAGCGAAGACTCAACCAGGCCAAAGGAAATCTAAGGCATGAATCTTGCAGAAACTTCAATATCTAAATAAAGTATTATTTTGCCTTTCCAAACCTGCCATCGACTCCAAACCAAACAGATGGTCATCCGAGTTCTATCTGTATAAGCCCATCACACTAAACTCAAAGAACTAAAGTTGATCCGCCAAAATCCATAATGGTCAGCATAATCATATGCCCATAAGGTGCTACATGGGCACACAAATGGTGATGACCAATGTCTGCAACCTATACCAATGCTACAACTGGTCTAGATGACCCTTAAATTGACAGTAGGGAGTCTGAAACACTGCCATTCACCACTGAATAATCTGCTCCAGGGTGTCCCATCAATTAAGGATAAAATCAAGCTAAGCCCAACTAGAGCATGCTACTCCTACTGAGTAGATCATCCAAAATTCCAATGAAAACTGAAAAATAGGGTCAACAAAAGAAGAAACCATCATCGAGTGCCTACGGGACACATTTGAGCATCTATCAACTACAATTAATACAAACTGAAGAAGGTCGAATAGGTAGACATGAAGTAGGCTTAGCCATCCTATAGATGAAATCCCAACTAATACAAGTTTAAAAATTAAGACTGGACCCAAACTCTGCAACTCCCGGTAGAATTCTTAGCCCTAAGACTGAGCCGCTCGATCTCAACTATCCAAACTGATCATGTAGATAAGTAAGCACCGGCACTCCAAATCTTTCATAGTTGTCAGGCCACCTTTCCAAGGCGCCAATCCAAAATTGAACCAACAAGTCTAAACCAAAGGTAGAAACCAACTCACCCTCACTATCCAAGCTCAGGAATATCCCCACTAGATTATGCCAGAGTCGATGTTGAAATATAGTTGAAGTACAGGATCACAATGGAGGGTTAACCACATGCTGAAAGCATGAGTAACCAACTTCGTATGTGGAGAAGGGCATGAACCCCCCAAGCTCACCCAAAACTCACCAAGGCTGCAAACCATACTAGTAATAGCCAAAACTCTAGCAACTCAAAGACATATAACCCTAACTAGACAATGGTAAATCCAATACTCCACCTCAACAATCAATACTCCAATTGCCATTTTAAAAAGCAATCATAGAATAGATCACCTATCTTCACCTCTCTTAACTCTACTAGAAAAACAACCACATCATAGAAAGAATAGAATTAACCACGCCAGACTGATAACAAGGTCAACTGCCACCGGGAGATGAACCTAAGAAACTTGGATGGAAAGTCCAAGACACTCGTTATCTACATCGAAACCACTATCGAACGATGAACTAGCCAACTCAAAAGAATGGGTCCCATACTGGTTAACCTTAAAAAGAAGCTAGATAACTAAATTATTAACTCTAGATCTACAATGAAATCAAAGAGAACTGACCTACCTCCTTCTTCATAGCCCACTCAATAACTAATCTATTTTCACCAATAGAAAAGAAAAATAACTGACCTCACCTTGCGATACGAGAAAAATTATCCAACTAAGATAGCTGCCTAATCCAACAAATAAAAACCTCGAGGAAGGGAATTCTAACGGGATAATGCTAGTCTAGTCATCTACCAACTGAGGATCGATCAATATCAAACAATAAAAATAATAATAATAATATAAATATCAATATAAAGAGTATGTGGTACCAAAAATGAAAATCAATAGCAAGTACCACTCTAGGGACATAAGTAGACCAATATGCCAAGATAAATAAGGCTCATACCCAAAAGGTACACCCCTAGGGAAATATCAACATTGTTCCACTCCATCCACTACTAAAAGTAACCATCTTTTATGGTATCCACAAAATCATAAACTCTACTCAAGGTACACAATAATCAATATAAATATATCAAGGCATATAATCATCAATAGGTAGAAAAACCCCCAATATAGTCAACTGAAAAGATAAAGGAGACAAAAAGGTGTACCTATCATGGTGGAATATATGGTCATATGTAACGACCCGAGACTACCCCTAGTCGTCACACGATGCTTACGACCCCGAAGGATCACAAGTTCACCAATGAATGATATCTGTTGTGAGCACTGAATAATAATACTATCATTAATGTAGAAAATAGGCTGAATTCCATAAGGTTCAAAACATATGAAATACTGATAAATAATAAAATCTGATAAAAACTTAACATTATCTAAAATCTAGTCTGAAAAGCCTCTAACTGAATCTTTTTGAAAATGGAGTTGATGGGACAATCCCCAAACTGACTCCATCTACTAAACAAATACATCTACTGAAAATATGAAATAGTATAATATCCTCAAATGATAAGGGCTCACTACTAAATCTATTGTTGTTGGCTGAACCTGAATCTACTATGCGTGATTGGGAACCTAAGTGTCCGAACCTATAATATGAAACATCATAGCATAGAAAAGTATGTGTTAGTACACGGGAATGTACTGGTATACTAGATAAGGATGAATGCAAAGGTTCATATGCATGAGGTTATAACTGATTGAACGAGAATAACTGAACATGAGAGTACGTGGTGAATCTGAATATACTGTAAATATTGAGGATGCAATTGTGCATATACATATATATATATATAAACTATAACTGAGCTTTTCTTATGCTAATTATTGAATTCTGATAATTGATTAACTGATACTGATTAACTGTATTTGACAGTCCTGATTCCATAAAATTGAGTTGAGTTCTGGATTGAAGACTGAAATTGAGACTAAAACTGTGGGAGGTAATCATCTAACTGACATACCCCAAATCTGAACTGATAGGGGTCCAACCTTTAACCCTAGTTAGAAGGATGCTAATACCGTGACATGGGTACTAACACTAGAAAACCAGGATGCCAAGCCTAACTGACGGGTGACAACTAGGCAGAGCCAATCCTATTATGACGGGTGACCCCTGGGAGGTAGTCAAGCCAAGTTTGATGGGTGACTCCTCATCCTGCGCTGGCTATGCAGTTCTAGAGTACAGGGATTTCTTGTAACGACTCTGCCTATCTAACGGGGAAGCCATCATCCTTGCTCTCGCTCGGTGCTGAATCCTACTCCCAACTGAAAGAAACTAAACTGAGTCTATTGGACTGGGCTAGACTGAGACTGGGTTTACTGAGTTTTCCTAAGTTCTGTAATTGACTGAGTTCTCTAACAGACTAAGAGTATTGATTGTGACATGACTGATACTATTTTGTAACTGACACTGGCTCTAGGTAAACAACTAAATTATCGGTTATTAAATACCCCTAAGACTCGATAGCATGAGAAGTAAAGCAAAGCATAATCTTGAATAATATAAAAATGTTCACTTGGTCATAATTCATTCATAGATACATCTCATCAAACACTTGTCATGCATTAACTTGTACATGAATGGGATCACATAATAACATGTCATGCCTTCACTAGTCAATTCACATAAGCATTTTATCAAACACTTGTAGGGCATAAGCTTGTACATAATTAAGATCTCATAATAATATCTCATGATTCCTCTATCTACTTCATATAGGCAGTTTAGCAAATACTTGGGGAGAATGAGTATTTCACATGATAATGCTCATCACATAAACATCATGAATACAATACTTAATTGCAAATTCAAGGGTTTAGCATGTAATTCATATAATTCCCCTTAAATACTATTCTATTTTTCATGAATTTTATCATAATCATGGATTAAAAACCAAATCAACACCATAGATGCATTAGTAACTTTATAAATTTAAGGGTCTATCAAGATAATCACATATTTGTTATACATTCTATTTAATTTCATGAAACTTTCATTTAAATTATGGATTGGAACCCAATTAATATTAAAAACATGAATTCAATCTAATTTAAACATGGAAATCATAAATACATCCTCTTTGTACTTTGAAAAAGGATTCTTGGACTTCATGGGTGAAAGGGACCCATGAATCAACATCTAACATACCTTAATTTGTGATATTCTTGAAGTTCTTGAAGGTTTTTTTGAGCTTGACCTTGATTTCCTGAACTATGATTTTTGCCCTTTGAGAGAGAATGGATTGCTTCTTGAAACAAATAGTGAATTAATGAGCAATTTGTGCTCTTTTAGGGTTTGATTGCATGTTTAGGCTGATTGGGGGTGAGGGAAAAATACCTTAGTGCCCTCAAAATTAAAACTCATAACTGACTGAAAATTTTGATTTTGTACGCTAGCGCGATGCAGCACTATCGCGCTGTGTTACTGGAAACTAAAGATTGGAAACTGAGCTGATGAAGCGATGTGGCACCATTGCAATGCATCATTGGTTGCAAATTTTCCCTTTGGTGCGATGCGCCATGATCGCAAAGTCACATTGGAAAGTGACAATTGGGAAAAATGTTACTGGTGCGATGCGGTGGTATCACATTGTCTTACTGGAAAATGATAAATTCTATTTGGACTGCCTCCGTGATGCGCTGGAGTACCAGGTGGGATACTATCTTACTAAAATGGCTCTAACTCTTCTCTCGATGTCGAATTTGGGCTAATTTGGTATCGATGGAAAGCTTATTCAAATTTCCATGCAATGAAAAGTCAAAATCTTGAAAATTTCACATGTATAAAAGTGTATTTATCTTTAAAGCAAGTCTTTACCATTATAAGAATGAATTTTAAGCTAAGAAAAATCACGGGGTGTTACAATATCTCCCTCTTGGGAATATTTGTCCTCGAATGAGACTGGTTAAGCTGAGAAACACTGATAGATTTTGTTTGTGAATTGAAAATGCATGACAGAAGTATGAGTACATGACTAAAACTACTGATACACTGAGTTTACATACCAACCATGCATATCTGATACATGAAGTACATGGCTGAATGGATTTATGAATGTATGACTGAACGTGTGACGGTAATGAATACCAAGTTTATAATCATATGTTGGATATAGAACTGGGTAAATCTAAGAAAGACTATTAACCTAGGCTGAGAATACTGATAAACCTGAGATCATTTACTGAACATGAATGAATGGGGTATGAGAATAGGACTGAGTTTGAATCATGATACATGGACTGGACTGATTTCTTGGATACGTGTCATGACATGGGAATGGTCATATGGATGAGATTGGAACAAAAGAGTCAACTTATGAGTATCCATTACTCCAATTAGACTCATAATGTAAAGACAAAATAGAAGCTTTAGGACATAAAAGCTTGGGGGTTATAGTGTACCTCCCCTTTGGGACACTATGTCCCTCGAAGAATATTGACTTAACTAAGATACTGAGGAAAAGCATGAGATGATGCACGAGGCACTTACGAACTAAATCATAACTGAATATCTAGGATCTGAAACCAAGACATGATATATGAACTAGGTTGAACGCGTTACTACTAGGATGCTCTATCTTGGAATGGTCATATTCATGAAACTTTAGATAGTACAACTAGATGGAAAGATGGGAAACCATATGAACTTGTCCGCCTGACTGCAAACCTGTAGTACTGTCTTTACGGACTAACTCATGCTAAAATTTTGTACTCGATTAGAGCATTTCTTGACACTCTTTCTATAGAGTTCTACTGACTTAAGGGAGCAAGGAAATCTTGGCATGGTCTGAATAAGACATCTGAACAAGAAATTATAACATGGCTCTAATTCTGTAACATGGAGTAAGGCCTACAAAACACCTTCTAAGATAAAGTTGCTAAGCCTTGTGCACTGCAGCTATAAATTTTCAAGATTAGACATATTTTTTGAATACTTTCTCAACTATACTCTCTACTTTAGCACAGTACTTCATGTGAAACTACTGAAAAGATTTACACAGGTGCTGAGCATGAATGCATAAACATACTAGCTTATCTGATTAACTAAATGGTTAATGGATGAATACTGGTCATGTAAGATTGAACTATTCTTAGCCTAAATAACTGGATTGAAAATGTGAAGTACTATGCATATGAGGTAAGGACTGACTGAGGAACTTAAGGTAACTGAACATGAATTCGTGGAAACATTTCTTATTTGAGAATGCAAGACTGAGTGCATAACCTGATTCTAAAATAGTTTGTAAGCTGAAGTATTGAAATACTGATAACTGAATAACTGGTGATTGTACGCTAGGGTCGAGAAAACCTAAAATTGAATAGATCCACTGAGCTGACTGTTGAACTAAGACTGTGACTGAGATTTATACTAGCACTGAATGCTGGGATACGATAAAACATGGATACAGTATGAATACTGGGTCTGAAACTATGTGAGGGAGACTGACATAAATTGAGGATCTGAATATACAACCACACTCTGCCTTCTCTTATCTTCTCCTCTCTCTTCAACAACTAAATATAGCCTCCTGCTAGCCATTCACTTACACTCCAACATGACATTCAAGCCTATTTTCATGACTACAGCCTCGTGTAAAACAAACATGCACTAATATTTCTTAACACAAAACATTTACCCTACTCTCTCCTTTTTAAGCAATCGCTCATCACTACATCATCTCATAAGGGGAGTTCACTGAAAGAATAAAACATGAGGACCTAAAGCATGAATGGATACTATACCAAACTTGATACTTAACTGAGGCCTGATAAATAGAATATCAACATCATGAATTTATCAAGAGGTCTAACTGAGGGTATACATGACATAATCTGAAATTAGCTGATTATTAGGAGAGTAGCATGAGTACTGGAATTGAACATACTATAAAGCATGATTACATGAGTCATGAGCGACATGACTTGAGTTTGGAGTTTTTGTATTCATGGAACATAAATAGTAACACTAAGTGATCTAGAACTCCTTACACGAGGAATTGTAAGTGTACATGATTTTCGTTAATGTGCACCAATATGAAATATGATTATAGAGTTGACATGTAAGGCATGAGTACTGACATTACTACTAGAATATGAAGCCTGACTTGGTTACTTATTCTACCATCCCCCCCTTAGCTTAAAGCCGTCATTCTATGTCTGTGAATAACTTAATAAACTCTAAATTGAACTAAAACTACTTTGCTCTATAGTCTGAGATACAATAATACTCATAAACATTGAACTCATCCTGATGGACTACTCTAATAGTGTAAAAGCTGTTGCTAGTACTTTCTTCTGAGATAGAACTCTTAACTTTCTATAGCCCCAATATTCATCATACAATAGCTTAAACACTAATTAACTTAGAATCTTCAACTCTTTCTTCTATTAGCTCATCCTTCAAAGATTCAAACTTAGATTCTAACACATAACATGGATATCCGCAAATCTTTAATAACCATACTACTTTCATCATGGCCTACAAATATCATATCTACAACATATATTCCATATCAACAAACTTAAGTCCTAGCATACACTTCTTCAAGCCTACTAATTCACCTTTCATACAACTAGCGCCATGAAATATAATTTGCTCAAATTCAGATAATACTATTCCCATTTTACTATTGCTAAACCTCTGGGTCCTTACTTTTAACTCTAGGTCATATGCTATCATAGGATTCTGAGGAAGGATCTAAAAGAACACTTGACTTTGGCTAAATGCATGATTTTTCATAAATCATGAATGAAATCTTTCTTACTCAGAAGGGCGCTGATGTGATACTTTCAAGCCCGCATGAAGTCCCATAACTGTCTGTAAGGAACTGCCTGAGAAATCTCTATCTGTAAGGATTGATCGATCTTGATTGTTTGTATCACCTTAAAAACAAGGCAGGGCTGGCAAGAATAGGGCAAGATGAGAATCTATATAACTTTCTTAGAGGACCTTTCTATAGCACAATCCAAGACATAAAAGAAGGGAAATTTTTTCCTAAAACATCTCATAGCCTCCTATCCATAAGTGTGGCGCGCGACACACCCTTGCACAAGACTCTACTAGATGCGACTTTAAGAATTCCTTGGACTCTATTGAACCTTAGGCTCTAATACCATGTTTGTAATGACCCGAGACTACCCCTTAGTCATCACACGGTGCTTACGACCCCGAAGGACCACAAGCTAACCCATGAATAATATCTGTTGTGAGCAATGAATAATAATACTATAATTAATGTAGAAAATGGACTGAAATTCCATAAGGTTCGAAACATCTAAAATTGTGATAAATAACAACATCTGATAAAAACTGAACACTGTCTGAAATCTAGTCTGAAAAGCCTCTAATTGAATTTGTCTGAAAGTGGAGTTGATGGGACAATCCTCTAACTAGCTCCATCTATTGAACTAATATATCTATTGAAAATATGAAATAGTATTATATCCTTAAATGATGAGGACTCACTGATACATCTACTATAGCTGGCTGAACCTAAATCTACCATGCGTGATCGGGAACCTGAGTGTTCGAACCTATGATATGAAACATCATAGCACAAAAAAATATGTGTCAGTATGTGGGAATGTACTGATATACTAGATAAGGTAAGGATGAATATAAGGGTTCATATAAACTGTAACTGAGCTTTTCTTACACTAAGTATTAAATTCTGATAACTGATTAACTGATACTGATTGACTGTAGCTGACAATCCTGATTTTGTAAAACTGAGCTGAGTTCTGAACTGAAAACTGAAACTGTGGGTGGTAATCATCTAACCAACATACCCCAAATCTGAATTGATAGGGGTTCAACCTATAACCCCAGTTGGAAGGATGCTAATACCATACCACGGGTACTAACACTAGAAAACTAGGATGCCAAGCCTAACTAACGGGTGACACCTGGGCAGAGCCAAGCCTAATCTGATGGGTGACCCCTGGGAGGTAGTCTAGCCAAGTCTGATGGGTGACTCCTCATCCTGCAATGGCTACGCAGTTCTGGCGTACAGAGATTTCTACTAACGACTCTGCCTATCTGACGGGGAAGCCATTATCCCTGCTCTCACTCAGTGTTGTATCCTACTCCCAATTGAAAGACACTGAACTGAGTATACTGGACTAGACTGAGACTAGGTTTACTGAGTTTTCATATGTTCTATAATTGACTGAGTTCTACTGATTTCTGTAATGGAATGAGAGTACTAATCGTGATATAACTGATACTATTCTATAAATGACACTGACTCTAGGTAAACAACTAAATTATCGGGTATTAAATACCCCCAGGACTCGATAGGATGAGAAGTAAAGCAAAGCATAATCTTGAATAATATAACAATGTTCACTTGGTCATAATTCATTCATAGAAACATCTCATCAAACACTTGTAATGCATTAACTTGTACATGAATGGGATCATATAATAATATGTCATGCCTTCTGTAGTCAATTGACATGAGCATTTTATCAAACACTTATAGGGCATAAGCTTGTACATGATTAAGATCTCATAATAACATCTCATGATTCCTCTATCTACTTCACATAGGCATTTTAGCAAATACTTGGAGAGCATGAGTATTTCACATAATAATGGTCATCACATAAACATTATGAATACAATACTTAATTGCAAATTCAAGGGTTTAGCATGTAATTCATATAATTCCCCCTAAATACTATTCTATTTTTCATGAATCTTATCATAATCATGGATTGAAAACCAAATCAATATCATAGATGCATTAATCACTTTATAAATTTAAGGGTCTATCAAGATAACCACATATTTGCTATACATACTATTTAATTTCATAAAACTTGCATTTAAATCATGGATTGAAACCCAACTAATATTATAAACATGAATTAAATTTAATTCAAACATGGAAATCATAAATACATCATCTTTGTACTTTGAAAAAGGATTCTTGGACTTCATGGGTGAAAGGGGCCCATGAATCAACATCTAACATACCTTAATTTGTGATATTCTTGAAGTTCTTGAAGGATTTCTTAAGCTTGACCTTGATTTCTTGAACTAGGGTTTTTGCCCTTTGAGAGAGAATGGCTTACTTCTTAAAAAAAATAGTGAATTAATGAGCAATTTGTGCTCTTTTAGGGTTAGATTGCGTGTTTAGGCTGATTGGGGTGAAGGAAAAAGACCTTAGTGCCCTGAAAATTAAAACTCAAAACTGACTAAAAATCCTAATTTTGTACGTTGGCGTGACGCAGTGCTATCACACCGTGTCACTGGAAACTGACAATTGGGAACTGGGCTGATAGCGCGACGCGGCGCCATCGCTGTTCCTTACTCGTTGCGAATTTTCCATTTGGCACAACTCACCATGATCATGGAGACACACTGGAAAGTGACAATTGGGAAAAAGGCTAGTGGAGAGACACGGTGGTATCACATTGTCTCACTGGAAAATGACAAATGCCATTTGGACTGCCTCCGCGACGCGCAGGAGTACTAGGTGGTACACTGTCTTACTAAAATGGCTCTAACTCTTTGCCCGGGTGTCGGATTTTGGCGAATACCTTATCAATGGAAAGCTTATTCAATTTCCCACGTAATGAAAAGTCAAAATCATGAAAATTCAAAATGTATAAAAGTGTATTCATATTTAAATCAAGTCTTTAACATTCTAGGGATGAATTTTAAGCTAAGAAAAAACACGGGGTGTTACATCACATGTGTGACGTTCCTGAGAAAGTGTAAACCTGAGCGGTCCAAGCTCGGACTAAGCACCAAATTCATTAACTGACATGAGAAGTTCACCACCTCTAATTGAAGGTGCCCCAACACTATAAAATTGATCTGGACGAGCTATAATACTAATAATCTCATGTTGGGCACACTCTCTGGACTAGTGATCCATGTCTCCACAGTTATAGCAAACCCCTGAAATCCTAACCGGGCAAAACACATGAGCTAATTCCAATTGGCCAACCAATTGATATCGAGGGTACTCCCAACTAAATTAATAATTCTCCCATCAATCATAACATACCTCAGAGCCCTAGGCTAACAGAGAACACATGCTAACTCTACCTGAGCACCCAACTCACGTCTTGGCAGTCTCTATAGCAATAACCCATCTCATTACAACTACGACAAGCTCCTAAAATACCCTGAGGTAATGCCCCTACTAATCTAAAATGGACACTATGGACTAAAATCCCATAGTAAATGCTCTGCGAAGTCCGATGAGAACTCTACTCGTTATGATCACTATGACTTAATTGAGAGACACATATAGTTTGAGATGCTATCGATGTAGAACCGTTAGGCTGCAAGTGAAGCCGACCTTCATCGGAAGGATCCTCACTCCCGAATAAAACACCAATAGCACTATACTTATAGCATGTCCTTTTACCGCCACCTCCATAAGACTCGATACATATTTTTTTTGTGGCCCTTATATAATCACAACCTGAGAGAGAGAAAACCCAGTTGCTATTAAATGGTCCAATGCCAAAAAGAGTGGCAAAGCTAATCCTCTGATAAATCCATGCATCATCTAATGCTTTGCATAAAAATATGTCTGGCCTACTTAAGAAACCCAATCTCATACTCTAAAACTGATAAGGAACCCTGCTGAATACCAACAAATCTAACTACATCTTGAGAACTATTCGATAAACAAGATGTCATCTCTGGTTGTAAGGTATCTGTAAAATGACTTGAAATCCCCAATATTGAATCTCAAAAGGTTGAAGCTATCACAAACTCTATTAAAGCCTAGTCTAGCCCCAAATCCTCTGGTTGATACTGGATATCTCTAATGTCAATCTCTTACTCCCTAGTCTGATATTGTGCTGAAACTTTAGAAATACATGTTGAAGACCCATCCAAATCTATTAATAAACTCGTATCATCCATCTGGGATAGAATAAAGTCAAAGATGTATTTGAGGCTTATAAAAATATGGGCACACAACAAGGAGTCAAAAATATAACTCACTAAGAATGCCATGTAGCCTCTCAAAGATAGGTTATGGACGTCTCCGCACCAACCCGCAAGGTACTACTAGACACTTAGATTTTTTGACAACACACTAGTAAACCTAGGATCTTAGCATGACCCAATTTCTCAGGTCATGATTGCACCTACATAACTCGCCAGTAGATAAGCCAGCACATAGCCCAAAACCACAAATAATGGACTACTAAGAGAAATGAAAAGATAGCCGAATAATTATAATAAAAGACTAATATGTATATATATAAGACAGTCCCAAAATCTGGTGGAATAAATACATGAGCTACCTTGATAATGAAGATACAAAATTAAATACTAATAAATATGCTAATATAACCCACCACTAAATACAACATAGAGATTAGTCTAGTCTATAAAAGGGGGAGTAGTAATACTTAGAAAGCTAGGAGCTCACCCTAAATCTCTGATTCATTGCTGCTACGCATGATGCACAAAATAATAGTGGGAACTAATACTATAATCTGCAGGCTGTAGAAGTATAGTATGAGTACCAACATGTGGTACTCAGTAGACAACTGCCTGATTGGTCTCTAAACATAATGCAAATATAAATAACATGCAAGCGGTAATGTAAACTCAACTGAATATCAAGGTAACTAACATAATAAAACTAAGGAGTTAATAAGGATGAACTATGCTCTCTTATCCATATTTAGGAACTAAAGCGTTATACCATATATCACTGACTAATATGCAAACAAAGAGTATAATAAAGGCATATAGTAGTATCCAAGGACAGGGAATGGATATACAAACAAAGAAGGGGAGGGATATAAGGTAATATTATAGTAATATATGTATATATACATACTAGTACAAGACTGACTTAAAGGGTATGACCTAAGGTAGTCAATCTAGCACCTTAATGCATCCTAATAAAGTAAGGAACTAATGTTGGCATAATTAGGGAACCTAATCCAAATATCTAAACATGAAAGAATTATCCGTAATAAAATAATTGTAAAAGAAAGGAATCAGAATCAAACATCGAATCTCTGTATCAGTCCACAACCAACTATCATGAATAAGCCATAATAATAATAATAGAGTAGTCGGCTAGTCCGAACAAACAATACCTAAAACGGTCCCCATAACCTGGAAGGCTCAATCAGCATACAACAAACAATACTTATAACCTATACCTATGCAACCCCTCATAAGGCTGATAGATATCGCAATCAAACAATATACTGGTGATAGGCAATATGCATGCAAGAATAAATGCAAAGTAAATCCATAATACCATAATTTATCCTAGTATATATACCTCCTCCAGCTCAATAACTCACAAAGGTAGGACCTATGACGGTCTCTCTTCTCGGACATGATAGCTCACTAATGAAGGGGCCCTAAGGGGGTTCACGAGTACCCATATATACTGATCTGGTCCAAATCAAGTATTTTTAATCATCATTATCATCATCATTATTAATCTAATATGTCCAATACTAGAGAGAGAGAGAGAGATAATAAATTCACAGACTCAAACCCTGGCTAACAGAGTATAAGACTGTAAATTCATTACCTGGGGTCTACTCCGAGACTAAATTATCATTAAAGTATAGAAAGGGTCAGAACCTCTCTCGGGTGAAGTAAATAGTAGTAGTAAAATTATGGAACAAAATCTATCCCGGTCAAATTATTAAAATATCATTTTCTTATTTCAAAAGCTTATAAATCATATGTTTGGGTGGTACGATTCCCATTATGAAAGAATCCATTTTAAAAGTAAAAAGTGGGAATAAATCCCTTTTTAGGTAAACAATAGTAAAACCATGATTTTATTTGGAAACGTACCATTATGTGAGCACGAATGTGCCAAATCAATGCATTCCATCACTAGTATCCAAATAATACAGTTATAATCGTCTAAACATCAATTGACTAAACCATGTCTTTTACAAGGATAATCACTCCCCAGAATCCACTAATATTATAATAATGGATTTGAGCCCAATAATATATATATCCAGCATAACTATAATACCCTAATTTCGGAAATCATAATATTCCACCGAGTCAAGTAGTAAACCTTAGACCAAAGGGATATTAGCCTCAACTATTTCTATCATGCTAGTAGCCTAGTTAAATAGAATCTCAGAAGAATAATAAGTATTTCACCTTAATGGTCGATTCACCCTTCTAATCCCCAAACTCATAATTTTGGCTAAGTCATGGTGTTCTACCCATAATCACATCCTAACATCCCTATCTAACATACAGTATATATAGTACTCTATCTTACAAAGAAGAGTAGACAGAAGCCTACCTCAATGTTAGAATGCAAGTCCTCGAATAACTCACAAATCATCTACCCGTTACCCCATGATCCCAAAATGTCACCATGATATCAAAATACTAATCTAAATATCATAAGGAGTAATGCGACCCATATTTCTATATAAAGGGTTGGGTTAAAATTTGGGTAAAGAATGAACCCACGGGACCCATAAACAAAATCCAAAATTCAATCAGTCGTGAGGTCCTAAGAAGGATAAAGAATGTATGCTCAAAAGTTGAGCACAAATCGAGTCTCAAATCAACCCATAAAGTTTAGGAAATTTTAATACCTAATTCTACGAATTTACCACAAAATAGAATGGAAATTAATGGGAAAATCAATGGGAAATGACCAAAGAGTGTTGGTATAGCTTACCTTAGCTTCAATGGATGATTTTCCACCTTTTCCTCTCTTTGAGTTTGCAAAATTATGTGAAAATGGTAAGAGATGATGAGAAATCGAGTAGGGAAAAGGGATTTAAATGCCCCAGGTTCCACTAAAGTGGACACCTTGTTCCTAACGTGTCTATCGCTAAAGCAGCATCTCGACTGCTAAAGTAGTCTGGCAGCTTGGTGTAGGTACTGCTAAAGTGGGCCCTTGGTGCCAAAGCAGGCCTAGGTAAATGCCCAAGGACGCTTAAGCGACTCATAGGATGCTAAAGCATATGCTTCAAAAGTTAAGCGCTCGCATCAGGTACCAGCTACTAGATTTTATTAAGTCCAAAAGTGGACTTTGATTAGGTACCCGAGATTCATTCGGAACCCCATGCGCACAAAATAATAATTCTATAATACCAAATCCTACATTCTGGAGTCAATGGAACCATCGATACTTTCATCTGAGATTATTTGACTAACTGTGGGGCCCATAACTATAGTTTCATTTTCTATATAGTCTGCCAAATTGCGAAAAATAAGTCCAGAAGCCCCGGGACCTAAACCAAGGGTCACCCTAGCCTAAACCTAGCATCTAGTAGCTAATGGAACCGTCAAAATTCTTATATAAGTTCGTTTACTAGGAGTTTTAGCCTTAGACCAATTCCTTAACATCGAAAGCTCCAAAATAGGGAAACGAGCATAAAACCTAAATAAACTGAGAGTTCCAAAAAGTCATAAAAGATTTGAAGCAACGATGGGAATCTTGAAATGTCAAAAATTAGCATAAATCGAGAAAATAACCTAGAAAATCATTACATCCGACCAACACTTAATTAACGTCAATGGAAGCAACTAGTACTCAGATTTTCATAAGAAAAGGGTGTCGACGTATTATATGAGTACCTAAGCAATGGATATTCAGTAGGCATCATCGATCGACTGATCTAAATAATAAATATAAATACAATAAAAAGTGAGATAAAAGGCTAAGTCGGCAGAAAAGGGAAAACCTAAAATAATAGTCCAAATGCTGAAAGTAAATAATTTAGTAAACAATATCAAAGAGAACATACCTAAGTATAGCATAATTGGGCCCCCATAAACCCAGGAGACACAAAAAAAAGTAAATAATCCAACACAAGCACCCATAAGCCTGATGGATAGAATAAAGAACAAGAAATGACAATACTCATAAAATATTTGAACCTCAATACTATAAATATGGATCTTTCCCTATCATAAACACCAAACTTGAATCAGTTCCATAACTATCATAAGTAACCTCTCAATATTGGACTCAAAATGGAAATAGTATCTCACATGTCGGACTTGAACCGAAAATAATATCATGAATATCATACTTGAACCCAAAGCATTATCATCATAGATACCAGACTTGAACTGGTCCTAATCATAATTTTCCAGACATGAACCAGTCTTAATATCTCCCAAGTACAGCCCCAGGATAAGTCAAAATATGCCCAAATCCTCCTTCCACTCAAGAATATAATAGGATGGTGTAAGAAGGCCTATTGAGTCTATAAGGAGCTAATAGAAATCTTGGCCTTAGATTGACCAAAAAAGCCCACCTCTAACTCCAAAAGTCCATTGTAAGGAAATTACTACCCCCCAAACTAGTTTAAAGTTCCAAATCCAACTATAAGGTGCTAAATAAGTGACATTGTCACGTAACATAGCAATTCAACCTAAGGATGTGTAGTTAGTCAATTACACCTAATTAAGGTTTGTTAACCGGCTAAATAATATATAACTCTAAATATACCACCAAGCCATAATTCTCGACACAAAATGGATACTACAATTTAACTCAATATAAGAAAAGAGTAAGCCTAGCTACCTGGATGCTGAAGAATGTCTAAAAATAGATAAATTGGAGATTTCCCCTTTCGCGAAGCCTTCACACGATCCCACGTTATAAAACTAATGATCTACGCATTAACAAGAGAATAATGATATCTATATTGCATTTTTATGCTTTGGGACAAAAATTGAGTCAAAATCCCATGAAGGCCCGCTTACAGAATTGTACTTTCAAAATCGGCAATACGTCACTCCATGCTCAAGTATCATTTACACTCAAGAATGAGTAAATTTAAGCTCAAATGATACCAAAATCACCCATTGAGAAACTAGTGATTTGTGACTAAATTAGAGAATTACCTCAAGAATCAGATGGAAACTTATAAGGATTACGATGAGGAAATAACTATTACGAGCTCACCAACACCCCTCGATCACCTAAGGATCAATCTCCCAATTTTCCAAACTCCCTAGGGCTTTAATGCTCATGGGACTTGAGAGAAATGGGAGAAAAATTGGTGAAGGTATGAAATAAATGCCCTTCATATGTTGCTTAAGCAATCACTTTACCACTTAAGCGGTCACCGTTAAAGCGGCATAGGACCTCTAAAGTGATTTGTGGCAGGAGCCGACCCCCGCTATAGCAGACAAGATGTCACTTAAGCAACGTCCACTTTAGAGATTAGGACTTTGTTAAAGCGCATAGACGGGACCATCCTTGGCTGCTAAGTGACCAATTGGCCACTAATGCGGATGCACCAGCTGAGTTCGTGCACCAGCTGAACTTGGATTTTGCCAAGTTTCCACCAACCCCTCAGGATTCATTTAAAATCCAGTGAACATATATGAACTATGCTACCCTATTAAAAATCAAAATTCCTGACTTAACAGAGCCGTCAAAATTTCCATATAGAGTCATTTTGATGAAATATGAGCCCCATAACCAAGGGTCACTTTTACCTAAATCCATCCAATATCCCAAAATGAGTCTAGAAGCCTTGGGACCCGAACCAAAGGTCTCCCTAGCCTAAAATCGACATTCTAGAGCTCATAGAACTATCAAAATTGGAATACAAGGTTGATAACCTAAATTTTAGGCCCGATAGCCAGTACTTACCAACTAAGACTTCAAAATAGGACATTGGCTCTAAAAATCAAATCAACTGCCCGATAACTAAACTGTCAGCTCTAGCAAGTCATAAATAACTTAAGACAGCTATAGGAAATCTTTAAATGATGAAAAGGTACATAAAAGAAAAAAATGACCTGAAGGGTCATTAAAATATCCACTACTAAAAGGACTTTTGTTCGTGAAAGTAAAGGGTTAGGATGTATCTAAAGTCTCAAACAAGTGGGGATACTGGTCCCGTATCTCACTCTTAATCTCCCAAGTAGCCTCCTCTACTAGGCGGTATCTCCACTGAACCTTAACTATTAAAATCTCCCTAAAGTGCAAGCTTCAGGTATCCCGAGCTAATATGATAATTGTCTTCTCCACAAAGGTCAATATCTTATCTAATTAAATTGAGTTCGACCAAAGCCCATGCAACTCATGGAGGATGTACCATTATAGCACAATAAATGGAAAACTAGATGAACAACGGTAAAATCTTAAGGCAAAGAAAATTCATAAGCCATCTCTTAGTTGTGTGAAGTATATCAATAGGTCCAGTATATCTGGGGCTGAGCTTACCTTTCCTCCCAAATCGCATCTTGCCTTTCATGGGAGATACTCAATGAAATACCCGATATCTAACTCCAAACCTCAAGGAACAAAGTCTATGATCTACATCATCCTTCTTCCAACTCTGAGTTGTCTTCAGTCTATCCTGAATTACCCTGACTCTATTAAAATGACTCCCAAAGTATGTCAGTCTAACCTCAAAGGTATCAAACCATCATATCGAAGATCAACAATACCTACCAAATAGTGCCTTAAATGCTACCATCTTAAAACTTGAATGGTTGCTATTATTATAAGCAAACTTCACCAATACTAAGTTTTGCTCTCACTAACCTCCAAAGTCCATGACACAAGCGCAGAGTATGTCCTCAAGAACATGAATAGTTCGCTCTGACTGCCCATCAGTCTGAGGGTGAAAAGTAGTGCTAAGATCCACATCAATACCTAACCCCTTCTAAAAGTCCAGAAGTTAAAATTGAATACCATGCCTCTATCTAAAATAATATATATGGCCACTCCATGCAGGAAAACTATCTCACAAACATAAATACAGGATAACCTCTCAGCACTAAAGGACATCTGAATAGGAAGGAAATGTGTTGATTTGGTCAATGATCTACAATAACCCAAATATCAGCAGAACCATGGGAGGAGTGAGGCAACCCACTAACAAAGCCCAAGTTGATCCCCTTCTACTTCTACTCAAAAATAGGCAATATCTAAATCAGTCCACCAAGCCTCAGATGCTCTACCTTTACCTAATGACAACATAGGAAATGTGCTATAAAGTTTTCTATATTCTCTTTATGACACTCCACTAGTAAAGTGGCCTCAAATTCCTATACATCTTAGTTTTCCCAAGGTGAATCGAGTATCTGGAGTTGTGAGCCTCATGCAATATCAACTACATTAAGTTTCCAACCCTTGGAACACAAATATGGCCATTATATCTCATAATACCCTCAGAATCTATGGTATCTCTCCTAGACTTACCTCTCAACACCTAATCACAAATGACAAAGTTCCCGACATTCAAACCGACGACTCTGAATCTACTCAAATAAGGAAGAACTCACATCAACACTAGCAAGGATCCTTCTAGAGTCTAAAATATCAAGTCGTACCATCAAATTGGCTAAGGATTAGATGTACAAAGCCAAGGCCTCTCAGAAACTGAAATAGAAGTCAAGTTATGCATACTCACTGCCTTTCAGCTCAAGGCATCTGCTATCATATTTGCCTTAACAAATGGTATAAAAGAGAGATGTTATAATCCTTCAGCAACTCTATCCACCTATGCTTTCTCGAATTAAGCTCTCTTTGAGTCATGAGATGTTGAAAACTATAACGCTCAGTGTAGGTCTCACAATAAATGCCATACAAATAATGCCTCTAAATCATAAGCGCAAAAACTACTGCTGCCAACTCTAAATCATTAGAGGGGTAGTCTCATTCACATTCATCTACCTCAATGTACAATCAATAAATTTACCCTATTACATTAATACGTAACCCAAACTAACACCAGAAGTATCACAATATGTGATAAACCTTCGCTCTTAATAGTAAGAGCTAATATAGAAGCTAAAGTAAGAAAACCTTGTGCTTCTGAAAGCTCAACTCATATTTCTTAGACCATTAGAAAGAAACCTCCTTCTAGGTCAATCTGGTCATTGGCATTGCAACAGTAGAGAAACCCCCAATGAACCATCTATAGTAACCAGCCAAACTAATAAAGTTATGAACCACAGTTGAAGATGTAGGTCTAGCCTAAATCTTTGTCGGATCCACCATAATCCTATACTTAGACACCACATGTCCTAGGAATGTAACTAAATTAAACCATAACTCGCACTTTGAGAATTTGGAAAAAAGCCTATGATCTATCAAAGTCTGGAGAATAATCCTTAAATGTTACATATGTTGCTCCCTACTTCTTGAATACATAATAGATATAGAGTCAAGCGAAGTATTCTACATACTAATATTATAAATATAAGCAAGATAAGACTCATAACCCCTCGATATAAGTCTCTTATCCCAAATATAAGAAATAATACCCATCGCCCCGCGGCTAATAGATCCCTACATCACCACCAGTGGTATGTTAGGCATGGAAAAGGTAACGGTCTAGTGATGATAGGCGTATTTACACGCCTAAAGCACCATAATTTACCCATATTTTAGCTAAGTTTTAAGGACAAAATATATAATTCCTGCATTTTTAGTCCATTTTCCTGTAAGTGAGCTAACCAACGTGATTAGTATATTTTCAGGTATTAATGATGAAGATTTCAGCACTTTGTGGACCTTTTGGTAGCAAGGGAAACTTCACATAAGAGAGAAGGCCGCTTTTGGAAGCTTATGGACTGAAAGTGATGCATGGAGAACTTGTCACGGGCAAAAATAGTATTTCTAAAGACTTGGGGATCAGCAGTAACTTAGTAGGAATAGGACAAGGATGTTATAAAAACCCTATTTTGCTGAATTTTTCAGCATGCATTCATTCATGCAAGAATTCAGTCGACACTTTTTAGTATTATTCAGTTTACAGATTCTGTAAGTTTTAACAGAGAAAAAAATGCCAACTTGTGAGAAACGTCTAGAGGGCAAAAACGTCAACCTAGTTTGACGCCACACCCATCTTCAACGTGAGATTCTTTGAGCTTTGGTATGATGATGATGTCTATTGTGATCTTCATTGTAATCATGAGTAGCTAAACTTCTCTGTTAGGGTTATGGAAGCCTTTTGATATACTATCTATTACTATGAGTTTGTGAATTCTTGATACGTATGCTACTTATATCATTACTCTCTTCATCTTAATTAAATTCTTGTGGTTGCAAACATATAGAATAAGCCATTATAGCATTAACTTATTCGAGAGAAAAGTTACATACTTGGAAAAGCGAGTGTGACAAGGAAATAGGGCTACCAACCCCTATTTACACGTTAGTGTCGTAACTGGATTAACCTCTTGGAGAGTTCGTACCATTAGTTATACGCTTTAAGCTCGAGAGAGTTAAAGTGAGATAATCCTTGATGGTCGAGAGACACTAGGATTTACCATTAGAATACGAATCTCTATAAGTGCATGCATGTCTGAATTCCGCATTACTCATAGTTAATAGATACGTAGAACTCATAAGGTGGAGATAACCCTAACTTATAATTCTCATCGATTAAATCTTACTCAACCAAGCATTCCGCTTTTACTTTGCTATTTTGATACTTTTAATTTACGCCTAAACCATCCCCCCTTTCTGTAGAACTTTCGACCAACAGTTTGCTAACAATTGCAACACTTAGTGACCAAGTATTCCCTGTGGGATTCGACACCCAACCCAGTTGGGTTCTATATTTGACAGCGACCGCTTACACTCTTACGAGAGCGGTAGTTTGGGCGTTATCAAATTTTGGCGTCGTTGCCGGGGAGTACGGTTGTCAACTAAGTTTGTGATAGTTACTAGACCCTTTGGTCAAAGATTCTCGAATTTTACTTTTAGTTGTTGTTTTTGTTTTATTCAGGTTCTGTTGAGTGCATGCCAAATACTCGTAGTTCTGGTCAGCCATTATTACCCATAAATCTTAAACCTCAACTTATTGGCAGAATGGATGCACAGCGTGACATTGACAGAAGGGCGACTCAACAGGAGCAGGCTAAACTAGCTGCACTGGTAGCTACTCAAGTACATCAACAGAATATTGATAACCCAGGGCGAGCAACTAATCCTGATGATGAGGACCTGGGTGATGATGAGTTACTGAATCCCAGGCGTACTGATGAGGTGGCGGCACCTATGCACAGGAGAGATCATCAAGCTAGAATGAGACCTGACCGCCGAGCTGTGTAGGCTCCTTTTGATGATGATGATGATATTGATGGAGCTGGAGCCACAGGGGATATTATTCCTCCACCTTTGGCACTCGGAGCTAAGTTTAATATCACTAGCACCATGATTCAGTTATTACAGCTCAAGGGGTTATTTGGTGGACTCGCAGGCGATGATCCGAATATGCATCTGATCAACTTTATTTCAATATGTAAGTCGTTTAACAATCCAGGAGTTGGGCAGAATGTAATTCAGCTGCGCTTATTTCCATTGTCTCTGTCTGGAGAGGCAACTCTATGGTTGAACGGGCTAACTCCTGATTTTATTACTAATTGGAGGCAACTGAAAGACGCTTTCCTAGAAAGATTCTTTTCGCCATCCAAGAGAGCCCAATTACGGGATGAGATCATCAATTTTCGAAAGCTTCCAACTGAAGCTCTCCACGAAACATAGGAGAGGTTCAAGAAGAAGCTTATGCGGTGCCCAAACCATCAGATGACGAATATCCACTTGATGGAAATACTATATAGGGCTTTGAACTCGGTGACAAAGCCAGTGGTTGATAATGCTGCAGGTGGGTCATTCATGGACCTTACTTTTCTTGAGGCAAGTGATATGCTAGATCGTATGACAAAGCAGAGTAGAGCTTGGCATACCAGGAATTCTAAGGTAGCAAGCTCTATCATATCTATTAGATTGACTGTAGAGCAGAGGCGTAGACAAGAGGAACGTGACCAAGATATGGCTCACATAAAAATGCAGATGGATCTTCTCACCAAGCACTTATTATCAGGCAAGACCAAAAAAGTTAAGGTCATTGTATCACAGGGAAGAGATAAATCCAACTCTGAGGAAGAAGCAAACTACTTGAATAATCAGGGGGTTTCCGAGGCAATGCCCAAGGAAACCAAGGTCGAAACTATTATGATAAATCTGGATACAAGGACCGCGATCAAGGTGGTTGGAAGAATAAGACTGACAGGAGTGGTTTGTATGTTCCTCCTAAAAACCGTGAGGCTGTGGCGTCTGGCTCTGGAAAGATGTCCATAGATGATATGATGGCTAAGCTGTTGAAAGGGGTGGAGGCAACCAATATAGGCATTACTGAGGTAAAGAATGATTTGTCATCAATAAATCAATTGGTTGATTCGCATTCTACCGCGATAAAATAGCTGGAGAAATAATTGAGCCAACTATCAGCGACATTCAATCAAAGAAAGGCTGGCACCTTACCTAGAGACACTGTGCAAAACCCAAGGAATGATGGATCATGTATGGCTATTACTACCAGGAGTGGTAAAGCTTTGGAAAATCCATCCAAAGACAAGCAGGTGATTGATGATATAGCAGATAATATTATTGATGCAGAATGTGAAGAGGCTGTAGAAGCTGAAAATAGTGTCCCTGACGTTACCCCTAGAAGTCTGCAGCCTGAAAAGATCGACAATCAGAAGCAAGATAAAAAAGAAGTGGCGGAGAAAACTATTCCCCTTCCACCACCACCTTTTCCTCAGAGACTGAAGAAGAAAGCCGATGACACTAGGTTCAGTAAATTCATGACTATGTTGAAGCAGCTGACCATTAATGTTCCTTTGGTGGAGGCACTAGAGCAGATGCCCGGATACGCTAAATTCATGAAGGACATTTTGACAAAGAAGCGGGCAGCAAGCTATGAGCTGGCAGATAATGTTCATTATTGCAGTGCAATCGCTACAAGATCGCTAGTTCAGAAGAAGGCAGATCCTAGTGCTTTCACTATTCCTTGCACAGTTGGATCTTTGGATTTTGCTAAGGCATTGTGCGATTTGGGAGATAGCATCAATTTGATGCCGCTATCTATTTACAGAAAGTTGGGGTTGGGTGATCCTACACTAACCAATATGCGGCTCATGATGGAAGATAGGTCGGTAAAACAGCCTGTTGGTATCTTATATGATATGTTGGTGAAGGTTTCCACCTTCATCTTTCCTGCAAACTTTGTTATTTTGGATTGCGAGGTGGATTCTGAAGTTCCCATAATCTTGGGACGTCCTTTCCTTACAACAGGAAGTGTGCTTATTGATCTAAGAGCTAATGAGCTTTTATTTCGAATGAATGATGAAGTGGTCCATTTTGATGTATGCAAATCAATGAAGCAGCCCAAAGATATGAATGTGTTCTCTGTAGCTGATGTTTATTATGATGATGAGAAAGAATTATCTGTGGAGAAGCAGCTTATTATTGATCCATTGGCTGTTGTGCTTATGAATTTTGAGCTTGAGGGTGTTGAAGAGTATGAAGACACTATTTGTGCTCTAACAGGAATTGGCTCCTATTCTCATGCTCCTAAGAAGCTGGATCTGGATCTTAAAAATCGCCCTTCACCACCAACAAAGCCATCCATTGAAGAACCACCAGTTCTAGAATTGAAGGAGCTGCCCAGTCACCTGAAATATGTGTTTTTGGGAAGTGGTGATACACTTCCGGTTATTGTTGTGGCTGATTTAGGTGAGCAGAAGGTTGCGGCTCTTATTTCTGTTCTGAGGAGATACAAGAGAGCCATCGGGTGGACTATTGCTGATATTATTGGTATCCCTCTTGGGATATGTATGCACAAGATTTATCTCGAGGAAAATTATGTGCCTACCATTGAGTATCAATGACGTTTGAATCCACCTATGCAGGAGGTGGTGAAGAAAGAAATTATTAAGTGGTTAGATGCTGGGGTAGTGAATCCAATCTCCGACAGTAAATAGGTAAGTCCAGTACAGTGTGTGCCCAAGAAAGGGGGCATGACGGTAGTTGCGAATGAAAAGAATGAGCTGATTCCACTCAGACCTGTCACAGGGTGGAGAGTGTGTATGGACTACCGGAAGCTGAATTCGTGGACGCTTAAGGATCACTTCCCAATGTCATTCATGGACCAAATGCTTGATCGATTGGCAGGGAAGGGATGGTTTTGTTTCTTAGATGGTTATTCCGGTTATAATCAGATTTGTATTGCTCCTGAGGATCAAGATAAGACCACTTTTACATGCCCATATGGTACGTTTGCCTTCAAACGTATGCCATTTGGGTTATGTAACGCACCTGCCACTTTTCAGCGTTGTATGATGTCTATTTTTTCTGATATAGTTGAAGACACCTTGGAGGTGTTCATGGACGATTTTTCAGTCGTGGGTGAATCATTTGAATCGTGCTTGGCGAATCTGAGTATGGCGTTACAGAGATGTGTTGAGTTCAACTTGGTGCTAAACTGGGAGAAGTGCCATTTTATGGTTAAGAAAGACATTGTTCTTGGGCACAAAGTCTCTGAAAGAGGAATTGAAGTTGATCGAGCCAAAATTGAAGTTATCGAGAAACTACCACCTCCAATTTCTGTAAAGGGAGTTCGTAGTTTCCTCGGTCATGCAGGTTTTTATCGAAGGTTTATCAAAGACTTCTCCAAGATTGCTAGTCCATTATGCAAACTCTTGGAGAAGGATGCAATGTTCGACTTCGGTGAAGATTGTTTGAAGGCATTTGAATGCCTCAAAGGGAAGCTAGTTGAAGCTCCTATTATCGTAGCACCCGATTGGTCTCTACCGTTTGAAGTGATGTGTGATGCAAGTGGGGTAGCTTTGGGTGTTGTACTTGGTCAGAAAAGAGAAAGGCTATTTCATCCAATATACTATGTGAGCAAGGCCTTGAATAGAGCCCAGAAGAACTATACCGTCACGGAACAAGAGCTTCTAGCAGTTATTTATGCTTTTGAAAAGTTCTGTGCTTACTTGTTGGGAACCAAAGTGGTGGTTCATACAGATCATGCGGCTCTGAGATATTTAATGGCAAAGAAGAATGCTAAGCCAAGGCTAATTCGGTGGGTGTTATTGCTTCAAGAATTTGATTTCGAGGTAAAGGATAGAAAAGGTTGCGAAAATCAAGTAGCTGATCATCTATCTAGACTTGAGAGTGCGCACATAGCGCAACCCGACCTTGAGATTGATGATGCATTTCCCGAAGAAGAGATCCTAGCCGCTATGGTGGAAGACTTACCATGGTATGCGGACTTTGCGAACTACGTGGTAAGTAAAGTGATGCCTGAGAATCTCTCCTTTCATCAAAAGAGAAAGTTCATGCATGATGTGAAACACTACTTCTGGGATGAACCATATCTTTTTCGACGATGTGCTGATGGTGTTATTAGGCGATGCATCTCTAATGTGAAGGTGCCTAGCATCTTGGAAGCAAGTCATGCTTCCCAAGTTGGGGGTCACCATGCAGGTAATTGGACAGCCAGGAAGGTATTGCAAAGCGGCTATTATTGGCCTTCATTATTCAAGGATGCTTACGACTTTGTGAGAAGATGTGATCAGTGTCAGAGGCAAGGCTCTATCTCGAAGCACTAAGAGATGCCCATGTCTAAAATTCTTGAAGTGGAGCTATTTTATGTATGGGGTATTGATTTCATGGGCCCATTTGTGAGTTCTTTTGGGATGAAATACATCTTAGTTGCTGTGGATTATGTATCCAAATGGGTCGAAGCAGTAGCATTGGCTGATAATGAAGGTAAGCGTGTTGTAGCATTTTTAAAGAGAAATATCTTCTCTCGTTTTGGGGTACCACGTACCATCATAAGCGATGGAGGATCACACTTTTGCAACAAGCTGTTCAGAGCCGTATTGGTGAAATATGGGGTTAAGCAACATAAGGTAGCTACACCTTACCACCCACAAACTAGTGGGTAGGTAGAGGTTTCTAATTGGGAGATCAAGCTGATCCTTGCTAAGACTGTAAATGCTAGTAGGAAGGATTGGTCCTGCAAGCTGGATGATGCCTTATGGGCTTATAGGACTGCATTCAAGATACCAGTTGGCATGTCCCCGTACCAACTAGTTTATGGGAAGGCTTGTCACTTGCCGATTGAGCTCAAACATAAAGCATTGTGGGTGTTGAAGAGGCTTAACCTAACTTTGGATGATGCAATTAATCTGAGATTGGAGCAGCTGAATGAGATGGATGAATTTCATCTACATGCGTATGAAAGGGCAGACCTCTACAAAGAACGGATGAAAAAGTACCATGATCGGCGGATTATCCAACGAAACTTTCAGAAGGGTGATATGGTACTTCTTTTCAACTCCAAACTAAAGCTATTTCCAGGTAAGTTAAAGTCTAAATGGTCTGGTCCGTTCAGAATTAGCCAAGTCTACTCGTCTGGAGTAGTAGAGTTAGAAGGCATTGATGGTGGTGTCTTTAAAGTAAATGGCCAATGAGTGAAGCAATATATCGGTTCTCTTGACTCGATAAAATGCATGGACACCATCTATCTCGACGAAGTCTAAGTAATCGAGGTAACTATGTCGTGCCGCGACAATAAATCAAGCGCTAGATGGGAGGCAACCCATCAGTTTTTTTAATCGTTTTGTTTTACTAAGAGTTTGTTTTGTTAAATAAAAATCCAAAAAGAATAGTCGAGCCACGACCAAAACTAAGGTGCTTGGTGGGAGGCAACCCATCTTTCTAATCGTGTTTTTGTTGTTTTTGAGTAAATGTAGATGTAAGACGTATAAAGGAGGAGATCTAGCCCAAATTTTAATTTGGAATTGTGTCATGTTGAAGGTGGTAAGTTTGGAATGAAGAAACAAAGGCTATTGGTTAGGCATTGCCTATGAAAATCTAGGCAACGAACAAGGCAAGGCCTATGTAAATCTAGGCAACGAACAAGGCAAGGCCTATGCTATGGCCTAAGCTCTCTGAATCTACAATGCCATAGCATAGGCACTGCCTATGACCAACAATGCCATAGCATAGGCGCCGCCTATGCCATTACCTTTGCTCTCTGAATCTACAATGCCATAGCATAGACGCCGCCTATGCCCAACAATGCCATAGAATAGGCGCCGCATATGCTAAGCATAGGCAAAGCATTAGGCGCCGCCTATGCTTACTTTTTGGTCTCCTAATCCAATTTTAAATGGGTCAAACCCGACCCAAGCCTTGTCCAATAAATAAAACTTCAACATTAGAACAAAACACACTTATTTGCACAACCTAGGCGCCGCCTTTACTCTCCAAATCTCTCAAAAATTTTCTTTTTGCTCTTCTAACCTTGCATGATCATCTTCCAAGTTCATCACCAAGTAAGTACTTCTTTTATATTCCATAGTTATTACAATACTACGTTTATAATGATTTGTTAAAGCTTGAAGTGGTGTTGGTGATTTGAATGAGGTTGGTTTGTTATGATACATCTAGTTGAGTGAAAGAATACGTGTGGGTGTTCTTGACTTTGTTCCGACTTGTATTTGATTGTTATACACTGTCATAATTTGATGAATTAGAAATTGTGAAGTTAATACATAATCTTGTAAGTTGAAAGCTTGAATGTTTGAATGACTCATTCATCAAGATACCAATTATGATTAACCACAAGCATAAAATGGTGTGATTATGCATATGCAATAACTTGTTTCTATTTGTGGTACGATCATTATGTGGTAGTTTTGTTCAAAAAGTGCATTCATCCAAACATAAAAGTATAGACAAGATTACATGAAATAGAATTGGAAAGGATAGTTAAGATGACATGAACATATAACTGTGCTGAATATATTGTTGGAACATAACACCTAAATGGATGGCGATGAAGTATGAGTAATCGACATCGTTCACTTAATTAGCTTGTCCCCACAAATTAAGTATGGGGTGGTGTCACTACTGTTTGTTTGTCGATTGTATCTACCGAGATGAAGCTAACATGACTTTATTTTAATCTCAGGCACAATGGCACCAAAAAGTTGACCAGGAAAAGAAAAAGCGTCCACCTCACAGAAAGGGAAGAAAAGGGGAAGAAAAGAGCAAGCTAAATCCTCCTCGCTGCAAATACCTCGCCGTATGTTCGGGATAAAATGGGTCCTAGAGGAGGAAGGAAAGGAGTGGTACAAGAACAACAAAGTGAAAAAATATGTTCACATAGAGTTGATACAAAAGGAGAGTCTAGCGAAGAGAGAACCTCGCATTTTGGCTAAAATCATGGCGCTACATCTTGATTTCATTTTCCAAGATATGGGAGAATGCAATCTTGATCTAACACGAGAATTCTATGCCAATTGGTCCCCAAAGACTACCGGAAGTGAAGTGAAGATTCGGGGCCAAGTCTTGCAACTGAATGCGGAGTTCTTCAATTCTTTTCTAGGTCTTCCATCTGTGGATCCATCACCGCTCAAGGAGCTTTATCACAGACCTCCATATAGGGCAATCAGACACACAGTGTGCGGAACAAGATCAATGGCACGGTGGAGTCGTCACAAGGATACCGGTTAGCACAATACCTTCATGTATGCCTCCTTGAATAGAGAAGCTTGGATATGGTTGCGGATAGTCAACTCTTGCCTGATTCCAGGGTCAAAGTACACAAATATCACACGTGATAGAGTGTGCTTGGTGTACGCTTTGATGACGAACATCCCCATCAACATTGGGGTGATTATTCGATCTTCAATGCGTAAGGCCAGGCTGCATAAGAGGTCCCACTTAAGCTTTGGCAATCTGTTGACTGCGATATTGAGGAAGGAGGACATCGAAGAGGAACCTGCAGATCATAAGCTTCCACACAACCCAAAGGAAGTTGACCTCACAAAGGTGAAAGATGTTGAATCTATGCATGGAGTCAACCTGACCACTGCAGAAAGACATGCTCACGACGAAAGCTTCTTCCGTCATTTATATGGCATGACGAGGTTCACCATACTGAGCGAGGGTCATGTTCCAACTGCTGCAGAGCTCCAACAATTGGATTATGACTACCCAATGAATGAGCATGCGAGGGCTATGTGCAGAGTAGGTGTATATTTCGAGGAACCTCTTGATGATGATGTGCCAACCGATGACGATCGCCGAATGCCAGACTCAGACGTGGAGGAGAACTCTGATGACGACAACTCTGATGATGATTCCGATGTAGGGGGAATGACCCCAGACATAGTGGAGGAATCCGACTAATCAAGTTCTTCTTATTTATTTTCCAATGAGGGCAGTGTGTCCCGTCTAAGTGTGGGGTGCTGGTATTTGTATGCTACACTTCTTTGTCTGCATTTGCATTTATTCTAGTTCTTGTTTGTTTTAATTAGTCGTAATTAGTTAGTTTAATTTTAGATTTTTATTAGATTTTGCATGAAATTGTTCTGATAGGCGGCATGGTATTATGACAAGAGTTTGTGCCAAAATCATCATTACTATTGAGACGTTTAGGCTCTAAGTGTGACTCACTGTGTGATAAGTGTGTGGTTTAATTCATTCATCTGTTGGGTCAAGAGTCTATACTGCTCCCAATAAAGTTGACCGTGTGCCTTGTGTGTGTGAGGTTATAGTATATTCTGTGTTGTGACTGATACTAGAACTTTCCTGGTGTGTGTGTAAAGCGAAATAAAGAGTGAGTTTAGGAGATGATTTAGGCATTTCTTTGGCAGCCTGTGATTGTTTACCTTCTTTTTACCTACCCGTGGACATTTTCCTAGTTAACCTCCTTTGAGCCTTTAGCTATTTTCTTTGACAAGCCTCATATGTAGCTTAATCCATTTTTTTCAAGACCATAATTTGATCCAAATTCCTAAGCGCTTTAAATTGTAGAGTTATGTGACAAAATAAAAGGAAATTGGGTGAGAGTGATGCCTCAGAGTGTATTGGTACTTGGAATTGTTGTGAATAAGAGTGGCTATCATAGAGGTATTTTATAAAAAAAAAAAATAGAAAAATAAAAAAAATAAGTTGTATATTCTCATCTGTGTGTTTGTAATTGAATAATAAAATAGGTGAAAAGGGGTGTTAGATGAAAATAAAGGTAGAAGGGTTGTTTAAAAGAGAGTGTTAATAGCATAATGTGATGTATTAAAGCGCTTAGGGAAAATAGTCACTATTTCTGGCCAAAATAGTCCTACCTGTCCCTTAGCCTACATTACAACCAGTAAAGACCTACTTGATCCTAAGCTTAGCATTCTGATATTAGTGGAGCATTACACTAAGGGCAAGCTTATGGTTATCAGTTGCAACATAAGAATTCTTTGTGAGAGTGAGAGCAAGGAGAATCTTATACACATGTTTCGAAAAATGCAAAACTTGTGAGTGATTATGGGTGATATCTTGTGTGAGACACACATGGTTGATGATTGTTGGGTAGTTTTGTATGATTCTTGGTGCCTTAACTTGTGGATACGAATTAACCATCATCACGAGTCTATGTTGGAGGTTGAATTATTTCTGGTAGTGAACAAGAAAACTACTCTTTGTTAATAATTGTCGTGCCTGTCTTGTTAAACATTTTATGTTGTTGTTGTGATATTCTAAGTAGATGATTGCATGAACGTAATATTTTTTTCGAGGACAAACAAAGCTTTAAGTGTGGGGTGTTGATGATAGGCGTATTTACACGCCTAAAGCACCATAATTTACCCATATTTTAGCTAAGTTTTAAGGACAAAATATATAATTCCTGCATTTTTAGTCCATTTTCCTGTAAGTGAGCTAACCAACGTGATTAGCATGTTTTCAGGTATTAATGATGAAGATTTCAGCACTTTGTGGACCTTTTGGTAGCAAGGGAAACTTCACATAAGAGAGAAGGCAGCTTTTGGAAGCTTATGGACTGAAAGTGATGCATGGATAACTTGTCCCGGGAAAAAATAGTATTTCTAAAGACTTGGGGATCAGCAGTAACTTAGTAGGAATAGGACAAGGATGTTATAAAAACCCTATTTTGCTGAATTTTTCAGCATGCATTCATTCATGCAAGAATTCAGTCGACACTTTTTAGTATTATTTAGTTTACAGATTCTGTAAGTTTTAACAGAGAAAAAAATGCCAACTTGTGAGAAACGTCTAGAGGGCAAAAATGTCAACCTAGTTTGACGCCACACCCATCTTCAACGTGAGATTCTTTGAGCTTTGGTATGATGATGATGTCTATTGTGATCTTCGTTGTAATCATGAGTAGCTAAACTTCTCTGTTAGGGTTATGGAAGCCTTTTGATATACTATCTATTACTATGAGTTTGTGAATTCTTGATACGTATGCTACTTATATCATTACTCTCTTCATCTTAATTAAATTCTTGTGGTTGCAAACATATAGAATAAGCCATTATAGCATTAACTTGTTCGAGAGAAAAGTTACATGCTTGGAAAAGAGAGTGTGACAAGGAAATAGGGCTACCAACCCCTATTTACACGTTAGTGCCGTAACTGGATTAACCTCTTGGAGAGTTCGTACCATTAGTTATACGCTTTAAGCTCGAGAGAGTTAAAGTGAGATAATCCTTGATGGTCGAGAGACACTAGGATTTACCATTAGAATACGAATCTCTATAAGTGCATACATGTCTGAATTCCGCATTACTCATAGTTAATAGATACGTAGAACTCATAAGATGGACATAACCCTAACTTATAATTCTCATCGATTAAATCTTACTCAACAAAGCATTCCGCTTTTACTTTGCTATTTTGATACTTTTAATTCACGCCTAAACCATCCCCCCTTTCTGTAGAACTTTCGACCAACAGTCTGCTAACAATTGCAACACTTAGTGACCAAGTATTCCCTGTGGGATTCGACACCCAACCCAGTTGGGTTCTATATTTGACAGCGACCGCTTACACTCTTACGAGAGCTGTAGTTTGGGCGTTATCATCTAGGCAAAATAATCTAAGACTACATGATAGGGGATAACTATTCCATGCCCAAAATCACATCAAAGTCCACCATATATAGTACAAAAAGATCAACCTAAGTATCAAAACCTCAAACGGTAATAACACAAGATCTATTAAATTGATCCACTACTCTATTAACTTGACCCACTACTAAAGAATCACCCACGAGAGTAGACACACATAATGTCTTAAATAATGAATTCCAAGACAACTCTAATCGTGATGTATAAAAAAAAATATGAATAAGTGGATCCCGGATCAAATAGAGCAAAATTCTATAGATAAAACACTAATATCAACATGTATTAACAGCATCCAAAGACTCTACCTCTGGTCTACCAAGTATTGCATATAAATAACCTCGCCTGCTACCTAGTTGGGCACCTGACTGATAATATATGCTCTCTAAGGCTACGGGGCATATTTTTCTCAAAGAAAACCTCAAAAAATTAAGTCGATGTGAACGAAGGAGATCCAACTAATTGGAATCAATATAACCTCTCCACCTGTGTCTAGCTGACAGGTCCAACTGAAAAGTAGTGTAGTTAATATTGTGAGTCTCCATTAGTCCCAAATTTTAGAGCCTTTTCTCATAAGTAGTCAAGAACTCAGATACATTCCTGATTAGTACCCCAGAAAACCTAGATGGAGTCAATCTTAAAAATCTATCTAAGATCTTTTGCTCCTCAATAGACATAGCAAGTTAGGCGACTTCGATTGAGCAACTATTGCTATTTGAGGGATCTCAACTCTAAGGGCCACAACTATAGGTTGTATCCTTTCCTTGTTATCACTCTGATCCATATATTGAGCACCACCAAGTAGTGCACTAACAACCAAACCCAATAACTAGACTGATACATCTTTAAGCAATGATAAAGTGATAAACCCGAGTGGAGCCTAGGCTACCCCCTGGCCTACCACTGGCTGGAGTAGAGGAATCTCTGGTGCAGAAGAAAAAATAGGATTTGGTGAAGGCTCCCTATATGGATCTCTAGTTGTGGTAGCAGCTCTTGTCTTCCTATGACCTTTAAGCCATCCACGTCCTTTGGTAGGATCCCTAGTTGCATAGATCTATGAACATCATCATTTTAATCTATGGTACTATACTAGATACATGTTGTACAAAAAATACCAATAAATCTAAGCTCTGATACCAATTTGTCATGACATAATTCTACGAGTCATGATGCAGCTACTTTATCACACCAGTAGGTAAGCTAAATGTAATGACTTAATTTTTGGTAATTTATGTGAATTATTTATTTCTATATGGTTTGACCCTTTTACCTCTCTCGTGGTTGCATTATAGTATTTTTGTATTGTGGGGATGAGTGGAATGGTTCCCAATGTATTTTGGTGTAATTTATGTGAGATTGTGATTTTTGGTGGTTTTAAAATCTTTATAATTGACGCTAGTCAATATTTATTGATTTGTGAATTAGATGGAAAAATGGACTGCGCTAGAAGATCCAAAACATCAATTTTAGGTTAGTAGCATGGTTCGTGTGGTTTTATGACTTTTATATCTCATTTCAACCCTTGGTTTGAAAAGTTGTTAAATTGGGTCTTGTGCGGTAGACTTTGCGAAAATGACATTTTTTGAAAATATAATATCGTCATTGAACTCCCTCATCGCTTAGGCACCAATTGCTTAAGCGACAGCCATGTCGCTTATGCGATAAGGCGGGCATCGCTTAAGCCACCCATGGCTGCTTTAGTGATGGTTGATTAAGCAACCCGATGGTCGCTTAAGCGATGCTTGGGTAGGTCATATCCCCTTTTTTGTGGTTTTTTACCATTTTTGAGACTTGGAGCTTGGGTTTTTGAGTTTTTCAATTATTTCTTCATTTTTAAGCTTGGGTTAGCTCCAAAATTCTATTTCAATTACTTTTCTTTGATTCTTATCATTTAATCTTGGTAAACTTGGATCTAAAAGAGAAATTTGGAGATTTTGGCCCGAAAGGCCTAAAAATGAGAATTCTTTAATTTATACCCTAATTTCGACCCATTTTTACCTTGGATTTCTTTTGTGGGTCCCTTTAGTTATGGAAAAGATATTTTTGGATTAAAATTCTAGTTTTACCTTTCTTTTTTTTAAAACCCATATTGGGTTTGTTTTGACCCTAACTCAAAAATAGGCAATATGGGTATCGTTGGATTTATTTTGATGCTTAGATTTAATATTTGTGTGTTTTAGTTAATTTTATGTCCATATGTAAGGTAAAAGCTCGGAGTTAAAGACTTATGTTGGACTAGTTTCGGCATTGAGAAAGGTTATGGCTTAACTTTCTTCAGACTGGGCTGGATAGTTAATAATGGTATAAAATCATGTTATGGTTGTGGGAACTAATCACGAAAATGGATTTATATTGTGTTGTGCCCATGTGGGGGCCTCGATTTTGTTGTTTAGTGGTTTTTGAGACATTATTTGCTATGTGTGATTGTGTGGGTTTCTTATATGATGTTGTTGGCCTTGAGTATGTATATATAATTGTATCTTTTCTAGTGAAAAAACTAAATTGGTATTTTACGTGGTATCCATAACATATGGTTGTGTATTTTACTTTATTGGCCTATGATTTACATTGGACTGATGAATTATTAGCATAATGAGTGGAATTTGGCTCACATGGTTGGTGTATTGGTTGGATTTGGAATTTCTCATTTTGGTTAGTTTGTGCGCATTACATTCTCATATCATATACATTCATGAAATAATGGTACCACCATAGAAATTCTAGAAACACTAGTTTTTTTTGACTGAAATATGACATCTTTAAGAACCCTCTATCGATATATGTATTGGAGAAAAGTTATGGATACTCGTATTGAATATTGGATTGTATATGGGTTGTGAAGACCTCATGGATCCTACCTGGAAGCACAAATCGATAGGTGCATACGGAGGTTGTGCGACAACCTCGAGCATCACATTATCATTATCATCATCTTTATTGCATTTCATAAATATTGTGTTTATTTTGTGTTGTATTATTATCTTTGATGTGATAACTATGTATTTGTACTTCTTTCTTATACCGGTATTTTGTGTGTGCATATATTTATGATTTTTTTTTATATTTGTGTATGGTATATGTGTATACTATAGAACTCTTAGTAGAGACGGTGTTGGCTACTACTTGGGATATTTTTTATTGTAGGTAACGTGCCCATTGTGTGTATTTTATATGATTTATTTTCTACTTTTCTTAGTTGGCCTATGAATCTACTCAATACAAGCTGACCTGACTTACCCCTACTGTGCCCTTTTGGTGAAGATTTAGGTATAAGTGCATCGCAGTAGATAATTTAGGAAATATCTGGAGTATATTTGAGGTAGCAGAACATCTATGCTTTCAAGGTTGACCTACAATCTTTTATTATCTAGTTTATATCTTATTTTATATTTAGAGATAGATTTTGATCTTTTTGGACTATCAGTGTAACTTTGATAATCGAGACGTATTTAGAATTTCTTATACTATGATACAAGGTTTTGAGCTATTGCATGCATCTTTGGTTTTGTACTTCTGTTATTATCATAGTTATGTGGTTCAACTTCATTCTAGAAATCTTGCCTTGGGTTTAGTATTAATTTCTCATATTATATCAGCTTGGGTGATTGACTTACTTGTCAAGGCTTGCCACAACAAGTTCTATCATGCCCCTTGGTGTTTAGGTCATGAAAAATTGTTATCAAAATAAAAAGGTTTCATTATTTTCATTAGAGTAAGAATAGGATGTCTAGTAGTGTCTCACGGATTGATATATAGACGTTCATATCTATCTTTGTGAGGCTATAAAATATCTTTAGGAAACTTTTCTTATTTCATTATATATTATGTAGATCTTTCACACCTTGTGTTCTAAATAGTATTTTGCTCTTTTCTGGATAGATGATGAGGACTAGATCCCGTGAGGCTAGAGATATGAAGCTATCATCAGAGAAGAGAGCTTAATCTAGAGGATGAGTTGTGAGCTGTGGATGGGCTTGAGGTAGTACATGGGCATGAGGATCGTTCCCATCTATAGGTAGTATTAAAGGGCTATCTCCTGATCTTCGGGTTGAGCATACTGTAGATATGGGCCCAACCCCAGTCTTATAGAATTTTTCTACCCAGTCTTGAAGGAGTTGCTGATTCACTTGCTGACCTATTTAGAGGATGTTCCTTTTAGTGCACCTGGTGTTCCTCCAGCTTTGAGTATTGTACCTCCATCTATGCCATAGTCTTTCGATGGTGTTCCTCTAGTTCTGAGTATGGATCCTCTAGTGGTACTAATATCTTCTTATGGTACTCTACAGACTTTGAGTATTGTTTCTCCTTTTGTGCCAATATCTGAGTCTGGTATTTCGAGATTATGAGTTCAACCTTTACCTATGTTACCTCCTTAGGTGGGATCTCATCCAGCCAAATTTACTATACCCCCTATTATTATAAGTATAATTATTTCTTTTGAGGATCAGAAGAGGTTTAAGAGATTCACTCATTTGGATTCTCCTCAGTTTAGTGATATTGTAGGCGAGGTTGTATATGATTTCTAGGTTGTTTGTCATATGAAGATTTATAACGTTAGTTTGCTTGAGTTACATGGGGTTGATTATACTACTTATCAGGTGAGAGATACAGCCAGAGATTGATAGAGGTCACTTGTTAGTTGCAGACCTTTTGGTTTACCAGAAATAACTTAGGATCAGTTTTTTTAGGCCTTTTGGATAGGTTTATGCCATACAGTCTGAGGGAGCAGATAATAGATGAGTTTGATCACCTAGAGTTGGGATCCATAACTGTTACGGAGTATGAGGCACACTTTTATGCCTTGTCTAGATATTCTTATGCCATTATTACCATCGAGTCTGAGAAGATTTGGAAGTTTTTAAAGGGGTTAGATGTTTCTCTTCAGCTAGATATGACTTCGATGGTAGTGTATGGAGCATTATTTCAGAGTATAGTGGATCATGCTAAGACAATTGAGTCTATTCTTTAAGCGTCTTAGGGAGATACCAAGAGGGTGCATCATTAGGGAAATTTCAGAGTTCACATTCCTCGAGGTAGAGATTCTAGAGTTTTCCATAGGTATCATAGTAGACTAGTGTAGGAAACCTTGTAAGTTTTAGATAGTGGTTCATCTATTCCACCAGCTTTAGGTGGTCGTTCTAGCTCAGTCATACCTCCTCTTATTGATTCAGACCACAAAGGGTGCTTTGTGTGTAATGAGGTTGGCTATTTAGCCAAGAATTATCCCCATTATGTTTTTAGTAATACTTCTATATCGGTTGTAAGAGGTAGAAGTTGTAATAGAGGCACATGGGGCGGAGGTAATGGTGCCTGTGGTGGTAGTCGCGGGGCTATTCATCTGGTAGTGATAGTGGGCAATGCTTTGCTGTACCCACTAGACCAGAGGCAAAGACTTCTATCTCTATCATCACAGGTATCTTCCCCATTTGTTTTAGATCTACATCTATGTTATTTAATTCAGGATCAACTTTTTTCTATGTGTCTTCATATTTTTCTTTGGGTTTTGATTTTGCTAATGAACCTTTTTCCATGCCAATTCATGTGTCTACCCTTGTAGGAGAATCTTTAGTAATGGATCAGGTGTACCAATTGTGTGTTGTGGATTTTTCTGGGCATGAGACTTGGGTAGATTTGATTGTCCTAAATATGGTAGGCTTTAATGTTTTCTTAGGTATGGATTGGTTATCTCTGTATCATGTTGTCCTAGATTTTTATGCTAAGACTATGACCTTAGCTTCACTAGGTATAACAAGGATATCTTGGAAGAGTGTGCTTCATTCGGGTCCTAAGAGAGTTATATCTTTTCTTCAGGCTCGCCGCTTGGTTAAGAAGGGATATTTGTCTTATTTAGCTCATATTCGTGATACTAGTGTTGTTTCTCCTCTTTTATTGGATTTTATTTATATCGTTCATGAGTTCATAGATGTTTTCTCAATGGATTTGTTTGGCATACCTCCGAATCATGATATTGACTTTGCTATTGATGTTGAGTTGGGAACCAAGCCTATTTCTATTCCTTCTTATAGGATGGCCCTAGCAAATTTAATAAAATTGAAGGCTCAGTAATATGATTTGTTGGATAAGGGATTTATTTAACCTAGTGTATCATCTTGGGGTGCGCCTGTCTTATTTGTAAAGAAAAGGGATAATTCTATGCATATTTGTATTGATATCGATAGTTGAACAAAGTGGGGATTAGGAATAAGTATCCTATTCCTCGTATTGATGATTTGTTTGATCAGTTTTAGGGTGCTTCAGTATCTTTTAAGATTAATTTGTCATTGTATTTATAGATAATATCTTAGTTTATTCCTAGAGTGAGGCTGACCATAAGGAACATTTACATATTGTTCTTCAGAGACTAAGTGATGAGAAGTTCTATGATAAGTTCTCTAAGTGCGAGTTTTGGTTAGAGTATATCTCTTTCTTGGGTCGTGTGGTGATAAATAATGGTATTATGGTCGATCCAGCCAAAATTACAGTGGCTCGTGATTGTGCTAAGACTACTTCTACTACTGAGATTTAGAGTTTTATTAGTTTGGCTAGCTACTATCAGTATTTTGTTGAGGGTTTTTAATCTAATACAGCTCCATTAACCAAGTTGACTCAGAACAAGATCTCCTTTTAGTTGTGTGATATTTGTAAAAAGAGCTTCCAAAAGCTCAAGGACTTGTTGATATCAGCTCCTATCTTGACTTTTTCTAAGGAAAGTATGTGTTTTACCATCTTTTGTGATGCTTCAGGTGTTGGGTTAGGTAATGTGCTGATGCAGGAGGGTGAAGTGATTACATATGTTTCTCATCAGTTAAAGCCCCATGAGAGGAATTTCCCTGCCTATGAATTGGAGTTGTGCGCAGTTATTTTGCTTTGAAATTGTGAAGGCACTACTTATATGGAGTCCATTGTGAGGTTTTCTTGGATCATCGTAGCCTTTAGTATTTTTCATCCAGTGAGATCTTAATATGAGAAAGTGTCATTGGTTTTAGTTGCTTAAGGACTATGATATTACTCTATCATTCGGGCAAGGCTAATATGGTCGTTGATGCCTTAATCCAGAAGTCAACTAGCATGGGTAGCTCGGCGCATATTTTGACCCAGGAGTGGCCTTTGGCCTTAGAGTTTTACTCTTTGGCTAACCAGATGGTTATGCTTGATAATTCAACACCTGGGTGCGTTTTGGCATTTTTGAAGGCTAGGTCTTCCTTGATGGAGAAGATTCGGGCTCATCAGTTTGATGATGCTGGTTTGAGAGTGATTCGGGATAAGGTATTAAGTGATAAGGCTAAGGAAGGCTCACTTAATTGAAATGGTGTTTTACAAATTAGAGGTTGAGTTTGTATGCCAAGAGTGGTTGATTGACTTAGATTGATTTTTGAAGAGGCTCATTGTTGTAGGTATTGCATCCATCTAGGAGTGATTAAGATATATCGTGATTTGAGACAACACTACTGGTGGGGCAATATGAGAAAGGATATAGTGTATTTTGTAGCTTGTTGCCTATGCTTCCAGCAGGTGAAGGCCAAGCATTTGAGGCTTAGTAGTTTGCTTTAGAGGTTACCCATCCCCAAGTGGAAATAGGAATATATCACTGTAGACTTCATGACTGGGTTGTCTCGTACTTCTCGTGGTTTTGATAGTGTTTGGGTCATTATGGATCAACTGACCAAGTTTGTTCACTTTATTCCGATTCAGGCTTCTTTCAGTGCTGAGAGGTTAGCCCATATTTATATTTATGAGATAGTTTATCTTCATGGTGTACCGGTGTCTATCATGTCATATCGAAGTTCAGTGTTCACATCTCACTTTTTGAAGACTTTTCAGAAGGAGTTGGGTACTCGGGTTAATCTTAGTACAACCTTTCACCCCCAGACCGACGGTCAGTCAGAGCGGACTATTTAGGTTTTGAAGGATATGCTCCACGCTTGTGTTATGGACTTTGATGGTCAGTGGGAGTCGTATCTAGCTTTGGTGGAGTTTGCTTTTAATAATAGCTATCATTCCAGTATTGAGATGGCTCCTTTCGAGGCTTTAGTATGGTAGGTAGTGTCGCTCCCCAGTTAGCTGGTTTGATGTTTCTAAGGTTAGACCTCAAGGTACAAACTTGCTTCATAAGTCTTTGGATAGAGTCCGGATTATTAAGGATAGACTTTGATCACCTCAGAGTAGACAAAAGTGCTATGCGGATTGTAGACTTCGTCCCTTGAGATTTAGTGTTGATGACTGAGTATACCTTCATATGTCTCCCATGAAGGGCATGATGAGGTTTGGGAAGAGGGACAAGCTTAGCACTAGGTATATTAGACCTTTTGAGATTCTTTGGACTATTAGGATATAGCTTAGGAGTTAGCATTGCCCCTAGATTTATCAACTATTCATCCAGCTTTTTATGTTTTCATGCTTTGATGTTACATTTTGGATGAGTCTCATTTCATTTGTTAGGATTCAATCCAGTTAGATGAGAGGTTGTTTTTTGTTGAGGAGCCCATCTCCATTCTAGCTAGAGATGTTAGACGGTTGTATTTTAGAGATATTCCAGTAGTTGAGTTCCAGTGAAAATATCGACCTATAGATGAGTCTACTTGGGAGGTTGAGTTTGATGTGTGTGGTAGTAACCCACAGCTTTTCGCTAATTCAGGTATTTTCCTTGCCATTAGTTTGAGGACATACTAGATTTTTAGTAGTGGATGATGCAATGACCTATTTTTTGGCGATTTATGTGAATTACTTATTTTTGTATGATTTGATCCTTTTACCCCTCCTCGTAGTTGCATTATGGTATTTTGGGGTGAGGGGATGAGAGGCACGATTCTCAATGCATTTTTGTGTGATTTGTGTGAGGTTGTGGTTTGTGGTGATTTTAAAGGCTTTATAGTTGGTATCGGTAAACATTTATTGATATGTGCAACAAAAAGCAAAAAGGATTGCGCTAACAGATCTGGAATGTCGATTTTAGATTAGTAACATAGTTGGTGTAATTTTACGGATTTTATTTCTCATTTTGACCCTCGGTTCGGAAAGTTGTGAAATTGGATTTCAGGGGTCAACTTTGTGAAAATAATGTTTTTTTTAAATCTTGTATCGCCATTGAGTCCATAGCATTGAATTTAGTATAGTATCATAGTTTGTTTGTATACTCTATATTTCAATTGAATCTCAAGGGGTCCGTGGGTACTTGTAATTCTCCAAGTCTCCAGCTGGTGCACTACTCAACTGATGAACCTGCTTAGGCGATCTGTTGGTCGCTTAAGAGACCTGGAAGCCGGCTGGGAGTATCGCTTAAGTGACTCCCCATCGCCTAGCCACTTGTCGCTTACACGAAAAGAAGGGCATCGCATAAGCAACGGTTAGTCGCTTAAGCGATGGCCGCTTAAGCGACCTGGTGGTTGCTTAGGCGACGCCTGGGTAGGTCATATCCCTCTTTTTCATGATTTTTTGCCATTTTGGAGACTTGGCGCTTGGGGTTTTGAGATTTTGGAAAAACAAATTCCATTTTTAATATTGGGTAAGCTCCAAACTCCTATTTCAATTACTTTTGTTTGATTCTTATCATTTAATCTTATTTAACTTGGATTTAAAAGTGAAATTTGAGGATTTTGGCTCGAAAGGCCTAAAATTGGGAGTTCTTTGCTTTAAACCCCAATTCCAACCCATTTTCACTTGAATTTTATTCTATGGGTCCCTTTAATCATGAAAAATATAGTTTTGTACTAAAATATTGGTTTTACCCTTTCTTTTTTTGAAAACCCATTTCGAGGGTCCATTTTGACCCCGATCCAAAAAATGGGCAATATGGATATCGTTGCCTTTATTTCGATGCATAGATTCTATATTTTAGCTAATTCCATGACTGTGCGTGAAGTGAAATCATGGTGTTAAAAGGTTTTTTGTACCAAATTTTGACATTGAGGTAGGTTATGGCTTAACTTTCTTCATATTAGAATGGATAGTTAATAATGGTATAAAATCATGTTATGAGTGTGGAAACTAATCATGGAAATGTCTTTATATTGTGTTGTGCCTATGTGGGGGACTAGATTGTTGTTATTTGGTAGTTTTTGAGATATTATTTGTTATATGTGATCGTGTGGTGTCTTATATGATGTTGTTGGACTTGAGTATGTGTATTTGATTGTATTGTTTCTTGTGATAAAGCCTAAATTGGAATTTTATATGTTATCAATGACATATGGTTATGTATTTTACGTTATTGTCATATGGATTACATTGGATTCATGAATAGTTGGCATAATGAGTGGATTTTGGCTCACATGATTGATATATTAATTGAATTAGGAATTTCTCATTCTGGTTGGTTGTGAGCATTACATCGTCATATCATATACATTCATGAAGCATTGGTACCACCGTGAAAATACTGAAAACACTGACTTTTTCTGACTGAAATATGACATCTTTAAAAATCCTCTATCGATGTATGTGCCGGAGAAGAGTTATGGATATTGTTATTGGATATTGGATTCTATATGGGTTGCGAAAACCCCATGGGTACTACTTGGAAGAATAGCTCGATAGGTGTATATGGAGGTTGTTCCATAATCTCTTGTATCACATCATCATCATCATCATCATCTTTGTTGAATTTCATACATATTGTGTTCATACTGTGTTGTATTATTATCCTTGATGTGATAACTGTCTATTAGTACTTCTTTCTTATAACAGTATTTGGTGTATGTGTATAATTGTGCTTCTTTCTCATATTTGTGTATGGTATATATGTTTATTGTAGATCTTTTAGTGGAGACAGTGTAGGCTGCCATTTGGAACATTTTCTGATTGCAGGTAACGTGCCCATAGTATGTATTTTATATGATTTATTTTTTACTTTTCTCAGTCGACCTATGATACCTATTGAGTACAAGTGGAATGTACTTGCCCCTACTTCACCCTTTCGATGAAGATCCAAATATGAGTGCACCGTATGATAGTTGATTCAGGCAGTATCTGGAGTATATTCAAGGTAGCAGTTGATCTATGCTTCTGGCGTTGGCCTACTATCTCTTCTTATCTAGTTCATGCCTTATTTTTTATTCAAAGATAGATTTTGATCCTTTTTGGACTATTAGTCTATCTTTGACATTTGAGACGTATTTAGTAGTTCTTACACTGTGACATCATATTTTGAAATATTGCATGGCATATTTGGTTTTGTACTTCTATTATTATCATAATTTTGTTGTTCGGCTTTGTTCTATAAGTCTTGCCTTGGATTTAGTATTAATTTCTCATTTCATATCAGTTTGGGTGATTGGCTTAATTATGAAGGCTTCCCGCGACAGGTGACATCATGACCCTTGATTTTTTGGGTCGTGACACCAAACCATAGCCCAGAACTACACGTAATAGGCTAGTTGGTGGAAAATAGCATAAATGCCATAATTATGCAAGTTATTAGATTACAAGCCATAATATATGAAGATAACATCATAACTGAAGATAAATATGGAAAAGAGTAAAATATCCCACGACCTAGTAAGGTCGGGACAAGACCCTCTAGCAAGAGAATAAGAGTACCATAAGTATCAAATATACAATAGTCTCATGACAAAAAGACCATATAGAAGAAGTAAAGAAAGTTAACTCCGGATCTGAGAGTTCACCCTATCTCTATACTCCGACCAACGCTGAGAAAGTTAACTCCGGATCTGAGAGTTCACCCTATCTCTGTACTCCGACCAACACTAATCAGCGTCAACGACAACAACTAGTAATTGGATTTGCAGTAGAAAATTATGCAGAAGTGTAGTATGAGTATCAAAGCAACGGGTACTTAGTAGGCATCATCGATCGGCTAAGCTAAATTATAATATAATACAATAAAATACGTGATAATCAGCTGAGTCAGGGGAAAAGAGAAAACCTGGAATAATGCTCCAAATATTAAAAGTAAACAATCGAGTAAATTATATCAAAGAGAATGTAACTATATATAGCATAAATAGGGCCCTATAAGCCCAGGAGACGCAAATGAAAGTAAATAATTCAACGTGAGCCCCCATAAACCCGGTGGATGTAATCAAGAAGAAGTAACGATAGTACATTCATGAAATATTCATACCTCAAAACTGTAATCGTGGATCTTTCTATACCATAAGCACAGGACTTGAACCGGTTCCATAACTGTCATAAGTAACCTCCTAGTGTCAAACTCGAATAAAAAATAGTATCTCACATACCGAATTGAACCAAAACTCATATCATGAGTACCAAATTTGAACTAAAAGAATTATTATCATAGATGTCAGACTTGAACCGGTCTTAATATTATAATTTGTTGGACTTGTATCGGTCTTAATATCTCCCAAGTACAAGCCTAGAATAAGTCAAAATATTCCCAAATCCTCCTCCCGCTCAAGAATATAAATAGGATGCCATAAGAAAGCCTATTGAGTCCATAAGGAGCTAAAAGAAATCTTGGCCTAAGGTGGGCCGGAGGAGCTTACCTCTAACCTTAAAAGTCCATTCTATGGCAATTACTATCACCAAACTAGGCTAAGGTTCCAAAATCCCACTACAAGATGCTAAATAAGTCACATTGTTCCCTAAGATAACAATTCAACCTAAGGAATAGGTAGTTAAGTTAATTACGCCTAATTATGGCTCGCTAATTGGCTAAATAATCTATATTTGCTAAGTATTCTACTAAGTCGTAATTCTTAACCCAAAACTATCAAAATAGTATACTGATACTATAATTAAGCTCAATCTTAGAGAAGAGTAAGCTTAGCCTACCTAGACGTCGAAGAATGCCTGAAAACGTCTGCTAAATTGGAGATTTCCCCTTCCAAGAAGCCTTCATACAATGCCACACTAGAAAAATAGTGATCTACGTATTAATACAAGAATAATGATACCCATATTTCATTTTTATGCTTTGGTTCCAAAATTGAGTCAAAATTCTATCTAGGGCCTACTTGCAAAATCGCACTTCAAAAATCGTCAAAACGTTCCTCTATTATCAAGGATCATTTACCCTCAAGAATAAGTAAATTTTGAGCTCAAATGATACCAAAATCACCCATCAAGAAACTAGAGATTTGTGACTAAATTAGAGAATTAATTCAAGAATCAGACTGAAACTAACAAGGATTACGATGAGGAAATGACTATTATGAGCTCACCAACACCCCAAGATCACAAAGAATCAATATCCCAATTTTACACATTCTCTAGGGCTTTAATGCTCTTGGGACATGAGAGAAATGGTAGAAAAATAGGTGAAAGACTGAAATAAATGCCCTTCCAGGTACCGCTTATGTGGCCACTGCTAAAGCGGTATAAGACCGCTAAAGTGATTCCTGGCAGGGGTCGAACCCCGCTAAAGCAGAAAAGATGTAACTTAAGCGATGTCCACTTTAGCAGTTAGGACTCTGCTAAAGCGGAATAGGCGGGACTAGCCTTGGCTGCTAAAGCAGCCTCCGCTTAAGCGACCAAAGGTCTGTGTAAGTGGATGCACCATCTGAGTCCACATACCAGCTAAACTTGGATTTTGCCAAGTTTCCAGTGATCCTTTGGAACTCATTCAGGATTTCATGAACATAACCAAACTATGAAACCCTATCAAATTCAATATTTCAGACTTAATAGCACCATCAAAATTTCCATATAGAGCCGTTTCAATGAAATGTGGGCCCTACACTTAAGGCCCAAAATGAGTCCGAAAGCATTGAGACCCAAACTAAAGGTCCCTTAGAGCTGATGAAATTTCCAGAATTGGCATATGAGGTTGTTAACCTAAAGTTTATGCCCTATTGGCAATCTTACCACTAAAGACTTGAAAATAGAAAGTTAGCTCTAAAAATAAAATGAATTGTCCTGTAACTAAACTGTCAACTCCAGCAAGTCAAAAATGACTTGGGGTAGCTATAGGAAAGATCTAAATGGAAAAAGTGTGGAAAAATAGAAAATGACCTAAAGGGCTATTACAACTCTATAGTGGAATTATTACGATTGACTATGTGAGGTTAAAGGATAATGTGCCAGATCTATTTACAAAAGGCCTAACTAGAGAGGAAGTTGAGAGATCATCAAAGGAAATGGGTTTATGGCCTAGGACAAGTCATAACGGCGGTAACTCTACCTAGCGGGCTAGAGATCGAAAGAGCTAGGTTCAAGGAGATCAAACAAAGTTATGACTGATAGTTCAACATTGTCAATATACTCAACCCATTTTTATGATGAAGACTATGTTCAGGAAATAAGGATAAGTCTTATGGTTTGAAGCTTTTTAATAGTTTATAAGTTTGGCATGTTTGACCATATGTTTGATCTATGGGATTAAACGTTTAGGAATCACCTATGTGAGGGTGAAATGTAAGCTGCTTCAAGGAGAATGATAGTAAAGATCCATTCTCTAAGATCTCATGAAATCAGGACGTGTTCATGGCTAAAACAAATAAAATTGTGAGAACCATAAACAGAAAAAGGTTGGTTGTGTGACTTGTGTTGTCTAAGTGTACACTAAAGTTTGACGGTTTAAATATGTCATATCTGTCGATTGATCTACTGCATCCAATGCAAATTCACTACTGAAAGTTCAAAGGAAAACTTACTTATCCAGATGCAATTAGTCTTTGTTTGTAGATCAAACACTTATCCGTATATTTCTTGATAAAATAGTCATTCCTCATCCATGTGGGGGATTGCTAGGTTTTAAGAGGTATGAATGGAAAATGAATATATATTTTTTTGAAAAGACACCAAGAGAAAGGATGCAATTTGAATAGGCACCTTTTTAGTTGGATGGTTATGACCTTTTCAATGAGTTATGACTTTTTTGAAGAGTTGCGTCATTTTTGAAGAATTGTACCTTTATAAAGAGGTGTACCTTTCTGAACTATTTCTTCTCTTCATGAGTCAACACCTCGATGACTATAAATACCTAATTTTTTCCTCAGGTGCATATATAAAATTTTAAAATAAGAAATACTCGTTTTTTGAAAAACTCTAGTGTGATTTGCTATCATAGAGTGCATTCATAGGTTGATAGAGTTTGAGGTACCACTATAATCCATCAAAGTGATTCATTTTATCTTGGGAGGATATATCTCATAACCTTGGGTACTTGAGGGGAATAATTTTTATAAGGACATGCCGTGAATTCGGTGAACTTAAATCTTCTAATATTCATCTTTTTCTAAATGTTTGATTTTGCTATTTTCCAGAAAATAGTTTGAACTTCATTTTGTTGATGTTCATAAGTTGGGTTGAACTTATTGTTGAAGTTTAAAGTTGTGAATACAGAGCTACAACTTCATTTGATTATTTATATGCTAGTTTGAACATGTGTTTGACGTTCTTGAAATACAGATTTTACTAAATCCGAAAAACAACAACATTATTACCTACTGTTAACTATTCGAAAAAGAAAAAAAAACAAAACCCTTTTTCTCTTAAGCACTGATGAAGAAATTATTTCTTTTTTAAAAATAGTACCGAAAGTTTCTAGTCTAGAGTTATAATTTGTAGAGACCAGACTAACATTTTATATATTTGTCAGATTGGTTCAATTCGGTTATTTCTTCAATTTTTTTAATTAATACCAAAATCAAACCAAATAATAATAAATTTAACAAGTGAAAACCAAAACAAACGAATAAAGTTTTATTTATTTAATCAGTTTGATTCAATTTTACAGTTTAAATAGATCTTTACCCAAACTCGTGAACACCCTATGTCCAGATATAGTATAGTACTTTATAGACACTGCACGACCATTTTGCTATTTGTGTTTCCTAGTCACATACTATTTTTGAATCTTCATAGTACTTTGCCCGTTCTTTTTTGCTTGTCGTGGTTTGTTTTTTGATAATCAAACAATATGAACCTTGATCAGCCCATTAAGATAGATTTTTCATGATATGGAGATGAGAAAAATTGTTACTTTACTTTTTAATATTCAAATTTTAAATTTTAAAATATTGAATGAATCTAATCAAATTTTACTTTAGAAATTAAATAAACTAACTCTCGATAAGTGAAATATAACAACTAGAAAGTAAACGTGGTAGTACTTCCTTTTTATGGCCTCGTTTGGCTATGAAAATAATAACTTTTTGAAGGTGATGTTGGAGTTGGAGTTGGAGTTGGAGGTGACGTTGGAGTTAGCTATGAATATAAATTGGAGTAGTTTTTAAAATTTTGTGAGAGAAATACGAGTGAAAAAAATAAAAACTTATTTTCACTTTTTCAAAATTAGTTTTCACTAAAGTGATATAATTCTTATAGTCAAAACTATTATTTTTCACTAAAGTGAAATAATTTTTTGAAAAAAATCTCATGACCAAACGCCTACTATATAGTAGAGCCAAGAAAAACATTGATCCGAAAGACCAAAGCAACACCCTAGGTCAAGGATAAATAACTTTTAACTTCTTATAAATTTAATTTGAGAAAAAATATAAAGACAACATTAAAATAATCTAAAATTTTTAGAAAGACATTTAAAATTTATGAAATTCCTATTACCTTTCGAACAATTTAAAAGTAATATTATTACCTCATTTTTCAGTCAACTCCACTTTTAGAAAAAAAATAAAAATTCATACATCAATCTTTGATTGTCACATGCTAAATGTCATAAATTATAAAGAAGAAACTTTTTAAACCCCTCCCCACCCTGTCCCCACTTTTTTTTTTGTTACCCTGTCCCCACTTACTTCTTCCCTTTCCCTAACCCTCTTCACCAAATAAAAGAGACAGTATAGTACGTCGATTTCATGGATATAACCGCCATTAATTTGCTACCTCTTTGTCATTTGAAAATAATTTCTCATCGGATAAAATGGTAGCTACCAATGATCATATCCTTCTTTATTTCTTCTTTTTTTTTTAATCATTTTTTTATCAATTTAACTATAAAAATTAAGCGTTGATGGAGATATTTAATATCAATACAAGAAGCATCTTTTTGTCATTAAAAAATTAATCTTCGACGGATAAATGATGGCTAACAGTGACCATCTCCTCCTTTAATTTTTTTTCTTCTTTTTTGTTACATTTTCATTAATTTCATTGAAAAATTAAATTTCGACGGCAAAACCCTCAACTAGCATAGTTGAAAAAGATGAGAGAAATAAAAAACAAAAAATAAAAATTGAAAAAAGCGAGAATAGAAAATAGAAAGAAAAGTAAACTAAAAAGAGAAAAGAATAACAGTATTTTTAATAACTAAAAAATATTCTTTGATTTTTAATTCACCTCTCTCACTATGCTTAGGAGAGTGAACTACATTTACTATGTTAAATGAATATAAATGATATATTAATATTAATTTAAAATTATTTAGAGGTGATAATACTCCACAACCTTTTAATATCTTTTTGGAAAAATTTAGAACAATTTTAACGGTGTCCTTATATCTTTTCTCATTTAATTTCTTTTATAAAAACTTTGACGTTATTTTTTTTTTTTTTGAAAAGATCATTTTCTTCACGTCCCTTCAGCGAGAAATGGACGGTCCAATAATAGTATTATCAAGAGCTCAGCATTAACTGCCCATTTTTGACATCAAATCAAAGTGAATGAACGGAATATGCTTAGATAATTATCTACAAATTCATTTCCTTACTCGCTTCAAATTCTTTTAACCTTCTCCTACTCCTCCTCTTCTACATAAAAATAAAGTAATTCCACTCTTTAAGAATTTTTTCTGGAACGATATCCAAAAATTCGAGAATGACAAAGTCCACTAGCATTGTTGCCACTGTGGCTATTGTGTCTTTGACGGTCTTTTTGTTGACAGTGACGTTAACGGCAACAGTGCTTCCAATTTCTCAGCTCTATGATACTTCCAACTATGGTTTTCTTCAAATTGACAATGGCTTGGCTCGAACTCCTCAGATGGGGTCCTTCCCTTTTCTTGATTCATCCCTCTGCTTGCTCGCTTCTTATGTTTATCGTTATGTCGTCTCTAATTCAGTTTGTTTGTAATTCTTGTATCTGTTGAAGTTATAGTTGAAGTTTTCTACTTTCAGGAAAAAAACGTGAATTAATCTAATGGTTAATTTACATATATTGACCAAGTACTTGTTATTTGAACTACATGTTTATTTTACCATTGTTGGCAGGTAAAGTAATGCGAGAGACTCTTTAATCTTCCTAGTAATTTATTACCCTTGTAATCTCACTAACTCAGGCACCTGTTTGCAATCATATATTTTTCATATCTCTCTCAACATGAGCAGAGAAAAGTCAAAGCTTATATCCATTATTTATGTGACTGATTTTGTTTTTCTAGAAGGAGAAAAGGTTTAGGAAATGAAATACTAACTAAGATTTCGTTGAATCTTTATTTGGTTATCCTTAGTTCTAATCTTCTCCTCTGCCTATGCACGGAGAGAGCAAGGCTACGTTAATAAATTGAGTTTATATTTATGGCCTCCCTTGACAATTGTGCCATTTTGTACTACTTTGTGCTTATACACCATATAAGTTAAAAGGTAGAACTTAATAGTTATGTGATTAATCGTATTTTTGAAACAGATGGAGTACCTGGAATTTCTTTGCCTGCAATATAAATGAAATGGAGTTTATATTTATGGCTTCCCTTGACAATTGTGCCATTTTGTACTACTTTGTGCTTATACACCATATAAGTTAAAAGTTAGAACTTAATAGTTATGTGATTAATCATATTTTTGAAACAGATGGAGTAGCTGGAATTTTTTTGCCTGCAATATAAATGAAATGGTCATCAAGGAAACAGGTAATACTTGGAGCGTCTTCCCTTGTTTCGATAGATGCTTGAGAATATGAGACAACAACAACATATCCAGTGTAATCCTGCAAGTGAGTGCTTGAGCATATGAGAGCCTTTATTAAACACCCTTCCTTGAACAAGGAAAAAAAGTCACAGCAAGATCCTCCAACAAGCCGAAAAGAAGTTACATGGCCGTTGAGGAGAATTTAATTTATTACGTGCATTAATAAACAGTTCCTTTGATGTCCTTTTCTTAGAGGTTCATGTAAGTTAAAATGAGTTTACATACTTCTCACGTTTGGTTTTCCATTCAATCTCTTGTATTCTTGTCCTGTGGAGCGAATACTTCAGGATTGAAGGTTTTCACTAATTTGGATTGCTTAGGGAGGGAGGGAAGGATGTTTCTTCAACTGTGGGGGAAATCTTGACCATGCTACTTTCTGATGCTTTTTTTGGGGTGGAGTGGGGTGTTAAAATTGTTAAACTTTTATTAGCTAACATGAAAGTGTTGTTTGGCAGCTGATGCACTCATCTCAACTAGTTTGGCTAGCCTGGGTTATAATTATGTCAACATTGGTAAGCATGTGTAGAACTTGGATTGCCTTTGCTTTTAAGGTTTGCATCTTGACATTTTGAAATGCTTTTTCCTTGGTAGACGATTGTTGGTCCAGATTGACACGAAATTCGAAGGTGCGTCTACATTTCTAAGCCAGGATGTTGTTCTTGAACATTTTGCTTTCTTCTTTTTTTAGGACAGTGGTCTCTACGCCAGCTAACATGCATCTTGACTCTTCTACCAGGAGCCTTCGTTCCTGAACGTTTTTCATGCCTTGGTTCCCTATAAATTTAGAACTTTGGTTAACAAAGAGTGTCATTTAGACTATGGCTGATTTTTGCCAAGAAATCTTGTTCAGCTTTCATTTTTAGCTATTTGTGGATGTGTGAGATGCTTATCATCTGCCAATCCTTGTGCAGAGTGAAATGATTCCTGACCCAAAAACTTTTCCCTCTGGAATTAAAGCTCTAGCTGATTATGTACACTCAAAGGGACTTAAACTTGGTGTCTATTCTGATGCCGGGTAGGACATATCCCCAAGACCTGGTTTGTTTATCTTTCAACTATGCCAGTATTAGATTTCTCACTGTTCAGTTACCCGAATCATGTAGGGTTCTTACATGTCAAGTTCGGCCAGGTTCACTGTTTCATGAAAACAATGATGCAGAACTTTGGGCATCTTGGGTTAGTTTGTCCTTTTTGTTTCATCAGTCCCATTATTTCAGTAATTGTCTCCCAACTTATTGATAAACACAATGATGACCATTTCATAGTGGAGTTACATATACATATGGTAATAAATAACAGAAGAATATACTGTGTTTCTTCTTCATCTTTTTCTTGTTTTTTGTTTCTTGTCGATAATATAACCTTTTCCATTTGTTGTCCAAGAGCCTTACAGCATAATGGGTTGTTGTCGGAGAGCCTTAGAGAGCGTACGCCAAAAGAGATTGATATGAATTCAAGGAAATAATCGTCTTTTCTTGTGCCAAAAAACAAATAAAGAAGCTATACAGTTGCATACGTAGATTGCATCACTAGCTAATATTGTTAATTGCATTTTCTTTATACGGTAAGACGGTTTTCTCACTTGTAAATACTGGTTAATATGTTAGTGTGGGCATTGCATTTTCATTTATTTCTTTTTGTGTGGTATATTTTTTACTTTGCACTTGCTAACAAATATTCTGATTGTTCAACCACACAGGGTGTTGACTATTTGAAGTACGACAACTGCTTCAATCTAGGCCTCCCACCACAAAAAAGGTTCAATTCTTAGTCAGTATGGTCTAACTTAATTGGCTTTAGGTGTATATATAGATCTGAATACTAAGACGTTGTTTCCAGATACCCACCCATGCGTGATGCCCTTAATGCTACTGGACGAACTATATTTTACGCACTTTGTGAATGGTAACTTCGAGGCACTTTCTTTGCTCTGTACTGGAGTTCTTAACCAGCACTTGAGAGCTTTCTTGGTGCTTTTGTTTTCAAAATTGGCAGGGGCGTTGAGGACCCTGCCTTATGGGCAGGAAAAATTGGAAACAGTTGGCGTACTACAGATGACATTAATGATACATGGACAAGGTTCTAAAATTTCTTTATTTGATTATTGTATAAGGAAGCAAGATAAATATCTGTATGTATGACCTTCGAAACTTTGAAGATTTTGATTGTAGCTCTACTCTAAGTAAGAAACCACAGCTGGATATTTTTAAATATGCAAGCTTAACTTAACAGTAAGAGAACTCTTTTGCTGTGCCAACCACTTATTTGCTTTCTGAAATGTTACTCAGCTCAAACTTGCATTATACTGACAGATGTCTTTTATTTATTTACTTTTTAAGCATGACAACCATTGCTGATATCAATAACAAGTGGGCTTCCTATGCTGGACCCGGTGGATGGAATGGTAGGTGATGATCCTGATTCGTTAGATTTTAAGCATGGTTGAGACTAAATTTTAACTCTCGACATCTTCTGGCAGATCCTGATATGTTAGAAGTTGGGAATGGGGGCATGAATTACCACGAGTACAAAGGGCACTTAAGCATCTGGGCTCTGATGAAGGCAACTCATAATTACGTTTTTTGATTCCTCTCTTATTTTTTCTTTTTTATTTTCTGACAGACTACTTTGTCTCCAGTCTCTTTTCAAAATAATTTCTCCATAACGACAACAAATATGTGATTCAACCATTCTCCAGTGAAATTGCTTGCTGGTTTAAATGGTGTATGTTTTCGTAATCCTTGTATAAAATGAAATAAGGATAAGAATATGGAGATAAATGTGATCATTAGGGACTAGATATTTTATTCAGAAAAAAGGGGTGAAAATAGGGTTTGGAAGTTTTAATTTGTCATTACTAGTCTATCATACTGCATGTGTTTATTTGTTGTCCCCTTCTTTTCTGACATTTATCATGTTCTGGTACATATGTTAGAAAAAAAATTATGTTTATGTTGGCTATTCATGAAAAGAAACATTTTCTTTGTGTGCTTCGATATTCTTATTTCATGAATTGACTCTATGCTTTGATTTGTAGGCTCCGCTTATAATTGGTTGTGATGTCAGAAACATCACTGCTGAAACTTTAGAGATTCTTTCCAATAAAGAGGTTATCGCTGTTGACCAAGGTAAAGAGCTTCATATTCCTTATAACTCCTTCTCTACCCTTCTATTTTAAGTGAGGAGGTCTTATTCTGTATCTTTGGATCTTACCTGGTTGTTTCATCAGAGATGCCCATTTTTTTCCTTTTACTTTCGGTTTGCTTATGGTTTTGAAATTTTGATCCAAAATAATTTATGAAAGATAACTTCTTCACTTTTACAGATCCACTTGGCGTTCAGGGTAGGAGAGTTTACGCTTCCGGACCAGATGGTTGCCAGCAGGTCTAGTCGTTTCTCATTTATCCTCTCATGATCTACAGTTATAACTTTTGTTTTTTCAGGAAAAGATACTCTCTTAAAATGCTATTTATTTCAGTATCCGACATATGATGAACTCCTTGTATGGGTGATTACTGTTAAAAACAAAAGACTTACTTTGATGCTTTCCCAGAATAAAGCGACCTTACTGTTTAACACTCTCTTGAAAAAATAAGCTAAAGGATTATGAGAATTTGATTGATTGCCAACCTATTAATTCCTCAAGAATAAAATATCATATATAGAGGTAGATGCTGACAATAATTATATAAAAGAGAAAAAAAAAAAACAGAGAGGATGAGATGAAGCATCTGCGGATGTTGCTCCCCTAGCACTTATGTGGACCGTTTGGAGAGAGAGGAATAGAAGATCTTTCAAGTGAGCAGAGAAACATCTTGTACAATCAAAGAATAGCTTCTTCTTTATTTCTGTTAGATGCTCCACGAGGTTACTATTTGTATAGATGATTAGGTATCTTCTGTAGAAAACCATGTCTTTTTGTAGGGTTTTCTATTTTTTGGTATAATTCTTGTATATGGCCACGTTTTCCCCTTTCTTCAATGAATTCATTATTATTATTCTCATGATGTTGTTGTTGTTAAGAGTAAAACTAGTTATTATTTTCATAATAATGAATTTGATCATTGGATTCTACGGGATATAAAAGATTAGGATAGCCCCCAACTAATTACGACTCGGTATATTTGTTAATGTATAATTGCTGTTGTGAGGTTATTATTTTGATTATTATTGTCGAGATGCATGTGGATGTATTTTCCTTTTTTCTTTTTTTTTTTTGGGGGGGGGGAGGGAGGGGGGGGGGGGGACAGAATGGGTTCGAGGGGTTTAAACTTTGTTGTGCTCTAGCAATCTGTTATATTATTGTTTTAATTTTATATTCAGGTCTGGGCCGGTCCATTGTCTGGAAATCGTTTGGCTATGGTACTCTGGAACAGATGTTCAAAAGCTGCAACTATTACTGCTAAATGGGGTGCCATTGGACTACAACCCTCTATTAGCGTCTCTGTGAGAGACTTGTGGAAGGTGAGTTGGCACGGTGATAGCCAGCTTTATATCAACCACTGCTAATTCCTGTTGGCTGAAGTATATCTTAGCGTCTATTTTTGATAACTTGTAGCTGCAGGATCTCGTGCGACTTAAATTTTTTGCTGATACATCTGAATTAGTTGGCATCATTTATTTGACTTAGCATACTGGCTTCATTTTTCTATGTTTGTGGATCTCCCGTCCTTAAAATATATTCATTATTTCACAAGTTTACTCTGACCGCATTTTCTATGTCGATGTTGCAGCATGAAGTTGTTTCAGAGAACACGGTGGGCTCATTTAGTGCCCGAGTTGATGCTCATGGCTGTGAAATGTACATTTTAACTCCATGGAGAACAACTCGATCTTCTGTATGATTGAAGCGTAAAAGGAGTTAACGGCTCGTACAACCTTAATGTATGCTTCACTGTTGTCTTTATAATTTATATTTGTGCCCTTTGTTCTTTTCATAGTCTAAATATATTATTAGTTCCGTTTGAAATGCTTTGTAAAATGCTTTCCATATGAATAAAACTTGTTATGTTACTGAAAGTATTTCTGGAAATGGATTTCTTCTGCTATTGTGGTTTATATGGGATATTCATTCAAGCGATTCAATTAGTATTGGCAGTATGCAGTATTGTTCAACTTTGATCTAAGTTTATATGGTGTAAGCGCTCCTAGTTACATGCTTTAATGGACAATGTAGGTATATCTCAATGAGTTTAATTCCATAACAATCTGTATGAAATAGGGTGATGAAAGGAACAATATAGAGTAAATTTTAGGGAAAATTATCCGGATTAGCCACTATTGGGCTTTTATTACCACTCTTAAAGCCTAATTTTCAATAAATTATAATTCATAGCCTCCTCTTGCCTATTAATTATTCCTAATTACAATTTATCGTCTTTCTCATGTATTTTCTCTCTCTTTTTATTTTCTATTATTCTCTTCTTCTTTTTTAATTTTTCAATTTTTCAATTTTTCTTTTTCTTTTTTTGTTGCTTTCTCTTTGTTTTTTGTTTTTTCACTTTTTTATTTTTTCTTTTTCTTTTTTTCCTTTTCCTTTTCCTTTTTCTCCTTTGTATTTTTTCTCCTTCATTTTTTTCTTTTTTCCCTTTTTATTTTTTCTCCTTTTTTTTTTATTATTTTCTATTACTCTCTTTTTTTTTTGTATTTTTTTTGTATTTTGTTCCCCTTTTTTTCAATTTTTTTCCTTTTTATTTGTGTGAACTAGCAAACACAATTACAAGTGCGAACTATTAAATACAAAGAAAAATGCGAACTATAACGTATAAATACAAGTGTAAACTATAAAATATAAATACAAATGCGATCTATAACATATAAATACAAGTGTAAACTATCATTTGTATTTTTTAATTATCGAAAAGGAATGATTGATTTTCTTTTCACGAATACTTATTTGTATTTATTGATACGAGTTGTATTTATTGATACAAGTAAAGACAACTCAAATTTTTATACAAATACAACATATACAAATACATATAGTATTTGTATTTGTAAAATCATTTGTTTCATTTATTTGTCATTGTATTTGTATCAAGTGATATTTGTTTATTTACAAATATGAATGATAATTTTGATATACAAGTACAAAACGGTATATTTGTATCAAATGATACATGACATATTTATATAGTTTAGAATCAAGAAAATACAATTAATGCACTTACTTGTTTGTATACAAATACAAATGATAAATTGTACATAGTCACGACTAAATACAATATGCAATCAACTTACAAATACAAATACAAAATAATTTCTTAAAAATAAAAAGGTAATGAAGAAAATAAAATACAAATACAAGTATAATCCAAATATAATCTAAATATACAAACACAATAAAATCATAATATAAATATAATTCAAAATAATATGCAATCAATTATAAAATACAAATACAAAATAGTTATTTAAAATACAAGTGTGAATTATATAAAATATAAATGATGGCGCAAACTAACAAATACAAATACAAGTACGAACTATTAAATACAAATACAAATGTGAACTATAAAATATAAATACAAGTGCAAACTTTAAAATACAAATACAATTGTATCAATAAATACAAAAATATAAATGGCGGTGTGACTACAAATACAATAAATAATTGTGGTATTTATGTTATCATCCATGACTTGTGCTCATCCATGACTTGTGCTCGATTAGTCATATTATTCGAAAATACAAAAAATATAAAATAGAACAACAAAAATAAAAAAAATAAGTACAAAAAAGAAAATTAAAATAAAATCAAAGATGAAAAGAAAAGAAGAAAGAGAAATAGAAGTTAGAGATTAAAGAGAAAAAAAATAAAAAGAAAGAAACGAAAAAAATAAATGTAGGAAAAAATAGAAAAATAAGAAGAAAAAATGGGAAGAACACAAAAAATAAAAAAAGATAATGGTAGTGTTAGACAAGAAAATATTCAGTTCAACGAGATAAATGTGATTGAGATTTTTTTCTTTTTAAAAATATTGAATTTCATTTTTGGCGCGAATAAATAAGGACTGTATTCATATTTTATATGAATACATACTATCTGTAAAATCGAATACAACGGACATAAATCGAATACAACAGCTATAAATGATAGTTACGTAAAATGCGGCTATGAAAGGTGGGTTTTATAGCAAAATATTGCTATTTTTGAAAGATCCCCTAAATTTTATGGGCGGTCATCAAACTTTGTATTTGAAAAAATACATCATTTCCCCATGAAATTGTCCGCATAACTTACTTTAAACCTTAAACTACACAGGTAATTATATACCTCCTAACAATTTTAAAGTGAATTAAATACCACCTTAAATACATAATACTACTCTCACCACAGAGAGTGCAATACACACGTTCACACGCCAGTGCCACATCAGCACCACGTCAACGCCACACAAGAAAAGTATTTTTAAAAAATAATTATTTCATATATAATTTAATACACACACACACACACACACACACACATATATATATATATATATATATATATATATATATATATTTAAAAGAAAAACAAATTATTCTTCATCCTCCCTCCCCTTCATCTGCAACCGACCCACCCACCCCCAACATGTTTTCTTCTTCAACCTCCGCCCTCCCCACTCCCTTCCCCTCATCATCAACCGCACACCCACCCCCAATTAAAAGAAAATCTTCGATTTCACTCCATTTTTTTTTCTACATCAATTTTATTTTCGTCAAACACATTATTTTTTCTTCATCTACATCATTTTCGTCAAAGAGATAGAGGATAAATGAAGCACCGACATATCTTTTGTGATGAGTTGATGATGATGATTTGTTTTGATAATTGGATGTAGCTATTTGAAGAAATTAAATAATGGTGGGAAAAAATGAGGTGATGAAAGATTTTAATTTTTTTTTTAATTTGAAATTTTTGGTAAACTTTGCTTTTGTTTTTGTTGAAAAAACTTAGAGAAGGGGTTCTTAAGGTTTATGGAGATGTTATATGGAGTTTAGCAATGATGATTTTCTTGAAAAAGAGATGATGAGAAATTTGATAGTTGAGGTAGTGAGAGGTGAGGGGTTAGAATGGGGTGGGGAAAGAAGAGGGGGGGGGGGGGAGAGTTTTTTTTTTTTTTTTAATTTTCTATCTTTTTTTGATGTATATATATATAATAAAGTGAGCTTTTATTTTATTTTATTTTTAAAAAAAACTTACGTATTTTCTTATTTTTTCTTTTTTTTTTCCACGTCAATCTTAGGGGGTGAATTTAATTCACTTTAAAGTTGTTAACGGGGTATATAATTACCCGTGTAGTTTAGGGTCTAAAGTAAGTTATGCTCACAAGTTCAGGGGAAAATAATGTATTGGCAGTATGCAGTATTGTTCAACTTTGATCTAAGTAAGTTAAGCGTATACGATGTAAGCGCTCCGAGTTACATGCTTTAATGGACAATGTAGGTATATCTCAATGGGTTTAATTCCATAACAATATGTATGGAATAGGGTGATGAAGGGAACAATATAGAGTAAATCTCATGGGTGGCCATCCAACTTTGTATTTTTTACCCAAAAGTTACTTTTTTTATTTTGTTATACAAAAGTCATTTAACTTTGCCCCATCTTTTACAAATGATATAGTTTGATTAAAAGCCTGCAAAAAATGTGAGATGAAGTTAAAAAAAAACTCCTTTCTGTTTTAGGGTAGGTTCAAAATGACCCCTCATATATACTTTTGAGGAGTTTTGGTGCTTTAAGCTTACTATATGTGGTACATTTGATTTTCTTCAAATACTTAACAAACTCTAATTATTAAATTTTATAAAATTCTGAAAAAAATCAATATTGAGTCACATTTAAAGGTTTATTATCTGCAATTTTTTTTTTTGATTTATTACAGAATTTGGTGTAGCTTTTTAGTTAATTTATTTATTTGTAGAATAATTTCATAGACCCCTTCACATCGCTTTTGAAAGTTGATCTCTCATGTTACATATGATACCACACTTACTTTGCTTGTTTTGATTTCTTTATAACAATTCTTTTAATCTATTTATCACTATACAAAACTGTATACTTAGAATTAATTCTTTTATGAAATAATTGAAATACCAAGGAGTGAAATACTTTTGTAAATTTTTAAATTTTTTATTATGCCATCATTATCAAATTTCAACAAATCTTTCAGCTCTGTCCCCAACCTCTCCAATTTTTTGTATTTCATAATAAATAACATTGTTTTTTTTTGGTTACTTTTACTAATTCTATTTTCTAAAAATTATTCCATTTTACTTTGCATAGTCAATGTATTGAAAATAAAATTCACAGAAAATAATTTGAAAATCATATCTACTTATTTAATTGTGTAATGATAATATAAACAAAATAATATGTAGCAAAAGTAAAAAAAAATGTCTACAAATTAATCAAACAAAATAGTATATCAATAAAAGAGTAAGTAAATGAAAATGTAATTATTGCACATTTATGATAAATAGGTTTTGATTATTTATTATTTATTTTACCTTTTTTCAATATTGTTAATTTAGTAGGTAGAGTTTGTCAAACATATGAAAATAAAATAATTTATTTTTATTAACAAAATAGTGGATCGAAATTACTTAAAAGTATATGTGAGGGACATTTTGAACCCACCTTTATACATAAGAGATCATTTTTTATTTCATCTCGAATCTTAGGTAGTGTTTTAATCAAATTATATCAAAATAATTTTTGTGAAAGATAAGGCAAAGTTAATTGACTTTTGAGTAACAAAACAAAGAAAAATAGCTTTTGGGTAAAAAATATAAAGTTAAATAACCACCTATAAAATTTACTCGAACAATATAAACAATTAATGAAAGGAAGAAAATTAAAAGTAGAAATAAAATTGGAGGGACAACATGGATATTTAAGCCCAAATATTTAACATGGCATCTCTTTCTTAAGTTACTCCCTGTATTCTGTATCTTTTCTGTAAACTTTAGTACATTCTATCCCTTTTTCCAACAAGCCGAAGATGAACCTATTTTTTTTTTTGAAAAAATTACGTGGTGTGGATAAAAAGACTTCATAAGGTCGATGTTTAAATAATCATTGCTTATGGTTACTTTTTTCTTTAACTGTTTTTAAAATGTATGCCCTCATATACAAATAAAAATAGCATATATACTATTTCTAATTAAAAGAAAATATTTTTCTCTCACCTAATTGAGTTACTTTTTTTCTCTCACCTCTGTCACTTAATTAAAAACACAATTTTTTCTCTCACCTAATTAAAATCAAAGATTTTTCTTTCGCCTCTCTCACCTAAAAGTAGTGTACATGGTTACTTTTTTCTTCAGGTATTATTGTATTTTCTAACTTCTTCTTCATCTGTTTGTCTTTAATTTTCATCCAGTTTCTTCATATTTACAGTGTTGATTAGAGTTTCAATACTTGTTATGCTTGATTCTAATGGTAGACAAAACTTAATTTAAAGGTATTTTTTCATTTATATATATATATATATATATGTATATGTATATGTATATGTATATGTATTTATATGTAGATGTATATATATATATATATATTTTATACATAAATCACTAAAATCAAGTCGTTACAGTGTGTGTATGTGTGTGTGAATACAAAACAAATTTCTATACATATATATTATAGAAAAGCCTACATATATACATCCAAAAACATACATTCAATACATTCATATATATATGTGTGTGTGTGTGTATGTACATATATGTGCGTGTGTGTGTATATATGATTGTGTGTATATATATGTACACACACACATATACACACACTCACATACATACACACACACACACACACACATATATATACATACACACACACACATATATATATATATATATGAATGTATTAAATGTATGTTTTTTGATGTATATATGTATGCTTTTCTGTAATATATATGTATAGAAATTTATTTTGTGTTCACACACACATACACACACTGTAACGATTTGATTTTGGTGATTTATGTAAAATATTTATTTCTGTGTGATTTGATAATTTTACCTTTCCCGTGGTTGCATTGTGGTAATTCTAAGATATGGGGATGATTGACACATCTCCCAATGCATTTCGATGTGGTTTATGCGAGATTCTCGATGTTGATGGTCGTAAAGGCTTATTAATTGACTTCGGTCAACATCTTTTAATTTGTGCGTCAGGTGGTCCGTCTATATTCGTGAGATAGTCCATCTTCACGGTGTGTTAGCATCTATTATCTAAGTTGAGGTTCTGTTCACATCCCACTTTTGAAAGATTTTTCAGGAGGATCCGAGTTGATCTTAGTGCAATATTTCACCCTCATACCAACGGTCAGTCGGAGAAGACTATTCAGGTTTTGGAGGATATGCTTCACGCTTGTGTGATGGACTTTGGTGGTCAGTGGGAGCAACATCTGGCTTTGATGGTGTTTGCGTATAATAATAGTTACTATTCTAATATTGAGATGGCTCCATTGCAAGGTGTTGTATGGTAGGCATTTTCGCTCTCCAGTTAGTTGGTTTGATGATTCTAATATTAGACCTCGAGGTACGAACTTACTTCATGAGTCTTTGGATAAAGTTTGAGTCGTTCATGATAGACTTCAAGCGACTCGAAGTAGGTAGAAGTGCTATGTGAATCATAGACTTTGTGCCTTGAGATTTAGTATGGTGATTGAGTTTTTCTTCATGTATCGCCCATGAAGGGTGTTATGAGGTTTGGGAAGAGGGTCAAACTTAGCCCCAGGTATATTGACCCATTTGAGCTTCTTCAAACTATTGGTGATGTGGCTCATGAGTTGTATTTCCCCCCATATATATTCGCTATTCATCCAGTTTTTCATGTTCTCATCCTTTGGCGTTATATTCTAGATGAGTCTCATGTGATTCGTTGGGATTCAGTTTAATTAGATAGAAGACTATCTTTTGTTGAGGAGACCATTTCTATTTTAGCCAGGGATATTAGATGGTTACGTTCTAGAGATATTCAGTGTTTAAGTTCCAGTGGAGTCATCGACCTGTAGATGAGGCTACTTGGGAGGTCGAGTTAGATATGCATAGTAGTTATCACTAGACTTTTACGATCTCGGGTATTTCTCCAACCATTAGTTTGAGGATGAACTAGATTTGTAGTGGTGGATGATGTAACAACTTAATTTTTGGTGATTTATGTGAAATATTTATTTTTGTGTGATTTGACCATTTTATCCCTTCCTGTGGTTGCATTATGGTAATTCTAGGGTGTGGAAAGATTGACATATTTTTTGATGCATTTCACTGCGGTTTATGTGAGGTTATAATTTTTGGTGGTCTTAAAGGCTTATTAGTTGACTTTTGTCGATATTTTTTTGATTTGTACATCGGATGGCAAAACGGACTGTGCCAACAAATCAAGAACATCGATTTTAGGTTGGTAACATGGTTGGTGTAGTTTTACAGTATCTCATTTTGACCCTCCATTCAAAAAGATTGCAAATTGGATTTCAGGGGTCAACTTTATGAAAATGACGTTTGTTCGAAAGTTTGATATCGCCATTGAGTTCGGAGCTTCGAGTTTAGTAGGGTAGCAAAGTTCATTTGTGTACTGGCTATTTTGAATGAATCTCGAGTATGCGATGCTTTGGTCGCTCAAGCGACTTGGCCTGACAGCCCAAATGTCGACTAAGCGTGTAACGCCTCAAATCTGGTACTTGAAATGCTACACGGTGCTCATGACCCAGAAGGACCATAAGCTAACCCATGACTGATATCTGTACCTGAACACCGCATAATATACTGTATAAATGCAAAAATAAAGGTTGTAAGGCCGTAAGGTTCAAAATTGAGACATAATATCTGTTAAAATATAACATTTGGGTGGGGTATAAAATACTCAAAACAACTACAATAACTATCTGAACATGTTAGTCTGAAAAGCCTCGTACTGTCTAAATAAAGAGTTAATGGGTCATGTCCCCAACTAACTCTGTCTACTGAAAGCTAAAACTGAATTAATGAAATAACTCATAATATCATCCTCGAATGATGAGGACTCACTGCTACACCTGGCTGCTACTGATGCTCTAGAGCTCGTGCTTCTAAACCTATGGTATAAAAACACCATAACGCAAATACGTCAGTACGATTGAATGTACTGGTATACATGTGAGGTAGTCTAAATCCAAAGGGTTCACATGCATGAACTATACTAACTGGCTGGATAACATGAACGTGAGAATGCATGCATAAATATGTAATAACTGTAATTGAGATCGTGACGACATGATTACTAAGCCTGAGTACTGATAACATGAGATACTAATAGCTGTATAACTGAAATAACTGATACTGAGCGACTGTATCTTATAGTCTAGTTTCTGTTGGAACTAGCTGAGTTTCGTACTGTTCTAAGTTGATTGTATTTGAAAGTCCTGAATTCTGAAGAACTATCTGAGTTTATTTACTAAAACTGTATGACTTTATCTGACAGTCCTGATCGTCTAATTGAAACTGTGGGAAGTAGTTATCTAACTGACATGCCCCAAATAATTGCAATATAGCTGAGTTGGGGTCCAATCTGTAACCCCAATTGGAAGGGTGTCAAGACCGCGACACTAGTAAGGACAATCTGTGAGTAACCCTCATATAATAGGTAACTCTAGTTAGAATGGTGGGAAACCTCATATAACAGGTTAAGACACCTCATCTACCCTCATATAACAGACTATGATGTCTCAACCTACGCTGGCTACGTAGTTCAGGAACACAAGGATTGCTTCTAAGAATCACACCCTCATATAACAGGTTAGTTCCCATCCTTCGGTTCACTCGGTGCTAATTCCTACTCCCATCTGAATAGAAACTGAACATAATTAACTGAACTGGACTAGACTGATTTCATGGAGTTTCGTTGATTCACGGAATACTACTGAGATTTCTGAATTTACTGAGATTTCCTGAGTCACATGACTGACTGAGTTCTATGGATCATGGCTTGACTGAGGATATCGTGAAACATGACACTGGCTCTAGGTACACAACTATATTTTTCGGGTACAAGTACCCCCAGGATTCGATAGAAGGAAACTGACAAATCATGACTTTCTTGAATACATGGCCAATATCAACAATTCATACTACGACAGTAGGGGATATTTCATGAAGCACATGATTATCATAATCTTGTATATAGATTAGAATGCACATGATCATGTCTTAACTTCATCATTTTAATATCATAATTATATCATCATGCAATTGTATTACACAACAATCCTCATGGAAATCATTTTAAACATAGGGGAACACGCACATTCATAGCTTGGGTCACAGTTTAACTATCAAGAATAATTTCTATTCTCCTAGGTATTTTATCAAACACTTAGATTGCATGATTTAAGGCTTAGGCATGAGCATGAATTTAACACAACCTTACTTCGCAATTCTACCCAATTTCATGATTTTAGTCCACATATTAGAGTAATTTGATAAAGACATAATAAAGGTTCCATCTTGGAATTCATACTACAACAACACATGAACATAATTCAGTTCACAGAATGAATATCACAATTCATAATTTAAAACTTGATTTTTGGGCTTCATGGACGAAAGGAGTCCATGAATGAACACTATGCATACCTTAGATGGAAGATTCTTGATGATCCACGGAGAAAGTTTCTTGGACTTGGATCCCCAATTGAAAACCCTAATGTGTTCTTGAGAGGATCTTGAGGGAAGTGGCTATATTTTGGTGTAAATGAGGCTTAATCCCGTGTTTTTGACTTATATAGGGGTGGGAGAATTACCCCTTTTCCTTTAAAAATGTGGATATTTAATGACTAAATAACTGGGCACCGACGCTATGGGCGATGCGACGCATCGAGAGTTTTGATGCTATACCCGACGCGGCGCACCGTAAACGCATCGAGCCTCAGTTGTTTTGGCTATGGCAGTCTATACAAATGGTGACCAACGCGATTGGTGATGTAGCGTGCCAAGATCGCATTGGTCTACTATTTTGGACTTCCAAACTTGCTTGAAACGAGTTCTGAAAAATCTAAAACTTGTCCAGGAATATCTATTGACCTTCCTGATCATGAATTAACAAGAATATAGACCATTAATGGACGTTAAGGTGGCGAAATGAATTTTCCAACTTTTGAAGGCCAAAATTAAGCTAAGTTTGGGCACCTAGCTAGAATTTTCTAAGTCTGTGACCCCCTTGACAAGCTTAAAGGACTGAATTAAGCTTAAGTATTTTACGGGGTCTTACAAAGCGACATCAGGCTTGCTTAAGAGATAGCCGCTTAAGTGATGTCTTGGTTGCTTAAGCAACACTGGCACACCGAATGATGTCTCTTAAGAAACAACCAGGTCGTGTAAGCGATGAGGAAGGCTTCACTTAAGATATGCCTTGTCTCTTAAGCGATAGCCACCTAAGCGATTCGATAGTCTCTTAGGGGATGCTTGAAGAGTTTATTTTCCTTATTTTTTGAGATTTCTACACTATTTTTGAGACTTGGAGCTTAGGGATCGAGATTTTGAGCATTTTTTTCTATTTCTAAGTTTGGGGTAAGATCCAAACTCTCATTTCAAATACTTTTCTTCGATTCTTATTTTTTAAACTTCGTCAAAACTTAGATTTGAAAGTAAAATTTGGGAACTTTTGCTCGGAAGACCTAAAAATAGTATTTCTTTGATTTAAACCCAATTTTAACTCGTTTTCACTTGGTTTTTCTTCTATGAGTTTCTTTAATCCTGAAAAATATGTTTTTGGATAAATTTTTTTGGTTTTATCCTTTTTTTTTCAAAAATTCATTTCAGACGTCTATTTTGACCCTGTTTAGGAAATAGGCAACATAGATATCGTTGATTTTCTTTTGATGCATAGTTATATATTTGTATATTTTAATTCATTCTAGATCTGTTCGTGGGAGAAACACTCCATTTATAAGGTTGTCTAGTCTAATTTTCGACATTCGAGGTAGGTTATGGCTTAACTTTCTCTAGACTAAGCTGGGTAGTTGATATTGATAGAAAATCATGTTAAGGGTATGGTAGCCAATCATGAAAATGTCTATATTATTGTGTCGTACCCATGTGGGGGCTATATCATTACTTATTGGTGATTTTGGGATATTATTTGCTATGTATAACCGTATGGGGTCTAATACGATACTGTTGACCTTGTATATGTGAAATTAGTTGGATCTTGTTAGATGAAAAAGTATAATGTGGTATCAATGGTATGTTTTGGAGTATTTTACTCTATTGACATATGGATTACGTTGAATTTCATGGATGGTTGGAATATTGATTAGATTTTTGGTTCACTTGGTTGGTATATTGGTTGGATATGGAAATTCTTATTCTGTTTGGTTGTGAGGATTACATCCTTATATCATATACGTTCATGAAAAATTGGTACCACCATGAAGTACTAGAAACACTAGTTTTTTTTAACAGAAAATATGACATCTTTAAAACCCTCTATCGATGGATGTGCTGGAGAGTAGATATCGATATGGTATTGTATATGAATCAAAAAAATCCCCCATGGGTCCTACCTCGTGAATCTTTATCTTGGTAGGTGTATACAAAAGTTATGTGATGACCTCGTGCATCACATCATTATCACCACTGTTATCATCATCGTCATCTTCATTGAACTTCATGTATTGTGCTTATGCTGCGATTGTATTTCTGTCTTTAACTTGATATTTGTCCATTTGTTCTATCTTCGTATAATTGTATTTGATGTATGTGTATATTTGTTATTCTTTTCTCTACCTGTATTATTTACATGTGGGTTTATTAGAATTGTTATTAGGGACGGTGTGGGGCTACCGTTTGGGATATTTTCTTATTACAGGTGATGTGCCCATAGTGTCTATTTTGTATGCTATATTTTTTACTTCTTTTAGTCGGTCTATGATACTTAGTAAGTACAAGTGGACCGTACTCACCCCTACTGCACCTTTTTCGGTGCAGATCCAGGTACCAGTGCATCTCACGACAATTGATTCAGGCTATACTTAGAGCCCATTCAAGGTAGCAGTTGATCTATGCATCCAGAGTTGGCTACTTCCTTTTCTCATATAGACTATGTCTTTATTTGTATTCACAGAAAGAGTTGCTCCGTTTTAGACATCCTATGTATTTTGACTTTGAGTTGTATTAGTTAGTTCTTACACTGCGACACCGGGTTTTGGGGTATTGTATGGTATCTTGACTATGTATTTCGGCTTTTACTATATATATGTAGTTAGACTCCGTTCTAGGAGTCTTGCCTTAGGTTTGATATTGATTTCTCACTTTATATTAGTTTGGGTGATAAGTTTACTTGTCAAGGCTCTCCGTAACAAGTGCCATCATGACTCTTGGTTTTGAGTCGTGACACCTATACACACACAAACAGACACACATAAATATTCATATATATATATATATGATGTATGTATATACATATATGCATATGAACTTATATATATATACACATATGTTTATATTTATATATTCTGTATTACAAATTAGAATAGATATTAATGCATTCATGATACTCAGATTTGCCTACACATGTAATCTTCAAGATTTGAATTTAAATACTCACTAATAATGGGGATGCTAGAGAGAATAAAGGGAGTGAATCACCCCCCCTCCCTTTTTTTTATTTAATTTCTAAACATAACTGAACTAGTAACAAAATCCGTTAGTTAATAATTGTATATTAGAGTCCTAAATAAATATAATCAATAATTAAAATCTATAAAATCTACTTATTAAAACTTAGACTAAGAAGTTAGTTAATAGGGGTCTAAGTTTGCAATATGTGAAGTTTTGTCCCCTTTTTATTAAAGGACTCAATGGATATAATTTTATTAAATGAAGTAGCTATTTATAGAGATGGGCTAGCCCAAAGTGCTAAGGCCCATAAAATAATAACAAAATATCAAATAACTAAAAACAAATAAAATCTAGAAAGTAAAAGGCAAGAATTTTTTTTAGGAAAGTAGAAAGATGGAAACTGAATGAACATTCTAGAAAACTTTCAACATCACTAGGGAAAACTTATCACCGTCAACACCATCAACATTTTCTTCTTGCGCTTCGCATAACTATATTTAAGGCACGAGTTCTAAGTCTATCTTTAAAATTGGATGCAAACACCAGCTGTTGGATCTTCACTTGGTAATTCTCTTGAGCCCAAATTTTGTATCACCACTCAACAATGTGATATTACCCCTATTGCTCTGATTGATCCCCTCCATGCATCATAGAGAAGATGAGCTAATGATGATGAGTGGAGAAGGATAGCAACTCAAAAATCCCATTATCTACTAGGTACTCTCTTGTTTTGTGAAAATTTGGAATAAAAGTGTAGAAGATCTTTGATGAACGCGTGATTTTATGGTGTGGAACCTCAGGTTTAATCTGTAGCTTTTAGATTTAAGACTTTTCTTAAAACACACATATTTATCTTCCTTCGATAAAAAGTAGGTTTAAAGATCGCACTTTTCCTTATTGATTATACTTGATGGAATGAGCTTTAAAGAAGTTAATACCATATATCAAAGGTTAACTCTAGGTTTTAGCAAAAATACAACAACAACTATTTTATCATTGTTGTTTAGGGGATGGATCCTGTCATGACCCGAGCTCAAGTCCTGGCTGTGATTGGCATCCCAAACTAGTGAAGGCCCGAGAAGACCCCTTATCATATCATCATAAGCATAGTCATAATAAAATATGAAATTAGACCCATAAAATATAAAGTTCAATTAAAATAATAATTCAGAACTCAAGTCTTGAAATACGATATAAACTATTTAACCAACTTAATCTACGAATCCTCTAACAATATGAATTTCCTAATCTAGAACATGGTCCCGACAAGTACCATAAAATGAGATAATCCAAGTCTAATTGAAAATAAAAGAAACATATTCCCTCTGAAAGATAGATGGCTCACCACTTGCTGTTTGCTGTCCCAAATGAATCCTAATGCTGAGCAGGGTCGCTGATAAATATTTCAAAACCTACACCATGAAAAAATATAGCATCTGGGGATAGTCAGTACGAAGATTACTGGAATGCAACCAAAGGGAAGGGACAAAATCAATTTTTATAATAGTTCATAAAATTTATTACATAAACCTATCATAGAGGAAATAATAAACAAGTGACTTAAAACATACAAAAATATTATCACTTGAAATCCATTAATTCTTAACTTGTAGTTTGCTTCGACATCTAGTAACCTACGGGCTATATGGGTCCAATCCATACCTAACTGGTGGGGAAACCATACAACAGTCGATAATTTTTCATGACAAGACCTCTCCTACGTCGACAAATGTGGTTTCCGGACTTGGTCACAAGGACTACACCTTCTTATGAACAACATAATTCTCTTTAAGCCCAAATTAAAATATTTTTCTTAACCTTTATTTGTGAAGTCTTTCATTGAGACATTCACATTTTGTACCGTCATACCAAGACTAGCAAGTCACCCATATCATCCCAAAATCATTATCGTTAAATACATAGACTCCAAAATTTCACCTTAAAATCATAAGCATAACCACAATTAAGTTTCCCATAACCATTACAAAACATTCTCATAATACCAATACATTAAATGATACAAAAGATGAAAAAAACATTTATGTTTCTTATGCAACTCAAAAATTTCAAGAGAGTTAAAAATCATGGCTTAAATATTCATCTTTTTAACGTTCAAATTTAAAGACATAAATATTCATGATTTTTAACTAGCCATTTTAGTCTCAAAAACCCCAAATAAATATCTAATCATCCATTCATAAGGAAAAAGAGTTTTATATATAGCTTTTCAAAACAGAATCCCCATACCTAGCATCAAACCATTAATAAAATATACATAAATAATACGTAAATTCACACTTTATAAAAGTAGTTTAAGTAGAGAGTGTTAAACATGCCTTTTTGATGGGAGGAGTTTTAGAACAACTTAAGAGTTTAGCAATGGACCTTGAATCCCTAGTTGTTTTTCTCCTAAGAGTTTTTGGAGAATGATGGATTATGCTTTTTGACTGCTAATGTAAAACTTCGAAGTTTCCTAACTAATTTCGTCCCAAGAATGTCTAGTATTATCTTCTAAATTGAATACTTTATTCCATGGGGAATTTTTAAGATTTTTACTTTTTGACATGTGGTAAATTCAATAATCTTTCCATTGATATAAAATTTGCCTAAATCCGATAATCGTGTAAGAAGTTATGACTATTTCAAGTTTCCATCGTAAAACAGCGCCATATTGGTCAGTGGCGCGCCGCGCCACAAGATAAAATGGCAATTGTCCTTTTTACAGTATCCTAGCGTGATTTCTCTGCATTGCGCCAAACTTCTAGGTCGCAAACGAAGTGGCAATGTGATGGCTCCGCGTCGCGCCATCCCTCAATTTTCCAGTTGTCAAATTCTAGTGACATAGCGCGATAGCGCTGCGTCGCGCCAGGGGTCCAATTCGGAAAAATTTCACTGAAATTAAAAAATACATCCTGGGTTAAAAGGGTCAATTTTTCACCTCTATTTAAACCCTTTAACACAAGATTCAGCTATTTTGAACTCAAAATAAACTAGTTTCTCTCAATTTTCTCTCAAGATCAAGCTAGGGTTTCAATTTCAAGAAAGTCTCTTCGTCAATCTTCGCTAAACCAAGAACTAAGGTATGCGTTGTGTTGATTTATGTATTCCTTTCATCCATAAAGTTCAAGAACCCTATTTCAAATTGAAAATCATGATATTTATGTTGTTGGTTGATTGTAACCATGTTTGCCTTGTTATATGATTCCCAAGTTGAAATATTTATGTGTTTTTCATGAAACTACATTAGCAAGTGAGTGAAATCCATAAATTGAGTTATTCATAATGTGTCAATTTGATGATTAAGCCTATTCCCTATGGGTGAATGCAAGGTGTTTGATGAAATGCCTAGGAAGATAGAAATTATGCACTAAATTGTGATCCAAAATGACTTTCATGTTATTCTTATGTATTGAAATTTGTTTGTTGGATTGCTTATGAGTTAGCCTTATGGAATTATGCTATGTATACATTCTATCTTATTTATGTACCAAGCTATGATAATCAAATGCTCATGAAATATCTCTAATTATTGTATTATGGATTGTTGATGATTGGTCATGCATTCAAGAATGTCATGCCTTGTCAGTTTCCTTCCATCGAGTCCTGGGGGTACTTGTACCTAAAAAATATAGTTGTATGCCTAGAGTCAGTGATATGTTTCATGATATCCTCAGTCAATCCATGATCTATAGAACTCAGTCAGTCATGTGACTCTGGAAATCTCAGTAATTCAGTAATCTCAGTACTATTCTGTTAGTCAATAGAATTTAGTTAATTCAGATCAGTAATTCATATTTAGTGTCTATTAAGATGGGAGTAGGAATTAGCACTGAGTGAATCCAAGGATGGGAACACACACTGTTAGATAAGGGTGTGATTCTTAGAACTCATCTTTGCATTCCAGAACTATGTAGCCAGCATAGTTTGAGACATCAACCCTTTCAGATGAGGGTTGATGAGGTGGATAAGCACTGTCAGATGAGGGTCACTCACAGCTTGTCCTTACCAATGGTGCGGTATTGACACCCTTCAAATTGGGGTTACAGATTGGATCCCAACTAAGACATATGGCGTATTAGGGGCATGTCGGTTAGATAACTACTTCCCACAGTTTCAATTACAAAATTCAGGACTATCAGATACAGTCAACATAGAACAGTACAGAACTCAGCTAGTTCCATCAAATTCAGGACTGTCAGATACAGTCACTCATGTTATCAGTCATATCAGCTATCAAAACTTAGTTATCATTCATGTTAGTTATCAGTAAACTCATGTTATCACGATCTCTGATATAGTTACTATGTGTTCATACATGTATTCTTACGTTCATATTAGTCAGTTAGCCAGTATTGTTCATACATATGAACCACATGCATTTAGCATACCTCACATGCATACCAGTACATTCAAAGTACTGACATATTTGTGCTATGGTATCTTATACCATAGGTTCAGAGACGCGAGCTCCAGAGCATCAATAGCATTCCAGTTTCAGTAGTCAAAGTTAGCAGTGAGTCCTCATCTCTCGAGGACATGATCATTATTTATCATCTTATTAAGTAATTTATTAGTTGGAGTTAGTTGGGGATATGTCCCATCAACTTCTTATTCAGACAGTTCAGTCAGTTAGAGGCTTTTCAGACTAGTGTGTTCAGACAGTTATTTTAGTGTTTTGGGTATTTCATACCCCATTCAGATGTTATATCTTTATCAGTTATGTTATAGTTTTGAACTTTATGGCCTCTCAGTTTATGTTTCTACAATCATACAGTATATTATGCAGTCTACAAGTACAAATATCAGTCATAGGTTAGCTTGTGGTCCTTTGAGGTCATAGAACCGTGTAGTGTTTCATGTACCAGATTTTGGGTGTTACAAGTTTGGTATCAGAGCCTAAGGTTCAATAGAGTCCTAGGAAGTCTGAAATCTGCATCTAGTAGAGTCTTGTGCATGGGTGTGTTGCGCGCCACATTTATGTACATGAGGCTATTAGATGTTTTAGGAATAGTTTCCCTTCTTTTAGTATTCATGTTGTGCCAGTGAGCATAATATCAAGTCAATTTCCTAGTCTAATCCATTTCTTTTTTTTTTTTTTCTACTGAACATGCCTCCTAAAAGAAGAAATGGGAATCAGTCATCCCCTCCGCCCGAAGAACCTTTGGGCGAACATGTTTCTCATGTAGAGTTTAGAGATGCATTCACTACTTTTGCTCAGTCAGTTACTACTCAGAATGAACGACCAGCTGTTTCCAGCCAACCAAGTGGCCAATTTAGCTGCAGCCAGGATTCGGAACTTCACCCGAATGAATCCTTCATCCTTTCTTGGGTCTAAGTCAGATGAGGACCCTCAGGAATTCATCCATCAAGTTTAGAAGGTTATTGACGTTATGGGGGTGTTATTTGTTAAGAGTGCTGAGCTAGATGTAGACTATTTGCAGGATGTTGCTCACACTTAGTTCAAATAGTGAAAGTTAGAGAGGCCAGTTGATATAGGTCCTATTGAGTGGAAAGAGTTTGCCTCTATATTCTTAGATAAATTCTTTCCCCAAGAGCTGAGAGAGGCTAAGGTATTAGAATTTATCAACCTCAGGTAGCGCAACATGACGGTGAAAGAGTATTCTCTTAAGTTTACTCAATTAGCCAGATATGCTCCTCATGTGGTTGCAGATAGCAGGGCCAAGATGAGTAAGTTTGTTTATGGGGTGACTGACAATGTGGTTAACAAGTGTAGGTCTATAATGTTGAATAGTGACATGAACATAGCTAGGCTTATGACTCATGCTCAACAGATAGAAGAGTGGAATAAGAGAGCAAGGACAGGTAGTTTCAACTTTGCTCATTACAAATCAGAAGGAGGAAACCGTTCTCAGTTTCATCCTAAGTCATTAGTTCCAGCTTCTTTTTCAGCCAGTGCTCCATCTCCTAAGTTCAGGGATGGAAATAGAGATAGGGCGTCAGGCTCTAAGTCTCAGGGTAGTGTTAGCAAAGCCCAAACTAATCCCCTTTGTCAGACTAGTGGTGAGAACTGCAAGGGTGCTGGCAGAGCTGGTAGCGATGTCTATTTTGGATGTGGGAAGACAGGCCACAGAGTCAGAAATTTTCCCCAGTCAGGTTATCAGGGTCAGCAGAACCGTTCCTCATCTCAGTCCGGTCGCCCAAATCAGCAGGGTGCCACTTCTAGTGCTACTAGTGGGCAATGACCAAATCGACCGTATGCTCTCCAGTCCTATCAAGATCAGGAAAGTTCTCCTGATGTGGTTACTGGTATGTTACAGATCTTTCATTTGCATGTTTACGTTTTGCTAGATCCAGGAGCTTCCTTGTATTTTGTTACTCCTTATATAGTAGTTGATTTTGGAGTCAGTCCCAAAATTCTAGCGGAGCACTTTTCAGTCTCTACCCCAATGGGTAAAACCATCATAGCCCGGCGGGTATACAGGAACTGTTTGGTTCTGATATTTCAGAATGTAACCAAAGAAGACTTAGTCGAATTAAAGATTACTGATTTTGATGTCATTCTCGGCATGGATTGGCTTCATTCCTGCTATGCCACAATTGAATGCAGACACAAAATAGTCTAATTTCATTTTCTAAATGAACCCGTCCTAGAGTCGAAGGGTAGTGTATCCGCTATCATAGGTCAGCTTGTTTCCTACATTCAGGCATGGAAAATGATATCTAAAGAATGTGTCTATCATCTTGTTTGATTTAGGGACACTAGTTCCAAAACTCCCAGTCTTGAATCAGTCCCAGTAGTGAATGAATATTCATATGTCTTTCCCGAAGATCTTCCAAGAATTCCTCCCAAAAGGGAAATAAACTTTGGCATTGATCTTTTTTTAGATACTCAGCCTATATCTATTCCGCCATACAGAATGGCACCAGCGAAACTCAAAGAATTAAAATATCAGTTGAAAGATCTCTTAGATAAGGGATTCATCAGACCCAGTGTGTCCTCGTAGGGTGCACTGGTCTTATTCGTGTGCAAGAAAGACGATTATCTTAGAATGTGCATTAATTACCGTCAACTTAATAAAGTCACGGTAAAAAATAAGTATTCTTTTCCCATAATCGATGACTTTTTTGACCAACTTCAGGGTACTAGTTATTTCTCTAAGATAGACCTCAGATCCGGCTATCATCAGCTTAGATTCAGAGAATGTGACATTTCAAAAATAGCCTTCCGTACTCGGTATGGTCACTTCAAATTCCTAGTTATGTCCTTTGGTCTTACTAATTCCCCAGTAACTTTCATGGACTTGATGAACCGTGTGTTCAAGAAGTACTTGGACATGTTCATCATAGTTTTTATAGATGATATTTTGGTCTATTCCCGCAGTGAGCATGATCATGCAGACCATCTCAGAATTGTACTTCATACCCTCAGAGATCATCAGTTGTTCGCCAAATTAAGTAAGTGCAAATTTTGGATAAGGTCAATATCATTACTTGGTCATACCATTTTTGGAGATGGCATTAGAGTAGATTCTCAAAAGATTGAAGCAGTAAGAAACTGGCCCAGACCTGTCTCTCCATCCGATATCAGGAGTTTCTTGGGTTTGGCTGGCTATTACAGATGGTTTGTTGAGGGATTTTCTTCTATTGCATCCCCTATGTCTAGATTGACTCAGAATAAAGTCAAGTTTCAGTGGTCAGATCCTTGCGAGAAGAGTTTTCAGGAGTTGAAGACTCGACTCACCTCAGCTCCAGTCCTATCTTTTCCAGATGGTTCAGATGGTTTTGTAGTATATTGTGATGTATCTAGAGTAGGTTTAGGTTATGTCCTCATGCAGCATGGTAAGGTAATAGCCTACACCTCTAGACAGCTTAAAACCCATGAAAAGAATTATCCTACTCATGATATTGAGTTAGTAGCCGTAGTCTTTGCCTTGAAAATTTGGAGTCATTATCTATACGGTGTTTCTGTAGATGTGTTCATAGATCATAAGAGCCTTTAGTATTCTTTTCTTAGAAAGATATCAATCTTCATCAGAAAAGATGGATAGAGTTCTTGAAAGATTATGACATGAGTGTCCTTTATCATCCGGGCAAGGCCAACGTAGTGGCCAACGCTCTCAGTAGACTGTCTATGGGTAGTGTTGCTCATGTTGAGAACAGTACAAAGAAGTTAGCTCAGGAAATCCATCAGCTTGCTAGACTAGGATTTCGCTTAGTCGATACAGAAGAGGGTGATATACGGGTTCAGAGTAGTTCAGAATCATCTCTAGTTTTCGAGGTTAAAGAAAAGAAAGATAGAGATCCCAGTCTAGTCAAGTTGAAAGAGTCAGTCAAGAAACAGAAAGTAGAGGTTTTCTCCCAAGGGGGAGATGGTGTTTTGCGTTGTCAGGGTCGTCTGTGTGTTCTAGGTATAGATGACTTAAGGCAGCGAATTCTTGCAGAAGCTTATGGTGCGCGCTACTCTATACATCCAGGGGCCACAAATATGTACTGCAACTTGTGGGAGATCTATTAATGGAGTGGGATGAAGAGAGATATTGTAGAGTTTATGGCTAAGTGCTCTACATGTCAGTAAGTTAAGATAGAGCATCAGAAGGCTAGTGGGTCCATACAAGAGTTCCATATTCCTACTTAGAAGTGGGAAGAAGTGAACATGGACTTCGTGACGGGTTTGCCTCAAACTCGTCATCAGCATGATTCAGTTTGGGTCATTGTAGATAGAATGACCAAATCAGCTCATTTTCTTCCAGTCCATACCACTTATTCAGTCGAAGATTATGCCAAACTCTACATCAGCGAGTTGGTCAAATTGCACGGTGTTCCATTATCTATCTTCTCAGATAGAGGTACCGAGTTCACCTTTCATTTCTGGAAAATATTCCAAAAGGGTCTTGGTACCTAATTTTATCTCAGTACAGCCTTCCATCCTCAGAAAGATGGTCAAGTAGAAAGGACCATTCAGACTCTAGAAGATATACTGCGAGCGTGTGCAATTGATTTCAAGGGTAGTTGGGATTCCCACTTGCCTTTGATTGAGTTTGCATACAATAATAGCTATCATTCTAGTATTAAGATAGCTCCATTCAAAGCTCTCTATGGTAGGAGATGCAGATCTTTAATTGGTTGGTTCAAAGTTAGTGAGGCCTCAGTCATAGGGCCTGACTTAGTATTCAATGCTTTAGAAAAAGTCCAGTTGATCAGAGAAAGACTCCAGGCTGCTCAGAGCCGACAGAAGTCTTATGCAGATATGCGTAGAAAGCATCTCAATTTCGAGATTAATGACTATGTCTATATAAATAAATCTCCCATGAAAGAAGTGAAGAGGTTCGGCAAGAAGGGAAAGCTCAGTCCCCGATATGTCGGTCCCTTCAAAATTCTCAGTCGCTTTGGCAAGGTATCTTGTAAGCTTGAATTTTCTTCAGATCTAACGGCAGTCTATCCAGTCTTTTATGTATCCTTGCTCAAGAAGTGCATAGGTGATCCATCAGTCGTAGTCCCTGTTGAGGGCGTCGACATTTATAGCAACCTCTCTCGTGAAGAGATTCCAATTAAAATTCTAGACTATAAGACTCGTAGACTGAGGAACAAAGAAGTCTCTCTAGTCAAAGTTCTTTGAAAAAATCAGTCCGTTGAGGGAGATACTTGGGAAGAAAAAGTAAACATGTGTACCAAGTATCCTCACCTCTTCTCTTCTAACTCAGATCTAGCTTAAGGTAATAGTTCTCCTTAAGCTTTTCAGTTTTCATGTCCAGATTTCAGTTACAACTTGGTATCAGTCTCATGTTTAGGATTCCATTTTTTAAACTTGGTACTAAGTACCATTGCATATTCATCATATGTTCATGCATCAGATTAGTCATGTGTTCCTGCATCAGACATGCATTCTCCTAGTGAGAAACTCAGTTATCAGAAATCTCAGTCATGTGTTCATGAGTCAGTTAAGTCATGAAATCATGTATCAGTTATGCATGCTCAGTATAAATCTCAGACATGTCAGTCATGCTTCAGTTTTTCATGGTCAGTAAGTACTTCAACTAATAGTTTCTCCCATCTTAGTTAGTCTCATTTGAGGATGAATGTTCCCAAGGGGGAGATATTGTAATACCCCAAAGTTTCCTAACAAATTTCGTCCCAAAAATGTCTAGTATTATCTTTTAAATTTAATGATGTTTATTCCATGAGAAATTTTTAAGATTTTCACTTTTTTTCATGTGGGAAATTCAATAAGCTTTCCATCGATATAAAATTTGCCGAAATCTGATAACCGAGTAAGAAATTATGACTATTTCAAGTTCCCATGGTAAAACAACACCATATTGGTCAGTGGCGCGCCGCACCACAAGATAAAATAGAAATTGTCCTTTTTCCAGTGTCCCAGCACGATTTCTCCACGTTACGCCAAACTTTCAGGTCATAAACGAAGTGGATACCCGATGGCTCTGCATCACGCCATCCCTCAATTTCCCAGTTGTCAAATTCTAGTGACATGACGTGATAGCTCCGCGTCGCACCAGGGGTCCAATTCAGGAAAATTTCACTGAAATTAAAAGACGCGTTCAGGGTTAAAAGGGTTAATTTTCCACCCCAATTTATGCCCTTTAACACGAGATTCAGCTATTTTGAACTCAAAATATACTAGTTTCTCTCAAGAACAAGCTAGGGTTTCAATTTCAAGAAAGTCTCTCCGTCAATCTTCACTAAACCAAGAACTAAGGTATGCCTTGTGTTGATTTATGGATTCCTTTCATCCATAAATCTCAAGAATCCTATTTTGAATTACAAATCATGATATTTATGTTATGGGTTGATTGTAACCATGTTTATCTTGTTATATGATTCACAAGTTGGATTATTTATGTGTTTTTCATGAAACTACATTAGCAAGTGAGTGAAATCCATAAAATGAGTTATTCATAATATGTCAATTTGATGATTAAGCCTATGACCTATGGGTGCATGCAAGGTGTTTGATGAAATGCCTAGGAAGATAGAAATTATGCACTATAGCTAAATTGTGATCCAAAATGATTTCCATGTTATTCTTATGTATTGAAATTTGTTTGTTGGATTGCTCATGAGTTAGACTTATGAAATTATGCTATGTATATATGCTATCTTCTTCATGTACCAAGCTAGGATAATCAAATGCCCAAGAAATATCCCCAATTATTGTATTATGGATTGTTGATGATTGGTCATGCATTCAAGAATGTCATGCCTTGTCAGTTTCCTTTCATCGAGTCCTCGGGGTACTTGTACCCAAAAAATATAGTTTTGTGCCAAGAGTCAGTGACATGTTTAATGATATCCTCAGTCAAGCCATGATCTATAGAAATCAGTCAGTCATGTGACTCAAGAAATCTCAGTAATTCAGTAATCTCAGTACTATTCCGTCAGTCAATAGAATTCAATTAATTCAGTTTAGTAATTCATGTTTAGTGTCTATTTAGATGGGAGTAGGAATTAGCACCAAGTGAACCAAAGGATGGGAACACACTGTCAGATGAGAGTATGATTCTTAGAAGTCATCCTTGCATTATAGAACTATGTAGCCAACATAGGTTAAGACATCAACACTGTCAGATGAGGGTTGATGAGGTGGATAAGCACTGTCAGATGAGGGCCCCACTATTCTCTTTTAGGGACACTGTCAGATGAGGGTTACTCATAGCTTGTCCATACCGGTGGCGTGGTATTGACACCCTTATAATTGGGGTTATAGATTGAATCCCAACTCAGCCATATGACGTATTAGGGGCATATCGGTTAGACATCAGGACTGTCAGATACAGTCAACTCAGAATAGTACGAAACTCAGCTAGTTCTACTAGATTCAGGGCTGTCAGATACAATCACTCATGTTATCAGTTATATCAGCCATCAGAACTCAGTTATCAGTCATGTTAGTTATCAGTAAACTCATGTTATCACGGTCTCAGATATAGTTACTATGTGTTCATACATGTATTCTCACGTTAAAATTAGTCAGTTAGCCAGTATTGTTCATGCATATGAACCCCATGCATTTAGCCTACCTCACATGCATACCAGTACATTCAAAGTATTGATGCATTTGCGCTATGGTGTCTTATACCATAGGTTAAGAGACACGAGCTTTAGAGTATCAGTAGCACTCTAGTTTCAGCAGTCAGAGTTAGCAGTGAGTGCTCATCTCTCAAGGATATGATCATTATTTATTATTTCATTAAGTAATTTATTAGTTGGAGTTAGTTGGGGACAAGTCCCATCAACTCATTCAGACAGTTCAGTCAGTTAGAGGATTTTCAGACTAGTGTGTTCAGACAGTTATTTTAGTGTTTTGGTATTTCATACCCCATTTAGATGTTATATCTTTATCAGTTATGTTACAGACTTGAACCTTATGGCCTTTTAGTTCATGTTTCCATAATCATACAGTATATTATGTAGTATACAGGTACAAATATCAGTCATGGGTTAGCTTGTGGTCCTCTGAGGTCATAAGCATCGTGTAGCATTCCGGGTACCAGATTCGGGGCGTTACAACTAATGCTGCACTTAGGGATTTGGAATCACTTAGTATTGGTGGATGATGGTTTTTAACATAAAAAGGACAAAGTACCCTTAAAATAACATGTTAAAATGAAATCTCATTGATAAAATAAAGAGGGGAGGGAGAGGGGAGGGGGGGAGGGGAGGTGTGGTGCACACCCAAGGTGTGGCCACCCCCGTGAAGTATAAGTCCCATCACTAGGCTAAGGCCATATGATGCGCGAGCTAATGTGAGGTCAACATAGTAGACCATTGTGATGGTTTGTGTGATGCTTGGCCATGGCACTGTTAGTATCCTAAGTTTATGTTTTAATAATAACAAACTAACAAGTATATCTTTGAAGCTACTAATAATGGAAAGATTAAGGAATTCGGCTCCAGAAATAGAAGGACATCTAGAATGGAGGAACATTCACGTATCCAAGGAAAATCAATCACAACAAGAACAAATGGAAGGAGAATATCAACTCTAAATGTCATGGAAAATCATCTCAAAATATTGGAAGATATGGAAGATCACTACATGGAAAATTAAATAAAAAAAATATTCAAGAAGATGACAAGAAGATCAATAAAATATCATAGAAATAGAAGAAGGATCACAATCCCAAAATCAAGGCAGACCACATCAATTAGGAAGAAAAGATCACAAGTACATTTGGAAATAAATCAATCTATACAAAACCAAAAGAAGAATAGATCACGGACATATCAAATATGGACGTGATCCAAAGCTATATATGGACATATTATACGGATATATTCCTTAATAAAGAAATCAATTTATATCCTTGATTGAGAAGAAATCTCTTGGGTTTCCTTACGAAGAGTAGCAGCTGAAGACTATAAATAATAAAGACTGAAGACAAACACAACCCACACAACTTTAAGGAGAAAATTCAAAATGTCTCATTCTTAGTCTTACAAAGATCTGTAACTTTAGTTTACAATTGTTATATAAAGAGTAGGATCGAGTCAACTTTGTAACATCAACTGAAACTGTGTCACTAGATCTGAAGAGTAAAATAAGTCTTCAGAACTTGTTTCCTATCATTGTGCTCGAGCCAATCTTTTAACGATCTAAGGAAACTTTGAAACCCAAAGGGATTAGATGTAGGCACTACATTGGTGTTTCGAGCTAGGATAAATCCTTGTGTCATTACTTTAATTATTGTTACTTTCTTGCTTATCTATCTTGAACTTAATCTGTTTATAAAGTGTTCTGATCTGCAGGCGAGTTGACTGTGAAGGGTCAGTAGTTGACTCACAGAAATTTTTTTAATTCACCCCCCTTGAATTTGTATTGGTATCAGAGAAGGTCTCACATATAGCATTACTTTATCGTAAGTGAGGAAAGATCAAATGGCAAATTATCAGATTCCCGATCCTCTCCTTCAGGATGGTCACTTCTCCACAAGACCACCATAATTTAATGGACAACATTACTCTTACTTGAAGAATAGGTTCAGGATATTTGTCCAATCAAACGACTTCCAAGCCTGGGTTGTCATCAAGAAAGGTCCAAACCCGATTCCAGGACTTAAGGAGAAGTCAAAGGACAAGAATAAAGAATCTAGAAGTTCTGAGATAGAGGATCTTGAAAGCTTCGAGGTGACCAAAGAACAACAAGAGGTAATTCAAGCTAAAACACATGCTATAAGTTTGCTTTTGTGTGCAGTTAGCGGAGAAGAATACAATAAGATTTCAACGTGTGAAACAACAAAAGAAATATGGGAAAAACTAGGTGTAACCTATGAAGGAACCACTAAAGTCAAGAAGTTAAAAATTTCTGCTCTTGTCAATGAATACGAGTTATTCAAAATAGAGAAAAATGAGGATATTGAAACAATGTTCGCCAGATTCAGTAAAATTGTGTGCGAACTAAAATCACTGTGGATGATTTATCTTCACAGCCTGTAAGTCCAGAAGATGGTCTGAAGTCTACAAAAAACTTAGGAAACCAAGGCTGCCATTCTAGAATACGGAGATCTTCATAACTTGACATATGATGAACTGCAAGGTATCCTTATCGCATATGAGAAAAATTATATCAACAGGCTTCACAAGGATGAAAAGAAGAAACCAGTAGCCTTCAATGCTACTCCAACTGGTGAGGATGACATTATAGAAGATGCTAACAACGAAGGAATCCCCTTCATCAATCGTGGGGTAAGGTAAATCATGAGATAGAGACAACAAAGATCCCAAAGAGGCAATAATAATGATTTCATCAGAAATGATGAGCGCTTCTACTACTATGAAAAGCCTAGTCACTTCAAACAGAATTGTCCAAAACTAAAAAGAAGAACATCCAGGAAGAATCAAAACTTTGGAGCCTGAAGTGATGAAGATAAAACAAAAGAAAAAGTAGAAGCCGCAAACATGTGCTTCATGGCAACAGGTAAATCCAATGAAGTAAGACTACACAATTGCCATAATTTTAATACTCTCGAATCTAACTTAGATATGATTACTGACAAACTTCAAAAAGTTATAGATGAGTATAACAAACTCGCCCAAGAGAAAAGTTATGAAGCTCAATTTAAACAAAAACTCAAAGAGTAACAATGAAATTGGCAAATGGGAATTGAAGCATGCCAAATTGAAATTGACCTACTTCATGATGAACTTGATGATACAAAAATAAAATTAAACAATTTTAAGCCTCCCCAATCCATAGTTTCATAAGATCAAATTCTTTTAAAAACTATTCAAGTTCTTTATTAGGATCATTTAAATCAGCTAAGAACTATTTCTCCTATTGAGGGCCTATTTGTTTCATCTGTGGACAGAGAGGGCACAAATCCTACAGTTGTAGGCATAAGCCTATAAGTATGTGGTTATGGAAGCCCAAAGGAAGTACATCTAACCCACAAGGAACCAAGATTGCTTGGGTACCTAAATAAAATTAATTTTCTTATTTTTCAGGAACAAGTCTGCAAAAGCTATAGAAAAGAAATATGGGTCATTGATAGCGGATGTTCCAAACATATGATCGGAAAGAAGGATAAATTTTCCTCCCAAAAGAAAGTAGATGGGGGATCAGTCAAATTCGGTGACAATACCAAAAGCAATGTCATTGGAATGTGAGTCGGCTCAGTGAGACTCAGCTCCTCATGCGAGTTCACCGAAGTATATCTAGTAGACGAGCTCAAACACAACCTACTCAGCATCAATCAACTATGTGACATTGGATTTGGAGTCCTATTTAAAGCTGAAAGCTGCTCTATCAAACATGACAAAATAAATATCTCCCTTATCGGTGAACATGTTGATAACATTTATGTTTTAAATAGTCCTGATTTTTCCACCTTAACTTACCCACTGTGCAAGCCAAAGATACTTGGTTGTGGAAAAGGAAACTCAGGTATGCTAGCATGCACATTATTGAGAAATTGTCTTGGCTTGATTTGGTGAAAGTCCTGCCAAAACTCAAGTTTGAAAAGGATCATATATGTGATGCCTGTCAATTAGGTAAATAGACCTGAACATCTTTCAAAGACAAGGATATTGTGTCTACTACTAGGCCTCTCCAAACAATCCATATGGATCTATTTGGTCCCACCAAGACCTCAAGCATTGGAGGAAAAAGATATGTTTTTTTCATAGTTGATGATTACTCACAATTTACTTGGGTTATGTTTCTTGCACATAAACTTGAACCTTTCACAAACTTTGAGAATTTCTGGCACGACCTCCTAGCGTGCGATGTTGGTTTTGTTTCACATCCTAAACTTCCCAATGCTTCCAAAATCATCCCAAAATATTTTTTTCTCAATCTAAGGGTCATGTAGGCTCATTTTTATGCTCTAACGAGGAATTCAGACATACAAGGCATTACAGATCCACAGAACTATCCCATATAACAAAATTAGTAGCCGCAAGAATCTTGTTGTTCCATATCATCCAAGTTAAGAAACCAAATTTAAAAGATAAGCCTTTATCCCAAATCTAGTTATAATGGGTATTCTCCTCTTCATTATTTCTTTATTACTCCTAGGTAGAGCTGATGTCGCCCAAACTATACCCTCCAAGAAAATACAATATGGTCGCTGTCAAATTATAGTAACCCTACTAGGTTGGGGTCAATCCCACAAGGAATAGGTCAAATATATCCCTCAAACTTGCTGAAGTAGCCGAATATGCAGGAAAGTAAATAGGGAGAATTTACAGTAAACAATAAAAAGTAACAAGTTATGAATGCTTTTGGTTGTAAACAATCTAAGATGAACACTAGGACTTTGTCCTCGTAGATTTCTAACTCAATAGGTTTCTTGTGCTCAATCCAATTATCTCACTGCCATACTTGTAGAATTTGACAAGCTAGTTATTACCAACAGTCTTGTGATCATGTTGATAAATCTCATCCTTCACCTTTTAAGTCTTAGGGTGTCGCCTTACTAACCCTTGTCTTTGATCTCAGTTTAACTATCACCTTATGCGTGTCAAGTTATTATTTGAGGATTGATAGCCACGAATCACTGTTGTAATCCTTTTTTCCTAATCTCAATCTCTCATGTGAAGACGATCTCGAATACATGGAAGTTCTTAGAATTGGACAACACTAAGAAAGCAATTAAACTGAAGAATATCATAATGCAAGTGTAAAAAATAATCTAGAAAAATCTCACACTTCCCCTACTTCGTTAAGCTGCCAGGGTTTCCACAACCCTAGCTAAGCGATTTAGCCTCTCATAGTTGCAAGAAATGCCATGGAATTTAATAAAGAAAGAATAGATTTAATCTAAAAAAATACAAGAATTAAATCCAAAGTCTCAAATTAATTAATCAACCAATAACCAAGAACAAAGAGATTCCAAGATCAAAAGTCAATCTTAGAATCAGATATATGTTTGTGAATAGTATGAGTGCGTAAAATTGCATAAACTAACTAAAAAACATCAAAAAAAGTATTTATATATTACGTAAAAACCCTAAAAATCAAAACCTAAATAAACTGGGAAACTTGGGCCGGCGGCCACTTACGGCATCATTTATGGGCCGTAAGTGGCACTTACATCACATAGGGCTCCCTTGTAAGTCCCAGAAAATCCCAATCTTGGCAAATTTTCTGAACTTCAGTCTCATTTCCAATCTTGTAGCTTCTCTAAACTTCAGTCTCTACTAATTATGATGGTACCTATGGCATCGTAGGTGGTACGTACAGGCCGTAGGTGACAAGAAAAAATTTCAACTTTTGATTCTCTGAAGTTTATTCTCATAGACATATGATAGCAACCTATTCCATGTAAGTGATACCTACGCCACGTAGGTAGCCTCGTAAGTAGGCTTTTCTGCTAATCTTTATTTGTTTTGTTCATATTAAGCTCCAAAACCTAGCTCTTTGTAAAATAGACATAAAAACACATCATATCTACTAAAACAAACCTAAGTACTTGCCTATTTTCCAATTTTAAGCATCACTAGTGCCATGAAATCATGGCACATCAACACCCTTAACTTAGAATGTTTGCATGTCCCCAGGCAACAAAAACACAACAAAACACAACATGATGCTTAACCAAGAGAAACTTAAGGCACATATGGCAGTCAATCTCAAATTCAACTCAAAAAAATCACCCCCTCATATTTTAACTTTTCAAAACCAACTGTGTAGACATGTGTAGCAAAACAACGTGACATAAGGGAATCAAGCTATGCCATTACATTCACCACACATAATCAAGCATATATATAAATTACACTATCAGAACTGATAAGCAACTATTAACACAACCCATGCACCCTCAAAATAAAGAAGTCGCACTTACTCGATAGCATAGTACATGTTAATGCAGGGATGATCTCGAGACACTTACACTCACAAAGAAGTTACAACAATGTGCATAGAACACTATAGGCTTGCCCATATTTTCTTTACCTCAGTCTTTTGGATAGTCGGGCTAGGATCACTATAGGACTTTGCTTGATTTGTAACGTAGGCTTGGGGGCTAGTATGGTGCATTTAGGATTTTAGTGACTAAGCTTTCTTGGCACTACAATTACATTTGGGGTCCACTTATCAACAAACTTTTTTCTTTTATTCTGTCTTTATTTCTCCTTTTTTCTTTTTATTTGCTTATTTAGGTTCAATGTAGTTTTTTTTTTCTTTTTCTCTTTCTTCTAGCACACCCAACCCTTCTTTCTTTTCTCTTATTTGCACCCTTATTCATATCCACTTCTAATCATGCACCCCTATGATAGCCACCCTCAACCTAGGTGATTTTCCTGAGTTAACATGCACAATGTAGAAAGAAGACCATGGCCAAAACGGGTTCATTGTAATTCAAATGGGAAGATGAAAGGTGAAACAAGAAAAATAGTCTATATAGGCTTAAAATAGGGATCAAGACATACTTATTCACATTAGGAAGGTTATTTAGGCTAAAAGTGGACTAATTCAAGAGTTTCCTATGATCCTTTACTAACCGGATATCCTACAACATAGGAAATAAACACACAAGGAGAACTAAGCAAGCATCTCACCCACATATGGAAAAAAGTTGCATCATATACTACTACCTATCTGGTTCATGCAAATTCTAGCTATGATTATTATGTACCTAATCCTATTGCCATAGCAAGATTCATAATGGTCACACACATATCACATAGTTCAAAACAACTTTTCTCGAAGGGGTAGAATTTTTCTCAAAAATATTTAAACATAAGCTAAGTACGTCAACTACCCTTAGGTACTTATTTTTTTACTAGTTAAACAAAAACAACACAAAACAACACAAAAAATATAATACGTCCAAGACATGTAATTTCTACTAAAAACTAACTCCGGAGAAAAACGATACATCAATAAAAACCCCAAGAGGACATATAGACCCACAAGTAACCCCACCCTCATCAAATAGACATGCATTATCACCAATGCATTAGACCACTGCAAAGTAAGAGAGTTAGGAACATAACTGTATCACCTTAGGTGCATAGATCTAAAGCCAATCATACTAACAAAAATTAACACAAATGCACAAATAATAACATACCTTGGATTGCCTAGCAAGCAACACTTAATTTAACATCTCAGCACAACATGGGTATCTTGATTACTCAGAATTCATCAAGGTAGCCAAGGAAATAGCCTCCAGGGTCATCAATATAGTTTACTACCAATACCACCCTCATGTTAGTCAATTTATTTATGGTTTTGCGAATATTAAATATGACCTCCTCACCATTCAGACTGAATTTAAGCTCCCCTTTCTCCATATCCACTAATGCTCTATTCGAGACTAAAAATGGTCTCCCAAAAATTATGGATCTTAAAGTCAACTCCACAATCCAAGATAATAAAACCGGCTAAAAAGAAGAGGTATCTACCTTTACGAAAACATCAAACAATATGCCTATGGGATTTTTCACCATACAATCTGCCATCAATAACCGCATCGTCGTGGGCTTGAGAGCTCTTAAGCCAGTTGTATGAACACTGCTGGTATCATCAAGTTAATGCTGGCACCTAAGTTATAAAGAGTTGTGGCAAATCTAAATGTCCCAATAGTGCAAGGAATCATGAAACCTCTAGGATCACCTTTCTTTTGTGCCAGAGATCTGGATATAATCACACTATAATGATGTAACCCACACATGACCTCATAACTAAAAACTCTCTTCTTTGTCGCCAATCCTTCATAAATTTTATATATCCAGGCATCTTTTTGAGAGCTTTAAGAAGAGGGATATTCTAACTTTACTCTTTCAGCATAGAGATAGAATTTTTATACTTCCCTTCTTCTTTCTTTTAGTTTAACCTTTACAAAAAAGGTGGGGAGGTCATGGAATGGTCTTCACTACAGGCTCGACATTCTTTCCCTTTCCTTTATCCTTCTTAACATGCTTATCAACACCCATAGATTTTTATGATGACTCACCACTAGTCATTGTCTTTTAAGATTCTGCTTTAGGTGCATCATCAATATCACCCATATCATTTCTTAGCTCATCAATTATGAGCATATGGGGATTAATAATATCCTTACAACTTTGAGTAGTGATGGCTAAACAATTATCATCATTCTTCAAATTTTTCCACAGTGTTTTTTGGAAGTATGCTCAATTATTGAAGGTTTAAGGTCGCAGACATCTAATTAAATTATTGTTCAAGTTGCTTGATAACAGTAGCGTATGATTCTACTTTCTGGTCAAACCTGAAATGTCTGCCTTAATCTCCTTAAGATAACTTTCTTAACTTTCCTACCCCTTTTCTAGCTTTGACAACCTATCCTCCATCCTTGACTCAGTGACTTTGTTCCCTGGTGGAACGTAAACACCACTCTTCTCCTTTTAGTCATCCTTACACCTCCAACCACTATCTCTCTCTCTTCTCTAATTCATATATCTATTGCTATACTGGTTCTAACCTTGGTTCCCTTGACTTGAGTTTTAATTTTCCTAAGTAGATAAATTTCCCTTGGCTCGAAAACCTGCCAACTCATTATCTAGGTACTTCCTTCTTTATCCGCACCAGAATTATATGACTTAGAGGCCTTACCCTATGAACCCATAGCATTAACTTTCTCAGAATTCATTGTTGAAAATAGTTTCATTAGTAACCTAATCTTTTTCCTTAGTTGTGTAATCTCTTAAGCCATTGAATCATCAATAAATCTAGAATCACTAGAAACCTTAATGGCATAAGTGTCCGTAGCTCTATCTGCCTCTTGAGTATGCCACCTTCAGTTAGTGATAATGCCCAAGCTACACCTTTAATTCAAAAATAATATAGACGATGTCAAATATAGGAACCCAACAAAGGTTTGGGTCGAATCCCAAGGGAACACGTGGAACTATATCTCTTGTTTACAAAAATCAATGGGCAAAACTGACTAATAAATGAGGGGTTTTGAAGTAACAATCTCGATCAAGTAGCAAATATCAACTTTGGTTGTAAATCAATTATAAGTGAACACTAGGATTGTGATCCCCCTAGACTCTAGCTTAGCAAGCTTTTCGTGCTCAATCTAACTATATAACTATTGCATATGTAGAATTAGGTAAGTTAGGTATCACCAACTATCTCTCGACACCATTTGGTGAATTTCAGTTATCTTTTTTCGGTCTCAGAGTGTCGCCTTACTAACCCTTACCTCAGACCCCAGTTTCAAATATCACCACTCGGTCTCAATTTGATTAGATAGAAGTTAGCTATCTTTAGAAGATATTACAAGTAAGCTTACTTCGGCAGTTAACCCCAAATACTATTGTGATCTCTTTTCCCTAATCTCTACCTCTCTCTCAGGTTTGTAGTGAATATAGGCTAGATCTTAATGTTTGCAACCATTAACACAATAATAAACTCTAAGGAAACCCCAATGCATGCAACAATAGTACTCTAGAAGGATTGAACACTTCCCCTAATTCATTATGTAGCCAAGGTTCCCACAACCCTAGCTATGGGAGATTATCCATTTATATTTATATAATGATCAAAGGAATTCATATTTGAAAACATTCAACAATCACACAATAATCATCAAGTAAAAACCCAACTCTTCAATTGAACTAATAACTAAAATCAATACAAAGTAATTCCAAGACCAAATCGGATCTTAGAATCAAATATCTGTTTGTGAGTATATAGAGTGCGTCAACTAACTAAAAAAATATCAAAAGGCTATATATAGTACATATGGAAACCCTAAAAATCATATCCTAATTAATAAGGAAAAATGAGGTTGGTAGCCACTTACTTAGGTCACATACAGAGCATATGTAGCACATACCGACCGTATGTGGTCCTACATATGTGGTAATCCTCTAGCTGGGATCTTGCAACTCTCTGGACTTCTTATTCTGAAGTATACGTTGGCCACATATGGATCGTATATGGTCTTAGTAAGTGGAAGAGTTTGCTTTTTTTTTTTTTCAACATCTTAGCCTCCTTACTTTCAGTTTTGCAACATACTTTGCTCACATATGCCAGGTAAGTGGCGCATACGCCCAAAAATGCCTTAGTATGTATCGAAAAACTTTAATTTCTTATTATTCTTTAGATTTTCATCCAAAACCTAGTTTCCTGCATAACATACCTAAAACACATCATATCTAACAATATAACCTAAGAAACTTGCATACTTTCATCATTTTAAATGTAGAAAATGTTATATTTCTATAGCACATTAGTTGGTGGGAGAGATCTAATCTAAGATATCTGATGCTACTTCCCGATGCAGGCTTATGAACACTTTGCCAATAATATTTTTAGCCATAGATTTGGAATAACTATTCAGGGCACGATAGAAAATCTCCAGCATATTTCTCCCCACATTCTGTGATTAGGTACCATCAACTTCTTAAACCGAAACCATGACTCATACATTGGTTCATACATTGTGAATTCTTGATAAAGTATCCAAATGTGTTGGAAAACAATTAGGTGGAATTTGTAGTAAATAGTAGAAAGTAAAAAGTATTGAATGCTTTTGGTTGTAAACAATCTGAGATGAACACAAGGACTGTGTTCCCCCTAGCTTTATAACTCAGTAGGTTTCTCATGGTCAATACAACTATCTCACTGCCATAGATACAGAATCTAACAAGCTAGGTATTACCAACTATCTTGTGAATGTGTTGATAAATCTCACCCTTCAACTTGTGAGTCTCAGGGTACCGCCTTATTAACCCTTTTGTTTGATCCCAGTTTAACTATAACTTTGTCCATATTAAGTTATTAGACAAGGGTTGTTAGCCTCAAATAATTGTTGTAATCCTTTTCTACCTATCTCAGTCTTTCTTGTGAAAATGATCTCAAATACAAAAAAATTCTTAGCATTAGCCACCGCTACGGAAGCAATTAAACTAAAGAAGATCACAATGCAAGTATAAACAATGTTCTAGAAGAATCTCACACTTCCCCTACTTTGTTAATTTGCCAGGGTTCCCACAACCCTAACTATGGGATTTATCCTCTCATAGTTGCAAGAAATGCCATGGAATTCAATTAAGAAAGAATAAAATTAATCACAAAATAATAGAGGAATAAAACCCAAATTCTCAAATAAATTAATCAACCAAAAACAAAGAATAAAGAGATTCCAAGATCAAAAGTCAATCTTATAATCAAATATATGTTTGTGAATAATATGAGTGCGTAAACTTACCTAAGCTATCTAAAAAGCATCAAAATAGTATTTATAGATTACATAAAAGCCCTAAAAATCAAAACCAAAACGAACTAAGAAACTTGGGTCGGCGGTCACTTACGACGCCACTTATGGGACGTAAGTACCACCTACACCACGTAGGTGGCCCTCGTAGGTCCCAAAAAATCTCCAATCTTGGTAGCATATCTAAACTTCAGTCTTTGCTACTTATGATTGTACCTACGACATTGTAGGTGGTACCTACGGGCCATAGGTGACCCCTCATAGGTGACAGGCAAAAATTTCAACTTTTAATTTTCTGAAGTTTGTTCTCTAAGACATATGACAGTTAGCTATGCCACGTAAGTGCTACCTACACCACATAGGAAACCTCGTGAATAGGCTTTTTTGAAAACCTTGACTTCTTTTCTTCATATTAAGCTTAAAAACCCAGTTCCATAAAAAATAGACACGAAAGCACATCATATATACAAAAACAAACCTAAGTACTTGAACATTTTTGTAGTTTAAACCATCAATAGTTCCATGAAACCATGACACATCAAGAGCTAACATTGAATTTAGCTTTGATGTGGTGAAACAACCATGATATACCAACCATATATGTAGGAGGGAAATTTCTCAATTGCAGTTCAATATGCTCAATGATCTTAGGTGTATTTATACACCTAAGTGTCTTTATCCGCATGCATTTAGCCTAGTTTTGAGGACTTCTTGTGCGCGTAATGAGTTGTGTATAATAAATTGAGCATATATTTGTTAAATAAATATTTATAGTGTTTAAGGTGTGTTAAAAAAAGTTAATTATAAAATTGGTCCCATAGAGTTTAGACAAGAAAACTAGTGTTATTAGCTTGAGTTATGTGTTGTTCTGGTGCCTCTTGGAGGACTCTATTGTGCTGTATGAACTAATTATTCTTATTTTATGTTATAGGATACCATTGATTATATTAAATCAATGTTTGGGAGCTAAAAAAGTTCAAAATTATGTTTAAAAGACAGCCATAAAGTACGGAACTCAAAGACAAATGAAAGGAGTAAACAACTACGAAAAATGACGTTTCTAAGCATTAGGGTGCGTCATGCCCTTATAGCTCTGATATAAGGGTGTGACATACCCCAATACATAAAATAAATGTATCCAAACAGTGTGAATCTTCTTTAAGGGAGTTGATAACACTCAAATTACACTCTTTAATCGCTGTAAGCGATCGTTGTCAATATAAAACCCAACTAGGTTAGGGTCGAATCCCATATGGAATAGGGTGTGAAATCAAGTTGTTTACGATTTAATTCACTGGTAGTTTACTGTTTCCTAAAATGGGGGTTTAAGTTTTGTAGAAAATTGTTTATCACGTTGAACTTAATGTTTGTAACCAAGATTTTATGAGATAACCAGGATTATGTTCACTAGGGCTTACAGAATATGACAGATGATACCATTAACTCAAGGTTCTCATGGTGGTTAGGATGATAAGCTATGTTTATCGATGATATGCTCAAATGTCTCTCGACCTATTCGAGCATCTAATTTCCTAATCCTCTCGAACTTAGGGAATCACAACTCACTGCCCATATTTTACCTCAGTTTAATCAACCTTGTTACAATGCTGATTATTAAACAAAGCCTTTCCGAGTCCCTGTTGATAATTCACTTCCTACTGTTTATGATTTCTTTCTCAAGCAAACCAAAGTAGGTACGCCTATTGTTTACAACGAACAAATATAAATTCTAATCTCAGAATTACCAAGAAATCCTAAAACTTATTAAACCTTGAGTAATTAATTAACACCTTATCATGACCTAACCCTAGATTCCACAATCCAGGTTAAGAGTGTTTAGTTACTCATGATGAAAGAAATAAGCACACGATTTGAATTCATAACTGGAAAGATTAACTTACAAGAATGATCGAAATCAAAAGTGTTCTTGTAATTGAATCATAAGGAAAAACTCTAAATTATTGTTCTTAGAGAGAGGGAAAAAAAATCGTATACTGTCAATATGTCAATGGATAGCTGGATAGCTCGATAATTTTCTATTCATAAAAACCATAAAACAAGGCTTTAAAAATAATAAATCCTAAATAAGGAAATAAAATTAAATGTTTCAAACTTTCTTCGAAATAGACGACGGCGCCCATGACGGCCTATCATGATCTTGATGGCCTATCACGGACGTCGTCAGCGTCTCTAAAATTTTATCTTCTACTGCCTAAGGTTGACAACGATGGTGACGTCTTATCAAGATCTTGACGGCATGTCATTAAGGTCGTCACAATGCTTTCTGCAACTCCTATCTTTTGTTTAGGGTTGACGGCACCCGTGACAGCCTATCACCAGGCTGACGACGTGTCATGGATGTCATCAGCCACACTAATCTCTCTATCTATATACGATTTTAGTCTTTTTGCTTCCTTTATTAGTGTTTCCCCCTCTTCTCTACTTTGGCTGTAAAACCAAAGTAAACTAATAAAAAACAACTAAAGTTGCTCAAGACTTTGGAATTATTTATAGTTAAAAACTTCAAATATGTTAGCATGGTCTCACACATCAACACCCTCAACTTAAACAATTGCTTGTCCTCAAACAACCTTAACATAACTAAGAGCATACAAAGTAAAATTCGGCAGCTAACTGCTCTTGTCAGTTCAGAATACATGCACCATCTCCAAGGTCCGTCAAAATAAAAGCAACAGTGTCTATTATTGAATACACCCATGCAACTTACAAGCATCAAAATATGGAAAAAATTTCTGCAATAACAACCCAGCACATACCCAAATCACACTATCCAAAAAAGACAGTGATTAGCAACAAATCTAGCGTGCCCTCGCAACAAAGAAATCCCTTTTTCACTCATATCAGAATTTATAAACACAGGGATAAACACAAGACTCACTCTCAGAATGAAGTCTCAACATTGAGCATCAAATTCCATAGGCTTGCCCTTATAGTCAGTACCCAAGTCTTCAGACAGGTCAGTTAGGATCACTATAGGGCTTTTCATAAGCTTGTAACGTAGGCGAGGGGTAGGTATGATATTCATGGATATTTCAGAGGGACTAAGTCTCCTTGACACTACATTAGACTCTTGGGGTTTCAACTCTTAACCTTCTTTTCTTCCCCTTTTTATTTATAATGCATGCTCAAGATGGATGCGGTCTTTTCAATTAATTGATTATCTTTTTATCATTTTTCACACAATTTTCTCTTTTTTTATTTCTTTTTCACCGCACCCAGCTTTTTATTCATCCTTCTTATTATACCTCTATTCATACACAGATTGCATCATGCACCCCTATAATAGCCACCCTCAACTTAGACTATTTTCCTAAGTCAAGGTGCACAGTGTCCAAGGAGGACCAGGGCCAAGACAGGTTCATTGTGATATAAATGGGAAGGTGAAAGGTGTACAAGAAAGAAATAGGCTATTGAGGCTTAAACAAGGATCAAGGGATATTATTCACATTGAGAAGGTCATTTAGGCTAAAATGGGCTAACATGCAAAAATGTCCTATGATCCTTTCCTAACGCCTATCCTATGACTATGGAATGACTAACAGGGCATGTTCTAGGTGCAACGCACAATGGGAACTGAGTAAGACCTTACACACACATGGCACACAAGTATCTTGCATATCACTACTTATCTGGTTCATGCACTTGTTTAACACAAGTCATTCATTTTCCATACTAACGCTACAAAAAGATACATAGTGGTCACAATGGATGCAATTCACACAATACATAATAGATCAGACCACTGGATAGGTACTCAAAAATCACAGAATAAGCTAATTGCTTCAAGTAATTTACTACTCCTAATTATCTACAGAATATGTTACAACAACAATTTACCCTATACCCCCAACTTAAAATAAAAAATAAGATACACTAAGGGTTAGGGTATACCTGAAGACAGTCAAGCACGTGGATCCTGGGTCTTTGACCCTGATACTGCATCATCTGTATCTTCTCCCCATCAGGAGCATCTGGCTTTATGGTGGTTGGAGCTTGTCTTGATGAAACACCTGCAACCCTAGCTCTGATGGCTACCTCCCATTTCCCAGTATCAGCCAGGGACTCCAATCTTGCTTTATTCACCTCCTCCTTCTCAGCCTTCTTTTTCTCCTTCTTTTTTTCTTTTCTTTCATCCTTACTGTCCGGCTCTTCTTTTTTATTCTTGCCGTTCTTTTCCCTTTTTTTGTTTTTGTCTTTGGGGAGTCTGCAGTGAGATCAAGTATAGGAATTTGTTCCTCCAATTCTTTAACAGCCAAACCTATTGGCATCATAATTTGGTGTTGCTGCAGCACCCCAACATCTTCCTTTACTTTATTCAATGCATCCCTAAATACAGCAAGATGAGCACTTGTCATCTCATTTACCCGAACAAAAAAACTGTTCTCCAAATCTGCAACTCTCACAGGCAATGTCACAAAGTGATCTAGTGCAACCTTGATTCTTTTGTCCACAGCAGCAACAAACTATTTGGCGAAGACATGTAGCTGTGTGTTGCACCACTTGGCTTGCTTATCCACCTTCCTGATATCAATCGATTGAAATGCAAAACCTGTTGTTGCTGGAGAAACTGAGAAGCTGGCTTAAGTCTCAGGTACTGAAGTTTCCTGTACTAAAGAATTCTGTACATCTATATGATGTGCTACTCCTGCATCTGTAACTTGAGGGTCCGCTGCTACCTCTGCACCCCTGCCAAGCCTAAGTCCTGGCTGCGGTTGTGAGTCTTTCGGGCACGAACATTTTTATCAACTCCTAAAATATTTGGCACCTCAGCAGCTCTGCATAATTCTGTAACAAGACAAGGAAAAAGATAAGAAGTGTCGGTCCTTGACATCCTTATCTTTATCTCATCCGCAATGATTTCCCCGAAGTTCAAGGAAAGATGTTGCACCAAGCTTGCTACCAAAATAGCCCGGTCATCACCCAGAATATTATCTCCCTCAGTAGGCATTAGCCAGACTCGCACTATGCCCCACTAAAATTTTGCCCCCTGAGTCAACGAGGACTTACTGATTCTCTCATTTGGGTTTCTCACCCAAGCCAGTTCTCCGTCAGCTATGATGTTGGCCAACCAAGGACGTTGTTTGTTCTTATTCTTTATTCGAGCATAAAATTATGGTATGGTGTCCTGAGGCATGAAGTCAGGGCCATTCAAGAATCTGCTGATGGTCCTGACTGAAACATCAACCATTATGCCCCTCACTCGAACTCTATCAAGAAGAGGATGATCTGCTACTTTCTCACCTGCTTTGCATATATTCTCCAACCTAGCTTGGTAGTTCGCATAGAACTCCCAAACTAGTGCGGGAGAAAATGAACCTCCCCCTTCTATAGTCTGTCCTATACAATATTTATTGAATTTTTTCTCCACTTTAGGGTATCTTCTCAACCCTTTCATTATAATCATCTTTTCTTCTTGGATTGGCATCTTTACATTCCTTCTATCAGTTCTATGCAGCTCAGCAATGTAGATGTCCTCAGCTCTAGAGATTTTCCATCTAGCATTGTTCCTCACTTCCGGGTTCGTACACTTGATAAGAGTCCTCTAAGGTGGAGACTCTTCATCATTTTATTGCTCAGTGGATCTGAAGATGTTCCCTCAGACTCAGATTCTTCAGACTCTTCTTGATCCTCTTCATCAGAGTCAGCATGTTCAGATTCGTGCTATTCAGATTCACCCTTTTCAGAACCCTCTTGCTCAGAAGCTATGGTCAACTCAGTATCATTTGTGTCCTCCACCTTAATTGGTGGAGGTGGTGGAGTTTTCTTTGGACTTTGCTTCTTTCGCTTCCTGAGAAAGGGTTCCTCCTTCTCATAGTCAGATTCCTCATTGAGGAGCTTATGACGTACATTATTTTTGGCCGTTTTTTTTTGGTTCTGTGGGACTCTTTCTTTTTGGTGCCATTTTAAAGTACCTGGAAACATTAGATGAACATTAGTCAACCCTAAAGATCACAAACACAAGTAAATAAATCATTTAAGCTCATTTATGTTTCAGGCTCAAGGTGTGATGACAATTTGTGATAAGCCATCACAGCCATGATAGCTTATCACGGTTGTCGTCAACCTTAAACAAAACCCAATTTTTTTTCCACTTTTTGACGACATTCATGATAGGCCGTCATAACCGTGCTAGCCTGTCATGAATGTTGTCATCTCTGAACAAAACCAACTTTAATTGTTTTTAAAGCTTGACGACATTCCTAATAGGCCTCCATGATTGTGATAGCCTATCACGAATGTCTTCACACTTGTCAGACCCCATTTTAACTTTAACTAAATTTTTGGTCCCCATTTTGTTTTGCTCAAGATTCACTTAAAATCGAATTGTGAGCAAATTTTTCAAACTTAAGAGTTTCAAACTTTCTTCGGAATAGACGATGGCGCCCATGACGGCCTATCATGATATTGATGGCCTATCATGATCTTGACGGCCTATCACGGACGCCGTCAGTGTCTCTACAATTTCATCTTCTGATGTCTAAGGTTGACGACGATGATGACGTCCTATCAGGATCTTGACGGCGTGTCATGAAGGTCATCAAAAAGCTTTCTGCAACTCCCATCGTCTATTTAGGGTTGACGGCACCCATGACAGCCTATCACCAGGCTGACAACGTGTCATGGATGTCATTAGCCACACTTAGCTCTCTATTTGCTTCTGATTTCAGTCTTTTTGCTTCCTTTATTATTGTTTCCCCTCTTCTCTACTTTTGCTACAAAATCAAAGTAAACTAATAAAAAACTACTAAAGTTGCTCAAAACTTTGCAATTATTTAGAGTTAAAAGCTTCATATATGTCAGCATGAGCTCACACATCAACACCCTCAACTTAAAAATTGCTTGTCCTCTAGCAACCATAACATAACTAAGAGCATATAAAGTACAATTCAGCAGCTAACTACTCATATCAGTTCAGAATACATGCACCATCTCCAAGGTCAGTCAAAATAAGAGCAACAATGTCTATTATTGATAACACCCATGCAACTCACAAGGATCCAAATATAGCAAAAATTTCAGCAATAACAACCCAGCACATACCCAAATCACACTATCCGAACAAGATAGTGATTAGCAACAAACCTAGTGTGCCCTCGCAATAAAGAAATCTCTTTTTCAATCATATCAGAATTTATAAACACAGGGATAAATACAAGACTCGCTCTCAGAACGAAGTTCAAACATTGCACATCAAATTCCATAGCATTGCCCTTATAGTCAGTACCCAAGTCTTCAGACATGTCAGTTAGGATCACTATAGGGCTTTTCTTAAGCTTATAACGTAGTCTAGGGGCTGGTATGATATCCATGGATATTTCAGAGTGATTAAGCCTCCTTGAAACTACATTAGACTCTTGTAGTTTCAACTCTTAACCTTCTTTTCTTCCTTTTTTTATTTATCATGCATGCTCAAGATGGATGCGGTCTTTTCAATTAACTGATTATTTTTTTATCATTTTCACACAGTTTTCTCTTTTCTTATTTCTTTTTCACCGCACCCAAATTTTTATTCATCCTTCTTATTCTAACTCTCTTCATACATAGATTGCATCACATACCCCTATAATAGCCACCCTCAACTTAGGTTATTTTCTTAAGTCAAGGTGCACAGTGTCCAAGGAGGACCAGGGCCAAGATAGGTTCATTGTAATATAAATGGGAAGGTGAAAGGTGTACAAGAAAGAAATAGGCTATTGAGGCTCAAAAAAGGATCAAGGGATATTATTCACATTGGGAAGGTCGTTTAGGCTAAAATGGGCTAACATGCAAAAACAACCTATGATCTTTTCCTAACGCCTATCTTATGACTATGGCACGATTAATAGGGAAAGTTCTAGATTCAACGCACAACGGGAACTGAGTAAGACCTTACACACATATGGCACACAAGTATCTTGCATATCACTACTTATCTGGTTCATGCACTTGTTTAACACAGGTTATTTTTTTGCCATACTAATGCCCCAAAAAGATACACAGTGGTCACAATGGATGCAATTCATGCAGTACACAATTGATCAGACCACTGGATAGGTACTCAAAAATCACAGAATAAGATAACTGCCTCAAGTACTTGTACAACTCCTAATTATCTACAAAATATATTACAACAACAATTTACCCTACACCCTCAACTTAAAATAAAAAATAAGATGCACTAAGGGTTAGGGTATACCTGAAGACAGTCAAGAACGTGGATCCTGGGTCTTCAACCCTGCTACTACATCATCTGTTGTCTTCTCCCCATTAGGAGAATCTAGCTTTGTGGTGGTTGGAGCCTGGCTAGATGAAGCACCTGCAGCCCTAGCTCGGATGGCTGACTCCCATTTCTTAGTATCAGCCAGGGATTCCAATGTTGCTTTCTTTACCTCCTCCTTCTCAACCTACTTTTTCACTTTTCTTTCTTCCTCACTGTCCATCTCTTCTCTCTTATTCTTGACCTTCTTTTCCCCCTTTTTTTTCTTTTTCTTTGGGGTGTCTGCTGTGAGATCAAGTATAGGAATTTCTTTCTCCTATTCTTCCACAGCCGGACCTGTTGGAATCATAATTTGGTATTGCTGTAGCACCCCAACATATGGCTTGACTTTATTCAACGTAGCCCTGAATGCGGCAAGATCAACAACTGTCATCTTCTTTGCCCGGGCATCAAATCTGTTCTCCAAATCTGCAATTCTCACAGGCAATGTTACAATGGGATCTAGTGCATCCTTGATTCTTTGTCCATAGTAGAAGAGAACTTTTTGGCAAAGGTATGTAGCTATGCCTCGCACCACTTGGCTATCTTAGCTACCTTCCTGATATAAATCGGCTAAAATGCAGAACCTATTTCTGCTGGAGGAACTGAGGGGATGGCTTTAGTCTCAGGCACTGAAGCTACCTGTGCTGAAAAATCTTATACATCTACATGAAGTGATGCTCCTGCATCTGTAACTAGAGGGTCCACTGCTACCTCTTCACCTCTGTAAAGCCTAAGTCCTGGCTGTACCTCATCAAACCAAATGGGGTTGGGAATCTTCCGGGCACGAATGTTTTCATCAACTCCTACAATCTTTGGTACCTCAACAACTCTACATAATTCTGTAACAAGACAAGGAAAAGGATAAGCAGTGTCGGTCCTTGACATCCTTATCTTCATCTCATCCGCAATGATTTCCCCGAAGTTCAAGGGAAGCTGCTGTACCTAGCATGCTACCAAAATAGCCCGATCATTGCCCAGAATATTATCTCCCTCAGTAGTCATTATCAAAACTCACACTATGCCCCATCAAAATTTTGCCTCCTGAGTCAACGAGGACTTACAGATTCTCTCATTTGGGTTTGTCACCCAAGCCGGTTCTCCGTCATCTATGATGTTGGCCAGCCAAGGATGTTGTTTGTCCTTATTATTTATTCGAGCATAAAATAATGGTGTGATGTCCTGAGGCATGAAGTCGGGGCCGTGCAAGAATCTGTTGATGGTCCTAACCAAAACATAAACCATTATACCCCTCAACCGAACTCTATCAAGAAGAGGTTGATCTGCTATTTTGTCACCTGGTTTTCATATGTTCTCTAACCTAGCCTGGTAGTTTGCATAGAACTCTTGAACTAGTGCGGGAAAAAGTAAACCTCCCCCTTCTATAGTCCGTCCTAAACTATATTCCTTGAATTTCTTCTCCACTTCAGGGTATCTGCTCAACCCTTTCGTGATGATCATCTTTTCTTCTTAGATTGGCCTCTTCACATTCCTTCTATCAGTTCTTTGTAGCCCAGCAATGTAGATATCCTTATCTCTAGGGATTTTCCATCTAGAATTGTTCTTCACTTCCGGGTTATTAAACTTGATAAGAATTCTCCGAGGTGGAGACTCTTCATTATTTTGTTGCTCAGTGGATAGGGACCCTAAAGTTATTCCCTAGACTCAGATTCTTCAGACTCTTCTTGATCCCGTTTATCGAAGTCTGCATGTTCAGACTCATGCTATTCAGAATCACACTTTTCAGACCCCTCTTTTTCAGAAGTTCTGATCGACTTAGTATCATCAGTGTCCTCCACCTCAATTGGTGGATGTAGTGGAGTTTTCTTTGGACTTTTATTCTTTCACTTCCTGAGCAAGGGTTTCTTAAATTTGAATTGTGAGCTAATTTTTCAAACCTAGGGTTTGCACCCTCTTTTCCATGTTAAGCTTGGTTCAAGCATCTTGTGGACTTGGGTTGAATTTCATTCATCATACATTACAAGAAAAGAGGAGTTAGAGTAGAGTATACCTGATGGAGATCTTAAACCAAAGTCACGCACCAAAGAAAGAGTGAAGGAGGAAGATTTTCTTGATTTTTTAGTGTAATCCACACAAAAAGGAACATTGTTTTCTTGGAGTGTTTTTGCAAAGGATGGGAAATATTTTAACTAAGGAAAGAAATAACTAAATAAAAAGAAGTTAAAAGCGGTGGAAATTTGAAAAGGTTCGCGATTTGGATCGGGTCAGATCTGCTTAAAGTTAGGCCTAGTTTTTAGATTTTAGGCTTTGGGCTGACGATGATTTGTGATGGCTTGTCATGAGTGTGATAGTACATCAAAATCATCATCACCCTTAAGTAGAGAATTTCTCCACCCTGATCTAACTGACGACAATCGTGATAGCTCATCACAGTTGTGACGGCTTGTCACGAATATCGTCATGACCTTTCAGCTGACCTTTTTATTTTTATACCTTCTCTATACTAAATCCTAATTTTAAAAATAAAAACACTTGCTTAAATATAAAAACTTTGGGTTGCCTCCCAATAGTGCCTGATTTACTGTCGCGGCACGAATGGGTCATCTTGACTACTTAGACTTCGCCAAAACAACCTGTTGATCCCCCTTTTCCATCATCTTAAAAGATGTCAATGATCGAGAATACATTCATATCATTTTTTTGCGACATGGGTTGATGCATTTTGAAGTTTGCCTCTTTCTTACAGAGCCTAAATTTAAGCTCGTTCAATTTCATGTCCACTATTACTCTTCCTGTTGGTAAGAATGGCCTACCCAAAATAATGGGTACCTCAAAGTCCACATCACAATCCAATACTGAAAAATCAGCGGGAAGAATAAAGTCTACCACTTTCACCAACACATCATGAAAAATTCCAACCGGCCTCTTTATCGACCTATCTGCCATTATGAGTCATATGTTAGTGGGTGTAGGAGCTTCTAAACTGAGATTCTTATATACATCTAGTGGCATCAGATTCACGCTGGCATCAAAATCACATAATCCCTTTGCAACATCCAGAGACCCAATTTTACACGAAATAGTGAACGCTCCTGGGTCAGCCTTCTTTTGCACTAAGAATCATGTGCAAACCGCGCTGCAATGGTGAAGATTGTCCACCTGCTCACTGCTGACCTTTCTATTCTTTGTGATAAGGTCTTTCATGAACCTTGCATATCCTGGCATTTTCTCAAGTGCTTCAATCAAAGGCACATTAATTGACAGTTTCTTGAGCATTGCCATGAACTTTCCAAATTTTGCATCCTCGACCTTTTTCTTCAATCGTTGAGGAAAGGGAGGTGGTGGTCTAGGGATAGTCTTTAACACCACTTTCTCTTCCTTCTCTAAATCATCAGCAGAACTATCCAGCTTTTCAGACTCCACTGGATTACTTTCTTCGGGTTCATCAACTCTTACCTCATCTTCTACAGATTTGCCCACAGAAGGGCCAAGTAACAGCTTACCACTTTGAGTGGTAATCGCCATACATGAGCCATCATTCTATGGATTTTGAAAAGTATCACTAGGTAAAGTACCACTTTTTCTCTGGTTCAGTTTAGCTGAAAGTTGGCTCATCTGCTGCTCCAACTTCTTAATAGAAGCAGAGTGTGAGCTAACCAACTGACTGAGGGTAGATAATTCACTCTTAATACTAGTTACCCCCGAGTTGGTAGGTTCCACTTCTTTCAACAACTTTTCTATCATGTCTTCCATAGACATCTTACCCAAGATAGTTGTTGCAGCATCCCGACTTCCAGGAGGAACATACAAACCACTCCTGTCATTATTGCTTCTCCAATGTCCCTGCTACCTATCTTTATAATCAGGCTTGTCATAAAATTTCCGACCTTGGTTCCCTTGGATATTGCCTTAGAAACCGCCTGATTACTCACGTAGTTTGCCTCTGCATCAACACTCATCCACAGTACCCTGAGATTCCACATCCTTAAGCATTTCGGTCTTACCTGACAACAAGTACTTGGTCAGAAAGTCCATTTAAGTCTTTAAATGGGCCATGTCCTGGTCTCGCTCCTCATCCTTTCTGCGCTACTCCGAAGTCATACCACTAGAAATAGTCAAACTAGCCACCACAGAATCCCTGGTATGCCAAGACCGACTCTGCTTGGTCATTCTATTCAGCATGTCTGAAGCATCCAAAAAAGAGAGGTCAATGAACGAATCACCTGTAGCATTGTCTACAATTGGCTTTGTCACACAGTTGAAAGCTCTGTACAAAGTCTCCATCAAGTTCAAGTCTGTCATGTTATGATTCAGACATTGAGCTAGCTTCTTCTTAAATCTCTCCAGGTTTCGTGCAATGCTTCAGTTGAAAGATTTCTGAAGTTACTGATTTCTTCCCTCATGTGTACCCTCCTGGAGGGTGGAAAGAACCATTCTAGGAATGCCTCTTTCAACTGTCTCTATTTGGTTATAGAATCGGGCTCTAGCTTATTTAACCATATTATTTCCTCTCCAGACAGAGACAATGGAAATAATCTCAACCTGATCGCATTCTGGATCACTCCCAGATTTTCAAACAATTTGCAAATAGTGATGAAGTTCACCAAATGCATGTTCGGATCATCACCAGGCAAGCCTCCAAACAACCCCTTCAGATTTAGGAGTTGGATCATGGTGCTTATTATGCTAAATTTTGTACCCGGTGCCAATGGTGGAGGAATGATAGCACCCGTTGCACCAGCTCTGTCCATTCCTTCATCATCTTTATCAGCCTCATATTGAACAGGATGTTGATCATACCTTCCTCGGACTGGACGGTTTCTATTGACATTTTACTGGACTAGTGCAGCAATTTGCTCAGCTCGCCTTGGGTTTTGAGGATTCAGCAATTACTCATCACCCAAGTCTTCATAATCAGAGTTCTGGTGACGTACTTGTTGACCCAAATTCTGTACGTTCACCTGAGACCTAGCCAAAACGGTTAGTCTGTCCGCCTCCTATTGTTCAGCCATGCTCCCTATCAGCTGAGGTTCCATATTGATTGGTAATAACTATTCTCTGAAGCTTCTTATTTTTGGCATAAAAAGCACAGTACCTATAATAGACAAAAACAACAAATAAACGTTAATCAAGGAAACTTAACTAACAACAAATTAGCGCACACAAACTTTCAGTTTACAACCGTATTGCCTGCAACGACGCCATTTTTGATAACTCTCAAATTACACACTTGAATGGGTGTAAGCGATTATTGTTAATATAAAACCCCACTAGGTTGGGGGTCGACTCCCACAGGGAATAGGGTGTGAACTCAAGTTGTTTACGATTTAATTCACTGGTAATTTACTGTTTCCTTAAATGGGGGTTTTAGTTTTGCAAAAAATTGTTTATCAGGTTGATCTTAATGTTTGTAACCAAGATTTTATGAGATAACCAGGATTATGTTCACTAGGGCTTACGGAGCAAGACAGATGCTACCATTAACTCAAGGTTCTACGGTGGTTAGGATGACAAGCTATCTTTATCAATGATATGCTCAAATGTCTCTCGACCTATTCGAGCGCCTAATTTCCTAATCCTCTCAGACTTAGAGAATTGAAACTCACTGCCCAGATTTTACCTCAGGTTAATCAACCTTGTTACATCGCTGATTATTAAACAAAGCCTTTCTAAGTCCCTGTTGATAATTCACTTCCTACTATTTATGATTTCTTTCTCAAGCAAACCAAAGTAGGTAAGCCTATTGTTTGCAACCAATAGATATAAATTCTAATCTCAGAATTACCAAGAAATCCTAACACTTATTAAACCTTGAGTAATTAATTAACACCTTATCATGACCTAACCCTAGATTCCATAATCCAGGTTAAGAGTGTTTAGTTACTCATGATGCAAGAAATAAGCACACAATTTGGATTCATAACTGGAAAGATTAACTTACAAGAATGAAGGAAATCAAAAGTGTTCTTGTAATTAAATCACAAGGCAAAACTCTAAAATATTGTTCTTAGAGAGAGAGAGAGAGAAAATCGTATATTGTCAATATGTCAATGGATAGATGGATAACTTGATAATTTTCTATTCATAAAAACCCTTAAATAAGGCTTTAAAAATAGTAAATCCTAAATAAGGAAATAAAATTAAAAGTTTCAGACTTTCTTTGGAATAGACGACGGTGCACATGATGGCCTATTATGATCTTGATGGCCTATCACGGATGTCGTCAGCGTCTCTACAATATCAGCTTCTGCTGCCTAAGGTTAACGGCGACGGTGACGTCCTATCAGGATCTTGACGACGTGTCATGAAGTTCGTCACAAAGCTTCCTGCAACTCCCATCTTCTATTTAGGGTTGAAGGCACCTTTGATAGCCTATCACCAGGCTGACGACGTGTCATGGATGTCGTCAGCCACACTTAGCTCTCTATCTGCTTCCGATTTCAGTCTTTTTGCTTCCTTTATTAGTGTTTCCCCCTCTTCTCTACTTTTGCTGCAAAGTCAAAGTAAACTAATCAAAAACGACTAAAGTTGCTCAAGGCTTTGCAATTATTTAGAGTTAAAAGCTTCAAATGTGTTAGCATGGGCTCACACATCACTGACCGTAGTCCAGAATGGCTAGTATCGAACTACCCAATTAGATAAAAGAAAGAATGCAGAAAAGATGCAATAACAAATCAAATGCATAATATAGTCCTAAAACCTGCTGGTATCAGTACAGTAGCTTCTAATATACAAAGAGTACAAAATGAAATACCAAGGGAGTTACCTTAATTCTACTTATCTCCAAATACACAATAAAGACTAGTCTAGTACATAAGAGGAAGGAAAGTAATACTCCGAATATCAAGAGCTCACTCTAAGTCTCTGAACCATGGATGCTCCGCACAATGCATATATCAACGGTGATAACCTGTACTATGATTTGCAGGCTGCAGAAGTGTAGTATGAGTTCCAAAGACATGGTACTTAGTAGGAAACTACTGATTGAGATCTAAAGATAAAGCAGATATATATAACATATAAATAGAATGGGAAACTACATCCAAATATTCAGCAATCATATAATACAACCAATGAGAAAATAAGGATAAACTATCCTATTCATGTCCAAGAGACTAACATATTAAGGCTAAGGAAGTCGTAAGAATGCACTATCTTATTCCATACATACTTAGGAATCTCAACACTAAACCATATATCACTGGCTGATATGTAAGTAAGAGCGGAAAGAAGATACATATAAGTATATAAGTCCAAGGAATGAGTATATATCCAAGTAAATAAAAGAAAGAAAGGATATACGATAATAACATAACTACATATTGCTAAGTATGCGTATACATACATACATATATATATTAAAGGTATATAATAAAGGTCCACTTGAAGAACAACCTAAATCATCAGACTAGTTATTTAAGATCTCATAACCATAATAGGAGCTAGTGCTAGAATACTCAGGGTTCTAATCTATATATAAAGTCATTAGACGTTCATGCATGATAATATAATCGTAATATAAAAGTGGTAGGAACCTTACCTCAAGTCTCAAAACTGAATAAACGACTAATCTGTCATAAAATATCCTTAACAATGATCATAACAATGATAATTACAAAGATAATAACAATGTCAATTACAACGTGAGTAACTGGATGGTCCGGATAAATACTGATCGAGCCTATCACGTACCCTCACCATCCTTGGCTCAGAAGGTTCAATCAACATACAACATACCACAAGGCATAGTCATCACCCATACCTATGCAACCCCTTCATATGGGCTGATATAGGCGCATACTGGTGATAGGCAATACATATGAAAGAATGAATATAAGGCATATAATCAATGTCATAAACTCATCCTTATAACCATCACAATCAAACCATCATCATCATAATCATTCTTTGAAATCAAATTGGGAATATGTATCATCAAGACTCAAAATTGAACCGGTCATAAATATCATCAAGACTCAAAATTGAACCGATCATAAAAAACATCAAGATTCAGAATTGAATCGGTCATCAATATAATCAATACTCTCAATATTGTGAATCATCATCAATATTATCAATATATATAAATAACACCAATATTTAAGTCTATTATCGGTTTTACCCAGAAGTTATATGATCAATCCAACATCTTTCTCTGTCCCATACCAGAAGATGTGTATCTGGATATGATAGGTGCACAGACTCAAGCCATGGCTAAAAGAGTGTAAATCAGTAAGTCTGTTGCTTGGAGTGAACTTTGGGAATAAATCATTATAAAAGAATAGAAAGGGTTGGAAGTTCTCATGACCAGAGTAATTAGTAGTATCAAATCATAAACTGGATTTTGTCTCGGTCGCATCTCTTAAAACATCATTATTAATCTCTTTTACATATAAGTTATTCCATTAGACAAACAATTATTATTATGAAGAAATCCATTTTAAGTTAGAAAAAGTGTTTTAACCCTCATTTAGTGACAACAATAATGAGATCATAATCTAGTTGGAATGTATCAATCATCAATGCAACAATCATGAATGTACCGAATCTATGCATGCCATTACGAATATTCATATAAGTGAAACATATGCATCAATGAATACATGAACTACTACCACATCCTTTATAAGGATAAAATGCTTCCCGAATATCCAACTGATATTATAACATGATCTTTGGCCCAATAATACATTTGAGATAATTATAATATCATAATCACAGCCTTAGGCCCACATATGTATCCGGATTCATATCAATAATCATATTTATAAGACGTAATATATCTATGAGAAATGACTAACCTATAGGCCATATATATCATAATCCAGGGAAAACAGTCACTATTTATCAATTTCACAAAGCAATTCTTATAATAAAGTCTTATTAGTCTCAACTAGGCCTAACATCCATCAATAAGTCCACAAGGGCTAACCCAAGTATTAGCCTAAGGTAGGTCGGAATAAACCACTCCTAATCCTTAAATTCCACATTTAGGTAATTTATACCCAAAACTAGGCTAAGGTATCTAGTTTAACTTCTACATGTCAAGTAAGCCATAACCAATCCTAAGATTGGAGTTCTGCCTAGCTATATGGGCAATGAAGTCAACTCTTCCTAAATTAAGGTTTCAAGATCACCACAATATCCCAAATACAGTTAAATTTACTAACCATGCTTCAAATTCAAAAACCACATCCCAAATCTAGCATTATATCATATTCATTCTATGAATTAGTTTAATCTAGGGAGAAGGCAATAGGATTAATACAAGGATAAAACATTTCATGTTATGGGTAAACAAACCTTATCAAATACCCAAAATAAAATATTCAAAACCAAATCATTCTACCCATAATCAAACTTAACATTCACATTCACATGCAATATATAACACACATTATCTTATGGAGAAGAGTAGACAGAAGCCTACCTCAAGGATGAACCGCAAATCCTTACATCATTCACCAAACATCCATCTTCACTTCACAATCCCAAAATGCCATCACGCTATAAAAATCGTAATCTACTCATCAATAAGAGAATAACGATACTTGTATTGAACCATTGTGCTTCGAGTCCCAAAACAACACTAAAACCCCCAAGTGGGTCCCACTAATGAAAATCATATTTTTGAGGTGAACCCAACGTTCATACATGATCAAGGAATCATAACCCTCAAGAATGGGTGAAAACCAAGAAAATTTGGGGCTAAAATCAAGCCCTTAAAATATTTGGGGTTTTGGGTCAAGAACCAAGAAATTCATCTAGAAAGGGATGTTATCTTACCTTAAATCCAAAGATATTCACGATAATAAATGTTAGTCGAGCTTTTAAGTCACCCAAAAGTCAAATTTTGAGTTACCACACCCTTTAGCATTTTTACTTTCAAGAGAGTGGGTGAGAAATGGCCAAAATGCGGCCTAAGGGACTTTTTTTATACCCATACCAGCTAAGCAAATGTTGCAATCACTACATGTAGACCAAAATCACACTATCTGTTGTTAGAACTAGATGTTGTGATCACAACACATCCTTATGTGATCACAATACCCACTCTGCACACAGAGGTATGATCGCAAGTCTAGGGGGTGTGATTTTGGTGGCACCACACCTCAGCTGAATGCTAAAACTTAGAATTTCAAAGTTTTTACTAAGGCCTCCGGACTCATTCAAAATCTGATATATGCAAATGAACTACTCAACCACACTAAATTTGATGTTTCTAATGCAATGACGAAGTCAGATTTTCCATCTGCGGTCATTTCAACCAAATATAGTTCCCACACCTAAATTTCTAATTTTCCAACTTTTTGACCAATAGGTTGAAATGAGCTCGGGTTCATCTGGACACGAACCAAAGGTCTACCCAACCTAAAATTGATATTTTAGAGCTGCTGGCACAGTTGGTATTTGCATTCGAGATATTTTTGCTAATGTTTTTGCCCAGTGGCCATTTGGAACCTGCGAAGACTTCTAAATAAGAAATTGGATCAAAAACCAAATAAACTTCCTGATAATCAAACTGTCAGTACCCGTAAGGCCTAAATGACTTGGAGAAGCTATAGGAAAGCTCTAACGGCAAAAATAGTCAAAAATATGAAAAGTGACCTAAAGGGTCATTGCAATATACACTACTAAAAAGACTTTCATCCCCGAAAGTCCATGGATAGAAAGATCTCTAAAGCTCTAAAGGATGGGGTACTGGGACTGCGTGCTCCAAGAATGACTTCTCAGATTGCCTCTACAATAACAGAACACATCAGAGGGATTTTTCTACAGGTATCCCTTTTTAAAGCAACTCTCTCACTTCACTTTCAAATAGTCAAAACTCAACTTCAATTTCAAACTAGCCTCCAATTGAACCGAAAAAGACTGATGCATACAAATTTGAACCACAACATACTATACCATTATGATATCTACACAAACCAACAAAGGTACATCCAAGCCAAAAAAAACCCAATACATGAGTCATACCACTAACTTCGAATCTAAACATAACCTTTTTTTTACCAATCCAAGCTTTCTATAAACTCCAAACTAGGAGGAAAATCACCAGAGTCTCATCTGCGCAATCTCATCATAGAGAACTCAAAGAACTAAAGGTAATTTGAAAGTCCATATGACAAATATGATAATAAGCTCATACGACACTATCTGGGTACACAAATGGAGAAAACTAGGGAATTCAATATATTCCAATGCTATAACTAGTCCGAATAGCTACCAAGACTGAAACCCAGAAGGTCAAGGCATAACTACTCATCAGTGAAAGATCCTCTCTAGTATGTCCCATCAACAGAGAATAAAACCATACTGACCCAACTCAAGAATACACTCCCATAGAGTACATCATCTGAAAATCTTAACATCAATGCCACAACCTAGAAAATAAACCAAGCAAGTCAAGAAATGATCACATGAAAGTCACCTACCTCCAACTTTTTAAATTCACTCTAGACAAGAATCACATCACAAAAAAATGGAGCATACAACTCTACGCAAAAATTAAGGAAAAACAATAATTAGAAGACGAACCCTATAAATCTAAGGTATGAATCCAGGATATCTTTATATCAAAATCCAACCGTTATCGGGTAATAAAGTAACCACAAGCAAAGAAGGGACCCAAAACTGGTCAAGCTCAAAAATGGGCTATATAGAAAGAGATAGCCAAAGCGACAACCTTCGCACACAAGAGGCAAGTCTAAGAGTCTCAAACTCAAGAATGGGCAATATAACTAAGTTTCCAACTCTAGAACCATACAAAACCACAAAAGGTGAACTTATTTTTGATATCACAATACATTCTCGAAACAATCTAACACAGCTAACCATAAGAGGAAACAATTAACCTCGCCTCGCTATTGGAAAGAAATCATTAAATCAAGATATAGATGCTTACACTACCGAATAAGAATCACAAAGAAATAGATTTTAGATAAATAACACTAGTCTATACAACTACCTAGTGAGGATCAATTACATTAAGTAATACTATAATATCAATAATCTCAAACAATGATAGCAATAGCAACAGAAATATTAATATCAATATAATGAATAGGCGGTACAAAAATGAACATCAATATCCTGTACTACTCAAGGGTCCACAATAAGGCCAATCTGCTAAGATAAATGAGACTCAAACCCAAATGTTACACCCATAGGGAGCAAAGTTTAATGCAGATCTACCCCATCCACTACTAAAAAAAAACCACAGGAGTAGTCATATTATCATGAATTCAATAACAAGTCACACAATAACCAATATGAACTCATTAAGATATATAATTACCAATAGGCACGAAGACCCTAATACACACAATGAAAAAGGTAAATATAGGGAAATAAAAGCACACCTATTATGTTGAAATTTGTAATTACATGCCTGATGGGTCAAAGGAAGAGTAAATATGAAAGGATCCAAACTTGAACATATCAAGTAAATCAACAACTGAGGTGCCAAGTGCACTATCTCTAACTAATGGTGCCATAATTATCACGAGGCTGATTTAAATGAGCTGAAGGACTAAGAATTCCACCACGAGGATGCCTTTTAGACAAGTAACTAATCTTTCCACAACCACAACAAGTTCTTAGAATAATTTAAGATACCGCCCCTCGTTATTAAAAATGGCTGCCATGGCCTGAAGACACATACAAAAAACTCTATAAGGTTCGATGGGGACACTGCCCACTATTATCATCATGACTAATCTATGAACCACCCATAGTCTGAAATACTACCTTCATAGAGCTGATAGGATACAAGTGAAGCAAATAATTAGTTGTGTCTTGTCCTTAGAAATTTAGCACAACTGTATTATCTTATTGTCCATAGAAATAAAAAAAGATTTTACACATTATTGAGTCTTTTCCTTAGAACTGTAGAACAAATACATCGAGTCTTTATAGTCTAGAAAATAACAAAAATATATCTGCCTCGGAGTCCTTTTGTCAAGAAAAATATGTCTATTACTCCTAGTGATACGTCGTCATGTAAACTTGACTATCTATATGAAGTAGAGGTGTTACCATCAGAAAACCATATGTGTACCACACCTTTACAAAACCCTATTAAGCTATTTCTAAAAAAATATGCAATCCCTAGATGAAGATCCACACTATCATCCAAGAAAAGTCAAAAGAAGTTAAGAAATATGTTACTGCTACACCACTTGTCCAGCACCCTGTTACTACTACACCACTTATCCAGCACCCTATTCTAGTGACTCCAGAGAAATAATTTATATCATTGCAGATGCCAGAGGATTTTCCACAATAATGGAAAAGCCTTGGATTTACCCATGTCTATATTGGTGCTGTAAAAATTGCATTGGCATATCAAGAAAGAAAAGACCATCCAATTGTGAATCATCTTTCTCTTTTTGATACCAGATTCAATGGGTACCAATATGTGAAATTGGGTACATCAGAGATTATCTTGGATAATGGTACAGTCTTTGTTACCATGTTCCCCAACTTTAATATGCCATTATCTGATCCACATTTGATAGAGGCATTGAAGATCCAGGTTTAGATTTTAGAAGCTCGACAAACAGAGATGCCATTCAGGAAACTCTTCACTGCCAGATAGCCTGGATAGTTCAGAACCATAACATGAACTTATATCCTTTGAGTGGAAAGAACTCTCTATTTTTGAACATTAATACAACTGATAGAACCATAGAGTGTAATAAAATCTAAAGAAACATATCTAGGGATGAACTAGTCAGTATTATCCCATCCTCATAGGTCACAAAATATAAGAAGTTGAGAGCCTATCCTTAATTTCTTAAGTCCACTGATGGTTCCGATCACCTCAACCTCAAAAATCCACCTAGAACCACTTTCTATATCCCTATGTACAACCCAAGTGATGATTTTATGGATGTAAAGCACCCGAGAACCATCCTCAAGTTCCTCACTGGCTTTATGAAATAACATGATTGGATAAAGTACTTCAATCATAAGGGTCGTACTCTGCTATGGCATAAATGCCCTTTCTCAGGTCATTACCCATGGAAGACTGACTGTGGCTGTAGAATCTACAAAAGAAGAGATGCAACGACTACTTAATCTAAGGTCAACCCTTAAATTTTGAGAAAGTGTATGGGTGATCCATCGCAAATTATGCTTATCAAGGATATTGGTATTTCAAATTCCCTATCTTATGAAGAGATCCTAGTTGAGATCTTGGATTATTAGGTTTGTTGGCTACAGACCAAGGATGTGGCCTCGATAAAATTTCTATGGAGGAACCACAAGGTAGAAGAGGCTACTTGAGAAGATAAAGAGGACATGAAGTCCAAGTATCTATTCCTATTTCTGCTCCAGAAATTCAGGCAGAAGGTATTGTTCCTAATAATGTATTTATTTTCAAACTTTGTTAAATAAAGAATTTACTTCCTTGGCATATTTGTTTTCTAACTTTGTTAAACATAAGGGTAGATATATTTTGGGGTTTAATCATGTTCGTACTTCATTTTTCCATCATTCAAGGATGAATGATCCAAGTGGGGGAGCATTAAAATACCCTGGGTTCTAGTCCTTGCAAATTTTGTGAGTTTAAGCCTTCTATTGATCATACGACTCACATACCACTCATATGGTGTGGGTACGATTCTATGGACCCTAGTCGTATGTTGGTCAGTGTGATATTGGTCAAGTTCTATTCTTAGTACGAGAAGACTCCATACGAGTCGTACACATATGATATAAGAAGTATAGTGCCAAATAGTATGTTGTTCAGCGTCTAGCCTTGATATTTTTCTTAGGGTATAGCTTGAAAGGTACTTGGCGTATAGTAGGGTATGAGTTAGACTAAGGATCCATATGTTGGATAGAATGTGGTGTCCAACTTTCTGATCAAGGTATGAGTGGAAGGTACCCCTCATATGATGTGGGTATGAGTAAGGGTTCCAAACTGTACCCACGTGTAGGAATTTTTATAGTTTAAGCTGGGGGTATTCTAGACATTTCCCCCTAATAAATCCTTTTGACCCCATAACATAAAACACTTTTAGAGGCTTCCTTAACCTATTTTTCATAATCTAACACTCTCTAAACACTCTTAACTCTCTCTCAAGATATTGGTTTAAGAAAGACTAGGGTTTTCTTCAAGGCAGTCAATTAGGGCTCTAAAGGGGTGATTTCTCTCTATCTTTCTTATTGTCTAAGGAATTCTACTCCTCCATCGTTGTTAGTTCAACTAAAGGCATGATTTAATTAATGGTTTTCATGATATTATTATGGTAATATTTGGGTCTTGAAATATATGTTGGGGGGGTTGGTTGTTCTTGGTTGGATAATGTTGTCCCATGTTTTGTTATGGTTTTCATGATACAATTTGGTTTAAAAAATGTGGTTGCATAGGAATGGTAATTTGATACTTGGTTTTGGGCTTTGAAATTATATGCCCTCAATATGTTTGTTAAAATGCCTATGAGAATGATTTTGTCACATAGGTTGACTATTTTTGAAATCTTTGCACTGCATCATAATATGCTAATGGAACTTAAATTAGTTTGGTTGGTTTTAAATGGATTGGGAAGGCCTTGGTGGCCATGGCTTTAGTTTAATTAGAAACCTTGTGGGATACATGGGAATCCCCTAAGACTTGAATAATGACATTACTGGCAAGTAATAGTCGATATGACGATACCACTTCATAATGCCTTGATAATTAACTCTAGAATTGGTGGTTTAATTATGTGCTAAAGGTTTTAATTAGGCATTAATGACAGGTTGTTATAGCTAACCATGAAGGTGTGAGTTCGATAGACGGACACTGGAAACTCATGTTTGCTAACATGACGGTTGTTCATGGTGACCATATACTTTTGGGTTACATAGGAATCCCTAATTTTATACTTGTATGTATGTATCATGAAGGGCAAAGGGTACACAGGAATCCCCGACCCTTATGATATCTATGGTTTGTGCGACTACAAGTATTAGGGTTTGTTCAGGGGGTAAAACTGGAACCATATAGCCCTTGGGTAGATTATGACGATAAAGCTACACAAACCCAGGTTAAAGTTTTAAATGAATGCTAAACCTGTTTCACTTTCCCGGCATGGTATATATGTATGTAAGTGGTTGCATATGATATTTAATTTTGTTATAAATAATGGCATTATTTTATCCTTACTCCTAAGTACATTCTAGTGTTTACCCTCTAACCTATCTTCGGGCAATGTATCCCCACGTAATAAAGGAACCGGCCATACTACTCCTTCTCCTCAGTGATCTTAAATTCGGGAACAACTTTGTGTTGGACTGAAGTGGTGAACTTTCATACTCTGAAAGACTCTATTTCATGTTATGGATGACTTTTCATATGTTTTTTAGGTCTTCAACTTTCGTTTTGGCTATGGTCAAGGGCACGTCCCCATCGAATGTTCTTGGTTCAGTAAGAGGCTTTGTGTGACTATTATGGGCATGAGTGGTATCAGTATTGGTGTCAACCTGGGCATTGGTATTGGTATTGGGGTTGACACCAATTTAATATTTGGTTGGTTATGGTTATGTACTCTTTTAGATGTCTTTCATTTTATTTTGATATAACTTGTTATATGTTAGGAATTCATCCGACATAAGGTGTAGGAAGGCTTAGGGGAGTGGAGGGGATGTAGATTGTATGTGGGACGAGACTGCTAATTACATCAGGGAAACTGATAGGGAGGTATTAGGGGTCTTAAGAGATCGTTTGGGCAAACACCAAGGGGACTAGTGGTGGAACAAAGAGGTGAAAGGGAAGGTGGAGGCTAAGAAAAAAGTGTATGCAAATTTGGCAAAGAGTAAGAATGAGAAAGATAAATAGAAGAATAGGGAGGAGTAACAGATATCTAGATAGAGGTGAAGTTAGCGGTCACGAGGGATAAAGATGTTGCTTTTGAGAGTTTATACACAACATTAGATAGTAAAGGTGGGGATAAAAAGTTGTACAGGATCACCAAGGCTAGGGAGCGGAGGGCTAAAAACTTGGATCAGGTAATGTGTATTTAGGATGTGGACGATAATGTTTTGGTGGAGGAGGGGTGCATTAGAAAGAGATGACAGTCTTACTTTCATAAGCTCCCTAATGAAGGAAGGGATACTAGAATTGTGTTGGGGGATTTGTAGCATTCCAAAAGGTTTCACGATTATGGTTATTGTAGGTGCATTAAGGTGAAGGAAGTTAAAGGTCTATTTGTAGGATGCGTAGAGGTAGAGCAATAGAGCATAATAAGATTTCGGTGGATTTTTGGAAGTGCACAGGAGGGGCAGGTTTAGAGTTGTTGACTCAGTTGTTTAACATAATTTTTAAGTCAATGAGGATGCCTGAATCTTGGATATGGAGTACGATGATTCCTTTGTATAAAAATAAGGTCAACATTCAGGATTGCAACAATTATAGGGATATCAAGTTGTTGAGTCACACTATAAAGGTTTGGGAGAGGGTGGTAGAGTTGAGGTTGCAGAGGATTGTTACTATTTTTGAAAATTATTTTGGATTTATGCCAAGACACTTGATTACAAAATCCATCCATCTCTTCAGGAGACTGGAGGAGCAGTATAGGGAAAGTAAGAAGGATTTGTGCATGGTGTTTATCGACCTAGAAAAGGCCTATGATAGAGTTCCCAGGGAGATTCTTTGGAGGTGTTTGGAGTTTAGAGATGTACCTATAGTGTATGTTAGGGAAATTAAAGATATGTATGACTGAGACAATACTTGAGTTAGGACCGGGGGAGGGGACTCAGAGCACTTTCCTGTCTTGATGAGGTTATATTAAGGTTTGATGCTTAGTCTATTTTTTTCTTCCTTGGTGATGGATGTTTTGACGTGGCATATTCAGGATGAGGTGCCTAATTGTTTGATTTTTGTGGATGATGTGGTCTTGATTGATGAGACATATAGTGGAGTTAATGCTAAATTATAGGTTTGGAGGCAAACTCTTGAGTCTAAAAGGTTTTGTTTGAGTAGGCCCAAGATGGAATATTTGGAGTGTAAGTTTAGTGAGGTGTCTCATGAATCCGATGTGGTTGTTAAGCTTGACACTCATTCTATCAGTAAGAGATAGTTTCAAGTATCTAGGGTTGATGATTTAGGAAAATGGAGAGATTGATGAGGATGTCACTCATTGGATGGGGTAGGGTGGATGAAATAGAGGATCATCTCCGGTATCTTGTGTGACAAAAAGTTACCTCCCAAACTTAAAGGCAAGTTCTATAGAGTAGTGGTTAGATCAGTTTTGTTGTATGGGGTAGAGTGTTGGCCTGTAAACAAGACCCACACCCAGAAGATGAAGGTGGCAGAGATAAGAATGCTTTGATAGATGTGTAGGTGTACTAGGAAATATAGCATTAGGAATGATATTATTTATGATAGGGTGGGAGTGGATTTGATGGAATCCAAGATAAGAAAAGTGAGGTTGATAAGGTTTGGTCATGTGATGAAGAGGAGAACGGATGCCCTAGTGAGGAGGTGTGAGACATTGGCTAGGGATGGTTTCAAGTGAGGTAGAGATAAACCAATGAAATATTGGAGGGAGGTTATTATACATGACATGGAGCAACTTCAGCTTACCAAGAACATGACCACATATAGGAAGTTGTGGAGGAGGTGAATTAGGGTAGAAGGTTAAAATGAGTTTAGGATGTTGTATGTTTTGGTGTGTTATTTGAATATGTTAATTTCTATATTATCTTATTTTATTACTATTCATTACTATTATTATGCTTATCTTAGATTGCTCTATTTTGAGATGGGGTCTATCGGAAGCAACCTTTCTATCTCACTTTTGAGGTAGTGGTATGGACTGCGTACACTGACCCTTCTCAGACCCTACTTGGTGGGAATATACTGGGTATGTTGTTGTTGTATCAGGTATAGGGAGATTATTCTTGGGTCTTGGGGGTGGTATTCGATCTCAGGTGGGGCTTGAGGCACCCTACATGACTTGGCCCTGGTTCAGGTCATGTCCTATACCATGATCGACACGAAAAGAAGCACCATAATAAAAACCCATGATGGTTATTGTATACCCACCCCCAACTAAAAGACCACAAACTATCCCAGTTCATGAAAATAATTTAAAACAAGGGAATGAGGACATACTTGGGATGCACTAGGCATCAGTGTCATGCTCGAATGCTCAGTTAGTTGGGCAATGATGCCAAAATTTTTACTATCACTAGCAACGATGCCAAAATTTTAATTTGATGCTGATGCCCAATACTGGGAATATTATCCATCTTAAGTTGTATCTTATACGTGCTTATACCTGGTGGAATCCCCCCAATATCTACAATGGTATATCTAATGGAACTCTTGAACCTTTGCAACACTGATATCAAAGCTTCAACCCGTGTCTCAGCCAAATCTGCAGTAATAATCATTGGTAAAGTATTGTCAGCCCCCAAGAATGCATACCTCCAGTAAGATGTGAGGGCCTTCAACTCGAAAACCCATGGGTCCTCAATGGATGGTCGTGCAGAAGGAGTCATTCTATTATTTATATTATGATCTAGTCTCTTTGAAGCACAATTATATGAACCCCTTCCATGCAATGCATTAACTATCTCATCATATTCATCAATCCAATCACTATCAAAATTCATGATTACTACTGCTAATGCCTCAACCCCAAATCTCTCTTCAATATGAACTGTATCTGAATCAACATCATCATCAGTAGTGTCTATCATAGACACTACCTGTATATTGTCTGACTATTGTACTGACTGGTACACATCAAATATTACCTACTCATTGTTTAGTTAAAACTTCATCTTCCCCAACTCCATATCAATCAATACCTTACCCATGGCTAGGAAGGGTCTACCCAATATAATAAGGGTATAAAAGTCTACCTCAAAGTAAAAAATTATGAAATCATCTGGACATATAAAGGATGCCACCTTTACCAATACATCACATAAAATACCCACCGATTTCTTCATAGATCAGTTGGCCATTAATAGATTCATAGATGTAGGTTTGGGTGCCCCCAACACTAACTATTTATACACTACCTACGACATTAGATTGATACTATCTCCTAAGTAACATAAAGCCCGTTTGAGATTAAAGGGCCCTATAGCATACAGAATAGTGAAAGCTCCTAGGTCCTCCTTCTTCTCTACTAAAGATCGTGAAGTAATAGCACTATAATGGTGCATATTACCAAAGGTATAAATTTTTTTTTCTACTTCTTTGTTACCAATTCTTTTACGAAATTCACATATCCAGGCATCTACTCAAGAGCCTCAAGAAGAGGGATATTCATGTTCAACTCTTTCAACAAATTTATAAACTTCTTGAATTTCCCTTCCTCTTTCTTTTGCTTCAGCCTTTGTAGAAAAGGTAGGGGAGGTCATGGAATTTGTTTTATTATAGGATAATTAACCTTTACCTTACCTTTTTCTGAGTCAATGTTATCATCATCACCTATCGCCTTTTCTAACTCTGCTGCAAGAGTCTCATCAATCACAACACTATTATTCATCGGCTCATCAACAGTAGGCAAAAAGAGATCAATAGTAGTCTTACTACTCCAAGTGGTGATGGTAATACAATGACTATCTTTTTTAGGATTCTGCAATATGTTTCTAGGAAGGGTACCCGACAACCTTTAATTTAAAGTTGTAGACATTTGTCCAAACTGCTGGTCTAATTTCTTTATTATAGTAGCACGTGACTCAACCTTTCGGGTCAACCCTGAGATATCTGCCTTATATCCTTAAGACAATTTGCTTGATTTTCATGACCCTTTACCAATTTGAAAAACAAGGCCTCCATTCTTGACTTAGTATCCCAGCTACCTGGTGGAACACACCTACCCCTCATCTCTTTGTAATCATCCTTGCAATGCCAGTCTCAATCTCATTCTCTTCTTTGATCTCTATACCTATCTCCATAATAGTTCCAACCTTGGTTTTCTTTTCCCTTGGCTAAAAAACATGCCAATTCATGATCTAAGTACTTTCCCTCTTCTTCTAAATAAAACTCATAAGATTTAGAGGTCTTATCCTATGAACCTACTACATTTACCTAGAATTCATTGTTGCAAACTACTTCATCAGGAGCCCAATATTAGTTCTAAGCTATGAAATCTCTTGTGCCACAAAATTATCTATCACCCTATACTTGCTGGAAAACCCAATGGCATAAGTTCTAAAACCTCTCTTTACCTCCTGAGTATGCCATCCTCGGTTGGTTAAAGAGATATGGTCTAAGATATATAATAATGTCTCCCAGTGTATACACCTGAATACTTATTTAGTAATAGTGCCTACGATATCCCTCGATCTGGTGTTAAGGGCTTGATAGAAAATTTTAAGAAAGCTCAACCCAAAAATCCTATGATTTGGCACCATCATCAACTTCTTTCTGAATCAAAACCATGCTTCATACATAGGCTCAGAGAATAAATGCCTAAAATTATATACTCATTCTTTAACTACAATATTTTGTTCGGAGGGAAGAGTTAATCAAAAACTTCCTCTGTAACTCATACCTAGTAGTGATTGATCCTCGAGAAAGTTCCCCTACTCATAATTTATCTTTACTGGTCAAAGAGAAAGGGAACAACCTTAGTCTGAGAGCCTGCTGATCTATATCTTGTATAGTGTATAAAGTGTAAATCCTAATAAAGTTTGTAAGGTACATATTGGAATCATATACACCTTTCAGATTCAACAGATAAATCATAGCACTGGTGATATCAAAGTTCACATTTGGTGGCAATGCAGGAGGAATGATAGCTCCTATCTCAATACGCTTAATGTACCCTAATTCCACCTATGGATCTTCATATAGTGGTAAGTACTAATAGGCTAGGAGTATTTGAGATCTAACACCTCTGACTCGATTTTCGTTGAGTGTTGCTCAATGATTTGCCTCTTATCTCTGCCTAGCTAGCTTTGCCTCCTGATCTAACCAATGAACTTCTGCATCCCTTCTCTGGTTATCAACTACATCTACTAATAACTACTCCTTTTACTGATCAGCAATATCCTGAACTCCTTTCAGAGGAGGGTGAGGAACAACATTAAGATCATCCTAAACCCCTTTAAGATGGCCTACATGTACTTGTTCTATACTCATGTGATTAGGATGTAAGATTGTTTTTGGGTTAGGATTTAGTGGAATAAAGGGAATTCCTTGACTACTAGTGTTATGCATACACCATTGTATACCCAACTAACAATAGAAAGTAAAAACCCAAAAACTTCAAACAACTTTAATCAATAATCACACCGTAATCCCTAGAAACGGTGCCAAAATTTTGAAATCACCTAAAAGTACACCTCCTTAGAAGTATAAATTAGTCCTTGTCAAAATATAGTAACCCAACTAGGTTTGGGTTAATCCTATAGGGAATACATGGAACTATCTCTTGAACTTACCAAAACCACCGGGCAGTACAGAAAAATAAATGGGGGAATTGGTTGGAATGGTTCTAATCAATCTTAGATGAACACTAGGCTTGTGTTCCCCCTGGATTCTAACTTCGTTAATTTATCATGCATTGTAGAACTATTCTAATACCTTGCATGCAAAATCTGACCAGTTATGTATCTCCAACTGCTTCTCAACACACTTTGGGTGAATTTCACTCATCTCCTCTCTGCCTTAGAACATTGCATTACTAACCCTTGCCTTGGACCCCCATTTCAACTATATATTCTCGGTCTCAAGTTGATTAGCGGAAGGTAATAATCTTAAGTAGAGAGTAATAATAAACTTATTTAAATAATTAACTTTAAATTACTGTTGTGATCTCCTTTTCATAATTTCTACCTCCCTCCCAAGTTCATAGTGAATACAAATAGGATCTTACGTTGGCCACCACTAAGAAATCAATTAAATTAAAGAAACGACACTACATGCAAGAATCTTTATCTAGAATGACTTGGCACTTTCTCTACTATGTTAATCCGTCAGGATTTACACAACCCTAGCCAAGGTAATTAGACGCTCATAGTTGCGAGATAATTCATAGAATTCATAGACAAAATCATAGAATTGATATCACAATGATTAAAGAATAAAAACCAAAGTCTCAAATCAATTATTCAACCAAAAACCAAGAACACAAGACTCCTTAGATCACAAGTCAATCTTGGAATCAAAATATGTTTGTGAATAGTATATAGGATGTAAGCTTAGCCTCAAAAGTCCTAAACTAGAACACCTTACTAAAAAGTATCTGAAAGGTATTTATAGATTACATGAAAACCCTAGAAATCAAATCCTAAAAATGAGAAAAACTTGACTCAGTGGGTAACTACAGAGCCACTTACGGGATGTAGGTGTGTAGGTAGGTCCACATAGGTAGCATACCTCTTTAGGAGCTTTAATCTCTTTGAAATAACTTCAGGAACCTACAGGCTATAGGTGCCCTATATAGGTGGCAGGGTCAAATTTTTTTGCTTTTGAGTCTCTGTTTCTCAGCTTCTCTAACACATACTCTGTCACACACGCCCCGTAAGTAGTACATATGGGTCGTAGGTTCCCAATTTAATGGTCCAAAACTTAATTTTCACTCCTTTTCTTTAGAATAGTTCCAAAACCCAATTTCCTACAAAACACAACACAAAATACATCATATCTAATAAAAAAACCTAAGTAATTTGCATATTTTCATTGTTTTAAGAATCGAAAGTTCTATGAAATCATAACACATCAGTGATGGATTTTAGAAGAGTATTGCCAAAGAAAAAAGAAAAAAAATTATTTTCCATAAATCAGTACCTACTATAGACCAACACCTCCTAAAGAAATTATCAGTGAAATTGTAATGACCCTCCAAATCTTTTTCCTTGTTTTTATGCCATTTTTTCATTTAGAACTTTCTTATAGCTTTCCAAGTCATTTGTGACTTATTGGGATTGATAGTTTGATTTCTAGGTAGTTTATTTGATTTTTATGTTAGTTTTTGTATTTTAGAGATGTTGAAGTTGAGACATAGGTCTTTGGTATAAACTTTTATTAAATGGCTTTAGATGAGAATTTTAAGAGTTCCTAAGCTTTGGAGTGTGAATTTTAGGTTAGAGGGATCCTTGGTTTTGTCTTGAAGCTTCTTACCTCATTTTGGGCAATTGGTTAAAATGGAACATTAGATCTGGGGCCCATATTTTAGTAAAACAACCTCAGTTAAGAATTTTGTCAATTCCATTAAGTCTTAAATATAATTTCTAGTAGGGTATCATGTCTTGTTTATGTTCATGGAGTTTTAAGTGAATCCCGAGGATTGGAAAACATGCAACTTAGCTAAGATTGTTGGTGCACAATACCTAGTACATGCCCTGGTCCTTCATCGCTATTGCGATAAAAACCTCCATGATTTAAAAGTTCTGTGAACCTTGGTCATCATGATCATGAGGTTGGGATTTCAATCGCGATAAAATATAGTTGTGGGACTGAGGAAACTAGTACATTGAAATCATGTGGCTAACCACCGCGATCGTGATGGTCCTATTAATGGGTCCCTATGACTGCGATAAAGAATCCTTGATAACATATAAATTATTTCCTTTTTTAAAAATTTAATTAAATACGAGGCTATTAGGCCCCGTTATTCCAAAATAAAAATATTAGCCAGGCCTAAATCTACAACCCGATCTAGAAAAAAGCTAAAAAAATAGAAAGAAATAGATAAGTGAATACAAAATAAAATGAAAAAGGAAAATAGTGGAAGTGTCTTGAAATCTTGTTCACTTTATTCTATAATCTTTGCCTTTCAATGTTAAAATGTGTTGTTGTCTGCTCCAAACCTTTTCTTCATCTTTAGTTCTCTTAGTTCTTCTCGTGAGAATTTCAAAGCTCAAAGCTTAGAACTCCCTAGATTTGTTGTAAGATCCAATTCTTGTTTTCTATGATAATGTGTGACAATTCTCTAAGCTCCATTGATATAAGCTTTATCAAAGCAACATGAACATCTCCCATAGCTTGTCACATCCCAGATAAATTACTTTATAGCTCGATCTAGCCTAACTATATTTCTCCCTCATTTTTAAAGATCATGGGTTGAATCTCTATAGAGATTAATACCACCACTAGATCTAAAGAAAAGAAGTCAAAATCCTAGTTTTCCAAACTAACCCTTTGCTCTAACTTGTAACAGGTTATTCTGAACAAGACAAGGTCAGGAAATTTAGTAAACAAACATCCATTCAAAGTAGAAAAAGTCTTGATTTGGTATCTAATTACGCCTCAAAATCTTTAACCAGGTGCGAATACATAAATAAGCTAAAATATTTCGACCTTAAATACATCTAATTGATTATATCTATGCTAGTTCATGTTGTTGTACCTATTTAAAACTTACCTATTGCAAGTTTTGATTTGCTAACAAATTACCCATTAATAGTATTTTTCTTCTTATTTGTGGTGTGCCCACTTTGTCCAAATTAAAAATATTTTTTCCTTTACTTGGGATATATTGAAACTGATTTATTAAGAAATCACCTACAAAAAAGAAAACTAATTCAGTGATAAAATCACAAGAACATTTTCTTTCTAAAGGAAATGTTGTACTCTTTACCCTTAGCCTATTAATATGAATAATATCCAAGACCACACTCCAAAGGAGTTTCCACCTGTCTTCTAAAATGTGTACCATAGCTAAAGAGTCTGACACAATTATGATGGGGCTTATAAAATTCTCAACATAGTACTCTAAACATTCTCTAATTGCCCCAAATTCATCCACCAAGTTAGCAGTATCTTAAATTCTAATCTTTTTGGCGACTACAAATTTCCTAAAAGATTCTCTAATAAAAAAACAACAGAACTAAGACCAGGGTTGTCTTTGGAAGCACTACCTGTGTTGCACTTAAACCAGTGAATAGGGTGATTTAGGTAATAATTCTGTAATTATAAACAAGCCTATACCCTTCTAAAGTAGCCACTTTGTCTGACCAATTATTGTATCCCCATCTTCTATGAATTTGTGCATCATAAAGCTTCTTATTGTGACATTAAAATTTATTAACATATTCTCCACTGAATAAAGTCCCTGTTCCATAGAAAACATAGAATAATCATTGGAAATACCTCCAAAACTACTTTAATTTTGGAATTTCGTTGCACATTCCACAACTTCCTTATGTTTGGTTTTAATAATGCCACTTGACTTATACCAACTAAGACTAAATAGTGATTCCAAATAGTTCTTGCAATATCTCCATTTAATAAAAGATGCTCTGTTGTCTCCCTTTCTATATTTGCATAATACTGACAATTTGGATATATAGTAGGGTTCTAAGTATTAACTAAATAAACCACAACAACCTTACTTTTCAATACTTTACAAAAAATAAAAGACATTTTAAAAGGTAAACCTTTGTACCATTGCTGATTGAGATCCTCATTAGGCTCCTCTTTCCTTCTTTATAGATCCAAGAACTTTTAATATTGAAATAACCATACTTGTTGTAGTCCACCAAGGCTTGTCTCCTATATCCATGAGATTAGAATTACCCATATTATTTGTTACATTCTTTACTACATGGTCAGTAATTCTATCTTGCATTATAGAAAAATACCAACCATCTTCATAAAGAAAATCTACAATATCTCTCATTTTATGTCATGTCTGAATTGCTGAAGGGTGCATCAAAAGAGGATCAATATTGGTCCAATTATCATACAAACTACTATAATCACCCCTTTTCATTCCCACTACAGAAAGTTTTCAATTTTCTCCCTTTTTTCCAACTTGTGTTTCCTTACTTGAGAGCATTCTTTCCACATTACATAGAAAAGAATCTACTTCTTTCAATAGATGTTCCATAAAATGTTTGACCACAAGTTACTTAATGTCCTAAATATCCATTATAATTTTGTGTACATTGCATAGGACACATCAAACATAGGTCTAAATCCAAGTCCTCCTTCTTGTTTAGGCAAGCACAACTTATTACAAGTTGACTAATATTTGCTTCTGCCTGATTCCTTATTGCTCCAAATGAACTTTGCAAAGATCCTGTGAAGCTCTATAATATCTAATATAGGAGGAACAATAGCTGATAACACATATATTGGGATGCTTTGAAATTTAGCAAGAAGTACTTATTTACCACCATATGAGAGCATTTTACCCTTCCATGTTTGCAGTTTCCCATTCACTCTATCAAGTCGTCCTTCATAATATTTTTTATTTTCTTTTTATGAGTTATTGTACATCCTATTTACTTTATTAAAAAATAGCACCTAACTATTCAAGTAATCTTTTAAATTTAAGTAGATATATTCCCTGCCATATTTTGATGAAGATGGTAGAAAATCTTCCCTTTGTTTACCTTCTGCATTACAAAGAATAAATATTGGTAGGATAATATATAATAGTAGCATATGCATAATATAAGTGGTTCATATTAGAGCTCCACTTAGGCATCTGTTGAAAGCACTTATACAAAAAAAATATATAAAGTAGGATAAAGAGCATATCCTTTATTTACTCCCTGGTGGAGTGAAATAAACCATAGGATTGTCCATTAATAAGGATAGAATAGTAGTTACTTAAGATTAGTCTTTAAATTAAATCAACAAATATGTTGGAGAACCCCATCTTCCTCAAAACCTTTATGAGAAAAAGCCATGACACCTTATCATAAGCTTTAGCCATATATTTCTTAATAACAATATTAGAAGGCTTTCCTCTCTTAATGATATTAGTATAATAAATTCCAGTGTCAAAAGGATATTTTTTGTTATACTTCTACCTTTAACAAAACCAGATTGGTTAGGAGAGACAAGTTTAGGAAAAATGTCTTCTAATCTAACATGAAAAATTCTAGAGAGAATATTATTAACAAAATTACTCATAGAGATACCACCGAAAAATATACACCATCTAACAATAACTGATCACATAATTTTCCAATAAGTTTGATAAAATTTTCTTGAAAGTCAATCTAAACCATATGAGATTTCTCCATTGAGATTAAAGACAACCTTCTTCACTTTTTCACGATTAGGAATGACTTCCAAAGTTGTATTTTCCTATCCATTTATCAATTTGGAATAAGAACTAACAAAAAATGATTTGTGGAATCCCTTTCCTGCATAAACTACTTTTGATAGAAAAGAACTATTCATCTCCTATTTCCTTTATTCTTCTAGCTATATCCTATTAGAATTTTGAATCTTCAATAAATTCAGTTTCTATCTTCTTTCCTTCACTAGACTTTGGAAAAATCTAATGTTCTTATCTCCATCGACAAACTAGTCATACCTTATTTTTTGCTGCTAATAGCTTTTCTCAAGGTGAAGATATTAAGATTATTCTACCCTAGATCTTTGCAAAACTTCTGTATTTTCCATAGAGGGGGTTTCTTCAAATAATTTCTCCTTAATCCTAGCAATCTCCTTACTGATTAGCAGTTGCTAGAAAATATCACCATATATCTTCTACTCTATACTGTTAGTACCTTCTTGATCTTCTTTATCTTTTTCTTAATGTCTAAGAATGGATTACCTGAGAAATCAATATCCCAATTTTGCCTAACCACATTCTTAAACTCTTCATGAATGGTCTAGAAATTAAGAAATCTAAAAGGTCTTGAATACCCAATGTCACTATTTCACAACTTAAAAGTAAAGGTGAATGATCTGAACCCTTTCTTGGAAGAAGTTCAATTTTTATGTAAGAATGCAACTCTTGAAAATTAGAATTGATCAAAATCCTATTTAACATTTCAAAAATGCAGTCATATCCTGCTCTTCCATTCCACCAAGTAAAAAAGCCACCCTTATAATGAACTTGTTCAAGGACACATGATTTTATACAAGTTTTCATGATTTGCACTCTTTGGAATGTTTTCTGTGACATTTGACATAATATTTCATATGATAGATTTATTATTTAGAACCTTTCTATATACCACCTTCTTTTTTGGTTATACTCTAATAGGTTGAGAAGCTTCTCCATTACCTTTTTTCCTTTTCTTGAAAATTTTATAGCATAGAGCACTCTAGGAGACAAATTAGCATATATGTCAATTTGATATTCATCCAATAACCTCTCATCTTCCTCTGACTTATCAATAGCTTTTGGTGCTTTCTCTAGCCTATGAGTGATTATATTATAGGTCCTAACCTAAATTGGGATCATCAACTTAGACATCTATAGGTAGTTCCATAATAGCCATATTATCATCTAATTATTGATCTACCATCATATGTTTCTCTCTATTGTTATTCCCTTGATTATATAACAAGTTGCTATAACAAACCTCTTTAATTATTGTATTATCTTCTCCTTGACTGGTCATTGCATTTGTTTGTGCTATAGCACTAATATCAGTATCTAGAGCATTCATTGAAGCATATGAGACTATGTCTTTCACCTTGATATCCTCCTCTTCTATGTTTATAATATCCCTTACTTTTTATATTGTATTTTGTTCCAGTGGTTCCTCTATAATATTGTATGTTTTATTGTTGTTTCCTTGGTCCACTAGTTTGATTGATTTACAAGCTATTGTACCGATGTTCCCTTAATCCAACCCTTTTCTTTGTTAGTTAGAAAAAGCTTTTGTTATTCACTCTTCGATGGATTATTAATAAATCTCTTTGTTATCTATTTAACTTATTGTATCTTGTTTTTGTGTTGACTTTCCCTTTATTTTAATCTTTTATGATCAACTACATCTGCCACTCCATGACTATCCTTCTTATCCTTATTGCATTCCCCATTGATGTCATCTATATGTACCTTATTATTTAGGGTATATAGAAAACACATAACTTGTGCTTAGTGATTTTCAAGCTGAAATTGCCTTATCACTAAGGTTTTTTTCTATAGACTTGTCAATGATAAACCTCCTTTTGAAGGGATTCCTCTACATTTTTTGTCTCTTTATATTTTATATATACTGCAATAGTAACAAGTTTTTTCACTTTATCTTCATGAATATCATCATTGGCATTAGGTTCATTATTTCTTAATTCAGGATGAAAGACTATACACTCATTCTCATCATGTCTTTGTAGTTAACACTTCTTGTAGTACATAGGGAGCATATCATATTGGATTTTAATTCGCTCAACCCTTGATTCCTTGGTTATAGAATTCACTATCCCTATTTCCCCAAACTTTTGGAAATTTATAAGTAGACCTACCTGTACTTTGAACATAGCACAACTAGGTATAATCGTAGTAAAAGCAGCCATATCTAAGTGAAGTGGTTTTCCTATTGCATAGGAAAGAGAAAATAGAGAATCTTTATCAACTTTAGACTTAGCATTATAGATTAGAGGCCTCATCAAATAACAGTGCCTTCCTTATCGAAAATATAATATCATTCTTTGGCATCATGTTGATAAAAACTTTCTCTAGTTTAAATCTAATTATAATATTCTTATTCCTCAATAGATCAATTTTGCGATCACATTTGGAATTACACTATTTAGGGATTTAGGTTTGAACTAACCATATGAAAAATTACCAACCACCACATATTGTAGATTTCCAATGTTATTTATTCTATTTACCTTATCTTTTATCCATTGGAATTTTGGAACTTTATTATTGTAGGATAACCACTTTAAAGGAATCTACTCTACTATATGGATAGCACTCATATTATAAATAAGATCTTTTAAGAGATTGGCATATTTACCTAGTTTAGGTGATGTAGATTCATTGCCATTGTCCTCTATTCTAGGTAAAATTTTAGGTATTACAGGCAAAGAAGGGTTATTAATCTACAAACTATTAAGGTTTGAGATGGAAACTTTAGTAGAGAGAAGAGGGGGAAAATCTGATTAGGAGACTAAAAGGGTAGATTGGTCAGCCTAAGGAATAGGTTAACCAGAGGTTGGAGTATCCATCACTGTGAAAATTAGTATTTATCGATGGGTTATAGAATTTATGAAGGGAGAAAATAATTGACCCCCTTCATTTTTAATTTATTTTCCAAGTCCAAAATACCATTGTTACTTCTTCATCTTGGGGAAAATAATGTAGAATCATAAATTGATGCTATAGCTCATTGTTACTTGTTCCAAGATGATGATTCCCCCTTACATTTGTAAGTTTTTTTATCCTAATTCAATTATTTCATGGAATATATTTCCCATTTCTTCTTTTGATTTTTAGGGTTATTTTTGGACTCAAAATTGTGCCTCTATCATGCTTAATTTTTGGGCACGCGATCCTTGTCCTCGAGGGACCTAGTGATGGATTCAATTTTTGAATTTTGTAAGTGGGCCTCAAAGATAAATTTTGATCCAATTTTTGACTTAGAGTGTAAATTAACAATATAGGTATCATTATTCTTATTTTGATACCTAGATTACTATTTTGATAGGATGACAATGATCAGACTCTTATTGAATGTGTAAAGCTCTAGTTTAGTGGATTACAAGATTATTTTCTAGGTAGCCTATGAATTACCTACTTCTAAACTTTGCTCATTTATTGTATTATGGGTGATTATTTGTTAATTATTGATGAGGTATTGTGTCTTGAATAATCTATTTAGGTGTCTGCCTAAGGGTAGAATTTTTCCATAGAATCCTTAGGCTTGGTATTCATTCCCTTTTTAGGACTAGACTTAGCATCCCTACGATTCTTGGTATTGGACTTAGATATTGTAGTTTAGATTTGGGTAGTTGCTTGCCTTATGTTGGGTTCTTGAGGCTTTTGTCTAGCATTACCGCTCTTTTTAAGATGAATCCCATTAGGATAACGTCCCTTACTATTGTAGATGACTATAAAATACCCGCATTGCATATTAATGTCTTGGTTAGTATTGTGTTGGTTTGCTTAATTTGTTGTATTTATTTGATCTAGTATCCTTGGTATTTTAGTATTTTGGCCTAAAAGTATTTCTTCTACTAGATAAATGGGATTTTGAAATATTTTAAAGGAATTTGGTTTTCAAAAAATAAAAATGAACTATTCAGTACTAGTTTGAGTTTGAGCACCTGATTTTACTGCTTAATACATATTTAGCCCCGACTCAAGTTCGGGCATGCATTATTCTTAATTTCTGATTGGGAGTCTAGTTCGAGTCTAGGCATGGTTTATGGGTATGGCTGGAAGAGAAGTATATAGTATACTTATTGTATATTGTGACTTACTTTCAGATTACTTACTACTATACCTGGTTTATGTTAGTATTTCTTATTGTATGCATCCATTGAGCTTATGAAGGGCTCAATTGGGTTTATTTATTATTGTAGGTACTTTTGGGTGGTCTGGTAAGATTATAGTTAGACACTTACTTTATGCTTCTGAGTTACTCGCTTATATTTCTCATAATTGTCTAGATTTAGCCTTTCATTCTCTTTTTGACCGCATATTTTCTTACCTTTAGCATATATTTGCACTTTGTTCTCCTTTTACCTTATTTAAGCTTAATTGGGCCTATGATGTATATTGAGTATCACACATTTTTGTATTCATACTACACTTCTGCATATTTTTTTCCTAATGAATTTCCAAGTATTATTCATTGCTTTTAACACCTTTTTTTACAAAGCTGTTGATCAGAGATCAGAGTGAGCTTTTTGTGATTGGAGCTAATCTATCTCCTTCTATTTTGGGACTATTCTAATAGCATACTATCATAGACTATTTTGTATATATATATTGCACTTATGTAGTACTCTTTATGTTTAGTCACTCTTGTACTTACTATACTTATGTCTTGCGAGATTTGTTTTGTATTTTATCCCTTTTTTTCTATCATACTGTTGTTATGTCTATTATTCATCATTTACCACTTTATTTAGTGATATTATCTTTCTTTCTCTCTTTCAGTCATTAGCTTGTTACTTGCCATTTCAAGGTATGGATTTGGCATAAATTATTAGTTATGGTAAGTGCTATAATGACCTAAGTTTTTGGGTTATTATAGTTTGGTATAAAATCCTAGGTTCATCAATATCATTGGTACATAAGAAAGTGATTAAAGTCCTGCGGATCGATAGATAATTTTTGTATCCTAGCTTCAGGAGCCTACAAGACATTCTTAGGAAAATCTCACCTTTTGATTATTTATCATGTGTTTGTGTCTATATTGAATTCTGGATTCTTATTTACATTACTCTTTAGATGGCTAGGTGAGGGACATGTGGGCTGAGGGTGAGGCCACTAAGCCAGCAAATAGGGCTCTAGTTAGGGTCAAAGGTAGAGGTCAACCCAAAGGTTGAGGTCAGGCTCGAGTAGCAGCACCATCTTAAGGCCAAGCTAGAGAGCCTTCACCATATTTGATTAGTGATTCAAAGATAGATATTGTGCCATAGGTAGTGCTAGAGGATCACTTAAGTTTATAACCATGTCTATTATCTAAGATGCTCTAGTCCAGTTATTGGGTATGATTGGAGGTTAGCCAATGAGCAAGGCCCAATTATTCAATCAAGGGGCACCATAAAGTGGACCAGGTAAAAGGGTGCAACCTATAGCTATGGACCCCAAGAAGAGGGTTCGCCAACATTGTTAATTACATAGCCAAAGGAATCCCAGCTAACCTTGGTTTCTGAGGATTAAAAAAATACTAGGTTGGTTTCATAGATTGGCTTTGCTAAGTTTTTTAGGAGCCCCAAGGAAGGATGCACATGAGTTCCTTACTAGTTGCTAGGATAGGTTGTGTATAGTGGATTCTCATGGTGTGGATTACACCATGTTTCAACTTAGAAAAACATCGAGATAGTAGTGGAAGGCATACATTTAGTACTGCCTATGTAGGCTAGTTGGACCCCTTCTTAAGATTTGGGTATAGTTCTTTAAGGCTTTCTTGAAGGATTATATTCCACACAACATGTGTGTGTATTTAAGGAATGATCTCTCGAGATTAAGTAGGTTTCCATGATTGTATTTGAGTATGAGGATAATTTGTATGAGTTAGCTAGGCATGCCACTATGATTCTACCTATTAAGCATATGAGGGTGCGATGCTTCATCAAAGGGTTGAGACTTCAACTTTGTTTGGCTACCTTGAGCATGGTATCTCCAGGTAGATCATTTGTAGATATTATTGATCATTCTTGTACAATAGAGACTTTTCATTACGAGGCTCGTGGGGGCAGTGATAAGAGATTTTGTATAAGGGTAGTTTAATGGTAGTCATACTGAGTTGCATTTCTGAGGTAAGAGTTTTTTAAGTAGGCATCAACAATAGTATCAGTAGCATGGTCAGCCTAATAAGACTATTCATGAATTTCTTTAATTTTCAAATGTGATCAAATATGTTATAGTGATTTCAGTGATGAGAGTTGTCATCCATAACAGGGTTCTCTTTCTAGGGATTTTGGTTGTAATGGCTAATCTGAGTCAGTAGGACCCTCTCATCAGGGCAAGGAACCTGGGGCATGCTTTGATTTTAGGATTGTTGGAAACTTTGATAGAGAATATCTCTGGTGTAAGATGATTGGGACTTCAGTGCAGATAGTTCAACCTGTTAAAGTAGTGGCACCACTATCCAAAGGTGATTCTTAGAATAGTAGGAGTTGTTCTTAGGGTTTTTGTAAAGGTGATTAGCTAGGTACGATAGGTGATCAGTTAGGTTCTCAGTCCATCAATTACCGTAATTGGTTGTAGGCCTTTCTTGTTTGGCTTGAAATGGGGGCTTCAAAATTAGTGATCATATGTATGATTTCAATTTGTCATCATCTAGTTTCTATCTTATTTGATCTAAATTCTACATATCCATATGTGTTTGTATTTATTCTATACATTTAGGGTTGTTTAGAGAGCCTTTATTCGTGTAAATATATGTAGCTACTCTTTTACGAGACTCTTTAGTAGTAGATCAAGTTTAGAGATCATTTTTAGCGTCTATTCAAGAATATTACACTTGGTCTGACCTTATTATTCTTGGTATGATAGATTTTATGCTATTCTAAGATTTGATCTTGGATTGCTATACCAAGATCGTTACTTTGGCCTGACCTGACATATCCTCATTTTTATGGTAGGGCTCTATTATTTATGCACCAATAGGGATTATTTCTTACATTTGAGTTAGGAGGTTAGTCTTAAGGAGGTGTTTGGCCTGTTGAGTTGAGAGAGCTTAATGTTCAAATTTAGGATCTTGTAAGTAAGGGTTTCATTAGATTGAGGGTTTCTCTATAGGGTGCCTCTATCTTATTTATGAAGTAGAAATATGACACTAGGCGTATGTGTTTCAATAATTGATAGTTAAATAAGGTGACTATAGTGAATAAGTATTCAATGTCACATCTTGATTATCTATTTGGCTAGCTTTAGGGTGTTTCCATATTTTGTAAGATTGACTTAGATCTAGCTACTATCTATTGAGGATTCAGGCGGTGTACATTCCTAAGACACCTTTTAAGACTCTCTATGGCCATTACGAGTTCTTGGTGATGTATTTTGGGTTGACCAATACCCTAACAAAATTCTTGGACTTGATGAACCACGTGTTCAAGTCCTATTTGGACTCCTTCATAATTGTGTTTATTGACAACATACTTATTTACTCGAGGAGTAAGGAGGAGAATACGTAGCATTTAAGGATTATGCTCCATACTTAGAGGGATCAATAACTTTATGCTAAGTTTTCAAAGTGCATGATTTGGATTGTCTATAGCATTATTAAGGCACGTGGTTCCCAAGTATTAGATTATGGTAGACTTGGAAACAGCTGAGGTAGTTTGTGCTTGGGCTGGGCCCACTTTTCCAATTGAGGTTTGCAGTTTCATTGGGTTGGTGGATTACTATAGATGCTTTGTCGGTGGCTTCTCCTCTATAGCAGTATCGCTAACCAGACTAAATAAGAAGGATACTTCGTTATAGTGGTTCAATGAGTGAGTATACTTTCTGAAGATCAAGGCCATACTTACTCTGTGTTTGACTTTGACTCTTCTAGTTAAGGGATAGGGTTTTTTAGTCTATTATGATGCTTTAGGCATTAGTTTGGTTTTTTTTTTTATCTAGCAAAGGCGAGTGATTGCATATGATTCTAGACAATTAAAGGTTTATGTGTACAACTATCCTATCCATGACTTGGAGCTGGCAACAATAGGTTTCACACTTAAGATTTAGAAGCATTACCTTTATGGTGTTCATTGTGTGATATTCACTGATTGTTGTAGCCTGCAACATATTCTTAGTTAGAGGAAACTTAATTTGAGGTAACATAGGTGGCTAGAGCTGCTGAAGGACTATGACATTTCTATTCAATACCATTCGGGCAACACACGCATAGTAGTGAATTTCTTAAGCTAAAAGGTGATGAGTATAGAGAGTTTGGCCTTCCTTTCAACTTTGGAGCAATCGATGGAATTAGACATCTAGTCCTTAGCCAATAGGTTGGTCCAACTTGATATTTTTGACCCAAAGAGTATTCTTGCTAGTGTTAAGGATAGGTTTACATTGATTGAGCAAATTCATGTGTCATACTTTGAGAATAGTCATTTGTCTTGAATTTAAGATTAGGTGTTAAGAAGAAAGGCCAGGAGGGCTGCCCTAGGTGCAGAAGGTGACTTGAAATTCAAGGGCTATATTAGAATTTCGAGGGTTAGAGATGTGATTCAAATGACACTGTTAGAGGCTCATAGTTTTTGATATTTCATTCATCCTAGCACAATTAAGATCTATAGATATTTGAGACAACATTATTGGTGGTGTGAGATGAAGAATGATATAACAGACATCGTATCTTTGTTTGTGTGTTGTCAACTGGTGAGGTCTAAGCATTTGAGATCTGATTGCTTGATTTAGAGGATACCTATTCCTCAGTGGAGGTGGGAGTTGATTACTATATATTTCGTTATTGGTTACCGTATAATTCTTGATGTTCTGATTGTCTTTTGAACATTGTTGATCGATTGACCAAATTTTCTCCTTTTCTACCGGTGTAGATATCCTATAGTGTAGAAAGGTTGGATCAGATTTATGTTCGTGAGATAGTCCATTGACATAGGGTGCCTGTGTTTATTATTCCTGATAGGTATTAAATTCACCTCCAACTTTTAGAGGGCTTTAAAGGAGGTGTTGGGTACCCAAGTTCATCATACCACAACATTTCACCTTCCAACTAATGGCATTTTGAGTAGACTATTTAGGTCTTAGAGGATATGTTGTAGGCCTATGTTATTGATTTTAGTGGTTAGAGCTATTGGTTTCTTTATTTGGTAGAGTTCTTATATAATAACACTTACCATTCGAGTATCTAGATGGATCCACTAAAGGATTTATATGGTAGGTGGTGCAGAACTCTGATAAGGTGGTTCAATGCTTTCGAGGCTAGGTCTCAGGGTATCGACTTGATTTAGAATACTTTAGATAAGGTTTTGATGATCCAATATAGGCTAAGGGTACTTAGAGTAGGTAGAAGAGTTACGACAACCGTAAGCTTTGAGTGTTAGAGTCTAGGGTAGGTGACCATGTCTTTCTTTGAGTATCTCCCATGAATAGTATGATGAGGTTTGAGAGGAGGGGTAAGATCATCCCTAAGTATATCAGGCAATTCAAAATGCTACGGAAGGTTGGTGATGTAGCTTATGAGTTAGACTTGCCACCTATATTTTCTGCCATTAACCCTATTTTCCATGTGTTGGTGCTTCACATTCTAGATGAGTCTTATGTGCTTAAGTAGAACTCAGTTTAGTTGGATGATAAGTTGACCTTTGTGGTGGATCCAGTTGCTATCCTTGCCAAAGATGTTAGTGCATTCTAGGGAGATTTTGATAGGAAAGGTTCAGTAGAGTCACCGACCAGTCGAGGAGGCTACCTAGGTGTCATGACCCGAGACTACCCCTAGTTGTAACATAATGCTCAGAGTTATAAGTGACAAGCTCACCCATGTCTTGGCAAAACATTAAGAATTCTAAAGAAAAGAGTGAGATGCTGAATGGAAACTAGACTAAAATATAACCAGATTATAATAAAATCAAAATCAATACTAGCTATCAAAACTAACACTGTCTGACATAGTCAACATACTAAAAATAAAACTATCTATTTGAAAGCCTCTAAATCATATAAGTTCTTGGGAAAAGCCCCCAACTAACTCTAATTGCCTGAAACTAGAAAAAATTGCTAAAAAGAAATACTGATAATTGGTCCTCAAATAATGAGGACTCACCAAACACTACTGTTGATATGGTTCATAATCATACTAAGCATGATCTAGATGCGGAGCAAAAAATCTATATTATAAGATAATATAGCACAAAGAAAGCGTGCGATAAGTACTTTGAATGTACTGAGAAAATAAGACAGAAAATAACTCATATATGTTGAAAATGATGCATGTAACATAGGGAACTGATACCAAGTAATAAGCATATAACGTATGATAAGCTGAACAACTAAATACAAGGTGATGCAAAAATCAGAAGCTAAACTATGAACTGTGAACTATGGGATCTTCCATTAACCGAAATACCCCAATTTTAGATAACCGAGGTCTAACATATAACCTAGTTGGATGGATGTTCAATACCTTGACAAGGGTACGAATACTGACTGATGTGGATCCACTAAACTGATGTCCGAAAGGACTAAGGTGTCAATCCTGATCTGACAAGTGACCCTTTATATCCTACGGTGGTGTTGTAGTTCTGGAACTTAAGGACTTCTACTAAATTTCTCAACCTACTGACGGGTGAGCCTCTATCCCTGAATTTGCTCAGTTCTAAGTACTACTCTTAACTAAATAACACTGATAACTAAGAATGCTCAATAATAATATTCTAAAAATCAACAATAAATGCATAATCTGAAAATAATTAGTAACATATAAGATAGAGAATATAGCATTCATAAGTGTATGCAAGAAATTCTAGGTTATTAGGTGTTCATAATCCACCATCACTGAAGAATGCAACTAAATATGGCAATAATAAATTCTGAACAAAATAAGGAATTTCATTACTCAAGCCCAAAAATCAAGAATTTATCAAGATAATTAAATTTAATAATTATGAGTATGGTAATATGCTTAAATTTATGGTAAAACATATATCCATAACTTAGTTAAAGAAATAAACTGAAAACTTAAGAAATTCATGCTTCCCATGGAAAGCCTAAACTTGAAGGGTGAATTAATCTTAAGAAATTAAGTAATCTTTGGGACTCAATGGGTGGAAGAAACGCATTGATTAAATCACACATACCCGAGGTTTAAAACATTGAAGAACTCCTTGTATTTGAAGCCGGAAGTTGAAAAGCCCTATTCCTCGCTTAGAGAGGAAAATTGCCCTTTTTATCTCTAACATTTCTAATTGTAGAATGAATATTGAGGAATCTGGGGTTTATGGGTTTTTTAGTATAATGATTTAGCCTTTGGAATGCTTAAACAATGTAGTTTTGGTGGTAAAATGATGAGAAAATACCAAACAACCCCTTCAAAATCATTTAGAAAACTCCTGGAAGTAGTCTCGACAACTTGGGCTATGACTCGTAGGGTCTAGCCACGATTCGTTGTCAAAGGATCCAAATTTTGGTCACCACTTCCATGACAATGAGTCCTCTTGATGACTCGTAGGGTCTGACTATGAGTCGTCATCATTGGCAGCTTTGATAGTGCTTTAGTAATTTGGCCATAACTTTTTACTTTGATATCAAATTTAGGTGAAACTAGTGGTGTTGGAAAGATAATTCAATTATATATAATTTTATGGGTCTTTATCTCAAAAATTCGTAGTACCTTGAAGTTATTCTCATTTAAAACTGACTATAACAATATTCCTTATACGAATTCAATCAGTATGGGTTATTTACACCTGTCTATAAGTTAGGAGTTATTTGGTGCCTTAATATATGTCTAAATCTCTGACCAAACTATGAAAACATCTTGTTTGATTTTCCATGAACTTGAATAATGGTTCTAACATTGAGTTGGATTCTTGGGGTGTTCTACTAGGAAACTAAGCACGACATACACACTTAGCATTATCTCCTATTCGAGCCTTTAAGTAAATCTTAACTCAACTTTTGCGAATAAAAGTTCTTTTAGTAGTTGATGTTGTAATGAACCTCCAGGTCATTTTACTCCTGTTTATTTTATTTTTGTGCTTAGAATTTTCCTATTGTCGCCAAGTCATTTTGTGACTTGCTAAGATTGATAGTTTAGTTTTTGGGTAATTTATTTGGTTTATATACTAGTTATACTATTTTGGAGTTTCTAAAGTTGAGAAATAGGTAATTGGCCTAAACTTTAAGTAAATGGCCTCAGATGAGAATTCCGATAGTTCTATTAGATCCAATACATGGATTTTAGGTTAAACGGACTCTTGGTTTGGGGCCCATGGCTTTTAGGCTCATTTTGGGCTCTTGGTTACAAATTGGTTAAAATGGAACATTGAGTATGGGGCCTATATTTTTTCAATACAACCATAGTTGGGAATTTAGTCAATGTCATTAAATTGAGCATATTTGTCAGTGTCCAGGTAGGCTATGGCTTACCTGCTTCTATATTTTTCATATTTAATGTATTGGTCTGATAATTTATTAATAATTTGTAGGTATTATGGATTGAATAATATATTCTACCCTAGAATCCTTACGCTTGGTCTTTGTTCCTTCCTTAGGACTTGACTTAGTGTACCGAGGATCCTTGGCTTTGGAATTGGATACCATAATCTAGGTTTGGGAAGTTTCTTGCCTTTAGGTTGGGTTTCTAAGGCTTGTAGCTAGCATTACCACTATGATAAGTAGTCAATTAGATAACTTACTAGCACATTTTAAGCCTAAATTATCATACTTTTTCATTGATTTGTTGTTAATTTCTTACTTATGCTCATTTTTGTAGGTAAAAGTTTAAATGGGAAGATGAGCAAGCCATTCAAATCAACAAGAGGCCAAATATGAAAGAAAAGAGCCAAATACTAGAAATCAGGCCTAAGAATCGACCCTCAGTTATCGTGATCGCAGCCTGAGGGTCGCGATCACGATCTAAGGTTTAGTCAAACCCTAGTAATCATGAGGCGAACACTGTGATCGTGGGAGTGGTGAACGCACTCAAGAGATGGCAATTTTGATGGATCAAAAAAATTTCAAGGGCAGAATTGTAATTTGCTTAAAAAGGCTGAGAGCAAGGTGGCATTTTTTTTTTTAATATTTGGCAAATATGGAATTGGAGCTTAAATAGGGGATTTTAGCTCAATTTTCATCATCTATCTTTTATCCATCTTGACCCATCTTCTAATTTCAATATTTTTGGGGAACACTATTGTACTACTCTTGAGTGAAGAATACATAGAGTAATTCCTAAGTGAATGTTTAGCAATTTTCATTGAAGATTTATTGAAATTTAAAGTTTGGATTTGCATTCTCATTAACTTTCAAGGATCAATTTGGTGGAAATTTTGGTATATTTTTCTTTCAATCTTTATGAATAGCTAATTCTCCTCTTGGGGTTATGCTTGAATAGGTAGTAATTAGTACATGGATGTTGTTTATTTATCTACCTAATTAGCAATTTGTTGTGGGTTTTACTTTACTCCATGTTTGAACTAAAAATTAGGTGTGAAAACCCCAATTGTTTTGGATCCTATACCATTCTTTAAAGAAGGGTATTGGGTGAGGAGTATTTGTAAACAACATCTTCAGCTAGCTTGTTTATTAGCACTATCTTAGAAATAAGGGTATTAAGTGAATTGGCTAAGTTCATAAGCATCATCTTAGAAATAAGGATGCAAGTTGAGGTTATAGATTAATGTCACACTCATAAGGTGTTCGAAAGAATCCATGAGCAAAATTTAGTGTTTTATTGAAATATTGACACTGCTACCTCTAAACCTAGCCTACCATGATTTTTGCTAAATTTTAATAAATTGTCAATTACCCATGTATCAGTTCGCACCTAGAATGGAACGACCCCAAGATACGCTCTTAATTGATTATGCTCTATCTATTCTTAGCCTTAATTTAGTCCTCTAGAAGCCCTAAAAATTTTTATACTTTTGAAAACATTTGAAAACCCTCAAATATTTGTATCTCATATTTGAATTTAGCAAGTAGCTTTCATTTTAAACTTACTCGATAACCATTCACATTATTCTTTGTGGATTTGAGCCCGACTTAAAGTTGGGTATTATATTGACCAAAACCGCCGTGCACTTAATTGGACATGTAAGTTGAGCGTTATCAAATATGGTAACGTTGGCGGGAAACAATTTGGCATATTTAGTTAGTTTAGAATTTTAGCTTACATGCTTTGATTCAAACTTGTGAATATTTGTTTGTGATTTTCATTTATTTCTTGTGCTTGATAGATTTTTGTTTTTGTTTACTTGTTACTATGGCATCATGGAGTGAATATGAGTTTGGTGGTTGCAAAGCTTATCTTTATAATCTATGTCCATATTGTGGTGGACCCTACTTTTGGCAAAATTTAAAATATGCTCCCCAAAAAGAGGTGTGTGCACCATCTCGATCCTACAAGGAGTATGATTGTTTTTTATGTGGTGGTTGAGATAAACATTGGAGTGATTATCCAAATTCCCCCTCACATAGTTATGCTAACAAAAATGCTAGTTCTTCTTATGAGTTTTATAAGACTCATAATGTGATAAATGAAGAAAAACATTCTATATACAATGGTGTTGAAGCAATGCTTCTAACTATCTTGGACCGGGCGACTATAACGTGGGAGAACATGCATCTCTTGCACCAATCCATGGCGACATTTGGAAAGAAAAGTGAAAAAGAAGAAGAAGTTGGTGCAGAGGCCAATCTTTCAAGTACGATTAATATGCCCAATCTTCAAAATGAGGTTGATAAAGAGAAGATATCAAGCCATGTGGTTGATGGCGAGCTTGATGTTGAAGAATTCTTGGGTATTTTCCAACCAACCAAACCAAAAATAATGAAGGATGCCAAAATTGAGGAAATGGTACTAGAGTTGTAAGAAAAAGCCCAGGAAACCCTTTATGAAGAATCTAGTTCATCTCGGGGTGAGAATGTCAAGAAGAATGCAAATCTGGAATTGGAAAGATGACCTCATTCCAACTACTTTTCGACATTATGCTTCGTAGATGTGATAGACGACGAACTACCCAAGCAAATGATAAACGTTGGAGATGAGGAACAAAATTCTTACATTTTGGAATTTGTCATTCGAAAAGGGTGAAATAAAGTCTCTCACTAGAAGGACAATAAGTGCAAAGTCCAATGTTTGACTAGTGATTTTTTGATGGTCTCACCGATATCCGATAATCCTATTCGGAAATTTAATGTAAAGTTGTGTAAAAGGTTCAAGTCTTCAAAGTGGCGAGATAGAAAATGAATCATTGTGCCCTTACGTTTGCCCAAAGTACCTCAATTATATATTGATCTAAAGTTGGGACGATGATTCAGATATTCTAAATAGATACATAAATGATAGTCAAAAGATGTCGTGCCGCGACTTTAACTAAGACGCTTCTTGGAAGGCAACCCAAGAATTTTTCTTGATGTTTTTTAATGTTTTTGATTCAATTTTCAGCTTGATTTTGGGTGTTTGCAGGTGATAACATAAGTTGGAAAGGGTATCTCAAAAATGAAACCCCGGATAAGTATATTGGACTTTCATGTTATCATTTTGCTCTCTTAAACAAGCTCACAAGGTATTGCCCTTAGTTAAAGTTTCTTGAAAATATGAATAGTGATCACATTCCATGGTTTCTTTTGGTTTTAATTTACTTCATTTGAGCTTAATTTTGTTGAATGAAGTTGTTGGGATGAAATTTTTTGAATGTGTTCTTTGTTTCAAATGCTCAATTGCAAATTCTTGCTTCCATACTCTAGTGCACACTATGTGTTCGACGAAACACCCAGTTATAGTTTGTTTGCTTAATTGAGTGGTGGGTGATCTAATTAGGTTAGTATGATTACGAATGGTGTGTTTGGTGATGAATTGGTGTATTAAGCTTGGTCACATGTGCTTTTATTCTATTTTTCAAGCTCTTACCTTTCATGAACACCACATGTTTGTTAAAATTTCGATAATAGATGAATGCTTTATGTGCTTGTAAAGGTTAATGTGAACTTTCTTGGGGTGTTATGTGATTATTTTTGGAGCATAGTTTTGAGTCCAATTGGTCTTAAATGTTGGATAACCGGTGGTTTTTGGTTGAAATTATTAATGAATGTTGTGTCCATGGTTTGATCGATTAATGTGCCTATCATAGCATCCCCGGGTGAAGTCTGAGTAACTCGAGAGACATGAATGCTTGACTTTCCCTATGATATATTGGGTGTCATCATTCTTAAGGGTATATGGTCATTTGTTTTTGTATTGGTACCATAAGTGTTTTATGAGCTAAATGGGAAATATGTGAAGTTGTGAGGAAAGAATCTCATGAAGTGTAATGATAATATTGCCTTGCATTCACCTAAGATTTTTTTAATTGTTTAGGAAGAGGCAAAATTTCAAAAATACTTTCAAAATGTCATTGACAAGAAATGGAATGATATTGATAAAAACCAAAAATATAGTTTTCTTTTTGAAAAATATCAAGGATATTTTTGAGCTTTCTTTTGAGTGAGACCATTAAATTCAATTTTTGGCTCTCTCTTTACAAGGATGAGTCTTTGACTCGGAGTAACTTATGAAGCTCAAATTCCTCAAATTGGTTGGAGGGATAACTTTTTGCTCTATGAATATGATACCATGTGTGGTCAGATTTTTGAATAACTCCTGTACATATGTTCAGTTTAGAACTTTCTCCGAGTATATTCAAAGTAAAATTCTAGGCATGTTTGGTTTGGTGGATAACTGAGGCCATTTTTGACCCGTCACAAAGCCAAATTCCCACCTTAACATTGTTTCCTAGTTAACCCATTTAGCCCCTTTTGCCTACCTTTCTTTCTTATTATAATGATAACCATGCTAAAATACCTAAGCCCTTTTGAAAATCTCTTTTTTGACACTTAACCTCTTTTGATACATCCCATGATTCTAAATAATAGATTATAGGCAAAAGCCTAAGTTTGTGGGGTTGTGTATTTGGGAGAAGAATGTAAGGGTTGTTCAAATTCCTAGTTTGGGGGAAGGATATTATATGCTAGGATTATCCAAGAAAGGTGTATGTATGGTTGTCAACTCATGTACTTAAAAGACAAAAGATGTGCTTGATGATAAAGTTGAATAGCCTGGCCCATAGAACTTGAAGAGAAAGTAGATGAGTGAGGGGATAAGAAGGGCTTATAAGTACAAAATCACTTGAAAAAGTCAAAAAAGTGAAGAAAGAAAATGGTGGCTTTGAATTGTTTGGTAAATATTGAATCAAAAGTTAGGGAAATATGAGAAATTATTTAAAGAAGAATAAGGTGGATATTTTGAAAAAATTGGAGGTAAAAATGGTTGAGCAATTGCACTGAAGGTGGTCTTTTAGTCACTTAATCTCTATCTATTCCTTTTCATACCTTAAACCTTCATCTTGACCCACAAAACCTTGGTAATTCCAAACTAGGTAAGTCTATATTAGTGGAGAAAAACACAAAGGGTAAGCCTATGGTTCTACTTGTTGTACTTGAATTTCTTTGCGACAGTTAGTGTGAATTCTTTCATTATTTGACCTCCTTTATAAATTTCAATTTCTTGTGTGTAGGGATTTAACTCTTGCATATGAGCAGCATCGATACTTTGGGGTAGAGAGTAAAGTCTTACTCTCGATTTGGGTAAATGGGTAAAGTAATTTGCATTTTAAAGATTGAGATCATCTCTTAAGATTTTGTGTCTCCTCTCAAGATGATTTGTTGATTTGGAAGGTTAATTAGATAAAAACATGCATCCTTGCTTCATAAATATGTGCTTATTGAATTTTTTTTTGGTTTACTTGCTTCCATGACATTTTTTGAAAGTCTTTGTAGAGCTTTGTTAGCTTATTCCTTTAGTATAGCTTTTCTTTAGGTGGATTGAGTTAAATACCATATCTTATTGAATTATCCTTATTTGTTTGAGTACAAGAAATAGTTTAAGTTTAGGGGTGTTGATAATTCGTCAAATTGACAACTTGCACATTTTAAGCCTAAATTATCATTTTTTTTGTTGATTTGTTATTAATTTCTTACTTAATGCTCATTTGTGTAGGTAAAAGTTGAAAATGGAAGATGAACAAGTCATTTAAATTAACAAGAGGCCAAATGTGAAAGAAAAGAGCCAAATGCTAGATATCAGGCCCACAAATCGACCCTTAGTTACTACGATCACGGGCAGAGGGTTGTGATCATAATTTGAGGTCAAATCAAACCCTAGTGATCATGAGGAAACCACCTCAATCGTGGGAGTCGTGAATGTGGTCAAGAGATTTGATCCCGATCGGTCAAAAAAAATTCAAAGGCAGCACTATAATTTGCTTAAAAAGACGAAGAGCAAGATGAAATTTTTGTAATATTTGGCAAATGTGGAATTGAGGCTTAAATAGGGGTTTTAACTCAATTTTCATCATCTAGCTTTTATCCATCTTGACCCATCTTCTATTTTTTATATTTTTGGGGAACACTATTGTACTACTCTTGAGAGAAGAATACATTGGAGTAATTCCTAAGTGAAGAATTAGCAATTTCCATTGAAGATTATTGAAATTTAAGGTTTGGATTTGCATTATTTTTAACTTTCAAGGATTAATTTGGTGGAAATTTTGGTATATCTTTCATTCTATCTTTATGAGTAGCTAATTATTGCTCTTGGGGTTATGCTTTAATAGTTAGTAATTAGTGCATGGGTATTTTTTATTATCTGCCTAATTAGCTATTTTTATGGTTTTTTTTACTCCATGTTTGATCTAAAAATTAGGAGTGAAAACCCCAATTATTTGGGATCCCATACCATCCTTGAAAGAAGGGTATTGGGTTGTGAGTATTTCAAACAACACCTTGAGCTAGCTTGTCTATTAGCACTATCTTAGAAATAAGGGTGTTAAGTGAATTGGCTAAGTTCATAAGAATCATCTTATAAATAAGGATGCTTAGTTGAGGTTATGGATTGGTAAGCTTGTCATGCTCCTGAGGTGTTCAAAAGAATCCATGAGAAAAATTTATTATTTTATTTAAAGATTAATACTAATACCTCTAAACCTAGCCTACCTATGATTCTAGCAAAATTTTGATAAATTCGCAATTACCCATGTATGAGTTTGCACTAAAAATGGCATGACCCAAAGATCCGCTCTTAATTGATTACACTCTATTTATTTTTAGCCTTGATTTAGTCCTCTATAAGCCCTAAAAATAGTTATACTTTTAGAAACATTTTAAACCCCCAAATAATTGTACCTTATATTTAAATTTAGCAAGTATTTTTCATTTCGAACTTACTCGATCATCATTCACATTGTTCCTCATGGATTCAAACCTGACTCAAAGTTGGGTATTATATTGAAAACGACTGCCTTACACTTAATTTAATGTGTAAGTTGAGCCTTATCACACTTCTTTTAAGATAAATCACCTTAGGGTAGTGTCCCTTACTGTTTTAGATAACTAAAATACCTATGTTTCATATTGGTGGCCTACTTAAAGATATTGAGATGTTTGTTCATTCTATTGAAATTGTTTGACTTGTATCTTTGTCATTCTAGTATTTTGGCCTAAAACCACTATTTTAACTTGATAAATAGGATTTTCAAATATTTAAAAGGAATTTGATTTTCAAAAAAGAAAAATGGACTATTTAGTCTTAGTTCGAGTTTGGCATATAATTTTACTGCTTATTACATATTTAGCCCCGATTTGAGTCTGGGCATGTATTGTGATTGATCTCTGGTTGGGAGTTCCGTTCAAGTCTGGGCATGGTTTATGGGTATGATTGGACGAGGAGTATATTGTACGTTTATTGCATATCATGGCTTGCTTTCTCATTACTTACTATTTGTAATGAACCATTTCAACGATTCTAAAATCACCTCACCTAGAGGGCATGGGGTGCAAGAGTTGTATAACTATCCTTGAAGTAATTTCATAGGAGACTTAGTTGAATAAATTTAAAATTTTAAGTTTCTAGAGATCTGACATCATGTCGCTATGCTGGGAATTTTCCTAGTGGCACCATAGTAGCTGCTAGCTGTTGCTGTAGTGGGATGCCAAGAACGAAAAATAGTACCTAATTTTCTTTATTTTTCCTTCTAATAACCCCTTAAGGTTGCCTCATATCCCTGTAGCAATGTTGAATGGAGTATGATCCAATAGCATGTCCCCTTATGTTATTACATGTTTAGGATTTCTAAATGTTTGAAGTGATGCCTTAGTGATTGTGATGGTGAATAATTTTCCATGGTCTTGATTATTCAAGAATGGTTATGTTTTACTTTTATGTTATCGAGTCCTGGGGGTATTTATACCCATCAATTTAACTGTTGTCTAGAGACCGTGTCAGTTTTCACGATAATTCCAGTCGAGCCATGATTCTCAGAACTCAACGAGTTATAGAACTCTGTATTCTCAGACAAATATAGAACTTAAGAAATCTTAGTAATCTCTATAATTTCCGTACTCTCAGTATCGCTAGTAATCTGACCTCAGTTCTGTACCCATCTCAGATCTAGTAGTATTCAACTGTTTAGTTCTTACCTCTGTAGTAATCGATTAATCTATTCAAATCTTAGTTTCATTAAGTCAAATAACGATATTTAGTAGTATTCCATCAGATACGCAACTAAGTGAATTCAACTTAACTCAGTTTGATCATTCGAGAAATATGATCAGTCTAATATTCAGCTTAGTTTGTGTTTTGTTAAGAATCAGTTCAGAGTCTTTCAGTTGGGAGTAGGATCTAGAATCGAGTGAGGGCAGGGATGGCGGATCCCCATCAAATAGGCAGAGTCATTAGGAGCAATCCCTAAACTCCAGAACTGCGTAGCCAACGTAGGATGCAGGAGTCATCCGTCAGGAAAGGCTGGTTACCCATCATATAGGCTTGACTATTATATTGCCTTATACTTGACTTCTTGCGAGGGTCACCCATATGATAGGATTGACCAGAGAGGTCTTTATCCATGGCATGGTATTGACACCCTTTCAGTTGGGGTTTTACATTGGACCCCACCAGTTGAGATTCAGGGCATGTCGGTTAAGTGACTACTTCCCACAGTTACACTTTCAGTATCAATCTTCAGAAATTAGGACTGTCATATATAGTCAACTATCTTAGTGAGGAGGTCAGATAGTTCCATTGATTCATGGTCCACTCGTCAGATAGGCTTGGTACCATATAAAGTTATTCAGTATCAGATCTAGAGATCACCCATCAGATAGTCTTGATCTCAGTCTCAGATTCCGTTGAGTATTCTTGTTATCAGATGTAGAGATCACCCATCATATAGGCTTTATCTCCGTCTCAGATTCAGTTGAGTATTCTTGTTATCAGATCTAGAGATCACCCTTCAGATAGGCTAGATCTCAGTCTTAGATTCAGTTAAGTATCCTTGTTATAAGATCTAGAGACCATCCGTCAGGTAGGCTTGATCTTAGTCTCAGATTTAAATAATTATTCTTGTTATCCGATCTAGATATCACTCATTAGATAGGCTTGATCTCATTCTCAGATTCAGTTGATTATTCTTGTTATCAGATCAAGAGGTCACCCATCAGATAGGCTTGGTCTCAGTCTCAAATTCAGTTGAGTTTACTTGTTATTAGATCTAGAGATCACCCGTCAAATAGGATTGATCTCAGTTTCAAATTTAGTTGATTATTCTTGTTATTAAATTTGAACATGATCATTTCTTATCATTGATAGTAGATTTCGGAATCATCCGTTTGAGAGGTTTGATCTCCGATGCAGTCAGTCGAGAGTAGAAATCTCAGCTTTTATTCATTGATATAAGTAGATTCAGTTATTCAGTATCTTAGGCATTAGTATTGAGTTCAAATGGAAGTAAAAAAGTATTCGAGTTTCAGTACTTCGTGTTGCAATGTTTTCAGTTATGGTTTGTGCATTCATACATATGTCCTCATTCAGTATTCTCATGATTATTCAGTTAAGTAATTATTCATGGATAAGCCCTTGCATTTAACCTTACCTTATTTTCATACTCGGTACATTCCTGTACTAACGTATTGGCGTATTGTAGTTTTATTTGACACCATAGGTTCAGAGGAACGAGATCTAGAGTACCCTTAGCAGTTCAGTCCCAGTCAGCAGCAGTAGACATAGCAGTGAGTCCTCTTTAGTCGAGGATATCCTTATTTTTATTATTGTATCAGACTTAATTTATTTTCAGTAGACAGAGTTAGTTGGGGACATGTCCCATTAACTCCACAATTCAGACAGATTAGAGGCTTTTCGGGCAGATGTATCAGTATTCAATTTTAAATTTTGAGTATTTTTTGATGTTTTGAACCTTATGGCCAGTTTCCGCATTGATTATCTATATTACACAACATTCAGGTACAGATATCAGTAGAGGGTTATCTTGTGGTCCTTCGGGATCATGAGAACCGTGTGACGTTTTGGCTCCAAAAAAATTGTGTCATTAATGGTTTGATTAGTGAAAGCTCCAAACTCTAGAAATCTTAAGGCCATCTTTGAAAGAAGGGTTTTGGGTGAACTTTAGGAATACATGTCATCCTTGAAAGAGGGACAATTATGTGTGTAGTTTGCCAATCTATCACTATCTTAGAAATAAGGTGGATTTGTGAAGTTGACTATACCAAGGGTGTTATCCTAGAAATAGGGATGCCTAAATTGAGGTTTGGTTACAAATTTTTGAACACACTCATTAGGTATTCGAAAGAATCAATAGGTGAAAGTTTGATGTTTTGTTGAAAGACTAGCATCAAAACCTATAACTGAACCTACCTACACTTGATATACTTAATTGATGTTGACTATTAGAATCCGCATATATCTTCCCTTAGTAACACATAATCCCAAGATCCGTGCCTAATTGTTTAAAAATCTAATTATTCATAGCCTCAAATTTATACTAGAAAAACCCAAAAAGAAACACTAGTGTAGATACGAATATCCCCCATTTTCATCTTCTTGTACTATTAGTTTGAATTTAACTAGTAACTATTATTTTGAATTAACTTGATTCCCACTCACATTGTTCCTCGTGGATTTGACCCCGACTCTAAAGTTAGGTAAATATATTGACAACGATGGCCTAGTACTTACATTGACGTTTAAGTTGAGCGTTATCAGTGGGTTTTAAATTTGGTAAGAGGGCAAATGTCGAGAATGCCCTCAACTTAAAAGCTGAAAAATTCTGCTTTTGACTATGGGTCAACCCTTGACTCATTACGACTCCTTATGACTCGTTACCATGAGTTGTAACCAAGGCACTACCACCAAGGTACCCTACACTATTGACCTTATGAATAAGCCATATGAATCATTATGGGACCCTACGACTCGTAGGGTCCAGTCTTAGTCAATAGAGAACCCAAATTGAGACTTACATAGGACACCCTACGATTACACCTAACGACTCATAATATATCCTTCCATCTCTTAGTGAGCCACTTGTACATAGAGACGAATCAATCCACAAACTTACTAATTTGGTTATGACTCATCCCAACGACTCTCAGGACACCCTACGACTCATAGGGTCCAGTCGTATCCGAGGCAGTATTAAGAATTTTTCAAGGGCTGAAATCCAGGGTGTTTCAATTCTCTATCACTTAGATCATTCATCCTGGAATGGTGGGTCAAGACAATTGCTAGCACGATTTGACTACATATACCTCTTCTATTACCTTTAACAAACACAGAAAACAAAGATGCCAAGGAAATCACTCTTTCCTTTAACAAATTAATAAAATAAAGATGTTAAGAAATGCACATACCTTAAGCACAATTATTCAAAGCAGGAAATAAGAACGGATACTTGGACTTCATGTCCTCTTCAGCTTCCTAAGTAGCCTCTTCAACTTTATGGTTCCTCTATAGAACCTTTACTAAAGCTACGTCCTTCGTCCGCAACCAACGAACTTGCCGATCTAAAATTTTAACCAGGACTTCCTTATACAGTAAGGAATTCAAAATACCTACCTCCTCCAAAGGAATAACTGTCCAAGAATCAGCCACGCACTTTCTCAACATTGAAACATGAAACACAAGATGAATGGAGCTCAAACTAGAGGGCATCTCCAATTTATATGCAACATTACAAACCCTCTTCAACACCAAGTATGGACAAATATATCGGGGACTGAGCTTCTCCTTCTTTCCAAACTGCATTGCTCCCTTCATGGGGGTACCTTTAAGAACACCCATTCACCAACACTAAACTCCAACTCCCTTTCTCTCACATCCACGTAGGTCTTTTGGCGACTTTGGGAGGCTTTAAGACTATTCTGAATCACCTTCACCTTCTCCATTTCTTGGTGAACCAAATCCGAGCCAAAAATCTCAACCTCACCAACATCAAACCACCCAATGAAATACCTACACCTCCTACAATACAAGGCCTTGAAAGGAGCCACAAATACTAAAGTAGTAGCTATTGTTATACGCAAACTCTACAAAAGGTAAATGATCAACCCAACTACCACCATATTCAATCACACAAGCTCTAAGCATGACTTTATTGTCTGTAAAGTCCTTTCCGCTTGCCCATCCGACTATGGGTGGAAAGTAGTACTAAGGCTCACCTTAGTTTCCAAACCTCTTTGAAACAAACAACAAAAGTTTAATGAGAACTGAGTACCACAATCTCACATGATAGAAATAGGCGCCCCATGCAACTTCACAATCTCTTGGAGGTACAACTTCACATAGTCTTCTATCGAAAAATTAGTTCTCACTGGCAAGAGGTGAGCAGACTTAGTCATCCTATCCATGATGACCCAAATTGAATTAAACTGATTTCAAGATCAAGGAAGGATGTTAACAAAGTCCATATTAATTACTTCCAACTTCCATACAGACAACTGAATTTCTTGATACAACCCTCCGGGTCTCAAGTGCTCAACCTTCACTTGTTTACACACCATGCATTTAGCCAAAAATTTGGCCACATTCCTTTTCATATTATTCCACTAATAGATCTCCTTAAGATTATGATACATTTTGGATGAGCCGGGATGAACCGCATACTGAGACTCATGAGTCTCAGCCAAGATTCTCTCTCAGAACCGATCTGCTCCAGGAGTACATAATTTTCCATGGTACCTCAAGATACCATCGCCACTAATCTAAAAAGCTGCAACCTTTTGCTGATCCACATCTCTCCTAATCTTTATTAAGACAGGATTTAATACCTGCTTCTCCTTTATTTCAGTACCAAGAGAGAACTGCTCCACCTTTTACAAAAACACACCCCTATCCTAAGAGTCCAAGAGACGAACTCCAATGTTATCCAAACAATAAATATCTTTTACCAATTCCATCTTATCCTTATCAACATGAGCTAGACACCCCATGGATAACCTACTAAGAGCATCAACAACCATATTAGCTTTACTTGGGTGGTAATGAAGACTCATGTCATAGTCTTTCAGCAACTCAAGCCACCTCCTCTGCCTGAGATTCAACTCTATCTGTGTGAACACGTATTGGACGCTTTTATTATTAGAAAAGATATCTACCTGGACTCCATAATAATAGTGATACCAAATCTTCAATGCGAACACCACAACCAACAACTCCAAATCATGAGTCAGATAATTCTTCTTATGAACTTTCAACTACCTAGAAGCATAAGCCACCACACTACCATGCTACATCATCACACAACCAAGTCCCACATGAGATGCGATGATAAAAACCACGAATCTATCATTACCCTCGGGTAGGATCAAAACTGGAACTGAAATCAACTTATTTTTCCGCTTTTCAAAACTACCCTTACAAGCATCATACCATAAAAATTTTACCTTCTTCTTTCTTAACTTAGTCAATGGGGCAATAATAGTTGAGAAACTCTCCAGAAATCTCTTATATTAAAATGCTAAATCGAAGACGCTCGAAACATTGGTTAGAGTTGTGGGCCTAGGCCACTTCTTAACCACTCCAACTTTCTAGGGATCCACCATGAACCCTTCACTAGAAATGATTTGACCCAGAAAAGTAACTTCTTTCAACCAGAACTCACATTTCAAAAAGTTAGCATATAAATACTGATCATTCAAGGTTTGCAACACAATACAAAGGTGATCGACATGATCCACCCACTCTTAGAATATACAAAAATATCATCTATAAAAATGATAACAAACAAATCCAAAAAGTAATGGAAGACCCTAATTATCAAGTCTATGAATGCCGCTGGGACATTAGTCAAACCAAAAGACATCACTAGAAACTTAAAATGACCATACCACATTTGAAAGGTAATCTCAGGGATATCCACCACTCTAATCTTCAACTGATGGTACCCAGACTAGAGATCAAACCTGGAAAAAAACTTAGCACCCTGAAGCTGATCAAAGAGATCATCAATCCTCGAAAGTGGATACTTGTTCTTCACGGTTACTTTATTTAGTTGGCGGTAATCAATACACATCTAAAGGGATCCATCTTTCTTACACACGAAGAGAACAAGATTACCCCATAGAGATACACTAGGGTGGATAAAACCCTTGTCAAGGAGATCTTTCAACTTCTTCTTGAGGTCCATCAACTTAGCCAGAGCCATTTTATAATGAGGGATAGAATTAGGATGAGTGTCTAGACCAAGGTCAATCACAAATTCAATTTCCCTATCAGGACGTACACCAGGAAGATCATCAAGGAAGACCTCAAAAAATTCATTTACCATGGGAACGGAAGGCAATGGAAGATTCTCCGAGCTTGAATATTTAACCCTAACCAAATGGTAAAGACACCACTTGGAAATCCACTTTTGGGCTCTAAGATATGATATGAACCTTCACTTAGGCACTAGAGAACTCCTTTCCCACTCAATAACTGACTCGTTTAGTAATTTAAACATGACCTTATAAGTTTCACAAGCAAAAGAGGCATAGCATGAATACAACTAATCCATCCCTAATATGACATCAAAGTCAACCACTTCTAACTCTATCTAATCCACTAGTGTTTCTCTATGACCAACCAATACCACACAAACCCTATAGAATCTTCTAGAAACCACAGAGTCACCTACCGAGGTAGAAATAGAAAAGGGATCGGGGATACATTCGGGACTAAAAACAAAATATATAGCCATAAATAGGGTCACATAAGAAATAGTAGACCCTAAATCAAGAAAGAAATACATATCACATGAAAAGAGTCATAACATACCAGTGACAACATCAGGGATGCCTCAGAGTTCTGACAGGTAGTAAGAGCATAAAAATATTTCTGGATAGTGTCAATACCAGATGAAGAAGCATTACCTTTTAGTGTAAAAGTTGATGAAGTGGCAACATGAATCTTATTTTTCCCAGAAGCAACCTTAGAAGGATAATCCCTCTGCATATGACCAGTATGACGATATTTAAAACACATATTCATACCCTCTTCACAAAAACCATGATGAACTTGCCCCACAAAATTTACAAGGAAGATATGATGGAGCTGACTGAGCCTCACCAGCCTTAAACTAGCCACGTATGCCCTAAGACCACTATCATGCATAGAACGATGATTACCCAACAACTTTAAATAAGGAGAATAGAAACTAGAACTCCCCTACTTCTTCTTCAACCACTTTTCACAAGTTTTACCACACTACAGTTGACCTGCACCCTGATAATAAAATCTAAACTTCTTATTCTTCCTTTCCCCTATCTCTACCTACTTCTTCTTTTCTTTCTCAACCTACTATATATACATAACTAATCTAGAACTATCCATATCCTTGTTCAATAAGGCAACCTTACTTTATAGAATCAAATAATAGGACAACCCAGAAGCAAATTTCCTTATTCTATCCCTCATGTTAGTTACTAACTCATGAGAATATCGGGACAACTGATGGAATTTGAAGAAATACACTTTGACCATCATCCTGCCTTGCTTCAAATTAATAAACTATTCTTTTTTTGTCTTCCTCAACTCCTGAGGAAAGAATCAATCCTGAAAAGCACTAGAGAAATTATCCCACAGTATAGATTTAACAGCGTCTCCTCTAGAATATTCCCATTCCTCATACCATTGATATGCTACATCCTTCAGTTGATAGGCAACGAATTTTACACCCTCCACATTAGTAGCATACATAAACCGAAAGATCTTTTCTATCTTACCTATAAAACCTTAAGGATGTTTCTCAACCTTAACACTAGTAAAACTTGGAGGACTCAACCTCATAAACTGGCCAACCCTTATAGCCTCAAAAGATAAAGTAATAGAAGCTACATGCTCATACTGAGAAGCTACCAACTAAGACAACATATGAATAGACTGACAAAATTCTGCATTTGATATGTTATTCTGAGGACATCGAGGAGGATTAGATAGGACCAGTAGAACTCTAGAAAGGAAATAACGAACTAGACTCGTAGATCGGGTCTGTACCCTATAAGCAGGGTGTGTCCCATCAGCATTGTCCTTAAGTTGGATAGAAGAGTTTCCATGAGCTTCAAATTGTCTAGGAGGCATGTTCTAAAAGGCGAACAAATAGGAATTAGAGAGAATCAAGACATTAGATTCTATAGCTTGAAATAGAACAACAAGAAAGGGAAATATTCCTAAATGCCTCACAACTTCTACCTTATATGTTTGGCACACTACACACCCATAAATAAGACTCTACTTGACACAACTTTGTTACTTTGTTGAACACCCAATGACACCAAACCTAGTCTATGATACCACCTTTACACGACCCAAACCAGTGACATGACCCGCCTGAGGGACTTTTCGTAATGAGCATCCCAAATCCTACTAAGACCGAAGATCACCCCTATTACCCAACCCAACCTCCAGCCGCCTTCCCTGAGTTGGCTAAAGTTCAAGCATATTACAAGATAGTGTAAAAACTCACATAAAGACTCTGGGATAGGATCCCAACCATGACCGACCCGACTAAGTCCAACTATACCACACCAACCGCCCAACCGTGCCAAAGCGTACCAAAGGCCATAAGCCACGATATAACCAAGAATATTCCAAGACATAATATAATTAATCCCCAAATAAAATATGATAGAAGAGTGAGAAATTATGTCTAATGATGCCACGACACCATCTTATTCCAATGCCAAGGCCGACACCAATACCGATCCTGCCCATTCCAAGCCATATCAGTACTAGAAAGCCTCTAACCAAAAGAGTAATAAAATTTAGTTGGGATATGCCCCTAACCATGGCCAATACTAATATCCAAAATAAAATAAAAGTGCCTAAAAATATCCATAACATGAAATAAAATCTTTTGAAATGATGGAAGATCACCACTTCAGACCAAATATTGATCCCTGAGTCAATCACTATGTAGGAGAAGTAGAATGATCGATTCCTACATAGAATGGGTATACATCCCCCAGTAGATGGGTTAGCAGGTGAACACTAGCATGATCTCAGGATAAATATTAAATAATGCCATTTATAAAGCCAAGTAAAACCATCCATATACACACAACCATACATTTATATATAATCATGCAAGGAAAGAGGACCGAGTTTAGCATGCCATTAAAACCTTTACCTGGGCTGTGCATCTTTGCAGTCCTAAACCACTCATAGGCTATATGGGTTAATCTCTCCCTACTAAAAGGGCCCAGTGCATGAAGCCACACAACTAGGTAAGAAAAACCTAGGATAACTTGTACATCACCTAAAATATAGTGTGACATCATACACATCGTCATGAAGACCAACCTCATATCGACAAATATGAGTTTCTAGTTTTGGTCCTCCTGGGACCTCTACCTTCTATGGCTTTACAACATATCCTGTCATTATTGCCCAATTAAAATAATTATGAAAAAACCAACTAATACATTTATCATTTATTAACCAAGGCCATTTAGTGGGTCACCAAGACCAACCTCACATCAGCAATTATGAGTTTCTAGTTTTGGTCCCCCCGAGACCTTCACCTTCTATGGCTTTGCTACATATCCTACCATTTTTACTGAGTTTAGACCATTACAAAGAAACCAACCAATAAATTTACCATTTATTAGCCAAGGCCATTTAGTGGTGGTATCGTCATACCGACCATACTTACAAGTACTATCTATAGCCAACCATATATAGGTTTAAGGGGAATTCCAAGTGCCCGTCCATTTACCATATTAAACCACTAGGGGGATTCCATGTACCCCACAAGCATAACCATTTATCCATTTACCTTTCTAATCCATTTAAACCATTCATAATTCCCTTACCAAGTATTAAAACAAGAAAAATTTCCATTAAAAGTACTCAGTGCTATGAAAACATTATTATAGACATTTTGTCAAACATATTGGGTGCATAATATAACTAAAACCAATTTCAATTACCATTAAATAATTCCCATACAATCCAATTATCCAAAATCACCATTAATGTACCTAAAGAATAATTAAAACCATGGTAAAACCATAACCAACCATTTAATATCAAAGCCCCAAAATCATATTTGAAAATCAAAATTATACAATCCATGAAGTCATGAAAACATTCATAAAAACACATGCTTCTAGTTAGAATTAATAATGAGGGAAGAGAACATGCCTTAAATCAAGATGATGATGGAAAGAAATCACCAAGACAAGCCCCAAATTAATCCTCTAGTTGAAACCCTATCTTTCCTTACCCCAAAACTTTTGAGAGAATTATAAAGTGTTTAGAAGAGTTTCTAAGAGTTAACAAATTGAATAATACGGTAAATAACCTCCCAAGTAGGTTAGAAGTCATGGGACCTTATTAGGATAAGTGGGGAAATGTCCAAAATACCCCCACTTTAGTTTCATAAAATCCCACCCCAGTGGTACGACTGACCCTCACGAGTTATACCCTTCAATATGATTGGAACCCTCCACTCATATCCTAACCTCAACCTTTAGATCAAACACTATCCATCATAGGAATCAACCAACCAAGTTGTATTCAAAGCATACAATCCATACACCTGGTAGACTAAAGCCAAGGAAGATTTAGACGCTGTCCACCATACGAGTCCTGGGTAAGACTCGCACCCTGGCTTACTGCTCATGGTGAGACACTCGTACTCAAATCCAAAATAAGTAACCAAGTCTAAGATTAAGTTAAGGAACTAAATGATCTGTACCCACCAGTATGACTCGTATCCCTAAATCATATCCATTCAAATAACTAAAATCCATCCCACCAAACAACACTGGTAAGTACATGACTTGACCTTACCATCCATACCCAAACATACAACTTATATCCACGAGTCGTATTAGGTCCAGAGACCATAATTTTTGAAATTTTTAAGGGCTAATACCCAGGGTGTTATAGTCTCTCCCACTAGGAATATTCATCCCCAAATGATGGACAAGGTAGGGTTACCACACGCACGAGTCATTTGCATTATCAAATATATTTCTAATCTTTAACGAAGTTTGAAAACAAAGAGAAAGATATTAATCTTTCCTTTAAGAAACTTAGAATATAAAGATATGTTGAAAACACATACCTTCCGCGTGAATTCCAAGAGCAGAAAATAGATGCGGATACTTGGACTTCATGTCCTCCTTCGCTTCCATGTAGCTTCTTCCACCTTATGGTTCTGCCATAGAACCTTAACCAAAGCCACATCCTTGGTCCAAAACTAATGAACCTTCCTATCCAATATCTTAATTGGGATTTCCTCATAAGATAGGGAATCCGTGAGACCCAATCCTTCCAAAGAAACAATTAAAGAAGGATCACCAATGCACTTCCTCAACATGGAAACATGAAAGACTGGATAAACCAAGGTCAATCTAGAAGGAAACTCCAGCTTATAAGAAATATTACTAACTCTCCATAAAATTTCATAAGGACCAATATTCCAAGGACTGCACTTCCCCTTTTTGCCAAACTGCATTACTTCCTTCATGAGAGATACCTTGTGGAAGACTTTATCCCCAACCTCAAAATCAAAGTCTCTAAGCCTAATATTTGTATAGGATAATTGGCAACTCTGGGCAGCCTTAAGCCTATCCTGAATCACCTTCACCTTTTCTATAGCCTAGTAAACCAAGTTGGTACCAAACATGTCTACCTCACTAAGCTCAAATTAACCAATAGGAGATCTACACCTCCTATCACATAATGCCACAAAAGGGTCCATACCAATACTGGAATAAGAGCAATTATTGTAAGCAAAGTCCACTAAAGGTAGACTCTCAACCCAATTGCCACCATAAGTAATCACACAATCCCGAAGCATATCCTCTAATGTCTGCATAGTTCTTTCTAGTTTTCCATCCACCTTCAGGTGGAAAGCAGTACTCAAACTCACCTTAGTCCCCAACCCTTTTTGAAAAGATCACCAGAAGTGAGATGTAAACTGTGTGCCATGATAAAAATAATTGAAATAGGCACCCCATATAGATTCAAAATCTCCTAAAAATACAACTTTGCAAATCCTTCGTCGAGAAAGTAGTCTGCACTGGTAAAAAGTACGGAGACTTAGTCATCCTATCCACGATGACAGAATCAGAATCATATTAATTCTGAGACAGAGGATGATCGGTAACAAAGTCCATATTGATCATTTCCAATTTCCATTCAGGAAAATCAATTTCTTGATACAACCTTCCTGGCCTTATGTTCTCAACCTTAACCTATTGACACACTATGCACTTGGCCACAAAATTAGCCATATCCCTCTTTATTCAATTCCACCAATAGATCTCCTTGAGATCATGATACATTTTAGTCGAGTCGGGATGAACAACATAGCATAATTCATGTGCCTCAGCTATAATTCTTTGTCGTAACCCATCGACATCAAGAATACAACATCACCCTTGGTACCATAAAGTACTATCACCAGTGATCTCAAACACCATTACCTTTAACCTACTGACGTCACTCTTGATTTTAATCAAAATAGGACCTAGCACTTGCTTCTACTTAATCTATGCACCAAGAGATGATCAAACCAGTTCTTGCACAATCATACCACCATCCTTGGAGTCCAAGAGACAAACTCCAAGAATAGCCAAGCGGTGAATATCCTTCACCAATTCTCACTTTCCTTCCTCCACCTAAGCCAAAATCCCGATGGATAAAATGCTAAGATCATCAAAAACCATGTTAGATTTACTTGAGTAGTAGTGAAGACTCATATCGTAGTCCTTGAGAAGCTCAGGCCATCTCGTCTGCCTGAGATTAAGGTTTTTTGGAGTGAACACATACTGTAGACTCTTATGATCAAAAAATATATCCACGTGAACACCATACAAATAATGTCGCCATATTTTAAAATCAAACACAACCGCCAGCAACTCCAAATCATGAGTAAGATAATTTCTCTCATGCACTTTCAACTGCCTGGAAGCATAGGCAATTAATTTCCTATGTTGCATCAAAACACAACTAAGCTGTACCTGAGATGGATCACTATAAACTACGAACCCATCGTTGCCTTTTGGGAAAGTTAGAATTGGAGCCGAAGTTAGCTTATCCTTCAACTTCTCAAAACTCCCCTCACAAGCATCTGACCAAGAAAACTTAACCTTCTTCTGAGTCAACTTAGTCAAAGGAGAAGCAATCGATGAAAAACTTTCCACAAACCGCCTATAATACCCAGCTAAACCAAAAAGCTCCAAATGTTGGATGGAGTCGTGGGTCTCAGCCACCTCTTCACCAAAATAAGCTTTTACAGATCTACTATGATCCCTTCACTAGAAATAATATGACCCAAGAAAGTTCTAGTGTTCAACAAAAATTCACATTTAGAGAACTTAGCATACAACTGATGTTTCTTAAGGTCTGCAATACCACACAGAGGTGATTAGCATGATCTGCCTCACTCTTTAAATAAACTAGAATGCCATCAATAAACACAATAAAAAAGAGATCCAAATACTAACGAAAAACCCATTTCATTAGATCCATAAATGCTGCCAGAGTATTAGTCAACCCAAATGACATTACCAAAAACTCAAAGTGCCCCAACCGAGTACAAAAACCTATCTTAGGGATATCTACCTCCCAAATCTTTAGCTGATGGTACCCAGACCGAAGATCCATCTTAGAAAAGTACTTGGCACCTTGCAACTTCTCGAACAGATCATCTATCCTTGGAAAAAGATACTTGTTCTTAACCGTTACCTTGTTCAATTGCCTATAATCTATGCACATCCAAAGTGAACCATTCTTCTTGAGCACAAATAACACCAGTGCACCCCAGATACACTAGGATAAACAAACCCCTAATACAAAATATCCTTAAGTTTTTTCTTGAGTTTCTTCAACTCAATCAGAGCCATTCTATAGAGAAGAATAGAAATGGAATAAGTGTCTGAAATTAGATTAATACCAAACTTGATTTCCCTATCCGGAGGAACACCAAGAAGATCATCCAAAATGACCCCTGGAAACTCATTAACCACTGTAATTGAATGGAATAAAGGACCTTTCGAGTTAGAATATTTAACCCAGATCAAGTGATAAAGACAACCTTAGCAGATTAACCTCCGAGCTCTAAGATAAGAATTAAATCTCCCCCTATGGGATAGATAATCACCCTCTTATTCTATAAACGGTTCACCAGGGATCGTGAGATCAAAGATGAACACCAAAAGTAGGATGCACCCCTTCAGAATTACCCTCAGATGGGATAGGAGAATTTCCTTGTGTTCCTGATCTACAAGGCATGACCTAAAAGATGAACAAAAAAGGATTACAGAATATTTTAGGACTAAGAATCCAAGCTTGAAAATTAAATAAAAAGAAATTGAAATATTTCTAAATGTTTTGTAGCTTCCCCCTTATGAGTGTAGAGTGCTACACACCCCTAAAATAGACTCTACTCAACATAACTTTGTGGACTCTCAATTAACCATGAACCTAGGATTTGATACTAACTTGACACCACCCACTGATGAGTGGTGATTTTACCACTCATTCACTCCCAATTTTCACGCATATTGTTATGTAAAAAATGAGTAAATAAGTCATAATTGTGATTTAATACACTAGTATCCACTCATTGCAGGTATAGGAGTTGAAGAGAACAAAATATACGGATTGGAGCTTAAAATGATCAAAATAGAGTAGAAAAAGTGCAATAGAAGACCTGCAATAAACTAGCCTCAATTTCTGCGGTCGCAGTCCATGGGCCATAGTCGCAGTCACTCAAGATGGTTAATCAACCACGACCACCGAAGTCGATCATGATTTTGTATCCACGGTCGCATCCAAACTTGCGCGATCACGGCTTGGAAAAAATGTTCAGCCCAAGGGAAAAATTATAATTGCATGTGCTAATCCCAATTTGAACAAAAAGACTTAAACCCTAATTTGATGGATCATTCATTGAATCACACTTCTTCTTCCCCAATATTCCTCTAGATTAGCTTAGGGTTTTGTAGACTCCGTTTTTGGAGAAGAAAATATTGTATAAATTTTGGGTGAAAAATACATTAGAGACTTTCCAAGTAAAAGATTTGCTTACTTCCATTGTTGATATTGTGGTGGAGCCAAGTTTAAAGTAACATTCACTTATATCTACCACAAATTAATTCAATGGAGATTATGGGTATATCTATGCTTATTTATCTTTTGAGTAGTTAAATCTCCCTCTTGGGGTTATGTGTTAATAGGGATTTAAGTGTGTATGGGTTCTTATTATTAGCATCTATTTGGTAGTTCATGTTTATGGGTTCTATTATTGCTATGCTAGTTTGGTTGGAATTTGATGGGTGAAAGCTCCAAATACCCATATGAGTTTGATGGGTGAAAGATCCAAGCTCTAGAAAAACCCAAGGCTATCTTCAAAAGAAGGGTTTTGGGTGAAGATTAGGAATCTATATCATCCTTGAAAAAGGGATTTGGAGACACAAGAAATGATATACAATTATGTGTGTAGTTTGCTAAATTCTCACTATCTTAGGAATAAAGGTGAAAGTTAGGTTGACTACGCCATAGGTGTCATCCTAGAAATAGGGATGCCTTGATTGAGGTTGTGGTTGCTAATAATTAAACACACCCATTAAATATTCGAAAGGATCAATGGGTGAAAGGTTGGTGTTTTGTTGAAAGACTAGCATCAAAATCTATAACCAAACCTACCCATATTTGACTTACTAAATTGATGTTGATGACTAACTCCCGCATGTCACTCCCTTTGTAATTCTTAATCCCAAGATTCGTGCATAATTTTTACACCTCCCCTATTTTAGTGTAGGAACTCACCTCCCCCATTTTATCCTTTTGTACCATTTGATTAAATTTAACTTGTAACTATTATTTCAAATTAATTTGATCTCTACTCACATTATTCCTCATGGATTCGACCCCAACTCCAAAGTTGGGTAAATATATTGACAACGACTGCTTTGCACTCAAATTGATATGCATGTTGAGATTTATAAAAAATGGCACCGTTGCTGGACAACAATTTGGCTTATTACGTTAGTTTGTAATATTAGTTACTTGCTTGAATTCAAGCTTGTAAATATTTGTCTGTGATTTACTTTTTGTTGATAGATTTTATTTTATTGTTTCTTTTCTTTATGGATTCTTCTAACAAATATAAGTTTAAGGATTGGAAGTTATATCATGACCCCCATGTTTATATTTTTATGGACCACACTTTAGGAGAGATTGTAAGTATGCTCCCTAGCAGAGATTTTACCATCTCAATCCGAGTGGGAGTATGGTTTCCCAATGTGTGGCCGTATATAAGGACAATTGGACGAATGTCCAAACACCCCTCCCCCTATATACTAATTGAATTGCTAGTTCTTCCTATGATTTTCTTAGGTCATATAATGAGAAACCAAAAGAACAATGCACTGAGTCCAGTAGTTGTGACCCGAGGTTACTAGCCATCTTTGATCGGGTAGATGCAATGGGGGAGAATGTAGAATACATATACAAAGAATGGACAGGTGTCAAGGAAGAGTTATTGAGCAAAGAATAGAAACTTGAAACTATCACTACCTTTCCCAATACTCAAGAGGAGTGTTATAAAGAATAGAAACCAAGCTATGATGAAGAGCTTGGTAGTGAAGATTCCTCAATGGCTTCGCAAATATCTAACTCATATGAAGGAGATAAATCCAAATAAAGGAAATGGTACTAGAGTCAAGAGACAAATCAACCAAAGTCTCTTATAATGACTCTAGTTCATTTTGGGGTGGAGATGCTCCAGAGGAGGTTAACCCAAAATTAAGTGTTGGACATCATTCAACCCACTTTTTAACATTATGTTTAGAGGATATTATGAAGATCCATCCCCTTAAACAAATGGAGGATTGTAGAGAGGAAAATTTCAACTCTTGTATTTTGGAGTTTGACCTTCCATGGGAGAACATGGAACACCCCGATCGAAGGCCAAGATGCTCAATTTCCAATGTCGAAGGAATGGCCTAGTGATGTGCTCACTTTTACCCAAGAAGCTAAAATGAAAGTTCAATTCGAAGATGGGTAAAAGGTTTAAATCTTCCAAAATGGTGAGACTGAAACTTATTTGCCATTGCTTCATCTCTTCCAAGCCACTTCTTGGAAGATCTAAATCATTTGTCCCTCTGCCGCTCCTCACAGATTGAGCAAAAATTGGGTCAGAGATTCAAATCTTGTAAGTGGAAGCATAAAAGGAAATAGACGGGGAGTGTTGCTAAGACTTTAAACTAAGCGCTCGATGGGAGACAACCTTTCATTCCATGAAAAGTGGAACATATCCTTTTAATTATGCATGCTAGAATAAAAATTTTGTTTTTTATGCATGTATAAGCCTTGAGACGGTGGTGCTCACCGATATTTTGATCGAATTTGTATAAAAAAAGTGTGAATTTGGCATTTTAGACTGAATAGGATAGGAAGGGGATCAGATTTATGGTCTCAGTTACCGCGATCGTGGCCCGTGTCAACCCGATCACAGTGGTCATATAACCGCGATTGCATGACTAAGACTGTGATCGCGGTCATATTAGTTTAAATCACCTTCCAACTGCTCAATTTTCACCTGCCCCTTTCTCACTTTCTCTTAAAATTGTCTTCACTTTTTAGCACTACAGTGCATAACCAAGGGTCATCTTATTCTAATAGGATCTACTAACATGATCATCAAACCCAAAGAAGGAAGGCTTCAAAAATACCAGACTCATAATCTCACAATGCAACCAACTCTATTATGATGATTTCCATAGGACTAAGTTACTCCTTGGGAGGGGCATCAGCCTGGACAAAGTGGAAGAGAAGCTCCACAAATTCTATGCCAGACTCACTGCGACCTGGTGGATATGCTTTTCCCCAGAACACTATGAGGCCAATGAGATGTGGGTACGTGACTTATACGAAAACCTTAGTGTATTCCATATCAAAAACCCCGTGATAATAATCTAAGGTAAATAGGTGAATTTTAGAGCAGAGTAGGTGAATGCAGTGTATGGGCTCCCAAATGTTGACATAGGGCCATTTCACGCAAGAGAATGTGAGGCTGGATCCTAGATGGACAACATTTTATTCCCTGGTAAAGATGTTCCTTAGTCTATCACCAAGAAATACATTTTAATAAAGGACTTAAAAGCATAGGCCACACTTTGGTTAAACATCATATGCAGTCGAGTATCACCCTGCACCCATATGACCAACATCACAGACTTGAGAGCCTGAATGGTGGCTTTCGTCTTGTTTTAAATACCTCTTAATGTGAGAGATATTATATTATTAGAATGGATCTTTCACCAGACCTATGGAGGTACACACCTGTTTTTCTTTTCTCTTATCACTAACTCTATAAGAGAGAAGAGGTGGAGGTGTATGCTGCAGATACTTGGGTGCAACCCAGCTCCATCATATGTCCACTTAAATTTAGAGATGAGGGTTCCCTAATACAGATAAATAAAAGAAAGATAGATTCTAACGAAGTAGTCCAGTAGGATGCAACAACATGCAGACCCTCGTCAGCAAATCCCCTTGATGATCTTTTTGTTAAAATGAAGGTGGTCAGAGAGTTAGTGTCCAGGTTACCTCAGGGTCTGGGAGATCCCTCTACATCCTATTATTCATATGTAACACACTCTAACTATGATAAGTACATTAAGGAGAAACAGGAACAGGGATCCACCATTTCCATCCTAGAGAGATCATACTTAGCCTTAGAAGGAGCACACATGACCTCAACAAATCACATGAGAAGATGGTATGAAGAGAGAAAAAAAGAGACAAGTTATTTAAGAAGGTATGGAAGGAGTAAAAGGCATATTTAAGGTGATCAAGACAAATGAGAAATTTCCTTCTTCAAATCTAGATTATGAAGATGAGGCCCCTGTTAATTAGTTAGTTGACGAGATTGGTGGTGCCAACACATAGTCAGATAGGGAGAGCAACTCTTGAGGTGGAATCAGGTAGATATTTATTACTCTTGATTTAGTGTGCATGCAGTTGGGACACTATATTTTATCTAGTTGGGGGTGCCCCTGGAATCATGGTGGTTTGATAACTTAATACCAAACACTATTTCTTTTATGTTATTGTTTTGGGATGTTGCTTTGGATATTATTTGTTTTATGGATTATCATGCTTCCCTCTTATTTTTAGTATTCTTTTGATTTACTTTTATTTTGATTTTGTTAATGCTTGACTAGCTTTGCTCGATGACGGATTGAGTGATTACAGTCTGAAGGGTAAAGCGCCATATTTAGGTTTGAGTCATAAATGCAGGAAAATTTTGAGTACCCGTAGAATGAATGTTAGAAAATGCAAGGGAAGTATGAGTACCTATAGCATTTTTTTTTATAAATTAGGATCACTTAATACACCATTGGTGAAATTTAATTAGCCATATGGTTAGCTCGCCCATGATTGAGTCAAGATGTGAGTCTATGGCTTTGGTTATAGCCGTCACCATATGTTATCAATTTGTGCATGGTGCTATGGCAAATCAAGAAACCCCCTCCATTGAAATTTTTTGTAAATTCAAAGGCATGGACGTGATCAATGTTTTAATAACCCCTTTTCTCTTTTTGTGGTTCCATAAATTTTTGACTTATGAATAGTGATAAATACTGCATGATTGTTTTCATCAGGAGGGAAATTTGATCTCCCTTAAGGAATTTTGTATGACATGTGTGGTGAGAATATTGCATTCATCTCTTGTATACTCGTGTTATCTAGAACTTGCCCCTTTAGTCTCTCAAAACTAATTTTGATTATATTTGGTTGGAGAAATGATCTTAGGCCCTCTTTCTAATTTTGGAACCCACTCCAGCCTAAAAATCCTACCCATGTATAATTGTAATCCCTAGCACCCGCTTTGAGCATTTAAACCTTTCTTTGGCAAACTCATTATAAGACGTGAACCTTTCTTTTTATCCCTCTTTGAACCATACATTCCTTGTACTTAAAAATTAAATGTGAGGCTAAAATCCTAAGTTAGGGGTGGTAAAAAATTGACGGAAGTATGTTTGGGACCACAAGGTATTGGTAAAAATGCCAAATATGCTTAAGTGTTGAAAACAAATGTTTAGAAAAAGTAAAGGACCAAATAAAAGAATGACTTGCAAAAAAATGAAACAAAATCAAAGTAAAAGGAAAGTGAGGAACGAAGGAGGAAAAAAATAGGCATGAACAAATAAAGAAAGCAAAGTAGAGTGGCCCATAGTCAAAAGGAGGAGAGTAGTAAAGTGTGATGTAGATGTTCAAGGTAGGGTGTAACCTAGTTGCATAAATGACATACTACCCTAACCAGAACCTACGTTATAAGCTTAGAAAGTCCTTCAAGATCTCCAACCGTTTACTTTATTTGTAATGGTGATTGAAAATAGGGGCAAGCCTATGACATGACACTTTTTGCATTGAGATTTCTTTTGTGAGGGGAGAATTTTGCACTTAAAATTCTTTTTTACTTGTTCGGTAGTTTAGTGTGTGAAACTTTTCTTTCTTGTGAGATGGATATGCAAACAAGTTGAGGTGAGTAATTTTGTCACCTCCTGGATAATGAGGCAAGTGGAGTATGGTTTAGTTTTAGTCAAAAGATGAGCCACTTCTAGAGTATTGGTCTTTGTTGTTTGATTTCTCTTAAAAGTCTTATGCATTCTGTAAGTATTGCATTCTATATATGGAGTGTTGTGAAATTTTTCTAGCACACGTGCAGTGAGCTATTTATGGTTACAATTAAGGTTAAAGTCATTACGGACCTTAAGGCATGAAATTTAGGCATAATTAATTGTGGCTCATGGCAAAGAGCTAGTGTTAATTGAGGACAAGCAAGGTCTTAAGTTGGGGGTGTTGATGAGTGGTGATTTTACCACTTATTCGCACTCATTTTTCATGTGAATTACCTTGTCTCAAAGGAGTAAATAAATTATAATTGTGATTTAATGCACTATTATACACTCGTTGCAGGTATAGGAGTTGAAGAGACAAAAATATATGGATTGGATCTTGAAATGATCAAAAGGGAGAATAAAAAGTACAGCTGAAGACCTGCAGTGAACTAGCCTCAGTTACCATAGTCGCGGTCCATGGGCCACAGTCGCGGTCAATCAATATGGTCAATCAACCACAACCACGGAAGTCAATCACGGTCGCATAGCTGCAGTCGTAGCCAGACTTTCGCGATCGCTACTTGGTGGAAATGTTCAGGCTAAGGGAAAAACTATAATTTCATGTGCTGATTCCAATTTAAACAAAAAGACTAAAACCCTAATTTGATGGATCACTCATTGAATCACACTCCTTGTTCCCCAATATTCCTCTAGATTAGATTAGGGTTTTGTAGACTCCATTCTTGGAGAAGAAAATATTGTATAAATTTTTTGGTGAAGAATACATTAAAGACTTTCCAAGTGTAAGATTTTCTCACTTCCATTGTTGATATTGTGGAGGAACTAAGTTTGAAGTAATATTCGCTTAGATCTACCATAAAATACTTCAATGGAGATTATGGGTATATCTATGCTTATTAATCTTATGAGCAGTTAAATCTCCCTCTTGGAGTTATGTGTGAATATGGATTAAAGTGTATATGGGTTGTAATTGTTAGCATCTATTTGGTAGTTCATGTTTATGGGTTCTATTATTGATATGCTAGTTTGGTTAGGATTTGATGAGTGAAAGCTCCAAATACCCACATGGGTTTGATGGGTAAAAGCTCAAAGCTCTAGAAAACCCCTATGCCATCTTCGAAAGAAGAGTTTTGGGTAAATATTAGGAATCTATTTCATCGTCGAAAGAGGGATTTGGAGACCAAAGCAATGAAAGACAATTATGTGTGTAGTTTGCTAAATTCTCACTAACTTAGGAATTAGGGTGAAAGTTAGGTTGACTACGCCATGGGTGTCATCCTATAAATAGGGATGCCTTGATTGAGGTTGTGGTTGCTAATTGTTGAACACACCCATTAGGTATTCGAAAGGATCAATGGGTGAAAGGTTGGTGTTTTGTTGAAAGACTAGCATCAAAATCTATAACCAAACCTACCTTTATTTGACTTACTAAATTGTTGTTAATGACTAACTCCCACTTGTCACTCCCTTAGTAAAGCATAATCCCAAGATCTATGCATAATTGTTACAACTCTAATTATCGTAGCCCTAAATATTTACAAGAAAATCTCAAAAAGAAACATTAGTGTAGGAACTCACCTCCTTTATTTTATCTTTTTGTACCATTTGTTTGAATTTAACTTGTAACTATCATTTCAAATTAATTTAATTGCCACTCACATTATTTCTTATGGATTCGACCCTGACTTCAAAGTTGGGTAAATATATTGACGACGACCAACTTGCACTCAAATTGACGTGTAAGTTGAGAGTTATCACCCACCCAGGAGCCTTATCGTAATGGGCATCCCAAGTCCGACCAGGATCGAAGTCCACCCACATTACCCAACCCTACCTCTAGCCGCCTACCCTGAGTTGGCTGGAATTCGAGCATATTACAAAATAGTGTAATAGTTCGTATGAAGACTCTGGATAGGATCACAACTGTGACCGACCCAATCAAGTCCAACCATAACACACCAATCTCCCAACCATACCAAAGGTGTTAAGCCAGGCCAAAACCAAGAAGATTCTAAAACATAATATAATTAATCCCAAAATAAAATATGAAGGAATAGTGACAAATTATGTCTAATAATGTTAGCCCACCAGCTTATTCCAATGCTGAGGCTGACACCAATACCGATCCCATCCATTCCAACCCGTAACAGTACCACAAAGCCTCTAACCAAAATAGTAACAAAATTTTGTTGGGACATACCCCCAACATGGCCAAAACCAATATCCAAAATTAAATCAAAGTGTCTAAAATATCCATAACATCTAATAGAGTCTTTCAAAAGGATGGAAGCTCATCACTTCAGTCCAAATACTGAACCCCAAGTCAATCATTATGTAGGAGGAGTAGAATGGTCAGTTCCTACATAGCGTGGGTATACAACAGTTGATTGATAGGTTTGTGTGTGAATGCTAGCATTATCCCAGGATAAGGATAAATAATGCCATTTATAAAGCAAAGTAAAACCATCCATATGCACACAACCATACATATATATATAACTATACCAGAAAAGGGGACCGGATTTAGCATGCCATTCAAACCATTACCTGGGTTGTGTATCTTTGTCGTACTAAACCACCTACGGGCTATATAGGTTCAGCTCTCCTTGCTTAAAGGACCCCAGTGCATAAAGACGCATGACCAGGGAAGAAAACCCGGGATGACTAGAATATCCCAAAAAATATACTGTGACATCATGAACACGGTTGCAAGTAATCATACCGACCATACTTGCAAGTACTATCCATAGCCAACTACATATAGGTTTAAGAGGACTTCTAAGTGCCCTTTCATTTACCATATTAAACCACTTGGGGGATTCCATGTACCCCACAAACTTAACCATTTATCCATTTACCTCTTAGTCATTTAAACCATCCATAATTCCTTTATCAAGTTTTAAAACAAGAAGAGTTCCATTAAAAGTACTCAGTTCTATGAAGACATTATTATAGGCATTTTGTCAAACACAATGGGGGCATATTACCAAAACTAATTCCAATTACCATTAAAGCATTCCCATATAATCCATTTATCTATAACCACCATTAATGCACATAAAGCATAATTAAAACAATGGGAAAACTATAACTAACCATTTAATATTTAAAACCTCAAATCATATTCAAAAACCAAAATCATACAATCAATAAAGTCATGAAAACATTCATAACAACTATGCTTCTAGTTAGAATTAATAATGAGAGAAGAGAACATGACTTAAAAAAATATGATGATGAAAAGAAATCACCAAGACAAGCTCCAAATTAATCCTCTAGTTTAAACCATAACTTCCCTTGCCAAAAAACTTTTGAGAAAATTATAGAGTGTTTAGAAGAGTTTCTAAGAGTTAATGAATAGAATAATAGGGTAAATAACCTCCCAAGTAGGTTAGAATTCATGGGACCTTATTAGTATAAGTGGGAAAATATCCAGAATACCCACACTTAAGTTGCACAAAATCCTATCCTAGGGGTAAGACTGACCCTCACGAGTCTTACCCTCCAATACAATTGGTACCCTCCACTCGTATCCTAGCCTCAACCTTTGGAGCAAACACTTTCTTTCATACAACTTATCCAACCAAGTCGTATCCAAATCATATAATCCGTACCCTTCATACCTAGCCCTGGAAGACTAAAAGAAAGGAAATTTAGACACTGTCCACCATACGAGTTCTGGTTATGACTCATACCGTGGCTTACGACTCATGGTAATCCACTCGTACTCAGATCCAACCTAAGTAACAAAGTCTAAGATTAAGTTAAGGAACCAAATAATCCATACCTACCAATACGATTTGTAGCCCTAAGTCGTATCTATTCCAGTAACCAAAATCTATCCCACCAACCAATACTGGTCAGCATACGACTGGACCTTACCATCTATCCCCAAGCATACAGCTCATACCCATGAGTCATATTAGATCCAGAGACAAAAATTCTAGAAAATTTTCTAAGTGTCAACACCTAGGGTGTTATATCAAGGGTCGGGCTAGGCCGAGATGGTAATATCAAATCCCATGTTGACCGGAGATGACCTCATGCACCTAACCAAATGAAGCACCACATACAAATCATGGTGATTTCTAATCATATAACAAGATAGCATGTAGTAGCTTAAGAAAAGTGTAATGCATATCTATAACCGACAACCGACGACCAACCAAACAATCTACCAACCCTGCCTAATAACCACTGTAGTCCAAACAAAGCCTTCTAAGCAATGATCAAAAACTTAATATCAGTAAAGTGTCGGTAAATGCCCATAAAAATAACCAAAAATAAGTCTAAGACATAAGAGAAACAAAACATAAAATGTAGAATTTTGATGTATGAAAGCTCACCACTTGAATGTCAACTCATGATATGATCTTGAATCTTAATAACTAAATAAAAGGAGTAGAAGTATGACCAATTACAACATCACTTGGGGATATAGCATTCGAAGAAGGTTAGCAGTGTGAATGCTAGAATGTAACTCGGGGATAAGGATAACATAATGACATGATCAACAGTTTAACATTATCAAAGAAATACATATAATCAAATGTATATACATATATATATATATACCAAATAACGGGGTAGGGAATAAGTCTTAAGATGTAGTTTCAAAACTTAGCCTAGATTGTGTCGGTCAACCATCATAATATGTACCCATAGGCTATATAGCCCCCAACTCTCACCCCCTGGTTTGGCCCCAATATGTGTAGCCATATGAACTGGAGAATAATATCATATATATGCACATGGAGGACTCAAACCTCCCAAATTATACTAAGGTAAATTAAGCACCTAGTCATATAATAATTTACGAGTGACTCAAACCTATCTAATCATAAAATAATAATAAGGAGGACTTAAACCTCCTTGGTCACTTTGACCCCTATGTCGGTAAAATGCGGTTTCCAATATCAATCACCCAGATCTCTACTTTCACGACTCAAATAGCCTAATTAAAATAATTATCACACAATCCCATTCTTAAACTATATTTTAGATTAAGACATACATTTTTGGTATCGTCATACCAACTACATTTTCAAGGTATCAACATAATACCAAAATAATTTCCATTAACTTGGGAAAAATAACCCCCTTTGTTTATTAATACTTGGTAGGGAAACACTGTTTCTCTTTGTTTATTAAATCAGACTGTTGTATTTCAAATACCTTTTTGTATCATGCTATAGTTCCAGACTAGTTAAATTTTATAAATTTCTACCTTTCTCATAATTAAAACCAATTTCACATAATGAGGTTGGGGATATAACCACTTCAAAAGTCACAAGTTTGGAAAAATCACAATTCCCTAGTTCATTCACTGCACCCAAACACCTATGAGTTTAAAACCATAATTAAAGCATGAAAATCATATGTAAACCATAAGAAACATTGTTCAATTCATAAGAATTCAAAAAACCCAAACTTTGTATCAAAACCAACATAACATCTCATGAAAATAATACTTTAAAGCACATGCTTTTTATAAAATTAAAAATCAGGGATGAATAACATGCCTAAAATAGTAAGATGTATGGAGAGAAATCACCCTAGAAATCCATAAGTGATCAACCTCTTGAAACCATAAGTGTTCTTGACCTTGAGGAATTTGAGAGTGTTGAGAAGTTACTTTGATGTGCTTATGAGGGATAATGATACCCTATAGGTTTAATAAGATGTGGGTTTTAAGTTAGGTAAGAGGGAAAATATTTAGAATTCCCTCAACTTACAAGGTAAAAAAGTGTCACCTTTGATACGGGTCAACCCTTGACTCGTAGCCACTCCTTATAACTCGCCACCACAAGCCACAACAAATGTAGTACCACTAAGGCACCCTAAATTGTTGACCTTATGACTCAACTATAGGAATTATAATGGGATACTTTGACTCATAGGTTCCAGCTGTAGTCAATATAGAACCCAAATTGAGACTTACATTGGACACCCTATGATTACACCTAATGACTCATAACATATCCTTATGGCTCTTAGTAAGCCACTCATAATCAGAGAAGAATCAAGCCACAAATTTACTTATTTGGTTATGACTCATCCCAATAACTAATCAGGACCCTACAACTTATAGGGTTTCCAGTTGTATCCAAGGTAGTGATCTCAAAGCTCAAGAATTTTTAAAGGGTCAAAATCTAGGGAATTTTACTTTCAAGAATAATAGTATGATGATATATGTTATTGATGCCTTAATGGATAATTTATTAGTTAAATGGATGGGTTATGTAAAATTTATTTTAATTATGGTTAAAAAGTCTTGTATAGCTCACCGTGGGAGGTGGAGCTCCTGAGGAGACCAATAATGGAAACCACATTTGCCGGTATGGGTTTTTTATGACTATGTGCATAGTTCACACTTATATATATTTTGGATTGGCTGAGGTCGAGGCATTCCCTGGCCCATCCTTGGGTTTTCTTAGTTCGTGCAGATAATATACACTTATAGCCTTTTAGAAGAATGAGATGAACCTATATAACCTGTGGGTTCCTTTAGGATGGTTAGAGATACACTATACGTGTTAATGGTTTTAAATCTCATGTTAAAATTTATTCCTTGTCCTGACATCTTATATATATGTATGTATACATGGGTGTGAACATGTACATTGAGTTTGGACTAAATTTTGAATTAGTATTATTTTATCCCTATATTGAGTTACATGATGTGCTCACCTTACTAACTATCTCTGGATGCTATATACCCATATAATGCAAGAACACAGAGATACTTCTACTTTCCATGCATAGTGATCGATGATTTTGGGATAGCTAGTAAGTCAGCTTTGAAGTGATGAGCTTCTATTCTTTGGAACACCCTCATTTCATGGTCTAGTTTAATTCATGTTTTGATTGTTCCTTTTGGAATTATTTTGTCTATGGTGGGGGGCATGTCCTGACTTAGGTTGTTCTTGGATACTAGAGGTTTTGTTGATTAATGTGGATTAGGATGGATGTTAAAGTTCTTAGATTTTCTTCTGAGCTATTTGCTTAACTATCTTGTTATATGTTTGAAACTCAGCTTTATCTTGTTATATATTTGGAATTCATCCACAGCTAGTTGTATTATATTCTATTTGGAAAGGAAAAAGGGGTGGTCTCTGGTCCTCAAGATACTTAAGATACCCATCACAACTAGGCCCTGTTTTAGTTTGTGATAGTACTTGAAGGATATGATGACAAACAAAATCAGGATGGGTGATCTTAAGACCGTTGCACTTATTAAAGAGTGTAGTTCTGTGGTTATGATCAAGATTCCCACAAAGCTGAAGGACCCTAGGAGTTTTACCCTTCCTATATAAATTAGTAAAAGTTATATTGTTCAAGCTCTAAGGGATTTGGGGTCAAGCATCAACTTGATCCCTTTTTCAATATTTAATACTCTTAGTAGGGAAGCCTAGGCCCTCCCTACTTATGCTATATATGAGTGACAAAATTGGAGTGGTGCCTAAAAGAATCATGGAGGATGTTCTCATAAAGGTTGGTAAGTTCATTATTCATGCTGACTTTATTTTTCTTGATTATGATACAGATAATAGGGTACACAATATATTGGGACGTCTTCTATTGGCTACTAGGGGAGCATTGATAGATGTTTGAAAGAAAACACTCAAGATGAGGTTGAATTATGAAGAGGTGGTCTTTTGAGTATAACAAGCACTCAACACACCCCCATATTACAAAGATCTATATATGATCACAACAATATAAGTGGATAAGTGTGAGGTTGGAAGAGTACAAAACTTCTAATTATGTCTTTGGACACTCTCATAGAGTTACTTGAGTTGACAAGTGATCCTAAACCCATAAAACTTGAAAAAAATCCTGAAAAGGCTGGTGTAAGCAAAGTTGTAGACCTCAAGAGTGAGCACTCGAGAGGTCAGAAAATAAGGATAAGATGGGCTTTGAGTAGGAGGAAAAAATGAGAGACTAGGATAATAGTTGTGATGTAAATCATGCCGCGACAATAAATCAGGAGCTACTGGGAGGCAACCCAAGTTAAGGTAGTTATTTTTATTTTTTTAATTTTTCTTTAGTATCAAATTTGGTATATTTTTGTATTGTATCGATAGGTTGAAGTGAAGTTTTAGTACCTGAGATCCAAGCTAAGGGGCATGGAAAAAATAATGTGGGGTCCTTTAAACCTCCTTGATGGATGAGATACCACTAGCCAGGCCTAAAGGCCTGAGGGAGTATTACTAATCCTTATTCTTTGAGTATACTTTGGTTATAAAGTATGATTTGAAATATGGGGTGGGGTATTTCCAATTTGTTTAGGGTGAAGTGAGCTATAGGATTTTCAGTGTTATTTATTTTCTATCTTTTGTCTGAATTTAAGAAATTACAAAATGATGTTATTTCTATTTATTTTTAGTTTTTGTTGGTGTCTATTTAGTTGAATAACACTTCATCCACCCCTTGGTTTTCTTTTTTGTTATTTTCTAAGGGGAATCTTTGAACCCAACATCCTTTTTGATTTTTAGGAGTAATTTAATTTTTTTTGTTATTTGGAATAAATAGAGATGCTCTTGTTGGGTGCTACACACGATTACATGATGTAAGTTGATTTTGTATGTGGCATGATGTGTAATGAGTTGAATATTTATTTTTGAGACACCGAAGCATATTTATTTGACTCTTGTGTGATATTGGCTTAATTTTTAATTCTTTCTATTGCTTGATTTAGAGTTTATAGTGATCTCTCTTGATTTAAGCTTGTGCCATTTGTGAGTGAGGTTTCTATTATATTCCATTTGCATATTTATATCTAGAACTTTATTGGTGAGCTTGTAAACCAAACTAAAGAATGTTAAGTTTATGAGATAATATAGGCATTTCTTTGATAGCCATGTTTTATACATTCTTTATCTACCTTTTATGTATGATTTAGTTAGCCCCGTTGAGCCTTTAGCCTATTCTTTGGTATTCTTATATGTAGATTATTCCTTTTCTTTCAATTTTTCATAATTTGATTAAAAAATCATAATCACTTTAGTTAAAGATTAAGATGTTATGGATTGTAAAATTAAAGAACAAAAAGTGAAAGTGATGACCTACAAAAATAGCTTTTGGTGTGTTAAAAAGTACATGTGTTGTTAGGATGGATTAGTTCAATAAAAAGAAAATTGATCCAAAGTAAATCATGGGTTGATGGAAAATACTTCCTACTAAAGATGTGTACGTTATCTCAAAGAGATGGAGCAAAACAAAAGAGAGATAGGAATATAAAAAGGGTGAAAAATAGGATGGTTGGAGATGAGTTTAATGTAAAGTGTGATGTATTAAATTTCTTAGGAAAAATAGCACTATTACTTCCAAGAAGAGTTCCTACCCATGTTTTAGCCTACATTACAACCCTTAAAGTATTACTTAATCTTGAAATTTGATGTTTAATATTGATGGAGTACTACACTAAGGTAAAGCTTATAGTTCATTGTATGTGACATGCAAATTCTTTATGAGAGAGAGAAATTTGATTCTTACACCCCTTCATGTGATAAATTGCATATTAGTGAGTGAATATGGGTGACTCTCTTGTGGTGAGAGAGCATTTTTTATAATGGTTATGTGACTTGTATGATATTTTTTTTGACTAATATGAATGAGTTTTCCAACTTGGTAGAGTCAACTCTTGAGGTTAGGAAGTCTTGAAGTAATATTTGTATGTTTTCAATTTGAATGTGCCATGCCTACTAGTGAACCTGCTATTAATGTAATTGTTTTAGTTATGGATTGAGTTTATTAGTTTTAGTAGTGATGGTTAGATTTTTTCTTGATGGTGCTTAATATAAAGAGTTGTTCGAGGACAAACAAAGCTTTAAGTGTGGAGTTGTGATCTTAGGCATATTCATACACCTAAGTGTCATTATAAATGAGCATTTAGCATTTTTTTAAGGATAAAATAATGTGTTTAATGAAGTATATAATGTGTATTTTTATATTTGTGTGATAATTTTCATGTTTATAGTGTTTAAAGTACATTTGAAACAAGTTAAGAGTTAAAATGATCAAATAGACAAGAAAACTAGTGATGCTAGCTTGAGCTATGCTTCTTCTAGGGTACTTTGATAAGCTCTATTATGTTGTATGGACTTATGATTGTTATATGATGTTGTAGGAGACTATAAGAGGTTATATGAAAGATAAATTAAGACTTTAAATAATCCATAATAAGTGGGTAAACAAGGAATAAGTGCATGATGAGAAAGGAGCAAAGATTGGCCAAAACCTCGCCTACAGAACTTGGACTTGCGCCGCACCCCCCATAAACTGGAAGGGGGCCATTCAAATGACCCCTATGGCAAGATAAAAATGTTTGTGGTGTTCTATGGTCGTTCATCTCACCTGTCTTGGACCTGCGATGGCCATGGACATAACCCCCCTTTCTAGGACGTCTTAAAGTTGTTTTTTACATTATATAAGTAGGGGTAAAGTTTTAATGTTTTGCATGGAGAAGACTATGGACGACCTAAAACACTATATAAGGAGTACTATCCATATTTATACACCATCTTGTGATCAACGCACAATTGGAGAGAAGAGAAAGCATCAAGGGCTCCAAACTAGGGTTCTTTGTTCTTTACCTTTAGCTTTCTTGTAATTCTTACTTATGAATTCATATATGGTGATACTTTTCATGACTATGAGTGGATAAAAACACTCTTTCTAGGTTAAGGTAACTAACTTGATTTCTTAGCTTACATTTAAGTCGGTTTAAAGTTGATTGTCATTCTTTGGTTGTTCATTTGTTCTTGTAATTACTATTGTATTGACTCATGACCTTAATAATAAATCTATGTTTCTATCATGGGTTCAGAAGAAGTAATATTAGATTAGATTAGATTAGATTGTGGAAAATATAAAGTGGGTTCTTGTCTTTTAGATGAATAAAAGATAAGATTCGTTGTTAGGATAGGAATATACCTAATTTGACTTATTTGATTCAAATATGAATGAAATATAAATATATTTGAATTAGTTCCTATATACCCGTACAACGATGTAGTTGTGAGTCTAATTTAAATAGACGATTAGAGGCTAGGAAGACCATACTAATAATATTAACCCTGTGAATCACAACAAAGATAGTCAACTTCACCAATAAGATTGTATGGCTCTATAGGATTATTCAAGATTCCTTGTAACTGGAGTTCTCCAAATTATTATTTCCAATACTTTATATTCTTGTTATTATTCATTGTCACTTTTAGAATAATAAAACCCAAGCTCTTTTTGGTTACAAATTGCACTCATTTAACTTTAATAATAATACTTAAATTGGTTTTTTGCAAAATGTTAAGTCCTTGTGGGATTGATATTGCTCGCCAGAGCCACTATATTTCTTGCACGACCATGTACACTTTCATTTGCAATTGGACAAAACATGATGGTAGACACTAGATGTTTGGGATACTTGGTACATGGAATGAGCTCATCATCTAAAAGTTATGGCTAGTGGGAAGCCATAAAACCCTTAGAATGTTTGTATATGGTATTGATGAGATTGACGATTCCTTGAGTGGACCGAATTATGTTGTTTTAAGATATTGGGTTCCTTGAGTGAATCGATTAATTTGTTGTTGTTATTTAGATCCATGAGTGGTCTGGTCTATTTATATAATGCATTGTTTAAAGAATTACTAAAATCTATTGAAAGGAGTAATTATGGCAAGGTCAAGGTTGTTATTGTTAGTCGGGGTCTTAACTTGGTGAATTGCCTATATTGAATTATACATGTATAGTTTATTGGTTATTCTTATTAGACATAGTGTTGTCTTATTTGATTCCTATATTAAATTGTATTCATCTGAGTTGTTAATATTATTGAGCAGAACAAAGTAAGAATGTATATGTTACGTATTACATAGTGGCATTGGCTTGCAGTTAGTTAGGTATGTGTTCCTATGATACATGGTTCTCTCTATGTAATGACCATTCAGGTCATTTCTTGTGATTCTACTTATCTTCACTGTTAGAGCTTTTCTATAGCTGCCCTAAGTTATTTATGACATGCTGGAAATGATAGTTTGGTTATTGGGAATCCCATTTGTTTTTAGAACTATTTCCCCATTTAGAACTCTTCGCTGGTTCCAAATGGGTATTGATCCAAAACTTTAGTAAAACAACATTGAATGTGAAATTTAGCTGTGCCAACAGCTCTGGGATATCAATTTTAGGTTGGTTAGACCCTAGGTTTGGGTCCCACTACACTCGAACACATTTCAGCCAGTTGGTCAAAGAGTTGATAAATTGGAAATTTAGGTATAAGGCCCATATTTGGTCAAACCAAACTCACATGGAAAATCCAACTTTGCCAATGCATTCAAAACATCGAAATCATTATGGTTGCTTATCTCGTTTGCTTATATTGTACTCCGGATGCATCTTGAGGCCTTGGACAAAACTTGGACTCGAATACGAAATGTCAGCCATCATCTGGTGCTGAAGGGTACTGTAATTGTGGATTCATAGGTGCGATCATGATGACACGATCATGACACACATGGGTGAACGATCGCACTAATCGAGGGCCTAGGATGGAATTGTTTAAGTGATCTTCTTGGACGAGAATTGGCCATTTCCCCTTTGTATTGTACCTCAAAACCCTAATAGAGAATGTAGACCTTAAGGTGAGTCATAGGTGTTTATTGGGAGCTTAAATAACTTGTGAAATCATGGTTAACATTGAATCTAAGGTATGAATCCTTACTTTAAGTGTTGAATTCTTGTTTGTTTGATCCAAAACCCCAAATGGCTTGAGATTTAATTTTAGCCCCAAATGTGATTTATTTGCACCAACTTATTGAGGGTTATAACTCCCTAATGGTATTGGAACAATGGGTTGGTCTCCGAAACTCTTTTTTCATATGTGGGACCTACTTGGGGATTTTTGGTGTCATCTTGAACCCAAAGCACAATGGTGCAATATGGACATTGTTATTCTCGTAATAATGCATAGATTATGTTATTGATACCTTAGATCATGGAAGAATCTTTGAGGAAAGTGAAAATGAAGATTGTTGGTTAGTATCTATATTGGGATTATGTTATTGATAGATTGAGCTTTATTATTCTATGACTTTGATATCTTGATTAGATTGGGTGGGGTCTTAGATGTTGAAATGGTATAGGGTAATGTATGGGCTTAGTTGAATCACTTAGGACTTTGAATACATTAAGTATGATATTTAACACATAGTCTAGAACCTTGGTTAGTTAGACTTGTTATCTCATGAATAACATGAGAATTCTCTAGTTGCTTTAGTAATATGGGAGTGACCTTGTTTAATAGTCTTAAGGGTAAGTTGACCTAGACGATCTTTGTTATGGAATTGGCATTAGATGCATTGGATGACTTAAGAGTAATATTTGAGGAAGAATTACCCTATAGAACCAATATGGATGGTTAAATATTTGGGACATAATTTGGAAAACTCAGTCTAATTTTGGGTAGAAGTTATACTTGAAGAAGTCAACTTGGGATATTAGAAGCAAAATTTTACCCACTTTAAGCTTAAACTATGTAACTTTAATAGTTCCCTAGATGCGTGTTAAACGCTTAGAATATGATTTTTGTAACATGATGGATAACTCAGTAAATGGTTTATTCGTGATGTTGATTTGGAAATAGTGTGCATTCTTGATTTATTATCTTATTGTTAATACTTGGATAGAATTGGAAATCCTTGTGAATTGAACCTATGGCTATGCTATCACTTAACTTATTAGCTAGTTTACTATGTGAGCTTTGGATTATATTATTAGTTATATTATGTTCAAGCCTAGTGATTAAACTTATATCTATGCCAAAGAATCCCTTTTGTGCTAGTATTATTAATCATGCCTAATAAGAGAGATTCTAGAAAGTATAACCATGACTTGTAATTGACCATGCTAATAATCATGTCAAGCCTGGTAATGTGTTGAGTGTTTATACCATATGGATATGCATGTTCATGCACTTGCTATTATAATGTATTAAGAAAGAATGACGGATACTATATATGTGTTTCCTTGCTTCTCTTACACATTATTATTTGTGGCGCTTGTACTTGTCAAACATTTGGCTATATATATACAAATATATATATATATACTGATGTTGTGTTGAATATTGATGCTATGGTAAATATTGATGATACTATGATGTCAGGTAAGTCTGTAGGATATATTGATGATACTATAATGCCCAATAAGTCTGAAAGATTTGAGGATATTATGATGACCATTACATCTAGATGATATATTGATGTTATAATGATACCTGGTAAGTCTGGAGGATATATTGATGATATTATGATGCCAGGTAAGTCTGAAGGATATATTTATAATATTATGATGCCTGGTACATGCGAAGGATATATTGATATTATGATGATGTCCGGTATGTTCGGAGGATATACTGATGATATTATGATGCCTGGTAAGTCCAGAGGATATATTGATGATATTATGATGCCCAGTATATTTGGAGGATATATTGATGTTATGATAATACTGGGTAAGTTCGGAGGATATATTGATTATATTATGGTGCCTCTATATCCATAAGATGTATTGATGATATTATGATGTCTGACATATCTGGAGGATATATTGATGATAGGCATGGTAAACATGAGTATATATGTTTATCTGTGATTATTTCTTTATATGATTTCATCCGTGTGTGCCTTGAATATATGATGCTAATCATGGGATGTCAGTTATAATTCTTGTGTCCTAATCACTTGTTTAGCAATGTTGTTCTCACTGGTGTTAAATGGTGAGTAGAAGTAGAATATGCCGAATAAAGTGTTTAGGATAATTGACAAGTGAAATCTTATGTAGAAATAAGAATTCGCCTAATGGGTATGTTTGTCTTGAATAAAGGGATTAACTAAGGAATATTGTCTAGTTAATTAAGTTTTTTGGTAACTGGTTGATTAATAAGTGACTATTTTACTTGATAACTAGAAGCCTAGAATACTTGAGAATGGTCCTTGTATTTTAAATGTGATAACTAGCTATTGTGGTTGTTATGTGGTCGGTGAGCATTAGTGATGATTAATAGTATGGACGACTAAGTATAATGTTGTTGGGTTGTTAAATGTGGATATGTAAGAGGTGTTGGTTGCTGGATAGATATGTATATTTTATGATATGTACCTTTTTCCTATATAATGATTGGTGCATCTATGATAATAAAAATAAGCTTTGGGCTAATGACATCTATTGATTAGTAGTGCATCTTGACTAAATGTGTATATTGGCTAATTTAGTGAATAATAGTTAGTACTAACTCAAGGTTGAGGTTTAGTAAAGGATCGACCAGGCGATGATTGACAATCCTATTATGACTAATTAATTAGTAACCTAATAATAATAAGTGTTGGTTAGTTAAAAATGGCTAGATAGAGTATATTGGTATCATAGATATCTAAATGGCTATATGACTATGGTTATGATTACCTTTGTATATGTTATTTCAATTGTGGTAATTGATGATGATCATAGATCTTGGTAAATGACCATTTATGGAAATTATGGAAACCATGCATAATGAGAAGTTTGTTATATATATGTCTTGATATGTTGGTGATTTGATCTATTGAAGCACTCTCCGGTGGTATGGGATGCTGTGATGAGTTTTTTACTTTATATTATTTTGGGTGTACTTTCTGGTGGTTTGGGACACCATGGTGAGTTCATTTACCTTATGCTCTAATGAATGTATATGCGTTGAATGTGGTATTTATGCAGTTTTTATTGTATTAATGTCACTTTACACTTCCGAATCGATTACTCATTTCATATGATAGTTTTGGTATTTATTGATATGAGATGTCGTACTATTGTTCTATTTGATTTCTTATTTTGAATAGTGATGATGAATAGGATCCACGTTTGATTCTATACCGTCACTTAGAGATGTTATCTTACCTTATATTATTTTATATTATTATTTAGCTTAGTCAGCTGATGATGCCTACTGAGTACTCATTGTTTTAGTACTAATACTATACTTTCGTAACTTTTTAGTTCAGACCCAAGTAATAGTTTCCGCTTCTGAGTTGATATCGTTCAGTGTTGATATTCCAGAGACATGGTTAGCTCTTCGAGTTTCAACTCTCCCATTTCCCTCTTATCTTTATTCAATCTTTTGTATTCAAGACAAATGTATAAGACTATTTAATCTTTGAGTTGTAATTCCTATTGTCGTACTTAGATGATTTTATACTGATATTACCAAGTTGTGGGATTGGTATTCGTAGTTGATTTTCTCTTATGGTACATTGATGTTTATGGTTGTTTTCATCTATTGTTGCCCTTTTCAGGCATTTCTACTAGAGTAACCCATTATCTTAGCTTCAGGTTACGGTGTTGGCTTACCTACTAGTGGGTTCTAGTAGGTGCCATCATAACATGTGAATTGGGTTGTGACAAATTGGTATCAGAGCCTTGGTTTCACTTGTATTGTTGGTACAAGAGCAAGTGTCTAATAGAGTCCTATGGATCAAAATGTTGATATCTGTTTCCTATCTTTGGGAGGCTATGGGACATTCTTAGGAGTCCTTCACTTCTTTCACTCACATCGTGCTAAGAGTCTGAGTTGGTTTGTAATATATTTTCTTGACTTTACTCTTTCGCAGATACCCATGACACATGCTATAGCTATGCATGATGAGGGCCACGAGATTGAGCCCAGTGATCCTACTCCTACTCAAGGATATCATCATGATGTGTCCCCAATTAGGGATCAGGATTGGCCTCCCCCGAACCCTACTCCTGCACCTGAGCTAGAGATTCCTCTGCCACAGCCAGTGATGGGCCAGGGACCAGCCCAGGCTCTACTAAGTTTTATTCTCTCTTCTTTTCTTAGAGACACCTTAGTTTAACAGTTGGGTATTGTTGATGGTTTGCTGACTACTGAGGCAAGAGTGTAGCCTGCAACTACAACTTTTAGAGTTGAGTTTCCTCCTATAACGGTATTTGTTTAGCTAACAGCTGATCAACTAGTTTTGACCTAGCCTACTATGTCTGCTGAGGAGCTAAAGATTTTGGGTAGGTTCTTGAGGTTGGATCTGCCTAGGTTCTCTAGTGCTATTGTAGAGGATGCATTTGAGTTTCTTACTAATTGAGAGGATAGGCTTTGTGGTTTAGGACTTGTTGAGACTTATGGTGTAGACTATACCATATTTCAGTTGGATTTGTCTGCTTAACACTAGTGGAAAAGTTTTATGAGTTCTAGGCTAGTTGGATTTTCTCCCTCATTATGGACTCAGTTCTCTGAGATGTTCTTTTAGAAGTATATGTTGAGTAGCCTTAAAGATTGACTGATGGATTAGTTTACTAGATTGGAGAAGGGTTCTATGATAGTCGCTGAGTATGAGGCTTATTTCCATGAGTTGGCCAGCCACACGACTTCTATTTTGGATACCAAGTATGAGAGAGTTTGTTGCATTATGATATGACTGAGACTCCTTATTTGGATGGCTACTCAGAGTTTAGTTGTTGTGGGTAGGACCATCTGAGGTTTTTGATCATGCTATAGTGATGGAGGACTTCCATCATGAGGGTCGTGATAAGAGGTCCAAGTATTAGGGTTGATTTGGTGGGAGCCATAGTAGATACCGATTCAGAGGTGGTAGTTCTCATGTTTGGCATCCTTCACATCTATCTTTTCACCCTCAGAGTTATACTAATTGACCAGTTTAAGTAGCTCTCCAGACTACTGATGGAGGTCAAATTGGGTCTAGTGGTATCCCTGGGTAAGGACGGTGATCAATATTTGAGAGGTTCATCTATAGGTCGTTCTAGACATGGTGGTTACTCCTGTTCAGCTGGATCTATGAGTTATGGTTCTGCTCATGACTTTTGTTTTACTTATGGGCTTCATGGTTATTTTTTGAGAGATTTTCCTAGTCGTGGGGAGATGGTTATTTCAGCCTAAGGTACTACTCTTATTAGGGAATTTTATCCCTCAGGTAAAGGTGGTTCACGAAGTTATGGTTGAGGTGGAACTCAGGAAGACAAGATAGGAGGTCAGTCAGGTGACCATCAAGGTGGTGGGCGTGGTTAGCTATATGCAGTACCTACTAGACTCGAGGATAACACTTCAGATTCTATAGTTACAAGTATGATTTTGGTGGGCCACAAGTCGGCTCTTATTCTGTTTGATCCCGGATTAACTTATTCTTATATATCTACTTATTGTGCACCACGATTAAACTTGACTAGTGATTTATTATCTTTTCTATTACGCGAATATACTCTCTTAGGTGATTCTTTAGTAGTGGATAGAGTATTAAGATCATGTGTCATTATAGTTAGTGATGTTGATACCTTTGCTGATATTACTATTCTTGATATGTTGGATTTTTATGTGATTCTTGGCTAGGACTGGTTACCCCACTATCATGCGGTCATGGATTGTGTCGCCAAGACCGTTACCTTATCTATGCTCAGTGTATCCCCAGTCATGTGGCAGGGAGTGGTTACCCACAAACTAATAGGTATTATTTCTTATGTTTGAGCTAGGAGACTTATATCGAAGGGTTGCTAGTCTTATCTAAGTTATATATGTGATACTCGTGTAGGGAGTCCATTGCTTGACTCTGTGCTTATTATTTCTGAGTTTCTTAATGTATTCCTTACCGACCTCTCTGGTAATCCCCACGACCATGAGATTGAGTTTAATATTGACCTTGAGCCTTGCTCCTGGCCTAATTCTATGGCACCTTATCGTATTGCTCCTGTTGATCTTAAGGAGCCAAATTCTTATCTTTGGGATCTTCTTGGTAAGGTTTTCATAGACCGAGTATGTCCTTGTAGGGAGATCCTGTATTATTTGTGAAGAAGAAAGATAGCTCTAGGCATATGTGTACTAATTATAGACAACTTAATAAGTTGGCTGTGAAGAACCATTATCCTATGCCTCACATTTATGATTTATTCAATCAGCTTCAAGGTATAACTTTGTTTTCTAAGATAGATTTGAGGTCCGATTATCATAAACTGAGGATTTAGATTGAGGATATCCCACAGATACCTTTCAAGATCCGTTATGGTCATTATGAGTTTTTGGTGATGTCTTTTGGATTGACTAATGCCCCTTCCACATTCATGGATTTGATGAGCCATATGTTAAGACCCTTAAGTAGTGAGGAGCATGCACAATATTTGAGGATTGTGCTTTAGACCTTGCGAGATCATGTGCTTTTTGCTAAGTTCTCCAACTGTGAGTCTTGGCTTGAGTCAGTATCATTCCTTAGTCATGTGGTGTCTAAAGTTAATATTATGGTGGACCCGACTAAGATTTTAGATTTTCGTGATTAGGTTAGGCCTATATCTCTGATTAAGGTTCACAATTCATTGTTTTGGCCGGTTATTACAGGCACTTTGTTGAGAGCTTTGTTATTATTTTAGCCCTTAAGACTAGATTGAATCAGAAGGAAGTTTCTTTTCGATAGTCTGAGGAGTGTGAGTTGAGATTTAGAAAGCTCAAGGATTTTCTCACTTTAGCAGTGTTAGATCTTCCTATTGAGGGTAAAGGATTCATCATGTTTTGTGATTCTTCTGGTGTTGGTCTTGGTTGTGTTTTGATGCAGTAGATTTGTTTCATTGCTTATGCTTCTAGACAGCTTAAAGTGCACGAGCGTAGCTACTAACTCATGATTTTGAGTTGGTGGTGGTAGTTATCAAGCTCAAGATTTGGAGGCATTATTTGTATGGTATGCATTATAAGATTTTCACCGATTATCGTTGACCCAGCAAGATCTTAGTGCTCGCAAATGTAGATGGATGGATTTGCTAAAGGACTATGATATTTTTATCTTGTACCATCTGGGTAAGCCAAATATGGTAGCTGATGCCTTAAGTCACAAGGCAGTCAGTATGGGTAGCTAGGCATGTATATCTGTTTCTCAGAGGCACATGGTACAGGATATTTAGGCCTTAGCCAATTTGATGGTTTGCCTTGTTATTTTGGATCATGCGAGGATTTTGGCTTATGTGGAGGTGAGGTCCTCCCTATTTGAGCAGATTCATGATTGTTAGTATGAGGAAAGCAAGCTACGCTTCCTCCACAATCAGGTGGTGAGCGATGAGTTTGGAAGGCACACCATTGATTCTGAGGGTATCTTGAGATTTTAGGGTTGTATTTATGTTCCCTTACTTGATAACTTGATTTAGTCTATTCTTCATATGGCATATAGCTCTAGATATTTTATTCATCCCGTCACGGCTAAGATATATAGAGATTTGAGGCAACATTATTGATGGGATGGTATGAAAGAGATGTGGTCGATTTTGTGGCTCATTTCCTATGTTGTCAGTAGGTTAAGGCTGAGCATCAATATCCAGGTGGATTAACTTAGAGATTTCCCATTCCTGAGTGGAAAAGGGAAAGGATTACTATGGACTTCATTAGTGGTTTTCCTCCTACTTCTTGTGGTCATGACGGTGTTTGGGTTATTGTGGATCGTTTGACCAAGTCAGCACATTTTATTCCTATTTAAATGAGCTTCAGTGTGGAGAGATTTGCCTAGATTTATGTTTGGGAGATAGTTTGTTTGCATAGGGTGCCTGTTGCTATCATATCAGATTGTGGTTCTATATTTACTTCACAATTCTAGAGAGCATTCCAGGAGGATTTTAGAACTTTAGTAGATTTAAGTAAAGACTTTCATCCGCAGAAAGAAGGTGATTGAGGATATGCTCTGAGCCTGTGTTAAGGATTTTGAAGGATAGTGGGATTAATACTTACTATTGCCAGACTTTGCCTACTATAACAACTATAATTTGAGTATTGAAATGGCGCCTTATGAGGCTTTGTGTGGCAGAACATGTCGTTCATAGATAGGATTGTTTGAGACTTCTGAGGTGAGACCCCATGGTATAGATTTTCTTTAGGACTCTTTGGATAGAGTCAGGGTGATTTAGGATAGGCTGAGAGCAACCCAGACTAGGCAAAAGGCCTATGCTAGCCATAGGCTCTGTGCCTTGAGATTCAAAGTCGGTGACCATGTGTTCCTTCATGTCTCGACTATAAAGGGTGTGATGAGGTTCGGATGGAAGGGTAAGCTTAGCCCTCGATAAATTGGTCCTTTTGAGATTATTTGCGCAGTTGGTGAGGTGGCCTATGAGTTCGCGTTACCTCCAGATTTTGCTGTTGTTCATTCCATCTTCTATGTCTCTATGTTGCGGAAGTATATTCCTGATCCAACTCATGTGCTTAGGTGAGATTAAGTCTATCCAGGCGAGTAATTAACCTTTGTGTAAGAGCCCGTGCTTATTTTGGCTAGTGATGTGAGATAATTCCATACTAGAGAGATTCCTGTAGTTAAGGTTCAGTGAAAGCACCGCCCAGTAGAGGAGGCTACTTGAGATATCTAGAGTGAGATGTGGGCCAAATATCTTTATTTGTTCTAGACATCAGGTATTTTCTTGATCTTTAACTTTTAGGGATGAATGTTTCTTAGTAGCGGATGTTGTAGTGACCCTTTAGGTCATTTCTTGTTATTTCCTTATCTTCGCCATTAGATCTTTTCCATAGCTTCCCCAAGCAATTTATGACTTTTTTGGAACAGACAGTTTAGTTACCAAGTAGCCCATTTTGTTCTTAGAACCATTTTCTCATTTAGAAGTCTTCGCTGGTTCTAAATGGCCATTGAGTGAAAACTTCAGTAAAATGACATCAGATGTAAATTCTGACTGCGCTAGCAGCTATGAAATATCGATTTAAGGGTGGGTAGACCTTTGGTTTTGGTTCTTCTATACCCGAACATATTTTGACCAGTTGGTCTAAGAGTTGATAAATTAAAAATTTGGGTGTAGGGCCTACATTTTATCAAAATGACATCAGATGGAATATCCGACTTTGCCAATGTGTTCGAAACATCAAAATTAGTATAATTGCATATCTTATTTCTCATATTTGACTTTGGATGCAACTTGAGGCCTTAACTGAAATTCTAAGTTTTAGTCATCATCTAGTGTAGAGGGGTACTGCGATAGGGGAGGCATAGGTGCGATCACAATGATGCAATCGCGGCACACATGGGTGCATAATTACACTAGTTGAGGGCCTGGATGGAATTGTTTAAATGCTCTTCTTGGTCAAGAATCAACCATTTTCCCTTTTGTCTTGTGTCCCAAAACCCTAATAGAGTGTAGACCTTAAGGTGAGTCTTGGGTGTATATTAGGATCTTGAATATCTTGCGAAATCGTGGTTAACATCAAATGTAAGGTATGAATCCTTAATTTTAGTGTTCAATTCTTGATTGTTTGAACCAAAACCCCAAATGGCTTAAGGCTTGATTTTATCCCCAAATGTGATAGATTCGCAATAATTTGTTGAGAGTTATAACTCTTTAATAGTATTGGAACAATGGTTTGGGCCTCAAAAACTCATTTTTTGTATGCGGGACCCACTTGGGGGTGTTTGGTGTCATTTTAGACCCAAAACACAATGGTGTAATATAGGTAGTGTTATTCTTGTAATAATGCATAGATTATGTTATTGATAGCATGGCTCATGGAAGAAGCTTCGATAAAAGTGAAACGAACATTGTTGGTTCATGAGCTATATTTGGATTCGAGGTAGGTTAGGCTTACTTGTAGTTAGATTGAGCTTTATTATTGCATGACTTTGTTATCTTGATAAGATTGGGCGGGGTCTTAAATGTTGAAATAGTTTATGGTAATATTTGGGCTTAGTTGAATCACTTAGGCCTTTGAATACATTAAGTGTGATATTTGACTCATAGCCTAGAAACTTGGTTAGTTGGACTTGTTATCTTTTGAATAGAATGAGAATTCTCTAGTTTTTTTAGTTAAATAGGAGTGAACTTGTCCACTCATCTTAAGGGTAAGTCGACCTAGATAAGCCTTGTTGTGGAATTGACTTAAGAATAATACTTGAGGAAGAATTATCTCATATAACAATTGTGGATTTTTAAACCTTTGGGACATTATTTAGATAACTTAGTCTAATTCCTAGTAGAAGTTAGACTTGAAGAAGTTAATTTGGGATATTAGAAGCGGAATCTGACCTGCCTTAAGCTTGAACTATGTAACTTTATTAGTGCCTAGATACGTGTTGAATGCCTAGAATATGCTTTTGGTAATATGATGTCCAACTCGGTAAATGGTTTGTTCGTGATGTTGATTTGGAAATAGTGTGCATACTTGATTTATTATCTTATTGTGATTACCTGGATAGCATTGGAAAACCTTTTGAATTGAACCTATTGCTATGCTATCACTTAACTTATTGGCTAGTTTACTATGTGAGCTGTGGATTATGTCATTACTTATATAATGCTCAAGCCTAGTGATTAAACTTATGTCTGTACCAAAGAATCCCTTTTGTGCTAGTATTGTGAATCATGCCTAATAAGAAGATTCTAAAAAGTATAACCATAGCTTGTAATTGACCATGCTAATAATCACATGAAGCCTGATAATGTTTCGAGTGTCTATACCATATGGATATGCATGTTCATGCACTTGCTATTATAATGTATTTAGAATGAACGGTGAGATACTATGATATGTCTTCCCTTGCTTCTCTTACACTCTATTGTTTGTGGGTCTTGTACTTGTCAATGATTTTGTTGTATAAATATATATATAAATATATTAATTTTATGTTGAATATTTATGCTATGGTGAATATTAATTATATTATGATGCCCGACCAGTCCGAATGATATATTGATGATATTATGATGCTCGATGAGTCCGGAAGATACATTGATGATATTATAATGCCTGGTACATTTGAGGGATATATTGATGTTATGATGATGCCTACTAAGCCCGAAGGATATTTTGATGATATTACGATGCCCGGTAACTCCGAAGAATATATATTATGTTGTTCGATACTTTCAGAGGATATATTTATGTTATGATGATGCCCAATAGGTTCGGAGGATATATTAATGATATTACGATGACCGATGGCTGGGAGGATATATGGATGATATTATTATGCCCGGTACATCTAGAGGATATATTGATATTATAATGTTGCTCGGTAAGTCCGGAGGATATATTGATGATATTATGGTGCTTGGTACATCCGGAGGATATATTGATGATATTATGATGCCCAGTACATCTGAAGGATATATTGATGTAAGGTAGAGTAAACATGTGTATATATGTTTATGTGTGATTATGCCTTTATATGATTATATCCATGTGTGCCTTGAATATATGATGCTAATCATGTGATGTAGTTTATAATTCTTGTATCAAAATCACTGGTTTAGTAGTGAAGTCTCACTTGTATTAAATAGTGAGTAGCAGTAGAATATGCCAAATAAGAGTTAAGGCTAATTGGCAAGTTGAATCTTGTGTAGAAATAAGAATTTAGCTAATGGGTATATTTGGTTTGAATAAAGGGATTAACTAATGAATATTGCCTAATTAAATGAGTTGCGTTGTAACTAGTTGACTACTAAGTGACTATTTTACTTGATGACTAGAAGCCTAGAATGATTGATATAGACCTTGTAGTTTAAATGTGATAACTAGCTATTGTGGCTGTTATGTGGCCAATGGTGATAATAGGTGAGCATTGGTGATGATTTATGGTATGGATTACTAAGTATAAGGTTGTTGGGTTGTTAAATATGGATTTGTAGACTTTGATGCTAGACAGTAAGAGGTGTTTGTTGCTTGATAGATATGTAAATTTGATGATATGTACCCTTTTCCTATATAATTACTAGTGCATCTATGATAATTCGAAATAATCTTTGGTCTAATGACGTCTATGGATTAGTAGTGCATCTTGACTAGGTGTGGATATTAGCTATTTAGTGAATAATAGTTAGTGCTAACTCATGGTTGAGGTTTAGTAAAGGATCAGCTAGGCGATGATTCGCGATCCAATAATGACTAGGGAATTAGTAACCTAATATTAATAAGTGTTGGTTAGTTTCTAACGGCTACACATAGTGTATTGGTATCATAGATATCTAAATGGATATATGACTATGGTAATGATTACCTTGGTATATGTTGTTTCAATTGCGGTAATTGATGATGATTATGGACCTTGGTAAATTACCGTTGATGGAAAATATAGAAACCATGGATAATGATAAGTTGGTTATATATATATGTCTTGATACATTGGTGATTTGATCAATTAATGCACTCTCCGGTGGAATGGGACGTCCTGATGAGTTGTTTACTTTATGCTCTTTTGGGTGTACTTTTTGGTGGTATGGTATGCCGTGGTGAGTTCTTTTACCTTTTTCACTAATGAATGTCTGTTCATTAAATGTGGTATTTACGCAGATGTAATTGTATTAATGTCGCTTTATGCATTCAAAACTATTACTCATTTTATATAATTGTTTTTGTATGTATTAATATGAGATGTTGTATTATTTTTCTACAACAACAACTATCATTCGAGTATTGAGCTAGCACCTTATGAGGATTTTTGTGGCAGGAGATATCGTTCTCTGATAGGATAGTTTGATATTTCTGAGGTGAAATCCCGTGGTATAGATTTTCTTCTGGACTCATTGAGTAGAGTCAGGGTGATTCAGGATAGGCTGAGAGCAGGCAAGAGTAGGAAAAATTCCTATATCGACCATAGGCTTCGTTTCTTGAGATTCAAAGTTAGTGACTGTGCGTTCCTCTGTGTGTCAACTATGAGGGGTGTGCTATGTTTTGGAAGGGAGGGTAAGCTTAACCCTTGATAAATTAGTCCTTTTGATATTCTTCGAACAGTTGGCGAGGTAGCCTATAAGTTAAACTTGACTCTAGATTTTGCTGTTGTTCATCCGATCTTCTATGTCTCTATGTTGTGGTAGTATATTCCTGATCCAACTCATGTGCTTAAGAGGTATTAAGTTTAGCTAGATGAGCAACTGACCTATGTTGAGGAGACCGTGCTTATTTTTTCTAGTGATGTGAGACAATTTTGTACTAGGGAGATTTCTGTAGTTAAGGTTCAGTGAAAGCACTGCCCAGTAGAGGAGGCCACTTGAGAGATCTAGAGTGAGATACAGGTCTAATATCTTCATTTGTTTGAGATATCAGGTATTTTCTTCATCTTTAACTTTTGGAGATGAATATTCCTTAGTAGTGGATGTTGTAATGACCCTTCAGGTCATTTCTCGTGATTTCACTTATCTTCATCGTTAGAGATTTTCCATAGCTTCCCTAAGCCATTTATGACTTTCTGAAACAGACAGTTCAGTTACTGAATAGCCCGTCTGTTTTTTAGAACCATTTCCTTATTTATAATTCTTCAATGGTTAGAAATGGCCATTGAGAAAAAACTTCAGTAAAATGACATCAGATGTAAATTCATATTGCCCTAACAGCTATGGAATATTAATTTTAGGATGGGTAGAGCTTTGGTTCAAGTTTTGCTACACCCGAACACATTTTGACTAGTTGGTCTAAGAGTTGATAAATTGGGAATTTAGGTGTAGATCCCACATTTTGTTGAAATGACATTGGATGGAAAATTCGACTTTGCCAACGTGTCCGAAACATCATAATCAGTATAATTGCATATCTCATTAGCTGATATTGGACTCCGAATGCAACTCAAGGCATTAAATAAAATTCTAAGTTTTATTCTTCGTCTGTTGCAGAGAGGTACTGTGATAGCGAAGGAATAGGTACGAGCATGATGATGCAATTATGGAACACATGGGTGCGTAATTGTTCTAACCAAGGGCCTGGGATGGGTTTGTTTAAATACTGTCCTTGGTAGAGAATAGGCCATTTTCCCCTTTGTCTTGTGTACCAAAACCCTAATAGAGAGTGTAGACCTTAAGGTGAGTCTTGTGTATTGATTGGAAGCTCGAATAACTTACAAAATCGTGGTTAACGTCAAATCTAAGGTATAAATCCTTAATTTTAGTGCTCAATTCTTCTTTGTTTGTCCCAAAACACCAAATGTCTTAAGGCTTGATTTTATCACCAAATGTGATTGATTTGCAATAATTTCTTGAGGGTTATAACTCTCTAATAGTATTGGAACAATGGGTTGGGTTTCTAAAACTCATTTTTCATATGTGGGACTCACTTGGGGGTTTTTGGTGTCATTTTGGACCTGAAGCACAATGGTGCAAAATGGGTATTGTTATTCTCGTAAGAATGCATAGATTATGTTGTTGATAGCTTGGCTCATGGAAGAAGCTTTGAGGAAAGTTAAATGAACATTGTTGGTTCGTGAGCTATATTTGGATTCGAGAAAGGTTAGGCTTACTTGTAGTTAGATTGAGCTTTATAATTATATGACTTTGATATCTTGATTAGACTGGGCAGGGTCTTATATGTTGAAATTGTTTATGGTAATGTTTGGGATTAGTTGAACTACTTATGCGTTTGAATACATTAAGTGTGATATTTGACTCACAGTCTAGAACCTTGGTTAGTTTGACTTGATATCTTATGAATAGCATGAGAATGCTCCAGTTGCTTTAGTTAGATAGAAGTGACTTTGTTCACTCATTTTAAGGGTCAGTTGACCGAGATGAGCCTTGTTGTTGAATTGGCATTAGATGCTTTGGATGACTTAAGAGTAACAATTGATGAAGAATTATCCCATATAACTAGTATGGATTGTTAAATCTTTGGTACATGATTTAGATAACTTAGTCTAATTCCTAGTAGATGTTATACTAGAATAAGTTAACTTGGGATATTAGAAGCGGAATTGGACCTGCCTTAAGCTTGAACTATGTAACTTCATTAGTGACCTAGATACATATTGAATGCCTACAATATGCTTTTGGTAATATGATGGACAACTTTATAAATAGTTTATTCGTGGTGTTGATTTGGAAATAGTGTGCATACTTGATTTTTTATCTTATTGTCATTACTTAGATAGCATTGGAAAGCCTTGTGAATTAAACCTATGTCTATGCTATCATTTATCTTATTGTCTAGTCTACAATGTGAGCTTTGGATTATGTCATTACTTACATTATGTTCAAGCCTAGTTATTAAACTTATGTCTGTGCCAAAAAAATTCTTTTGTGCTAGTATTGTGAATTATGCCTAATAGAAAATATTCTAGATAGTATACCATGGCTTATAATTGACCATTCTAATAATCATGTCAAACCCTATAATGTTTTGATTGTTTGTACCACATGGATACGTATGTTCATGTACTTGCTATTATAGTGTATTGAGAATGAATGCTGAGATACTATGATATATCTTTCCTTGCTTCTCTTACACTCTATTGTTTGTGGGGCTTGTACTTGTTAATGATTTTGCTACACACACACACACACACATATATATATATTAGTGTTATGTTGAATAATTATGCTATGGTGAATATTGATTATATTATGATGCTCGATAAGTCCAGAGGATATATTGATAATATTATGCTGCCTAGTATATCCGAAGGATATATTGATATTATGATGATGCCCACTAAGTCTGGAGAATATTTTGATGATATTATGATGCCCGGTAAGTTCGAAGAATATATTGATAATATAATGATGCTCGATACTTTCATAGTATATATTGATGTTATGATGATGCCGGTAAGTTCGGAGGATATATTGATGATATTAAGATGCTCGGTAGCCGAGAGAATATATTGATGATATTAGGATACCCGGTACATCCAGAGGATATATTGATATTATAGTGATACCCGGTAAGTCCGTAGGATACATTGATGATATTATTGTGATCGATACATTCGAAAGATCTATTAATGATATTATGATGCCCGGTAATAGTCATTTATAATTCTAGTATAACTATTTATTTAATTCTTGTATCCTAATCACTTGTTTAGAAGTGTAGTTCTCACTAGTGTTAAATGGTGAGTAGAAGTAGAATATCCCGAATAAAGAGTTAAGTCTAATTGGAAAGTGGAATCTTGTATAGAAATAAGAATTCATTTTGTTGGTATGTTTGTCTTGAATAAAGGTATTAACTAATGAATATTTCCTAGTTAAATGAGTTGTATGGTAAATAGTTGAGCACTAAGTGACTATTTTACTTGATGACTAGAATCCTATAATGCTTGATAATAGACCTTGTAGTTTAAATGTGATAACTAGCTATTGCGGTTATTATGTGGTCAATGGTGATAAAAGGTGAGCATTGGTAATGATTAATGGTATGGATGACTAAGTATAATGTTGTTGGGTTTTTAAATGTGGATTTGTAGATTTTGATGCTAGATATTAAAAGGTGTTGGTTGCTAGATAGATACTTACATTTGATGATATGTACCTTTTTCCCATATAATGACTAGTGCATCTATGATAATTAGAAATAAGCTTTGTTTAATGATGTCTATAGATTAGTAGTGCATCTTGACAAGGTGTGGATATTAGCTATTTAGTGAATAATAGTTAGTGCTAGCTCATGGTTGAGGTTTAGTAAAGGATCGGCGAGGCGATGATTCGCAATCCTATGATGACTAAATAATTAGCAACCTAATAATAATAATTGGTTGTTGATAACGCTCAAACTACAACTCTCGTAAGAGTGTAAGCGGTCATTGTCAAATATAGAACCCAACTGGGTTGGGTGTCGAATCCCACAGAGAATACTTGGTCACTAAGTAAGCAAAGATTAGTAGACCTTTGGTGAAAGTTTCGTAAAAGGGGGGATTGTAACGTGCAATAATGTAACAAAGTGAAAACGGAAAATAGCAAAGTAAAAAGAAAGAATGTTTAGTAAGATTCTAATCAATGAGAATTGAGAGTTGGGGTTATGTCCACCTTATGAGTTATACATCTCTATTGGCTATGAGTTATGCGGAATTCAGACATGCATGTTCTTATAGAGAATTGTATTCTATGGTAAATCCAGGCGTCTTTCGACCATCAAGGATTATTTCACTTTAACTCTTTCGAGCTTAAAGCGTATCTAACGGTACAAATTCTCCAAGAGGTTAATCCAGTTACGACACTAACTTTTTAACAGGGGTTGGTGCCCTATTACCTTGACATTATCTCTTTTCCAGACATATAACTTTTCTTTCGAACAAGTTAATGCTATACTGGCGTATTCTATATGTTTGCAACCACTCGAATTTAGATTAAGATGAAGAGAGTAATGATATAAGCAGCATACGTGTCACGAATTCACAAACTCATAGCAATAGATAGTATCTCATAAGGCTTCCATAACCCCAATAGAGAAGTTTAGCTACTCGTGATTGCAACGGAGATCACAATAAACATCATCATGATCTCACGTTGGTCATAAGGGTCGTGCTTTCTCTGTCAGAAAGTAACGTGAATAGTACTAAATGTCGAAGAAAATAGAATTGAATAGAAAATAGGATGAATGAGTTGAATTGTAAGGGTTGAATGAATTAATGAGTGAATGAATAAAAAGTTTAGAACAATAGGGTATTTATAACACCCATATCCTATTCCTACTAGGCTACTGTGTATTTATCCTAATCCTACTAGGATACTGCGTACTTATCCTAATCCTAATAAGTTACTGCTGATCCCCAACGTCTTTAGAATTGCTGTTTTTGCCCGGGACAGGTTTTCCATGCGTAACTTTTAGTCCCTAGGCGTCCAAGCTCTCCTTTCCTTCTTTCGTAAAGCTTCCTTGGGCGTCAAGTTATCCATAAAATGCTGAAATCTTCATCATTTATACCTGAAAACTTGCTAATCACGTTTGTTAGATCACTTACAGGAAAAAGGACTAAAAGTGCATGAATTATATATTTTGTCCTCAAAACTTAGCTAAAATATGGGTAAATTATAGTACTTTAGGCGTGTAAATACGCCTATCATCAACAGCCCACACTTAAAGCTTTGTTCATCCTCGAACAAAATATCATGTCCATCTAAACATCTACTTAGGGTTTCACAGTAACAACACAAAATATTCATCAAGACAGGCACGACAATCATTAACAAAGAGTAGTTTTCTGATCACTACTAGAAACAATTTAACCTCTAACATAGACTCTTGATGATGGCTAATTCGTATTCAAAAGTTAAGGCACAAAGAATCATACACAACTACCCAAAACTCATCAACCATGTGTGTCTCACAATATATCACCCATAATCACTCACAAGTATTTTCATCTATCGAAGCATGGGTATATGATTATCCTTGCTCTCGCTCTCACAAAAAATTCATATGCTGCAACTGATGACCATATAGTGTAATGCTCCACTAAATATCAGAATGCTAATCTTAGGAACAAATAGGTCTTCTACAGGTTGTAATGTAGGCTAAGGGATGGGTAGGACTATTTTGGCCAGAATAGTGACTATGTTCTTGAGCGCTTTAATACATCATATTATGCTGTTTAACACTCTCTTTTGAACAACCTTTCTACTTTCTTTTAATCTACCACCCCTTCTCACCTCTTTTGTTTTTCAATTTTAAACATAACTAACTTTTTAGTTTTGTTTTCATTTTTCTTTTCATAATACACCTCTATGATAACAATTCTTTTTCATAACTAATTCAAGCACCAATACATTCTAAGGCATCACACTCATCCAATTTCCTCTTATTTTGTCACATGACTTTACAATTTAAAGCGCTTAGGAACTTGGATCAAATTATGGTCTTGAAAAAATGGATTAGGCTTACATATGAGACTGTCAAAGAAAATAGGCTTAAAAGCTCAAAAGGGTTGACTTGGATAATGTCCACGGGTAGGTAAAACGAAGGTAAACAATTACAGATTGCCAAAGAAATGCCTAAATCATCTGCTAAACTCACACTCTTAATTTCGCTTCACACACACACCAGGCAAGTTCTAGCATCAGCCACAAACACAGAATATACTATATCCTCTCACACACAAGGCACATGGTCGACTTTATTGGGAGTAGTATAGACTCTTGACCCAATAGATGAAGGAACTGAACCACACAATTATCACATAGTGAGTCACAATTAGAGCCTAAACATCTCAATAGTAATGATTTTAGCACAAACTCTTGTTATAATACCATGCTGCCCCTCAGAACAATTTCATGCAAAGTTAAAATTTTTTTTAAAAAAATTTAACTACTAACAAACAAAACAAACAAACATAAATAAATGCAAATGCAGATAAAGAAGTAAAGCATACAAATACCAGCACCCCACACTTAGACGGGACACACTGCCCTCAGTGGAAAATAAATAAGAAGAACCTGGTTAGTCGGACTCATCCTCTATGTCTGGGGTCATACCCCCTTCTCCAGAATCATCATCAGAGTCGTCATCCTCAGAAGTTCCTCATAAGTACCCCACTTGATTCCAAGAGTGCGTCGAGGTATTTGCAGCACGGAGGATTCACCTTGCTCTTTTCGTCCCCTTTTCTGGCCTTTTTGTGAAGTGGTTGCTTTTTCTTTTCCTTGTCGTCCTTTTTGTGCCATTCTACCTAAGATCTCAATAAAGTCATGTTATCTTCATCTCGTAAGATTCAATCGACAAACAGACAATAGTGGCACCACCCCACACTTAATTTGTTGACACAAACTAATTAAGTGAATGCTGTCGATTACTCAGACTTTATCGACATACATTTAGGTTATATGTTCCAACCATATGTTCAACGCAGTCATACTTTCATGTCATCTTACTATCCTTTTCGATTCTATTGCATGTAATCTTGACTTATGTTTTCATGTCTTGGACTAATGCATCACTTTGAACAAAACTACTACATAGATATTGTATCAATTTATGGCATAGAAATAATCACAACATCGCATGTTTGTAGTCACCCATGATTTTCATCTCAATGAACAAGTCATTTCAACATGTCAGCTTTCGAGTTACAAGATTATGCAATTATCTTGACCATGTCGATTTCGCAAAAGTATGACAGTGTATCAAAATCAAATACAAGTTGGAAATAAGTCAAGATCATCCTTATGTATTCTTTCACTCACTTAGTTGTATCACAACAAATCAACCACATTCAAATCACCAATACTACTTCAAGATTTAACAATTTATTATAGGCGTAGTACTGTAGTACTTACGGAATATAAAAGAAGAACAAAGAAGTACTTACTTGGTTGATGGCCTCGGAAGATGTTCTTGCAAAGTAAAAGAGAAAAAGGAAAATTTTTGAGAGATTTTGGAGAGGTAGGCGGCGCCTAGGGTGATGTTGCAATGTATTTTTGTTCTAAGACTAAGGTTCTATTTATAGGACAAGCGTGGGTCGGGTTTTGACCCATTTGGAATTGGATTTGGAGACCAAAAGTGACCATAGGCAGCGCCTAATGCTTTTCATATGCTTGGCATAGGCGGCGCCTATGCTATGGCATACTAGATTCAGAGACAAAATGCCTTTGCATAGGCGGCGCCTATGCTATGGCATTATTGAGCATAGGCGGCGCCTATGCTATGGCACTCTAGAATCCGAGATCTTAGGCCATAGCATAGGCCATGCCTTGTTCGTGGCCTAGATTTACATAGGCCTTGCCTTGTTCTTTGCCTATATTTTCATAGGCAATGCCTAACCCATAGCCTTTTGCTTCTTCATTCCTAACTTACCACCTTCAACATGCAATACTTCCAAATCAAAATTTGAAACCAATCTCCTCCTTTATACCTCTTGCACCTACACTTAATCAAAAATAACAAAAATGATTAGAACGATGGGTTGCCTCCCACCAAGCGCCTTAGTTTTGTTCGTGGCTCGACAGAATCTTAAGAAAACAAAATAATTAAAAACGATGGGTTGCCTCCCACCAAGCGCTTGATTTATTATCGCGACACGACATAGCTATCTCGATTACTTAGACTTCATCGAGATAGATGGGGCATCGTTTTATGAATGGATTCATACGACGCTGATGCTTACTTGTAGGCATGCAATCTTCTTCGATATGACTCTTGTGCATACATATCCCAGGAGGGATACCAATTATATCATCAATAGTCCAACCCATAGCTCTCTTGTATCTCTTCAGAGCAGAGATGAGAGCCTCTACGTGCTGTTCACTTAAATCATCCGTCACACTCACCAGAAGTGTATTTCTACTTCCCAAGCATGCATACCTTAGATAATTGGGGATCTCTTTCGATTCTAGCACTGGGGGCTCTTCAATGGAAGTCTTCGCTGTTGGTGACGGTTGATTCTTAAGATCAAGGTCCGGCTGTTTAGGAGTATGAGAATAGGACCCTATTTCTGTTAGAGCACACATAGTTTCTTCATAATCTTCATCATCCTCATGCTCAACATTCAGCAGCGCAGCAGACAATGGCTCAACAGTAAGCTATTTCTCTACAGATAATGCTTTCTTATCTTCATAATGAACATCAGCTACGGAGAACACATTCATATCGTTGGGCTGCTTCATTGCTTTGCATATATCAAAGCGGACCACTTCGTCATTCAATCGAAATAAAAGCTCATTAGCTCTCATGTCAATAAGCACACTTCCTGTTTCAAGGAAAGGACGTCCCAAGATTATGGGAACTTCAGAATCCACCTCGCAATCCAAAATCACAAAGTCTACAGGAAAAATGAAGGTAGACACCTTCACCAACACATCATTCAAGATACCCACAGGTCATTTTACCGACCTATCTGCCATCACAAGCCGCATATTGGTTGGTGTAGGGTCGCCCAATCCCAACTTTCTATAGACGAATAGTGGCATCAAATTGATGCTAGCTCCCAAATCGCACAATGCTTTGGCAAAATTCATAGATCCAACCATGCAAGGAATAGTGAAAGCACCAGGGTCTTTCTTCTTCTGTACTAAGGACCTTGTGGTGATTGCACTGCAATGATGAATATTATCTGCTGGCTCATAGCTTATTGCCCGCTTCTTTGTCAACAGGTCCTTCATGAATTTAGCATACCCAGGCATTTGTTCCAGCGCCTCGACCAAAGGAACATTAATAGTCAGCTTCTTCAACATAGTCATGAATTTACTGAACCTGGTATCATCAACTTTCTTCTTCAGTCTCTGCGGAAAAGGTGGTGGTGGAAGGGGAATTATTTTCTCCACCATTTTCTTTTTACCTTGCTTCCAACTATCAATCTTTTCAGGCTGCAAACGTCTAGGGGTGACGTCATGAACACACTTTTCAGCTTCTTCGGCCTCTTCACATTCTGCATCAATAACATTATCCGCTATATCATCAACCACCTGCTTGTCCTTGGATGGATGTTCCAACACTTTACCACTCCGGGTAGTAATAGCCATGCATGATCCGTCGTTCCTTGGGTTTTGCACCGTATCGCTGGGAAGTATTCCAGCCTTTCTTTGGTTGAATTCCGTAGATAATTGACTCAATTGTTGCTCCAGCTGTTTTATTGAAGTGGAATATGAGTCAACCAATTGCTTCATTAAGGACAGATCATTTATTACCTCAGTTACTCCTGTGCTGGTTTCCTCTACTCCTTTAAGCAGCTTAGCCATCATATCTTCCATGGACATATTTCCAGAACCAGATGCAGCGGCGTCATGTCTTCCAGGAGGAACATACAAACCACTCCTGTCGGTATTGTTTTTCCAACTACCTTGATCGCGGTCCTTGTATCCAGATTTATCATAATAGATCCGACCTCGGTTTCCTTGGGCATTCCCTTGGAAACCCCCCTAATTATTCAAGTAGTTGGCTTCTTCCTCGGAATCGGATTCGTCTTTTCCTTTTGACGCAACTTCTTTGAATTTTTCGATCTTCCCTGATAATAAATGCTTTGTAAGAAGATCTATCTGTGTTTTCATGTGCGCCATATCTTGATCACGTTCCTCATGTCTACGCCTCTGCTCTCCAGTTATGCCAACAGATACGATAGAGCTTGCTACCTCAGAATCCCTGGTATGCTAAGCTCTACTCTGCTTGGTCATACGATCTAGCATATCACTTGCTTCTGTCAATATCACGTTGTGCATCCATCCTGCCAATAGAACCTGAATAGAACAAAAACAACATCTAAAAGTAAAATCCTAGAACTTTTGACCAAAGGGTCTAGTAACTATCACAAACTTAGTTGACAACCGTATTCCCCAGCAATGGCGCCAATTTTTGATAACGCTCAAACTACAACTCTCGTAAGAGTGTAAGCGGTCGTTGTCAAATATAGAACCCAACTGGGTTGGGTGTCGAATCCCACAGAGAATACTTGGTCACTAAGTAAGCAAAGTTTAGTAGACTTTTGGTGAAAGTTTCATAAAATGGGGGATTGTAACGTGCAATAATGTAACAAAGTGAAAACGGAAAATAGCAAAGTAAAAAGAAAGAATGTTTAGTAAGATTCTAATCAATGAGAATTGAGAGTTGGGGTTATGTCCACCTTATGAGTTATACATCTCTATTGGCTATGAGTTATACGGAATTCAGACATGCATGTGCTTATAGAGAATTGTATTCTATGGTAAATCCAGGCGTCTTTCGACCATCAAGGATTATTTCACTTTAACTCTTTAGAGCTTAAAGCGTATCTAACAGTACAAATTCTCCAAGAGGTTAATCCAGTTACGACACTAACTTTTTAACAGGGGTTGGTGCCCTATTACCTTGACATTATCTCTTTTCTAGACATATAACTTTTCTTTCGAACAAGTTAATGCTATACTGGCATATTCTATATGTTTGCAACCACTAGAATTTAGATTAAGATGAAGAGAGTAATGATATAAGCAGCATACGTGTCACAAATTCACAAACTCATAGCAATAGATAGTATCTCATAAGGCTTCCATAACCCCAACAGAGAAGTTTAGCTACTCATGATTGCAACGGAGATCACAATAAACATCATCATGATCTCACATTGGTCACAAGGGTCGTGCTTTCTCTGTCAGAAAGTAACGTGAATAGTACTAAATGTCGAAGAAAATAGAATTGAATAGAAAATAGGATGACTGAGTTGAATTGTAAGGGTTGAATGAATTAATGAGTGAATGAATAAAAAGTTTAGCACAATAGGGTATTTATAACACCCATATCCTATTCCTACTAGGCTACTGTGTACTTATCCTAATCCTACTAGGATACTGCGTACTTATCCTAATCCTAATAAGTTACTGCTGATCCCCAAAGTCTTTACAATTGTTGTTTTTGCCCGGGACAGGTTTTCCATGCGTAACTTTTAGTCCCTAGGCGTCCAAGCTCTCCTTTCCTTCTTTCGTGAAGCTTCCTTGGGCGTCAAGTTATCCATAAAATGCTGAAATCTTCATCATTTATACCTGAAAACTTGCTAATCACGTTTGTTAGCTCACTTATAGGAAAAAGGACTAAAAGTTCATGAATTATATATTTTGTCCTCAAAACTTAGCTAAAATATGGGTAAATTATAGTACTTTAGGCGTGTAAATACGCCTATCATCAGTTGTTAGTTAATAAAGGCTAGATATAGTGTATTGGTATCATACATATCTAAATGGCTATATGACTATGGTTATGATTACCTTGGTATATGTTGTTTCAATTAAGGTAATTGATGATTATTATGGATCTTTGTAAATGACTGTTGATGGAAAATGTGGAAACCATGGATAATGATAAGTTGGTTATATATATTTCTTGACACATTGGTGATTTGATAAATTGATGCAATCTCCGATGATATGGGACATCGTGATGAGTTTTTTACTTTATGTTTTTTTGGTGTACTTCTCGGTGGTATGGTACGCCATGGTAGGTCCTTTTACCTTATTGTCTAATGAATGTATGTGCGTTAAATATGGTATTTACATGGTCTTTATTGTGATAATATCTCTTTATACTTTAAAAATTATTACTCATTTTATATAACTATTTTGGTAAGTATTGATATAAAATTTCGTATTATTGCTCTAGTTGATTATTTATTTTGTACAGTGATTCTAAAGATGATTCAGGTTTGATTCTATACCTTGTCTTAGAGATGTTATTTTTCTTTATATCATCTTTATATTATAATGAGCCCAATCGACTAATGATGCCTACTGAGTAACCCTTGTTTTGGTACTCATACTACACTTTTGTACATTTTTGGTGCAGATCCGAGTACTAGTTGCCGCTAGTGAATTGAGATCGTGTAGTGGTTATCTTTGGAGACAGGGTGAGTTCTTGGAGTTTTGAGTCACCCATTTCCCTCATATATTTATTCAGTGTTTTATATTCAAGACGAATGTATAAGACTATTTAGACTTTAAGTTGTGTTTCCTATTGTCATACTTATATGCTCTTATACCGATATTAACAGGTCTTGGGATTGGTATCCATAGTTGATTGTCTATTATGGTACATTAATGTTTATTATTATGTTCATCTATTGTGGCCCTTATCAGGTGTTTTTACCAGAGTAACTCATTGCCTTAACTCCAAGTTACGGTGCTGGCTTACCTACTGGTGGGTTTTATTAGGTGCCATCACGATATGTGATTCAGTTCGTGACACTCCACAAGTAGGTAATTCCCAAAAAACATGATAATTGTTGATACCTATTAAATAGGTACAAATGGTTGGGGTTTTATGTCATTGTTCTTGAGTCCTTAATTAGTAAGTGGAAATGCATAACTAGCGGTGATTGATGCCCTTGGAGTTGAAGCTTAGAGTTTTATGGTGGTTGACTTGTGAATTCGTGTAATTGTTAAAGGATAAACGAGGTACCAATAAAACTGTAAAGAATTAGGGAAGCGGAGAATTAATGGTAAGAAGGTTGGTTAGATAATGGATTATTCAAATGCGTATTTCCTATTGGATATTTATTTTTTCTTGATGTGATATAATTTGGGTCTGTTGATGATGCTTAGAACTATGTGTGGTTTACTAATATTAGTCTTTCTATACCCTATTTGGGGTATTATTTAGTTTTAGGATTAGTTGGTATTTTGTTTGTGACATGGATAGTGATCTGCATCATTTATTTTGTCATTTACTGCATTAGGATCTCTTGTATATGTCTATACTAGGTCCTTGGTAAAGGTATTTTTCTTTTATATATCTAAAAAGGATTTGTAATAAGTTTTATGGTATTATGAAGAGATTAATAGTATTCTATGACTTCCACATATTTCTAATTGGGTGGTAAGGGTTTTCCTCATGATTCGATTAGTTGGGTCGTGACAGTAGGTATCATAATCTAGGTTTTAAGTCTCACATGGATAACATAAAATGCCAAACAGAGTCTTGTGGATTGGTGTGTTGACATCCACATTGAATCTTTAGAAAACTATGAGGAATTTTAGGAATTGTTTCCCTTTTTTCTTCCCACTTGTGCAGTCTATGTGTTTGTTTGTATAGGTTGAGTCCAATTGGTATCTATTGATTCCAATTGGTATCTCAAATGAAACAAATGGAAGTCACTTTAATTACGTTGGAATAATACAAAAAACAAAATTGGAACTTAAAAGGGTTCAATTGGTATCTGAGCATAAAGGCTTTGAGCAAACATTTAGATGATCAAATCATGTTCATTAAGGACATCATTAAGGTTATGTTCAGACAAACAAGAAGGATGTCTTAGATGATTTATCAAAATGTTTGAATTGATATTTATGTGAGTTGTAACAACTTGATATTTGAGAAATTATGATAAGTGAAGTATTGTAAGTCACTATATGTTAATGCTTAAAAATCTGTATGAAGTGTGGTTTGGATGGAATTCGGAATGCTTAGGTACTAATTATTACGGTGATATCGATTAATTGGAAAGAAGAATTGTTGAGTTGTTCACTTGCCTAAGAAGAAGTATGAAAAGTATAAACCTAACAAAATTTAGATAGTAGTGGAAAGGTTATCGTGATAATTGATGTTGAGTTAGTGATCTATAACTACTGTATGACAAGATGTTTCTATTTAATTGATAACTTTCAAATTTTCTAGGTTGGATCTTGGGATTATGATTTCAATATTGTCCAATTCAAATTTAAGTGGTGTGGTAGGGAATGAAAGTGAGGGAAATTTCATATTACTACATTTTTTGGCCACTACAGTTAGGACACTATAGTGGGTCGTGACAGTAGGTATCATAATCTATAGTGGTGGCGTGGTAGAGGCATGTAGTCTTCTATAACAAGATGGATGGGACAGAAACCCTACCCCATTTTCCCCTATTTGGCATCTCATTCCAAACCTATCCAAAACACTATTTTTAGCTACTAGCTACCATGAGAATGATGTAACACGCATAGTATGGATAAATATTATTCATTTACCACAAGTTTAATAAAAACAAGCATCCATATGTGAAATAAGATAAAAGAAAGAGAACGGTTAGTTACATTCTCCAGAATTAGGTAACCCAAATCCTATTATTTATAACAAATAGGGGAGGAGAGGTAGGTTGATATGAACTCGATGTCCTAGCTAGATACTTTATTATCTCCTAGGGCTATGGATCAGGGTTTTCTCTACCTATGACATTTAGGAAGAAGAACTCATACACATATTACAACTCCAGTTGGGGAATATCCTTTTCAATGATAGCACACTTGAACATAACCTTTATGGTCTTCCATATTCGAGAAAGCATGCGATCCAGGGAGCGCCTCTTCCTCATCTCTTCATCCAGATTCCATTAATATTATGCATAGTCCTATGTCATGGGAGGTGTAACTATGGAACTAGAAGGAGGTGAACCTTGGTGAGTCATATGACTATTCTCTAAGAAGATTCACACAGAAGAAAGGTCCTATACTAGGCGTCGTTGGCAAATCAGGGGATGAATGGAAGGGGAATCATAGTTATTATTTTCCTCTACCGCTCCATTGCTCTCTCCCTTACCCTCATTCTTTTTTTCTTGCTCTAAAATGAGGTATCAGTTATCCTGAAGGTATAAAAGGGTGTGTCGCTCTATAGGTGTCATTCATCATTCTCCAGGGGCACCCTTAGACCCTTGCAAAAGTTTTATACCAGACTAGGAAAATAGGGATCTGTAGCTACCTGATATGTAAAATTTTCCTTTTTATGTATTTTGACCATTTGTATCTCCTTGTAGTTGTTACATGTTGATTGTATGGTGTGGATATGGCTGGCACAATTTCTAATGCATTCGGGAGTGTTTTGGGAGAGTTGAAGACTCTTAGAGGCTTTAAAATCCATTAATGTGACTTTGGTCAACATTTTGAGTTTCGAGTATCGGATGATGATTTAGACAATTCCATTATATCCAAAACATAGATTTTGGTTAGTTTCTTGGGTAATTCTAGCTTGGAGCCTTTATTTTACATTTCCACCCTTAATTTGAAGCTTTTAGGGATCCAGGGGGCTAATTTGTTCAAAATGATCTCTTTTAAAGTATGGCATTGCCATAGAGTCCGAAAGGTCGAAAATAGCCTAGTAGTATATACTTTTTATTTTTTGGTGTCCCAAACAAATTTTGAGGGTCCATGCAGAGGCTTTTTTAACTTGGAAACTAGCTAGTGCAACAACAATTATAGGTGCAACACTTCTTTTTCGTGAATGTGGTCACCAGGACGTGAATGTGGAGAAGTATATTTTTCCTTTTTAGTGTTTATGAGTAGGTTAGATATAGATGTAAAGGCAACCAAGATAGGTCATAATTCCTCTTTCACCTTGAATATGACAGGACTATTGCGAATGTGAAGGTTTGACTTATTTATCTTCCCAAAAAAAAAAGCTCTAGTCACAAACTTAATGGCCAATTATTTTGCCAAGTCGGCATTTACCCTTTAGAATATGAAAGTCCGACCGCATTCATGAGGTACTATTCATAGAATAGTATACATAATCTAATTTAGCAAATTCCACTATTTTTGGACCTATAAGGTTTGGGATATGCAGTTTGGAGGGTTTTCTAAACCATTCTTGCCTGGGTAATCTTCTTATTCATCTTCCCATCATTTTATATTGTTTATATCTTCAAAATCACCTTTTAATCACAATTTCAAACTAGAATTTTGGGGCGTTTGCCGATAGACTCTTAAATTTGTTTTTCTTCGATTTAAGCATCATGTTTAGCTCATTTTCACTTGGGTTTTCAATTCTAGACTCCTATAATCTTGTGGAACATGTTTTTAAATAGAATTCCAATTTTACTTAGTTTAGTTTCAAAAACATTACCCATCTTTAATAAAGTCGATATTGGTATTGTTAGCTTCCTTTTAATGCGTAGATGATGTTTTTGATAGTCTAGCTCATGACAAGGACATTTGAATAGGAAAATATTTACTTGAGGGTTCTAGGCTTGTATTTTTGTACTTTGAGTTAAGTTATGGCTTAACTTTCTTTAGACTCGGATGGGTAGTTAATGAACTTTTAAAGCATGCTATGGGTTAGGGTTTTAGATGTGGAGGCCATATTTTAAGAGTAATTTATTTTATACTGTTGCCCATGGAGGCATTTGTGTGCATATTATTTTTGACTTAAGAGGTGGTAAATGATGTGATGTCCGTGTGGGTGCTTTCTTTGATGATTTTAGGCCTTACATGTTCATCATCTACCATACCTAAATGGGGACTTGAACAAATAGTATAGGCCTTATTTGAACATTTAATAGTCGGTATAACGTAATTGTTAACTAAATGATGATTTTAAATGATTTATTGATGTCTTACATGACTATACATACCAGTGGTGTCTTATAATGGCTTATAATATGAATCATTGACATATGGAGTAGATTCCAAGCTCATTCATACCTATACTAAATTGATGTTTATCTGTATACTTATTGGTTATGAGTATTATAGACTTATATCATCTAGACATATTCATGAGACTTGATACCATTGAGGCATTATGATTTCGATTGAAAATGAAATTCTTTTTTATAAAACCCTTGGTTGAGGTCATTGTCGGTAGGGTGGATTCTGAGACATTGGAAACCTAGGTCGAGGTTATTTATGACATGACCCAAACCAGGGACTTCTCGTGTTAGGAATCTCAAGTCCAACCAGGACTGGAGACTACCCGCAATACCAAATCGTACCCGCCCCTCACTCCTTTGTCGAATGAATTCTGAACCTATAATAAGATAAAATGATCATGGTATAAAGACAATAAAGTAATTCCATAATCATAACAAAACAGCTACTTCCAAGGCTAACACTAATACCGACACCGTCCATGCCCATAGCAGTCTGATAAAGCCTATAACCAGTATAAAAAACATTCAGTCAGGACATGCCCCCGACCATATCCAAAACCAAAACTAGAGAAATAACAATAATGGAAAGAAGTCCATAGCATGAAATCGAGCCTTCCGGAGTATGGATGCTCACCACTTCAATTTGACTCAAAGTTTTCCCAGAGTCCAAGTCACTGAGCAGGAGAAATGGTAATAAGGTCGATTCCTGCATTGTGTAGAGATGCAACGCTCAAAGATGGATAGTGGAGTGAACTCTAGCATGTAACTTAGGGATAAAGATAAAATAATGCCATCATTCAAAACCAAATCAAATAACCATATGCAATCATATGTATACGTATATATATATCGTTTCATAATGAGGAACAAGGTTTAGCTTGCATTTAAATCCTTAACCTGGGATGAGTAGCTTGACCATCCTAAAACCACCCACGGGCTATACGGGTTCAGCTTCCCCTGCTGGAAGGTCCCCAGTTCGTGTTAGCCGCATGATCGGAGAAAAGAACCTGGCATGACTAGTATATATCGAAAATATAAAGTGTAATATCATGAACACGGTCACCAAGAACTCCCTTACTTCAGCTAATATGAGTTTCCAGTGTCGGTCCCTCGGATAACCCCACCTTCCATGACTTTGCTACTCGACCCCCTTTTAAGCCCATATTAAAATACTTTACACATTCCCAACCATTGAAATATACCTAGGAGTCTTTTGAATTAAGGATTAACCATTGGTATCGTCATACCAAAATTAGAGCCAGTCTATTACCTTATGCTATATAAACCATTAACCAAATTAGACTCCACCGTTTCCAATTAAACCAAAACCATTTATAATTAAACCATGACCACCAAGGCCTTTCAAAAACCAAGTGAAACCAACCAAAAACCAATTCATGTTTCTTTAACCATTTATGCAATGTAAGGATTCCAAGGATAATCAACTATATGACAAAATCCATCTCATTGATAATTTCACAAACAGGTTGAGGGCATGCCATTACCAAAGCTAAAAATCATCACATTTGGGGCTCAACTATGACCCCTCAATTAAATCACCATTCCCATGTACCACATTTGGAAAAAAATAATTAAAACATGAAAAACCGTAATTAAATCATGAGAAACATTAATCAACCATAAACATCAACCCCCCAACCTTTATTTAAAACCATAGCAATACAATGTAAACAATACGTTAAAACATACGTGTTTGGAAAAATAAAAATGAGGGAAGAGTCATATGCCTGAACTACAGAGATTCGCGGAGAAAAGTTGTTCCTTAAGTCTTTAGATGTCCAGTTTTGAGAAACCCTAGGCAACTTTTCTATAGAGGATTTTCAGAGAGTAAAGAGGATGTTTAATCTTGTAAAGTGTGGAATGAATGACCAAAAAATGTTATAGGGACGTGGGATATTAAGGGTTTTAAGTGGGAAATGTCCAAAGCGCACCCACCTTAAAACTGTAAAAAGATCTCAGATGGTTACGAGTCGACCCCCTTGATTCGTGACCAAAACATATGAATCATACCCTTGAGTCGTCACCAAGTCAGTGAGTTGGATACCCATATACTATCCACCCTACGATTCTATAACCCCACTCGTTACTAGACCATACCACTTATATGGTCTAGTTATTCCCAAGATAGAACCCAAAGGATTGGACATTGGACAACATATGACTAAACCTTACCACTCGTAACCTATCCTCGTGGCTCTTAGTAAGCCACTCGTACTCAGATCCAAGTCAAGTAACTATGTTTTTGATTTGAGTAAGGATCATCCTAACGACCCTTCACCACTACTAACGACTCATGCCACCAAGTCATTACCCAGATATAAACCTAATAAACACCTACTGGACACCTAATAACTAGGGTCACCTGACCCGTATCCACACTATGCGAATCGTATGGTGAGTCATTACTAGGATAGTGAGCTCAAAGTTCAGGAAATTTCAAAGGGACAAAACCCAGGGTGTTTCAATTCTCCCCCACTAGGATCATTCATCCTTGAATGATGGAAAAAGGCAGTGACTAACACGATTAAACCCCCAAACATCCCTATTCATACTTTTAAGATAGAAAACAGATTACCAAAGAATTCATAATCTACCTATAACAAAGATATAAAATAAACATGTCAAGATTGACATATACCTTAAGCACGATTTTTTAGAATGAGAAATAGGAATGGATACTCGGACTTTATGTCCTCTTTAGCTTCCTATGTAGCTTCTTCTACCTTGTCGTTCCTCCATAGAACCTTTATAAAAGCTATGTCCTTGGTCCACAATCGACGAACCTGCCAATCTAAATTTCAACATGGACCTCTTCTTAAGACAAGGAATCCAAAACACCAACATCCTTAATAGGAACAATTTGTGATGTATTACCTAAATACTTCTTAAACATAAAAACTTGGAATACTGGGTTAATGAACCTTAAATAGAAGGCAATTCCAACTCATACACTACATTGCCAACCCTCCTCAAAACCAAGTACGAACCAACATACTGAAGACTGAGATTCCCTTTTTCCCCAAACCATATCACTCGACACCTTTAAGAAAACCCTTTCCCCATCCTCAAACTCTAACTTCCTATGCCTCATATCTACAAAGACTCTTGGTGACTTTTGGCAGGTTTAAGCCTATCCTGTATCACCTTTACCTTCTCCATGACATGGTGAACCAAATCTGGACCAAAGAACTCCGCCTCACAAACCTCTAACCACCCAATAAGAGACCAACACCTCCTACCATACAAGGTCTCAAATGGAGCCATCTCAATTCTAGAGTGGTAGATATTATTATATGCAAACTCTATAAAAGGTAAATTCTTAACCCAACTACCACCATAGTCAATAATGCAAGCTCAAAGCATATCTTCGAATATCTAACTAAATTTTTCTGCTTGCCCATTCGACTACGGCAGGAAAGCATTACTAAGACTCATATTGGTCCCCAAACCTTTCTTAAATGACCACTAAAAGTGCAATGGAAATTGCGCGCCATGATCTGAGATAATAGAAATAGGCACCCCATACAACTTCATAATATCATTGTGATATAACCTCGCATAATCTTCTGCCGAAAAATTAGTCCTCACTGGGAAAAAGTAAGCAGGCTTAGTCATCCTATCCATAAAGACCCATATCAAATTGAACTACTTTTGAGACAGGGGAAGACTGGTAACAAAATCCATGTTAATCACTTTCCACTTCTACACAGGCAACTCAATTTCTTGATACAATCCCCCCAGTCCTCTTGTTCTCAACTTTTACTTATTTGCATACTATGCCCTTATCCATAAAACTAGCCATATCCTGTTTCACATTCTCCCACCAATACATCTTCTTAAGGTCATGAATATGTTCGACGAATCAGAATGAATAGCATAGCGTGACTCATGCACATTAGCCAAGATCCTCTCTCACAATCCATCCACATCTAGAATGCACAACCTCTCTTGGTACCGTAAGGTTCCATCACCACTAACCTCAAAAGCCATTACTTTTTTCCAACCTACCTTACCCTTGATCCTCATCAAGATAGGATCTGACACTTGCTTCCCTTTACCTCAGAACCTAGGGACAACTTCTCCACCTCCTAAACAAATACACCACCATCCTTAGAGTCCAAGAGGATAACTCCAAGGTTAGCCAAACAATGAACATCTTTCACTATTTCTCATTTTTCCTTATCCATATAAACTAGACTCCCCATGGATAACCTTTTAAGAGCATCAGCGACCACTTTAGCTTTACCTGGATGGTAGTGAAGACTCATTTCATAATCTTTCAATAGCTTAAGCCATCTTTTTTGCCTGAGGTTCAGCTCTTTCTGAGTAAACACATACTACAACCTCTTAATATCTGAAAAGATATCCACATGCATTCCATGCAAATAGTGACTCAATATTTTCAATGCGAACACCATATCCAATAGCTCCAACTCATTTGTTGGATAATTCTTCTCATGCACCTTCAACTATCTAGAGATGTATACTACCTTTCCATGCTACATTAAGACACAACTAAGACCTACACGAGATACATCACAATATACCACAAACTCATCAGTGCCTTCGAGCAAAGTCAAGGACGATGCCAAAGTTAGCTTATCCTTTAGCTTCTCAAAGCTACTCTCACAAGCATCAGACCATAATAGCTTTACCTTATTTTGAGTCAACTTAGACAACGAGACAGCTATAGAAGAGAAACTTTCCACAAACCTCCTTTAATAACCAGGTAAACCCTAGAAGCTCTGAATATCAATTGAAATCATGGGTCTAGGCCACTTCTTAACCACTACAACCTTTTGCAGATCCATCATTATCCCTTCACTAGAAACGACATGATCCAAAAAGTTACAACGCTCAACTAGAATTCACTTTTTGGAATTTTGGCATACAACTGCTGCTCTTTTAAGGTCTGCAATAGAATGCGGAGGTGATCGACATAAACCATCTCACTCTTCGAGTATACTAGAATATCTTCAATAAATACAATGACAAACAAATTTAGAAATTGATGAGAGACTCTATTCAATAAGTTTATGAATGTCACCGGGGCATTGGTCAACCCAAAAGACAAAACCAGAAACTCAAAATGCCCATTCCAAGTATGAAAGATAGTTTTAGGAATATCTACCTCCCTAATATTTAGCTGATGATACCCAGATCAAAGATCAATCTTGGAGAAAAACTTAGCACCCTAAAGTTGATCAAGCAAATCATCCATCCTTAGAAGAGGGTACTTATTCTTTAACGTCACCTTATTCAATTGTCGGTAATTGATATATATCTAAAGGAAACCATCCTTTTTATGCACAAATAACACCGGTGCACCCCACAAAGACACACTAGGATGGATGAAACCCTTATCTAAAATATCCTTTCACTATTTCTTAAGCTTCTTCAACTCAGTTGGATCCATTCTACACAAGGGAATAAAGATAGGGTGTGTGTCCAAACTAATATCAATCCCAAAATTAATCTCCCTATTAGGAGAAACAATAGGAAGGTCATCAGTGAAGACCTCAAGAAATTTATTCACCACCGGGAAAATATATAAAGAAGGACCCTCCAAGCGAAATTCTTTAACCCGAACCAGATGATAGAGATACCCCTTGGAGAATAATCTCTGAGATCTATGATATAATATGAACCTACCTTTAGGAGCTAGGGAACTACCATCCCACTTAATAACCAGCTTCTTTGGGAGTTTAAACATGACCTTATGGGTCCAACGATCTAGAGAAGCATAGCACAAGTGCAACCAATACATCCCCAATATGACATCAAAATCCACAATGTCTAATTTAAGCAGATCCATTAAAGTCTCCCAACCACCTAAAGACACCAGACAACCCCTATAGACTCTTCTAGCCACCACAGAGTTACCTACCAATATAGAAATAGAAAAAAGGTTCAAAATATACTCGGGACCAAAACCAAAATGCACAACCAAAAATGGGGTAACCTAAGAAAGAGTGGACCTCAGATCAAGTAAATTGTACACATCATGGGAAAAGAGTTTCAATATACTAGTAATAATATTAGGCGATACCTCTGACTCCTAATGATTACTGAGAGCATAGAGGTAGTTCCGACTAGTGCCAGATCTAGATGGTGCACCCTTTGGTGTCGAAGCTGATGAAGAGGCAACTGGAACCTTGTTTGCCCCAAATGCAACTTTACCAATAGCACAATTTTTAACCTTATGCCTTGGCTAACCACAGTTGAAGCACCTGTCCCTTTCTTCATCATAGTAAAACTGGTGTAATCGACCATAAAATTTGTAAGGAGGAAGAACGGAGATAATTGGGGTCCACTAGCCTAAGATTGGGTACCCTGTGCATTATAATTGGTACCACAATAGAAATGCCTATCACCCGATGGCTTTGGGTAGGGAGCACTAGCCATCGAGTAAGACCTAGAAATGCCCCAATTATTTTTAGACCATTTTCCACCATCCCTACTACTCTGTTGTTAGCCACCCCTATACTTAAAAAATTTAGACTTCAGCTCTATTTTTTCCCCATCTCTGACTTCTTCTTCTTCTTTTCCTTAACCTAATGCATGTACATAACCAACAAAGAGATATCCATGTCCTTGTTAAACAAGGATACCTTACTCTCCAAAATCAAGTCTCTGGACAATTCAAAAGCTAACTTCCTCTTTCTATCCCTCTTGCTAGAAACTAACTCTAGATTATATCGTGATAATTAGTGAAACTTTATGGCATACTCCTTGACTGACATCTCGCGTTGCTTTAGGATAACAAACTCTTCTGCCTTTATTTCCCTCAACTTTTAAGGAAAGAAGAGGTATAGGAAAGCACTATAAAAATAACCCCACAGGGCTAACACAACATTATCACCCCTAGATTGTTTCTATTCCTCTTACCACTAATAGGCTATATCTTTTAACTGGTAGACAACAAATTCCATACCCTTCATATTAGTATCATGCATAATGTGGAAGATCATTTCCATCTCATTAATAAAACCTTGAGAATACTTTTCAACCTTATCACCAGTAAACACAAGAGGGCTCAACCTCATAAACTGGCCAATCCTTATGGCCTCAGGAAATAGGGTAATAGAAGCACCATGCTCATCATTAGAATCTACCAACTGTGCCAATATATTAATAGATATACAAAACTTAGTATTCATCATATCAATCTAAGATGCTCGAGAAAGACTGGAGGGGATCGGTGGAACTCCAGGAGGGCGATAAAGATTTGTACCCCTAGACCATGTCTAGACCCCTTAAGCAGAGTGAATCCGATTAGCGTTTTCCCCAAGTGGGAAAACAGAGTTACTGTGAGCTTCAGATGGTTATGGAGGTATGATAAAAAATAGAAGAAATGGGTATTAGAGAAGATTTCAAGACCTTAGACTCTACAACTCAAAAGCAAAACATAAGAAAGAGAAATATTCCTGAATACCTCGTAGCCTCTCCCTTATGAGCGTTATATTCTACACACCCTTAAAAGTGACTCTACTCAACAAAGCTTTGTGAGATCCCAATTGACCATGAACCTAGGGCTTTAATACAAATCCGACACTACCTGAACAAGGTCCTAGTCTTATCGAGCAACCACATAAGAAAACCAATGAGATAATAAGGATAAACTATATTATTTATGTCTAAAGAAACTCACATAACAAGGCTAAGAAAGTATTAAAAATGAACTATCATATTCTAACCATACTTAGGAATTACAACACTATACTGTATATCACTAGCCACTATACAAAGTAAGGTCAGAAGAAATATATATATGAGTATACAAGGTCAAAGAATGAATATACAATCTGGATAAATAAAAAAAAAGGGATATGCGATAACACCATAGCATATATATCTAGATATAGATATATACATGTATATATTTATAACAAGTTCAACTCGTAGTATAGTATAAATCATCATACTAACATTGTAAGACCTTATAATCATAGCAGGATCTAGTGCTTGTATACTCATGGTTTGTAATCCATATATCTAATCATGAGTTAATCATGCATAATAATGATATAGTAAGATAAAAGGGCCAGAATCATACTTTAAATCTCCATACTGAATCATTAATCTATCTACCATAACTAGCCATAATAATGATTATAAATATAATAATAATAATAATAGCAATGACAATGCAAGAAACCGGCTAGTCTAAAAAAATAATACCTAACCTAGCCTTACACAAACCACCACCAAAAAAGGCTTAGAAGGTTAAATAAACATACAACACACCAAAAGTCATACTCATCACCCATACCTATGCGACTCCCATAAGGTTGATAGATATAGGCGCATACTGGTGATAGGCAATGCGCATGCAAGTGTGGATGCAATAGAATCCATAATATCATAAGAAGTAGATGGAATAAAACTAGTAAGCATATCTCCATATCATAATCATCATTTAGACTCGAACCGGTAAATATCTCCACATCATAATCATCTTTTGAACTTGAATAAGTAAATATAATTAATATCCAAACTTGAACCGGTATAATCATCATCAACATTATCTTCCGGCCTTGTTGTGTATATAATCATATCATCATAATCATATATATATATTTAACATCAATACCATAATCTATCATCTAGTTTTACCTAGAATTTATATCATTAATACCATTATCCTCCTTCATCCCATAGCAGAGATACGGGTATATAGATATATAATAGGTCCATAGATTTAAGCCCTGGATAAAAAGAGTATAAATCCGTAGATCGGGGTAAACATCAAGACTAAATCATTATAAAAGCATAGAAAGGGGATGAAATCTCTCTTGCCCGAATTAATTCAAGTATCAAATCATAGATCAGAAATTTTCTTAGTCAAATATCTAAAACATCAATACCAATCTAGTTAACAAATAATTTATTCATTAAGATATGCAATTATTATTTTGACAAAATTAGTTTTTAAGGTGGAAAGTGGGCTTTAACCCCTATTTAGGAAAAATAGTAATGAATCATATTTAAGCTAGGATCACATCATTTACCAATTTAATGATCATAAATATACCAAATCTATGCATGCCATCACCGATATTCAAATAATAGAGCCACAAGAATAAATATAACTATAAACTAGAACCGCATCCTTTAAAAGTATAAACACTTTTCGATTGTCCATCTAATATCATAACATGGACTTGGCCCAATAATGTGTACAAAATAATTACAACATCATAATCATGACCTTAGGGCTACATACATATCTAGAACCCATATAAATAATCATATTCGCAAGACCTATCATATTTGTAAGCCATAGCATGCCTGTGAGGTATATAATATTAATAAGCTATAAGTCATCTCTATGAGACATCTCATATCTATGAGGCATAATATATCAATAAAGCATCTCCCATCTAGGAATATCAATAAGGAATCTAACATCTAGGAGGAATAATATATCAATAAGGCTTCTCACATATAGGAGGCATAATATATTAGTAAGCTATAAATTATAACTATGAGGCATATTACATCTATACGATATCTCATAACTATGTCTATGCCTATACTATTGACCATGTCAATGGACCATATCATAAATAAGGTCCGAAAGCCATATTATAGGTACAAGTCATTAATCATAATTTGAGAAAAAAAGTCATTATTCACCAAGCCACAAATTAACTGGAATACCTAGGTTTTGAACCATGAGAATAATTTCTTCATTAGGTGCCTCTGAGTTGTGTAAGACTAGGGGCATGAGTTGTACCCCTTGGATATGAGTTGTATCCTTCTTTACATCCTCTCTCTTTTCCTAGGTTGTATGGTGAGGGTTACTCACTATCCTAGGTAGGAGTGACCCCCCTCCTTAGTCGTACCAAAGGGTACAAGTCGTACTAAGTGATTCGTATAGAGTTTGGACTTGAACTTTGAGTGGACTATTTTTGATACGGTTGAAGCATACAAGTAAGAGATTGAGTCATATTCTTTGGATACAACTAAAGGGTTTTTGGTAGTATCCTTAATAGTTTAGGTGACCTAGGATAAGCCTAGTGTTCAATTCAGGGTACCAATAGTACCCTAGGGTATGGTTCTACTAGTGAGTCATACCCCTGGATACATTTAAATTTTAAATATGGGCCTTGTGATTATTTCCTACACCCTAAACTCTAAGTAAATTTACTATATAAGTGTAGATGGCCTCCTTAAATACATTTTTAAGTGGATCAAACATCCAAAACACTCTGTCAAACTCATCTTTGAAGAATCGGAGGCTAGGGTTTCAAGTGTGATCTTAAAGAGGCAAAGTGAAGTCAAGACTCTTGGTGAATCAAGTTGTATAAGGAATGTAACTCTTCCCCTTGATAAATAACCCTAATACCATAATTTTTACACTTGAATTAGTAAGTGTACATGGTGATTTTGAAATCATATGAAAGGGTTTTGTTGCCAAATAATGAATAATGTGGACTTTTGCTTAGACTTGTGTATATACATGTTATTGATAATGATTTTCATATGTGGATTCTTGTTGTATGTGGTATAACATATGTGTCTTGAGTAACTCTAATCTTGATGATATTTTGGTAAAGGCATGCACACAAGGTGTTTGTGAAAATATCTAAGTGACTTATCTAGTATTATGTTGATGATATTTTTAACTAGGGTAATGGACCAATAGCTATAAATAGTTGTTAAATGATATTGTAATAGTATTATAAGCCATGTATGGTGAAATTTATGACCTTTTTGGGTGATGGTTAATGAAAGGTTAAAGTCCCTAAATGTGATAATAAACTTAAATTGTGTGTTGAACTAAAGTATGGTATTTATATGGTATAAGTTTGCTAATAAAATGTGAATATTTTATGAGGTTTTTTATGACCATAAATTAAATAGTATGATGAATTGAATTAATTAATGGCCTATTGAAATGACTGAGCAACAAAGGCTCCCAAAAGGACCATAGGGTCATGTATAGCATTGAATTTTCTAAATGGGTTAAAGTCCTTGAGTGTGAATGGAATAGATGATGATTTATTAACAAAGATTTAGAGTCCCAATGTCAACTAATGATAGTCATAATGGCTTAAGGTTAAATACTCTTTCCTAATAAAAGGGCTTGAGGTTAAAGTCCACTGCCTAATATGTAGGCATGTGGTTAGAGTCCCAAGCAAAAATGACTGTAAGTATGTTGTTAGAGTCCCTTTCTTGAATGGATGTGTATGTGGTTAGAGTCCCTTGCTTAGTAATTGTATGCATGGTTAAAGTCCTTCGTTTAAGTTATATATGAATATGGTTGAAGTCCCATACCGAATAAAAATTATTTAATCTATGTGTGGAAGGTTGGAGTCCTCCACTTCACATTTCATGATTGAGTGCTATGAGAATGTTGTTATGAATTTTTTACTTGTTGGCATGTGATATACCTATATGTATAGATAAGGTCATGAACATGGTTGAATATTATATATTGATTTGTTGTTGATTGATGATGCTATTTTATCCTTATCCTTGAGTTACATTCTTGCTCTCTGATTTCTAACCATCTTAGGATTCTATGTCCCTATTATACATAAGGGGCAGAGCATCATCTTCTATTCCTACACAGTGAATTGGTGATCGAAGTGATTCATGCATAGACTTAGGAGTGATGAGCTTCCTTACTTTGGAAGACATTCCTTCTTGGTCTCGTATGTTAAGACTTAGACTCATTTTAACTTGTTTTGTCTATTGTCGAGTACTTATCCCTACATATACATTTCTATACATCAGTTTGTATAAGGTTATTATGGATGACTGTGGACTTAGGTGTATTGGCTAGTGTTTTGGTATCTATGAAATGGTAGACATTGTAAAGTTATAACTTTTAGTATTATTTTTGCTATTATATTATATGGTCGAGATTCACCCGACCCTTGTGATGGATGTGATGATGATTAGATTGGGTTATTGAGGTAACCTGTGATTCATGTAGGCTTGAAATACCTTTACGACATGGCCCAATTTTGGGTTGAGTCAAGTTGGTATCAAAGCCTAGGTTCATGGTCAGTTGGTGTCCATAAAACTGAGTCAAGTAGAGTCTCTTTTATGAGAGTGAAGCACACCACACTTATAAAAGATGGGCTATGAGGAATTTTAGCAAATGTTTTCCTTTCTTATGTTTCAATCCCAAGCTATAGAGTCTAACGTCTTGGATTCCTTTAATTTCTATTTTCTATCTTTCAAATCATGCCTCCATGGAAATCTGAGACATAGGAAAACCCTTCTGAGGGCCCTATGGATAAAGCTCGTCCAACTTTTGGAGTCTAGACCTGGGCTAGGGTTGCGGTACTTGACCATCTTCGTGGGGTTCCACCTTTCCCCATCAAGCCTAACTATGAAAGTAAGCCTCATATTCTGTTATCTCAAGGGGATGCTACTAATGCCAAGTTTCATCACTCTATCAACTTTTTGAGTGAATTGGTAGCCTCTTATTCAGAGAGTGGTGCTTCGACTACTATTTCTTTTGAGTCCATAAGAATTTGACAACTCATGAGGTTGAGCCCTCCTATGTTTTTGGGTATGAAGGTTGAGAAAGATCCTCAAGGCTTTATTGATGAAGTGGAAAAGATCTTCTGAATTATGCATGCTTTGGAGATTAAGTCCTTTGAGTTTTCTTCCTACCAATGGAAAGATGTAGAGTACTAATGGTATGAAGGGTGGGAGTTGTCTAGAGGTATGGATTCTAGTCCCGCCATGTGGGAGGATTTCTCTGAGGCTCTCTTATACCGCTTCTAGCCTCAAGAGTTGAGGCAAGCAAAGGAAGAAGAGTTTGGGAGCTTGAAGCAAGAGAGTATTCCATTTAAGAGTATACCTTAAATGTCTATCAATTGCCAAAGTATGCTCCAGAGATGGTATCTAGAATAAAGGCTAGGATGCATAGATTTCTGTTGGGACTATCCCATGAGTTAGTCCTTGAAAGAAAGACGACATTTTTGATTGAAAATATGGATATCTCTAGGTTGATCGTGTATATGGAACAAGTGTAAGAAGAGAAAAAAAAGCAAACTGAGTTTAGTAAAAGGCAAGGGAAAAAGTTTAGGTCTTCTGAGCCTAGTGTTAGAGATGGGGGTAAGTTTCCATGGAAGAAGTGAGGGAGTTTGAGTTCTTTCTCCTTGGCTAGAGCTTACTCTTCTTACCTAAAATCATCGGGTGATCATTAACTTTAGTTTAGTGGTAAGTTATGGGCATAGCGTGCCTAATTCTAGGCTAGTAGTGCCCAGTTGGCTCCACCCGACCCTCTTTGCAAATTAAGTGATTAGAGTTATCGTAGTTAGTGTGAGAAGGGGAGAAGCAAATGTTTTAGTTAAGGTCAGATTAGGGACATACAATATGAGTTCCTCTCTCTAGCATCTTTTTAGGACAATAGAGCTCCTATTGTAACTCTATCTACTCCCGCACTGAAGGGTGCTATGTCTACTTCTACTTCTGTTTCTGGAACTGGCACTGGGCAGAACCACTTGTATGGACTTACTACTCACCAGGATTCAAAGGCATCTCCTGATGTTATCATGGGTATGTTGAGACTTTTTTTCCGTGATATGTATTTTTTGCTTGACCCAGGGTCTACTCTTTTTTATGTGACTCCATATGTGGTTTTGCATCTTAATTATGGTCCCAAGAGTCTATCGGTTCTTTTTTCTATTTATACCACAGTAGGAGACTCTGTGATTGCTAGAAGGATCTATAGGGGTGTGTGGTATCTATTAGTGGTAGAGATACTCTTGTATAATTATAGAGTTGAACATGGTCGATTTTGATGTCATTCTAGGATGGATTGGTTCCATTAATATTATTCTTCATTCGATTGTCAGACCCGTAGGGTCATTTTCAAATTGCCTAATGAGTTGGTCATTATATAGGAAGGTAGTTCTTTGGCGCCTAGGGGAAGATTCATTACTTACCTTAAAACCCAAAAGTTGATTTCAAAGGTGTTTCCCAATGATCTTCCCAGTATTTTTCCAGATATGGAAATTGATTTTAGGATTGTTCTTGCTCTGGACACTCATCTAATTTCTATCTCTCCTTATAGAAGGGCTCCGGCGGAGCTAAAGGAGCTTAAGGAGCAATTGAAGGACCTTATAGATAAAGGTTTTATCCATCCTAGTATGTCTTCGTGGGGTGATCCCGTGTTATTTGTGCACAAGAAGAATGGTTTCCTTCCTATGTGCATTAATTATCATCAGATGAACAAAGTAACCGTAAAAAATAAGTATCCTCTTGCTAGGATAGATGATTTGTTTTATCCACTTCAGTGTGTGAAGTGTTTTGCTAAGATTGATCTTAGATAAGGTTATCATTAACTTAAAATAAGGGATGCAAATTTTCTTAAGACAACCTTTTGAACCTGGTATGGTAACTATGAGTTTCTTGTCATGTCTTTTGGGTTGACCAATGCCCCAGTGACATTTATAGACTTGAAGAATAGAGTCTTCCGCCCGTTCTTTGACATGTTTCCTATTGTCTTCATTGATGACATCTTAGTCTATTATAATAGTGATGCTGATCATGTCGATCCTCTCCATGCCATGTTCCAAACTTGGAAGGAACATCATTTGTATGCCAATTTCTCCAAGTATGAGTTTTGGTTGAAATCCATAGCTTTTGTTGGTCATGTTATCTCTAGTGAAGGGATCATTGTAGATTCACAAAAGGTAGTGGCCGTTAAAATATGGCCTAGACCTACGACTTCAACTGATATTCAGAGTTTCTTGGGTCTAGTCGGTTATTATATAACATTTGTAGAGAGTCTCAACTATAGCTGCCCCATTGACAAATTTGACCCAAAAATGGGTCAAATTCTTCTGGTCGGATGCGTGTGAGGGCAGTTTTGAGAAGATGAAAGATAAGTTGACTTCGACTCTAATTTTGACCTTGCCCAAAAGTAATAATGGTTTTGCAGTGTATTGTGATACTTCTCGTATTGGTCTTGATTGCGTTTGATGCAACATGGTAGGGTGGTAGGCTATATTTCTAGTCAATTTAAGGTTCACAAAAAGAATTACCCTACTCACGACTTAGAGTTGTTAGTCATGGATTTTGTATTAATGATTTGGCGACATTATCTTTATGGGGTTCATGTTGATATCTTTTTTTATCATAAAATTCTTCAATATGTGTTTACTCAAAAGGAGTTGAACCTCATGAATAATAGGTGCCTTGAGTTGTTGAAAGAATATGATATGAGTCTTCATTACCACCTCGGTAAAACTAATGTAGTCGCTGATGCTGTTAGTAGATTATCCATGGAAAGTTTGGCCTATATTGATGAGAAAAAATGGGAATTGGTGAGGAACGTTCACCGTTTAGTTAATCTTGGAGTTTGACTTTCAAACTCTGAGGATGGTGGTGTATTTCTGGTTTCGGTATCTCAGGCATCTCTTTTCATTGAGATAAAGAAAAGGCAAGCATTGGACCCCAGCTTGATGAAGATTAAGAGTAGTGTGGGTCAATATTAAATTACATACTTTGTGATTGGTGGTGATGGTATCATGAGATACCAAGGTAGACTTTGTGTTCCCGACGTTGATGGATTGAGGGAAAGGGTCATGGTCGAGGCTCATGAATCCCATTATTCTATTCTCCCCGGTTCAACCAAGATGTATCATAATTTTAGAGAGTTCTATTGGTGGGTAATATGAAGTGATATGTGGCTAGTTATGTGGCCAAATGTATAGTGTCCCAATAAGTGAAAGTTGAGCACATGAGGTCTGGGGGATTGTATAAAGAAATTCCATTGCCTAAATGGAAGTGGGAGGCTATTAATATGGATTTTTTTATTGATCTTACTTGATCTCAAAATCAATATGATTATATTTGGGTCATTATTGATTGAATAGCCAAGTCCGCTTATTTTTTGCCCATGAGGACTAACTACTCAGTGGAAGATATGTTGAGTTGTATCTTGCGGAGATCATAAAGTTTCATGATGTTCTGGTTTCTATCATCTTGGATCATGTCCTCTATTTTCATTCCATTTTTGGAAGTCGTTCAAACAAGGCTTGGGTACTAAAATGTGCCTTAGTATCGCTTTCTACCCGCAAATGGATAGGAAAGCGGAGAGTATAATCCAAACATTAAAGGATATGTTGCGGTCTTGTGTGATTGATTGTGGTGGTAGTTTGTATGAACACTTTCCTTTCATTGAGTTTGTATATAATAATAATTACCACACTAGCATTGACATGGCCTCTTTTGAGGCATTCTAAGGTAGGAGATGTCGATCTCCTATTGGGTGGTACAAAGTTAGCGAGGGTAAGCTGCTTGGCCCCATTTAGTTCAACAAGCCTTAGATAAGGTTAGGGTAATTCGTGATATATTAAAAATTGCTCAAAGTTGCAAAAACTCCTATGCAGATGTGAGGCGTAGGGACTTAGAGTTTAGTGTTTGAGATTGGGTATTCTTGAAAGTATCTCCCATAAAGGTAATGATGTGGTTTGGTAAAAAGGGGAAGGTTATTCCACAATATATTGGTCCCTACTTGATTGTGAAGAGGGTTGGCAATGATGCCTATGAATTAGAGTTACCTTTTCGTATGAATTCCATTCACTCAGTTTTCCATGTCTCTATTTTGCAGAAATGTGTGGATGATTCTTTGTTGTTTTTTCCCTTGAGTGATGTTGGTATTTCGAACTCTTTGTTCTATGAGGAGATCCTGGTGAGGATCTTGGATTAGCAAATTTGCCGGTTACGAATGAAAGAGGTGGCTTCGATGAAGGTTCTATGGAGGAACCAAAAGTCTGAGGAAGCTATGTATGAAGCGAAAGAGGACATGAATTCCAAGTATCCACATATGTTTCCTATCCTAGAAACTTGTGATGAAGGTATGTGTTAATCTTCATACATTGATTTATGTCTTGCTAGACGACGGGTTAAATTCCCCAATATGTTGAATTGATTTGTGTCTAGTTAGATGATGGGTTCGAGTTCTTACTCTTTGAGTTGCGCAAGAATCCTTTATAAGTTGATGGGTTGAAGTCCCTAAGTTTTAAAATGATTAAGCGCTTATATGTAAGGGGTTTAAGTCCCCAAGTATTGAAATGAATAAGTTTCTTTGATAAATGATGGGTTTGGGTCCCAAGATCAATGAAATAAAATGGTTGTTTAATGATGATCATGATATGTGTTGTGTTGTATCCTTGTTGTGTGCTTTTTCCTGACTTGTTTGAAGTTTTTTTTGGTGTGTGATTATTTTTTAACTTATTTTATACTTGCCTTACCCATCATTTGCCGACGAATGATCCAAGTGGGGGAAAATTGAAACGCCTAGGTTTTGAACCATGAGAAGAATTTCTTCATTGGGTGCCTCTGAGTTGGGTACGACTAGGGGCATGATTCATACCCCTTGGATATGAGTCATATCCTCCTTCCCCTCCCCCATCATATCCTAGGCTGTATGGTGAGGGTTACTCACTATCCTAGGTACGAGTGGCCCCCCTCATTAATTGTACCAAAGGGTACGAGTCATACCAAGTGAGTCGTATAGATTTTGGACTTTAACTTTGAGTGGACTATTTTTGATACAGTTGAAGCATATGAGTTAGGGGTAGAGTCGTACCTTTTGGATATGACTCAAGGGTGTGTGGTCGTACCATTAACTGTGTAAGTGACCTATGAGAAGCCTAGGGTATGAGTCAGGGTACCACTCATACCCTAGGGTATGGTTTCCCTCGTAAGTCAAACCCCTGGATGGGTCCTATTTCCATATTTTAACTAAGGGCCTTGTGGCCATTTCCTACACCCTAAATCCTAAGTCCCTTAACTATATAACTGTATATGTCCTTATTAAATACATTTTTGAGTGGATGAAATATCTAAAACACTCTCTCAAACTCATCTTTGAAGAATTAGAGGCTAGGGTTTCAAGGTTGATCTTAAAGAGGCAAAATAAAGTCAACACTCTTAGGGAATCAAGTTGTCTAAGGAATGTAACTATTCCCCTTGATAAATAACTCTAAACCCATGTATGTTACACGTGAATTAGCAAGTGTACATGGTGAATTTGAAATCAAACAAAAGGGTTTTGTTGCCTAATGATTAATAATGTGGATTTTTTCTTAGTCTTTTATTTATACATGTTATTGATGATGATTTGCACATGTGGGTGATTTTTGTATGGGGTATAACATATTAGTCTTGAGTAACTATAATCTTGATGAATTTTACAATGAAAATGGCCTTGGTGAAGGCATGCACACAAGGTGTTTGTGAAAATGTCTAAGTGAATTGTTTAGTCTTAGGTTGATGATGTTTTGAACTAGGAAATGGCCCAATAAGTATTAATAGTTGTTAAATGATATTGTAAAGGTATTATGAGAAATGTATGATGAAATTAATGACCTTGTTCGGTGATGGTTAATGAGGGGTTAAAGTCCCTAAACGTGAAAATGAACTTTAATTTTGTGTTGAACTAAATAGTAGTATGAATATGGTATAAGTTTTTAATGAAATATGAATAGTTTGTAAGGGTCTTGATCACCATAAATTAAATTGTATGACGAATTGAATTAAGGCATTGGACTATTAAAATTATTCAGCAACGCAGGCTTCCACGAGGACTATGTAGTCACATATAGTGTTGAATTGTCTAAATGGGTTAAAGTCCTTAAGTGTGAATAATATAGATGATTATTTATGTATAAAGGATTGAAGTCTCAATGTCGACTAATGATAGTCATAATGGCTTTTGGTGAAAGTCCCTTGCCTAATGAAAAAACTTGAGGTTAAAGTCCCATGCCTACTGAAATTGCTTGTAGTTAAAGTCCAATGCACAATGAGAGCCCTTGAGGTTGAAGTGCCCCGCCAAATAAAAAGTCTTGGATTAGAGTCCTCTATCTAATATGTAATGAGGTTAGAGTCCCTTGCCTAATGTGTGGGCATGTGGTTAGAGACCCTTGCCAAAATAAATGTGAGTATGTGGTTAGAGTCTCTTGCTTGAATAGATGTGTATGTGATTAGAGTCCCTTGATTAATGAGTGTATGCATGGTTAAAGTACTTCATCTAATTGATATATGAATATGGTTGAAGTCCCATAACAAATAAGAATTGTTGAATCTACATATGGAAGGTCGGAATCCTCCACTTCACATTTTATGATTGAGTGCTTTGAGAATGTTGTTATGACTTGTTTACTTGTTGGCATGTGATATACCTATATGTATGGATAAGGTCATGAAAATGGTTGAATATGATATATTAGATTGTTGTTTATTGATGATGTTATTTTATCTGTATATTTGAGTTACATGATAGCGCTCTAACCGTTAAACGTCTCCGGATGCTATGTCCCCACGCAACATAGGGTCCGTAGCATCATCTTTTCTTCCAAAACAGTGATTAGGTTATATAAGCGGTTCTTGCATTGACTTGTGAGTGGTGAGCTTCCTTACTTCAGAAGACGTTCCTTCTTGTTCTCCTATCTTAAGATTTAGTCTCATTTTGAATTGTTCTGTCCATTATCGGGGGCTTGTCCCGACATATACATTTCTAAACATCGTTTTGTATAGAGGTATTGTGGATGACTGTGGACTTGGGTGTATTAGCTAGTGTGTTGCTATCTATGAAATTGTAGACATTGTTAAATTATAACTTCTTGTATTGTTTCACCCAACCATTATGATGGATGTGATGATGATTGGGTTGGGTTATTGGAGAGACCTCTGGTTCATATAGGCTTGAGGTGCCCCTACGTCATGGACCAGTATTGGGTTGTGTTAGTAACTTTATACTAATGACTCAATAGCCTCAACTATGTCTAACATACGTAAATAGGTCTATAAGAGATAACACGAGTCTTAGAATAAGGTGGTCCGAAGGAACTCACTTCTAATCCTCGAATTCCATAGTTAGGCAACTTATACCCCAAACTAGGCTAAGTTATCTATGTTTACTTCTAGATGGTAAACAAGCCATAATCGATCCTAAGATAAGAATTTCACTAAGAATATGAGCAATTAAGTCAACTCTACCTAAATGATGAGCTCATGATCTCTAAATAGTCAAAATAAGCTTAATTTTACTAACCACGCTTCCAACACTTAAGCCACATCACAAATCTAACATCTTATCATAACCATTATACGAATTAGTTCAATCTTTCAAAAAAGACAATAGGATCGTATAAATATAACAAGTATTTCACCTTACGGGTCAAAACCCTCATCTAATCCCCAAACATCAATAATCATTACTAAGTCATGGTGTTCTACCCATAATCAATCTGAGCTTTCACATTTACATACAATATGTAAAACACATTATCTTGTGAATAAAAGTAGACAATAACCTACCTTAATGCCTAACCGCAAATCCTTGAATTATCCACAAAATATTTTTCTTCACTCCATGATCCCAAATGCCGCTATTCTATCCAAATCATAATCTATGTGTTATTAGGAGTAAAACAAAACCCATACTTTCATATTATGGGTCGGGTTAAATTTTGGGTCAAGAACATTAACAAAATCAAAAATTAAAATCATTATAAGGTCCCTCGAAGGATGAGGAAGTTGTGCTCAAAAGTTGACCACAAATGGAATACAATTTGGATCTCAAATCAACCCTTAAAGTGTAAAAATTCAAAACCCTAATTTTGAAGAATTTATCCAAAAATTAAAGGAATCTAACCATGAATTCGAAGGGAAATCATATAATAATAAATAACTAAGATCTCTAAAGTATCTACAAGCTTAATCCAAAGCTTTGACTTTCTTTTCGGGTTTTAGATCTCAAGAGATGGGTGAAAATGTTTGACATCGCAATATATAGGGTCGATTTATAACCAGTCCAAGAATTTGGGTGTTGTAATCGCGACCCACAAATTGCAATCATGATATTTCATCCCGCACATGCAAATTTCAATTGTGACTTAAGCATCACAATTGAAGCATTAGACTTCCGAGGTTATCGTGATCTCTATGATCCACGTTCATGATGACACCATAATATCAAATACAACCAAGACTTTAAGATTCATCTGAAACCCTGTATTCATTAATGGACTATGCAACCATACCAAATTTGACGTTCCAGACTCAATGGTACAATTAAATTTTTTATCTGGATAGTTTCGACAAAATGTGGGTCCCACACCTAATTTCCAACTTAACTTTTTGACCAATAGGTCGAAATAAGACCAGGTGTCTCAGCACCTAAGTAATAGTCTACCTAGCCTAAATTTTACATTCCAAAGCTGATGGAACTATCAAAATTCTCATTCGAGGCTTTCTACTAGGATTCTTTGTCCGAGATCAAATCCTAAATAGTGAAAGATCAAAAATAGGGAAATGTGGCTAAAATACAAACAAACTATCCAATTACCGAATTAATAGTTTTGTCAATTCATAAATGACCTATAACTTTTGTGGAAAGGCTCAAAATGCTGGAACTGCATGCAAAGTGAGGAAATAACCTAGAGGGTCATTACAATTCCCCTATTAGAGGACATGTTAGGGAGGCCTTGTCTAAGATAGAAGTTGATTATGCTGAGTATGACTATCAGGTAGTGGGTGTAGGGTTAGGTCAGGACCCATAGGGTTTGGTTAACATCCCAGTTCTACAGGATTTATTGATTTGTCTGGAGTTATTTGAATGGTGTTCCTTTGTAATGACCCTCTAGGTCATTATCTATATTTCATCTTATTTTCTCCATTTAGAGCTTTTCTAAAGCTGTCCCAAGTCATTTATAACTTGCTAGAGCTGGTAGTTCAATTATCAGGCAGTTTATATGTTTTTAGAGACAATTCCCTAGTTGAATTCTTTGCTGGTTAGAATTCGCTACTGGGCAAAAAATTATTCAAATGACCTCGACCTCATATTGCAATTTTGATACTTCCAACAACTCGGTAATACCAACTTTAGGATAAGTGGGCCTTTGGTTTGATTCCCAGGCTTCCGAACTTATTTTGGGCTATTGGCCAGAACGTAAGAAAAATGGCACTTGGGTGTGGGACATACTTTTTATCGAAACAACCTCATATGGAATTTTTGACTACTCCATTGAGTCTGAGGGTAGCATATTTCATTTTCATATACGGAATACCAAATGAATCCTAAGGGTTTTGTGGAGACTCAAAAAAATTCCAAGTCTCTAGCTGCTGGGGCGGTTAAGCAACCACTCTTTCACAGTTGAGGGCTGCTTTATCAGAGCCCTCACCGCATAAGTAAAGGTTTCTTAATAGGAATGAGGACTGCTTAAGCGGTAGGCATGCATGCAGTGAGTATCTCTAAAGCGTCACTTGGCTGTAAAAGCGGCGACCACTTAAGTGGCCTAGTGTTCGCTTAAGCGGAACTTGGGAACTCATTAAATTCCCTAATTGCTTGAATTTTCTCCCATTTTCACATAAGTACAAGAGTTGAAAAAACCTAAAACATAGGTGAACTTGAGAGAAATATTAATAGGATATTTTAGGGTGTTCATAAGCTTTGATAACTCATTTCTTCTCAGAATTCTTGGTAAGTTTTCATTAATTTCTTGGTTAATTTACGTATTAATTCCCAAAATCCCTAGAATATTGGTGGCTTGATTGTAGAACTATTTGATCTTGAAATTACTTATTCTAAGGATAAAGCTAAAGTCCCAATTGCTAAGCAGAAAATAAGAAAGATTCTAAGACAACCCCACCTTTCCTCAATGAAAGAAGCAGAAAAGAAAGGAAGAAAAATTCAAGTGATTTATCAAGATTCTAAAATAATTGATCTTGAAAATTCCTCTTCTCAAGGCATTTGAGAAGATACCTGGATATGGACTATCGAGGACATTGATAGCTTGAACCACTGTAGTGCAGTTACTATGATATATTTGCTCAAGAAAAGGTTGACCTGGAGCATTCACTATACCATGTACTATTAGGTCATCCTAATATACCAAAGCCTTATATGACTTAGGAGCCAGCATAAACCTGATGTCGCTGGCCTTATTCAAGTAAATATGTTTGAACCGTATGGAATCAACTTCAATGCAGCTATTGATGGCTGGAAGCACAATGAATAAACCTATTAGAGTTTCTTTTGATGTGATTATGAGAGTAGACAATTTCATATTCCTATCTGACTTTGTCATTCTGGACTGTAAGATTGACACCAAGATTCCTACTATACTGGAAAGACCATTTACTACCACAGATAGAGCAATGGTTGACATGGAAAAAAGAGAGTTGAAATTCGGAGTCAATGGTGAGGAATCCACCTTCAACATCAAAAAATCAATGAAACAACCTACCTACATGAGAGTGGTATCAGTGACTAATTGTATTGATGACCCTGAAGGGTACCGTTATGGGTATCTTGAGGAATTTTGAGTAATAAAGATACCCGCATTGTATCGCGATGTTTAATCAAGCACTGCTTGAGAGGAAACCCATGGGCTTTTTGATGAAGTCTGAGTAACCAACACATCCACATTATGCCGCGACATTAAATCAAGATCTGAGTGGGAGGAAACCCACTATTTTAGTGTTCACTTTTATGTTGTTTTTCTTTTGTAGGTTTTAGCTTATGGACTTACCCAGAATATGGTAAGAATTCTACATTCATCGATTTTTAGGTAAGGGGATTATGTGACCATCCCATCATGGTCACAAGTCCTACACAAATCAGGTAAGTAAATATGTTGAAAAGTCAAAATTTTGAGGATGAAAATGGAAAGTTGTGGACTTTTTTGCGTACTCATACTTTTGGAACTATAACCTTATGTTTCGGGACCATAAATAATTGGAAAAATGACAAAATCCAAGTCTATATTATAGTAAAGTGGGCCAAAATTTTTGTCCCTACACCTGCTAGCCGCAGGTGGCACTTGTGCCCCAGGCCTTGCCGCAGGTGTTATTTGCACCCAAGGCCTAACTGTAGGTGGCAAGCTGCAAATGGCTGCCACAACTAGGTCAAAATTGGGCCTAAATTTTAATTAAAATTTATGGGACACCAACACATTTATATGACCTAAAACATCCTCCCGTCCTTATTTAAACATCCTTAACCTCATTCAAACTTATTCAAATCCTCAAAACTTTACTTTTCTCTTTGAATTCAAACTTCCTTCTTAAAACATAAACTAACCCACACTTATGCAAAGGCTAAATTGAAATATTTTTGAGATACCAATTTGTCCCAATACACTAAAACCAAGTTCCAACTTTGATTTTGCTCAAGTTCATTATTGTTCACTTCCGGTTCATCGTAAAAGAGGTAACTTTCTTGGCTCTTAATGGTTATATATTGATTTATTCATTGTTTAAACAAGTTCATATATGTATTCCTACGCAAAATATATAGATTCTATAATACTTGTATGTAGGAGCCTTGAATTAGCCTAAAATCATAATGTAGGGCCTTGTTTTGTATCAAATTCTTAGGTGAGGCCCTAACTGGGAGTTGAACTTAAAGGTGTAGAGTAATACCACAAGTTGAGAATTTTGATTTTGCTTTAAAAATCATGATTCTTGACATATTTTTGTGCATTGGACTTGTTGGAAAAATTGAGGAAAAAATTGAAATTTTTGAATTTTGAGTTTTTGTTAAACTTTTTCTATCCCTCATATTTGTTTGAAACTAACGACTTATTTTTTAGGTACATATGACACCTAAAGTTGTGATGAAAAAAAAGTTCCATATCTCGAGGAAATAGGTAGAGTCTCTTGAAGCTAGTGGTTTAGTGAAGGGGTACCCAAGGTAGTGACGTAGAGACACTGTAATTTTTATGATATGCAAAGTTACTAGAGGTATGAGCCAAGATACTAATACTGTTGTAGCCTGACAATGGATGAAGTCACCATGGATGTAAACCCCATAGACTCCTCTTTTAGATGATGATGATGAGGAATAGGAGATAGATTCTGAGTCTACTTTAAAGATTACGGCTTAAGACCTCCAGTCTGAGGAGGGGTCCAAGGATTTATCTGAAGATGCTGAACAAGAGGAGTCATCAGCACTACCCCAGATTGAGGAGGGTACCACCACATATATGCAATAGTCAGATGTACCCCAGTCTGAGGAGGGTATAGAGCAGGATTCCTATGATCCATCAATATAGTGAGGGCCGAGTCCTCCACCTAAACATTCCATAGAGGTACCTCAGAGGTGGTTTGTATAGGATATATGGGCAGTTTATGATATAGATAATCGTATCTCAGATACTAGCAGGCCTAAGAGACTTATCTATGTACAATGTAGGATTAATCTATCGGGACTGAGGAGATTACCATTGTTGTAGGCATCCTTTGATAAATATCAGTTAGTGTGGATGACCAGACCACTCGATTCTTACAGACTTGTTATGGTGCATGAGTTTTATACATTATACAAAGCTATAGTGGTGCTTCCCATGAACATATTTCCAGTAACGATGAGGCATATGGAGCGGTCCCAACTTAATTATACACTTTTTAGAGGGGTCAGAGTTGAAATTTCAGTAGAGACTATTCGCTGAGTCATTTTTTGTCCTGATTATATCACTCTTATATCTACAACTAAATGAGACTATACACTGAGAGTCACAAATGATCAACATATTATGTAGGAGGCTGAGTACATACGAGATAGCTAGGTAGATATCCAGGTATATTTCACCTTTAGGTGATGCTAACCCATGGATTTATGGGCATAGTATGATCAAGAAGGGTACATTGACCTTTGAGGCAAGGTTATGGTGGTTACCGATCTGGTACTGACTGTTCCCCACTGCTTCAAATAATATTTTGACTTGGGAAGGAGAAATACTAGTTTCTTGTATGATGGCTAGATATGCTATTGATTTTGTAGCTATCCTCCGGCATTATATCCATGACAGATCATTCAGAGTGCTACCTATTCTGTTATTTCCTTGCATGATTTAGAGACGTTGTGATGAGGTTTCTATACCTGAGATACCAAATGTAGATGAGAGGGTACGTGCTACAACTACTGCAGAAACTAAGAGTATGAAGGATATGTCATACCTAGACCTTCCTAGGAGATCTACAGAGCCAAAAATAGTTCCTAGAGAACAGACTGAGAGCCTAATAGCTTCCACAGAGCCTGATGATGCACATTTAGGTAATGTGGGTATTGTTGTAGATATGGAGATATGGGAGTAGACTGAGGCTCCTGACTTGAGTGCACAGGGTGAGGGGACACCAGCTACTTCTTTATCTACCTCATCTTTGACCTTAGAGCGGTTGGTGTATCTTTAGAGACTACTCACCCATCCACTACAACTCTTGATACAGGTATGATCACTATATCTAGAGAGTTTTTGCAGAGCTTAGTGGACATACAGAGGGCCACTAATGCTCAATTGATGATTGGTGAGACCAAGATGACTACTGTTATACCCTAAACTTTTTTTAAGCTTAATTTTACGTCGAGAAGGTTAATGAATGACTTCCTCAGTGAGTATCATTAAAACCACATAGAATTTTCCTAATTTCACCTTTTTATCATGTGGAAAATTTAATTAGCTTTCCAATGATATAAGATCATCCCAAATCCGATAATCGGGCAAAAAGTTATAGCTAATTTAAGTCCTAGTCGTAAAACAACGTCATTTTAGAGCTTGGTAAGTCGCAGAGAGGGTCTATTTGAAAATTGTCAATTTACACTGGAACTACGCAGTAGCAACGCATCATGCTGAAGTTCCAGGTCCCAATATGTGGGACAACGCAATAGCACCGCGTCGCGGTGACCCCCAGAATCCCGTTTGTCAAATTCTAGTGAGCCACCGCGATATTGACATGTTGTGGTGGCCCATAAAATTGGATTTTCCAGTTCAATTTTTCCATCTTCATGCAGAAGTTAAAATGGGCAATTTGGACTTAGCCCCTTAAATCATCCAAACACCTAATCTAAGGTCATTCGAAGAATCATATAGGACTTTTCTCAACAAATTCTCTTTATTAAAAAACTTAAGCATCCAAACTCAATTCCAAGAATCTCCTAAGTTCACCATTAATTCTTCAAATTGATTCAAGAATTGGATTCGTCAAACCAAGAGCATAAAAAATATCCATTCAAGTGTACAAATAGAGTCCCAAGGGCTAGAGTTCATTCAAAGATCCTAATTCAAGGTATGCGGGGTTTGAACAAGAACACTTCTTCTGTTCTTGTGCCCAAGGTTTTGTTTTTTCTTAAATGATTTTAATGTTTCAGGATGAATTATGCCTAAATTGCTATATTTAGAGTATGCGAGATTATGGATTTGTCCAAGTCTTGAATTATATGACACTACACCTATTTTGTGATTTGAATTGAGAATTAATGTTAAGAATTGCATATTCCTTCAATGATTGATTTTTGGAATATTCTTAAGGTTGAAGTCATGATTTACCCTCTATTTTGAATTCAGATTTCTTGAATATGTATACATATTTTAAGGTCTAAGAATGAATTTTGATATATTCCATAGTATTTCAAGAATGGTATTGATATCTCTATATCATTGAAGTTTCAAAGCTTGTTCAAGATAGTCTACCAAAGTTAAAAAAAAATGTTGATTTTGATCCTAAGTTAAGAAAGGAATCCACATCTTATGATTTAAGTTTAAGGGAAGCATATTGGCTCCCATTTCATAATGTTGAATTGTATAAGATGGATTTTCCTTAAAGTTCTGAGCCTAGTATGGCAGTTGTACTTAGCACCGAGTTGGGCTTGATTCTGAGGTTTCATGCCCCAGAACTATGAGCCAACATAGTATTCGATTTACCCCAAGTGGGTTAAGCTAGTGATTACTAAAAGTAAAAGGTTCTACTCCGATGACAAGGATAGAACGACTCTCCCTAATGTGGGGAAAATGTTAGACTCCATGTAGCTCACATGGTGTATGTCAGTTAGAACAAACTCCCAAGTTTCCTAGAGTCTCAACTCTTAAATTTATTAAGGTTTTAAGTCGTTGAGTTTCAAAGAAGTTCCTTGTTTTTCAAAAGACTAAAGGGCATTTTCTAAAAGTTGTTGTTTTAAGAGTTTAACTAGTTTACAAGCTTGAGATCAAAGAAATAATACAGATTTAGAATAAAGTGTAATGGCTCACAGGAATTACACTACATGTTTTATTATTCATGATTTATGAGAGTTTTATTCAAGTTATGTGAGTTATCTACAAACCATGTATGTTTTCCATAAAGATTTAATGTATAGATATTTAGTTGCATACAACCCCATATACTCAGTACATTTCTAAGTACTGATCCACATATATGTCTGTGTGATACATTGTCCCATAATGTAGGTTAAGGTGCTCAATCCCAGCAACGTCAGTGATCCCGAGTACCTTTATCTACACCTCCACTGTGGTGAGTCTTCATGGTTTGAGGACCTATCTCCAGACACTTCAGTACTTTTAGTAGTTGTTCTACTAATTTTAGTTTAGTTCGAGTTAGTTGGGGATTTTACCCAATGACTCTCTTGGTTGTTGAGTAGTAGAGGCTTTGTCAGACTAGATGGTCAGTATATTTAGATTTGTAGTATTTTGTTACTTTTATAGTACTCATTCGGATTTCAGTTAGACGTGATATGACATTATTCCTTATTTTGCTCCTATTATGTTTAAGTAAACTTTATACTAAGTAGCAGGCTCAAAGGGTTAGCTGGAGGCTACTTGTAACCTTAAGCACTGTGTGATTCTTCGGGATAGGATTTTGGGGAGTTACAAACTTGGTATCCAAGCCTAAGGTTAAAGGAGTCCTAGGGAGTCTAACAAGCCGTGTTAAGTAGAGTCTTGATCATCGGTGTGTAGCGCGACACATCTATGAGAAAGAGGCTATAAGACATTTTAGAAAAAAATTATTTCTTTCAGATTATATCGTGCCTATAGTTCTCTCCCAGCTATTGATTTGTGCTCTATTATTTCAAAAAATGCCTCCCCGAAGAGTGAATGCCTGCAGAAACAATAAAGAGCAACCCTAGCCTGTTGATCCCTTAAATGAGACTGTATCTCATGCTAAGTTTCAGGTAGCCTTTCAAGCGTTACCCTAAGCAGTTACCGCAAATGTTCAGGCTAATAACCAGACCATAGTTCCGGCTCAGCAAGGAAGTGATTTAGCCACTGTTAGGATCCGTGATTTCTTGAGGATGAACCTTCCAGTGTTCTATGGGTCGAAGGCTGGTGAGGACCCACAGTTGTATCTCAATGAGGTAAGAAACATCACCTAAGTAATGCATATCTCGGGGAAAAAAGTGTTGAGCTAGCATCTTACAGGTTGAAGGACATTGCTTATGACTGGGTTGTTGCATGGAATAAGAATAGAGGGGAATATGATGCTTCCGTTACTTTCCAAGTGTTCCAAGATACATTCTTGGATAAGTTCTTTTCGCTAGAGATGAGGGAAGCAAAGATAGAGGAATTCATGAACTTAAGGCAAGGCTCCATGAGTGTTAAGGATTAATGCTTAAAGTTCAACCAGTTAGCCAAATATGCTTGTGATTTGATTTCTGACAACAGAGCTAGTATGAGTAAGTTTGTGACTGGAGAATCTGGACTGGTGTTGAAAAAGTGTAGAAATTCTATGCTCAACAGGGACATGGATCTTTCTAGGAAGATGATTCCTGCCCAACAAATAGAGGTAGGTAAGATAAGGGAAAAAGATAGAGTAAGGTGAAATAAGAGGGATAGATTCGAGCAACATGAGTATGGTCAGGCTAGGTCCCATGGAGGGAACTTTCCATAGTATTAGAGCAATTTGTCTATGCCATCACCTTCGTCAGCTAGTGCTCCCATGCCCAGAAACAGGCAGGAAAAAGGGAACAAGCCTTCTATATCCAAGTCCCAGAATAGTGTAAGTAATAGGCCTAATTATCCTCTTTGTTCTAAGTATGGTAGGACCCATCCTGGCGAGTGTTTGGCCGAATAGAAGGGTTTTTTTGGTTTTGGAAAGTTGGGCCACAGACTTAGAGAGTGTCTGCATGCCAGGCAGGGGAACAGAGATGTGCGACCTCAGACTCAGGCTAATAGTTCCCCATCTCCTTTAGCTCGTCCAGCTCCTCCTCAGGGTGCTTCTTCTAGTACTGCTGGCGGTCAGCGCCAGAACAGGTTCTACGCCTTACCATCCCATCAGGGGAAGTAGGATTCTCCTGATATTATTACTGGTATGCTCCGCATCTTTCACTTTGCTGTTTATGTGTTGTTGGACCCCGGGTCAAGTTTCTCTTATGTGACCCCACATGTAGCTGTGAGATTTGAAATGAGTCCTAAAAAGATTCCTAACCCTTTCTAGTTTCTACTCTAGTGGGGGAGTCAGTTGTTGCTAAACAAGTGTATAAAAAGTGTCACGTTACTGTTCTTTATAGAGTCATACTTCCTGATTTGATAGAGTTGGACATGGTGGATTTTTACATTATTCTAGGTATGGATTGACTTCATTCCTGCTATGCTTCTATAGACTATCGTACCCGTGTAGTTAAGTTTCAGTTTCTGAATGAGCCTGTCTTTGAGTGGTCCGGGAGTTCTCCCAAGAGTTATTTTATATCCTATCTCAAAGCCAAAAAGCAAATATCCAAAGGTTGCATTTATCATCTAGGTTGAGTTAAGGACACTAGGTCTGAGGCTCTAACCATTCAGTCATCCAACATTGTTATTGAGTTCCCTGATGTTTTTTGGGAACATCTCCTAGGGGTACCTCCTGATAGAGAGATAGAATTCGGGATTGACCTTCTTCCCGATACTCAACCTATTTCTATTCTTCCCTACCGTATGGCAGTTGTAAAGCTTAAGGAGTTGAAAGAGCAACTCAAAGATCTTTTAGACAAAGGTTTTATAATGCCCAGTATGTCACCTTGGGGCGCAACTATTCTATTCGTTCTAAAGAAAGATGGTTCTTTACGTATATGCATTGACTATCATCAGCTTAATAAGGTCATAGACAAGAATAAGTATCCTCTTCTAAGAATTGACGATCTATTTGATCAGTTTCAAGGTGCGAGTTATTTCTCAAATATAGACCTTTGATCCGGCTATCATCAACTTAAAGTAAGGGAGTGCAATATCCCAAAGACAACCTTTCAAACCCGTTATGGTCACTTTGAGTTTCTAGTCATGTATTTTGGGCTAACCAATGCTCCAGTGGATTTTATAGACCTCATAAATCGATTTTCCAAGAAGTATCTTGATATGTTTGTCATAGTGTTCATAGATGATATCCTTGTTTACTCCCGTATTAAGAATGACCATGTGAATCATCTTAGAATTGTTTTGCAAACTCTTAGAGATCATCAGTTGTTCACCAAGTTCAGTAAGTGTGAATTTTGGCTAAGATCAGTAGCCTTTCTGGGTCATATAATTTCAGCCGAAGGCATTAGAGTTGATCCCCGAAAGATAGAAGCTATAAGAAATTGGCCCAGACCAATCTCTCCGTCAGACATTAGGAGTTTCTTAGGTCTAACTGGATACTACCATCATTTTGTTGAAGTCTTCTATTCTATTGCATCCCTCATGACCTGGTTGACCCAAAAAAAAGTTAAGTTTCTATGGTCAGATTCCTGTGAGAAGAGTTTTCAAGAGATGAAAAATCAACTCACCTCAGCCCTTGTGTTCACTTTTCCTTATGGCACGGATGGTTTTGTGGTGTATTGTGATTCCTCTAGAGGTGGTTTGGGTTGTGTGATGATGCAGAGAACTACCCAAACCATGATCTTGAATTAGCTTTTGTGGTTTTTGCTTTGAAAATCTGGAGATAATATCTGTATAGTATTCATGTTGATATGTTTACGAACAACAAAAGCTTACAGTATGTGTTTTCTCAGAGGGATGATCTGAGGTAGAGAATTATGACTGAAGCACATGGAGTGAGGTATTATATTCATCACGGTTTTACCAAGATGTACCATGACTTGCAGAAAATCTATTGGTGGAGTGGTATGAAGATGAATATAGATAAGTTCGTAGCTAAGTGTGAAACTTTCCAATAGGTCAAGGTAGAGCACCAGAGACCTGGTAGTGTGATATAATAATTTGGTATACCCACTTGGAAGTGGGAAGAAGTGAAAATGGATTTTGTGATTGGTTTATCTCTTTTGCGTCTCAGCACATTTCTTGCCTGTGTATACATCCTATACAACCGAGGATTATGGTAGATTGTATATTTGAGAATTGGTCAAGTTGCATGGAGTTCCCTTATCTATCATCTCAGATAGGGGTACTAAGTTTACTTTTCAATTTTTGAGGGAATTTCAAAAGAGTCTTCGTACCTAAGTTCATTTTAATTCCGCTTTTCATCCGCAGACAAATGGTCAGGCTGAGAGGACCATCCAAACTTTAGAGGATTTTTTGAGAGCATGTGCTTTTAACTTCAAAGGTAGTTGGGATGAGCATTTACCATTGATTGAGTTTGCGTATAACAATAGTTACTATGATAGCATCAAGATGTCACCATTTGAGGCATTATATGGTAGCATATGTAGATCGCCCATAGGTTGGTTCGAAGTGGGTGAGGCTACTTTGATTAGGCCTGATTCAGTGTTTGAGGCTATGGAGAAGGTGAAGTTGATTAGGAAAATGTTGAAGACATCCTAGAGTCGTCAGAAGTAATATGCAAATATGAGAAGAAGAGACCTTGAGTTTGAAGTTAATGACTTGGTGTATCTGAAAATCTCACCCATAAAAAGGGTGAAAAGGTTTGGGAAAAAGGTGAAGCTTATTCCCCTATATGTTGGCCCCTATAGAATCCTAAGTCGGGTGGGAAGAGTAGCCTATGAGCTTGAGTTTCCCGCAAAGTTGTCAGGCGTGCATCCTATCTTTCATGTCTCCATGCTTAATAAGCACATTGGTGATTCCGTCGTTGTGGATCCTTCAGAGAACCCAGATATCCCGACTAGCCTTTCATTTAAAGATATTCCAGTTGAGATTCTAGACCGCCAGATCCGTAGATTAAGGAACAAAGAGGTTCCTTGGTCAAAGTGTTGTTGCGAAACCAGCCAGTTGAGGGCGCTACTTGGAAAGACAAGTCAGATATGAGATCCAAGTACCCACACCAATTCTTCGCAATGTCAGATCAAGTCGAGGGTACCTTTCCTTCTTAATTCAGTTCTTTTCTAATGAAAGATTCAGTTATATATCTATTCTTAATATAAGTTCATGCATTCTTCGAAGTATTCAAGAGTTTAGAAAGATATAGATTTAGTTTAGCCATTTGTTCTAGCTGTGTATCCTCAGTTTTCTCTATATTCATAGCTTAACTAGCGACATTCAAGGATGAATGTTCCCAAGGGGAAGATATTGTAATACCCCAAACTTTTCTTAAGCTTAATTTTCCCTTGAGAAGGTTAATGAATGACTTTCTAAGTTTGTATCATTTAAATGATATAGAATTTTCCTAATTTCAACTTTTTATCATGTGGAAAATTTAATTATCTTCCCAACGATATAAGATCATCCCAAATCAGATAACCGGGAAAGAAGTTGTGGCTAATTTAAGTCCTAGTCATAAAACAACATCATTTTAGTGCTTGGCGCGTTGTGGAGAGGGTCTATTTTACAATTGTAAATTTCCAGTTGAACTCCGCGATAGCGGTGCATCGCGCTGAAGTTCCAGGTCCCAACCAATGGGACAACACGATAGCACCGCATCGCAGTGACCCCTAGATTCCCGTTTGTCAAATTCCAGTGAGCCACCGCGATAGTGGTATGTCACAGTGGCCCATAAAATTGGGCTTTCCAGTTCAATTTTTCCAACTTCGTACAGAAGTTAAAAAGAGCACTTTGAAATTTTTCCAAGCCCCTTAAATTGTCTAAACTCCTAATCCAAGGTCATTCCAAGCATCATATACAACTTTTCTCAAAGAATTCTCCCAATTAAAAACCCTAAGCATCCAAACCCAATTCCAAGAATCTCCTAAGTTCACCATTAATTCTGCAAATTGATTTAAGAATTGGATTCCTCAAACCAAGAGCATCAATAATATCCATTCAAGTGTACAAATAGAGTCCCAAGGGATAGAGTTCATCCAAATCTCCTAATACAAGGTATGTGGGGTTTGAACAAGAACACTTCTTTTGTTCTTGTGCCCAAAGTTTTGATTTTTCTTAAATAATTTTAATGTTTCAAAATGAATTATGCCTAAATTGCTATATTTCAAGTATATGAGATTATGAATTTGTTCAAGTCTTGAATTATATGATACTACACCTATTTTATGATTTGAATTGAGAATTAATGTTAAGAATTGCATATTACTTCCATGATTGATGTTTAAAATACTCTTAAGGTTGAAGTCATGATTTACCCTCTATTTTGAATTGAGATTTCTTGAATATGTATATATGTTTTAAGGTCTAAGAATGAATTTTGATATATTCTATAGTATTTCATGAATGCTATTGATATCTCTGTATCATTGAAGTTTCAAAGCTAGTTAAAGATAGTCTACAAAAGTTTAAAGAAAATCTTTGATTTTGATCCTAAGTTTAGAAAGAAATCCACATCTTGTGATTTAAGTTAAAGGGAAGCATATTTTCTCCTATTTCATAATGTTCAATTGTATAAGGTGGATTTTCCTAAAAGTTCTGAGCCTAGTATGGGAGTAGTACTTAGCACCGAGTTGAGCTTGATTTCGAGGTTTCATGCCCCAGTACCACAAGCCACCATAGGATTTGATTTATCCCAAGTGGGTTTAGCTAGAGATCACTAAAAGTAAAAGGTTCTACTCCGATGGCAAGGATAGAACAGCTCTCCCTAATGTGGTGTAACGCCCCAATTTTCTGAACCAGAACACTACACGCTGCTCATGACCCTGAAGGATGATAAGCTAACCCATGAATGATATATGTACATGTAAACTGCATAATATTACATGATAATGTGGAAACATGAACTGAAAGGCCATAAGGTTCACTACTGAACAAATATTTGATAACACAATGTATGAAAACGGTATAATAATACCAAAATAATTCTAAAATAAATGCCTGACATGCTGTAGTCTGAAAGCCTCTAAACTATCTGAATAAGTAGTTGATGGGAGTTGTCCCCAACTAACTCCATCTACTGAAATAAACTAGAAATTGAAATAGTAATGTAATCATCATATCCTCGAAAAATGAGGACTCACTTCTAGCTCAGACTGCTGAGACTAGAATCTACTACTGATCGGGATCTTGTGCCTCTAAACCTATGGTATAAGACACCATAGCGCAAATGCTTTAGTACTTTAAATGTACTGGTTTGTAAGTGAGGTAGGCTTATTGCATGGTGTTCATATGCATGAACAAACATAACTGACTGACTAGTATGAACGTGAGAATACATGCATGACAAAGTAACTGTAACTAAGATCATGTTGGGATTGAATACTATATTACTGAATATTGAGGGACTGATACTATGTTACTGATACATGGATATATGTGTCTAACAGTTCTGATTATGAAGAACTGGTCTGGTTGACTGTATCTGACATTCCTGAAGCTGAAGACTGATTACATATATTCTGATAACTGATAATATGAGTGACTGTGTTTGACAGTCCTGAATCTGATAGAACTAGCTGAGTTCTATACTATATCTGAGTAACTGAATCTGAGATCAGTCCTATCTAGTGGGGGATCTCTGAGTAGACTGATAATAAAGAAGATTTGACTTAGTCTGAGATTAGTCCTACCTAGCGGGTGATCTCTGAATCTGATTATGCTACTACTTCTTGACCATAGTTGAGATAAGTCCTATCTAATGGGTGATCTCTTAGTCTATTTATAATGATAAGATTGATTGTATCTGATAGTTCTAAATCTGTATTACTGAGATGAATTGACTGTATCTGACAGTCCTGATTTCTGTAACTGAAAGTGTGGGATGTATTCATCTAACCGACATGCCCTATACTAAGCTAACTGGGGTCCAACCTGTAACCCCAGATGGAAGGTTGTTAGCACCACGCCACTAGTAAAGACAACTTCTGTGGAGTCAATCCTAATCTAGTGGGTGACCCCTGGGATCAGTCATATACATTTAAATGCGCTAACGGGTGATCCATGAGTATGTTAGTCCTATCTAACGGGTGATATCTCGTACCTTATCTAGCTACGTAGTTCTGGAACTTAGGGATTGATTCTAGGGATCTCATTCCTTTCTAGCGGGTAATTCCCCATCCCTAGGCTAGCTCGATGCTGAATCCTACTCCCATCTGAAAGAAATTGAACTGAACTGATTGGCTGAACTGAACTGATTGGCTGAACTGAATTGATACTAGAGGTATTTTCTAGTGGAGCTAAATTGAATTTACTGAGCTTCATTGACTGACGAAACGTACTGAGTTTTGAGGACTGACTGAGAATACTAAAGTTACTGAGATTGACTGGGAATACTGAGGTTACTGAGATTACTGAGCTACTAAAATTACTGAGATTTCTAAAATTTCCTGAGTCACATGGCTGACTGAGTTCTATGGATCATAGCTTGAATGAGGAGATCATGAAAACATGACATGGCTCTAGGCACACAGCTAAATGTTGGGGTACAAGTACCCCTAGGACTCGATGAGAAGAAACTGACATAGCATGGCTTACTTGAACACATGACCAACAACACAATTCATAATTCATATATTGAAGCACTTCATCAAATGTGTGTTATGCATATTTTGTACATACATGGGTATTTCATGATATCATACTTATTCGGCATTGTTCATTCATCTAGGCATTTAATCATACACATAATAGGCATACAATGTGTAAACAATATTATACAACAATCAAAAATCATGATTCATCTCTAATTTCATCATCCAAGGATTTTAATCCTAGGTTTACATGAATCTACATCATTACTAATTGATTACATATTCAATTTATCACCAAACATGGATTTGAATGCAATTAGTCATTATCAACATGAACAAGAGGAATACAATCTTAAAATTCATAAAGAAAATCCATACCTTGAATTTAGAAAAGAGATTCTTTGACTTCATGGATGAAAGGAGTCCATGAATGAAAACTATGCATACCTTAGCTTGTGATTCTACGAAGATTGATGAAGAGATTCTTTAAATTTGACAGTGAATTCCCTTGGAATTGAACCTTCTATGAAAACCCTAGGGCTTGTTCTTGAGAGTTTTTGAGAGTAATTGAGTACAAGCTGCTGAATTTTGGCCAAATATCGTGTTATAAGTCTTATATAGGGTGGAAAATTGACCCTTTTAACCCTAGGACATGTATTTAATTTTTGAGAAAATTTTCCGATTTTCATCCTTGGCGCGACGCGCCACTATCGCACCAAGACACTGGAAAGTGACAAATAGGAAATTACACGATGGAGCGACGTGGAGCTATTGTGTTGATACCTTTTATGCAACCTGGATGATTGGAGAGAGGCGCCACTATCGCGGAGAAGCACTGGAAATTACCATTTGAGCTATCTCCGCGACGCGCTGAAGGCTCAGGTGATACACTGTTTCACTAAAAAGGCTCTAACTTTTCACCCAGGTGTCAGATTTGGGCGAATTTTGTATTGATGGAAAGATTATTTGATTCCCCACATGATAAAAAGTGAAAATCTTGAAAAAACCACATGTAAAAAAGTATATTCATCTTTCAAAGAAAGTTTCTAACATTCTTGGGGAAACTATTCAAGATAGGAAAAAGTATGGGGTATTACATGTGGGCAAGAAGTTGGACTCCATCTAGCTCACATGGTTTATGTTGGTTAGAATAAACTCCCATGTTTTCTGTAGTCTTAAATCTTAAAGCTATTAAGGTTTTAAGTCCTTGAGTCTCAAAGAAGTTCCTTATTTTTCAAAATACTAAAGTGCATGTTCTAAAAGTTGTTGTTTTAAGAGTTCAACTAGTTTACAAGATTGAGATAAAAGAAAGAATACATATTTAGAATAAAGTGTAATGGCTCATGTGAATTATACTACATGTTTCATTATTCATGATTTAGGAGAGTTTTTTCAAGCTATGTGATTCATCTATAAATCATGTTTGATTTCCATAAAGATTTAATGTATTGATATTTAGTTGCATACAACCCCATATACTCAGTACATTCCCAAGTGTTGATCCACATATACGTCTGTGTGCTACATTGTCTCATATTGTAGGTTCAGGTGCTCAGTCCCAGCAGCGTCAGTGATCCCGAGTACCTTTATTTACACCTCCACTATGATGAGTTCTCATGGTTTGAGGTCCTATCTCCAGATACTTTAGTATTTTTAGTTGTTGTTCTACTACATTCAGTTCAGTTTGAGTTAGTTGGGGATCTTTCCCAATGGCTATCTAGGTTATTGTGTAGTGGACGCTTTGTTAGACTAGATGGTCAGTATATTTAGATTTGTAGTATTTTGTTACTTTAACAATACTTATTCAGATCTCAGTTAGATAATATATGACATGATTCCTTATTTTTCCCCCATTATCTTTAAGTAAGCTTTATACTAAGTAGCTAGCTCAAAGGGTTAGCTTGGGGCTACTTGTATCCTTAAACACCGTGTGATACTCCGGGATATGATTTCGGGGTGTTACAACTACCCTCTACGAGCAGCTGAGTTATGGGGTTCAGACTAGATTTAAGAAGGCAGAGGCCATATGGGAGGCCTCACAGAGATTTGCACTGTCCGAGCTATGTTCTAACTTCTAACTTTGAGGACATCTTAATAAGTTTGAGAGAAGGGTTACAACCCAATTCTTAAAGACAGATGCACTAGATCAAGCCCAGATAAGGGAGTATTTTGATATACTATAAGCAGAGGTATTCTCTCTCATAGAGATCCATGTAGTAGCCACTCGCTCATTTATACCCAGTGGTGCAGATATCACCTCTGTATGCACCGAGATAGTTTGATTTTTCATAGAGAATGAGGAAGAGGTATCAATAGTTGGGCCGAAGAGAGGTCATATTGGAGACATAAAAGATCCTGATATGCCATATGACCAAGCCATTAAAAGGGCCAGACATGGTTCAATAGAGACTGTAGTCATTGACATGCAGAGGCGTATAGAGCTAGCAGCGGATGCATACACTAGTAGAGAACCGCTACTACCATTGCCTCTGTCAGCTGATAGCCCCCCATGTAGGGATGATTATACAACGGATGCTTAGCGCATTCTAGGTATGTTATCACTTCTCTTTATTTTATATAATTTTAGTGCCTTGAGTATAGTTCATAGTTTTTTAGTTAGGGGTGGTATGTACCATAGCCGCTGTGGGTTTTTATTGTTATGCTTCTTTTCCTGTCGACTATAGTTTGGTTCTAGAATTGGTATATCTAGGATAATTTGTGTCATATTATGTTTTGTTTCGTATTATGATGTGTTTTTGTGTATTTAGGAGACTTTTAAGTATTTAGGGAAGTTATCATATTTTTATTGATTTTTAATACCACTCCATATTTTATATTTTACAGATGTGTAAATGGATATATGTGTGAACATTGTCGTTCTTTCTATGGCATTAAGATTAGGGAAATAATAATCACTTGCTAACAATTGCATAAACTAGATAAGTAGTAGCTTGTAATATTGACTTTGTGCTATGTGTGTGTAAGATAATATCTAGTTCCCTTTGTATATTGAATCTAGAAATTTCTTGGTTAGTCTTTCCTAGGTTAAAAGATAGTCGATTAGAAAAGGATCATAGGCCATTTTTTATTTCAGTTCACTTTTAGCCTTAATGACCTTCCATGTGTTAATTGTATCCCTTGATCCCTATTTTAATCCTTAAAGCCTATTTATCTTGTTGCACCTATTCATCTTCCCATTTTTTGCTATAATGGACTTTTTTTGGCCCTGGTTCTCCTTGGACATTGTGCCTCTCAACTCAGGTGATACAAGCCAAGGGGCATCATAGATTTAGATTGGAGGCCAATGCATGAAGACTTAAGCTTTGGGCTCGCCGTTGATGCCTAACCCGAGAGCACAAGTCTGAAGCATGGACAAGATCCAATTATACTCTAAGGCCGCCCCACATATGTCCCTTTTTGTCATTTCCTTGGAGCATGAGGCTTCTATGGAGTGTAGAAACTCATTAAGGGACTTTTGGTCATTTTTCTATGTAATAAGTTTAACCAAGTCTTTAAATAGCTTCTATTAGTTAACTTTCCAGCAACTTTTATGATATTTTAAAAGACATCTCTTAGAGAGTATTTACACAAGTGTGGATTCACTTGTGATCGAATGTGGATTTGTTTGGAGTTGGTTACCTATTTAAAAATGAGGGTTGCTTGGGGATTTTCGTTTCCTTGAGGTCTTCGTAAGAGTGTGTGTTTTTATTGTGAGTATTTAGGGGTTTTAGTGTTTGATGCACACTTTAGTTCCTATTTCTTGTAATAATCTATGTCTCACTATCTATCTTTATCTTTAGCATATTTGTTGTGTTTTAATCTTGTCTTCTCATTTTTGGCTTGTGCTTTCTGCCTTAGTATTGTTTTCTTCTTATTTTTGTGTTTCCATAGTTGGGTTGTATCAATTGGTATCAATATCAAGGCTTGATTTTATTCCAACAAAATCACTCTTGGGATTGTTACTTAGAAAATCTCACAAAAAAAGTAGTTGTTCTTGTTTTGTATCTTGGCCGAAATTGTTGTTCTTGTTTTTGTTCCTTGGCTGAAACTTTGAACTTAGATCTAGGTGTAGTTCGTGTGTTTTGATTGTTTCTAGTGTTAGGACCTTCCCCAGTAACACTATTTGAGTCTAGATCTAAATCTTGAGCTTAAAAAATATGTTGTTGTTTGTTGTTGAGGATTGGTGGCTAGAAAAATGTGTTGTTGATGTTTGTTTTTGAAGATTTGATCTTGAACATGTGTTGTTGGTATTTGGGGGTCCAATGTGAACCTTAGAACTCTAAGATTCTAAATTTGTGTTCTTGTTGTTCTTGGTGTTCTTCACCATCTTCATATCTTGTTAAAAAAAGAGTGGTTTGTTTGATCTAAAATCAATGAAGAAAGAAGGTGTGTTTTTTTAGTCTTGAAACATATTCCAAGACTATTACAAAAGAAGAAAGGGGGCCAAAAGACTTTCAACAAGTCAGATTACCAAAAGAGAGAAAGGGGTCTTCCCAAGACCTACAAAATAAGAAATGGGGACAAAGGCTTCAAAAGGTGTTTTGCCAAAAAGGCAAAAGAAAAGTCAAGCCGTTTTGAATATTGAAAAGCCTCCAAGTCTTGTTGTTTCCCTCCCAAAATTGAAAATACACTCTTCCTATTTAATATTGATCAATAAAAATTAATGACAAGAATTTTTTTTTCAACTTTCAACAATTTTCAACAACCAATGATAGGCTGCCACATCATCACCCTACACAAAATTGCTTATGCTCAAAATTTTAGATCCTAAGTTTTCTTTATTTGTTTCTTTGGTTTCATTTCTTGATTCTAATACTAATTAGACCCTAGTAATCATTTACTAGGTTGTGATTTAGTTGTTTGAGTCCATTTCTTTCGTATAACCTTTCTTTGTGTTCTTTTATCTTTTTGTAATTTGCTGTAGTTTCTTGGTTCAAGTCCGTACATATCTTTTTTGAGGCATTTCAAAAAAGAATCTATTCCGACCTTAAGACACAATTGGTACCAAGTAAACTTATTGAAGTATAAATAAGATACCAACACTTGCGATGCCAATTGAGTGACATTTCAAAGGTCTGAGTTTGAGAACTTGTGAGGATGTTTTCTTTTCTAACCTTAACTTATTTTCTATTTTTTTTAGTTTGTTTAGTATTTCTTTTGATAAGTACAATGGCGAATGAAGGTGGGATGTCTAGTTGGGCTAGGTACCTCATTAAAAAATGTGTTGCTGTGATTAGCCAAATGGAAAGAAAGGAAGGAAGAATAGAAGGAATGGAAAACTCTTATTCAAAGAGGTTGGATAACATGATAAAGCATCCATGTTTTCCCAAATCCACCATTTCCAATCCACCAAATTCTAAAGCTCCCTTGAGTGTACATGCTCCAAATGAACCTCAAGGTAATCAAACTAACTCTTGCAGTCTAGTAAATGAGGCTAGTAGACAACTAAGTTTGAAAGATAGTTTATCCTTAAGTGATCCTAATGTCTCTTTACTTCATGATGATAATGTACAACTTGAAAGCATTTAAATACTAATTGATCCTTATGATGACAAAATTGACTCTTCCAGTAAAAGTGATTTGTGTCTCCCTAGTGTTGAAGACATTAAGATAAGTGATAGTACATTTTCTTGTGGATATAATATGGACCAACTTGTGTGTGAACATAGTCCACCACTTGTGGATGTTTGTGAAGTGTTTAAAGGACCTCAAGTGAATGGTCATGTTTAAAATATTGGTCAAATAATTAGGAGTGACCCTATAATTACCTTTTTTGATGATTATGCTAGTATAAAGTGTGTAAATGATTGTATTAGTGGTAATCTAGGGGGAAAGAAGTGCTTCCTAAACTCGTGTCCATGGAAAATCTACCCATTTAATCCCGGTGATCATTTGTAGTATGGTGGTTACATGATTTGTCCCTTCTCTTAGTATCATGATGACATTTACCCTAGAGTATACTATGCTATAGACATTTTCTTAAAGTCCTAACTAGATGGTGTTAATGTCTCTTGGAACATCTGGAATGTCCATAAAATTTGTGGCTTCCCTATTTCGGATGGCAAGTCTATTTGTTGTTCCAAGAAGAGTCTGGTTTCCACTTTATAAAAAACTCTTGTTCATTATTTCTTGTCAAATTTATGTGATAGACTAGTTGATTCTTTCTTGGAAGGTTGTTTGGGTAAAAGGGAGGTGCGGTACTTAAGCATGGTTTCTTGTCATTGGAAGTGTATTCTACTCCTTAATAATCCTTGCTTCCACTCTTAGTTGCTCCAACATGTTATGATTTTCTTGGTTATGTTGTTAATGGAACTCACTTAAGGGAAATTCTTGATGATATTTATAGATGAATCCTTTACACTTTAAATATTGACTTTCTTTCCAATATCATAATGGACGTTTGGCTATATGTGACGTGTGTAGAACCTTGGAATGCTTCTTTTATTAATTGTGCTAACCTTAAACCTCAGTCCATGAGAAACATGTTTTTGCTTGTGTCTCCTACTATTTTGCAAGGTACAAATTCGAGATTGAATCCTTTATAAGAAGGGGAGGATAATACAAGCCATGGGGGCATAATAACTTTTGATTGGAGGAAAACACAAGAAGACTCAAGCTTGGTGCTTGCCTTTGAAGGCTAACCTAAGAGAACAAGTGTGAAGCATGGACAATAGGCAATTATACTCTAAGGCTGCCTCTTATAACAACCTTTTTTCCATTTTCTTGGAGCATGAGGCGCCTATGAAGCATAGCAACTTATTAAGGGCCTTTTGGTCATTTTGCTATGTAATAAGTTTAGCCAAGACTTTAAATAGATTTTATTAGTTAATTTTCCAGAAACTTTGATGATATTTTGAAAGACATCTGTTAGAGAGTGCTTATACAAGTGTGGAATCACTTGTCACAAGTGTGGATTCACTTGTCACAAGTGTGGATTCACTTGTGGCCGAATGTGGATTCATTTGGTGTTGGTTACCCATTTATAAATGAGGGTTACTTGGGGATTCTGGTTCCCTTGAGGTTTTCATAACAGTGTGGTGTTGTTATTATTAGTATTTACGGGTTTTAGTGTTTGATACACACTTTAGTTCCTATTTCTTGTAATAATCTATTTCTCACTATCTATCTTTAACTTATCATATTAGTTGTGTTTGAATCTTGTGTTCTCATTCTTGGCTTGTGCTTGCTACCTTAGTAGTGTTTTCATTTTTTTTTCGTATTTCCATAGTTGGTTTGTATCATTAGGAAAAATGCCTAAGTTGAGGTGGCTATCATAGTGGTGCAGAGTGTAAAATGGGTATGTATAAGGGTAAAATTAGAAATAATTAGTAAGGTTCGGTGTGGTAGAAAAAGAAAAGAAAAAGAATAGAGAAAAAAAAGAAGAAAAGAAAATTATGCAAAAGTGAAAATGAAGGAATAAAAGACCACACCCAACCTGAATGTGCAATAAAGAATAAAAGGGGAGAAATAAGTGTGGAATAAAAGAATATTAGATAGGACGTAAGACCCCAAGGTTAGTGTAGTGCCAAGGAGGTTTAGTCACTTGATATGTCAATATGTACCATAACAACCCCCAAGCCTACATTACAAGTCGAGAAAAAGCCCTATAGTGATCTTAATTTGACTATCTAAAAACTAAAGTAAAACAAATAAGTGCAAGCCTATGGTATTCGATGCACATTGATTGGAACTTCTCTTCTGAGTGTGAGTGTCCCTTGGATTTCCCTACATTGACATGCATTATTTCATAGAAGTGAGTGGGACATCTTTGTTGTGAAGGAACTTGAGTCATATTGCTAGCTATTCGCTTGTTTTTTGTAGTATAACTTGTACATATACATTGTTGCCTATTTCTAATATAATGCCATACCTTGATACCATCGTGTCACATTGTTGTGTTTCATGTTAATGCATAATTAGTTTTGAAAAGTAAGTATGGAGAGAGTGTGTGTTCAGAGATTAAAAGTGTTGACTGACTGCCTTGAATAGCTTAGACTCTCTTAGTTAGCATCATTTTTGTTTTGTTGCATTTTGTTTCCTGAGGACATGCAAACATTCTAATTTGAGAGTGTTGATGTGCTATAGAAATATAGAACTTTCAATGCTTAAAATGAGAAAAATATGCACGTTATTAGTTTTTTTTTTGTTAGATATGATGCATTTTGGGTATGTTTTATAGGAAATCATGTTTTGGATGCTAAGTTTGTGAAAAAAATGAAAAATGTATTTTGGGTATTTATTGGAGAAATTATGGATATTCGGGATACTTTTTGGCTTGTTCATGATCAAAGCATGTTCGGTACATGACGAACAACTGAAAAGATGACTCCCGACACATGCTAAGTCCACATGTGTACAACAAGTAGAACTTATGGACCGTATATGGGCAAAGAAGTATCAGAAGTCCAAAATCCCAAGAGCTGAATTAAAGGAAAATTGTATTTTGGAACTTTTGCCAGGTACTTGCACCCACCCTATAGGCTGTAAGGGCTACCTGCACCCAGGGTCAAGACGCAAGTACACACCATAAGTGGCAACCAACCCTGTTTTCTCCTATTTCGTTCAAGCTTTGGTTTTAGGGTTTCCTCATGTACTATAAATACCCTTCATGTGTTTTAGTAAGAGTTACACACTTCTTATATTCACAAATTTATTTTGATTCCAAGATTCGATTTTAATCTTGGGATTCTCTTGTGTTGACTTCAGTTACGATTGCGTGATTTTCTACTTCTTATCATTATGATTTCAACCATGAATGTTGTTGATTATTTCACAAGCATGAGCGACTAAAAACCCATAGCTAGGGTTATGGAAACTCTGGAGATTGACCAAAAAGGGCAAGTGTTATTGTTTCTCTCAACTGATACCCATGGATCTATTTCTTTATGTTCAATATAATAGTTTTCTTAATGGGTGCACACGTTAGGATCCCACTTAGATTATTTCTACATACTCCAAAAGAGGAGTAGTGACTAGGAAAAGATAAAGACAACAACAATTTTAAGTTAAGTTATCGATCTATGCTTCTATGTTTTATCTTAGTAAGATAGTTAGATTTTATCTAATAACTAGATACTCAAAAGGTAATAGTTAGATGGGATCAAGATAAGGGTTAGTAAGGTAAAGAGTGAGATTCTTCTACTCGTCCAGAAAACTATAGAAGGTACATAACTTTTCAATTCAGCATACAAGATATCGGGTTGGTTTAACAAAGCATGATAATCCCACAGAGTTGAGAAGCTAGGGGAAACATAATCCTAGTATTCAATTACGACTAATTACAATTGAAGTTGATATTTTCTACTAGTTTGACATTGATACTCAAAACCCCCTAGTTACTTGTCTAATCTAGCCTATTGATTACAATAACTGAGAGCCGTGAATCTACATATTCTCTTGGGATTCGACCATAACCTTTGTTAGGTTACTATATTTGGCAGTGACCATATAATCTTTGAGGTATATCTTGGACGTCACCATTACACTACCTTTCAGTTAGACTTGGGAGCTCCACATTAGTGGCGAGGTCACCGTGATTTTAGGCTAGATGGCTATCCTCTATTAACATAGACTTAGTTCATTGAGGTTTTCTTGGAGAATTACATGTCTTTTTATCTTAGGGATCATCGGAGAGATCAATTGTTGAGGTTGGAGTATGGCTCTATGACTATTGGGGAGTATGATGCTTAATTCTATAAGTTGTATGGGCATGACACATTTATTCTGACTACCAAGTATGATAGGCTTTGGTGCTTTGTTCAGGTGTTGAGACTCCCTCTCCTTATGGATCTATATATTTAAGTTGTTGCTAGTATATCATTTTTTAGGGTTCTAATCATTCTCTTGTTATGGATAAGATGCATAATAAAGCCTACAGGGGAAGTAATATAAGGCAATGATATCAGGATAGTTTCTGTGGGAGCTATAGTGGCTCACGATTCAGAGACAGTAGTCTGCATCAACTGTATTAACATCAGGGTCAGTCTACTAGGCTCGTTCATGTCATTCTTAAGATTACTAATAGAGGCTAGTCAAGTTCCAATAATTATCCTGGCCAAAGAAATAGTCAACCTTTGAGGGGTTCATCTTCTAGGTATTTTAGCGATGATGGTTATTTTAGGCCAAATGCATCTTTGGGTTTTAGTTTAATGCCTAGTGCATGTTATAGTTGTAGGGCCTTTGGCCATTTCTCAAATGAGTGCCCAGTCATGGAGTGATGGTTCCATCAGCTTAGAGTGTTCCATAGATTAGGCCAGATCCAACCCCATCTAGAGATGGTGTGTATAGTTATCGGGGTGGTCCTTAGGGTGCTCGTGGAGGTACTTAGAGAGGTAGGATAGGAAATTATTCAAGAGCCCATCCAGGTAACGGGCATGGTCAGTTGTATGTCGTACCTACTAGAAATAACGCTAAGTCTTAACTTGTATGATTACAAGTATGATTTTAGTGTGCAATCAATCGATATTTTATTTGCTCTAGGATCCACTTATTCTTTTAGATCTTTTTATTATGCCCCAAAGTTAGAGTTATTGTATTATTCATTACTTGTGCCATTATGTGTATCTACTCCCATGGGTTATTTTTTAGTTGTGGATTAGGTTTATAGATCAGGTCTTATGATTGTTCGATAATTTGATACTCAGGTTGATCTTATTATGTTATACATAGAGGATTTTGATGTAATTTTTGGAATGGATTGGTCATCCCATTATCATGCATTTTTGAATTATTTTTCCAAGGTTTTTATCTTATCCATGCCCGTCATACCCCCATTTGTGTGGCAAGAGCTATTAGCTATAAGATAATAGGGATTATTTCTTATATTCAAGCTAGGAGACTTATTTTGAGGGGTAGAAAGTTTGATCTCACTTAAATTCATGATGTTAGTATGGAGAGTCCGTCGCTTGACTTTCTTCTTAAAGTTCATAAATTTCCAAATGTTTTCCTTATTGATCTACCTTGTCTTTCTCTGGGGATTTATATTGAGTTTATTAGTGAACTTAAGTCGAGAACCCCACCCATTTCTTTGGCACCTTATCGTATAACTCTTGACGATCTTAAAGATCTGAATTCTCATATTTAGGATCTTCTAGGTAAGGGTCTGATTAGACTAAGTTTATCTTCTTGGGGTGATCCTATCTTGTTCATAAGGAAAAAAGATGGTTCTATACGTGTACATACTAATTACATGCAACTTAATAAGGTGACGATAAAGAATAGGAATCATATGCTTCACACTGATGATTTATTTGACTATTTTCAGGGAGCAATAGTGTTCTCTAAGTTTAAGTTGAGGTTTGTTACCACCAATTAAGGATTCTAGCTGATGATCTTAAAGACAATCTTTAGGACACGACATAGTCATTATTAGTTCTTAGTAATTTTTTTAGGTTGACCAATGCCCCAGTCGTGTTCATGGATTTGATGAACCACGTGTTCCAGCATTATTTAGATTCTTTTGTGATTGTGTTTATCGATGATATCCTTTGTATTTCAGGAGTATAGAGGAGAATATACATTATTTGAGGATTATGCTCTAAACTTTAACAGATCATAAGATTTTTGCCAAATTCTCTAAGTGTTGGTTCTGCTTTGAGTCAGTGACATTCCTTGTGTGAGTGGTGTTTAAAGATAGGATTATGGTGGATCTAGCAAAGATTAAAGCTATTCGTTATTGGTCTAGAACTATATCTCCATTTAAGGTCAATAGATTCATTGGTTTTGTCATTTACTATAGGGATCCATTGAGGTTTTGCTACTATTGCAGCATCAATGACTAGATTGACTTAGAAGGAGGTTCCTTAGGGGGGTCCAAGGAGTGTGAGTTGATCTTGGGAAAACTCAATGAATTTCTCACTTTTGATCCTATATTAGTTCTTCCTACTAAGAGTGAGGGATTTATTATATATTATGATTCTTTTGGTGTTGGTTTGGGTTATGTTGATGCAGCAGTGTTGAGTTATTTCTTATGCGTCAAGGCAGCTGAAGGTACATGAGTTCAAGTACCCTAATCATGATTTGGAGTTCGCGATGATAATTTTCACGCTTAAGATTTGAATGCATTATATTTATGGCGTGCATTATGAGATTTTCATGAATCATCATAGTCTTTAGCATTTTATGACTCAGAGAGAACATAATTCTAGAAGGCGTAGATGGATGGAGTTGCTTGAAGATTATGACATCTTTATCTTATATCATCTGGGCAACGCAAACATGTTAGCGGATACCTTAAGTTGAAAGAAGATGAGTGTAGGTATCTTAGCTTCTATCTTAATTTCTCAGAGGTCTTTGTCGTGGTATATCTAGTCCTTAGCCAACTTAATGGTATGACTTGATATTTTATACCCCATGAGGATTCTTGCTTGTGTTGAGGAGAGATCTACCCTATCTGAGCTAATTTGAAGTCGTCAGTTTGAGGATATAAGACTTTTCTTTATTCATAATTTGGAGTTGAGTGGTGAGTCCAAGATTGGTACCATGAATTTTGAGGGTGTTTTGAGATTTGATGGCCGTATTTTTGTCCTGAGGGTTAGTGACTTAATTTAGTCAATTTTACATGAGGCTTACTGCTCTAAATATTCTATTCAATCGGGTATTGCTAAAATGTATAGAGATTTGAGGTAGCATTATTAGTGGAGATGTATGAAGAGGGATATGGTAGATTTTATAGATCGTTGTGTATGTTGTCAGTAGGTGAAGGCCGACCATTAGAGACCTGGTAGGTTGATTCAGAGATTGCCTATTCCTGAGAGAAAGAAGGAGCTAATTACTATGGACTTCATTAGTGGTTTGCCTTACACTTCCCATGGTTTCGATAGTATTTTGGTCATTATGGATCAGTTGACCAAGTTAGCACATTTTATTCCTATTCAGATGTTCTTCAGTGCCGAGAGGTTAGCCCATATCTATGTTTATGAGATAGTCCATTTGCATGGTGTGCCTGTATCTATTATTTTGGATCGAGGTTCGGTGTTTACTAGTAGATTTTGGAGAGCTTTTTAGGAGGATTTTGGTACTTAGGTGGATCTTAGTACAACCTTCTACTATCTGAGAGCGTACTATTCAGGTTGTTGAGGATATGATCTGAGCCTATGTTATGGATTTTTGAGGTTAGTGGGAGCAACATCTAGCTTTGCCAGAGTTCATGTATAAAAATAAAAGTTATTCGAGTTTTGAGATGTCTCCCTTAAATACTTTGTATGGTAGGCAATGTTGTTCTCTAATTTGGTGGTTTAAGACTTTCGATATTAGACCCTATGGTACTGACTTGCTTCCAGAGGTGTTGGATACATTCAGGATGTTTAGTATAGGTTGAGGGCATCTCAGAAAAGGTTGAAGACTTGTCAAGATTATAGATTTTGTTCCTTGAGATTTGGAGTTTGAGGCTGGGTATTCCTCCATCTATCTCCCATGAAGGGTATGATGAGATTCGAAAGGAAAGTTAAGCTCAGCCCCAGGTATATTGGACATGTTTATAACCATCAAACAGTTTGTAAGGTGGCTTACAATATAACCTTACCCCCAAATTTTTTTATTATTAATTTATTTTTCCATGTTTCTATGTTGCAGTAGTACATCCCAGATATATCTTATGTACTTTATTAGGAATCAGTCTAGTTGGATCAAAGATTGACGTTCATGAAGGAGCCAATACTCATATTAACCAGTGATGTCAGGCGGTAGCACTCGAGAGAAATTCTAGTAGTTAAGGTTTATTTGAGATACTGACCGTTAGATGAGGCTACTTGGGAGATTGAGAGCGAGACGTGGTCCCAGTATTCTCACCTGTTCAAGGCTTTAGGTACATCCTAACCCTTTACTTTTTTGGATGAAAGTTCTTTTAGTAGTGGATATAGTAATGACCCTCTAGGTCATTTTCTAAATTTCACCTCATATTTGCCATTTAGAGTTTTCCTATAGCTGCCCCAAGTCTTTTATAACTTGCTGGAGGTGATAGTTAAGTTACCAGGAAGCTTGTTTGATTTTTAGTGTCAATTCCTTATTTTGAAGTCTTTACTAGTTAGAATTGGCTACCAGGCAAAAATATCAGTCAAACAACCTCGTATGCTAATTCTGATAGTTCTAACAGCTCCGAATCATAGATTTGGTCTAGGTGGACTTTTGGTTTGGGTTACAAGGCTTCTGGACTCATTCCGAGCTTTTGGCTGAAACTTATGAAAAATGACATTTGGATGTCGGACCCAATTTTCATTAAAACGACCTTGGATGGAAATTTTGACTGTGCTATTTATTCCAAAATATCGAATTTAATAGGATAGCATGGTTCATTTGCATATATCAAATTCCAAACAAATCTCGAGGGGTCGATGGAGACTCAGAAAAATCCAAAGTCTCCAACAAGTACACCTACTTATGCGCTTATTTGGTTGCTTAAGTGAAGGGGTATGAAAGCAGTGAAAACTTAAGCAGATGCTAGTCACCCTTTAAATGTGCTAATTGCCTGAATTTTCTCCCATTTTCACACAAGTCCAAGATTATAAAACCCTAAACCATATAGGAACTTTGGAGAAACATTGATAGAATATTTTAGGGTGTTCATTAGTTTGGATAACTCATTTCTTCTCCGAATTATTGATAAGTTTTCATCAATTTTGTGGTTGATTTTCGTATTATTTCCCAAAATATTTAAAATATTAGTGTGTTGATTGTAGCACCATTTGAGCTCAGAATTTACCCATTCTTGAGGGTTAATGTTCCTTGAGCATAGAGGGATACATTGTCGATTTCAGAAGTACGATTCTGCAAGCGGTCCCCTCATGGGATTTTAACGTAATTTTGGACCCAAAGCATGTAAATGCAAAATAGGTATTGTTGTTCTTTTAATGATGAGTAGATCATGATTTTGATAGTGTGGCATCTTGCAAAGGCTTCTCAAAAGGGAAAATCGATGACTTAGAAGATTTCTTTAAGCTTTTCTTCGGTATCCAGGTAGGCTAGGTTTACCTTCCTCATATATTGAGCTAAATCATAGTACACTTATGATATTGTGCTAGATATAGGATGGGAATTAGGTCTTGGAGGTATAACTGTTACAATTAGTATTATTTGGATTGCTTAGACTATTATGGAATCGTAAATTATGCGTAATTTACTTAGTTATTCATGTTTAGGTAGAATTACTATCTTAGAGCTAATTGTTGCTTATTTAACATTTAGAAGTAAACTTAGATACCTTAGCCTAGTTCGGGTTAGAATTTTCCTTAGATAAGATATTAGGGATAAAAAGGGGTCACTTCTGGCCCACCTTTGTCCAAGACTCTTGTTAGCTCCTTATAGACTTATTGGGATTATTGTACCTTTTAAGTGCATATTTTAGATTTCATAGAGACTAAATTCTTGATACTTATACTTTTTTGGTACTTGGGGTTTATGCTAGTTCCATACTAAATCTGGTTATTTATTGATATTGAGTTCTGATTTGAGTCTAGCAATTGATGACATTAGTTCTGATTCAAGTCTGGCAAATAATAATGATAGTGATGATAGGATTTCTGGTTTGAGTTCAACATTGAGAGGTTATTTATGGTATTTCATGGCACGGATGGGTTCACGGCTATGACTTGATATTTGGTAAATTTAAGGAATTTTGGTTATTTACTTTCTTTGATTGTACCCTCTGGGCTTATGGGGAACCACATTGGGTTATTTACTTTTCCATACTTACTTGCTTACGTGGTCCAGTTTTGTAGTATTGATTCTACTTTCTTCCATATTATATCTATTTCAGTTATTTATTTACAGTATTGGAATGCTATTTTAGGTTTTCCCTTTTACGTATACTTAGCTTATTTATGTTGCATATTATTGTACTTATATTTTGATTTAGATTAGATGGCCGATGATGCCTACGGAGTACTCATGGCTTTGGTACTTATACTATCTTTTTGTACCTTTTTGGTTCAGATTCGAGTTCTAGTGGCCGATGTAGATTTGACGATCGTGCCGCTTAGAGTTAAGAGACTGGGTGAGCTCTTGAAGTCGGAGTTTCCCTTTTCTCCTTCTTTTATCCTTTCTTAGTCTTTCATTTTTTGAAATCGATGTATATTAACTATTACAGTACTTATGTTCCTTTTTGCTAGTGGCTCCTGTACCGATCCTACTAGATCATGGAATGTTATTTTTATCTTATATATATTTTAGACTATTATTATTACTTGAATTATTGTTGTAAGCCTTACTTGTAAATTTCTGGATTTTATGCCTTTTCCCACAAAATTAACCCATTGCTCATAGACCCGGGTTATGGTTTGGATTACTTACTAGTGGGATAAAGTAGGTGCCATCATGATTCTTAAATCGGGTTGTGACATCTCTTGATTGTATCGAGTATTCCTCATACTTTGAGCCATGTTCGATCGTCAGTACCAGCTTTTGCTTATGGTATACTGACTTTAGAGGTACAACCATCTTTTGTGGTACCCCTACGATGAGGGGTGATTTTACCACTCATTCGCACTAATTATTCGTGCATTACCCTATTTTGAATGAATAAAATGAGACATAATTGTAACTAAATGCACTAATATCCTCTCTTTGCAGGCATAGAGTTGATAAAATCAAAAGATGTTGAAATGAACTTAGAATGATCAAAAGGAATCAAGAAAATGCAGCTGAAGACTTAGAACAAATGGCCTCAGGTACCGAGGTCGTGGTCTACTGACTGGAATCATGACAGTCAAGCAAAAGTCAGTAAATTACAGTCGCGTAAAGGCGATCGCGGTCAAACTGGCGCGTTTGCGGTCCAGCGGGATTTTGACAAGGGTAAAATTTGTAAAATTACAGAGACAAATTCCAAACCATATATTGGCAAAAACCATTTCTTCTTGGAACATTGATTACCTCATAATATAATTTGAATTGAAAGCTTGAAACCCTAATTGGGAAAGTATGTAACTAATTATGGAGGCTTGATTTGTTAGCATTTTTGTTAAGAATGATTGCTATTGATAATCCTTCTGTTATATCTTTCTTTACTTTCTTCATGAGTATCTAAGTAATTTAGTGTTGGGATTATGTTTATCTAGAGTGTAATTTGTGTGTGGGTATTGTTGTGTGTGCATGATTGTTAGTTGTTGTGTATGTATTTCACCATCACTTGAGCTTATGAGTTGGAATTTGATGTGTAAAAACCCCAAATCTCCAAATGGGTTTGATGGGTGAAAAACCCAAACTCTAGAAACCCTTTATTTTCCTCGAAAGTGGGATGAAGATGAATATAAGGTAATCCATAACATCCTTGAAAGAGGGTTATTGAGGACAAGACAATGGTGGACAATTAAGCCTATGGTTTGCTACCTTTTGCAGTCTTAGAAATATGTGTATTAGAAGATTAAATCATGTCAAGAGCATTATCCTATAAATAGGGATCCTTTATTTAGGTTTTGGGTTATTTCAAATTTCACACTTTTTAGGTGCTCAAAAGAGCAAATGGGTGAAATCATTGTGGTTTTATCGAAAGATTAACCACAATGACCTTCGACCTAGCCTATCCTTTAGTTAACAACTAAATTTCATGCTAAATCATCATTAAACCATATACTTTTACCTTTAGGTAGACATAATCCAAAGATTTCCCCCAACATTGTTGCTTAAAACAAAAGTGTCATCTCTTGATCAATTGCTAAAGAATGTAAAAAAAGTTTCCAAACAAATCCCCCCATTTTATTTTGCATATTGTTTGTTAGCATTCTGGGTAACCTCGTAGTAATTTAAACACCCATAGGGTTTGAAGTCTATAATTTTCCCCTTGATATTCGAGCCCAAATCCAATTGGCTTACATGACAATGACCGCCTCACCCCTCAATTGTGGAAGTGTGTTGAGTGTTATTAAATGGCGCCGTTGACGGGAAGTGAAATATAGATTTTGGTTGTGTGGTGTTATTTTTACTTGGGAATACCTGGAGTAGCATACTTTATTCTAGTTGTTGCTTTTGGATCTTTTGTAGGTAATCCTAGCATGAACGGAATTATGAGTGAAGTCACTCTTCATGAGGAGTCATTTGATATTCCACTTTATGGGGAAATCCAACTAAATTGAGGGGGTCATATATATGAAACCCGCATCCCACCTCATGATGGGAATAGGACATTCTATGTGACTAGTATCATGCTTCATATGTTGCAACTAAAGGGGCTATATGGGGGTTAAGCTCATGTGGACCCATACATTCACTTAAGGAATTTTTTAGAGGTGTGAACACCATTCAATATTTCTCATATCACTCAAGAGTTTTTTTTGATCCGTCTCTTTCCATTCTTAGTAACAGGCGAAGCATTGTTGTGGTTCTGCATACTCCCTACGACTTCTCTAACTTCGTGGAATGAGCTCACAAAGGTGTTTTTAAATCAATACTCCCATCCATCCAAGGTGTGTCACCCGAGTGATGAAATCATGAACTTTAGACAAAGGAATGGGGAGCCACTTCATGCAGTATGGGAGAGATTTCTTAGGAGGTTGGCCAAATGCCCAAGCCATGAGATTTCACGGAAGGCACTTCTCCAAATAATCTATCAGGCACTAAATCCTTTGAACCAAATGGTGGTAAACAATGCAACAGAAGGTTCTCTCTTAAACTTGTACATCTATGCAGCTACAAAATTGTTGAGAGAGGTAACTAAACACAATTGGGAATGTCATACCCAACACATCAATATTTCCAATAGCTCTCCACCAAAGCCCATGGTTAGTAGAGAACAAAGAAAGCGAGATGAGGATCAAGAGCAAAACATGGCAAAGATCTTGACCCAACTTGACCTCCTAACCATGTATGCCATGGGGGAAACCATGAAAATGGAAAACTCCATGACACCAAGAGCTTATTACGAAGACGAAGAAGCTAGGAGAACGGAGGAAGAAATTTGGTAACTAGCAAACCAGTTGGGGGTTCTTATCCATCCTATCATAGGGAAGGTGGGAACCAAAGTTAGATAAATTAGGGTGGTGGTCGAGTTTGGAGAGATCAGGAACATGGGTATTGCTATTTTGTGCCTCACCATGATCGGGATCCTAAAAAATAGTCAAGCTCCGCTGACGCTGACAGAGGTTGAACGGAGGATATCCTTGCAAGAAAATTTAATAGAGTTGAAGAAATGGAAAAAATGGTTTGTGAATTAAAAGAGGACTTTATTTTACTCTCTAAAACTATGGTCTCCCATTCGACCTCTATCAAAGAATTGGAGATCAGTATGGGACAAATTTCCGCACGACTGAATGCTAAACTTAGGGGAAATCTCACTAGTGATAAAATTACTAACCCTCAAAATTAAGGTCAAATCTTGGCAACACGTGCGGGGAGTGAAAAATCAAAGGAAGAGCACTTGACGGAGGAATTGAGAGGAAAAATACCCAACACTCAGTCAAAAGAGAGGTTGTCCCAAAGTCTAATCAACAAAGAGAAGAAAGAAGTGGCAAACATTGTTAGAAGGCTAATTAATGAAGGGGAGTTTGATAAGTGGGGACCTATGGACCCTCCTTGACAAATTGATACATGCAAACATAATGCAACAACTATAACTAAGGCATTGTATGGGAGGCAACTCACAAATACCACGAGGATGGCTGGTATCCTTTCTATCATTTTTTATAGTATCGATGTTAGTTTTTTCATATGAATAAGTCATGCTTGTGTGACACTATGGAGTGTTTTGCATAAGCTTAGTAAGGGAGAAGTGTGCAAATTTTAGTTGAAAACTGATCAAAGGATAAATAGGCACCAAGTGAGCAAAAAAGCTGGACAGAAGAAAAATAGAGGAGTAGAAATGCCCTTGGTTACCGTAACCGTGGTCCCCAAATACAATTTCGGTTACCTACCTGTCCACGATCGCGGTCAGTTAGCCGCAATTGCGGACATATAAGCTAGTTGATTCATTGATTATCTCCCTAATTTTCTCACACTCTTGCTTAAGTTTTTCCATGAAGGAATGACCTGATCTCTAGGTAAAAAGTGATGGTGCATAGTCTTAAAATAATAGCGATCTTTGATGGAGTTTTAGGGAGAATCTTTATCTCTTTGTTATCCTTGATTATTTACGCAGTTGGGACATTGCTATCTATTTTAGCTAGGCGTGGTTCCTTATTCATTTAATTTGGGCATGTATTATTGATATTTCTACCTACTCTTCTGCTCTTTTAGATGATTCTTATTTTTATTAGGGTTGTAATATTAGAACATTCTGATGGTTCCCATACTTGAATGAATTAAGTACCTTGTTCTTGAGTTATTACTTTATTTTAATTCTAATGGACATGTCGTGATTTGGTTTTAACCATAGATGGAAGGGAAGTATGAATACTTGTGGCATCAAGGCCATAAGATGTAAGGGAAGTCTGAGTACCTGTGGCATTGAAATTTTAGGATCTCATTTATACCCATTCGTGAAGCCTGAGTAACAATATGGGTGGTTAGCCCCTACTAAAGATCGTAATGTGAGACTATAGCATGGGTTATTGCCATGATTAACAAATTATGCATGGTACGGATACTAAAGAAAACAACCCTCTCCATTCGAAAATTTTGCAAAATTCAAAGGCATGGACATGAGCAACCTTGTGACAAAACTTTCTCTCTTTGTATGACTTCAGAAAAATAGTGAGCACTCTATTTTTGTCTCTAGCGGGTAGAACAACTTAACCCCCTTCACAAAATTTGCACGCCATGTGTGTGAGCTTAATGGTCTATATCTCATGTTCCCTTGTATCATCTAGAACTTTCCCTATTAGTCTTTCAAAGCTAAATTTTTACTATGCTTGGTTGGTAAAATGATCATAGGCCATCTTGCAATTTTGGTAGCCCAGTTTAGCCTAAAAAGCCTACCAATACATAGGAGTTAAACCTCGTCACCTCTTTTATCCTTTGGACTTTTCCTTGGCAAACACATTATAAGTTGTGACCCTTCTATTCATTCTCTCTTGAATCCTATCCTTCTTGAACTTAAGAATACAAATTCAGGGTAAAAGCCTAAGTTAGGGTTGGTGGAAAGAGAAAGAAAGTGTATTGAGCCACTAAGTCATAAGAAAGTGCCTATGAGCTTAAATAAGGAAGATTTTTTCTTTGAAGATAGAGAAAGTCCAGCAAAAGAAAGGAATGCATAACAGTTAAATACTCGTATCAATAGTAAATAAAAAGAGGTGAAAAAGAATGTAGGTAAAGCAAAAAGGGAAAAAGTAGGCTAATTTGTAAAAGAAAGAAGTTGCCCAATAAGAATGCATGAAAAGATTTTGTGAAGAAGTTCAAGGAGGTTTTAGCCTTATCATCCTAAGATAATATCCTACCCTACCCTAAAACCCATTTTACAAGATCAAAAGCCCTTTGTGATTCCCAACTAAGTGTGGTCATTATAGTGGTGATTGAAAATAGGGAAAAGCCTATGGCATGGTACTTGTTAACATGGAGAATTTCTTGAGAGAGTGAGTGTTTGCACTTAAAATTTCTTTGTGCATGCTTTGTAACTAGGTGTGTGAATTTTTTTCCTTTCTTGTGAGGAGGCATGTGAATTTATGGAGATGGGTGATTTTGGCATCTTCCGCATAATAAGACAAATCAAGGTAGAATATGATTGTAGTCAATATGTGAGCCATTTCTAGAGTGTTAGTAGGTACTAAATGGTTTCTCCTTAATGTCCATTGCATTTTTTCCTATTCTAGTTTATGACGAGAGGCGTCATGGCAATCCTCTGGTTGTGTGTGAAAAACTTTTTATGGTGGCAATCAAGTATGAGTTTTCTTGATCATTGGGAGATAAATTGGGGCATACATGGAGAATGACTCATGATAAATGGTTGTGGTGCTAGAGGACAAGCAAGGTCTTAAGTTGGTGGTGTTGATGAGTGATGATTTTACAACTCATTTGCACTAATCATTCATGCATTACCCTATTTTGAATGAATAAAATGAGACATAATTATAATTAAATGAATTAATATCCTCTCTTTACAAGCATAGAGTTTATGAAATAAAAAGATATAGAAAGGAGCATAAAATGATCAAAAGGAAGCAAAAAAATGTAGTTGAAGACTTGGAGTATAGGGCCTCAAGTACCACAGTCGCAGTCTTCTGAACGTAATCGCGGTAGTCTTTCAAAAGTTAGTAAATTGCAATCGTGTATCCGCGATCACCGGTCAAACCATCGAGATCGTGGTTCAATAGGATTATGCCTAGGGACAGATTTGTAAAATTACAGAGACAAATTCCAAACCATATATAGGAAAAAACCCTTTCTTCTTGGAACATTTCTTACCTCATAAGATATTTTGAATTGAAAGCTTGAAACCCTAATTGGGAAAGTGTGTAACTAATTTTGTAGGCTTGATTTATTAGCATATTTGTGAATAATGAATGATTTGGGTAATTCTTATGGTATATCTCTCTTTACTTTGTTCATGAGTAGTTAAGTAATTTAGTGTTGGGATTATGTTGAACTAGAGTATAATTTATGTGTGGGTTTTTTTGTGTTTGGATGTTTGTTGGTTGTTAAGTAAGGACTTTACCATTTCTTGAGCTTATGAGTTAGAATTTGATGGGTGAAATCTCCAAATATCCAAATGGGTTTGATGGGTGAAAACCCCTAACTCTAGAAAACCTTTATCATCTTTGAAAAAAGGCTGAAGGTGAATATGAGGTAACCCGTAACATCCTTGAAAGAGGGTTATAGGGGGACAAGGCAATGGTGGACAATTAAGCCTATGGTTTACTCCCTTATATAATTTTAGAAATAAGTGTATTAGGAATGTAAATCATGTCAAGAGCATTATCCTAGAAATAAGAGGTTTTGGGTGATTATGAATTTCACACTTGTTTGGTGCTCAAAAAAGCCTACAGGTGAAATAGTTGTGATTTTATTGAAAAATTAACCACAATGACCTTTGACCTATCCTATCCTTTAGTTAAAAGCTAAATTTCATGCTAAACCATCATTAACCCACATACTTTTACCTTTAGATAGACATAATCCCATGATTTCCCCCAACATTGTTGCTTAAAACAAAAGTGTCATCTCTTGATTAATTGATAAAGATTGTACAAAAAGTTTCCAAACAAATCACCCATTTTATTTTGCATGTCATTTTGTTAATATTCTGGATAACCTCGTACTAATTTGAATGCCCATAGGGTTTGAAGTATATACTTGGCTCCTTGAGATTTGACTGTAATTCAAATTGGGGTACATGATAATGACTGCCTCACCACTAAATTATGGGAGCGAGTTGAGCGTTATCACATCACATGTTTTTCACTGCCTACTAGGCTTACTGTTTCTCCTATTTCTTTTGCCTCTGTGATGTCTTTTATTGATCATAAGAGGTTTGTTATATTCATTCTTTTGGATCCTCCCAAGTTTAGTTGTGCCATTGGAGATGATGCCTATTGGTTTTTGCTTGATTGTTAGGTGAGGTTGCACTACCTTGGACCCTTGATTCCCATGGAGTTGCTTATATAAATTATCAGTCGACTAAGATGGCTAGACAGTTATGGAGATCTCTTTCTAATTGTAGACCTTTGTTTTCACCTGCTATGATAAAGAGTCAATTTTTTTAGTCTTTTCTGTAGAGGTACATGCCTTATAGTTTGATAGATCAAATAAGATATTTGTTTGATCACCTAGAGCAGGGCTCCATGACTATTGTTGATTATGAAACACACTTTCATGATTTATTTAGATTTCTCGTCGCTAGTATCTCTACTAAGTCAGAAAAGATTGGATAGTTCTTATCAGTTGGATACATATCATATGGTAATATTAGGGGATTCTTTAGAGTATTATTGTGCATGTTGAGTTGATTGAGTTGATTAGTCAAACTACTCAAGGTGGCTCCAAGAATATGCACTGCTAGGGTGAGTTTACTAGACATGCATCTCGAGGTGGGGATTTCTTTGACAAGAATTTCATAGTTATCATAGTAGACCAGTTCATGAAATCGTATAGTGTTTGAGTATTAGTTCTATGTTTTTTATGGCTCTAGGTAGCAAAGGTTCAAGTCATATTGGTAGAGATTCAATTTATGGTTCTTTACATTAGGTAGGTCATTCTTGTTCTTCTAGGCCCTTTAAGCATGATTTTAGTGGCAGGAAGTGTTTCATGTGTCATGATATTTGACATTATGTAAGGTAATTTACTCGATATATCTTAGATCCTGCCAAGCAAGGTTCTCAGCTACACTTTTTCCTTACTCCAATTTCTGCTATTAGAGGTGGTTTACAGAATGACAGGGGTGGTACTGTCGTGCTTGATATAGAGCTAGGGGAGCTCGTGGTAATGGATGTAGGGTTACTCAGTCTGGAGTGGATGTGGTCTATGTTATATTACACTTTAGAGACCCAAGGTAGAGGCCTCTTATGTAGTTATTATAGGTATCATACTAGTTTGATACTGATATTCTTCCATGTTATTTAACCCTGGAACTACATTCTCCTATGTGTCTATTTTTATACTGGTTTTGATGTTTCATATGAGTTCCTACCCTCTACATTTTCTGCCCCGTAGGAGATTCTTTAGGGATGGATCAGGTGTACCAATTATGTATTTTAACCATGTAGTTTGTAAGACTTGGGTAGAATTTATATGGTCGATTCCAATTTTATTTTGGGTATGGTTTGGTCAGCTTTCTATCATTATATTTTGGAGTATTATACAAAGATTGTGACACTATATACTTAGGGGTGGCCAATCTTAGCTTGGAAAGATAATCTTAATTCATGTCCAAAAGGAGTTAAATTTTTTTTATATGTACGTTGCATAGTAGAAAAGGGGTGTATGCCTTATTTTGCCTATGTTTGTGATACTAGTGTCTCCTTACGTCTTTCTTTGTAATTTGTTTAGGTTGTTCATGAGTTCATGGATGTGTTTTCTATAGATTTGCCTGGTATGCCTACAAACGGTGACATTGATTTTGCTATTAATTTTAAGTTGGGCACCAAGCCCATTTCCAATCCACCTTATAAGATAACCTCAACTGAGCTGAATCAATTGAAGGAGTAGTTATAGGATTTTTAGAGTAAGGGTTTCTTTAGACCTAGTGTATCTCCTTTGGGTGCTCCCATCTTATTGGTAAAGAAAAAGGATGAATCCATGTATATGTGTATCGACTGTTAGTAATTGAATAAGGTTATTGTCAAGAATAATTATCATCTTTCTCCGTTGATGGTTGATTTGACCAACTTTAGGGTACGTTGGTGTTTTCAAAGTTAAATGTGAGATCTGAGTATCACCATTGTGAATTAGATCTTCGGATGTTCTGAAGATGGATTTTTGTACTCGATAGTCATTGTGAGATTTTGGTCATGCCCTTTGGGTTGACTAATCCCCCAACAACATCCACAGAGTTGATGAACCAGGTATTTCAATCATATCTCAACTTATTTGTAATTGTTTTTATAAATGATATCTTGGTTTATTCCCAAACTGAGGTCGATCATGTGAGACACTTGGGGACTGTACTTCAAAGATTGTGGGATGAGAAGTTATATGCTATATTATTCAAGCACAAATTCTTATTAGATTTTATTTCTTTCTTGGGTCATGTGGTAATCAAATATGGCATTATGGGTGATCCATCCAAGCTAGCAACAATTCGTAATTGGGCTAGACCTATTTCTCCTATAGAGATTTGGAGTTTTGTGGGTTAGTGGGTTATTATCAACATTTTGTGGTGGGTTTCTCTTTTATTGCAACTCCTTCGACTAATTTTACTGAAATGAAGGTTGTATTTTAGTAGGTGAATTCTTGTGAGGAAAGCTTTCAAAAGATTAATGAGTTATTGACTTTAGTGGGTATCTTGACTTTTCCCAAGTAGGTCATGGGATTTATCATATATTGTGATGCTTTTGGAGTTGTATAGGGTGTTATGCTGACGTAGAAGGGTAAGGTGCTTTCTTATGCTTCTTGATAGTTGAAACCCCATGATATGAATTACCATACCCATGACATAGAGTTGGTAGCAGACACCTTTGTGTTTAAGTTGTGGCAGCATTAATTGTATGGGGTCCATATTGAGATATTCTCAGATTATCATAGCCTTTAGTACTTCTTCACACAGAGAGATCTTAAAGTTTGTCAATGGTTTAGCTTTAGTAGATTAAGAATAATGATCTCACTATTCTTTATCATTCATATAAGACAAATTTATTTGTTGATGCCTTGAGCTGGAAGTCGACTAGTAAGGGGTGTCTAGATCATCTCTTTCCTTAAGAGCAACCTTTTGGCAGAGCAGGTTCAACTGTTAGCTAACCAGTTGGTTAGGATTATATTTTGACACCTGGGAATGCGTTAGCCTTTGTTGAGGTTAGATATTCTTGGATGCAATAGATTCAACCTCATTTGTTTGATGATAATAAGTTGAGGGTGATTCATGATAAGGTGTTGAGTTGCTAGGCTAACGTGACATCTTTTGATTTTGATGGTATTTAGAGGATTAATGGCTGAGTTTATATGCCAAGAGTTGGTGGATGGGTTAGATTGATCTTAGAGGAGGCTCATTGTTCTAGATATTCCATTCACCTAGGAGAAGCTAAAATGTATCATAAGCTAAAGTAGCATTATTGATGGGGTGGTATGAAGAAGGATACTGTGGAGTTCATGAATAAGTGTCTAAATTCTCAGCAGGTGAAGTTTGATGCTTAGTCAGATGGTACTTTGCAGGGAATGCCCAATACCGAGTAGAAGTGTGAACGGATCACTGTAGATTTCATATCTGGTCTACCCCTAACTTTGGGGAAGTTTGACTCTGTTTGGGTGATTGTAGATATCTTAACCAAATTAGCTCACTTAATTCCAGTAAAGGTAACTTACAATATAGAGAAGTTGGTCAAGATTGATATCAGAGAGATTGTTCGATTGCATGATGTCTCTATTTCTACCATATCCTATCGAGGTACTTTGCTTACCTTAATTTTTGGAGTACCAGTTAGAGTGATTTGGGTACTCTGCTTGATTTAAGCACAAAATTTCATCCTCAGGCCAATGGGAAGATTGAGAGGACTATTCAGGTATTGAAGGATATGATTCAAGCATGTGTTATGGACTTTGGAGGTCATTGCGACTAGTACTTTGACACGACCCAAAATTGGGCCTTGTTTTATGGGCACCTCAATCCCAACTTGGACCGGAGATTGCCCCATTAACCAAATCGAATCATCAAATAAATCCACAAGAGTCGGAGGAATTCCAAACATACATCAAGATAGAAGAAACCATACTAATGATCATAACTTAAACATGTATAAACATTTCATTAAGGTCAATATACGACCAACATACCCAAGTCCACAGTTACCCACAATACCTCTACACAAATCCAGATTCAATATATATATACACGTAAGGAAGTGCCCCCGACAATAGCTAAAACCAAATCCAAGACAGGTTTATGACATAAAGTATGAACTATGAATTCATGACTTCCGAAGTACGGAAGCTCACCACTTCAATGTCAATCACACGAACCGCTTGAACACCTATCACGACATATGAAGAGAAGAAGATGCTTCGGCCCCTATGTCACGTTGGTACATAGTGTTCAGAGATGGTTAGCGATTGGAGCGCTAGAATGTAACTAAGTATAAGGATAAAATATCATCATCAATCAATATCAAGTTATTACATCATATTCAACCACATTTATATACATAAGCATACATATATATATATATATCATATGCCAATCAAAGGAATAAGGATTAACAACATTCACGAGGCACTTAATTATGAGACACTAAGTGGAGGACTTCGACCTTCCATACTTATAGATTCAAAAATTTCTTATTCGGCGAGGGACTTTAACCACATACACACAATCATTATTAAAGGGACTTTAACCACATAAACACATTCATTAAGCAAGGGACTTTAACCACAAGCCATTTCATTGGGCAAGGGACTCTAACCTCAAGCCATTTTATTTGGCAAGGGACTCTAACCTCAAGCCATTTCATTTTTCAAGGGACTCTAACCTCAAGACATATTAGATAGGGGACTCTAACCTCCTGCATTTTCACTAGGAAAGAGACTCTAACCAAAAGCCATCCCAACTATCATTAGTCGATAGTGGGACTTTAACCCTTTGTCCATACATCAACCCACATTCCATTCAACACTTAGGGACTCCAACCCATTTAACTAATTCAACACCATATTTGACCAAAATGTCTCATGGGGTATTTATCAATAAATCAATTGGATAGGCCAATGCCTTGACATATTTCATCATTCAATTCCATTTATGGTCACCTAGATTCTTACATCCCAGTCATTCCTTATTAGCAATCTTATACCACAGTTTAGTTCTTCATGTCATAGTCCTTCAATAATTCAAGCCACCTCTATTGCGTAAGATTCAAATTTTTTTGGGTAAACACATACACAAGACTCTTATGATTGAAAAAGATGTCAACATGAACTCCATAGAGATAATGTCACCAAATCTTCAATTAAAAGACCACGACTAACAATTCCAAGTCATGAGTAGGGTAGTTCTACTCGTGAGCTTTCAATTTCCAAGAAGTATAGGCAGCCACCCTACCATTTTACATCAATACATAACCAAGCCCTATATGAGAAGCATCACAATATACTACAAAACCATTATTAACCTCGGGCAAGGTCAAAACCGGAGCCGGAGTCAATTTATCTTTCAACTTCTTAAAACTACCCTCACACGCATATGACAACAAGAACTTGACCTTATTTTGGATGAACTTAGTCAATGCGGCAGCTATAGTCGAAAAAATCTCCACAAATCTCCTATAGTAACTAGCATGACCTAAGAAGCTCCGAATATCAGTTTGAGTCATAGGTTTAGGCCACTTCTTAACCACTGCAACCTTTTGAGGATCTACCATATTCCTTCACTATACATAACATGACCAAGGAATGTCACAACTTTCAACAAAAACTCACACTTAGAGAACTTGGCATCCAAACGATGGTCCTTCAAAGTTTGTAATACGGCACGAAGGTGATCGATATGATCCGCCTCAATCTTAGAATAGACCAAGATATCATTGATAAAGAAAATGTTGAACAAGTCAAAGAATGGATGGAAGATCCTATTCATGAAGTCTAAGGATGTCATTGGGGTATTGGTCAACCCAAAGGACCTGACTAGGAACTAGTGACCATAACATAACCTTAAAGAAGTCTTACGGATATCCATCTCCCTAATCTTAAGTTGGTGATAACCCAATCTAAGGTCAATCTTAAAGAAACACTTGGCACCTTCAAGTTTATCAAATAAGTCATCAATTCTAGGAAGAAGATATTTATTCTCTATGGTCACTTTGTTCAATTGACGATAATCAATGCACATATGAAGGGAACCATCCTTCTTGTGCACAAACAACACGGGAGCACCCTAGGGAGACACACTAAGATGGATAAAATCTTTATCTAAGAGATCCTTTAATTGATCCTTAAGCTCTTTTAGCTCCACCGAAGCCATTCTGTATGGAGGGATAGAAATCGGAGGAGTGTCCAGAACAAGATCAATTCCAAAATCGATTTCCGTATCTGGAGGAATGCTGGGAGATCATCGGGGAAAAATCGGGAAACTCATTAACCACGGAAATACCCCTTTGAGATCAACTTTTGGGCTTTAAGACACGAAATAAACTTCCCTTTAGGCACTAAGGAACCCTTTCCCATACAATGACCGGCTCATTAGGGAATTTAAACATGGCCCTTCGGGCCCAACAATCGAAGGAAGCATAGCATAAGCGCAACCAATTAATCCCCAGAATAACATCAAAATTAACCATGTCCAACTCACTTAAGTCTACAAGAGTTTCTATTCCACTAACAGATACCATACACTCATATAGACCCTTTTAAGAAACACTGAGTCTCCTACCAGAGTAGAAATAGAAAAAGGGAACGATAGACTCTTAGGACAAAAACAAAAATGCATAGCCACAAATGGGGTCACATAAGAAAGAGTAGTCCCTATACAAGAAAATAATACACATCATAGGAGAAAAGTTTGAACATACATATGACAACATCGGGAGACGTATCAAAATCCTGGCGAGTAGAAAGTGCATACAACCTATTACGTCCAACACAAGTAACAGAAATAAAACTAGAAGTAGACATAGCACCCTTTGGTGTAGGAGTAGAGCAGGTTGCAATAGGGGCCCTGTTGGCCCAAGAAGCTACTAGAGAAGGGAAATCTCGCTGCATGTGACCAATCTGACCACATCTAAAATATCTGTTATTCCCTTTCTCACACTGACCACGATGAGGCTGACCACAAAATCTACAAGGTTGGTGGGATGGAGTTGATTGATCCCAATCAATCTGAGATTAGGCACCCAATTCCCAGAACCTACCACCAAACTGAGAATGATGATCACCTGATAATTTCGAGTACGGAGCACTACCAAAAAAAAAGAAATGGAACTCCCCCAATTTTTTTGTGGATGATTGCCACATTCTCTACCACTATGCTCAGAAGGTCTAAACTTTTTCCCTTGTCTTTCACTAAACTCAGCCTATTTCTTTTTCCCTTTTTTACTTATTTCATATACAGAACTAACCTAGGGATGTCCATGTTTTCAATCAACAAAGATGCCTTGCTATATAGAACCAACTCATGGGATAATCCCGAGACAAACTTATCCATCCTAGACCTTATGCTAGAGACCATCTCAAGAGAATACTTAGACAACTGATGAAATTTCAAGTCATACTCTTGGACTGTTATCCACCCTTGCTTCAGGTTTACAAATTCTTTCACTTTTTCTTCCCTTAACTCTTGAGGAAAGAAGATATCTAAGAAATCCTCGGAGAAATCTTCTCATACGACAGAAATAGCATCCATACCTTTAGTCAATTCCCACCCTTCATACCAGTGGTACGCAATATCTTTCAATTGGTAGGAAGTAAACTCAACAGCCTCAACCTCTGAAGCATGCATGATTGAGAAAATCTTCTTTATTTAATCAACGAAGCCTTGAGCTTCCTCCTCAACCTTCGTACCCATGAACATAGAAGGGCTAAACCACATTAATTGGACAACTCTTGTCGCCTCAGAAGAAACAATAACTGGAGCACCATGCTTCAATTGAGAGGCTACCAACTGAGTCATGAGGCTAATAAAGCGACGAAACTCAGTATTAGTAGCATAAACAGATGGCGACTGAGTAGGACTGTCACTCTCATAAGAAAGGTTAGTGGGGACTGGTGGAACCCCACGAGGATGGTCAGAAGCCGCATCCCTATCTCAGGTATGGACCTCATAAGTTGGACTAGCTCTATCCTTAAGTCCCTCAGAAGGGTTTGCCTGCATATTAGATCTCGTAGGAGGCATGATCTAAAAGATCAAACAAAAATCAGAGGAATCCAAGACCTTAGACTCTACCGCTTGAGATTGAATCATAAGAAAGGGAAAGATTCCTAAAATGGCTCGTATCCTCTCTCTTATAAATGTGGCGCTCTTAACACCCATAAAAGAGACTCTACTTGACATGAATTGTGGATTCACAACTGACTATGAACCTAGTATCTGATACCAACATGAGACAACCCAAAACTGGGCCTTGTCGTATGGGCACCGTAAGCCCAACTTGGATCGAAGATCGCCCCATTAACCTAACCTACTTCCAACTTTCTTTGGTAAAGAGAGTCTTTCTGCAATTGCAATAATAGTTGGGAGGCCATTGTAATTAGACTAAGACACTATAATTAAACTTGAACTAGTTCTACAAAGTTTAGGGTTTTAGTAGTCTGGCAGTCAATCTTCCAAAATTAGTGAACATGAATTAGATAGATAAGGCAAACAGAAGGGTAAAGACTAATAAGATCACTATCAAATATGACTACATTCCTAAGTGTCTCTCAATGTAAGATTTAAGGTCATAATTCATAAAATTGTAGAATGTTAAATAAGAAAAAGGTGGAAGAATTGACAATTGATAATATGAAGGAGGAAAAGTGCAAGAAAAATAGGAACCATTCTCCCCAGATATGTAGATTTAAAAAAATAAAGCAAACAACCTTTCAAGTGGAAGTATAGTTGGGGATCTAGGTTATTGGAAATTGATTAGAGATAGAAGGGAAACAATGCAGAGCGAGGAGCAACAACAACAATAATTAGTAATTTAAAATAATTACAGGGCTTTGGATGACTATACAATCACAAAGATAGGTGAATAGTCAAATAGTAAAGACAATCCCTTAGAGATGCTAGATGCAAATCCAAATCGTAATAGAAATCATTTAGAAGTACTAGATGTAGATCCAAATAGTACCAGCAATCCTGCAGAAAATAGATCAATGGTTTGTATCCATCATATAAAAGACAACAAGAAACATGCAATCAAGGAGAATGATTTTATCAAAACCCCACTAAACAACAAAAGCAATGTGCAACAATAGTAGACATTGCCAAAGAACAAGTTGTGGTACTATAGAGGTAGTGGAGGTTATTGAGGAATAAACCATGGACATTAAGGAGCAATTACCTTTGAATTCTAATTTAAAGAGGATGATTTAGTAGAAGAACTAGGAGGAAAGAAATGAGATTAGTTTTTATAAAGTAACATGTAAAGAAACAAACATATCACAAGGGCAACAATGTCAGGATATGGAAACAAACACCAAGGATAATAAAGAAAAAAACTAGAGAATCCTCTAATGGAAAAATGCAGTAGAGTTCAGTATAATTTCTCTAAGAAAGAATCTATAGGACATTGTTTCATATTGTGTAGGTGAGATAACTCCTCAATCTTAATTCACAATAATAGAACAAATTTATCACCAGGATGAAGATGCATAGGATAATAAAGATAAAAAAAAGTATAGAATCCTCAAAAAAGCAACAAATCTAGGAAGAAATGGAATTATAGTGGCACTATTATAGGAAGTCAACCTACTTGGACAATGCTAATGAGAGGTTTGCTAAAGATCAAAGATCAATGATGAAGTTTGTTTCTTTTGGAATCTTAGGTCTATAAAGAGTCAAAAACTTTTCAAAGGGAACAAATGTTAAATAAAGCACTTAAATTATTTTTTATTACATTAATAGAACCTTTAAAAATGCTAGAGCCATCAACAAATATAGGAGGAGATTGGGTATGCCATTTGCAATGAAAAAATCTAGGTTTTTGTCAAAGAATAATATTAGGTAGACATTAAGTTGGATATAATAAAATATCTCACTATTAAGGTATTGGATACTATCTTGAACAAAGTTATATATACAACACTCGTCTATATTAAATGTGACAGTAGGATAAGATTGGCTTTGTAGGAGGACATTTTTCAGTTGAACAACTCTGCTGCTCTACCATGGATAATAAGTGGGGGTTTAATGTATGATTTTGATGTATGGATATATGAAGAAGCTATTAGGTTTTATCAAAAATAGTTTACTCAATAAAGGGATGCTACAGAGTTTTCACTTCTCAGACATATCCATAGCTTATTGTAGAAGAAGATAATACGTTGCTTAGCATTATACTTATAATGGAACAGGTAGAAAGGTTATATTTAACCTTAGTAGAGACAAAGATAGTGGCCCTGATGGATTCTATCATGACCTAAAAAGTTAGGTACCGATTGCACCTACTATAATCCTGTCAGTAGGTAAGTCAAATCCGTAGCTTGAAATAATGAGTAATGGGCTAATGAGTAGAAGAGAGTGAATATGATAATATCATGAAATAAAGAGTTAAATAATTAGCAATAGACAAAAGAAAAACATAACATTAAGGGAGATGATAAAATATATGATACAAATAGTGCAAGACCTAGTATAGTTAGTAAAAGGGCCACTAAACATAAAAAGTACTAGACACAAGCAACATATATATATATATGTATGTATGTATGTATGTATACATAATAGTCTCCCACAGTATAATACACGACTAATACCAAAATAGAGTGAGATAGATTAGTTCTAGTCGCCAAAAGCTTACTCTATTCTCTAATCAACAGCTCAGCACGAGGATGGCGTCAAGGGTGATGACCCATTCTGGGATTTGCATAAGGAGAAAAGATGCAGAAGAGTAGTATGAGTATGAAAGCATGCAGTACACAGTATAATTCATAGGCCGATTAAGCTCAAATAAAAATTATAATAAAGTGTGAATCTATATGCCAAAGGTAAGAAAAGATGGGGGAAAATGAGAATTATAAGCTAAAGCTAGAAAATTTAGGAAATATAAGTGAGTAACTCAAAAGCATAATGTAAGCGGCTAATTATAACCTAATCGGACCCCCATAAGCCCAAACGGTGCACACAATAATAAATAAACCCAATCGATCCCCCATAATCTTGGTGGATGAAAATAACAAGAAATACTATCATAAACCAGGTACAATTGTGTTACAATCCAACTAACCAGATTGTGTAGGACCCTACCCTAACCTACCCAAATAGGAGAATCCTAACCACCCAATAGAAATAAGAGAAAGTAAAAAAAAAATACCATTAATCTCTTCAAAAAAACATAAAACTTATTACAAACTCCATTTTAAATACATAAAAAACACCTTTTCCAAGGACCTACTTTAGACATGTACACGATCTCATCATATTACAAAGGATAACATGAAAGACACAACTCCCACCGTAGGAATGAAATAAGTAGAAGTTGTTGGAGACTACTATCTAGGGGTGGCAATGGTGCGGTGTGGTGTGGATTTTTTTAAATCCCATAAAATTTAAAACCGCTCTACACTACATCAAATCACCTTTAAAACCACATAAACCTACCTCACACTAATACTCGTGCATACCCGCACTGCACCGCCCCATATTTTTTTAAAATATTTGTAACTCCCTTGTAAACCATAATATTTTCAATACTAGGAAATAGTAACAACCAATTTCTAATATATCACTTTTCACTAAGAAATTTTCAGAAAAGTATCATGTGTACAAGTAATGATCAAACATCCAATTTTCATTAAGATGAATAAAGATATTTAAAAAGTTATCAAATTGTTTATTTGTAGTGTTATACATGTTGTTTTAAGTATCATAAAATTTTAAGTGAAGAATTCATATAGTTTTAGGTAGATTCACAAGAATAATAATAATTTTTAACTTTTTTAGTTTAAACCCGCTTATACCCGCAACCCACCCTACACCGCATCATTTAAAAAAAACTTTCTTAAACCTACACACACATAGTCTAAAACCCGTACTTCCCCACATAGACTAAAACCCACACCGCCCCATTGCCATCCCTACTACTGTGCACGTCACCTAAGAAACACCAACTGATCATGCAACCAAGCCATACCAAAAAAAGGTATAGTAAGAGTAGTATCAGTACAATTACACGTACTGATAAGCATCATCGACCGACAAAAATTATATCACATAAATAGAATATAAATATCTTAAAGATAATATTCAATTGAATAATCCACTATCTTAATAACCTTCATACCATTAATTCTCCACATCCCTAATTTTATACACTTTTTATTGGGACCTCATTTATCCTTTAACAATTACACTAATACATAAGTCAACCACCACACCACATTCAAATATAAGAATCACCTCCCAAGGCATGTGTCACATCTAGTAATGCATTTACCACTCACTTAATTAAGGACTCAACAACAATGACCATGACAACACCAATCCTTAGTAACCATTCAATTGTCCTCAACAATTATCATGTTTTTCGAGAAATACCTATATGTAGATCAAACCATGTATAATAAGAATACCTACCCAACTGATTGCAAGCCAATACCACTATATAAAACTTCACCTGTACATCCTTACTCAGTTTATTTTAACACTATCAACAAATTAGACAAATATAATATAATATAGGAATCCAACAAGAAAACACTACGTATGATGATAATAACCAATAAACCAAACAAGTATAAGTCAATATAGGCAATTCACTAAGTCTATACCCTGACTAATAACAATAACCTTGACCTTGCCATAATTACTTCTTTTAATGGATTTCAGTGATCTGTTATACAATGCAATTATGTCAATAGTATCAGCCACTCATGGATCAAAATAGCAACATTAAAATAAACTTGTTCTCTCAAAAAACCTAATATTTGAAAAACATAACCCGGTCCACCCAAGGAACCATCAAACTTACCAATGTGTACACACATGCAGTGTGTCTTATGGTTGCCCACTAGCCATGACCCACAGAAGATGAGCTCAGTACATGTACCTAATATCCTAGACATCTAATGTTTGCCACCCTTATCCCTAAAAAATTTTATGCCACCCTTATTCCCCCAAGTTTCACCAATTCTGCGATGATGACCTTTATCGATACATCTCACAATAACAACTCAATTTTAATAAGTGCAATTACAAATGTGAAAAACACAACTATACTGGTACAACAAATAAGTCTTTTATAAAACCTTATTAGATATTATTAGACACTTAGAATATCATTAAACAATTTATTCTTGTATGTATGCATTGTACCAGTTACACAAAACGACTATTAATATGCACACATAGACTAAAATATGTTTTAAATTACATTTAACCTTTACTTGCTTGGTCGTGTGTGGAACAAATATCCCACATATCATTTTAGAACTTATCTAGGACTTTCAATATCTAAATAAAACCCCAACCATTCTAACTCAGACTTGAACACATCAAAACTTCCATATTAACCTTAGATTATCATCATGATTAGTCCACTGTCTATATTCTCACTTAACTTTCACTATACCACCAGTCAATTCTAAATTAATTTTTGTTAACTTAATAACAACTTCTAAGATTATCATCATGAAGTTTTTCAATAGGTTTATTTAGAATTAATAAAAAATACACACCAGACCTAACCACAATTCAATATTGTACACAAACATAATTTTATTTCATATATTCGAAGTTACTATTTCTTTACTCAACCAAACACGATGTCTGCAAGGATAAGCATGGAATTTCCCATAAATGTGTATTGTGAATATGTTTTCTAACTCTATTCTGTCCTACTCAATTAAACCTAGCCGACTTAGGTGTCATGAAGTTTCTATGGAGGCATGAATGTGAACTTCCAACTCTTTACTAATGAGTTCTGGCATAAAATATTCAAGAAAATGCTAGGTTTTACCTCATTTATACATATCCCTTCTTCTCTATTGCTATAGGCTATGAAGCACCTTGGGATTTTTAGAAAAAAACCTCATTCTATTTGCACTTGAGGAGAAAAGAAAAATACAAGAAAATAGAGAACTATTTTTAGTTCTCGGTGACCTGCTATCATGTTGCCTCTATAGTGGGAAAATACTTATGATAGCGGAATGACGTCGGCTAGCCCAAAATTTGATATTCCATATTTATTCAACTATGAACATTGGTTTCTGTATGACTTTTCTATACGAGTCATACTCAGACTTTCGAATCAAATACTTCTAACACTTCAACTCTTGAAGGGTAGCTTAGGTTTTGTTATGCTCATGACATTATTTTACAACTCGTATCCTAGCTTACGACTTGGATTTATTAGTCGTATGTTCCCCATACTTAGCTTTTTAGATTTTCTTTTGGTTTTTTTTGCTTAAGATTTAGTATACTAGTCATACCGGGTGTTTACGACTCAACATCAAATTATTACTGTTGTAAGAATTGGTTTTTTCTGGTCTTTTTCTTTTTTTTTCATCCCAAAACTATTGAAGACCTATTTTACCTACAATTTACACCAAAGTGCATCATATCCCATAAAATTTTCTAAGTTCATGCATAAATTCATGATTTTAAGAATCGAAAGTGCCTTATTTTCCTGACACATCAATTTCCTTGCCCTTGGGTTTGGAAACTCACAAACTTGTAATTAAGATACTTGCCTTTCTTCTTTTAATTAGACTCATATGCTCTGTAAGTTAAACACTATGCTCCTACTGCGTTCATCTTTTCAAGATTTTTTGTTGTAAACTACTTTGTTAGTAACCCAAGATTGGTCCTTACCAGCATAATTTCTTGCTCTACTGAATTATCAGCTACTCTTTGGTCGCTAGAGGAAGCCATAGCATAAGTTCTAGAACCTCTCTTAGACTCTTGAGTTTTTCACCCTCAATTAGTGAGAGAAATATGGTCTAGAATATTCAAAGCTATCTCCCAGCGTAGTCTCATACAAGCTTCTCCAGAGATGGTGTCTTCCATAGATTTGGAACTAATGGTAAAGACTCTATAAAATATCTCTAATAAGCTCGTCCCTGAAATCTGATGGTTGGGCACGATAATAAACTTCTTCTTGAACATAAACCAATCCTTATACATAGACTCAGACTATACCTGCCTGAAATTATAAATCTCATCCTTAAGTTGCAACATACCATATAGCGGAAAGAACTAATTCATGAATTCCCTACACAACTCATTCCATATAGTGATATATCCTTTTAGAAGTTCCACTAACCATAAAGATGCTTCTCCTATCAATAAGAAAGGTAACAACCTTAATCTAAGCACTTCTTGATTCACCCTCGGGTTGGAGTACGAACTACAAATCCCAATGAAATTTTCAAAGTGCATATTTGAATCATTAGTAGGCAAACCCGCAAATACACCCTTCAGGTTTAAGAGTTGAATCATTGCACTATTATGTCAAACTTAATGTCTGGGGAAAAATAGGAGGAATGATAGCTTCAGTCTCTGTCGAATCAACGTACCCTAAATCATTTTCATCATTCTTATATGGATCTAAACATTAGTATGCTGGGATCACTGAAGCATAGACACCCCTAACTATATTTTGATTACCACTGAGTGCTGCTCGGTAGTCTGCTTTTAGTCTTTGCTCAGCTAGATCTACCTCCCAAGCTATACACTGAACATTTTCTTCCCTAATCTTATTAGTAGCTTGTTCTAACTTACCTCATTATACTAGTCAACAATTTCCTAAATTCCTTCAAGGGGAGAAGGAGTCATCTGGTGTGTACCATAACAAACCTCTTCAGAAATATCATTTCTTTTCAGCTGTCATCCTACTTGATGTTAGTAGGATCCTATCTGGATTTGGATTTAGTGGGAGAAAGGGATTGCCTCTACTCCATGTGTTGGGCATACACCGATGTATACCCAACTAAGAACAAGAATACAAAAACCCAAAAACTATAACAACTTGAATTCATAACTCAGCACTGTATTCCCTGGCAATGGATCCAAACTTTGATAAAGCCCAAGATACACCTTTAATATAAATATAATATGGTCTCTATCAAATATAGTAACCCAATAAAGGTTTGGGTTAAATCCCAAGAGAATACAGGGAATTTTGGCTCTTAACTACTGTAATCAATGAGGAAAGCTAGGAAAGTAAAAGGGGGGATTACAGTGAAAATATAAAAAAAATATCAACTCTGGTTGTAATCCGTCAGAGGTATACACTAGGATTGTGTTCCCCCTGGATTATCATTTCACTAGGCTTATCGTGCTTTATTGAACCAACCCGATACCTTGCATGCAGAATCTGATAAGTTATGTACCATTAACTTTCTTTTGTACAAGCTGATAGATTTCACCCTTTACCTTTTAAGTCTCAGGATGTCGCCTTACTAACCCTTATCCTTGATCCCAGATAACTATTACCTTTTGGGTCTCTAGTTATTAGATAATAGTTACCGATCTTGCTTTGAGAATACGTATTAGTGTGGATCAATGGCTAATCTTCAAATTACTATTATACTTATCTTTTCCTAGTCACTATTGAGTAAGTATCAATAATCTTGGAGGGATCCTATAATTTTCAATAACTAGGACATCTATTAAACTAAAGATAATACAATACACACATGCGTATCGGTTTAGAACAACATAGCACTTCCCTACTTCATCAATCTGCTAGGGTTTCCATAACCCTAGTTAAGGGTTTAAGCTATTCATACTTGTGAAATAATCAACAATATTCATAAATAAAAGCATTAGATTAATTCACAATAATCACAAATAAATACCCAAAACTTCGGCTGAATTAACAACTAAATTTAAGTGCTATATACAGTTATATGGTCTGCAAGTGGACATAGGTAAGTTCTAGCTTTTCAAATTCATACAATTAAGCTTTTGGACTTCATGTTTTGGTACATTCTTTTGTCATATACGCTTGGTAAATGCCACAAATGCTCAAGTAAGTAGCCAAAAACTCCTTTTTTCATCTTTTTCATGAACTTAGCATCCAAAACCTAGTTTCCTACAAAACATAGCCAAAACACATCATATCTAATAAAACAACCTAAGAAACTTGCATATTTTCATCATTTTAAGCATCGAATATGCTATACTTTTATAGCACATCAACTAAACTTAATAAAGTCACTATTGATCCTGAAGCCTCACTAGATCGTAACAAGTACCTTTAAAAAATTTAATTGAAATAAAAGAAGATCTTAAAATGTCTCTTTAGTAGACTGCTTCATTAGAAATTCTTTCTAGGATGTATAATTTAAAGTCAAATTCTAGTGAGGATCTTAGCTCTTAAAGGAATGAGAATCCTTACAATTCTCATAGAAAGTATGCTTCTATTCCTGACAATTGGCTATGCACTTATTGGGCTCAAAATTCCCATTACAAGCCTTAGTGTCAGTACCTTATCAATGATAGAAAAAGAAATCAAAAGTATGTTGAATCCATCAAAGACTCAAATATACCAGGTCCCTTAAGGAAGAAGCTCACATTGCCAGCCTGGGCTAGAAGAACTCTTATTTATCTATTTTGAAACAAAAAATGAGCCAAGTTCTTCTGTCTTTAAAAAGTCAAGAAGTGATCAAATAAAGAGGTTAGGGTGAGAAAAAGTAACCAAATAGGACATAAGGGAAGGATATTCAAGTCTCTAATTCCTCTTGAGATTTTTTGACTAATATAAGGTGATAGGATTTTTGAAGTAAGATGAAGAAAAGCCTAATTCAATCTCTTATTCTTATAGTTACACATTGAAGGAGGAGTCATACTTGAGTAAGGCTGGAACACAAATTACTTGGATCATTCAAATGCAAATACCTTATCTTTTTCTTAAGTTAGTGATCTTGCTTCTACATCTTGACTATTAACTATGCATTTATGTTAGAACATTCCTTAGAAAAATTATCCGATCATTTTTAGTCCTCTATGTGATCAACCTTAATTTTGCTTCATAAGTAGAAGTGGAAAACCTTTTCATTTTTAACAAATAAATCCTCATTGTAAATACATCTCTTTGTTCCTTATTGTACCTATACTCTCTCCTTAATCCTTTTATACCTTTCTTCTAAAATAGACATAATAACTTAAACCTTTTTATAAGACCCTTCTCTTGAGTCATCTCAAAAGAATCCTATTTTATTTTTCTCTCTATGGAAAGAAGTTTCATCCCCATAGTCCTGCAAAAGTTAGCTACAAATTTTATTTATAATGCTTCTCTAGTTGAAATTAATTTTGTACTTTTTCTCACTTTTAAAAGCTTAGCTGGATCTAAAACATCCTCCTCTCCATTAGTGTTTTATCATAACTTCAACCTCACTTTAGTATCTTAAATGAAACTTGACTTATTGAGTAGAGATATCAAAGTGGTAAAAGGTTAAAATAAGTCTAAAATGTCTTGTCATTATAAAGTAGAATAGGATAGCTTTGTCAAAAGTGAGTTCATCAGAGACATCTCTGAAATATTTATAAATTTTGATAAGGGTAACATTTCCCTCTCTAAAGTAAGTAATTTTAGGGAACTTAGAAAGAGACCAGATGTCTCTATTATCCAAATTGGAATAACTTTTATCCAAGAGATAAAGGGGGAGGTCAATGCACAAGCTCATGAGTACTATGCAATCCTAGACACTGATGTATACCTACTAATAGAATTCGTTAAAGCTATCCTTAATAAAAGAAGGGATGGAACTTATGCGTTGCCTATTCACTTTATGACATCTCTCATTAGTGTGTAGAAAAGATTAAAAGGTAATTCAAGTTGATATTTGAAGATTGGAGGAATATTTAAAGGAAAATAAGCTAATTCCCCTAAAAAGAGTGTTATCCTAGTCTTCCAAGATGAATTAAAGAAAGCGTTTGCATAAAGAAAGTACAAATAAAAGTGCAATGATACCAGAGTTTGAGTTTGACAAAAGATATTACGACATTCGTATATGATCTTTAGAGGAGTATTTAATCCTACTATTGCAACTAAGTTAAGGATGATCTCTCTCATTGTCCTTGTTGATGCTCAAGCATGGATGCACTTGTTTAACTCTACATGTGTTACTTATGTTAGTGAGGTTAGGGACTTATATAATAATTTGATGTTCATGAAAATAAATTGTCACTTGATGCCACTATAAATGAAATTAAGTTCACTTTGACAACCTCACTACATAGATAGATTTTGGATGTGTATCCTTCTGGGTTATATATTCTGAAGGAAAATTATTCTTTAAAGACTTTTCTTAAGAATAATTCCAAATCTAAGCGACTAGTGAGAAACTTTAGATTGCTCAAAAAAATAAAGCCCGAGTTTTAACTTTTTTTAAATGGTTAGCAAGGTACTAATTCCATTAGCTAAAGGTCGATCACGTGTCTCTATAGCAAATCTTTATCTAATGGAAGATATTAACTCATGCACTGCAACCAGTTTGCCTAAAATCCTGATTAAAAGTATTATTAAGATTTGTAAGTTGAAAGTAATCAATCTTGGTCTGGGCTTTGGATTTATCATCACAAATGTTTTTGATCACTTTGGGTTATGAACTGAGGTCTATATCCCATATTGTTGGAGAAAAGAGGCAAAATTTCATATTTACTACCCTTATAGAGTATAAGTGTGCTAAGAAAAAAATAGGATTCGGTCCCTAGTCTACAATATCAAATGTTATTACTGCTCAGGAGGTGAGTAATATTAAAACAAAGGAGTATTAAACCATTTTTGTAGAAACAAAAAATGTGATTGAAGCACTGAAAGCTCAAGTAACAAATTTCACAGAAGAAATTGGTCCTACATTTGATGTGTCAAATTAAATTAAGATGGATATCTCTCAGCTAAAAGAGAAGAATGTACAACTCAAGAATGATAATGTTGAGTTAAAAATCAAGAATGGGGTATTGTTTGATGATGATCAGGCTATAATAAAATATTTTGATCACCTCTTTTTTAGTTGTCTATTTAATTCTATTCTAATTGATTTCCTTCGATCATTCCTTCACTTCATATCCTTAGCCCTCTCTTGTTTCGACACTAGTGCATGATTAATTTTTCTTTGTAATAACTTGAACAATAACTATTCTAATGATTGTATGTGCTTATTAATGTGTTTTTATTCTTATCCTTCTTGTGCTTTCTTGTGAAGCATAATGCTAACTACCTTTATGTAATAAAACTCTAGGTTATTCCTCGGTTTGTCTACGTTTGTAGCATTTCAAACCTTCCCAAATGGCTATAGGTCATTTATGACTTATTTGAACTATCGGTTTGATTATTGGACAATTTGTTTGGATTTTAGGCTCATTTCCCTATTTTGGAGCTTTTGTTGTACAAGATTTGGTCTAAAAAAATCCTAGTAGATGACCTCAAATGAGATTCCAAAAGATTCATCAACTCTTGAACACTAATTTTTGGCTGGGGGACACTTGGTTCAGGTCTCGAGGCTTCCGGACACATTTTGAGTTGTTGGGTAACTTATGTGAAAAGTAGAACTTTAGGTGTGGGCCCTATATTTAGTCAAAACAATCTCAAATGAAATTTTTGATGGTTTTATTAAGTCTGTAATGTTGAAATTTGTATGGTAGCATATTTTACTTGCATGTACGGGTTTCCAAATGAATCTCGACCACTCAGTTGAAGTTTATTCTAAACTTGGTATAAAATTTGGTGTTTGGCACATGATAGGACCACTTAAGCACCTATTGGGTCACTTTAGTGCCCTTGTGCCACTTTAGCGGCCCTGGCCATTTATCGGTGGTGGGCTCTATTGCCCAATGGTCGCTAAGGTAGTGCATGTTTTAGCGCCATTAAAGCTACTCTAGCAGCACCCACTGTTATTGTAAGACTGCATTAGCGGTCATGTTTCCTCTTTAGTGGTAGGTGCTTTAGCTCCCAAATGTCTTCCTTAGCAGCACTAGTACCCATTAAATGCCCTCTTCCCCACCTGATTTTCTATCACTTCTTGAATCATTTTTAAACCAAATTAAGCACTCAAAAAGTCGTCCACGTAAGTTAATGCGAGCCAACCTACCTTATTTTAGTAATATCCCATTGATTTTACATTAAATTTCCATACTAATTCTTGGTAAAATTATTTGATATAGGGTTTGAATTCCTAGACTCTTGGGTTAATTTGAGACCCGAATTATGCTTCTTTTGTTCTCAAATTTTGAGCACGAATTCCTTGTCCTTCAATAGACCTCGTGATGGGTTCAAATATGGATTTTGTTTGTGGGCTTTGTAGGACAGTTCTTGACCAGAAATTTGACTCGACCCTTAATATAGAAATATCAGTCTCTTTTTACTCCTAACGCATATAGATTACTATTTTGATATCCTAAGAATATTTTAAGATCATGGAGTGAAGACAAATGGTTTGTGGATGATTCAATGGTTGTGGTTCAGCTTCAAGGTAGGCTTCTGTCTACTCCTCTCTCAAGAAGATATTTTATATGTATATAAGTTGCAAGTTAGATGGGGATGTTAGAATATGATTATGGGTAGAACACAGTGGCATAGCCTAAATTGTGAGTTTGGGGGCTAAATGGGTATTTGACCCTTAGGTCAAATACTTATTATATACCTATAATCCTACTACCTTCTTTATAGATAGAGATAATTCGTAGTATGATTATGATATTATTATAGATGTGGAATGGTATTCAAGTATTGGAAGATTGATTAGTATGATTAGTTTTATTTGGACTATTTAGGCTATCTTAGAACCGCAATTTATGATAAATTTATGTAGTTGCTCATGTACTAGATGGAATTTCTATCTTAGAGAAAATCATAACATTTTTATCATCTAGAAGTTGATGTGGATACCTTATCCTAGTCCACGGTGGCAATAACTTAAATATGGATTTTGTGGATTAGAAATGGGCCCCTCCGACCCACCTTAGGTCAAGACTTGTGTTGTCTTATAGACTGATATTTATATAGTAGCATGTTTGACAATGTTGAGAGACTAGAAAAACTCTATTATATGGTTGCTACTTGACTTAGTGAATTGTAATGGGTTTTCCCTGAATTATGATGTTATGGTTATTCTAGATATATACATTGGATCCAAGGCCATGATTATGATATTGGTTGGGTTCCGAGAATCATTTTATATTTGTAAAAAAAATGGTCGTAGATTATAGACATATTGACTCTTGAGAATGGTATTATATGGATACTGGTTATGGCATGCATAAATTCTATGCATTCATGACCACTAAGATAGTAAATGGTAGGTTTCCAACTGAAAATATGATTTTACTATTTTTTTTTTCTAAAAAGGTTTGTTTCCAGATTTCACATTTAAAATGGATTTCTTAATAATTGGAGTTGTACCATCTTAATGAATAACTTGTGATCCTTCAAGACTAAAAATGATGTTTTAGTGTTTTGACCAAGATAGATTTCAGTTCACAATTTTGCTATTTTTGTATACCCCAGTCGGGAGAGATTTTGACCTTTTCTACACCTTTATGATGATTTAGTCTCGGTGTTTATCTCGGGAAATGGGTTTTTGCATTAACACTCTTTTAAATATAGTTTAAGTCATGCACTTATACTCACACACACATACACATACATATATATATGTGGTAGTGGATGGTTAGTCGATTAATGATGATATTCATGATATGAGTTCCGGTTTAAGTTCAGCGTTTTATGATGATATTGATGATTTGAGTTTCGGTTCAAGTCAGGTTATTGATGATGATATTGTTGGTAAGAGTTTATACAATGGGTTACTTTATTAAATTCCGATTAGTTTTGGTAATATAGATTATATCATGTCATCCATTCTTCCATCCGTATTTCCTATCACCAACAAGCCTTACTCGATAACTAAGTAAACTGAAATAATAACGTAACATAACATAAAGCATCAACACATGCAATCATAACTTCAAAAATTTCCCACATAATACAATTAGTGTGGAAAAGTAAATAACCCATCACAAGCCCCAGTAACCCTAGAATGTAAAATAAGATAGTATAACTCGCCACCGTAAATTATCAACTCTCATGATACAACAAGAATTCTTCCAGGACATGCCATATCATATCCATCATTTACCCATTAACCAACATTTATCAGCTATTCATTATTTATTAACCAATAATAATTTATCAACTAATCATGGTATCACTTGGATTCATTCATATCATGCCACATTATAACCATTCTCTCATTTTCGGACATATCTAGAATCACTATTGTCAATCTCACACTCCGGTACCGTCATATCATAATAAGTATACCAACATAATATAATCTGTATATTCAGACTCTAAACAATAAGTATAATCAACAATATTATCACATATATCATCATCAGTATCATTCTCTACACTATCACCATCATCATCAATTTTGGTCATCAATATCATAACCATCCTCCGAACTTGCGTCGGGCATAATAATTGCTATCATCATCATTATCTGAACTTGAACTAGTATTTACATAGTTCATAGAATTATCAATGTTTGAAGTTATGCCGGTAACCATATCATCCATATCATGGCCAATAAAATTATTATTAGAGTATTAAATAGAATAACCGCTAGCAAAGCTATTTAGCATGATTACTAATCATAATAGAAGCATTATCTCTGGCATAATCGCCGATATAATAAATAATCATGATACTTTGAACAATAAATAAAATACTCGCTAATATAATCAATAAGTATAGTCTTAAGTATGATCAATAGCACAATTTCTAATATAGCTAATAAGAATGGTCTTTAGCATAGTCAATAGCATAATTTCTAATTCAATCAATAAGCATAGCCGTTTGTATAATCAATAGCATGATCGCTAATATAATTAATAAGCATAATCTTTGGCATAATCAATAAGATGATAGCTAATATAATCAATAAGCATAGCCCTAAGTATAATCAATAGCACAATTGCTAATATAGCCAATAAGCATGATCTTTAGTATAGCCAATAGCATAGTCGCTAATGTAATCAATAAGAATAATCTTTGGCATAATCAATAGCATGATCGCTAATATAATCAATAAGCATAACCTTAGGTATAATCAACACTGTAATCGCTAGTATAGCCAATAACTTAGACAATGGCATACCGAATGTCCCAACCAATAGCCTAATCAATGTCTTAATCAATATCATAATCAAGGGCTTATTCAATAACATATTTAATTATCTCATCATTAGCTTAATCAATAAGTTATTTATAGAGTAATTTTTAAGCATTACTCCTAATGTCAACCCATTATAACCATCAAGTACCAAGGCATCTCAGTATAACCAAAATAATAATTTCCTCGATGTACATAAGTGTACAAAAGGTCTTCAATAACTAACACAGGTCTTGGATAAGGTGGGATAAAGGGCCCACTTTTAAATCCACGAAATCCTTTACCATGAAATGACCATCCCGAACTAGGTTAAGGTATCCAAATCCGTAATTAAATATTAAATAATCCATAACTTTCCCAAGGATAGAAATTTCCCACAATAGAGGCCAACTAAGTCAATTCCACCTTATGTAATGACACTAGGGTAAGTTCCACCATAAACTCAATCGACCAAAGGAATCTTCTCATTGGTTGAGAAAGTAAATCATTCCCGTCTTAAAAAAAAGCCTATAAGGTCAACGTCACCTAAGGTATGGTTAACTAGGCTAATTGTTCCCAAAACAAATATCCAACATTGATGAAATGATCCAACTAACCCAAGTATTTCAATTTATCACACCAATGCCTAAAACTCATCCCAAATCTAACACAATATCATAAACATACTATGAATTAGCTCAATCTAACAAGGGGTAAGACCCAACCAACCTGGATGCTGAAGAAAGCCTAAAATATCTACTAAATCACCAGTTTTCCCTTTCGAGAAGCTCCCGTAAGATTCCACGCTATCAAAATCACATTCTACACATCAATACGAGAATAACGATACCTATATTTCACCATTGTGCTTCAAGTCAAAAAATCATACCAAAATCCCATGTGGATCCCACTTATTAAAATCCCATTCCCAAAATCAACCCAATATTCCCTCAAGCTCAAAGAATCAGTACCCTCAAAATGGGTAAAATTAGAGCTAATTTAGGGCTAAAATCAAGCCTTAAAGATTTAGGGATTTTTGAACAAGAAATGAGAAAATCTACAATGAAAAGAGTGAAATCTTACCACAAATTTAATGATAATCACTAAACAAGTGTTTGCCAAGCCCCTAAATCACCCACAATCTTCAATTTCAAGCTATCTCACTATTTAAGGCTTTAGCTCAATTAGAAAGGGATAAAGAATGGCAAAAGTGGGCCTAAAGGGACTATTTATACCCATCTCAGATGCTCAAGTATCGTTATCGCGACCTGGCACCTCACGATTGACACAACTTATGGCTTCCTGAATGACTTGCCGTCATGACATGGAACCACGATTATGGTATATATCATGATCGTGAACCTTGCTTTGCAGTTGCAAGTGCACCAGATACAACTGTGACTTCAAATTTTCCAAGTCTCCGCCAAGCCCTCTAGATTCATCTACAATCCCATATAGGAAAACGGACAATGAAACCATATTAAATTTAACATTTCTAACTCAATGGCATGCTAAAAATTTCCATCCAAGGTATTTCAACAAAAAGTGGGTCACACACCTAATTTACATTTTCTTTGCCTTTCGACCAATAGGTTGAAATGAGCTTGGGTGGCTCAGAACCCGTACCAAGAGTCCACCTAGACTAAAATTGACATTTCGGAGGTATTGCAATAGTTAAACCTTTAGCTGAAGTTATTTCCTAGTGACTATTTGGAATCAGCGAAGACTTTAAATACAGAATTCGATCTAAAAACTAAATGAATTGCCCGGTAATCAAACTGTCAGTCCCAGCGAGTCATAAATGACATGGGGTAGCTACAAAAAAGCTCTAATGGTGATAATAAGAAAAAAAAAAGAAAACAACCTGAAGGGTCAATACAATATCTAATACTAAAGGAACTTTTGTTTGCAAAAGTTAAGGATTAGGATGAACCTGAAGGCTTAAACAAGTGAGGATACTGGGTCCATAACTCGTTGTCGATCTCCCAAGTATCCTCCTCTACTGGCTGGTGCCTCCACTAAACCTTAACTATAGGAATCTCCCTAGTGTGCAATCGTCTGACATCACTAGCCAAAACAAGCATAGGCTCCTCCACGAAGGTCAACTACTCATCTAGGTAGACTAAATCCCATCTAAGCAAATGATATAGATCAAGAATGTATCATTGCAACATAGAAACAAGAAAAATTAGATGGACGCCAGTAAAATCTGAACATAAACTAACTCATAAGCCACCTCACAATCAGTGCGAAAAATATCAAAAGGTCCAATATAGCTAGGATTGAGCTTTCTTTTTATCCTTAACCTTATCACACCCTTCATGGGTAATACACGAAGGAATACTCTATCACCAACTCTGAATCTCAATGAACAAAGCCTACATTCTGTATAATCCTTATGCCTACTTTGAGTTGCTCTCAACCAGTCCTGACCAATGACTCCTGAAGCAAATTAGTACTGTACAGTTAAATCTCGAAAGTCTTAACCTATCCAATCATAGAACGATATCTCCTACCCTAAAACGTCTTAAGAGGAGCCATCTCAGTATTCAAATGATAACTATGTATGTGAACTCTACCAAGGCTAAGTACTCTTCCCACTAACTTTCCAAATCCATAACACAGGGTCGGAGTATATCCTCAAGCACTTAAATAGTCCACTCAAACTGACCATCTGTTTATGGATGAAAGAATATACTAAGATCAACCTAAGTATCCAACTCCTCCTAAAAATCTCTCCAAAAGCAGAAAGTGAATACACAACCCAGTCGAATATAATAGATATGGGCACACCATGAAAATAGACTATATCCCGCACATAGATACGGGCTAACCTCTCGATACTAAAGGATATCTAAATAGGAAGGAAATGTGATGACTTGGTCAATTGGTATACCATGACCCAAATGTCATTGTAACCAAGGGAAATACTAGGCAAACCACTTATGAAATCCATGCTAATCCACTCCTACTTCCACTCAAGAATGGGCAACCACTAAATCAAACCACCTGGTCACTAATGCTCGGCCTTCACCTGCTAACAATTTGAATAATGAGCTATAAAGTATGTCATATCTCTTTTCATGCCACTCCACCAATAATTCTATCTAAAATCTTTATACATCTTAGTTGTACCTGGGTGAATAGAATATCTAGAGCTATAAGCCTCATGCAAAATCAACTAAATTAAGTCATCAATCCTCAAAACAAAAATGTGGCTATCAAACCTCAAAAAACCCTCAAAATCTATGGTGGTCCTATTTAAATCACCACTCAACAATCAATCATAAAGGAAGCAAAGTTTACTATCCTTAATCCAACGATCCTGAATCTGGTCAAAAAGCAAAGACCTCGCCTCCAAACTGGTATGGATCCTTCTATGGTCTAAAATATCAAGGCAAACTATCAAGTTGTCTAAGGACTGAATATCCCATGCCAATGGCCTCTGAGAAACTGAAATACAAGTCAAACCACCCATACTCTCTATCTTCCGACTCAAGGCATCTGCTACCATATTCACCTTGTCCGGATGATACAAGATAGAGATACTATAATCCTTAAGCAACTACATCCATATATAATTCCTAGCATCAAGCTCCCTCTAGGTCATAAGATACTGAAGACTGTAATAATTTGTGAAAATATCACAATACACACCATATAGATAATGCCTCCAAATCTTAAACGCGAAACCTACCACCGCCAACTCCAAATCAAGAGTGGGATAGTTGCGCTCGTGCACCTTAACCTACCTCAAAGCATAAGATATAACATGACCCTATTGCATTAATACATAACCCAAACTAACACAAGAAGAATCACAATACATGGTGAATCCCTCACCCACAATAGGAAGAGCCAAAATAGGAGTTGAAGTGAGAAATTCTTTGATCTTTTCAAAGCTACTCACACTCCTTGGACCATAAAAAAGGAACCTTCTACTGATTCAATCTAGTCATAGGTGCTAAAATAGTAGCAAAACCCTCAACGAATCATCTGTAATAACTAGCCAAACCAATAAAGCTATGAACCTCAGTCAGAGATATAGGCCTAGCCCAATCAAAACTAGCCTTAATCTTCGCCGGGTCTACCATAATCCCATCCTTAGACACAACTTGTCTAAGAAATGTCACCGAATCAAGAAAAAATGCACAGTTAGAGAACCTACCAGAAAGCAAATGATCTCTTAAAAGTCTGGAGCACAATCCTTAAATATCATGCATACTTCTCTCTACTCCTCGAATACATAAAGATGTCGTCGATGAATACGATCATGAAGAAATCAAAATAAGGCATGAACATTCGGTTCATCAAATACATCAATGCATCTGGATAAAAATTACCCAAAAGACATCACTAGGAATTCATAATGTCCATAACGGGTCCTAAAAGTTGTCTTTAGAATATCTTCGGCCCAAATACTCAACTGATGGTAACCTAATCTCAAATAAATCTTAGAAAACACTATGGCGCCGTAAAGATGGTCAAACAAGTCATCAATATGAGATATAGGATAACGTCTTTTCACCGTCATCTTATTAAGCTTCCTATAATCAATACACATCAGCATGGAGCCCTCTTTTTTCTTTTTAAAAAACATAGGAGTTCCTCAAGGATACACACTAGATCTAATAAAAACCTTACCAAAAAGATCCTAAAGCTGAGAATTCATCACCTTAAGCCCGGTAGGAGACATATGATAAGGTTCTATAGAAATAGGTTGGGTGCCATGTTCTAGATTAGTAATAAACTCAATCTCATAGGCATAACAAATACTAGGTAGATAAGTAGCAAAAATATTAAGAAACTCACAAACTACAGGGACAAAGTCAAGCGAAGGACTCTCCACACTAACATCATGAATATGAGCAAGTTAACACTTGCAACCCCTCAAAATAAGTCACCTAGAACACATATAGGAAATAATATCCATCTTCTAGAAGCTAATAGTTCCTTGCCACACGATCGGGGAATGTCGAGCATAGCTAAGGTACCGGTCTTGGAAAAATAATCCATGACTGCATAATAGTGGGGTAACAACTTAATGCCTTCAATCACATTATAATACACCATGTCTAATGCATAATAAGATCAGCATGAGTATCAACATCTCTAACACTCACAACACATGATCTAAAAACTTAATCCACTACTAAAGAACCACACAGTTTAGTAGATACACGCAAGGGAACAAATAATAAATCATAGAAAAACTCTAACCATGGAACATAATAAATAGACACATAAGAATTAGTAGATCCCATATCAAATAAAGCAAAGACCGAATGACGGCATACCCGAATCATAGATATGACAACAACATCGGAAGACTCAACCTTTGGTCTATCAGGTACTACAAAAAACTTACCATGCCATCACCTGGCTGGGCTAATGATCGATATCGTGTCCGACCTACATGAGAACCACCTCAAGCACCCTAGGGACTACCTATATGATCCTAAGATCCACCTCTAGTTGAAAGATAAACAACTCTAATAGGGGGAACACTCTAAGATAAATAAATAATTCTCTCACGATTAGGGCATTCTCTCAAATAGTAATGATGATCCCACAACTATAACAGGTCTTAAAAGCTGAACTAAATATAGAAGATCTGACTGACCCAAAATAGCCACCTCTACTACAATGAACTTAAAATACAAACCCCTTATAGACTGACCGCCATCCTGACCAGGGTTGTTAGTGGCACTAGACTATCCACTATTAGTAATCTAAATTATTGCCTGAATAGGTTGAATCTGAGGCTGGTAGGTGGACACTAAGGATATTACCATGAAAACTTCTACCTCTGAATCAGGAACTACTATGGCTCCTACTGAATTTGCCCTAATACCTAGGCCTCTTATCACTACCCCCTGGGCCCTCACATTGCATCTCTTCCATCACCTAAGAGTGATCAGAAACCTCAGTAAAAGGCATACACGCAGCAACCAAACATTGAGTAGACATATAAAGGGTAAGCATCAACCCTCTAACAAAGCATAAAACCATCTAATACTCAATACCCAAAATATATGTAGCATGCCTAGCCAAATTATGAAAATGAGCCTCATACTCCACAACTGTCATAAAGCCCTTCTCTAATCTCAAAAATTGATCAATCAATTAATACCTAAGGTCGGCGGGGCATAAAATTCTCTGAGAATTTCTCAGAGAACTTAGTCCATATTAAAGAAAAAGATCAAGATGACCTAGAATAAAGATAACCTCTCCAATAATGTCAAGTAGCTAAATCCAACTAAAAAGTAGCATAGTCCACACCATGAATCTCAACTAGGACCAAAATATGAAGACTATCCTCACAAGCAATCAAAAACTCATATGCATCCTCACCCAGAGCACTAAAAACCTAGTTAAATCCAATATAAAGAATCTACCCAAGATCTTTTGCTCTTCGGTAGACAAAGTAGGATGGGCAATCACTGGTTGACCAACTATTGATTGAGAAAATGCTAGAATAGGAGAGACCTCCACTCTAGGAGTCGCATCTACAAGTTGTACCACTACCTCAGCATCACTCTTATTTATAGACTATGAAATATCAAATAGTGCACCACCAACTAACACCAACAACTCAACCAAAATATCTCTGAGCACTGAAGAAGAAATAAACTCTAGTGGGGCATGAGATGGTATAGGACCCACTACTGGATCGGGAATAAAAATATCTAGCTTAGGGGTAAGAATAGGGTCTGGCAGAGGCCCCCTATCCTCTCCCCCAATTGGGGATACATATCGAGGATTACAAAATCAAATAGATCTTCCATGCAGGATCTCTAGGTGCAGTCTTAAGACCTTCGTCTCGTGTAGAGGTAGCACGCATCCTAGCCATCAATATAAATTTTCTTCATTAATATCATAACCATCCTCCAAACTTGCAATGAATTTAATAATCAATATCACTATTATTATTATCTAAAATTAAACTATATTTGTATAGTATATATCATAGTCAATGTTAAGACTTATGATGGTAACTATATCATAAATATCAAGGCCAATAGAATAATCATTAGAATATTAAATAACATAACTGCTAGGATAGCGATTAAGCATGATCTCTGGCATAATCAATAGCATAATCACTAGTATAGTAAATAAGTATGATTCTTAGAATAATCAATAGCATATTTTCTAATATAATTAATAAGGATAGTCATAAATACAATCAATAAAACAATTGCTAAAATAGCCAATAAGTATGATCTTTAGCATAGTCAATAGCATAATAGCTAATATGATAAAAAAAACCATAGCCTTTGGCATAATCATTAGAAAGATTGCTAATTTAATTAATAAGATTAATCTTTGGCTTAATCAATAGGATGATTGATAATTTAATCAATAAGCATAGCCTTATGTATAATCAGTATCACAATTGCTAATATAGCCAACAAGCATGATATTTAGCAAAGTCAATAGCATAATCGCTAATATAATCAATAAGCATAATCTTTGGCATAATGAATAGAATGATCACTAATATAATCAATAATCATAGCCTTACGTATAATCAATAATATAATCTCTAGTATATCTAATAACTTAGTCAATGATGAACCCACTAGCGCAGTCAATGGCTTAATATCATAATCAAGGGCATTTTTAATAGCATATTAATTAGATCATTATTTACTTAATTAATAAGTTATTCATAATGTAATTGATAAGCGTTACTCCCAATGTCAACCCATCATAACCATCATGTATCAAGGCATCTCAATATCACTGAAATAAACATTTCCTAGATTTACAAAAATGTATAAAAGGTCTTCAATAACTAACACAAGTCTTGGCCTATGGTATGCTGAAGGTCCACTTCTAAATCCATAAAATCAGTTACTAATCAGTTTCTAGCCCATACAAGGCTACGGTAACTAAATCCACCACTAGATGTTGAATAAGCCATAACTAGCACTAGAATAGTAATTTCCCCCAATAGAGGGCGACTAAGTAAATTCCACCTAAGGTAATGACACTAGGGTATGTTCACCCTAAACTTAAGTGATGAAAACAACCTCCTCATAGGTTGAGTAACTAAAGGATTACCATCCTAAACAAGATCCTACAAGGTCAATGTCACCTAAGTTATGGTTAACTAAGCTAATTATGCCCAAAAGAGATATCCAGCATAGCCTAAATGGTCAACCTAACCTAAGTGTTTTAATTTATCACACAAACAACTAAAACTATCCCAAATATAACAAAATATCATAAATATACTAAGAATTAGTTCAATCTAACAAGTGGTAAAACCTAGCTGACTTAGAAGTTGAAGAAAACTTAAAATATTTTTTAAATCACCAATTTTCCCTTCCAAGAAGCTTCAATACGATGTCAAGCTATCAAAATAACATTCTTCTCAGCAATATAAGAATAACAATACCCATATTTCACCATTGTGATTCGGGTTCAAAAATCATACCAAAATCTCATGTGAGTCCCACTTATGGAAATCATATTTCTGAAACTAACCCAATGTTCCCACATGCTCAAGCAATCACTATCCTAAAAAATGGGTGAAATTCATGCTAATTTGGGGATAAAATCAAGCCTCCAAGTTTGAGGGATTTTTGAACAAGAAATGAGAAAGTCTACCACGTAAAGGGTGAAAGCTTACCACAAATAAAAATTAATTCTGTAAACAAGTGTTATTCACGCTCCTAAATCACCTACAAGCTTTAATTTCAATATATATCACTATTTGGGGTTTCATCTCACTTTGGAATGGATGAAGAGTTGCAAAAATAGGCCTAAAGGGACTATTTATACCCATCCCAAGTGCTCAGTTATTATTATCATGACTCGACACCTTGTGATTGCCACAAGTTATGGATGCCAGAATGAGTCGCTATCACAATATGTCATTAAGATTGTAGTACTTTCTGCCTATCAAGGGTATCGCAATCGTGACCACTATCTCGCGATTGCGAGTACACTAGTTATATTTGAGATTTAGAATTTTCCAAATCTCTGCCAAGCCCTCGAGATTCATTCAAAATATCATATATGCAAATGGGCAATGCAATTATACTGAATTCTATGTTCTGGACTCAATCCCACAGTTGAAAATTCCATCCGAGTTTGTTTCAACAAAATATGGGTCCCACAACTAATTTCTATTTTCTTTACTTTAAGACCAATAGGTTGAAATAATTCTAGGTACCTTGGGGCCAATACCAAGAGTCCATCTAGCCAAAAATTGCCATTCTAAAGTTGTTGAAATACTTAAAATTAGCATATAAGGTTGTTTAATTAATGTTTTTTCCTGGTGGCCATTTGAAACCAACAAATACTTCAAAAAGGGGAATTGGCTCAACAAACCAAATGAACTTCCCACTAATCAAACTATCAGTCTCAGTGAGTTACAAGTGACTTAGGATAGCTGTAGGAAAGATCTAACAATAAAAATAAGTGGAATTATGGAAAATAACTTAAAGGTTCATTATAGAGCACTACTTACAGTATATTTTGTGGAGCTTGTATCTGTCACCCTTATATGGGGTTGCATAGGTATAGGCTCGAATTGTTGTTTGTTGGGTGTTTATTGAACCTTTGAAGCCTATGATAGTAGTGGTTATCAAAAGGCCTAGTTAGGTATTATTTCTCCAGACTAGCCAATTACCTTGTACTGTTATCATTGTTATAGTTAGTTTGTGACAGGTTGATTATTAGACTAGTATTAAGATTTGAGGTATGATTCTAATTCTTTCATTTTATGGTTATATTAACACACATGATTATCCCATGGTTAAGTATTATGTCTTTAGAGTCTATTCTGATTCCCTTTTTCATAATTATTTTATTATGGTAATTATCTCATGTTTGGGACGCATGGATTAGAGTCTCTTATTATATCAGTACTAGTTCTGTAATACACCGAGATTCCCAAATGATAGTAGAACCATCCTTCAAGTTTATGAGAAATAAATTCTAGTGATATGGTAGTTTTATGATCAAGTTTGATGTATATTAAGGCCTCAAATACATCCTAGCTATTAGACGAATCAAAACATCCCTTACCAATTAAATTCTTGGGAAGGATTTTGGTATTGTAAACTTCAAATGAGCATATCTCTTGTTATACAATGAATTTTTGAGATCATGACCCAAAAAAACATAGATAATTGAATTATCTTTCCAACGATACTAGTTTTGCCCAAATTTGATATCAGAGCAAAAAGTTATACCTAGTTAACTCCAGCATCTCATCCTGGCAACTAAGTGACGACATGAGCTGACGGTTTATCAGAAATCTGACATCTTATCAGCCTATGTCGTCAGAATTAGACAAAAACCCATCAATTTCAGCTCCCAGGTGATGACCTGGGATGATGGACTATCGCAGATCTGACGGCTTATCAGCCTTGGTCGTCAGCTAAAAATTTCACCAACTGGGAAGTGATTCTGTAGGGGTATTTTGGTCTTTTACCTCTCCCTAAACCTTACACTCACGACATAAAATTTCAAAAAAACGTACTTAGCTATTGTGATTTAGTTTCAAAAGCTCTTAACACTCTTTGTTCCAAAGAACAAACTTAGGGTTTCTTCTAAATTAGCTTTAAGACCCCATCACACTCTCCACAAGGTAATCAAGAAATAAGATTCTCATTCAAGAACCTTCAAGAAAAGTCATCTCTTTCAAGATTCAAGATTTTGAGGTAGGTTAGATATTGATTCTTGGGTTCCTTTCACCCAAGAAGTTCAAGAATCCTTTTCTAAATTCAAGATTATATATTTACGAGATTGTCATGATTTTCGTGAATAGAAATTGAAGTTCATGTTGTTGATGAGTTTTAATTCATGACTTTATTTCAAATATCCAAGCTTTGATCCTACTATGTGATGTTCATGATAAAACCACTTCAAGTTTCATGATATTGATGTGTTTATGATAATTAAGTATAGAAAGTTGTGGTATAACCAAAGTATGCTCCCTATATGTTTGATAGAATGCTGAAGTAAAGAGAATAGTGCCTTTTTTATATGTTAAGCATGAAATCCCCAATTATGTGATAACTAGTACATGACACGCATTTGTTGAAATGCCTTATTGAATATATTATGAAAAGTTGCATGCATTCTTATCCATGTGTATTCCTTATTGAATAACTATGAGATATTAGTATGCATAACCTATACATTTACACATTTATGACATTCAAGTGATTGACGAGATATCGTAGTGATTGTGTTATGAGTAAAAGTCAATTGTCATGATATTCAAGTGTGGTACTATATAATTTATTTATTCTATCAAGTCCTGGGGGTATTTATACCCAAAAACATAGCTACTTGTCTAGAGCTGAATTAGTCTCAAGATAATCTCAGTCACGCTATGATCAGTAGAATTCAGTCAGCTACAGAACTTATGAAAATATACTAATCTCAGTACTAGTTCAATCAAGTCTCCATATCAGTCTAACTCAGTTCTATTTCTAGTTCAGACCTCAGTAGTATTCAGAATTCAGTTCAGATTTCAGTAGAGCTCTGTAAGTTACAGAACTCAATTCTAATCAGACAGAAAGTAGAATTCTGAAGTGTTCTGTCAGATAATAGAATCAAGTGAACACAGCCAGATTAGTCAAGTAAGATGATCAGTATCAGATGTAGCTCAGTTTGATATAGTTTAAGAACTGGTTTAGTGCCATTCATTTAGGAGTAGAAACTAGCACCGATCGAGTGCAGGGATGATGACTTCCCCGTTAGAGAGGCAGAGTCATTAGCATCAGTCCCTAAACTCTAGAACTGCATAGCCAGCGCAGTACCAGGAGTCACCCGTTAGATTCAGGTTTGACTACCTTCTAGGAGTCAACCGATGCCTTAGGCTTGATTTCCTATTTAGTGTCACCCGTTAGAGAGGGTTGACCATAGTAGTGTCTTTACCCGTGGCATGGTACTTATATATTTCCTACTGGGGTTATAGGTTGGACCCCAATAGTCCAGATTAGGGTATGTCAGTTAAGTATGAACTCCCATAGTTTCATCTTCAAATTTAGTCTCAGTTAATAATTCAAATAGTTCTTTAGACTTAGGACCGCCAGATACGGCCATACATCTCAGTGAGGAACTTATATAGTTCCTCAGATTCAGAGATCACCCACTAGATAGGATTGATCTCAAACTCAGTCAATCATAATAATTATTAGTAGATTCAGAGATAACCCGCTAGATAGGCATGATCTCAGATACAAACAATCATCATCACAGTAGAATTAGAGGTCACCCACTAGATAGGCCTGATCTCAGATATAGTCAATCATTAATATTATGAGAAGACTTAGTTGTTCAGTATCCCAGAGTCAGTGAACTTAGATAACAATATTAGTTAACTCATACATCAGTAAGTCAGTAATGCAAAAAACAGCATTCAGCTGTTAGTATTCTGGGTTACTATGATTTCAGTTATAGTTTATACATTCATGCATGCATTCTCATTCAGCATACTCAGATTGTCTAGTCAGTACTGTTCATGCATAAGCCCTTGCATTTAGCCTTACCTAATCTAGCATAATATTAAATTCAAAGTACTGATACATACTTTTCTCTTGTACTATGGTGTCTTATACTATAGGTTCGGAAGCGCGAGATCCAGAGCACCCTTAGCAGTCCAGACTCAGTCAGAAGCAATAGACATAGCAGTGAGTCCTCAATATTCTAGGATGCTTCTTATTTGAGTTTTACATTAGATTCAGTTTATTTTAGTAGTTGGAGTTTGTTGGGGACATATCCCATCAACTCCTTATTTAGACAGTTCAGAGGCTTTCAGACTACAAAGATTTTTAGACTAGTTATATGGACAGTTTCTTTAGTTTTGATATTGATAGACATTATTCAGTTGTATGTTAAGTTTTTGAACCTTATGGAAAGTTTCCACCAATTTTCCAAATGTATTTCATTATATTATGTAGTGCTCATTACAGGTACTAAAAAAGGGTTAGCTTATGGTCATTCGGAATCATAAGCACCGTGCAGCATTCCTGTTATAGAATATCGGGAAATTACAAACTTCGTAACAAATCCTAAGGATAAATAGTGTCCTAGGGAGTCTGAAAGCCACATCTAGTAGAGTTTTTTTCATGGGTGTGTTGTGCGCCATATTTATGTATAGGAGGCTATAAGCTGTTTATAGAAACAATTTTTTTTATCTCAGATCGTGTTGTAGAAAGACTCTCTAAGAAACTTATGTGGATTATCATCATGTTCCATTCATGTCAGCTTTACCTTACATTTAAGGTAATATAAGTAGTGAAGCCCAAAGTCCTACAGATAGAGCTTTCTCAGACAGTCCCCGCCGATAGTTTTGGGATAGTGTTGTCTAAAGTTGGGCAGAGTATGTTTCATGAGTTTAGTTGTATAAAAGGTGAATTGGTAGGCTTGAAACAATGTATGCAAGAGTTTAAGTTTAGTAATTCAAAGTTATATTTGTTGTTAATATGAGTATAGTGGTAATCCTCATGGTATAGGGAGAATATAAGTTTAATAGATGTGACATTTTAAGGCAAGGATGAGAGTAGCAATATTATTAAAGATTTATGGATATTTATGTCATGATTTAGAAACTAAGCTTGAAATCATTGAAGAATTTAAGTTGGTGAACTTTAGACTAAGTATGAAGGTGTGGATGTAAGTTAAAAGATGTGATATTAGCATCCCATGATAGTAGCGGATATTATGTTGATGTATAAGTGGCTAGACATGTTTTAGAGATTTCAGTAGGCTTGAACAGTGCAGGGAGAATTTAAGTTAATGTGATTCAACCTAAGTATTAAGGTATGGACGTGGTATAAGTAGACTATAAAGGAATAAAAGAAGATAATGTGTTAGTGAGACAAACATGTGTCGAAAGGAGTATAAGTATGTGATGATGATTGCAGAGACTAAAGAGAGTTAAGAGTTATATCCCAAGAGATAGTATTAGCAGTTCAGAGTTTAGTAAAGTGTTCAAGACTTATGCTGATGGCTTGAGACTAAGGTGGAGAGTATAGTAGAAAGAGTACAGAAGAATTACTTTAGTTAAGTATAAGTTTTTAGCATGAGTTAGTTAGTAGAGCCAGCAAGTCAGCTTAACAGTCAGACAGTCAGATTCGCATAGATTGTTTTCTCGTCTTTTCACTTAATTATGGTATTAGAAATCTCAGGCATGTAACTATTCCAAGATAGAATATTCTAGTAGTTACGAGTATAACTCAGTTCATGTGTCATGCATTAGATTCATATCCCAGATGTTTAGTTATGAACCAATTCATAGGTGCCCTGTGCATTTCCTCAGTTTTCTCAAGTACTTCGGTGAAGTAAGTGTTCTTAGAGGGACATAGTGTACCAAGGGAGAGATACCCTATAACTCCCAGATGTTTTCAATTCCTAAAACCCATTCAGTTTTATGCTCAGATTTTCATTACATGCTTTGCATCAGTTATCATTTCATAGTCAGTCATGCTTTCAAGAGTCAGTTCAGTCAAATATTCATGCATTAGATACACATGTTCAGTAGAAAAGTTCAGTTCATCAGTGTATTCATTCATACGTTCATGAGAGCAACTCAGCCAAGTATCCATGCATAAGTTATGCATGTTCATTACGAGAATTCATCTTATCAATAGTTTCAGCCATGTATCCCATGCATCAGATATGCATGTTCAGAATAAGAACTCAGAATATCAGTAGTTCCAATTTCATAGTTAGGTTTTAGATGTTCTCATACCTTAAGTAATCTCAGTCGATCAGTACTGTTAGCCTAACAAGCGACATTTGAGGACGAATATTTCCTAGGGGGAGATATTGTAATACCTCGAGATTCCTAAACGATAGAAGAACCATGCTTCAAGCTCATGAGAAATAAATTCTAGTGATTTGGTAGTTTAATTATCAAGTTTGATGTATATTAAGGCCTCAAATACGTCCTAGCTATTAGACGAATCAAAATATCCCTTACAGATTAAATTCTTTGGAAGGATAATGGTATAGTCAACATCAAATGAGTATATCTCTCGTTATACTATGAATTTTTGAGATCATGACCCACCAATAGATATATAATTGAATTTTATTTAAAATGAAACTAATTTATCCAAAATCTGGTATCGGAGCAAAATATTATACCCATTTTACTCCAGCATGTCAGCCTGGCAACTAAGTGACGACATGAGCTGACGACTTATCACAGATCTGACGGCTTATCATCCCATGTCATCAGACTTAGACAGAAACCCCTCAATTTCAACTCTCAGGTGATGACCTGGGCTGACAGGATATCACAGATCTGACGGCTTTATCAGCCTTGGTCGTCAGTTGAAAATTTCAACAACTGGGAAGTGATTTTGTAGGGGTATTTGGGTCTTTTTCCTCACTCTAAAGCTTACCCCCGTGACATAAAATGCCAAAAATATGTACTTAGATATTGTGATTTAGTTTCAAAAGCTCTTAACCCTCTTTGTTCCCAAGAACAAACTTAGGGTTTCTTCTAAATTAACTTCAAGACCCCATCACACTCTCCAAAAGGTAATCAAGAATTAAGATTCCCATTCCACAACCTTCAACAAAATTCATTCTCTTTTAAGATTCTAGATTTTGAGGTATGTTAGATGTTGATTCTTGAGTTCCTTTCACCCAAGTAGTTCAAGAATCCTTTTCTAAATTCAAGATTATATATTTAAGAGATTGTCCTGATTTTTGTGAATAGAAATTAAAGTTTATGTTGTTGATGAGTTTTAATTCATGACTTGATTTCAAATATCCAAGATTTGATCCTACTATGTGATGTTCATGATAAAACCCCTTCAAGTTGCATGATATTTATGTATTCATGTTAATTAAGTATAGAATCTGTGGTATAAGCAAATCATGCTCCCCATATGTTTGATAGAATGCTTAAGTAAAGAGAATAGTACCTTTTTAGTATGTTAAGCATAAAATCCCCAATTATTTGATAACTAGTATATGCCAAGCGTTTGTTGAAATGCCTTAGTGAATGTATTATGATAAGTATCATGCATTCTTAACCATGTGTATTCCTTATTGAACAACTATGATATATTAGTATGCATACCCTATACATTTACATATTTATGACATTCAAGTGATTGACTAGATATTGTATTGATTGTGTTGTGAGTGAAAGTTCATTGTCATGATATTCAAGTGTTGTCCTATATAATTTATTTATGCTATCGAGAATTGGGGGTATTTATACCCGAAAACTTAGCTACTTGCCTAGAGCCGAGTCAGTTTTAAGATAATCTCAGTCATGCTATGATCAGTAGAATTCAGTCAGCAACAAAACTTAAGAAAATACAGTAATCTCAGTACTAGTTCAATCCAGTCTCCGTATCAGTCTAACTCAGTTCCGTATCTAGTACGAACCTCAGTAGTATTCAAAATTCAGTTTAAATTTTTTTAAAGCTCACTAAGCTATAGAACTCAATAGTATTCAAACAGAAAGTAAAATTTTAAAGTATTTCATCAGACAACGGAATCAAGTGAACTCAGTCAAATAAGTCAAGTAAGATGATCAGTAACATATTTAACTTAGTCTAATACAATTTAAGAATCAGTTCAGTGTCTTTCGGTTTGGAGTAGGAACTAGCACCGAACGAGTGCAGGGATGACGGCTCCCCCGTTAGAGAGGCAGAGTCATTAGCACCAGTACCTGAACTCTAGAACTGTGTAGCCAGCACAGGACCAGGAGTCACCCATTATATTAAGGCTTGACTATGTTCTAGGAGTCACCCGATTCCTTAGGCTTGACTTTCTGTTCAAGGTAACCCGTTAGAGATGCTTGACAATAGTAGTGTCTTTACCCATGGCATGGTACTGACACCCTTCTATCTGGGGTTACAGGCTGGAACCCCTAGTTAAGATTAAGGCATGTCGATTAAGTGAGAACTCCCACAGTTTCATCTTTAGATTCAGTCTCAGTCAAGAACTCAGATAGTTCTTCAGATTTAGGATCATCAGATAAGGTCACATAGCTCAGTGAGAAAATTAGATAGTTCCCCAGATTCAAACATCACACACTAGATAGGCTTGATCTCAAATTTAGTCAATTATTATGATTATTAGTATATTCAAAGATCACCTGCTAGATAGTCCAGATCTCAGATATAAACCATCATCATCATAGTAGAATTAGAGGTCACGAGCTTCATAGGCCTGATCTCAGATATAGTCAATCATTATTATTATGTGTAGAGTCAGATGTTCAGTATCCCAGTGTCAGTGAACTCAGATATCAGTACTAGTAGACTCAGACATCCGTAAGTCAGTATTCAGAAACCAGTATTCAGAAGTTAGTATTCTACGTTACTATGATTTCAGTGATAGTTTATGCATTTATACATGTATTCTCATTCAGCATACTCAAATTATCTAGTAAGTATTTTTCATGCATAAGCCCTTATATTTAGCCTTACCTTATCTAGCATACCAGCACATTCAAAGTACTGACACATACTTTTATCTTGCGTTATGTTGTCTTATACCATAGGTTCAGAAGCACGAGATCCAGATCACCCTTAGCAGTCCAGACTCAGTCAGCAACAGTAGATGTAGAAGTGAGTCCTCATCATTTAAGGATTATTCTTATTTCAGTATTACATTGATTCAGTTTATTTCAGTAATTAGAGTTAGTGGGGGACATGTCCCATCAACTCCTTATTCAAACAGTTTAGAGGCTTTTAGACTACATAGTTTTTCAGACTAGTTATAGAGACAGTTGTTTCAGTTTTGATATTGATATATATTATTCAGTTGTATGTTAAGTTTTTGAACTTTATGGCAAGTTTTTTCTAGTTTTACGTATGTATTTCATTATATTATGAAGTTCTAAGTACAAGTACCAAAAAAGGGTTAGCTTGTGGTCCTTCGGGATCATAAGCACCGTGTAGCATTTCGATTATAGAAAATTGGGGCATTACAAGTTCCTACTCTTATTCGGAGAAATGGAGATGCTAGTGTGGTTACTTATATTGTCAGTTTAAGTTAGCCTTGTAATGTATAAGGGTGTATCTATATATGTAGTATTTTTATTATTGTATTTATGTCATTTCCTTCATGTATTTATGTTGTACATCTATTTTTTGACCTTGTGTAATATTATTTATCCTTGTTTCACTTGTTATTCATATATTGGCCAGTGATATAAGGTATTGTTGTAGGGTCCCAAAGTATGGTAGAACTAGAATGGCTTATCCTTATGTCCTTATTAGTTTTATTTTGTTAGTTTCTTGGGTTCGAATAGAGTAATTATCCTTATTGTTTTCTTAGATTTACAGTGTGGTTTTCTTCATATTTGGGTGTAGTTTACATTTCTTCTTGCATGTTATTTATATCTGCACTATTTTTTGAGCTCATTCAAAAGTTGCCTATTAAGTACCATGTGTTTAGTACTCATACTACACTTCTGCAACCTAAAGATCATAGTACGAGTTCTCACCATTGTTTTGTGTGTTGTGCAGAGTAGCTATGGTATAGAGACATAGGATGAGCTTTCGGCATTTGGAGTTTCTATATGTAGTTTTGATGCTAAGCAGCTAACAACAAGGGACCAGGTCCCTAGATGATTATGGTATAGTACAGCTGACATACATGTCTACATAGTTTTGTCCTATTGTTTAACAAACTTGTAGGTGTTGCTTGTATTGAATAGGACCCCTAGTTCAATGAGATTTCATCCCTAATCATCACTCATCTATAAAAGAAAAAATATTCTTCTTCGTTAAATTTTTTTGGAAAATACATAGAGTGAAGAGAGGCAGCAAAAACCCCATTTCAACACTGTTTAAGTTCTTAGCTATATATGTGTGCAAAAATAGAAATTGTTCTTGAGTGAGTTTTCAATTGTAAACTAATTAATCATGATATAAGAGTAATGATCTTTTCTCATTGAGTAGAGAGTACTTAGGTAGAGTTGCCTAAGTTTTATACTGATAAAAGTTAATCAGTATAGAAAGTTGTAATCGAGAGTTTGATTATAGTGGGTTCTAGAGAGTTTGTGAGGGAAATCCGTGGTTTTTTCCTTCCTTGAGCAATGGGGTTTCCGCATTAAATCTTATGTTATAACTCTTCCTGTATTTTATTTAAACTCCTAGTTACTTTATCGTATTTTGCTTGTGATTGACTTTGAGGGACCTAGTTCCTCACTGTGTGGTGCAACCCTTAGGGTTTTAATTATTTGTATTAGAGCTAGGTCACTCTTAAAGGTTCACACCTAGAGTGTCTTGGTTAGCATGGCTACTCCACCTAATCTAGAAAAAAGGAAATCTACCACTAGACCACCAAGATTTAATAGGCATATTATGGGTGGTGGAAAACCAGGATGTTTGACTTCATTATGGTTGAGGATAGTAAAATGTTGGACATCATTCTTGATGGTCTTATATCTCTATTTGAGAAGTCTAGTAGGGTGACTTCACAATAGTGGTTATCAAAAGCAGGAGGGAGTTCAATGATGAAGATTGAAAGAAAATTGAAAAGAACTAAAAAGCCAAGAAATTGTTGGTTTATGGAATAGGGCCTGATGAATATAATAGGTTCTGAGCTTTTGAAAATGTCAAAGAGATATGGGATTGCATTAGGACTACACAAAAAGGTACTGCTAATGTGAATGATTCTAATGTAGACACGCTGACTACTTAGTATGAAACCTTCACAGTGGAATAAGGAGAAATAGTCCAAGAAATGCGTACAAGATTCACTTCTATCACTAATGAGCTTCATTGTTTGGGAGAAGTGGTCCTAGTATACAAACAAGTAAGGAAGATTCTTGGGGTTCTTCCTAAGTCTTGGGAAAGCAAAGTGGATGATATAAATGAAGATAAAATCTTTAAGGGCCTCACTATGGATGAACTAATACAAAATCTAAAGACTAATAAGCACAAAAGCAACAAGAGCTAGAAAAGAAGGAAGTGAAAAGAGAAAAATCTATCACTTTAAAGGCTTAAAAAAATGATTCAAGTGAAGAAGAGACTTATGTTGCCTATCTTTCAAATAGAATTTTTAGACCAATGAAAAAAAGTGGCCAGTTCCAAAGAAGAATAAATAGAACTAACAAAGGAAGAAATGTTGAGGTGTGTTACAAATGTGGATGTCATGAACATTTCATTACAAACTGTCCAATGCACAAGATGGATCATTAGTATTACCTCAAGACTGGAAGTGATAATGTAAAACACAAAGACCATGTCCCTTAAAAATTAAGAAGGAATACTGTAGTTGTGTATGCAGTAAAGAAAGCTTTAGCAGCATGGGGAGATTCTTCCAGTGAAACAAATAAATATAAGAAGTCTAAAGATGTGTCTATGCTAGAAGTAAAAGATAGTCCAGTTATCTATGATTCCCTATTTGCATTCATGGAAAACACAAAAGATGAAGAAAAAAGGGAGGTAACCCTTTATGATATTACAGATAATCTAGAAAATTACTCTACTAGGAAGACAAAGAGGATTGTTAGTGTACTGATGGACTCTGTATGTAAACTAACTGCTGAGCAAAATACATTTGAGGAGAAAGTTGTGAATCAAGAACATGATTTGATTTCTTTAACATTACAAATATCTGAAACTAAACAGTTGTTCACAATGATAAAATCTAAAAATTTGTGTTTGATAAAGAGGGTAAATGAGGTAGATGGAAAAGAGAAGAAAGAAGCTTTATGTCTTTAAATTGATCTTGAAAAAATGCTGAGGGATTCTCAAAATTGCCTTATCTCTTCACTTCATAGAAATGAAGAGTTAGAGAGGGACCTGGTTCAATTGAAAGAAGAGCTGAACAAATCTCTTAAATGGACTACTTCCTTATAGATCCTCTATAATCTGATTAGTCAGGGTATTAGTGATGGAAAAGGACTGTTCTATCAAGGAGAATTCCAACCTGTTGGGTGTCAAAGAATGACTTTCAATAGTGCTAGAAACAAGTCTTTCAATCCTATGTGTACTCATTGTGGAAAGGATGGGATTCTAGGGAAAGTTTGCAGAGTTGGATAAGAGCTAGAATGAATGATTTTAGATATGATTAGTATGAGAGTACACGACATAAGGGGTTCAAATCTCTGAAAAAGTGAGGATGAATACTCTACCTCTATTTGCCAAGAAAGTTTTGATCACACCATTGTCTTCTTACTGGGAACTCAATCTCAAGTAGGTTCATAAGTCCAATAAGTGATCATGATTCTAGGTTTGAGAAATGGGACTGTAGTCAAGAAAGCTCATTAAAAGGAAGTGTTATAAGCTTAATTGTGAAATATCTAAAAGCAACCTCTCTTTCAAGAAACTCCAAGTGGAGGTGTCATACTTTGAAATAGTTGATTTCAAAGAATCTACTCCTTGACAGGATATGGTGAAAGTATTAAAAAAAAAAGGTTGTGCAGAGACTAAAGCATGAATTGATATTGACAACCTGGCATCATTTTAATCAATGTTTACTCTCAAATTTTGCTATGTCAAGGAGACAGGAATCTATCACAAAGTAGGTACATGATTAATCTAACTTAGCATCATACCTTTACAGGTATACACCAAAGGGGACATCTTTGGAGGGAAAAACTTAGAGCTTTCACGAATTGAAAATTCACTAAAAAGTGAGGGACCTGGTCTGGTGATATAACCCACCCAGGGGCCATATCGTAATGGGCGTCCCAAGTCCAACCAGGATCGGAGACCACCCCCGTTACCTAACCCAACCTCTAGTCGCCTGCCCTGAGTTGGCTGAAATTCGAGCATATAACAAGACGGTGTAACAGCTCACATAGAGACTCTGGGATAATATCATAACCATGACCAACCCAACCGAGTCCAAACATCACATACCAATAATCCAACCATACCGAAAAATACCAGAACAAGGCCCATAAACTAAGCCATAACCAAAGATGTTCCAAAACATAATATAATTAATCCCAAAATGAAATAGGATGGAACAACCAACAATATCATCCAATGATGTCAGCCCAGTGTCTTATTCCAATGCCAAGGACGACACCTATACTGATCCCACCTATTCCAACCCATAGAAGTACCACAAAACCTCTAACTAAAAGTGTAATGAAATTCGATTATGACATGCCCCCAACCATAGCCAAAATCAATATCCAAAATAAAACCAAAATGTCTAGAAATTTCCATAACATGAAATGGAGCCTTCTGAAAGGATGGAAGCTCACCCTTCAATCCAAATGTTGTCCCCGAGTCAATTACTATGTAGGAGGAGTAGAACGGTTGGTTCCTGCAAAGCGTGAGTATACAACCGCCAGTAGATGGGGTTAGCAAGTGACTGCTAGCATGATCTTAGGGTAAGGGTAAAATAATGCCATTTAAAAAAACAAGTAAAACCATCCATATGCACACAACAATACACATATATGTAACAATGCCGGGAAAAGGTACTGGGATTAGCATGCCATTAAAACCTTTATCAGGGTTGTGTAGCTTTGCCATCCTAAACCACCTATAGGATATATGGGTTCATCTCCCTCTGCTGAAAGGGCCCAAGTATGCGTAGCTGCATGACCAGGGATGAAACCCTTGGGATCACTAGTACATCCCCAAATATAGTGTGACATCATGCACATGGTCACCAAGACCAACCTCATATCAAAAAATATGAGTTTCAAGTTTTGATCCCCCCGGGACCTCTACCTTCCACGGCTTAGCTACACCTCTACAATTATTGCCTAATTAAAACCAATTTTCAAATAACCAATCCATTAACCAATTATTAACCAAGGCCATTTATATTGGTATTGTCATAACTACCCTTATTTTCAAGTATAATCCATAACCAACCATTTATAGTTTTAAAGAGACTTTCACGTGCCCTTCTATTTACCATATTAAACCACTTGGAGGACTTCCTTGTTCCCCACAAGAATAACCATTTAGCCTTTTACCATTCCAAGCCATTTAAACCATGCACAATTTCTTCACCAAGTTTTAAAACATGCAAGAGTTCCATTAAATTAGTCAATGCAATGAACATATCTTTATAAGCATTTTGTCAGACTCATTGGGGGCATAATATGACCAAAACCAATTCCAATTACCATTAAACCATTCACATGAATTCCAATAATCCAAAACCAACATTAATGCTTATAAAAGCATAATTAACACCTTGGGAAACCATAATCAATCATTTAACATCAAAACCCCCAATTCATATTTGAAAACTAAAATCATACAAATAATGAAATCATGAATACATTCATAAAACCATGCCTTTAGATAAAATTAACAATGAGGAAGGAGAGCATGCCTTAAACAAAGATGATGATGGAAATAAATTATCAATACAAGCCCCAAAATGATCCGCTAGTTGAAACCCTAGCTTTTCTTGTCTAAAAGCTCTTGAGAGAATTTTATAGTATTTAGTAGAGTTTCTAAGTGTTAATGAATAGAATAATAGGGTAAATAACCTTCAAAGTAGCTTAGAAGTTGTGGGACCCAATTAGGATAAATGGAGAATTATCCAGAATACCCCCACTTAAGTAGAAAAAAATCCCGTCATAGGGATATGATTAACCCTCATGAGTCGTACCCTTCGAATATGAGTGGTACACTCCACTCGTACCTTGGCCTCAACCTTTATATCAAAAATTATCCAGCATACGACTCATCCAACCAAGTCATATCTAGAGTATAAAATCCATTCCTTTCACCCATACCCCTAGTAGATTTAAACCCAAGGAAGATTCATACACTATCAACCATATGAGTCAGGGTACAACTCGTACCCTGGCTTACGGCTCATGGTGAGGCACTCATACTCAGATCCAACCTAAGTAACCAATTATAAGATTAAGTTAAGGAACAAAATAATTTGTAACCACTAATACGACTCGTACCTCTAAGACGTATCCATTCCAATAACTAAAATCCATCCTACCAACTAATATTAGTCAGTATACGACTAGATAATAACAACTGTACCCCAACATATGGCTCGTACACATGAGTCGTATTGGGTCCAGAGATTGGAATTCCAGGAAATTTTCTAAGTTCCAGAAACAAATATTTTTCAGTCTCCCCCACTAGGAACATTCATCCCTGAATGACGGATAAGGTAGGGGTAACCACACACAATAGTCATTTGCATTATGTTATCAAACACATTCCCAATCTTTAACAAAGATTGAAAACAAAGAGGCAAGGATATTAATCTTTCCTTTAACAAACTCTAAAAATAAAGATGTGTTGAAGACACATACCTTCCACACAAATACCAGGAGAAGAAAACAAATGCGAGTATTTGGACTTCATGTCCTTCTCCACTTCCCATGTAGCTTTTTCCACCTTATGGTTCTACCAAAAAAACTTAATCAAAGATACATCCTTGGTTCACAATCGATGAACCTGCCTATCTAAGATCTCAATCGAGATTCCTTCATAAGAAAAAAAATTAGAGATACCCAATGCTTCCAAAGAAACAACCGCAGAAGGATCACCAATGCACTTCCTTAACATAAAACCTGAAAGATCGGATGAACCAAACTCAATCTAGAAGGTAACTCCAACTCATAAAAAATATTACAAATTCTCCACCAAACCTCATAAGTACCCACATACCAGAGACTAAAATTTCCCTTCTTACAAAATGACACTACTTCCTTCATGGTAGATACATTGAGGAAAACTATATCCCCAACCTCAAACTCCAAGTCTCTATGCCTAACATTTGCATGAGACTTTTGGCAACTTTAGGAAGACTTAAGCCTCTCCCAAATCACCTTCACCTTCTCCATATCTTGTTAAACCAAGTCAATACCAAATATGTCCGCCTTACTAAGCTCAAACCAACCTATAGGAGATCTACACCTCCTTCCATACAATGCTTCAAAAGGGGCCATACCATTTCTAGAATGATAGCTATTGTTGTAAGAAAACTCCACCAAAGGTTGATGCTTAGCCCAATTGCCATCATAATCAATCACACAAACACAAAGAATATCTTCCAATGTCTTAATTGTTCTCTCCGTTTTCCCATCCGTCTGTGGATGGAAAGCAGTACTCAGACTCACCTAAGTCCCTAATCCTTTATGAAAAGATTACCAGAAGTGAGATATAAACTACATGACACTATAAAAAATAATTGAAATAGGCACCCCATGCAACTTCACAATCTCCTGAAGATACAGCTTCACATAATCCTCCATAGAGAATGTAGTCCACATTGGAAAAATGTGCATAAACTTAGTCATCCTATCCATGATGACTCAAATCAAATCATATTTATTTTGAGACCGAGGAAGAATGGTAACAAAGTTCATATTGATCACTTTCCACTTCTATTCAAGGAAATCAATTTTTTGATATAACCCTCCTGGCCTCATGTGCTCAACCTTAACCTATTGACATACTATGAACTTGGCCACAAAATCAGCCATATCCCTCTTCATACCATTCTACTAACAGGTCTCCTTGAGATCATGATACATCTTAGTCAATCCTTTATGAACTACATACAATGACTCATGTCCCTCAGCCAAAATACTTTGTCGCGAACCATCGACATCAGGAACACACAACCTCCCTTGGTATGTAAAGTACAATCACCATCGATGTCAAATGGCACTACCTTTTGCCCACCAACGTCACTCTTAATTTTCATTAAGATAAGATCTATCACTTGTTTCTACTTAATCTCTGTATCAAAAGTCGATCAAACCACTTCTTGAACCACCACACCACTATTTTTGGAGTATAAGAGGCGAACTCTAAGATAAGTCAAACGGCGTATATCTTTAGCCAATTCCTTCTTTCCCTACTCCACATGAGCTAAACTCCCTATGGATAACCTGCTAAGAGCATCAATAACTACATCAGCCTTACCTGGGTGGTAGTGAAGACTCATATCATAGTTCTTGAGAAGCTCAAGACATTTCTTCTACTTAAGATTAAGCTCTTTCTGGATGAACATGTACTGTAGGCTCTTATGATCAAAAAATATATCCACGTGAACACCATATAGATAATGCTTCCATGTTTTTAAAGAAACTATAACCACCAATAACACTAAATCATTAGTAGGATAATTCCTCTCTTGCACTTTAAACTACCTAGAAACATAAGCAATCACCTTCTCATACTTTATCAACACACAAACAAGACCTATCCGAGATGCATCATAATATACCACGAACTCATCCTTGTCTTCCGGCAAGATCAGAATTAGAGATGAAGTTAACTTATCTATCAACTTCTTGAAACTTCCTTCACAAGCATCCAAAAAAGAAAACTTGACCTTTTTTGAGTTAACTTAGTCAAAGGAGCCGCTATCAAAGAAATGATTTCCAAAAACCTCCTATAATGCTCGGCTAGACCAAAGAAACTTTGAATGTCAGATAGAGTTATAGGTCTAGGCCACGTCTTCACCACATCGACCTTTTATGGATACACTATGATCCCCTCACTAGAAATAATGTGACCCAAGAATGTCACAACGTTCAACCAAAACTCACACTTGGAGAACTTAGCATACAACTGTTGTTTCTTTAAGGCCTGTAACACCTCACGAAGGTGACTTTTATAATCCACCTCACTCTTTGAATAAACCAGAATGTCATTAACAAACACAATAAAAATGAGATCCAAATACTGATAAAAAATCCTTTTCATCAGATCTATAAATGCCATCAAAGCATTAATCAATCCAAATGACATCACCAAAAGCTCAAAGTGCTCATACCGAGTATGAAAAGACATCTTAGGAAATCCACCTCCCCAATCTTTAGCTGAGGGTACCCATACCAAAGATCTATCTTAGAAAAGAACTTGGTACCTTGCAATTAGTCAAACATATCATCTATTCTTAAAAGAGGATACTTGTTCTTGACTGTCACCTTGTTCAGATGCCTATAGTCAATGCACATCTGAAGGGAACCATCCTTCTTGCGCACAAACAATAATGGTGCACCTTAAGGAGATACAATAGGATGAATAAACCCCTTATCCAGAAAATCCTTAAGTTGATCCTTGAGTTCTCTTAACTCATTCGGAGTCATTCTATATGGAAGAATAGAAATTAGAAGCGTGTTTGAAAGTAGATCAATATAAAATTCTATTTCTCTATCCGGAAGAACACCAGGATGATCATCCAGAAAGACCTCAGGAAACTCATTAAACACTAGAACTGACTAGAAAGGAGGACCTTCTAAGTTAGAATATTTAACTTGGACCAAGTGATAAAGATAGCCTTTAGATTTTAACCTCTGAAATCTAAGATAAGAAATAAATCTTCCCCTAGAAGCTAGAGAAACACTGTTCTACTCTATTACTGACTAACTAAGGAACCTAAAGATAACCTAGGGTCTGAAATCCAAGGATGCCTAGAAAGAATGCAACCAATCCATACATAGAATGACTTCGAAATCCACCATATCCAACTCAAACATATCCACCAACGTCTGCTTGCCATCAATAGATGCCACATACCCTCTATAGACTCTCATAGTAATAACCGAGTCACCTACCAGGGTAAAAATAGAAAAAGGATCTGGAATGACTTTCTAATCAAAACCAAAAGATACAACCACATAAGGAGTCACATAGGAGAGAGTAGACCCCAGATCAAGCATTTATATACATCACGAGTGAAATGTTTTAACGTACCAATAAAGATGTCAGGTGACTCCTTAAATTCCTGTCGGGGCGCTAAAGCATACAACATATTGCAACCAATAGTAGCACTAGGAGAAGTATCAGATGTAGATGGCATACCATCAGGTGTATGAGCAGAACATGAAGCCACAGGAATCTTATTTGCCCTTGTAGCAACCTTGTTAATTGGACAACCCCTGAGCCGATGGCCTATCTAGCCTTACTTGAAGAGTTTGTCCTTTTATTTATCGCAATAACCCCGATGAGGATAACCATAGAACTGACAAAAAGGGCATGAAGAAACTGACTGACCTTCGCTTGCCTGAGATTGGGTACCCTATGCCCAAAAATTATCACCACCATGATGATGCATGTCATCTAACTGGTAAGGAGAATAAGAATAGAGTAGAAACCAGAACTCCCTCACTTTTTGTTCTGCCTTTTGGCACCATCTTGACCACCCTGAGACTAAGAACCTCCCTGGTCAGAAAACCTGCTCATCTTCTTCTGTCTATCCCTAAACTCTACCTGCTTTCTTTTTTCATTCTCCATTTACTTCATTTGAATGATCAACCTAGAGATGTCCATATCTTTAATCATGAAGGTAATCTTGCTCCCTAAAATTAAATCTCGATTCAACCCAGAAGCAAATTTTCTCATTCTAGACTGCATATCAGCTACCAAATCTAGAGCATAAATTGACAATTTATGAAACTTTAAGGCATATTCCTTGACATACATCCTCCTTTTATTGAGGTTCATAAACTCTTGCATCTTTGTTTCCCTTATTTCTTGTGAAAAGAAATGATCCAGAAAAGGTATCCCATAAGGATGACTCCTCCACATCTCCTTTATCCCTATCCCACTCTTCATACCACTAACATGCAACCTCTTTTAGATAATAAGCTACATAGTTTACCCCCTCCACATTGGTATCCTGTATCACTTGAAATATCTTTTCCATTTCATCAAAGATGCCCTATGGATCCTTCTCCGCCTTTACTCCAGGAAAAGTAGAAGGACTCATCTTTATAAATTGGCCAAGTCTTATAGCCTCAGCAGACAAAGCACAAGACACATCCCACTTAGCCTGAGATGTAACAAATTTAGCAATAGCATGAATAGACTAACAAAATTTTGTATTAGTCACCTCACCTTAAGGAGGACTAACAGAAATCGGTGGATTCTAGAACTATCAGGGATAGTACCTTGAGATAGAAGATGAACCTCAGAAATAGGATTCACCCCTTCATTATTACCCCTAGATAGGATAAAAGAATTTATTTGTGTTCCTAATCTATGAGTCATGATCTGAAAGACAAACAAATAAAGGATTAGAGAAGATCCCAGGACTGAGACTCCGACCTAGAAAATAGAATACCACGAATATGAAACATTCCTAAGTGCATTGTAGCCTCTCTCTTATGAGTGTGGCGTGCTACAACCCCTAAAAGAGACTCTACTTGACATGAATTTTTGGACTCCCAATTGACCATGAACCTAGGATCTGATACCAACTTGACATGACTCATCCTAGGGCCTTATAGTAATAAGCATCCCAAGTCTGACCAGGACCAGAGACCACCCTTGTTACCCAACCCAACCTCCAATATCCTGCCCTGAGTTGGCTGAAATTTGAGCATGTAACAAGATGGCGTAATAGCTTACATAAAGACTCTACGATAAGATCATAACCATGAATGGCTCATACCAAAACAAGGTAGATAAACAAGTCCATAACTAATGATGTTCCAAAACATAATATAATTATTCCACAAATGAAATAGGATGGAACAACTAACAATATCATCCAATGATGTCATCCCACTAGCTTATTGAAATGCCAAGGATGACACCTATACCGATTGACCCATTCCACCCCATAAAAGTACCACAAAGCCTCTAGACAAAAGAGTAATGAAATTCGGTTAAGACATGCCCCCAACCATAGACAAAACTAATATCCAAAATAAAACAAAAATGTCCATAACATAAAATGGAGCCTTCCAAAAGGATATAAGCTCACCACTTTAGTCCAAATGTTGTCCTTGAGTGAGTTACTATGAAAAAGAAGTAGAATGGTTGGTTCCTGCATAGCGTAGGTATACAACTGCCAATAAATGGGGTTAGCGAGTGACCGCTTGCATGATCTCAAGGTAAGGATAAAATAATGCCATTTATAAAACAAAGTAAAAGCCATCTATATTCATGTAAACATATGTATATATATAATCATGCAAGAAAAAGGACTAGGTTTAGCATACCATTAAAACCTTTACCTTGGATGTATAGCTTTTCCATCCTAAACCACCCACGAGCAATGTAGGTTCAGTTCCCTTTGTTGAAAGAGCCCAGTGTTCGTAGCCACACGATCAGGGAAGAAACCCTTGGGATGACTAGTACATCCCCCAAATATAGTGTGCATCATGCACATGGTCACTAAGTAACCAAACCATTAACCAATTATTAACCAAGTCCATTGATATTGGTATCATCATACCAAACCTTACTTGCAAGTATCATCCCTAGCCAACAATTTATAGGTTTACAGAGACTTTCAAGTGCCCTTCCATTTAGAATATTAAACCACTTGGTGGACTTCAATATTCCCCATAAGCATAACCATTTAGCCTTTGAAAATTCCAAGCCATTTAAAACATGCACAATTCCTTCACTAATTTTAAAATATGCAAGAGTTACATTAAAGTAGTTAATGTAATGAACATATATTTATAAATATTTTTTCAAACACATTGGGGGCATAATATGACAAAAACCAATTCAAATTACCATTTAACCATTCCCATGTAATCCAATTATCCAAAACCACCATTAATGCTCATAAAACCCAATTAAAACCATAGAAAACCATAACCAATCCTTTAACATCAAAACCCCTAATTCATATTTGAAAACCAAAAACATACTATCAATGAAATCATGAAAACATTCATAAAACCATGACTTTATATAAAATTAACAATAAGGGAAGAGAACATGCCTTAAAAAAAGATGATGTCGAAAAGAAATCATGAAGACAAGCCCCAAATTGATCCTCTAGTTGAAACCCTAGCTTCCCTTGCATAAAAGATCTTAAGAGAATTTTAGAGTGTTTAAAAGAGTTTCTAAATGTTAATGAATAGAATACTAGGGTAAATAACCTTTCTAGTATGTTAGAAGTCGTAGAACCCCATTAGGATAGGGGAAATATCCGAAATACCCTCACTTAAGTTGCATAAAATCCTATCAAGGGATACGACTGACCCTCAGTAGTCGTACCTTTCCAATACGAGTGGTACCCTTCACTTGTACCCTAGCCTCAATCTTTGGATCTAATACTATACAACATGTGACTTATCCAACAAAGTCATACCTAGAGCATATGATCTATACCATTAACCCGTACCCCTAGTAAATTTAATTGCAAGAAAGATTTAAATATTTTCTACCATTTGAATTCTAGGTATGACTTATACCCTAGCTTACGACTCATGGTGAGCCACTCATACTCAGATCCAACCTAAGTAATCAAGTATTAGATTAAGTTAAGGAACCAAATGATCTATAACCACCAATACGACTTGTACCTCTAAGTCGTACCTATTCCAATAACTAAAATCTATCCCACCAAACAATACTAGTCAGTATACGACTAGACCATACCATTCATACCCCAACATATGGATCATACCCATGAGTCATGTTGGGTCTAGATATCGGAATTCCAAGAAATTGTTTAAGGTCCAGAACCAAGGTGTTTCATCTGGTCTCTTAGGTGAGTACAAAAATAATTTACCTTAAATTTTTTATGAAATGTCTATTTGAAAGGCCACTTTTCCAATCCTATATGAACAAAAACTATCAATTTGGTTCAAATTTGAAGAGTCATAATTGTTGTCATAAGATGAATCCAATAAAAAGATAACACTTAAATATCAAATGGTTACCTTTTTAATTTTAAATTCAAATGCTCGTAATTCATTCTCTTCTCAATTAACTTAGAACTTTATCAAAACTAGTCCTTTTTCTTTCCTACTTCAAAAATTCAAAATGTCTGAAATTCCCTCTTCTTCAAACCCAATGAATGGTTTGTCTTCTGATCATTCTCAAGAGCCACAGAGTGTGTTACCAATCATTCCTTCCCATGAAACTCTTGAGAACCTAAGTTAAACTACTCCAATCAAAACTCTAAGCCCCAGTGAATGTTTTGTCCTAGTACATAACCTAAACAAAGGTTTTGTCCCTCCAATTTATAAGAGATTCTTCAATATAAAGGCACTCTTTCCTTATAAAAACTAGAGTCCTCTAATACCTCTCAAATATAGGTTCCCTCGGAGGATTTGAAAGTTACTGAAATTTTAGATAATTTATATGAACCTATTTTTTCTATTCTTTCTAAGTCAAATAAACTCAATATCTACTAATCTGGTTGATAAAGAGATTTTTTTAAAGAAGTCTGATTCTCTCGGCAGCATAAATTAGGTAGCTAAGAATTTACTCTTACTTGCTCATGATCACATGGAAAGTTTATCTTGTGCAGAGGAAAAAATAACAAGGGAAGAGAATTACTTAAAAAGGATGGTGAATTCATATTACCTAAAAATAAGATAGTGGAAGATGATGAGGATGAATAACCTCTAATTAGGAAAATAAAATAACCGAAGGATAGTAAAGGAATGGAGAAATCGATTGACTCTTGGACACAAGTTATAAGGTCTTACTCCACTAAAGGGTATGAAAAAAATTACAAGAAGATGCAATGAAAAATATTAAGTCTTCTACTACTAAAAAAGAATACTCAAGAAATCCACTATAGAGAAAGAAGAAAATCATAAAGTTGTAGAGTTGAGAGAAGATAAGGACACTGATTTTGATATTGTCATTGCATCTAAAATCAAAAGAATAAAAATTCATATGATGAAAGTAACAGGTCCCCTTATCCAAAGTCTTGGAGTCATATTGTAAGTAGAAAGAAATATATTGTTGTCAAAACAAAGAATATTTTTGAGGGACCCAGTCCTAAGAAAAGAAAAACTATTGAAAAAGAACTTAGCGATACAAAAAGTAGAAAGAAAGAAGAAATTAAGTAGGTTGTTTCCATTGAACAAAGAAATGAAAATCTAAAAACTCAGAAGGTGCTATCAAGAAGAGTTTTTTATCAAAAAAAATGAGAAGCCTAGATAGTAGAACTAGTACAATAAGTGGGGTATCAGGGTTGGTTGCATCTATTAGAAGAACCAACTCTCATTGTCCTTAAAGGTAAAGTGAGAAAATTCTACTACTCCATGGAATTCTTAAATGATGGTTTAAGTTTGATTGCAAAGGTGTAAGGGAGGCTTCTTAAGCATTATGAAGAAATACTAGGAAAGATTTTGGATGTTTATAGTATTGGGGTGAAAACTATTGAGAACCAACAACCCTTAATTAAATTCATAGTTAATGCTTCCAAGGTAGGAGGGACTTCTTTAGTGGGGTGAGAAATAAAATTCTTACAAGTGAGTTCTAGTTGGTGTTAGAGTTCATAAATAATGTCATCTTGCCAAGGTTAGAAAACTAACTATAGTGTTTGCAATTGATATATTTTTGATTGAATATTTGAGTCAATTTGAGCTGATAAACCTGTTTGCTCTAATGATAAAGCATATGCAAAAGATGACTCAGAAGATGGGAAAAAACATGGGATGCCCTATGGATATTTCCTGAACAAAGTATTTCACCATTTTGGAGTTGTTGGAACTAAAGGGACCACAGGAACTACCAAACAAAGGTTTAGTTTCACAATATTGGTACACAATAAATGTATAGAAGGGAAAGATGGAACTATATCCTATGTTTCAGAAATGTTGGTTGCACAAAAAAACTTAACTAGAGAAATGAAAGAGTTAAAGATTGTCATTGAAGCAAAGAACACCAAAATAATTCATCTAAAACTATAGAATTAAAGGTATTCCTCAGAGGACCTAGTACCACTGAAAAACTTATAGTAGAAAATGAAAAACTCAAGGCCAAAAATATAGAGTTAACTCGAGAGGTAAAGTATTGAATGATGAAGTAAAAACTCTCACCAAATAGTTGTTGGATACCCATGCTGCTGAAAATCTAAGACTAGAATTGTTAATTAAATCCTACTCCCCTAAACCTTCTTCTACCTGAATCCTGTTGTGTTGGTCTCTTAAGTCAGTTTCCATTTCCTATTCCTATAGTGGCCTTTGCAAATAGTAGTTTTATAATTTCTTTTTGCTATATTGTAATGGTACTTATACTAATTAATCATGAATGAATTTATATTTGTGGACCACATCTATTTTCTTTATTTTAAGTCATTCTTCATAGCAGTGTTGCCCTATTGGCCATGACTTAATTATCCTGTACTTATCTTTACTCTTGGTTTACTGTTAATCTTTTTCAATGTTTCCAAAAGTGTGAATAGTGACTTCATACGTAAGGCCCAGGTGCAATAATGGTGCCTAGTGATGGGAGGAAGAAATATGATAAGAGTTTTTGCTACAAATGATAACAATGGACCAGGTCCCTGTGTTGCATGATGGTAGAAGCATAATTATGAGTGAGACATTCATCTTTAGAGTGGTAATCATACTAATTAAATATAAGGGATGTGTATTGATGCTCAAAGTTTTATGGTTAGTTTATCATCATCAAAAATGGGGGAAATTGTTATATTTAGTTTTAACAAGGAGCAGCTAATTGCAAGGGACTATGTCTTTGGATATTCATGGTACAATATAGATGGTACGTATGCCTTCACAATTTTGTTCTCTTGTGTAACAAACCTACAGGCGTTGCTTGTGTGGAAGAAGGACACCTGGTCCAGTGAGATTTCAGCCCTAACTATCACTCATCTATAAAAAAAATACTTCTTCATCAAATTATTTTTGGAAAATACATCGAGTGAAAAAAGGCAACAAAAAACTCATTTCAACATTACTCAAGTTTTTTGTTGTTCATTTGTGCTTAAATAAAAATAGTTTTTGAGTGAGTACTGATTTGTAAATGAATTACTCATAATATAAGAGTAATGGAATTTTCTCTTTGAGTAGAGAGTGATTAGGTATAGTTGCCTCAATTTCATACTAACTAGAGTTAATCAGTATAGAGTGTCCTTAGAAGAGATTTCAAGATGAGCTAGTAGAAGAGTTATTACAAGCAAAAGGAACCTAGAGTTAGGTTCATTAAAGAGTTTGATAATGGTGTATTTTAGAGAGCTTGTGAGGGCAAGCCATGGTTTTTCCCTTCCATAAGCAAGGGGGTTTCTACGTTAAAGTCTTGTGTTTTTACTCTTCTTACATTTTTTTTATTCCTGGTTATAGTACTGTAGTTTTCCTGTGATTGACTTTGAAGGACCTGGTCCCTCAGTCTATGGTGCAACTCTTAGGGTTTCTACAGGAGTATTGCTATTCTCCCTCTTATGTACTTACTAGTCTTTATAGTGTATTCAGAGATAAGTTGTATTAGTATATTCATTTTTGTACTTTATTTTATCAGTCTCATTACATTAGAAGCTTTTGTACTAATTCTACTGGGTTCTTAGATTACTTTATGTATTTTAGTCTTTTATTTTATTTATTCAACATTCTTCCTCTATTTCTTTTGGTAGTCCATTACTAGTAGTTCCTGACTATGGGTAAGTTATCCTACTGGTGGGTTATAGTATGCATAATCTTGACTAGAGAAATTAGATTGTGACAAATTAATAGTTGAGACTAGGTTTACCAGTGAGTTAGTACAAGAGTTAAATATCTAGTAGACTCTTGCAGATAAGTGGGGAGATATCTATAACCTATTTTTGGAAGGCTACAGGATATTCTTAGGAAAGTTTGTTCTTGACTCCTTTTCGGGTATCCATATTTCCATAAGCCTTAAGTACGTTCTTTGACTTTATTCTATCCTAGAAGGATGATGCAAAGTTATTTATTAATGCAGATATGACTTCAACATGCATTTCCAGAGCTTTAGTGCAGCATTAGTTCAAGTAGTCAGGGATGAGTGTCAAAGATCTTCAGCAATAGCGAAAGGATTTGGGTCCACCCTAGGCTCTTGTAAAGTTTATGATAATTTCTTTCTCTGAAGCTTCAACATTGGGTATCCTAAGTCTTTCTGCAAATACCTCATAGCCAGGGATGACATTCAGTTCATCGAGATGTTACTAGGCTAGAGTTGGGTTTGTTGGTATTCAACAGGTTCCTTAATTATTCTAGAGTATGAGATTGGATTTCTTGAGTGGGCCAGACATATTTCTATAAAATATCCTTCACAACATGATATGGCATATGGATTTATTAGAGGATTAGCGTTGCCACTCTGTTTGGCATTAGAGCATTTGATAGCAGCTGGGTATTCTTTCTCTCATGTTGTTAACCATGCAAGGGCCACAAAAAAAACAATGTATCAAGAATTATAAATGTGGTTGTAAGAGTTCATAACATAAGATAAAGTGCTATTGGTATTCCATCTAGGATTAAGAATCCTCCCAGTGGAAGTCATCTTTGGTTGTAGCCTATTGGTTCTACGCTAGTAGCATTTTAGACTTTTGGTGGCTCTCAGATTAGTTGTGGTGATCATAGCAAACAGAGTTCTCATTGGAACTTATAGAGTGTTAGGTATCGATCTTTAGGTTATGGAGGATATTCTGGATTAGTAGAGGTAGAATCCTAGAGCATTATAAGATCTTATTTTGGTTATAGTAAGGTAGAACATTGGTCTAAAGAGTGCCCCAGACTTAAGTTAGTTTCTTAGACAGAGTTAGCATGTATTCCTTGCCAAACTAGAGTTCCTGAAGTGTGTTACAATTGCAGGAAGGATGGACATTTAAGTAAAAAATTCCCTCGATGTTAGTTGGATAGCTTGTTGGGGTCAACTTATGTTTCTTCCCAGATTAGGGCTTCTGAGGTTTGCTATGACTATAGAGAGGTCAGTCACAAATTTAGAGAGGGTCCTCGATGTTGGATTTATTAGTAATTTAGCTCATTCAGATCAGTCTCGTGGTGTTGTGGCACCTTTAGTTGGAGATAGTGCACTTAGCACCTTAGTTGATGATTTTAATGCTCAATTTGAGTTTGGAACGATTTAGATTTATTCTCTTTCGTACTCGTCAAGCATATGAATTTTAATTTCATCTAGATATATGTTCCTTTTTATTTCTTTCCTTTATATTTTTATTAGTAGTTATTAGGGTTCTCCTACCCATCAATGATTGTATGCCTTGGTAGGATGAAATAGATTATTGTGTGCCTTGATATAAAGTTCATGATTATATGGCTACACCCATAGATTATTCTTTTAGTAGTGTATTATAATTGATATTTTTCCTTTATGGGTGTAGAATTTGGGTTTGAGTCCCATTTACCTTGGTATATTGGCCTTCTTATGGCCCTATAGTGGTTCTTGTTGATTTTATTTTTGGGTACCATCTATAATTTATATTGATGTTTTTATTACTTTAGCCATTATTTTCATTATGTGAGGTTAATTAATCCTCACTTGGTACATGGCTATACTGTTAGTATCTAGTTAGAATTCTATTTATTGCGGTGCTTATTCATTAGCTTAGTTGGATATTTTCTCTTTCATAGCAAGGTGAGTTTGGTTGTTTTTCTCTTTTATTGGAGTATTCTATATTGGTTATGGAGTGGATTATGGTAGTGAAAATAAGTTGCCTTTCTTTGTTTTGTCATGGTCATAGTGATGGCAATTGCCTATGTTATCTATTTTTGGGTTTGATTGTTTTAGACTTCCTTCTAGTTTGGTAAGATTTTAGCTTTGGCTATCCGTCTCTATGTAAACTATTTTTGAGGTTGACTAATTTGGGGTTCGTTCTTCAAATGTGGCTTGTTCAGCACCTGATAGTCATTTTGATATTAATGTCAATAATTTTTGTATTCAATTTTGTAGTTTGTTGGGCTCGTCTTCTATTGGTGGTTGGCTCATGGTATTTGCGTGGAGTTAGATACTTCATTCTTTTTGTGATGTGGTTCTTATCTCAGTAGAGTTAGAGAATTGGAGATAGGTGATCTTTCTTATGACCACTTTTTAAGTCGATAGATTGGAAATCCTTTATCTTGAGTTTTTTGGTTAAATTTCTAGTAGTGGTTTTGACCTTGGCATTGGTATCGAGATCGGTATTTTTTTCCACAACGATGTGATTCATTGGTTGATTGAGTTAAGGTTCTCCTACTTGGTAGGGGATTCAGGAAATCCTCATTTCAAAATTTGTTTGACCTAATAAGTCTTGGTCGAGTGCTTCTTCATGGTGTTACGTTCCTATGGCTTCTTCATGGTGTTACGTTCCTATGGATGTTCTTTGCTGAGATAGAGTGTTTGATTTATCAGTTCTCACCTAAAGTTGCATTTCTCTAAGTTGTTAGAGATTTGGTTATATCTAGTATGATTTGTAGCCTTGGTGAGTTCTATAGTATGCTTTGGTGGTCTGTGCCCTCTAGTGGATAAATAGATGGTTTCTTGTGTTTTCAGCTAGTGATTTATCCTCTCATGTGATTATTGCTCTGTAGCTATGTTTTATGCCCTCTAGTTGATATAAAGTTGGTTGTTTGTGTTTCAAGATGGTTATTTATCCTCTATGTGATTTTGTTCTTCAACTATGCTTGATTTAAGCTCAAAATAATTCGGTAAGGATATGCCAGATTCTGATAGTAAGGTCAATTTGAGTATTAGGCCTTAGTTCAGGCTTGTTGGGTTAGTTTTGGATTTGACGCCTTGAAATGGTGATTTGGAGTTTATGGTAGATTAGGAGTATGCATGCTTGCCCACTTTCAGGTTTGGTTTGGGTAGTTGAGATTGAGTGATTAAGCCTTGGTGTTAAGAATTTAGTTTTAAGTCGTATAGTTTCGGTGCAACCTTAATTTTCAAATTTTCCTAAGTTGGGATTTCATCTATAAGATGGCTTTTTTTAGTTCAGGTGGATTACGGTTGATAGCTGTTCAAATAATAGTTCATGGACACGGTGTTGGTTCCTTTAGAATTGACCTCAATTTTGAGTTTTTGTCAGAATTTTTAGGTGATCTAATTAGCACAAGTAATATTCTTGAGTTGGATTTGGCATGGCTTAATTCTCAATTAATGGGACATCCTAGAATACATTGTTCACATGTAAGTAGTTGTGCTTTGGATTCCAATGGTCCTTCAAACTATTTATAGCATCATCATAGATTACAGACCTTGGTTATCTCTATATGTGTTCCAAGGTAGAGCTTTATGGGCTAATTCTCATTCTTTACATTATGATTTTTTAATGGATCAGCTTTAGTTCTTGAAAGTTAGTGTGATGGAGTTACACGGGCAGGACTCGGGTGATTTTCTTCCTGGTTTATAGTGGACAACAGGTTGGGAAAGGCAAAAGAAGGTTATATTTGGATATGGAGCAGGTTTCATGGATCAAGCCTTAGTTTTCCTTTGGCTTGGATGAATTTTTATTTGATTGTGCTGGTATCAGTGTGTCATGGTTTAGACTTGTGTGCATTAGTGTTCCTCAGTTCAGTTGAAGGCCAGTTAATGGTTGAAGCTGAGTTTTAGTTGGTTGAGGGTGAAGTGTGAAAGTTGATTGAAAAAGGGCTATTTGTGGAAAAATCCCTTGGAAATATTATCTCTTCATAGAGGTAATCTGAGGAGTCATGCTCGAAGCATGCGGGCCTAATACCTCACCCCTTTGAGTTTTTTTGATTTTTCAATCCATTGACTTTTGCGGATGAAAGTCCATTTATCAGTGAATTTTGTAATGACCCTCTAGGTCATTCCCTTGATTTGCATGTATTTTTGGCATTTCGAGCTTCCTATAGTGGCTACAGGTCATTTATGACTTGGCGAAACTATCAGTTTAGTTATTGGACAATTTGTCTAGATTTTAGGCTCATTTTCATATTTTGGAGCTTTTGTTGTTTCTGAGTTGGTCTCAAACATAAATTCCTAGTATATGACCTTGGATGAGAATTCTAACAACACCATCATCTCTGAAACATTGATTTTAGTCCAGTGGGACCCTTGTCTTAGGTCTCGAGGCTTCTAAACTCATTTTGGGATATTGGATGGATTATGAGGAAAATAGAACTATAGGTATGGACCCCACATTTAGTCGAAACAATCTTGGATGAATGCTTTGATGGTTCCATTGAGTCCGGAATGTCGAATTTGGTAAGGTAGCATATTTTGTTTGTCTGTACGAGGTTCCGAATGAATCCTGAGCACCAAATCAAAGTCCAGTCTGGACTTGGTAAAAAATTTATGCATGACACCTGATAGGACCTCTTAAGAGCCTATTAGGTAACTTTAGAACTCAGTGCTTTAGTTCTTTTGGTTGCTTTAGCAACCCACCTTGGTCATTTTTCGGTGGTGCGCTTTAGCACCTACTGGTTGCTAAAATAATGCACGATTTAGTTCCATCAAGGATACTGTAGAGGCTGCCACTATTGTCACCAGACAACTTTAGAGATCGTTTTTCCACTTTAGTGGTAGGTGCTATAGCGTCTATATGTCCTCTTTAGCAGCACCTGTAGCCTTTAAATGCGCTCTTTCCCACCCATTTTCTTATCTCATCTTCCAGCATTTTTACACCAAAATATGAGCTCAACGAAATGAAAAAAGTGGGATATCATCCACGTGGGTTAAGGTACGCTAACATTACTTATCTTAGTCATTTCCCATTGAGTGTCCCTTCAATTTCGATCATAATTCTTGGTAAAATTCCTGGAAATTAGGGTTGAATTCCTAATTTTAAGGGTCAATTCAACACAACTTTCTTGTCCTTCGAGGGACCTCGTGGAGGGTTCAAGTTTGGATTTTGTTTGTGGGTTTATCAGGTCCATTCTTTACCCAAAATTTGACCCGAACCTTAATATAGCAATATGGGTTTCATTTTTCTCATAACGACATATATATTACTATTTTTATAGCGTGAAGGAATTTCAGGATCGCAGAGGAAAGGCAGAAAATTTGTGGACGATTCAATGATTGCGAGTTGGTTTCGAGGTAGGCTTTTGTCTACTCTTATCTTGAGATGGTATTTTATATATATGTTTCATGTTATATAGGGTTGTTAGGATGTGATTATGGGTAGAACACCAGACTTAGCCTAAATTATGAATTTAGGGGCTTGAAAGACATTTGACCTTTAATTTGAATACTTATTATACTTCTATAATCCTATTCCTTTGTTTATAGATAGAGCTAATTAGTATTATAATTATGATATTATTCGATATGTGGAATGGGATTTTGTTATTGGAAGCTTAATTAGTATGATTAGTTTTATTTGGACTATTTAGGCTATCTTGAAAAAGTAATTTAGGCAAAATTGACTTAGTTGTTCATGTTCTAGATGGAATTGCTATCTTTGAGAAAATCATGGAATATTTATTATCTTGAAGTGGATATGGATACCTTGATCTAGTTCTATATGGAAATTACCTAAATATGAATTTCATGGATTAAAAGTGGGCTCCTCCGACCCATCTTAGGTCAAGACTTGTGTTATCTTTAAAACTTACATTTGTATGGTATCCCTTTAGACATAGTTGAGACTAGCGAACCTCTATTATAAGGATTCTACATAATTTGGTGGATTATAACATTTTTCCTGAATTATGATGTTATGGTTATTATGGATATATATATTGGGCCCAAGGCTGTGATTATGATGTTGGTTGGGTTTCGGGAAGTATTGTATATTTGTAAACAAAATGGTCGTAGTTTATAGACATATTGACCATTTAATTGGTACTATTTGGATATTGTTTATGGAATGCATATATTTGGTATATTCATGACTACTTAAATAGTAAATGGTACATTTCCAACTGAAAATATGGTTTTACTACTTTTTTCCTAAAAAGGGATTTATTCCCACATTTCACTTTTAAAATGAATTTCTTCATAATGGTCTTCATAATGGGAATTGTACCATATTAATAAATAACTTATGAGCCTTCGAGACTAAAATAATGTTTTGGAGATTTGTTCGAGATAGATTTTTGTCCATGCCCCAGTGGTTAGAGATTTTGACCCTTTTTACACATTTATGATGATTTAGTCTCGGAGTTTATCTCGGGTAATAAATTTATGAATCTACACTCTTTTATCCATGATTCTAGTCGAACACTTATATACATACATATATATGCATACATATATCTCTAGTACTGGATGGTTAGTCGATTGATGATGATATTGATTAAATGAGTTCCAGTTCAAATCCAATAATTGATGATAATATTAATGATATGAGTTCCAATTAAAGTCCGGTGATTGATGATGATTTTGTTGCTATGAGTTTATACACCGTTTACTTTATGGCATTTGGATTAGTTATATTATTAATGATATCTTTGTATTTATTCTCGCATGTGTATTGCTTATAACCAGTATGCCCTATCTACCAGACTTATGGAGGCAGCATATGTATAGGTATGAGAACTGCTTGCAGTATATCATTGGGAGTTTGTATCTATCAGCCTTATAGGGATTGCATAGGTATAGGTTCGGATTGTTGTTTATTTGTTGTTGATTGAACCTTTGAAGTCTATGATGGTGGTGGTTTATGAAAGGCCTAGTTAGGTACTGTTTGTCCGGACTTGCCAGTTACCTTGAATTGTTATGTTTAGATTGTGACAGGTTAATTATTGGATTTGCATTAAGATTTGAGATATGATTCCGATTCTTTCATTTTACAGTTATATTATTACATGTGATTATCCCATGGTTAGGCATTATGTCCTTAAACTCTGATATTTGGATTCCCTTCTTCACTGTTACTTTATTATGGTAATTGCTAATATTTGGACATATGGATTAGAGTCCCTTATTATATTAGCACTAGTTTCTACTCTAATTAGGAGGCGTGGAAATGATAATGTGGTTACTTAGTTAGTACCTTTCAGTTAACCTTTTTATTTATATGTACCTATCTATATATGTAGTTTGGTATTACCGTATATACCTCCCTTCCTTTATGTATTCATGTTGTACATCTATTCCTTGAAGTTGTATACTAATATGTATCCTTCTTTTGTTCGTTATTCGTATATTAGATCATGATATATGGTATAGTGCTAGAGTTTTAAAGTATGTGGGACTAGAATGGCTTATCCTTATAGTCTCATTAGTTTTATTTTGTTAGTTTTTTGGGTACGAATAGAGTAGTTATCCTTATTGTCTTCTTTGATCTATTGTGTAGTTTTCTGGATATTTGGGTGTAGATTATATTCCTATTTGCATGTTATTTATATCTACACTATTTTTGGAGCTCGATCGGAAGTTACCTACTGAGTGCCACATGTTTCGTAGTAATACTGCAATCTTAGAGCCAGTAGATCATAGTGGGGTTCTCACCATTATTGTGTGCATCGTGCAGAGAAGCTATGGTTTGGAGATATAATGTGAGCTACCGGAGACATTATGTAAGCTCCCGGCATTCGGAGTATTGCTATTCTCCCTCTTATGTACTAGACTAGTCACTATATTGTATTCAGAGATGAGTTGTATTAGTATTACGAGTAGTTTCAAACTATGGGTTGGCTTTCCTACTGGTAGGCTGTATTATATTCCATTATGAACTATTAAATTGGGTCGTGACACTTTGTGATCCCTTTTAATGATTCCAAAAGAGAGAAGATTCAAAGAGAAAAGAGGGAATTGGTGTTAGTGTGATTAGTGACAGGGGCAACTGCTGAAAGAGGAACTTTGGTGGAAATTGTTGATTAGGGGAACTGGTATTGGGTGTTGTCTTGCATGTAGATTGGGGAACTTGAAATTGTTGCAAGGAGAATATGCTGAAAAAGGCTATATGTTTGGCATCATCAAAAAGGGGGAAATGTTGGGTTCCGACCTCTTATTATGTCTATCATGTTTATGTTTCGATGATTGAAAAACCTTATCGCTAGAACCTATTCCATGAATTTATTATCGTTTATATTATTCCAATGATTGACTAACCTGGTGGAAAGACTAGTTACGTGAATTGGTGTCTCAGTATGTGGTTTTGCAGTTGCACACATTTGTCTTATGTGCCAGTTATCTAGTACTTTTCAAGACAATATCAACACACCAGTAGGTCAAATTTTCAGTGGTCCTTCTACCATCCACCAATAAGGAAGCTTCTCTTCCAATGCTCATCATATATATACAATATCCTTGAGAAGAGAATCTTAAACTTTTGCATAAATTATAAAAAAACTCTCAAGCAAAGGCCTCACCCAATATTGCAAGACTCAACAATTTAGAAACACTTTTTCTCATAGTAATAGATGTTATCTTATTTCTAAGATGCTTAAGGTTTTGTTTTGATCTTACAATAGTAAAATCATGTCACATTCTAGTGATCCCAACAAGTAGATTGTTATGTTCTTGTGTTAAGATTTTAGGTGTTTTTATGTCTAGATGTAGCTAATGGAGTCCATAAAATATAGCTATTGTGAGGGTGAGTTGAAATAATGTTACTACAAAAGTTTTAGGAATTAGAAAGTTAATTCGTAGATTATAATAGTTGAAGGTTTCTTGGGGTTTCAAGCGGAGGTTGGTGGTGAAATCCTATTAGAGAGGGATATGGTTTTTCTCCCTTGAGTAAGGAGGTTTCTACATAAACATTGTGTGTCACTTAATTTTCTGCAATTTCATTATGTTTATTGTTATTCAATATTATTATAGAGGGACCTGGTACCAAATTAGGTCCTTGTTATAGTGGATGATTCTTATGAACCATCAATTACAATGTCAACTACTATATATCTTGTTCATGCATTGCCAGGATATGATTATTCTATCTATAATACTTGTAGCATGATGAAATCCAACAAAGGTCACGATTACAAGCATAACATACAGTCAAAACTAATTTTTCAGAAGGGGTATCCTTTAAATTACAAAACAGAATCAACACATTCAAAACTTGAATGCACTAAGGTTCCCCTAATTTTCTCCTATTTAAACACACAAAAAACATCGAAAACAAAATCATAAACCTAAACAAGTCAATTCTACTATGATAGCCTACCCTAGGGAAAAGAAATATATGGCAACAAAAACCCTTGAGTGGTGGTACACCCCCTTGCCAACTTTGACAACATACAATGTTAAAAGTAAAACTGAGAGGTTAGGACATACCTGTGCTTCTCTAGTTGTCAGACCTGATGTCATTATCATCAAAGATCTCAGAAGTTACCCCAATTTCAGCAATAGTGTCCTCTGCATTAGCCATGGAACTCAACTAAACATTGGTAATAGTGGTGGTTGGTGCACCCACAGGTACAAAACTAGTGGGGAAAACTATCATACGCCAACCCTTATCAATAGGATCAATAGTAACCTCACAATCTATGGAGCTCTCAGCTCTATGCCCTTCTAATTAATCTCATAAAGATGGTCCTGGGAGGTCTGCTTGCTTGCCTTTATTGCCTTTCTTAAATTTTCCTTATCTCTTAGTCTCATCTAGACTTTATGCCCTGTCTCTTTACCAACTTCACACTCTTTTCCTTTACTATAGTGGCCTATATCTCAATCATCTTAATCACCTTAATATCCTTGATAATAGGCATAATAGGAGTTGAAAATAATAGATACGACATTAATGTCATGCATGGGCGAGCAACTTAGCAATATCAATGTTATGTCCCTCCATGATGCCTACCAAAAAAGTTGCTCAGTCAGGACTCAAAATGTTATCTCCTGATATAGGCCCTCTAATGACCCAAACTCATGTCATGATGATACCCACTATAATCCACCAGTAGGTAAGCCAACCTATAGTCCATATCATCTAGTAATGGACCTTCAAAAAACGGAGAAAATAGAGAAAATGAATTTAAATAAAAGTCTAATATAGAATGAACCCCAAGAACTGGTGAAGTCAATATAAGATCTGCTAACATAACATGAGTACATAACATGAAATACAGAATAAACATATATAGAACATATCTCTGAATACAAGAGAAAGATCAGTCAAATAATAAGAGGGAGAGCAGGACTACTCCAAATGCTTTGAGCTCACCAAAAATATTGATCTAAGGCTACTTTGCATGATGCACACTTCAGTGGTGAGAACTCGTTATATTACATGCAGGATGAAAAAGTGTAGTAAGAGTACAAAAAATGGTACTTAGTATGCATTGGAGACTGAGCTTCAAAGATAATATAAGCATAAATAACATGTAAAAAAGGAATATAAACTACAGACAAATGTCCAAGAACCTAAAGATAATAATGCTAATAGAGAAATAAGGATAACTTATCATACTCTAATTGTATTCATGAACTATGACCGTATATCACTAGCAAATATAGAAATGAAAAGTGAAACAAGGATATATAGTAGGAATACAAGGTGAAGGATACACATACAATATGGGTGGATAAGAAAAGAGAGGGATATATGGTGATACAATACATATATATATATATATATATAATAGGACTAAACGCAAAGGTAATAAAAAGGGGACCAAACTAACATCTCAAAGGTAATTGCCCAAGTAAGGTAGCTAATACTAGCATAATAAAGGCTTCTAACAAAAGGTTGACTAAATATGAGATAACCTAACAATAAAAAAACTTATTATGAGAAATAAGAGGAATACAAATGTTTCAACAATCTCATGCCATGAACTAATCATAATAACTAATAATAAAGTATTATGCTAGTCTAGACAAACAATGACCTAACTAGGCCCCGATAAGCTCGGAGGGCGCAAGAAGGCACTCAGTAAATAGTAACAATAGCTTATACCTATAAAGGTTCCCATAAAACTGATAGATATAAGAACCAAACAATTATACTAGTAATAAATAATGCATATAAATGAATGAGTGAAGCATAAATCGATAATACCATGTCCAATCCTCGACTATGATGTACCAAGTGTATACACCTTCTCCAGCTTAGTAGCTTGTAAAGGCAGGACCTACAATGTCCATTATTCTTTGAAATTGTGGCACAAATGTGAAGAGTCCCATAGAGGACTCGAGGTATTCATATTCATTGTCTAGTCCCAAACCAGGACTTCTAATAACCATCATAATAAGTTTAATTCTCCTAGTACTAGAGTGATATAAATATAATCTGTTCGGACTTGAATAATGTCTAAAATAGTATCAATCTATAAATCCATTGCTTGAGACCGAGTTCGGGACTAAATTGAAATAATAGCGTAGGAAGGGTAGAAATCTTCTTCGACAAAAGTAAATAGTAATGGTAAAAGAATGGATTAATAATGACAGAAATCAACCTCAGTATAATTTCTAAAATAGCATATTTAGTTCTAAAATCTCATAATTTATTATGGTAGTAAGTTCTCAATGTAAAACAATCCTTTATAAAAGTGAAAAGTGAGAATAATTTTCTTTTTAAAAACAGTAGTAAAATCAAGGTTTAATTGGAATTATACCACTAAGTGAGCGTAAATGTGCCTAAAAGTATGAATATCATCACCAGTATCAAAACAATACAACCATAAGTGCCTAAGAATCTATAAACTAGAATCTCAACCTTATAGGGATAGAATACTCACCTAGAATCCAACTGGTATCGTAACTACAGCCTCAAGCACAACATTATATAATTGGCATGATAAAAGAACCATAATTTGGTAAACTATAGTCCAAGTCACTATAATTTGGGAAACTACGGTCCAAGTAACTAATTCAAGTGTTAAGTCTTATACTATAGGATCATTAATGTCAATCTTTTGTTAACATGTCTATAATAAAGGATAATATGTTTCTATAGAATGGGTATTCTATTTTAAGGTTTGGGTCTCATTTCTATTCCAAATTCTCTAAATAGGTTAAGTCATGGTACACTAGTCATAAACATATCCTATAATCTCTACCTAGCATGCAATCTATACCTAACACCATCTCAAAGAGAATAGTAGGCCGAATTGTACCTTGATGTCGAACAACAAATCTTGAAATCATCCATAAATCTCTCATCTTTGATCCAAAATCCCAAAGCGTTGCCACATTATCAAAATAATACTCTACACGTCAATGAGAGTAAGATGACACCCATGTTGCAATATAAAAATTTGGGCACAAAATTGGGTCAAAAATAGGACCATGGGGCCCCCAAACAAGGATCGTGTGCATAAAGGTTCAGCACAAGAAGAGCACAAATTGGGCCCATATCAGCCCATAAAGTTTACGAATTTAAGACCTAAATTTTAGTGAATTTATAATGGAAAATGATGAAATATGATGGGAAAGTATTGGAAAATAGAGGGAAAATCCTTCAGAAATGAGGGGAAATTGGGTGAAGAAGGGGATTATAACACTAGAAGCCATTGCTAAAATGGTCACTTGGCCGTAAAAGAGGCTATCGCTAAAGCGGACCCCTAGACACTAAAGCAATTTCCACTAAAGCCGACCTTGACCGTTAAAGATATATCCACTTAAGTGGATCCAAGCTAAGTATCCAAGGTATATAAAGTAACTCAAGGTTGCTAAATTGACCTTAGCAAAAGTGGCTCCTAGACTGCTTTAGAGGTCCCACCAGATATTAGGTACCAATTTTTGGTCAGTCAAAATGGACTCCGATTAGGTGCTCGAGATTAATTTAGAACCTTTTGCACACAAGTGAACTATGATACCATACAAAATTTGACAGTCTAGATTAAACAAAACCATTAAAATTTTCATTTGAGATCATTTTGATTAAATATGGGTCCCACACCTAGTTTTATTTTAACCAAATCTACACGATAGCCCAAAATGAGCCAAAAAGCCCCGGGGCCTGAAAAGGGGTCTCCTAAGCCTAAAATCATCCTTTTGGAGCTACGAGCACCATCATAACTCTCAAAGACTTTTTACAAGGAGTTTTGGTCCAATACCAATTGCTTAAAGGCAAAAGCTCCAAAATAAGGAAATGATCCTTATATCTAAACAAACTTTATGACAATCGAAATGAAAGTTTAGACAAGTCATAAATGACTTGTAACTGCATAATAAGGCTCAGAATGCTAAAAATGCATGGAAATTTAGAAAATAACCTAAAGGGTCATTATAATATTCACTACTAAAAGGACTTTTTTCTGGGAAAGTCAATGATTAGGAAGATCCCAAAATCTCAAACGAGGTACTGAGATTGCACGCCCCGAAACATGACTCCCTAGATAACCTTAAAGAAGAAATAACTCTTCCAAGGGATTTACTATAGGTACCCCTTCTTCAACCATACCCTTACTTTATTTCCCAAACAACCAAAAATTCAACCTCGACAACCTACTGGCCTCCAACTGAATCGAGAATCACTAAATCATGCAAACCCAAACAACACCATGCTAACATAACATTGATACTTAGCACAACTAGGTGAAAACTCAACAAAGATAAAGGCAATCTAAGGCATGAACCATGTAAACAACTCCAATTTCCATATCTAACCTTCTTTTGCTATTCTAAACCTAGTATCAACTCCGACTTTACAAAATATCCTTCAAATCCCTATCAATGCATTTACATCTCACTAACCTCAAAAGACTTAAGTTGACCTACTAAAAATCCATAATGGCAAGCATAAAAACAAGCTTATAAGATGTTACCTTGACACACAAATGGAAATGATTAAAGCTTGTGATCTTTAATCAAAGTTAAAACTGGTTTGGATGACACGCAAAACAGATAGTCACGAATTCAACATATGAATTATCAAAATTGAACGTTCCACTCAAAAATGTTCCACCAGTTATAGATAAAGTCTTGTTAAGTCCAACTTGAGCATACTTCTTCTGCTGCACAAACAATCCAAAGTTCTAAAACTAAAATTGAGCTCAAAAGCACTAGAAACCGATACCGTGAGACAATAAACTGTGATTAAGCATTTTTAAGCATAACCCATTTGAACTGAAGATAAATGAACTTTTAGGTATAGACTAGGCTATGTTAGCACATAAATAAATGCTCAAATAAAATAAATCTGAAAATAGGATGCAATCAAGTTAGCAATTCATAGCTGAAATCTAAAAACAAAAGTTGAACTACTCGATCCCAACTATTCAAACTGATCATGTTGTCGAGTAAGCATTCATACCCCCAAAATCTATCACAACTTTTAAGATATTACTCAAAAGAGTCAAAAATTATAATTAGTGTCAACAAGTCTTCACTAATGTCAAATACTCAAACCAATCTCACTATCAGAATTTAAGTATTTACTTAATGATTCCCATAGTTGATGAAACAAAAATATTATCATAGAGATAAATCACAAAGGAGGAAAACCACTGGATAGAAAACACAAACAATTAACTCCACACCTTCTGTAGGGTATAATACATCAAGACATAACTAAGAACTCAACTACAAACAATACCAACGAATCTAAAGCCAGATGAATTCAGAGAAATACAACCTTAGCCTATATTATGTCAATCTAATACCTAATATATGTATATGAATACTCAATCCCAAAAGAAATCCACTTTGGTTACCGATAATGATACACAAGCACATACAACTAAGCAAAAGCATCCTACCAAGTCACATTAGGCCGAACAACTGTCGAAATAAGAATTTATTGAATTCACCCATGAAATCCAACCTTAACTCAGTTGATCTATGAACCACATCATTGAAAGAATAGAATATCCATCTCCAAACTAATGGGTATGAAAAATCCCAAATCAACTCAAATAGAAAGAAAAAGATAGTAAGTTGAATACCTATATTTATGGAGTGTAAATTTAGAGTCCTAATGTTCTCAAAAGAGTATGAATTTGAATGTGTTCAAGCCCGATTTGAGTGTCTGAATGATCAACTAAACTACTAAGTTCACTGCACTGAATAAAGGTGCCACATCTCTAAGAGACTTGTCCGGTTGCATTTACTACTCAATAATCCCGCACCGGGGATACTCTTTGGACCAATTACCAGTCTCTTTACAGTTGTAATAGACCCTAAAAGCTCTAACTTGGCAAGAACTATGAGTTGTTCCCAGCGAGAGAGGAATATGTATTGACCCTATCTGAATAATTAACTTATGCTTGGGTTATTCCATAAACCAATGAATAACCTCTCCATAGTAAAAACATGCCTCTTAAATTTTCTAATGCACTGTATATATGGATCCAAAGTAGCCTCCATGGCCTAAATATCTATATCGATTACTCATAATGTTTGATAATAACTTTTCCCACCATTACAACCAATACTAATCTAAGAGCTACCTATAGCCTAAGATGCTACCTATACGAAACTGACAGGATGCAAGTGATTCTTATCATAGTTGGGACGACCCCCACTCCCAAATGAAATTCTAATAACAATATACTAATAGTATGGTATTTTACCACCACATCTATAAGTCTCAATACATTTTGTCTCTATGGTCTTTGCATGATAAGTAACCCGAAGGAAGGATGATCCAACTACTATCAAATATTTGATACCAACCAGAGTGTCAAAGTTAACCCTTTGATTAATCTCCACACCATCTCATACTCTGTAGCATATAACATAGATGTCAAATTAGTCGACTCGATAAAACTAATCTCATGCTCTAAGATTGATATATATCCTTGTTAAATGGTAACAAATTCAACTCTAGTTTAAGAATCACTAGATGTACTGGGCACCATTTCTGAGTATGAAGTATCTATGAAAAGGCTTAAAATCCCCAACACTGGATCCAAAAGAATTAAGGCAGTTTTATACTCTACCAGAGCCTGTATTAGCCCTAAATTCTCTTGCTGACGTTGAAGATCTTCGACATTAATCTCTAACTCCCTGTCTTAGTAATGATATAAAACTCCCGCAACATACGTTAAAGTCCTATCCACATCTATTGATAATCTTGTGCTATATATCAGGGTAAAGAATGGATTCAAAGGAATTACTAGAGGATCATGGAATTATTGACACAAAATAAGGAGTCTAAAATAGTATTTCCATAGAATACCTTGTAGCCTTTCAAAGATAGGATATAGATGTCTCTATATCAATAGGACTCTACGTGGCATTTAGCTCTTGTACTAACACACCGATAAACCTAGGCTCTGATACTAGTTTGTCATGAACAATTTCTTGAGTCATGTTGGCACCTACTATAATCTACCAACAGGTAAGTCAACCCATAGTTTTAAAAAAGCTAGTAATAGACTATCAAGAGAAATGGAGAAAATAACAAAAATGAAGTTAACTAAGAGACTAATATAGAATGCAATCCCCCAAGACCTGGTGGATTCAATATATGTCCCGACCATAACTAGGGCCTGGACGCGATGGGTATCTCAAATCCCACATGGATCGGAGATCACCCCCTTTATCCAACCTAACCAACACAACAACCTCAAGCATTAGATGAATTCCAAACATATAATAATATAACACATAAAGAAACTAATAACAATTCACAAAGTGTCTATTCCATCCACCGATAACCAGACAATCGTCTGACACCAAAATAATTAACAATACCAACCAATTCCACAGTAGTCCAACAAAGCCTCTACAAAACAAAAAGTAAATAAAATGTCGGGACATTTCCCCAATAGTAGCCAAAACTAATATCTAAAGAGATAGTCAAAACATAAAGAGAAAACCATTATATGAAATGGAATATTTCGAAGGATGGAAGATCACCACTTTAATCTGACTCGCTTGCTGATTCCAAATCAAAGTCATTGAGCAGGAGATATGAAAGTATGGCCAGTCCCTACATCGCATGGGATACAAGGTCAAAAGAAGGTTAGCAATTGGAGAGCTAGCATGTAACTCAGGGATATAGTAACAAAATAATGCCATAATTATAATTCAAACCATTACACCATTCAATACATAATATCGTATGAAATACATATACATATATTGTACCACATGCAGGGATAGGGAACAAAGCTTAGCATGAACTTTGAAAACCTTAACCTAGGTTGTGTAGCATAACCATCTTAAAATAAGGCACCCACAAGCTATATGGGTCCAGCTCTCCTCTTGCTGGAAGGGACCCATTGAATATAGCTGCACGAACCAGAGAAAATCCATTTATGCCATTATAGGGGGAGTCAAACCTCTGATCATAATCAAGGTGACTTAAGCACCAATGTATACAATGTGGGGGACTCGAACCTCCCATTCTTATAACCAATACGGGGAACTCGATCCTCCAGATAATTTAGTCACTCATATCAGAAAGTATGGTTTCCAGTGTTAGTTCTTTGGGATCTCCACTTTCACAGCCCTGCAACACATATCACCCTTAAGGACAATTTAAAATATTTGACATGCATCATTATTTATTAACCCATTATACATATAGGCACCCCATTTGTATCATCATACAAACTCCATTTGCAAGCGTACACTATGCCATAACAAAAATTTCATTATTTGGGACTCGAACCCATTTAGCCAACCAAACCCTAAGGTTATAATTTAGATTAATCTATGGTCATCCAGGCCTTTACAAAGTCCTTCATTAATCATTTTCATGGTTATACCCAAGACTTACTTCAAAAACACTATTAAACTTGTGAGAATATCATTCTCATTATAAATTTCACAAACAAGTTGAGGGCATGCCCTTATCAGAGCCAAAATCATAACATTTGGTGTTCAACCATTACCCCTCAATTAAATCATCATTTCCATACACCCTTATGTGGAAAATCACAATTAAAGCATGCATAATCACAATCTACACCATATAAAATAATATTCAATAATATGGATTCAAACCCCTCAACCTTGGGCTCAAAACTACCATTAATGATTCATGAACAATGCTTTAAACATATGCTTTTAGTAAACAAACAATAAGAAAAGAGTCACATGCCTGAATTACAAGGATTCATGGAGAGAAATTGACCCTTGAGCCCTTAGGTGGCAACTTTGGAGAAACCCTAGCCAATATTTCTTGAGAGGATTTTCAAAGAGTAAAGAGGATGTTTTGATCTTAGAAAGTGTAGAATGAATACCCCAAAGTGTTTTAGGGATGTGGGGCCTTGAGTGTTTTAAGTGGGAAATGTCTAAAATACCCCAACTAAAAACTATAAAAAGGTTGCATGTGGTTATGAGTAGACCCCTTCACTCGTGGACACAACATACGACTTGTACCCTTGAGTCATCACTAAGATAGTGAGTTGGACACCCATACACTGTCCACCTTATGAATCCATGGTCCCACTCATGACCTGACCATACAACTCGTATAGTCTAGTCATATACAAGACAAAACCTAATGGGATTAGACCCTAGTCAACATACCACAAAACCATACCACTCGTAATATGGTCTTATGACTCATTGTGAGTCACTCATACTCAGAGAAGAACCTATCTAATTCCACATTGGTCTGGTTATGACTTGGGTCCCTAGATATGTAACCATACCATATGACTCATATGGTGAGTCGTCAGTAGGACAGTGAACTCAAAGCTCAAGGAATTTTCATGGACCAAAATTCGAGGTGTTTCAGCTCCCCCTCTTAGGATCATTTATCCTCAAATGATGGGACAAGGAATTTCTAGCATGATTTGACCTCAAACATCCTTATTCTTACCTTAAGAAAGTAAACAAAATACCAAGGAAATTTTCAATCTACCTTAAACAAAGTCAAAAATCAAAGATGTAAAGAATACTCATAGCTCAAGCATGAATTTCCAAAAATAGGGAATAGAAATGGATACTTTGACTTCATGTCCTCCTCGGCTTCCCAAGTAGCTTTTTCAAACTTTTGGTTCAACCATAGAACCTTATTGATGCCATTTTCCTTGTACACAACCGACGAACTTGCCAATCCAAGATCCTCACTTGGACCTCCTCATAGGACAAAGAATACAAAATACCAATGTTATCCAAGGGAGCAACCAACGAAGGATCAACCATGCATCTCTGCAATATAGACCCATGGAATACCGGGAGAATAAAACTCATGCTAAAGGGAAAATCCAATTCATAGACAAAGATACCAACCCTTCTCAAAACCATAAATGACCAATCTATAGAGGACTGAGCTTCCCCTTCTTTCTAAAATACATTATTCCCTTTATGGGACACTTATTTAAGAACTCCCAATCTCCAACCCCGAATTCCAAGTCCCTTCATCTTACATTCACATAGGACTTTTGGAAACTTTGGGAGGTCTTAAGTCTATCTCGAATCACCTTCACCTTCTCTATTGCTTGGTGAACCAAATCCAAGCCAAATATGTTTGCTTCACCAACCGCAAACCACCTAATAAGAGATCTACACCTCCTATCATACAATGCCTCAAATAGAGATATACCAATGCTATAATGGTAACTATTGTTATTGTCAAATTGAAGGATAGGAAAATGGTTGTACCAAATACAACCAAAGTCAATTACACAAGATCGACTCATGTCTTCCAAAGTCTGACTTGTTCTTTTTTCCTTGCCTATTCGCATGTGGGTGAAAGGCAGTACTAAGTCTCACTTTAGTCCCCAACCCACTCTGAAAAGAGTGCCAAAAATATAATGAGAACTGAGTACCCCGATCCAAAATATTGAGATAGGGACACCATGCAAATTTATGACCTCATGAAGGAACAACTAGGCATAGTTCTTTACAGAATAATTAGTCCTTACTGGTTAGAAGTGAGCAGATTTAGTCATCCTAAACAAGATGACCCAAATGGAAACACACTAATTTTGCGACCGCAGAAGGCCAATAACGAAATCCATATTAATTATCTCCCATTTCCCCACCGGTAGTTTAATATCTTGGATTTTCCCACCGGGCCTCATGTGCTACACCTTTACTTGCTGACACGCCATAAACTTAGACACAAGGTTGGCTACATCTTGCTTCATGTTATTCCACCAATAAATCTCCTTATGGTCATGATACATCTTTATATAGCCGAGATGAACCGTATAACGCAAATCATGGGCCTCGCCCAAGTTCCTACCCCGTAACCCATCAACATCGGGAACACACAACCTTTCTTGGTACATCAAGATAACATCACCACCAATCTCAAAGGCTATCACCTTCTACTTACCCACATCATCCTTTATCTTCATCAAAAGAGGGTTTTTATACTTAGTCAGAGTCTAAGAAATAAACTCTAATTTTAGCAGTAAATATTCACCAATTCCCACTTATCCATCTCCACATGCGATAAGCTACCCACTGACAACCTACTAAGAGCATCAGCAACCACGTTAGCTTTACCTGGATGGTAGTGAAGGCTCATGTGATAATGGTACAACATCCCAAGCCACCTTATTTGCTTGAGATTAATCACTTTTTAGGTGAACACATACTGCAGGATCCTATGATCAGAAAAGATATCAACATAGACCACATACAGATAATAATGCCAAATTTTCAATGTGAATACCACATCTAACAAATCTAAGTCATGAGTCGGATAGTTCTTCTCATGAAACTTCAACGGTATAGAGGCATAAGCAACCACCTTTTCATGTTGTATCAAAACACAGCCCAGACCAACCAAGGATGCATCACAATAGATAACAAAACCCTTGGTGCCTTTAGGTGGAGTCAAAACCATAGCTGACGTCAACTTATATTTTAGCTTCTCAAAGCTACCCTCACAATCATAAGACCACAAGAAATTCACCTTTGTCTGAGTCAACTTGGTCAATGGAGCAACAATAGAAGAAAAGCTTTCCACAAAACTCCTATAATAACCGACTAAACCCAAGAAGATTTAGATATCGGTTGAGTAGTAGGTCTAGGCCACTTCTTAACCACTGCAAACTTCTGAGGATCCACCACGATTCCCTCACTAGACACGGATAAGTCATAACATTAAACTGGAACTTATATTTCGAGAACTTAGAATACAACTTCTAATCTTCCAAGGTCTACAACATAAGGTGAAGGTGATCAACATGAACCTCCTTATTCTTAGAGTACATTAAGGTGTCATCAATGAAGACAATAACTAACAAATCTAGAAACTGATGGAAGACCCTATTCATCAAGTCCATGAATGCCGCAGGGGCATTAGTCAAGCCAAATAACATCAACAAGAACTCAAAATGCCCATACCGGGTACGAAAAGTTATCTTAGGTTTATCCATCTCCCTAATCTTTAAATGATAATACTCGGATCGAAGATCGATCTTAGAGAAGAATTCAGCACCCTAAAGTTGATCAAGGAGATAATCAATTCTCGAAAGTGGATACATATTCTTTCTCGTCACCTTATTCAACTGTTGGTAATGGATGCACATACGAAGGGAACGATCATTCTTATGTATGAACAAGATAGGTGCACCCGATGGGGACACACTAGGATGGATAAAACCCTTGTCTAAGAGATCCGTCAACTTTTTCTTGAGTTCTTTCAACTTAGCTGGAGCCATTCAATATGATGGATAGAGATATGACGTGTGTCCAAAATAAGGTCAATATCAAAATCAATCTCCTTATCAGGAGGGACACCGGGAAGATCATTAGGGAAAACATCAGGAAGCTCATTTACCACAGGAACAAAATATAATGACGGGCCCTTATAGTAAGAATTTTTAACCTGGACCAAATGATATAGACAACCCTTGGAAATTAACTTTTGGGCTCTAACGTAAGATATGAACCACCCCTTAGGATCTAGGGAACTTCTCTCCCATTTAACCATTGGCTTATTAGGGAATTTAAACATAATGTATGGGCTCGATAGTCAAGATAAGCATAGCACGGGTGAAACCAATCCATTCCTAATATGATATTGAAATAAACAATGTCTAATTTAAATAGATCCACCAAAATCTCCCGACCACCCACTGATACCCCACACCCCTATAGACTCTTTTAGCAACCACAGAGTCACCCATCATGGTAGAAAAATAAAAAGGGTCCAAAATACACCTGGGACCAAAACCAAAATGCACAGCCACAAATAAGGTCACATAAGAAAGAGTGGACCTGAGATCAAGTAAATAGTACACATCATAAGAAAGTAATTTCAACATACCAGTTGCAACATTTGGAGATGCCTCCGACTCTTAACGAGTAGTGAAAGCATAAAGACAATTTTGACTAGTGCTAAAGATAAAAGTGACACCATTTGGTGCAGGGGCTGATAAAGAGGAAACAAGAACCTTGTTTACCCCAGAAAAAACTCTAAAGTGGCACCTAGAGACTAAAGCAATGTCCACTATAGCCAAACTTGATCGTTAAAGTGACGTCCACTTAAGTGGACCCAAGATGAGTATCCAAGGTTTTTAAAGAAACTAAAGTTTTCTAAAGTGACCTCAGCAAAAGTGGCTCCTATACAGCTTTAGAGGTCACACCATATATTAGAAACCAATTTTTGCTCAATCAAAATAGATTCTGATTTTGTGCTCGATATTCATTTGAAACACCGGGTGCACAAGCGAACTATGCTGCAATACCGAATTTGACACTTTAGACACAACAAAATCATAAAAACTTTCATGTGAGATCATCTTTATTAAATATAGGACCCACACTTAGTTTTATTTTAACCAAATCTACACGATAGGCCAAAATGAGCACAAAAGCCTAGAGGCCTGAAAAGGGGTCTCCTAAGCCTAAAATCAACCTTTTTTATCAACTAGCACTGTCAAAACACTCAAAGACTTTTACAAGGAGTTTTTGTCAAATACCAATTTCTTAATAGCAAAAGCTCCAAAATAAGGAAATAAGCCTCAAATCTAAACAAACTATATGACAATCTAAATGATAGTTTTGACAACTAATAAATTACTTGTAATTGCATGGTAAGGCTCAAAAGGCTAGAAATGCATACAAATTGAGAAAATAACTTAAAGGGTCATTATAATATCCACTACTAAAAGGACTTTATTCTGCGAAAGTCAATGATTAGGAAGAGCCCAAAATCTCAAATGAGGTACTGAGACCGCATGCCCTGAAACTTGACTCCCTAGATAACCTTTAAGAAGAAATAACCCTACCAAGAGACTTTACTATAGGTTTCCCATTATTAAACCATACCCTTACTTCATTTCCCAAACAACCAAAAATTCAACCTCAACAACTAACTGGCCTCCAACTGAATCAAGAATCACTAAAGCATGCAAACTCAAACAATACCATGCTGACATAACATTGATACTTAGCATTACTAGGTGAAAACTCAACGAAGATAAAATTAATCTAAGGCTTGAACCATGAAAACAACTCCAATTTCATTATTTAACCTTCTTTTTCCATTCTAAACCTAGTATCAACTCCGACTGCTCTATCAATACAATTACATCTCACTAACAGCAAAAGACTCAAGTTGACTTACAAAAAATCCATAATGGCAAGTATAAGAAAAAACCCATAAGGTGTTACCTGGACACATAAATGGAGATGATCAAAGTTTGTGATCTTTAAACAAAAAATAGATAGTCATAAATTCAAAATATGAATATTTAAAATTGAATGATCCACTCTAAAACGTTCCACATATTATAGATAAAGTCATGTTAAGTCCAACTTGATCATACTTCTTCTGATGCACAGATAATCTAAAGTTCAGATTAAAACTAAAATTGAGCTTAAAAGCACTACAAACCAATACCGTGAGCCAACAAACTATGGTTAAGAATTTTTAGTATAACCCATCTGAACTGACAATAACTGAACTAGTAGGTTAAGAGTAGACTTAGTCAGCCCATAAATAAATGCTTATCTAAAAAAATCTAAAAATAGGATGCAATCAAGTTACATAATTCATAGCTAAAATTTCGAAACTAAAGCTAAACTACTTGATCCAACTATTCAAGTTGATCATGTTGTTGAGTAACCATTCATACCCCAAAATCTATCAAAACTTTCAAAATATTACTCAAAAAGAGTCAAAAATCATAACTGGAACCAACAAATCTTTGCTAAAGTCAAATACTCAAACCAATCTCACTATCAGAATTCAAGCATTTACCCAATGATTCCCATAGTGGATGAAACAAAAATATTATTAAAGAATAAAATCACAAAGGAGGAAAACAACTAGATGAGGATGTAAGAAATTAAATCCACACCTTTTGACGGTCATAATGCATCAAGGCATAACTAAGAACTTAACTACAAATAGTACACTGATATCCAAAGCCATAGGAATTCAGAGAAATACAACCTTAGCCTAAATTTTGTCAATCTAATACCTAATACATGGCTATGAATACTCACTCCAAAAAGATATCCACTTCAGTTACCGACATAGATACACACAAATATATAACTATGAAAAAGAATCCCACTAAGTCACATTAGGCCGAACAACTTTTGAAATAAGAATATTTTGAATTCACCCATGAAAACCAACCTCAACTTAGTTGATCCATGAACCATATTATAGAAAGAATGAAATTTCCATATCCACACTAATAGGAATGAAAATCCCAACTCAACTCAAATAGAAGGTAAAAGATACTAAGTCAAATACCTATATCGATGAAGTGTAAAGTTAGAGTCCTGATGTGCCCAAAAGAGTATGAATTTGAACGTGTTCAAGCCTGGTTTGAGTGTCTGACTGATCAACTAAACTACTAAGTTCACTGCCTCTGAATAAATGTGCCACATATCTAAGAGATTGATCTAGTTGCATTTTCTACTCAATAATCCCACACGGGGGACACTTTTCTGACCAATGACCAATCTCTCTACAGTTGTAATAGACCCTAAAAGATCTAACTTGGAAGGAAATATGAGTTGTTCCCAACAATAGAGGAATATGCATTGATCCTATCTGAATAATTAATTCACACTTGGGTCCTTCCGTAAAACAATGACCAACCTCTCCATGGTGCAAACATGCCCCTTAAGTTTTCTGATGGACTGTATCTATGGTTCCAAAATATTCTCCATGGCCTAAATATCTATATAAAATACTAATAATGTTTGATAATAACTTTTCCCACTATTACAACCACTACTAATAAAAGAGGTACCTATAGCCCAAGATGCTATCTGTACGAAGTTGACCGGCTCCAAGTGATACTGATCCCTGTTGGGAGGACCCCCACTTCGGAATGAAATATCAATAAAAATATACTAATTGCATGATCTTTTACCACCATATCTTTAAGTCAAAATACATTCCCTCTCTATGGTCTTTTCATGATCAACAACCTGAGGGAAACACTATCCAACTACTATCAAATATTTGATGCCAAACAAAGTGGCAAAGTTAACCCTTTGATTGATCTCCATACCATCTCATACTCTATAGCACATAACATTGATTTCAAATTGGTCTACTCGATAAAGCTAATCTTATGGTCTAAGATTAATAAGTATCCCTGTCGAATGCCAACAACCTCAACTCTAGTTTGAGAATCACTTGATGTACTGGGCACCATTTCTAGGTATGAAGTATCCATGAAAAGACACAAAATCCCCAACACTATATATAAAAGAATTAAGGCGGTCACTAACTCTACCAGAGCCTAAGCTCGCCCTAAATTATTTGGCTAGCATTGAAGATCGTTGGTAGTAATCTCTAACTCCCTAGCTTAATGATGATCTAAAACTCTTGTAACACATATTGAAGTCCTATCGGCATCTATCAATAACCTTATGCTATATATCTGGGAAAGAATGGATTCAAAGGAAGTACTAAAGGATCATGGAAATATGGAGACATAATAAGGAGTCAAAAAAAATATTTCCAAAGAATGCCTTGTAGCCTCTCAAAGATAGGATGTAGATGTCTCTATACCGATCCACAGGACTCTACTAGACATTTATCTTTTGTACCAACACACAAATAAACCTAGGCTCTTGTACTAGGTTGTCATGACCCAATTCCTTGAGTCATGATAAAGCCTATTATAATCCACCAGTAGGTAAGTCAACCAGTACTTTAGAAAAGCTAGTAATCGACTATAAAGAGAAATAGGGAAAGTAGAAAAAATGAAGTTAAATAAAACACTAATATAGAATGCAACCCCCCAAGACCTGATGAAGTCAATACATGTCACGACCCGAACCAGGGCCTCACCATGATGGGTATCTCAAATCCTACGTGGACCAGAGATCACCCCCTTCATCTAACCTAACCAGAACAACAACCTCAAGTGTCAGATGAATTCCAAACATATAACAAGATAACATATAATGAAACTAATAAAAATTCACAAAGTGTCTATACCATCCACCGGTAAACAGACAATTGTCCATCAACAAAACAATTAACCATACCACCCAATTCCACAGTAGTACAAAAAGCCTCTATAAAACCAAAAGTCAATGAAATGTTAGGACATTCCCCCGATAATATCGAAAACAAATATCTAAGGAGATAGTCAAAACATAAAGAGGAAACCAGTATATGAAATGGGATCTTTCAAAGGATGGAATCTCACAACTTTTATCTGACTCGCTAGATAATCCTAAATCTAAATCATTGAGCATGAGATATAGAAGTATGGATAGTCCCTGCATCGCATGGGGATACAAAATTTGGAGAAGGCTAGTGGTTTGAGCGCTAGCATGTAATTTAGGGATATAGGAAAAAATAATGCTATAATAATAGTTCAAACTAATACAATATTCAATACATAATATCATATGAAGTACATATACATATATAATACCATATGCTAGGGTAGGGAACAAGTCTTAGCATGAACTTCGAAAACCTTAACCTATGATATGTAGCATAACCGTCATAAAATAAGGCACCCACAAGTTATATGGGTCCAACACTCCTCTTTTTGGAAGGGCCCCAGTGCGTGTAGCCACACGAACCAGAGAATATCCATATCGATGCCTTTATGAGGGGACTGGAACCTCCGGATATAATCAAGGTGACTTAAGAACTAATGTATACAATGTGGGGGACTCGAACCTCCGGATATAATCAAGGTGACTTAAGAACTAATGTATACAATGTGGGGGACTCGAACCTCCCATTTGTACAACCAATACGGTGGAATTGAACCTCCCGGTAATTTAGACATCATCACCTTCTAGAGTAGTTTCCAGTGTTAGTTCTTTGGGATCTCCACTTTCACGGCCCTGCTACACATCTCACCCTTAAGTACAATTTAAAAAATTTGACATTCCTCAACATTTATTAACCCATTATACATATAGGAACCCTATTGGTATCCTCATACCTACCATACTTACAAGTGTACACTATGCCATAATAACAATTTCATTATTTAGGACTCGAACCCATTTAGCCAATCAAATCCCAAGGTTACAATTTAAATCAATCTATGGCCATCAAGGCCTTTACAAAGCCCTTCATCAATCATTATCATAGTTATACCAAAGCCTTAATTCAAAAACACAATTCAATTTGTGACAATATCATTGTCATTAACAATTTAAGAAATAGGTTCAGGGCATGCCATTATCAAAGCCAAAATCATCATTTAGGGTTCAACCATGACTCGTAAATTAAATCTCCATTCCCATAGATCATTATGCACAAAAATACAATTAAAACATACATAATCACAATCTAATCCATTGAATACAATATTCAATAATATGCATTCAAACACCTCAACCTTGGGTTAAAAACTACCTTTAACGATTCATGAAAAATGCTTTAAACATATTTTTTTAGTAAACTAACAATGTGTCATGACCTGAACTAGGGCCTGGCCGTGACGGACATCCCGAACCATGAAGGCCCAAAATGCCCTTCTCTATCTGGTAATCATGCGCAACATTCATATAATAAAAGAAGATGCGGAAACATAATCTACAATGGAAACATGGTCAATTCTAAATTCAACATAAATATGGAAACTGCAATTCAACCATATATAAATAATATCTGACTCGGTCTGTGAAATCTCTACTACATGAAAATCTAACAACTGCCTAAACTGGGACAAGGCCCCCAGTAGACCAAATCTGAAATAAGTGACATAATCTGAAAAGCCAGGCCTTCTAGAATAGAGAAGGCTCACCACTGCACAATCTGATCAGCTGTCTGATTATCTACTGCTTATATGGACACCTAGACTGTGCCTTAGAACCTAAGATGTTAGTGGGGAAGGGGCTAAATGCAGATGTACTGGTACGCAGAGCATATAAAAAATAATCATTTATTATCCAACATATATGAGAGCAATTAAAAACAGTTTATGAATATATCATATAATAAGAATTCACATGGACATTTTTAAGACTTTATAAATATCATCACAAATCTGAGAAATCTGTGTTACTTCTGCGCTAGGTGGTATACCCTACAACTCTAAAAAATTCTATGGGCTATATGGAAACCACCATTACCTCGACAGAGAAGCCCCCAACCCAAGTGTGCCGCAAGGGTCAGAGTCTCTGAATCTACTACGCCACACGGCTGTCTCTAGTACACATTAATAATCTACCCATATCAGAAAATACGATTTCAGGCTAAGAGTTTCTTGAACTCACACCATTTTCGGGTAACCACCTAGCCTTCTTTAAGCCCCTTCTTAAAACTCTATCAAAACATGCAGTCTCTGAAAACATACTCTAAAAATATGCTCTGAAAACATAATCTGTTATGGCATAAATACGTATGGTATCGTCATACCATTGACTTACAAGTCACATCTCTGAGCCACTATTAGTCTATCATAAATCTCTGTATTCAAACCACAAGTTTTGAGCCCAGCATTTCAATAATTCAATTCAATGAATCTTTTACTTCTTAATCCTCATGTAAACAGATGCAATTCTTTATCATATGCACAAGAACATATTGATATCAAGAAACACCCTCTCAACAATTCCAAATCATGTTTAAATCCTAGGATATAGCAAAAACCTCTTTCAAATCACAAAACCATAATTCTTTAAATCAATACAAGAGAGGGAGTTAATAATTTATGCTCTTAACAATCTTAAATATCAAATTCATACATAGTCATATATTTGTAAAACAATTTTGGGGAAAAGACCACAAGGACAAAGAAATAGTAGCATTGATACTTCTGAAAAATATAATCAATAATATAGTTTTCAAAACCCCCATAAAATACATGCATCAAAATCTTTAAATCATGCTTTAACAATTTCAAGCCCATGTAGGTTTTTAGGATAAACCCCACGTACCTCTATTTCGAAGAATAATGAAAGATTCCTGAAGCTTACATATTGGGGATTCCAAATCTCTAATTATCTACAAAAACTCACGGTTGAATCTTGAGTTACGAGGATTTTTAGTTTGAAACCCTAATGGAGTTTCTTGAGAGATTTTGATGAAAATAATCTTACTTTGGTGTTATTGGGATTAAATCCCATGTTAGATATGATAAGGGGTTGGAGAAGTTCCATTTTATCCCTAATGAGACGGCGTAAAAATATAACTGGTGCCCAATTTTATGGGCCACCGTGATGCACCACTTTTGCGGAGGCTCACTGGAAATTGACGAATGCAAAATTGGGATCCTCCGCAATACGCTACTATCGCGAGGTCCCACTGGAATTTGACAATTGCTAATTAAACCTTCTCCGCGACGCAATAAACACCAAAGTGATGTTTTACGACTAGCACATAGAATAACCATAACTTCTTCACCGAGTGTCCGTTTTGGACGAATCTTATATTGACGGAAAGCTTATTCAGTCATCTACATAATAAAAAGTTGAAATCTATGGAATTCCACAGAGAAATAAGTGTAAATCATTCTAGAAGAAAAATCTTGACACTTTAGGGATAAAATTTAGCTAGGAAAAGTTTGCGGGCATTACAATATCCCCCCCTTAGGAACATTCATCCCCGAATGTTGAAGCGGGACATGGACAAGCATAATTTCAAGAATACTAAGGCATAGAAAGAATAAAGCAAGGGTTGTACCTTCCATTTCATCATCCATTGGATAAAAAAGGTTTGGGTATCTAGATCTCATGTCAACTTCTAATTCCCAAGTCGGTTCTTCAATTTTATGGTTTCTCCACTATACTTTAATCGATGTTATCTCTTTGATCCTCAATCTTCTAACTTGGCGATCCAAAATTTCTGCAGGCTCTTCTTCATAGGATAAGGAGTCTGTCACTTTGATTTCTTCGACAGACAACACTAAAGAATGGTCTCCAATACACTTGTTAAACATAGATATATGAAACACCGGATGTAAAGAACCCAAAATAGCTGGCAATTCCAACTCATACGCAACTCCACCTATCTTTTTCATAATCTGATATGGTCCTATATAACGAGGACTCACCTTACCTTTCTTTTCTAATTGCATGACTCCCTTCATAGGTGAAACCTTGAGAAGCACCCAATCTCCAACCTCAAACTCTAGATATCTTCTAGTAAAATCGGCGTAGGACTTCTGGCGACTTTGAGTTGTCTTAAGTCGTTCTTTAATGACTTTCACATCCTCTATTTCCTGATGAACAAGATCAGGCCCAAATATTTTCATCTCGCCTACTTCATACCATCGTATCGGAGATCTACATCTTCTCCCATATAGTGCTTCAAAAGGAGCCAGCTTAATATTAGAATGGAAACTATTATTATGGTAAGTGCTCTACCCAACTACCTTTAAAATCAATCACGCAGGACCTTAAGATATCCTCAAGGGTCTGGATGGTGCGCTCATCTTGACCATCTATCTGAGGGTGAAAATTCATGCTCAAATTCACTTGGGTACCTAAACCTTTTTGAAACAATCTCCAAAACTATGAAGAAAATTGAGTACCTCGGTCAGATATGATGGAAAAAGGTGCCCCATGCAAATGAACTATTTCTGCAATGAACAGTTTGGCATTATCCTCTCCCGAATAATTAGTCCTGACAGGTAGAAAGTGAGCTGACTTGGTCAACCTATCTACAATCACCCAAATGGAATCATACTGGTTTTGGGACCTTGGAAGTCCTATAATGAAGTCCATATTAATCATCTCCCACTTCCACAACGACAAAGCTATCTCGTGAGAAGAACCACCTGGCCTCAAATGTTCCACTTTAACTTGTTGATAGTTCAAACACATGGCAACATAATTAGCCACATCACGCTTCATATTATTCCACCAATAAATAGTTTTTAAATCTTGATACCTCTTAGTAGAGCCAGGGTGAACAACATACCTCGACATGTGAGCTTTATTAAGGATCCTCTTCCTCAGACCATCTATATCTGGCACACACAACCTACCCTGGTATCTCAAAATACCATCACCACCGATATCAAATGACATCACTTTCTATTGACCCACATCTTTCTTAATTTGCATCAAGATGGGATCCTCAACCTGTTTTTCTTTAACTTCTATTCAAAGGGAAGATTTAGCTATCTCATGAACAACCATTTCCCCATCTTCAAAATCCAAGAGCCTCACCCCTAGATTTGTCAGTCGGTAAATATCCTTCACCATCTCCCTCTTCACTTTCTCAACATGAGAAAGACGGCCCATGGACAATTTGCTGAGGGCGTTATCTACAATATTTACCTTACCCAGGTGATAGTGCAGGCTTATGTCATACTCTTTTAAAAGTTCCAACCACTGTCTCTTCCTGAGATTCAATTCTTTCTGCGAGAAAACATACTGTAAACTCTTGTGGTCAGTGAAAATATCTGTATGCACCCCATAAAGATAGTGCCACCAAATCTTAGGTGGAAAAACCACAGCCACTAATTCCAAGTCATGAGTAGGGTAGTTTCGCTCATGAACCTTCAAATGCCTAGATTCATAAACCACCACCTTACCATGCTACATAAGACCACATCCAAGTCCCACTCGGGGCGCATCACAGTATACAATAAAACCTTCGGTACCCTCCGGAAGAGTCAAAACAGGAGCAGTAGTCAACTTGTCTTTTAACTTCTCAAAACTATCCTCACAAGAGTCCGACCACAAAAACTTCACCTTTTTCTGAGTCAACTTAGTAAGTGGTGCAACTATGGAAGAAAAACTCTCTACGAATCTTTTGTAATAACCCGCCAAACCCAAGAATCTCCGAATGTTGGTTGGAGTCATGGGTCTAGGCCATTTTCTCACTACTTCAATCTTTTAGGGATCAACCTTAATCCCCTCACTGGACACAATATGCCCCAAGAACGCAATAGCAGTCAGCAAGAATTCATACTTAGAAAATTTTGCATCCAACTTATGATCTTTAAGAGTCTGAAGGATAATTCGAAGGTGATTGGCATAGTCCTCCTCGGTCTTAGAATATACCAAAATTTCATCAATAAAGACAATGACAAACAGATACAGAAACTGATGGAAAACCCTATTCATTAGATCCATGAAAGTTGTAGGGGCGTTAGTCAACCTGAAGGATATGACTTAGAATTCATAATGGCCGTATCTGGTTAGAAAAGATATTTTAGGAATATCTGACTCTCTTACTTTTAACTGGTGATATCCCGAACGAAGGTCTATCTTTGAAAAGCATTTAGCACCCTTAAGTTGGTCAAAAAGATCATCAATCCTAGGAAGGGGATATTAAATTTTAATTGTGACCTTATTCAACTAGCGGTAATCTATGCACATACGCAGGGAACCATCTTTCTTTCGTACAAAAATTATAGGTGCACCCCAAGGAGACACACTGAGGCGGATAAAACCTTTATCTAGAAGGTTTGCTAGCTGTTCTTTCAACTCTTTTAGCTCTGCAGGAGCCATCCTATATGGAAAAATAGAGATAGAATAGGTATCTAGCAATAAATCAATACCAAAATCTATCTCCCTATCAGGTGGTATTCCTGGGAGATCATCTGGAAAGACTTCTGGGAATTCATTCACTATGGGGACAGACTGAAGAGGAAGAATTTTGGCTCTAAAATTTGTAACCCGAATAAGATGGTACAAACAACCCTTAGAAATAAGTTTACGGTCTCTGAGGTAGGATATAAAGTGCCCTCTAGGTGATAGAGAATGCCTCTCCCATTCCATCACAGACTCATTTAGAAAAGAAAAAGGTGACTCTTCAGGCCTTACAATTCAAGGCAGCATAGCACGAATGGAGCCAGTCCATCCCTAAGATGGCATCAAAATCAACTATATCATGTTCTATGAGATCTGCTATAGTATCCCGGCTACAAACAGTCACAACACAACCCCTATACACCCTCTTAGCAACAACAAAATTCCCCACCAAGTTGGAAACAGAAAAGGGTTCAGGAATCACATCAGGCCCAAACCCGAAACCAACAACCATATACGGGGTTATATAGGATAAGGTAGACCCAGGATCTAATAACAGATAAACATCACGATAAAAGATTCATAACGTAGCGGTAACTATATCTTGATAGGCCTCTGCCTCCTGGCGGTTGGTCATGGCATACAACTGGTTTCAGCTATTTCTGGCAGCTGAAGTGGTACCCTTCTGAGACGGTGGTAGTGCAGAAGAATTGGCCTGATACTTGGCTCCTCCAATATTATTCCTTGCTACCAGAAAGTCTCTCTGGATATGGCCTGGCTGGTTGCATGAATAACATACCAAAGAACCAAACTAACATCTCCATGGATGATTCCTGCCGCATCTCCCACAGCGCGGATAGGACCGAGAGGTCTTGGTTACACTTCCCTGCGACTGTGTACCCTGCATCTTCGGCCCCTGACTTGACTAGAAATTCTGGGTACAGCTGCTCAGCTATGGTTCTGGACACTGTAGCACTAGTTGACAATAGAACACTACCCCAATTCTTTTACTTTTGCCATTTACCTCCCCAAATGCCGCTCTGCTACTGACTATGACTCTGGGTTGTCGCTCTGGCTCTCTTTTCCTGCCTATCCTTTTCCCTAGATTCGACTATCTTCTTCTTATTCTCCTTAACTTGCTGCATATGGACTAACTGTCTAGCAATGTCCATATCCCTATTCATCATAGCTCCCTGAAACTCAAGCACCAGCTTATCTAAAAGGCCGAAAGCAAACTTCCCCATTCGGGCCCTCTTACTACTCGTTATCTAAGGGGCATAACGGGCTAGATGATTAAACTCTAAAGTATACTCCTAAACACTCATCTTACCCTGGTTAAGGTTCTTGAACTCCTTTGCTTTACTTTCCTCAGCCCCAGAGGAAAGAATCGGTCAAGAAATGCTTCTACGAACTCATCCCAAACTGTGGGCTCAGCATTGTCACCCTTCGCATCTTCCCACTCGTTGTACCATTTGTTTCCTACACCCTTTAGCTGGTATACTACTACCTCAACACCTTTCACCTGATCAACATGCATTACTTTGAAAATCTTCTTCATTTCGTCTACAAACTTCTGCGGGTCCTCTTCTACCTTAGCGTCAGAGAACTTGGACGGGTTTATTCTCATAAACTGGCCCGTTCTAGTAACTTCAGAAGTAACAGACGCCGAACCTATATCCTCCGACCTCTGATTCTGTGTGGTTACCAGTTGTGCAAGCATGTGAATAGACTGTCTGAATTCAGCATTAGACACCTCTCTTTCATGAGGCTGAGTGCGATTAGCCCCCGTCTGGGGAGCTCTGGGAGGACTGGTCGGTACAGAGGGTACTTCTGAAGTAGGAACAGGTTCTTAGGTATGAGCTCTATTATGGGTCCGCATCCCATGAGTGGGACGGACTTCATTATCCTGAGCATTAACGTTGGTGCGACGGGGAGGCATAGTTGGCTTTCTGAAAAGCAAGAGATCAATGATTAGGGGATAGATTAGACTCTGAAGCATGAACTAAATCACAAGGAAGTGAAACATTCGTAAATTCCTAGTATCCCCTGCTTATAGGAAACAAATTTTTGCTCAATCAAAATATATTCTGATTGGGTGCTCGATATTTATTTAGAATACCGTACGCACAAGCAAACTATGCTACCATACCAAATTTGACACTTTAGACTTAACAAAACCATCAAAACTTTCATTTGAGATCATTGTTATTAAATATAGGTCCCACACCTTGTTTTATTTTAGCTACATCTACACGAAAAGGCAAAATGACCACAAAAGCTTCGAGGCCTGAAAAGGGGTCTCCTAAGCCTAAAATCAACCTTTTGTATCTACTAGCATCGTCAAAACTCTCAAAGACTTTTACAAGGAGTTTTTGTTAAATACCAATTTCTTAATAGCAAAAGCTCAAAAATAAGGAAATTAGTCTCAAATCTAAACAAGCTGTATGACAATCGAAATGATAGTTTTGACAACTCATAAATGACTTGTAACTGCATAGTAAGGCTCAAAATGCTTGAAATGCATGGAAATTGAGAAAATAACTTGAAGGGTCATTATAATATCCACTACTAAAAGGACTTTATTCTGCGAAAGTCAATGATTAGGAAGAGCCCAAAATCTCAAACGAGGTACTAAGACCGCATGCCCTGAAACTTGACTCCCTAGATAACCTTTAAGAAGAAATAACCCTTCCAAGAGATTTTACTATAGGTTTCCTATTATTAAACTATACCCTTACTTTATTTCCCAAACAACCAAAAATTCAACCACAACAACAAACTGGCCTCCAACTGAATCAAGAATCACTAAAGCAAGCAAACCCAAACAATACCATGCTGACATAACATTGATACTTAGCATAACTAGGTGAAAACTCAACAAAGATAAAATCAATCTAAGGCATCAACTATGAAAACAACTCAAATTTCATTATTTAACCTTCTTTTGCCATTCTAAACCTAGTATCAACTCCGACTGTACAAAATATCCTTAAAGCCTCTATCAATTCAATTATATCTCACTAACCTCAAAAGACTCAAGTTGACTTTCAAAAAATCCATAATGGAAATTATAAGAAAAAGCCCATAAGGTGTTACCTGGACACACAATGGAGATGATAAAAGCTTGTGATCTTTAATAAAAAAATAGATAGTCATAAAATCAAAATATGAATAACTAAAATAGAATGATCCACTCTAGAATGTTCCACATATAATAGATAAAGTCATGTTAAGTGCAACTTGATCATACTTCTTCTGCTGCGCAGATAGTCCAAAGTTCTAATTAAAACTAAAATCGAGCATAGAAGCACTACAAATCAATACCGTGAGCCAACAGACTATGCTAAAACATATTTAGCATAATCCATCTGAACTGACAATAATTGAACTAGTAGGTTAAGAGTAGACTTAGTCAGCCTATAAATATATGCTTATATAAAAAAATCTGAAAATAGGATGAAATCAAGTTACATAATTCATAGCTAAAATCGCAAAACTAAAGTTGAACTACTCGATCCAACTATTCAACCTGATCATGTTGTCGAGTAAGAATTCATACCCTAAAATCATCACAACTTTCAAGATATTACTAAAAAGAGTCAAAAATCATAACTGGAGCCAACAAGTCTTTGCTAATGTCGAATACTCAAACCAATCTCACTATCAGAAGTCAAGCATTTACCCAATGATTCCCGTAGTGGATGAAACAAAAATATTATTGAAGAATAAAATCACAAAGGAGGAAAACTACTAAATGAGGACGTAAAAAATTAAATCCACACCTTCTGAAGGTCATAATGCTACAAGGCATAACAAAGAACTTAACTACAAACAGTACCACTGATATCCAAAACCATAGGAATTCAGAGAAATATAACCTTAGCCTAAATTTTGTCAGTCTAATACCTAATACATGGCTATGAATACTCACTCCGAAAAGATATCCACTTCGGTTACCGGCAATGATACACAAGCATATACACAAGCAGATATCCAAGTCACATTAGGCCAAACATCAATTGAAATAAGAATATTTTGAATTCACCCGTGAAAACCAACCTCAACTTAGTTGATCCATGAACAACATTATACAAAGAATAATATATCCATATCCACACTGATAGGAATGAAAATCCCAACTCAACTTAAATAGAAGGTAAAAGATAGTAATTCAAATACCTATATCGATGGAGTGTAAAGTTAGAGTCCTGATGTGCCCAAAAGAGTATGAATTTGAACGTGTTCAATCCTGGTTTGAGTGTCTGAATTATCAAGTAAACTACTAAGTTCACAACCTATGAATAAAGGTGACACATCTCTAAGAGACTGATTTGGTTGCATTTACTACTCAATAATACCACACGGGGGACACTTTTTGGACCAATGACCAGTCTCTCTTCAATTGTAATAGTCCCCAAAAGATCTAACTTGGCATGAAATACGAGTTATTCCCAACAATAGAGGAATATTCATTGATCTTATCTGAATAATTAAAGCACACTTGGGTATTTCCCTAAAAAATGACCAACCTCTCCATGGTCGAAACATGCCCCAAAAATTTTCTGATCAACTGTATCTATGGATCCAAAATAGCCTCCATGGACTAAATGTCTATATAAAATACTAATAATGTTTGATAATAACTTTTCCCACTATTACAACCAATACTAATCTAAGAGGTACATATAGCCCAAGATGCTATCTGTACAAAGCTGACAGGCTCAAAGTGATGTTGATCTCTATTGGGAGGAACACCACACCGGAATGAAATATCAATAAAAATATACTAATAGCATGACCTCTTACCACAACATCTTTAAGTCTAAATACATTCCCTCTCTATGGTCTTTTCATGATCAACAACCTGAGGGAAAGACTATCCAACTACTATCAAATATTAGATGCCAAGGAGACTGGCAAAGTTAACCCTTTGATTGATCTCCACACCATCTCATACTCTGTGGCACATAACATAGATGTAAAATTGGTCTACTCGATAAAACTAATCTCATGCTCTAAGATTGATAAATATCCCTGTCGAATGCCAACAAACTCAACTCTACTTTGAGAATCACTAGATGTACTGGGCACCATTTCTAGGTGTGAAGTATCCATGAAAAGACATGAAATCCCCAACACTAGATCCAAAAGAATTAAGGCAGTCTCAAACTCTACCAGAGCCTTTCTTCGCCCTAAATTATCTGGCTAACGTTGAAGTTCGTCGACAGTAATCTCTAACTCCCTAGCTTAATGATAATCTAAAACTCTTGTAACACACATTGAAGTCCTATCAGCATCTATCGATAACCTCATGCTATATATCTGGCAAAGAATGGATTCAAATAAAGTACTAAAGGATCATGGAAATATGAACACATAATAACGAGTCAAAAATAATATTTCCAATGAATGCCTTGTAGCCTCTCAAAGATAGGATATAGATATCTCTATATCGATCCACAGGACTCTACTAGACACTTATCTTTTGTACCAACATACAAATAAACCTAGGCTCTCGTACAAGGTTGTCATAACCCAATTTCTTGAGTCATTATGGAGCCTACTATAATCCACCAGTAGGTAAGTCAACCAGTAGTTTGGAAAAGCTAGTAATTGACTATAAAAAGAAATAGGGAAAGTAGCAAAATGAAATTAAATAAAAGACTAATGTAGAATGCAACCCCCCAAGACCTGATGAAGTCAATATATGTCACGACCCGAACCAGGTCCTAGCTGTGACGAGTATCTCAAATCCTACGTGGACTAGAGATCACCTCCTTCATCTAGCATAACCAGGACAACAGCCTCAAGTGTCAGATAAATTCCAAACATATAGAAATATAACACATAAAGAAACTAATAACAATTCACAAAGTACCTATACCATCCAATGGTAACCAGACAATTATCCATCACCAAAACAATTAACCATACCACCAACTTCCACAGTAGTCCAAAAAGCCTCTTCAAAACCAAAAGTAAATGAAATGTTGGGACATTCCCCCGATAATAGACAAAATAAATATCTAAGGAGATGGTCTAAACATAAAGAAGAAACCAGTATATGAAATGGGATCTTTCGAAGGATGGAATCTCACAACTTTTATCTGACTCCCTAGATAATCCTGAATCCAAGTCATTGAGCATGAAATACAGAAGTATGGTCAGTCCCTGCATCGTATGGGGATACAACATCTGAAGAAGGCTAGTTGTTGGAGCGCTAGCATGTAACTTAGGGATATAGGAAAAAATTAATGCCATAATAACAGTTCAAACTAATACAATATTCAATGTATAATATCATATCAAGTACATATACATATATAATACCATATGCTAGGGTAGGGAACAAGTCTTAGAATAAAGTTCGAAAACCTTAACCTAGGATATGTAGCATAAACGTCATAAGATAAGGCACCCACGAGCTATATGGGTCCAACTCTCCTATTGCTGGAAGGGCCCCAGTGCATGTAGCTGCATGAACCAGAGAATATCCATATCGATGCCTTTATGAGGGGATTGGAACCTCTGTATATAATCAAGGCTATTTAAGAACCCATGTATACAATGTGGGGGACTCGAACCTCCCATTTGTATAACCAATACGGGGGACTTGAACCTCCCGATAATTTAGATATCATTACCTGCTAGCGTAGTTTCTAGTGTTAGTTCTTTGGGATATCCACTTTCACGACCCTACTACACATCTCGCCCATAAGTCTAATTTAAAATATTTGGCATGCCTCAATATTTATTAACCCATTATACATATAGGCACCCCGTTGTTATCCTCATAACTATCCTACTTACAAACGTATACTATGCCATAATAAAAATTTCATTATTTGGGACTCGAACCCATTTAGACCATCAAACCCCAAGGTTACAATTTAAATCAATCTATGGCCATCAAGGCCTTTACAAAGTCCTTTATCAATCATTATCATGGTTATACCAAAGCCTTAGTTCAAAAACACAATTCAATTTGTGACAATATCATTCTCATTAACAATTTCAGAAATAGGTTGAGGACATCCCATTAGCAAAGCCAAAGTCATCAAATTTAGGGTTCAACCATGACCCCTAAATTAAATCGCCATTCCCATAGACCCTTATGCGAAAAACCACAATTAAAACATGCATAATCATAATCTAAACCATATAATACAATATTCAATAATATGCATTCAAACACCTCAACCTTGGGTTAAAAACTACCTTTAATGATTCATGAAAAATGCTTTAAACATTTTTTTAGTAAACTAACAATGTGTCACGACCCAAACTAGGGCCTAGCCGTGATGAACATCCCAACCATGAAGGCCCGGAATGCCCTTCTCTATCTGGTAATCATACACAATATTCATATAATAAAAGAAGATGCAGAAACATAATCTTCTACGAAAATATGGTCAATTCAAAATTCAACATAATTATGGAAACTGCAATTCAACAACATCTAAATAACATCTGCATCAGTCTGCAAAATCACTACTACATGTAAATCTGACAACTGTTTGAAACTGGGACAAGACCCCCAGTTGACCATGTCTGAAATAAGTGACAAAATCTGAAAAGACAAGCCTTCTGAAATAGAGAAGGCTCTTTACTGCACAATCTGATCAGCTGTCTGAATTATATACTGCTTATCTGGATCCCTAGACTGTGCCTCATAACCTGAGAGTTTAGAGAGGGAGGTGTTCAATATAGATGTACTGGTACGCAGAGCATATCCAAAATAATCATTTATTATCCAACATATATGAGAGCAATTTAAAATAGTTCATGAGTATATGATATAATAAAAATTCACATGGGCATTTTAAAGACTTTGTAAAAATCATCACAACTTTGAGAAATCTGTGTTACTTCTGCGCTAGGTGGTATACCCTACAACTCTGAAAATTCCATGGGCTATATAGAAAATGCCATTAACTCGGCAGTGAAACCCCAAGCCCAAGTGTGCCGCAAGGGTCGGAGTCTCTGAATCTACTACGCCACACGGTCGTTGCTAGCATACAATAATAATCTACCCACATTGGTAAATACGGTTTCAGGCTAAGAGTTTCTTGAACTCGCGCCATCTTCGAGTAACCACCTATCCCTCTTTATGCCCCTTCTTAAAACTCTATCAAAACATGCAGTCTCTGAAAACATACTCTGAAAACTGGCTCTGAAAACATAATCTTTTATGGCATAAATACATATGGTATCGTCATACCATTGACTTGCAAGTCACATCTCTGAGCCATTATTAGTCTATCAAAAATCTCTGTATTCAAAACACAAGTTTTGAGACCTGCATTTCAATAATTCAATTCAATGAATCTTTTCCTTCTCAATCCTCATGTAAATACATGAAATTCTTTCTCATACGCACAAGAACATATTGATATCAAGAAACACCCTCTCAACAATTCCAAATCATGTTTAAATGCTAGGATATAGAAAAAACCTCTTTTAAATCAAAAAACCATAATTCTTTAAATCAATACAAGAGAGGGAGTTCATAATTATGCTCTCAATAATCTTAAATCTCAAATTCATACATATACATATATATGTAAATCAATTTAGGGGAAAAGACCACAAGGCCAAAGAAATAGTAGCATTGAAACTTCCGAAAAGCATAATCAATAATATAGTTTTCAAAACCCCCATAAAATACATGCTTCAAAACCATTAAATCATACTTTAACAATTTAAAGCCCATGTAGGTTTTTAGGATAAACCCCACGTACCTCTATTTTGAAGAATAATGAAAGATTCCTAAAGCTTACGGATTGGGGATTCCAAATCTATAATTATCTTCAAAAACTCGCGGTTGAATATTGAGTTACGAGGATTTTTAGTTTGAAACTCTAATGGAGTTTCTTGAGAGATTTTGATGAAAATAATCTTACTTTGGTGTTCTTGGGATTAAATCCCACGTTAGAGCTGATAAGGGGTTAGAGAAGTACCATTTTAACCTTAATGAGATGAAGCAAAAATATAACTGGTGACCGATTTTATGGGCCACCGCGACACGCCACTATTGCGGTGGCGCACTAGAAATTGACGAATGCAAAATTGGGATCCTCCGCGATGCGCCACTATCACGAGGACCCACTGGAATTTGACAATTGATAATTAAACTATCTCCGCAATGCGCTAAACACCAAAATGATGATGTTTTACGACTAGCACATAGAATAGCCATAACTTCTTCACCGCGTGTCCGTTTTGGACTAATCTTATATCGACAGAAAGCTTATTCAGTCATCTATGTAATGAAAAGTTGAAATCTACATAATTTCATAGGGAAATAAGTATAAATCATTCTAGAAGCCAAAGCTTGACACTTTAGGGATAAAATTTAGCTAGAAAAGTTTTGGGGCGTTACACAATTAGGGTAAAGTCAAATGCCTAAATTACAAGGATTCACAGAGAGAAATTGACTCTTGAGCCATTAGATGGCCACTTTTGAGAAACCCTAGCCAATTTTTCTGAAGAGTATTTTAAGAGAGTAAAGAGGATGTTTTGATCTTGGAAAGTGTAGAATGAATGCCCCAAGGTGTTTTAGGGATGTAGGGAATTAATAGTTTTAAGTGGGAAATTTCCAAAATACCCCCAACTAAAAACTATAAAAAGGTCGCATGTGGTTTCAAGTTAACTCCTTTGACTTGTGGGAACAACTTATGACTCGTACCCTTGAGTTATCACCAAGACAGTGAGTTGGAAACCCATACACTATCTACCTTATAACTCCATGATCCCACTCGTGACTTGACCATTCGAATGGTATGGTCTAGTCTTATCCAAGACTGAACCCAAAAGGTTAGACACTAGACAACTTATGACACAACCCTACCACTCGTAACATAGTCTCACGACTCGTAGTGAGCCCCTCGTACTCAGAGCATAACCGAGCCAATTCCACATTGTTCTAGTTATGACTTGGGTCCCTAGTCCCATAAACATACCATACGACTCAGATGGTGTATCGTCAATAAGACAGTGAGCTCAAAGCTCAAGAAAATTTCAAGGACCAAAATTTGAGGTGTTTTAGTCTCCTCCTCTTAGGATCATGCATCCTCAAATGATTGGACGAGGAATTTCTACCATGATTAGACCTCAAACATTTTTACTCATACCCTTAATACATAAAATAAAATACCAAGGAAATTTTCAATCTACCTTTAACAAGGATAGAAATAAAAAATATGAAGAATACTCATACCTCAAGCATGAATTTTTGAAATAGGAAATAGGAATGGATACTTGGACTTCATGTCCTCCTCGACATCCCAAGTAGTTTCTTCAAACTTTTGATTCCTCCTTAAAATCTTTACTGATGCCACTTCCTTCATTCGCAACTGATGAACTTGTCAATCCAAGATCCACACTGGGACCTCCTTATAGGAAAAATAATCTAAAATACCAATGTTATCCAATGTAACAACCAACGAAGGATCACCCACACATTTCCGCAACAAGGACACCTAGAATACCCGTGAATGTAACTCATGCTAGAGGGCAAATCCAATTCATACGCAATGCTACCAACCCTTCTTAAAGCCACATTCGGGACAACATATCATGAACTGAGCTTCCCCATTTTAAAAAACTGCATAACTCCCTTCATAGAAACACCTTCAAGAACACCCAATATCAATCATCAAATTCCAAGTCCCTTTATCTTACATCTACATAGGACTTTTGGAAACTTTGGGAGGTCTTAAACCTATCCCAAATCACCTTCACCTTTTCCATAGCATGGTGAACCAAAACCAATCCAAACATCTCTGCTTTACTAACCTCAAACCACCCAATAGGAGATCTACACCTCCAACCATACCAAGCCTCAAATGGAGCCATACCAATACTTTAATGTTAACTATTTTTATAGTTGAATTCAAGGAGGGAAAAATGGTCGTACCAACTATAACCAAAGTTTCTTACACCAACTCGTAGCATATCTTCCAAAGTTTGACTTGTTCTTTCCGCTTGCCCATCCATTTGGGGGTGAAATGCGGTGCTAAGTCACACTTTAGTCCCCAACCCACGTTAGAAAGAGTGCCAAAAATATGATGAGAACTGAGTACCACGATAAAAAATAATAGAAATAGATACACCATGCAACTTTATAACCACTTGAAGAAAGAACTTTGCATAGTCCTCGGCAGAATAATTAGTCCTTACTGTCAAAAAGTGAGAAGATTTAGTCATCCTAAACACGATAACCCAAATGGAGTCACACTGATTTTGCAACCCCAAAAGGCCAGTAACGAAATTCATATTAATTATCTCCCATTTCTACACTGGCAGTTCAATCTCATGGGTTAAACCATCGGGCCTCATGTTCTCCACCTTCACTTGCTGACACACCATACACTTAGACACAAAGTTGGCTATATCTCTCTTCATGTTATTCCACCAATAAATCTCCTTATGGTTATGATACATCTTTATTTAGCTGGGATGAACTGTATACCTCAATTCATGGGCCTCTCTCAAGATCCTACCCCGCAACCGATCAACATCGGGAACATACAACCTTTCTAGGTACCTCAAGATAACATCACCACCAATCTCAAAGGACATCACCTTCTACTTACCCACATCATCCTTGATTTTCAATAATAGAGGATCTAATACCTTTTCAGAGTCCAAGAAACAAAATCCAAGGTTAGCGGTGAATATCCTTCACTAATTCCCGCTTATCCTTCTCCAAATATGATAAGCTTCCCCTGACAACCTACTAAGAGCATCAGCAATCACGTTAGTTTGTCATAATTCTTGAGTAGCTCAAGCCACCTACTTTGACTGAGATTAAGATCCTTCTAGGTGAACTCATACTTTAGGCACTTATGATCAGAAAAGAAATCAAGATGGACCACATACTGATAGTGATGCCAAATTTTCAATGCGAACACCACAGCTAACAACTCTAAGTCATGAGTCGAATTATTTTTCTCATGGACCTTCAACTGTATAGAGGCATAAGAAACCACCTTGCCTTGCTGCATCAAAACACAACCCAGACCAACTAGGGATGCATCACAATAGATGACAAAACCCTCGGTGCCTTTAGGCAGAGTCAAGACCGGAGCTAAATTCAACTTAGATTTTATCTTCTCAAAGCTACCCTTACAAGAATAAGACCATAAGAAATTCACTTTCTTCTAAGTTTACTTGGTTAAAAGAGCAGCAATATAAGAAAATCTTTCCACGAACCTCCTAAAATTACCGGCTAAACACAAGAAGCTCCACATATCGATTGGAGTTGTGGGTCTATGATATAGAATCCAAGATAAGCAAAAAAAATAGATGAAGACTATTCTAAGGAAGGAAACAACACACAAATTCAAGAATCAAAACACAAACAACTTGCATAAAATGTAAAAGATAGATATCATGACATAAGAACATACAAACCATAAGAACCAAAAGATGTGTCAAATCTAAAGACCCCTATGAATCATATGAGCAATACTAAGATCTTACGTAGACACAAGAGGAACTCAACCTCCTTAAGCACCCACTTTTCTAAGAAAAAATGCAACACAAGTGAATCCGCACTATGTATTACCCTAGTTTTAAGTGGCTTTTCCAAGCCCTACACTACAAACACTCCTTCTCAAGAGAAATGTCTTTCAAGTTTCAATATTAATAATCAACTAAGTGAAAAATAAACCTAAAGAGTCTATTTATAGCCTATTACATCATAGACCAAAATACCCTTAATGAGGGTAGACAAAAAGGCGCCCATGGAGTGTAAATTCCTTCTTCACACTTTATAATGAGTAAAAAAACCATTACACCCTTAATAAAGGAGCAGCCATGGAGTGTAAGACTCTCACTTCTCTCTTCAACTTATGCCAATGCCTTGAAGTTGTTCAAAAAGGTCTTTACACAATTTGCAAACCCGAACTTGGCTCCTTGTGAAAGGTTTTGTACTCTTTGCACTCGTATCACCCATGTGTGTTCCCTTGTCCTCAATGTGACCACAATTTGATTTTTTATGTGTTGGCCTCACATGATGTCATCAAAAGCTAAGATGGCCAGTTGGCTTGTATCATCCTCCCCTTCTTGAAAAGAATTCTACCTCGAATCTACACTTTGCAAAATCAAAGAAATGACAAACAATCACAACATCCTCATGGAATAAGGATTAGGGTTAGTACAACAAATAACATCATCATGCCAAGGTGGTACACACTTGGAATATAACCAGGCATCCTTCATGTTAAACGTTAGAAATCTATTGAAGAATGGATAAAGGAATTGGCTAAGGAAATCACCAAAAGGTAAGGAAACCATAATGGTCATAATGGCATCACTATATACATAGGTAAGATTGCCTTTACCTTATGAGCCATAGGACACAATTATTTCATCACCTCTTCAAAAGACCACATCACGAGTGATGACTCAATTGAAGTTAAAGTCCACGAAAAATATATAGCAATGTCACTCAAACAAGTAGACCAACCAGCAAATATTGTACCTTTACATAAAGCCAATCCAAAACTATCATGGAAGTCATCATAAGAAAAGAGGTAGTATAGAAAGGAATCAAATGTAAAGGTATCATCCAAGGTTCTACCATTTATGAGAATTCCATTTAGCTCAAAAGACTTAGCACGTGATGTATACAAGGATGAAATCAAAGCATTTAAGCACATACAAGTTCTTCCTTTTAGGGAATTTATGCCAACATATTATGTAGATTCAACAAGATTATGAATATGATCATATTCATAAAGGTAATGGATAAAGGTACTAAGGACACTATTCTCTTTAAAGATGTATTCATAAACAGGAACACACAAAGAGAGAATGAGACATGATAAGTACATAAGACCTCTCCCTTTCAACCAACTTACCGAGGGAAGGAATTTCATCAATGGAGCCATGCAATTAGGCAGAATAGGGAACCTACTATGCAATAAACCAATCAAAGACAAGTAGTTTTCCCAAGAACTTAGTTTCCCTCTACTAATGATGTTAAGCAAGCTCCCAAGAGTCCTACAATATGTTTCAACTTTTCCAACCCCACAAAGGTGACAAGAAGCCTTTAATATTCTTGGACTCTTCCATAGACAAATATTCAATTCAGCATCTACAAGATGTGGTCCACATAAATTAATCTCAAATAAGTCAAGTATGGATGCAAGTACATGGATAATACCCCAAAGAGACAATGACACAATTGCCTTAGGTTCTTCAATCATGAAACCACCTTTGAGAAAGGGGTCTCTTATCGCCACAAGGTCACAAAGAAGGGTATTACATGAATAAAATTCATCTAAAGTGTTTTCAATAGGTAGTTCTCTTCTTGACCTACAAGTAGTGATACCTTGGTCAAGAATGGAAACACTCAAGGGTGAACTCTCTAGGATCCTTTTATTACTCCCCTTCTTTAATGAACACTTAACATTGTTGGAAATTCCTCCTATTCACAACTTGGGTCTATCAAGTGAATTATACATCCCCAAGAAAGATTTTCCATCATAGGGAAGGATACCAGCATCGAGAATCAACTTTTGCTTTTCGTCTTGACATAGCATCAAGTTGGTTGTGTTGCAATTTCCACAACCCAATAATTCACTGGGGTCAAATGGGAGAAGTAGCCAAGAACATGGGTCAAGGCTATACTCACTTTTCCATAAGGTGATGTCCTTATAATTAGACATACACTTTTTATCATCATTGGAAATATTATAAGAAAAAATAGGGTAGAGAAAGGTGTCTCGCAAGTCAACTTTATATATAGTGTTCTCATGCATGAACTCACTAATAGTTTCCAGACCCTCACATTGAACATGCACAACATAAGAAACTCATAATGAAGACGTAGATGGAATTTCTAAACACGCATCACCTCCTATTTCAAAAGAGTAATCCTCACATAGATACAAGCCACCATCAGCATAAAAGGGGTCATAATCAAAAACATTTTTACAAAAACAAGCACCATTCAGGTTTTCCAAACTTTTAATAAAATTAAAATCATTTTCACCTGATTGATCATACTCCATGACATTTTCATTTCCACGATTTCTACGAGTAACGATAAGGATTTCATCATGTAACATGCACAAAGAATCATCTTCAATCTCATGATCAACTTTATCAACATCATCACTATCTCGAGACTCATCAAGCACACTACACACATGCTCAAGTAGTGGACATCATCATTAACACCGCCACTAGTTGTGAGCAACTCCCATGCCTACATAGACTCACCTTGGTTTTCACAAAGGTCAACTAGTTGGTGAATACTCTTATCACTTGGAATTGGGACCTATTCAAGTTATAAGTGCTAGCACTAGGTGGACTCAATTCATTCTTACGAGAAGAATAAATTTTATCATCTATAGGCTCAACTATTGCTTGCTTGCTTACAAAAAGAGTTGGATCTTCATGTGACCTAGCAATATCAAGAGTATCACAAAGGTCTAACTCTGTCAATTCCCATTTAGGCAAACTATCAACTATATCCACTTGGATACTACTAGCCACATCATAACATTCTACGTTTATAGGAGTGTATGGCATAGACTTGTTACCTCGTAGCTCACATAAGGTGTGGCCTTTACCTTGGTGTGCATCATGGCAGCCCACCTATTCTTTTGGGATGCTCTCATCATAAGGGCGTTTTTCAAGACACCTTCCTTGATTCATCTCTTCATCCCTTTCCCAAAGTGGGGATTCCTAGCGAAGAATTCATTTAGGTGATCAATTATCTTTTGTTTTTCTTGAACCATGATGGTCCTCCCTTGATCAAGGATTAGCTTACTTTTCGTCTTCTCAACTTCCTCTACATGTATCGGTTGGTGTGGGTTCAGTGTAGTTTGGGCGAGAGGAGTCAGTTTTTGTGTAGATTAGGGAATTTGATTTCCAACTCCTACGATCAACTCTATTTGCATGTATATCATTTCATATTTTCGGTTAAGAGCTTCAATAGAGGACAAAATAATCTTAGCGGTGTTTTTGTCCATGGTACCTAAAAAGGGACAACAACAAAAATAACAAACAATTTACCTCAAAGTATCCTCACCATACTCTCACACCTTTGGTTTTCCTTACACTTGACTTCACAAGTGTTGAAAGTTGGCGTATAATCCATGAGCAATTGAGGGATGAGTATACTTTTGTTCGAAATAGGTTTTCATTTGAAACGAGTCAAATAAACTTTGTTCGATCTTGGACCAAGAACTACAATGAATCACAAAAGAGAAAAGCACACAAAGAACGTAAACACAAAAGAAAAAAGGATTGAAAACTAACTCACAACCTAGTAGATAGTTTCTAGTTTGTCAAGTAGTGGTAGAATAAACAAAATGCAACTAAGGAAACAAGAATAGAAACCGAGAAATCCAAAATTTGAGCTTAAATAGGGTTTTAGGGAAGTGATGACATGACATCTTGTGGTTGGATGATAATTTTAGAAAAAAAAATTGTTCTTCACTTTGTGTTTCGGTCAATCTTCAAAAAGAGATAGTAGGATCAGTTTTGAGGGGGAGAATACATGGTTTGGAGCCTTTTTCAAGCTCAAATGAGTTTGAATTTGGAATGGTCCCCCCTTGTACTTTCAATTGTACTTGAATATTCCTTTTGTCTATTCTTCCTTTGGAAGACTTGGGATATGCTTGGAAAATTCTTTGTACAAATAACTACTACACCTTTTTTCTTCCATTTTGTAGATCAACCAACCTCTTTTGAATATTTTTCTTCAACAAGATATGAAGGTGACGAAGAACAACAAGAATATTCAAGAGTTGATCAACGCTGACCACTAGGAAAATGACCTCCAAATTTGATAATTCTTGAAGATTGAAGGTCACTTTGCCAAGACAAACACAAATACCACAATATCAACTCGAAACTCCACCACTACACTAGCCCAAAAATGAGATCCACCCAAATGTTCCTTCAAACACTAGCTCAACAATGGTGGATGGTTCAAAGCAACCCAAATTTATCTCAAATCTTAGATCTAGACTCTATTAGTGCTAGGGAACAAGGATCTAGCAAAAGAAACTTAACAAAACACACAAAACTGAGTAGATCTAAGATCTGAATTACTGCCCAAAACACAAAATTGTGACACACTTTTTTTTATTTTTCAGATTTGACTCTTGTTTTGAGTTGATTTTCTTAAGGAAAAAACAATTCTAAAACATGGCTCTGATACCAAATGATATAGAATCCAAGTTAAGAAAGAATAAAAAGAGATGAAGACTATACTAAGGAAGAAAACAACACACCGATTCAAGAAGCAAAACACAAGTAACTTGCATAAAATGTAAAGGGCAGGTATCTTGACCTAAGAACATACAAACCATAAGAACTAAAAGATGTATCAAATCTAAAGATCCCCATGAATCATATGAGAAACACCATGATCTTACGTACACACAAGAGGAACTAAACCTCCTCAAGAACACACGTTTCTAAGCACAAATGCAACACAAGTAAATCACACTATGTATTTCCCTGGTTTCAAGTGGATTTTCCAAGCCCTACACTACAAATACTCCCTCTCACGAGAAATGTCTTTAAAGTTTCAATATCAATAATCAACTAAGTGAAAAATAAGCCTAAAGAGTCTATTTATAGCATATTACATAAAAGACCAAAAAGGTGTGCATAGAGTGTAAACTCCTTCTTCACACTTCATCATAAGTAAAAAGACCATTACACCCTTAATGCTGCAACTTGTGTCAATGATTTAAAGTGGTTTAAAAAGATCTTCACACACTTTACAAACCCGAACCTAGCTCCTTATGAAAGGTCTTGCACTTTTTGCACCCGTATCACCCATGCATAGTTCTATGCCCTCAATATGACCATAATCAGATTCTTTATGTGTTGGCCTCGCATGATGTCATCAAAAGCTAAGATGGCCATTTGGCTCATTCAGTATAGGCCACTTCTTAACCACCAGAACCTTCTGAAGATCCACTATGATCCTCTCACTAAAAACAATATGACCCAGATAAGTCATAGTATTCAACAAGAACTTATATTCAGAGAACTTAGCATATAACTGTTGATCTTTCAAAGTCTACAACACAAGGAAAAGGTGATAAGCATGATCCTTCCTACTCTTAGAGTACACTAAGATATCATCAATGAAGATAATCATGAATGAATCTAGAAATTGAAGAAAGACCTTTTCTATTAATTTCATGAATGTCGCAGGGGAATTAGTCCAACAAAACTATAAAACCAAGAACTTAAAATGCCCATACCGGGTGTGGAAAGATTTCTTATGGATATATATCTCCCTAATATTTAACTGATGATACTCAAACTGAAGATCGATCTTAGAGAAAAATTTGGCACCCTGAAGCTGATAGAAGAGATAATCCATTCTCGGAAGTGGATACATATTCTTTATCAGCACCTTGTTTAACTATTGGTAATGGATGCACATACGAAGGGAACCATCCTTCTTACATACGAACAAGACATGTGCACCCCATAAGGACACACTAGGATAGATGAAAACCTTGTCTAAGAGATCTGTGAACTTCTCCTTAAGTTCCTTTAACTCAGGTGGATCCATTTTATATGAGGGAATAAAGATATAGCGTGCATTTAGAATAAGTTTGATATTGAAATCGATCTCCCTATCAAGAGGGACACCAGGAAGATCATCAGGGAAGACTTCAGGAAACTCATTTACCACAAGAACAGAATGTAAGGAAGGGACCTCTGGGTTAGAATTTTTAACCTGAACCAAATGATATAGAAAACCCTTGGAAATTAACTTTTGGGCTCTAAGGTACGATATGAACCATCCCTTAGGCTCTAGGGAACTTTTCTCCCATTCATCCATTGGCACATTAGGGAATTTAAATAAAACTTATGGGTTTGATAGTCTAGATTCCTATAGAACGAGTACAATCAATATATTCCTAATATGACATCAAAATCAACAATGTCTAATTCAAATAGATCCACCAAAGTCTCCTGAGCAACCACAGATACCGCACACCCCCTATAGACTCTTTTAACAACCACAGAGTTAACCATCAGAGTAGAAACACAAAAAGGGTCCAAAATACACCCGGGACCAAAACCAAAATAAACAGCCACAAATAGGGTCACATAATAAAGAGTGGACCCGGGATCAAGTAAACAGTACACTTCACATGAAACAAGTTTCAACATACCAGCAAAAATATCCGAATATGCCTCAAACTCCTAACAAGTAGTGAGAGAGAATCAAGATGATTTCGACCAATGCCAAAGCCAAAAGTGGCATGCTTTGGTCCAGGGATTGATAAAGAGAAAACAAGAACCTTGTTTGTCCCAGAAGCAACTCAAGAGAGACAATCCCGCAGCATATGTTTGATTTGACCATACATAAAACATCAATCCATCCCTTTCATGCACTGACCACGGTGATGCAGACCATAAAATCTGGAGGAGGGGTAGGATGGTGCTGATTGGGCCCTATTGTCCTGATATTAGACACCCTATGCTCTATAAGTATCACTACCATAAAAATATTGGCCACCTAACAACTTTGGTTAAGGAGCACTAGCCGTCGAATAGGAGTTAGGACTCCCCCAACTTTTCTTGTTAGACCACTTTCCACTCTACTAATAGTTTTTACCCTTTTCTGAATACCAAAATTTTTTACTCTGGCTCTCACTAATCTCATCTTTCTTTTTTTCTCCTCTTTGACGTGCTGTATATAAACCACAAGTCAAGAAATATCCATATCCTTATTTAACAAGACAACCTTACTCTCCAGAATTAAGTCTCGAGACAAACCAGAAGTAAACTTCTTTATTCTAAACTGCATGTTTTATACCAACTTAGGATCATACCTAGGCAATTGATGGAATTTCAAGGCATATTCCTTTACTGTCATTATTTTTTGTCTCAAGTAAACAAATTCTTCCGTCTTTGCCTCCCTCAACTCCTAAGGAAAGATACAGTCCAAAAATGCACTAGAGAAATCATCCCACAAAGTAGAACTAATATTTTCACCTCTCAATTATTTGCACTCTTCACACTACTAGTACGCCATATCTTTTAATTAGTAGGCAACAAACTCTACACCTTTAACCTCCGAAGCATGCATAACTCAAAAGATCTTCTCCATTTTGTCAATGAAACTTTAAGGATCATCCTCAATCTTTGTACCAGTAAACATTGGATGATGCAATCTCATAAGTTGGCCAACTCTAGTGACCTCAGACGAACCCATAGTATCCCCAATAGAACCCGACTATTATGACTTAGATGTCATCAACTAGGTCAATAGGTTAATAAAGAGACGAAACTCAACATTGGTAACCTCCTCTTGAGGCGACTAGTATAAGTGTCATACTTAGGAATAGGATCAGTGTAGATAGGTGGAACTCCACGAGGACAGTTAGATGAAGTGAACCTTGACCGAGTCTGGACCCTAGAAGTTGGATGAGCTCTATACACATTACCCTTGGATAAGACCAAAAAATCTCCACGGACATCAGATATTCTTGGAGGCATGATCTGAAAGATGAAAAGATGAAAGTCTGAGGGATCCAAGACCTTAGACTCTACCATCCAAAATTCAAGACAACAAAAAAGGAAAACATTTCTAAATATCTCAGAGCCCATCGCTTATAAGTATGGCATGATACACATCCATCAAAGAAACTCTACTTCACACGGCTTTATGGACCCCCAATCGTCCATAAACCTAGGATCTGATAAAACCTTTGTAATGATCCAAATCAGGGCCTAGCCATGACTGGTATCCTAAGTCACACGTGGATCTGAGATCACCCTCTTCATCTAACCTAACCAGCATAGAAACCTCAAGTGTAAGATAAATTTCAAACCTATGTCAAGATAACACATAAAGAAACTAATAACAATTCATTAAGTGTCTATACCATCCACTGATAATCGGACAATCATCTATCATAAAAATAATCAACCATACTGTTGAACCTAATTTTTGCCCTCCACAACTAAATTTTACCCTGGTTTTCTTCAATTTTTAATAAAATTGAAATATTTATTTCATCCGAATAAATACACTCTAAAATATTTATTTGGGTTAATTTTATCATTTAATTGACGATCATATGTTTTCGGATTTACATATACAAAATTGTGTAAATTTTGTTACTAAAATTAACATTTTTATCAAAATTAAACTTTTACTGATTAAGCTTGAAAATTAATCTAAAGGGATAAAGTATTGATATAAATAAAATTTTTTCTAAAACTTAATTTATTTAGGGAAATATTTATTTGATTTTATTAAATCAAGAAGCTCAGGATTAAAGAAAGATAATTCATATTTAATTTTATTTTAATTTTCCCAATATATTAGATTTGGCCATAATTGAAATCAAATTGGTCATAATTGCAATGCAATCAGCCAATTAATTTTCAATTTTGTCAAAAATATATAAATTTGGCTAAATTTTAAATTCCAATTGGGGTTATATTTTAAATAACCCTAAATTCCAAAAACTCTCATAATTTCTACACAATTCCCACCAAAATTAATTCAAATCTCAAAATTCAAAATTTGAAATTCAAAAATTGTACTACATTATACAATTCCCCCCTACATTGTCCTTTTTTTAAATTTTGAAATTCTTAAATTGTACAATTCTCCCTCAACCTTGTCCTTTATCCTATTTTAAAATGCAAAACTTGTACTACATTAAAAAATTCCCCCCACCTTATCTATAATTTTTAAAATTATAAAAATACCCCTAAATACTTTCTCTTACATTGGTGGATTAATATAATTAGATTCCTATCCTTTCCTATAAATACAATGATTATTTTGGTAGAAAGAAAGTCTCAAAGTCTAAAAGTCTAAAAGAGTGGAAAAACACTTTGGAGCAAATAGTTAAATTTCTTTTCTTTAGTAAAAAATTTCAAGTGGTAGTCTAATCGGGGTTCCCGAAAGATTGCATTTCGGTGGTGATCAAGACTCCAAAGAAAGCTTGAAGTCCCATTTTGTTGTCCCCAAAAAGGTAAACAAACCCTTATTTTTTGTTTTATTATCGTTTTATTCTTCATTTCTTTATTCTTCGTAGTTCGTAGTTATAATTTTTGTTTGTTAGGATTGTTTATTGTTGATGGAATTGAAGTCCATAGTATGTTATGGTATCAATATCATGGCTATTTTCATGTTCATGGTATAAAATGAGCTAGCAATAGTTGAACGTGTTTCTTTGGCTTTATCCTTTGATTATTATGGATAAAGTTTTTATCTTTTCTTAAAAGACATACTCATGTCTTGTTTAAGTTTGTTGTTGGCGGATATGTTTATTTTTAGCATGTAAAGTTGTCACCTTTTGTTGAAATGAATAGTTAATATTGACTGTTTGACCTTTTGGATTTATTCTTTTATTACTATGGATAAAGTTTTGATCTTTGCTTAAAATGTGTGCTCATGCTTTGTTTAAACTCGTTATTGGTGGATATGTTTGTTTTTAGAATATAAATTTGTTTCATTTATGTCGAAAAGGAATGGTTACTATTGTAAAGGGTATGTGAGATTGTTTCTCAATTTGAATTACTGAGTTACTCATTTTCGTGGTCAAAACTGTCTTTGATTCTCTCTTGTTTAGATTGAAAAGTTGTTAGGGTTATAGATTTTGTTGAAATGGTGTAGAACTAAAGTAGGAGTTGGCATAATTGGACACTTTTTTTTTAGAATTAATCTTTTAGTATTTCTCCTATCTTGTCTTCGAATATGATTTCTCAAAAATGCTTAATATATGTTATTTGTTTCACTTTGCTTATTGGCTTACTTCTTAAAGTGTTTTTTTACTCATTTGGACGTCCTATTATAATTCACATGCTATAGTGATTTTTTTCTTCTAAGTTATAGATATGTTGATTGATCCGCTTTGTGTTGAAAAGTGTTGTTGCATTAGTATGTCTTGTATTTCATATTTAGGGTTCTATGAAAGATTTTCTCATCTCTTGCTTATTCTCTTTTTCTTTGTTTAATGTAAACATGGCTTGGACTTTATCATATCATAGTATTTGGAGCAACTATGTGTTAATCTATTTGTCCAACTTTTAAGCAACTATGCTTGTGGATTCATGTCTTCTTTTCAAGGGCTAGTTAATTATATTATGCTAGATTAAATTTTTTGTAAGATTGTTTAGGGGGTGGGTTAATTTCCTTTTTTTGGATAATTTCTCTTTCTTTGATATCATAGCTTACTATTTCTTTATGCTTGATAATGCTATTTTTTCCATCTTATCATTTATCTATTATATGTAGAATTTTTGAATGCATATTAATTGTTTTTCTTGTATCTTTTTCTTTGCTTGAATTTATTTTAGAGACCAAATTGACTCCTTTTCTCTTGTATTTTGTAATGGTCCAATTAGGCCCACCTCTTCGATTCAAGTTTGAAGTTTAAAACCAAAGTCGATTATATAGCGTGCGGGTGCAAGAAGATAGAAGAAGAAGAAAAAGGAGTCAAAACCCATTGATGAGGTTACTAAAAGACTTGAAAAGTCTCAATGTTTATCATTGCCTTATTTTTATTTATTCATTTAGTCATTTATTTATTCATTCATTTTCGCCTCGAAGCCAAAGTTGTAATTTAATACAGTTGAAGCGAATTTTGGACCTCAAAGGTCCAAAAACTAGCTTAGGAAAGGTGATGGTCCAAAAGTCCAAGTATTTAGATTAGGACAGGTGAAGATAGGACAAAAGCCCAAATTAGCTTAGGACAGGATTTATGGATTTGGGCCTAATGAATTAAGTTATTTAGTCTCCCAATTTCCCCTTAATATGCTAATTTCTCTTAGTTTTCTTAGACTTAGTTATAAATTCCCGCTAAGTCGTCAAAATTTGTTATGCACAAATCTTGAATACAATATTTTCCTTAATCATTTTCTTTTTTAAAAAAGATCAGTTTCCCCTTTTAATGTTAGTCAAAAAAGTTATTTTCAAATAGCCTGGATAACCGCAAATTAGCGGATACTCTTAGTGTCTTAACAACCTTCCAAGAGTATTAATAGAAACCACTTACTCAGAATTTCTATACTTTAAAGATTTTTTATATTGTGAATCTTTTAGGTAATATTTTTTTTTATGATATTTTCTCAAAAATCTAGTGGCAACTCTGAAATTTCTTATATTGTTTCAAACTTTTCCTTAAGGCTTCGAAATAGTTTAAAAATTTTAAAATAACATTTTCCAAACCCTTTGAATCAAAAAGGGACAAAACAGAAATGGCGACTCTGCATGGACCTTTAGACAGGTTATAACCAAATACTTAATTAGCTTCTTTGATTGACTATTGTAGTGTTTAAACTATTTATGTATTATAATTACTAACTATTGCATTCATGGCTTAATTTTGCATTTTGATTATTAAACTGCTTTGGGGTTTCATGGATGTCCTGACCCCTATTGTTTAGTTCCAAATCAAGTGTTGGGAATACGGTGGCTTATCCACACGTCAGGAATCCGATGGGTTTTAGTATTTCCAAACCCAAGTTGTCCACTTGGGAACCTGGTCGAGGCCCATGCTAGACACCTAGGATAGAGCAAAACCAAAACCCTATTTAGGCATGATCCTAGGATGACCCAATACCTAAAAGCGTATTGGACGCATTAGAAAACCTGTCTTATGTCTATGTTACCATGAGTCATAACAGATGATCACTCTTTATGTGTTAAATTGAAGGATATAAAGCTAGATTGTACAGACCATTGTCCCTTGGGTTTGAGGGTTATTTTTAGATAGTTTTGTTTAATCAGAATAAGGTCTTCATCGGAAGGATATGCAGACGTTTCAAGATGTTCAAAGATCGAAGGGCTTACAAGGAGTCTTAGTTTAGATTTGCTCCCCTGCGTGGGATTGATATCATGTATTTTGTATTTTCCTTATTTTGTATCTCCATTTAATGTAATAATGAAGTTTGTATAATATTTTGGGGGCAATGGAACGTCTTACAAATGACATATATATCATTCAAATGTTAGGATTACCTTTGGCTTAAAAGGCCCCAAGTATGTTAGGACGCGTTAAAAATTATTTATGTGCTAAATTGCTTCATTATTTTCATTTATCTATATTTGCGTGATTTGTCTCATTTATTACCTTGGATAATTATTACAATACATAAACTAACATTTTCCCCTTTTGAGTGTTTTTTCTTTTCTTTTAGAGTGAGACTGATTTATGTTGGTAATCAAACTTGCTCGCTTTGCTAAGAGTAAAAGCAAAGTAATCATTGACACTATCAATCACGAAAAAGAATGAAGATTCCTCAAAGGCGCACTTTCAACGTCCTTCTATCTTGCATTTTAAAGATACTATTTTTTTCTTGTAATCATACTTGCTTGTCATAATTTTCTTGTAATCTCATGATTTGATTTCTTTGTAAGGAACTACGTTTGACTTGATTTCCCAAGTGGAATACGTAAGTGACCGATATTGGCTTCAGTCACGTTATAAAAAATATTAAATATTTTTTTTAGTTCTACGAACTACGTTTGACCTAAATTTCAAAGAATGGAATACGTAGGCGGCCTATGTTGGCTTCGATCAGTCACTAAGAAATTTTATTTTTCTTTCTTATGGTGGAACTACGTTTGGTATGATTCCTACCTTGAATGAAATGTGAGCACCACACTATCTCGATCATATTCTCCATAATATTTTATTTAAGAGGATCATTTTCAAGTTCCATAAAGATGACATTGAAGCGTATAACTAGGGCAGAAATTTTTGAGAAAGTCTCAAAAATTGCACAAGAACTTGACATTTACTACAATTAAACATTAGACATTACTGAAGCTGAATCGGTCCATAATTTTGAGAAGTTCTAAAATTTCAAGTTATGCTACGCCAGAAAGGACTCAAGTATTTTGCATTCTGGACTGGGAAGAATTTTTTAGAAGATCTCAAAAATTCCATCGTAAATGATGTCATAAGTTAAAAAGAAGTTCCAGAGTTTCTAAATTGGGGTAAAAATTTTTAGGGATATTCTCAAAAATTTCACAAAGACTACATTTCAACCCTGCGAATCAATGATCAACAAGGAGCATCAAGAAAGCAAGGAAAAACCAACAAAGTCAGCCTCTCAAAACTAAGAAATTTTCTTTGGATGCAGGAACAATGAAGTCACAACGTTGACTATTTTAAGCTTGATAAATGGCATTACCAGATCCACTATGGACATACCATAATAATCCAGACAACTTTTCTTCTCGTTTTTTCTCTTGATTTAAATTTCTATTACTTCGTTATGATTTCTAACACCTTCTCTAATTTTGTAGGAAAATGATTGGGCATAAAGATTGAGATAACGTGATATTATTCAAAACACTATCTCTAAATCATCATGAGTCAAACAACTTTATGTCTAAACTCTATCTTCTATTACACTCTTGGCTTACTTACAATAAATTATTGTGTTAGAAATGAGTGTTTTTTGAGTTATCTAGGTGACGTTATGCAAGAAAAAACTTCGGTTGTCACCTTATTTGAGATGATGTATTTTATTATATTTGGGTCATCCGCCCTTTCAAGAGGACATAACGGATTACCACTCTAACTTATTATATTTTTGTTCATCTACCATTTCAAGAGGACCTTCCCAATGATCACTTTATTCGAGGTGACATATAGTATAATATCTGGGACATCCCCTTTTCCAAAGGATGCATCTTATTATATTTGGATTTTTAACCCTTTAAGAAGGTGCATCAGATCATCTTTTTATTTGACACGGCATGTTATTATGTTATGCATTGTCACCTCTTTTATTGTGATATGTTATTATGTTTGAATCGTAGACTCCTTCAGAGCAGCATATTGTTATATTATGGATGGTCACCTCCTTCAGCGTAACATGCTATCTTGTTTGGATCGTCGCCTCTTTCAAAGTGGCATGTTATTATGTTATTGATTATCACCTCTTTCATTGTGACATATTATTATGTTATGGATCATCACCTCCTTCAGAGTGACATATAATTATATTATAGATCATCACCTTCCTCAGCATGACATGTTATCATGTTATTGAACGTCACCTCCTTCAGAGTGACATATTATTATGTTATGAACTGTCACCTCCTTCAGAGGGACATATTATTACGTTATGGACCGTCACCTCCTTTAGAGTGACATGTTATTATGTTATTAGATATTCACTTCCTTTAGACTGACACGTTATTATATCGATTAGCATCTCCTTCAACATAATTTATTACTACATTATGAATTTTTACCTCCTTCAGTGTGGCAGACTAAAGCAAGGTATGCGCTATTTGCCTTATATTGAATTTGATACTATTACATTTAGTGAAAGTGATTAATAGACATGTTGGACCATCACTCCATTCAAAGTGGCATGTTACATTTAAATTGAGTCATCGACACGTTAGACCATCACTCCGTTCAAAGTGGTATGTCACAATTAAATTGGGTTATCCTCTATTTAATAAGACACGTTGGGCCATCACTCAATTAAAAGTGGTATGTTACATTTAAATTGGGTCATCTTGCCTTCAATGAGACACGTTGGACTATCACTCCATTCAAAGTGGCATGTTATATTTAAATTGGGTCGCCTGCCCTTCAATAAGACACGTTGGACCGTCACTCCATTCAAAAGGGCATATTATATTTAAATTGGGCCGTCTTCCCTTCCATGAGATACTTTGGACCATCACTCCAGTCATAGTGGCATGTTATATTTAAATTGGGTCATCCTCTTTTCCATGATTTACGTTTGACCGTCACTCTATTCAAAGTGACATATTATATTTAAATTGGGTCATCCGCCCTTCAATAAGACATGTTGGAACGTCACTCTCTTTAAAGTGGAATGTTACATTCAATATAAATAATTCACCTTTTAATGGTACATATTAGGTTGCACCCCATTGATAGTGGCATAGTATTTTAGAACAGGTTGTGTGAATTGGTTCATGAACTACCTCAACACAATATGATCAAATAGGTTTTCACCATATTACATTAGTGTAATGCTACATTTATGACTAATTATTTTGTTTGAGAAATTTTTGAGAGCATCCAAAAGGATGAAATTCTCAATTCAAAACCACAAGAGGGGACGACTCCAAAAAGGACAAAGAACAATATGGAACTTTTCTTACCAGCAAAATGGAACGTAGTCTAGAGAGGGACATTAAACTATTTGGACGTGAGCTAAAGGATAATTGTCATAACCCTCAAAGCCCACCCTTATTAGAATACAAGTGGTCACTTTGGGATATACTGGTTTCAGCTTCACCTTCGGGAGATTTCTACACTCATACTAAGGCTAACCTTCTCTTTCCTTCAATCAAGTGATAGGACATCTAGATTTATGGAAATTATATCTCGATAAATTCTTTCCTATGAATGTGAAGGATCCAACATTCATGATTAAGAGGTTACAAGCCTCTTTTTCATAACTCGAATGACTTGTCACTCATTATTAGCCAAAGATTGTCTAAAATAAAAGTCTATCTTTCTAACAATCAGGTCAAACTATAAACAATCTGATTTCCTAAGTCTCGGGGATATATAGGTTGGGCTATGTGTTGAAAACTTGACTGCATTCCAACCTCCCCACAAATCCCTTTATTCCCCAACTTTTCAATTTCATCAAAAACTCAAAAACCTAGATAGTTTGTGAATTCTTTGAAAATCGTGCTTCAGAATCAAGCTTTATGAACTACAACTGGCCTTAATTCTCATGCAACCTTAGATATGTAGGAAATTCGATATCGGGGTTCTTCCATAAATCCATGAAACTCGTGCGAAAAAATATCTATTTCAGAAATGAATTTGTGGTTGGGCAAAAATTAGAGATGTCAAACTCTCTTTGCTCAAGGTTACTTGCATCCACCCTACCCAAAGGGAGGGGGCAGTTGCTGGAACCTAATTTTTTCCCTCCACGACTAAATTTAACCCTAGGTTTCTTTAATTTTTAATAAAATTGAAATATTTATTTCATTCTGATAAATGCGCTCTAAAATATTTATTTTGGTAAATTTTTTATTTATCGTTTTCACATTTACATATGCGAAATTGTATAAATTTTTTTACTTAAATGAACTTTTTTATCAAAATTGAACTTTCACTAATTAAGCATAAAGATTAATCTAAAAATATAAAGTCATGATTTAAATAAAATTTGATCTCAAAATTAATTTATTTGGAGAAATATTTAGTTGATTCTATTAAATTAAGAAGTTCAGGATTAAAGGAAGTATTAATTCATATTGAATATTAATTTAATTTAGCCAATATATTAGATTTGGCCATAAATGAAATCAAATTGGTCATAATTACAATGCAATAGGCCAATTGATTTTCAATTTGGTCAAAATTAAATAAAAATGGTTAAATTTTAAATCTCTATTAGGGTTATATTTAAAAAACCCTAAATTCTCAAAAACTCTCATAACTTCTACTCAATTCCCACAAAAATCAAATTCAAATCCCAAAAATCAATTTTGAAATTCAAAAATTGTACTACATTGTGCAATTCCCCTCAAACTTGTCCTTTTTCCAATTTTAAAATTCAAAACTAGTACTACATTGAATAATTCCCCCTCAACCCTATCCTTTTAAAATTTTTAAAATTCACAATTTACACTATATTGTATAATTTTCCCCACCTTTTCTTCCACCTCACCTTATCTTCAATTTTAAAATTTCAAAAATACCCTAAATACTTTCTTCCACATTGATGGATTAATAGAATTGGATGCCCATCCTTTCCAATAAATACTACCATTAATTTTGTAGAAAACAAGTCTAAAATCCTAAAAGAGTGGAAAAAACTTTTGAGAAAATTTTTAAATTTCTTTTCTTTAGTAAAATTTTTCAAGAGGTAGTCCAATCGGGGTTCCCGAAAGATTACATTTTACTGGTGATCAAGACTCCTAAAAAAGCTTGAAGTCCTATTTTGTTCCCCAAAAAAGGTAAACATACCTTTTCCTTTTTTCATTTTATTATCATTTTCTTCTTCGTCTCCTCCTTCTTCATAGTTCATAGTTGTAATTTTATTTGTTGTTATAAGTTGTTGTAGAGGTCCTTGAAAGACATAGGACGTTATGGTATACATATCATGGTTATTTTGATGTTCATGGTAGAAAAATGAGCTAGCAATAGCTAAATAGGTTTAGTTGGCTTTATCCTTTAATTATTATGGATAAAAGTTTTGATCTTTGCTTAAAAAATGTACTCATGCCTTGTTTAAATTCATTGTTGGCGGATATGTTTGTTTTTAGCATGTAAAGTTGTTCCTTTTATGTTGAAAAGAATAGTTAATACTGATTGTTTCGCCTTTTGGATTTATTCTTTCATTATTATGGATAAAGTTTTGATATTTGCTTAAAATGCATGCTCATGCTTTGTTTAAATTCGTCATTGGTGGATATATTTTCTTTTAGTACATAAATTTGTTTCGTTTATGTCGTAAAGGAATGGTTACTATTGTTAAAGGTCTGTGAGATTGTTTCTCAATTTGAAGTAGTGAGTTACTCATTTTCGTGATAAAAAATGTCTTTGATTTTATCTTGTTTAGATTGAAAATTTTTTAGGGTTATAGTTTTTGTTTAAATGGTGTAGAACTAAAATAGGAGTTGGCATAATTGGACACTTTTTCTTATAATTAGTATTTTACTATTTGTCATTTCTTGTCTTCGAATATCATTTCTCAAATATGCTTAATATATGTTGTTTGGTTCACTGTGCTTATTGGTTTACTTCTTAAAATGTTTTTTTATTCATTTAGACGACCCATTGTTATTGAGATGTTGTAGTGATTTTTTCTTCTTCTAAGTTATAGATTTGTTGATTGACCCGCTTTGTATTAAAAAGTGTTGTTGCATTAGTATGTCTTGTATTTTGTATTTGAGGTGCTATGAAAATTTCCTCATCTCTTGCTCATTCTTTTTTTCTTTGTTGAATGAAAATGTGCCTTGCACTTTATCATATCATAGTATTTGGAGAAAATATGAGTTAATCTATTCGTCAAAATTTTAAGCAACTATTCTTATGGATTCATGTCTTCTTTTAAAGAGCTAGTTTATTATATTGTGCTAGATTAATTGTTAGTAAGATTGTTAAAGAGATGGGCTAATTTCCATATTGTTGGATAATATGGCTTGCTTTGATATCATACCTTGCTATTTCCTTATGCTTGAGAATGCTATTTTTTTCATCTCATCATTTATATATTAAGTGTAGAATTTTTGAGTGCATATTAATCGTTTTTCTTTTATTTTTTCTTTGCATGAATCTATTTTGGAGTCTAACTGAACTAATTCTCTTGTAGTTCATAATGGGTTAATGAGACCCACCTCGTTGTGTCAAGTTTGAAGTTTAAACCCAAAGTCGATTATATGGCGTGCGGGTGCCAGAAGATATAAGAAGAAGAAGAAAAGAAAAGGGGTCAAAACCCATTGATAAGGTTATTAAGAGACTTGAAAAGTTTTAAATTTTATTATTGCCTTATTTTTATTTACTCATTTAGTCATTTATTTATTCATTCATTTGGTTCTCTAAGCGAAAGTTGTAATTTAATACAGGTGAAGCGGATTTTGGACCTCAAAGGTCTAAAAACTAGCTTAGGACAGGTTATGGGCCAAAACCCTAAGCATTTAGATTAGGACAGGTGAAGAAAGGCCAAAAGCTCAAATTAGCTTAGGACATGATTTATGGATTTGGGCCTAATGGCTTAAGTCATTTAGTCTCTCCTTTCTCCTTAATATGTTAATTGTTCTTAGTTTTCTTAAACTTAGTTAAAAATTTCCGCTAAGTCATCATATTTTTTTTTCACAAATTTTGAAGACTATTTTTTCCTTAATCGTTTTCTTTTTAAAATAAATTAATTTTCCTTTTTAAAGTTAGCCAAGAAAGTTATTCTCAAATAGTCTTGATAACCGCAAGTTAGTGGATACTCTTGGTGCCTTAACAACCTTCCAAGAGTATTAATAGGAATCATTTACTCAGAATTTCTAAACTTAAAAGATTTTTTCAGTTATGAATCTTTTGAGTAATATTTTTTGTTTTTCTTGATATTTTCTCAAAAATCATGTGGCGGCTCTGTAATTTCTTAAATTATTTCGAACTTTTCTTTAAGGTTTTGAAATAGGTTAAAAAGTAAAAAATAATATTTTCCAAATCCCCGAGTCAAAAAGTGCCAAAACACATACCACCAAAGACCACAATAGTCCAACAAAGCCTCTACAAAACTAAAAGTCAATGAAATGTTGGGACATGCCCGCGACAATAGACAAAACCAATATCTAAGAAGATAGCCAAAATATAAAAAGGAAACCATTATATGAAATGGGGTCTTTCGAAGGATGGAAGCTCACCACTTCAATCTGACTAGCTAATTGATCCCGAATCCAAGTCACTAAGCAGGAGATGTGGAAGTATGGCTTGTCTATGCATCACATGGGGATATAGCATCTGAAAACAGTTAGTGGTTGGAGTGCTAGCATGTAACTCAGGGATATAGGATCAAAATAATCTCATAATAACAGTTCAAACCAATACAACATTCAATGAATAATATCATATGAAATACATATACATATAAAATACCAAATGCTAGAGTAGGGAACAAAGTTTAGTATGAACTTCAAAAATTTTAACCTGGGTTGTGTAGCATAATGTAATAAAATAAGGCACCCATGGGCTATATGGGTTTAGCACTCTCCTAGATGGATGGGCACTAGTGCATGTAGCTACACTAACCAGAGAATATTCATATATGTATATGACTTTATGGGGGGACTCGAACCACCTAACATAATCAAGGTGACTTAAGAACAAATGTGTACAATGTGGGGGACTCGAACCTCCTGGTAATTTAGACACCTGCACTGGCTAGCGCAGTTTCTATTGTTAGTTCTTTGATACCTCCACTTTCATGGGCCGGCTACAAATCCCGCTCTTAAGACCAATTTAAAACATTTGAAATGCATCAACATTTACTAACCCATTATACATATAGGCACCCCATTGGTATCGTCATACCTACCCCACTTGCAAGCATACACTATGCCATAACAATAATTTCATCATTTGGGACTCAAACCTATTTTGCCAACCAAACCCCAAGGTTACAATTTAAATAATTATATGTCCATCAAGGCCTTTACAAAGTCCTTCATCAATCATTATCATGGTTTTACCAAATCCCTAGTTCAAAAACATAATTCAACTTGTGACAATGTCATTATAATTAACAATTTCAAAAACAAGTTGAGTGTATGCCATAATTAAATCCAAAATCATCAAATTTGGAGTTCAACCATGACCCCTCAATTAAATCACCATTTCCATACATCCACATGTGCAAAACTACAGTTAAAATATGCATAATCACAATCTAAACCATAGAAACCAATATTCAATAATATGCATTCAAACTCCTCAACCTTGAGTTCAAAACTACCTTAATAATTCATAAACAATTCTTTAAACACATGATTTTAGCAATATAACAGTGAGGGAAGAGTGACATGCCTAAATTATGAAGATTCACGAAGAGAAATTGACTCTTGAGCCCTTAGATTGCCTCTTTGGAGAAACCATAGCCTATTTCTCTTGAGAGGATTTTGAGAGAGTAAAGAGGATGTTTTGATCTCAGAAAGTCTAGAATGAATTCCCCAAAGTGTTTAGGGATGTGAGGCCTTAATGGTTTTAATTGGGAAATGTCAAAAATACCCCTAACTAAAAATTGTAAAACGGCTGCATGTGGTTACGATTCGACCTCTTGACTCATGGCCATAACATATGACTCATACCCTTGAGTCGTCACCAAGATAGTAAGTTAGACACCCATACACTGTCCATATTATGACTCCATGGTACGACTCGTGAGTTAACCATACGACTCATACGGTCTAGTCGTATCCATGATAGAACCCAAAAGGATTAGGCACTAGACAACATAAGACTCAACCCTACCACTCGTAACATGGTCTTACGACTTATAGTGAGTCACTCATACTCAGAGCCGAACTTACCCAATTCCATACTGGTCTAGTTATGACTTGGGTCCCTATACCTATAACCATACCATACAATACGACTCATATGGTGAGTCATCAGCAAGACAGTGAGCTCAAAGCTCAAGGAATTTTCAAGGACCAAAATTTTGGGAGCTTCAATATAAGAACTTCTAATACAACAAGAGTACAAGTGAAATATAGAACAAATATATATACAAGATGTCTTTGAATATATAATACCGATCAATCTAATAATAAGATAGAGATCAGGACTACTCTAAACATTAGGAGATCACCCCAACTATCCAATACATGGTTGTTTTAAACAATGCACACTTTAATGATGAAAACCCATAGTATGATCTGCAGGTTGAAAAAGCATAGTATGAGCACCAAACACATGGTACTCAATAGTCATCGATCGTCTTAGATTCAAAGATAATGTAAGTATAAATAACATGTATAGTAGGAATATCAACTACAAGAAACTAAACATTATAATGCTAATGGATCGCTAAGGATAAATTATCCTATTCTAACAGTATTCAAGAACCAAGGTACAATATCATATATCACTAGCCAATGTACAAATTAAGAGTGAAAGAAGTATATATAGTAGTTATACAAGTCCAAAAGAAACATATACAATATTTATGATAAGAAAAGAGAGAGAGATATAATGATACCATATATATATTTATATATATAAGTATGTAAGAATAAACTCAAAGGTAGTAATCTGGGGAGCCAACCTAATATCTCAAAGTGTAATGATCTAATTTTTGGTGATTTATCTGAAATATTTATTTCTTTGTGATTTGACCTTTTTACCTCTCCCCGTGATTGTATTGTGGGATTTCTAGAGTGTGGGGAAGTTTGGAATGTTTCCTAATGCGTATTGGTGTGATTTATGTGAGATTGTGAATATTTGGTGGTCCTAAAGGCTCACATCTTGAACTAGGGTCTGTCCATGATGGGTATTTCAAGTCCATCGAGGACCGAAGACCACCCCCCTTTGCCTTGACAAATAGGGTATAACACTCCTAGTAGCAGCAAAAATTCAAACTTATTACAAGATAGAAAGTAAATAAACTCAAAGACATTGAAGAATGTCAAGATCAATACCCAATCCACAGTAATATCCACAAAGCCTCTACTAATCCAAAAACAACCAACATCGGGACATGCCCCTAACCCTTACAATGACAATGACAATGCTATTGTGAACTCCTCAATTCTAGTTTATGAAAGAAAACTAATGGAATTATCAAGTCTTCTGTAGAATGAAAGATCACCACTTCAATGCAAACAACGGACGAACCTAGCCGATCCAACTAATACAGCACAAGAAAAGTAGGATTGCCAACGGACCCTGTATCACCTGGGGATACAGCTTCCAGAGACAGTTAGTGGGTTGAGCATTAGCATATAAATAAGGGATAAGGATAAAGTAATGATAATTCAAAATCCAATTCAAATAAATGTACATGTGCACATACATTTGTGCATACATATATACTTATATAAAATATTGGGATTGGGAACAAGGCTTAGCATCTATTCTTTAAAAAAATCTTAACCTGGGCTGTGTATCTTAATCGTCATATAATAGAACCCACGGGGTATATGGTCCACAACTCTTACCCCTGGTTGGGCCCTAGTACATATAACTGCATGAATCAAAGAATAATCTGATATATATGCACAAGGGACTCAAACCACCCAAACAAGGGACTCAAGCCACCCAATCATAGACTAAAGGTAAATTAAGCACCCGATCATGAAATGTAATATCGGGTACTCGAACCTCCTAATCATATAATAAGGTGGACTCAAACCACACGTTTATAAGAAAAGGGACCTGAACCCTAGGACGTTTAAACCCCTGCACTGGAAAATATGGTTTCCACTATTGGTCCCTGACTGCCACTTTCACAGCCCAGCTACAGAACCCTCTTTTAAACCCCATTAAAAAAAATTGACACATTCCCATTCATTGAACCATTGTACACATTTAGGCATACATTGTTGGTATTGTCATACCAATTACTCTTAAAAGGTATCATCAACATGACTTTTCAATTCCATTAACTCAGGAGGATAACTCCCTTTGTTCATTAATATAAGGTGGGGGAACACCGACTCCCTTTGTTTATTAAATCAAACTAACCTTTTTATATCATGCAATTGTTCTGAAAATAGTTCAATGCAATTTTACTCATACTCAAAACCACTTCCACAAAATTAGGTTGGGGTAATTACAAATTTAATTTTAAATATTTACATTATTTAGGGAAATCCCAATCCCCTAGTTTTTCACCATATATATGCATCAAATTGATTTAAAACCCATAATTAGAACATAAACAATGCATATGTAGACATCAAAAATCACATAAACAACAAGCATTCAAAAACCTAAACCCTTGTTCGAAAACCAACCTCAAAACCAAATGGAGAACTATTTAAAACACATGATTTCACAAACTAAAAATTGGGGAAGAGTAGCATACCTGAAATATCAAGAGTTATGGAGAGTGTTTGCCCTTAGGGGCTCTAATTGATTAACTTCTTGGATAACCTAAGTATCTTGCTTGAGAGAATTTAAGTCTGATTTAGAAGTTATTTCAAATTGTTTTGGAGTGATAATGACACCCTAAAGGGGTTTTAATTCATGGTTCATGATTTGGGCAAAAAGGTAAATGTCCAAAGTGCCCTTAATTGAAAGATGAAAAGCTATCGCCAGTAACTACGAGTCACTATACGACTCGTAATGATACTTTACGGTCCGTCACCACGAGTTGCAGTCAAGACAGTAGCTAAAGGACCCTTTTGGAGACCCTAAGATTCACACCATACGACTCATCAGGTAACCTACAACTCGTAGGGTCCATTTCATAGACAAGAAATAAACACTTGGGTCACACACTGGTTTGGCTATGAATTAGACTATACGACTTATTTAGAGTCCTTATGACTTGTTAGGATCCACTCATAATAAGGACAGTAACTTAGGTTACCTTCATTGGACACCCTTTGATTGGGGCCCTATGACACACAATGACACGTTACAACTCGTAGGTGAGTCGTAGTCAGGACAGTGAGTTCAAAATCAAGATGTTATGGTGGCCCAAACCAGGGGTGTCACATTCTCCCCCTTTAAGATCATTTGTCCTCAAATGATGGGTCAAGGAATCCATTAGTATGATTTAACACAGAAGCATACCCATACTTACCTTTAACAAAGACAGAAAACAAAAATGGTGAGATTAACAAATACCTTAAACATGATTATTTGGAACGGGGAACAAGAATAGGTATTTGGACTTCGTATCCTCTCTAGCTTCACAAGTAGCTTCTTTAAACTTTTGGTTAGTCCATAGAACCTTTACCAAAACCACATCCTTGGTCCGCAACTGATTGACTTGTCGATCCAAGATCTCAACTAGGACCTCTTCATATGAAAAAGTCCAAAACACAAATACTTTCCAATGGAACCACTAGGTAAGGATCACCTATGCAATTCCTCAACATCGACATATAAAAACCTGGGTGAGCGGAACCCAAACAAGGAGAAAAATCTAACTCATAAACCACAATACCTACTCTTTTCAAAATCAAATAAGGGCCCATATAACAAGGACTGATCTTTTTGTTCTTTCCAAACCACATCACTCTTTTCATGGGAGACACGTTTTAGAATAACCAATCACCAACTTCAAATTCCAACTCCCTTCATCTCATGTCCGTATAGGACTTTTGGCGACTTTGGGCGGTCTTAATCCTATCCCGAATCACCTTCACCTTTTCCATAATTTGGTGAACCAAGTTAGGACCATTTATTTATTCTTACTAACTTCAAACCACCCAATAAGAGACCTACACTTCCTACCATAATAGCCCCGAAAAGAGCCATCCCAATACTTTCATGATAGCTATTGTTATATGCAAGATCAATGAGGGGAAATGATCAACCCAACTACCACCATTATCAAGCACACAAGACCTAATATATCTTACAAAGTCTGAATAGTATTCTCCACTTGTCCATCCATCTGTGAGTGGAAGAAAGTGCTAAGGTTCACCTTAGTCCCTAAACCTCTCTAAAAGGATCATCAAAAATGATCTGAGATATGAGTACCTCAATTAGATATGATGGAAACTGGAGCACCATGCAACTTCACAATCTCCTTAATCAAGAGCTTAACATAATGTTCAGCTGAATAGTTAATGTTCACTGGCATGAAATGGGCAAACTTACTCATCCTATCCATGATGACCCAAATAAAATCAAACTGATGGCAAGACAGTAGAAGACTAGTAATGAAATCTATATTAATCACTTCCTATTTCAATACAAGAAACTTAATCTCTTAAGACAAGCTACTAGACTTAAGTGCTCCACCTTAACTTGTTGACAAACCATGCGCTTAGCCACAAAGTTGGATACATCCCTCATCATGTCATTCTATTAATAGATCTCTTTATTAGAAACAACATGACCCAAATTGCTAACAATATTTAACCAGAACTCATATTTAAAGAACTTTGCATACAACTGTTGCTCTTTCAAGGTTTGCAACATAATGCAGAGGTGATTAACATGATCTGCCTAACTCTTGGAATACACCAAAATATCATCAATAAACATAATTACAGACAAATCATGGAACCTATTGAAAATCTAAGTCATAAGATCCATGAATTCCCCCGAGGCATTTGTCAAACTAAAAGACATCACCAAAAACTCAAAATGACCATACCGAGTTTGGAATAAAGTCTTAGGGATATCCACTTCCCTAATCTTCAACTGATGGTATCCTGATCGAAGATCAATCTTAGAAAAGTACTTATCTATATAAAGATAGTCAAATAGATCATCAATTGTAGAAAGTGGACACTTATTCTTCAGAAATACCTTATTTAATTGGCGATAGTCTATACATATTCGAAGGGACCCATCCTTCTTGTGCACGAAAAGAACCAAAGGACCCCACAAAGAAATAGTAGGGAAATAAAACCCTTATTTAGAAGATCTTTCAACTGCTCCTTAAGTTCTCTCAACTCGGTTAGAGCCATTCTATGGGGAGGGATAGAGATAGGACGAGCGTACAGAAGAAGATCAATCCTAAAATCAATTTCCCTATCAAGAGAAACACCAGTAAAATCATTAGGAGACACCTCGGGAAAATGAAAGACCATAGGGACCGGCTGCAAAGAAGGACCTTCAGATCTAGAATCTTTAACATGCAATAAATAGTAGAGACAACCCTTGGAAGCCGATTTTCAGTCTATAAGATAAGAAATAAACCTTCTCTTAGGCACTAGGGAACTACTTTCCCACTCAACACTCAACTCATTGGGAATTAAAAACTGACTCTTTGGGTCCGATAGTCAAGAGATGTATAACATAAGTGCAACTAATCCATCCCCAAAGTCGCGTCTAAGTATAACATTTCTAATTCAATCAGGTCCACAAATATCTCCCTACCACGAATTGATACACCACAACCCCTACAAACTCTTCTAACCACAATAGAGTTACCCATTATAGTAGACCAAAAAATAGGATCAGGAATACACTTAGGATTAAAACAAAAATGAATAGCTATATTAGGGGTCACAGAAGAGAGAGTAGACCAAAAATAAAGTACATAATATACATCACATGAGAAGAGTTTTACCATACCAGTAACAATATAAAGATATGACTCAAAATGTTGACGAGTGGAAAGACCATATAGATGATTCCGACTCGTGGTGAAGCTAGCAATAACACCTTTTGGCGTAAGAGTAGAAAAGACAATAACCGAGACCTTATTAGACCCTATAACAACATCACCTGAAGGATAGTTGCTATGAATTTGGCTAGGTTGGTCACATCTAAAACACTTATTCCTACCCTCATCACAAAAGCTATTATGTACTTATCCATACAAATAATAAAGGGGATAAGATAGAGCTAACTGAGCCCCACTGGACAGTGATTGGGAATCTTATGACTTAAATCCACTATTTTTCTAAAAATAGCAATCACCGGATGGCTTAGGATATAGATCACTAGCCGTAGAATAGGAACCAGAATTGCCCCATTTTTTATTAAACCATTTCCCACTATCTCTACCACTATGTTGCTGACCTCCATCCTAATTTGAACATAAAACTTCTTACTCTTCCTATCACTCAACTTTGTATGCTTCTTCTTTTTATTCTCCATTTGTTACATATACATCACAAGTCTAGGAATATCAAAATCACTATTTAATAAAGCGGTCTTACACTCCAACGCTAAGTATCGAGACAAACCCAAAGAAAATTTCACCATCTTAGGCCTCATATTAGATACTAGCTCAGGAGTATAATAGGACAACTGATAAAACTTCAAGGCATATTCTTTCACAATCATTTTGCCTTGATTCAAATTTATGAAATACTTATCCTTTGCCTCCCTCAACTCCTGAGGGAAAAGGCAGTCAAGAAAAGCACCAGAGAAATCTTCCTATCAGGCCAACTCTGCATTTTCTCTCCTAGATTAATCCCAATCTTTATACCACTGATATGCCATATCCTTTAGCTGATATGTAGCAAATTGCACACCCTCAAAGTCAGAAGCATGCATCACATGAAGAATTTTCTCCATCTCATCTAAGAACCCTTGAGGATTTTCCTCAACCTTAGACTAAGTAAAGGTCGAAATATGCAGCCTCATAAATTGGCCAATTATTGTTACCTTAGAAGAACTTATTCCAACACTAACAAGACCTGACTGACGTGATTGAGATGTCACCAACTGGGTCAATAGATGAATGGAATAGTAAAACTTGAAATTAGAGATATCTCTTTGGGGAGGGTGGGCATGATCATTATCAACCTGAAAGGGCACTAGGAGGGTTGGTAGGGACTAGTGGAACTCCATATAGGGGAGAATATTTAGGAGCTGGATACTAAATCGGGTCTAAAATCTATTAGTAGGATGATCTGCATATACATTATCCTAAAGAGGGACTGAAAAGGTTCCACAAACATCAGATCTTCTTAGAGGCATGATCTAAAAATCAAACATATAGGAATTAGAGGAAATTTCAAGACCTTAAACTCAATAGCTCGATAATAGATTACAAGAAAGGAAAGTATTCCTAAATGCCTTATAGTCTCTTTGTTATAAGTGTAGCGCGCTACATACCCATAACAAGACTATACTTGACACGACTTTGTGGACACCCAATGACACCAAACCTAGAATTTGATACCAACTTTGTGAAAACCCAAACCAAGGCCTGGCCATGAAGGGTATTTCAAGTCCAATAAGGATCGGATACCATCCCCGACACCTAAAAAAATAGAATTACATTCCCCCAACATTGAATGAATTTCAAACATATAAGAAGACATCATAAGATAAGCTCAACAAATTTATGATATGTCTACAATCAATAACTGGTAATCGACCAAAAATAACTAACCAACATCACCCAAGTCCGAAGTAATCTACAAAGTCTTCTAATAAAACCAAAATCAATAAAGTGTCGGGATATGCACCCGACTATGATAATGGTAATGATAATCTAAATATGAACTCTTCAATTATATAAAAGGAAATTGATGAAATGACCGAGTTTTCTAGAGAATGGAAGCTCACAACTTCACCACTAATGACCGACAAATCGAGCCGATCCATATAAAACTATAAAAAAAATGTAAAAGTATCTTTGGTTCCTGCATTGTATGGGGATATAATGTCCAGAGACAGTTAGTGCGTTGAGCACTAGTATGTAATTGAGGGGTAGAGGATAAAATAATGACATGATCTATATTTCCAAAACTATTCAAGCCAATTCACATAATCATATTTATATATAAATATGTTATGGCGGGAAGGTAATGAGCCTTAGCATGGAGTAAAACTTTATCCCAAACTATATAGCTCAACAATCATAAATAGACACTCACAAGTTATATGGGTTCAGCTTCCCCCACTGAAAGGGCCCCAATGCGTGTTATCCGCATGAATAAGAGGTATCATAAAAGATCATAGAATGCCCCGACCCCACATTAGACATAGATACAAATATATAAGTAGAGTGAACTACGCACACAGGTCATCAAGACCAAACCTCACGTGGACAAACATGAGTTTCTAGTACAAGTCATCCAAGACCCACACCTTCACGGCTTCGCTTTACAAGCCCCCTATTTATCCTAATTTAAAGTATGTTTCACATAACTAATTTATTAACCAATGAACCAATCATTAAGACACACCATGGGTATATTCATACCCTTACACTTTCAAGCTTATATCTATGCCATAACAATGACATTAACTTCGGGTAATGCGTCGACCCCCTTTGTTTATTAAATAAAATCATAGCGAATAAGGCTTTCAAAATCCATGTTCATTGTTTAATCATTAATGCAATTCAATATCATAGGTGAGTAAGTAAAAACAATTAGCAATTTCACCATCCAAAGAAATTTACATAAGTGGGTTAATGGTACACAATTATTCAAAACCAATTCAAGTTTTAAATCATTAATTTTGGGAGAAACCATGACTGCTTAGTTTATTCACTATTCCAATGCACCCCATAAGTTCAAAATCATCAATAAAGCATAAATGATGCATAATAAATCTTGGTAAAATAATTTAAGGATCAACCATATCAAAACACTCAACCACATCAACACCCACATTCAAAATCATCCAACTAAACCATTTAAATACATGTTTTCATAAAGTAATAATTGGTGAAGAGTGACATGCCTGAAATATCAGGAGTTATCGAGGGAATTTGTCCTTGAGATCTCTAATTAATGAACTTCTTAGAAATCCTAAGTATCTTGCTTGAGAGAATTTAGAGAGTTTGAGGGTGTTTTTAATTGAGTTATGAATGATAAATTACCCCTTAAAGTGATTTTTGGTTGTGGGTTCAAGTAAGGGAAAAAGGGAATTGACCAGAATGCCATAATGATAAGACTGAAAAATCACCGCTACTCGTTATGGGTGACCTTACGACTCGTAGGGTCACCCTACGACTCTTATTGTCTAGTTGTAGGCTAGACACTATCAAGGATTAGAAGCACTGACTTAGCTACGAGTCGTACCATACAACACATGCTCAGTCATTATGACTCACATTGTTCAATCATTGTTAAGGAAGAAACAATTGGGCGACACACTAAATAGGCAACATAAGGCACCATACAACTCATTATGATACCCTACAACTCGTCGGGTCTAAGTCATAGTCAGGACTGAAAATCTAGGCTAACATATTGTACTGACTACAATTAGGTCTATAAGACCCATCAAGACTCTCAATAAATCATAAGGGAAGTCGTAGTTTAGGTAGTGAGGATAAAATTTTCGAAATTTTCAAGGACCAAAAATATTGGGTGTTACAACCTTAGACTCTATAGCTCAAAATAGAACAACAAGAAAGGGAAACATTCCTAAATGTCTACCAGAAATTACACCAATGGCAACGATTCAAAAAATATTGCAATAGATATAAAAACCATTGTCATAGATCTATCGCAACGGTCTTTATGCATTGCATATGTGAGCGTTGGGATAGGCCTATTACAATGAATTTACAATGTTTTTTATAGTCGTTGCAATAGGTTTATCTATTGCAATAGTTTTTGTAGATCCTATTGCAACGGTTCTAATTATCTATTGCAACGGTTCCTAACCGTTGCACTAGAGTGTATTGCAACGGTTAAGAGACGTTGCAATAGAATGTATTGAAATGGTAAGAACCGTTTCATTAGGCTGTATTGCAATGGTTCTTAACCGTTGCAATAGACTTTATTGCAACAACAAAAAAAATGTTGCAATAACCCCTTTGCAACAGTTTTTGACACCTATCGCAACATTTTTTGCTACCTATATTTCAATATTTTTCCACCTATTATTGCAGCTAGTTCAAATACCAATTGATATATATAGAAAGAGATGGAAAATTATGTTAATACACAATATAATTATATATAGACATCATAGAAAAATCTTTCATTAATAATAATTCAAATTGAAATATCCAAAAAAAGTAATCTAAATCCAAAAGTAAAATGTTAAATGATCATTAGTTTTCCCATAAAGTATCAAGTTTGAGTTGCAATAAGTTTCCCAAAATTCAATATCAAAAAGATCGATACTAAAACATTTATCAACAATTTGAAAAATTTCTCAAGTAAGGTCAATTTCTTCATCACTTGCTTTATCTCCTCTTTCATTTTGAACATCAATAAAAAGAAAAAATAATATCAATTAGCACTTAAATGACAACATATTTAAGTCATTAAAGAAATGAATGATACTGGAATTAAAAAAATGAACAAACGGAGTTGATACAAGCATGTAAGCTGAAGATCACAGGAACGGGGAAATTCAAAAATTAAAAACCAATTAGTAATACTTCAAGAAGTTCATCCTTTAGCAGTTTCAATACTTATTCATCGAAATTGACATACAACAAGTTTTCTGGATAGATGCATAGCTTTTCTATTAAAATCTATTAAAGAGCAGACATACATTGGAACATTAAAAAGAGGGATGTCTATGAAACATGAAACGGAATCCTATTTAGGTTTCTAAGACAAAAAATGAAGAACAACCTATTCACACATAAGTTAAAGTATTTAGAAAAACACCAAGGCAACAAGGTAACTAAGTATTATCTATTTCATTGATTTAGAAAAATATTTGCATATCAAATAAGATGTGAAGATGAAGTTTTACCTAATCCGAAACAATTGACAAGATTCAACACATATAATAGATTCCTAACACTCCACCAATAAATCCCGGTTCTATTAAAATTAGAAAAGAATACTACTGTACAAACAATGTAATAAGTAATGTGTCTAAAGTTGAATTGCAACATTTTATTTCACAAAATTTCAGATGTAATCTGGAGTTAACCTTAGTTTCAAAAGGACCAAAATGAGATAACTACTCTTAAATAATGGTTTTGAAAGGAAAGCAAATACATTTCATTTTGAAGTTATGTTGACATATATATTCTACACCAGAAAGTAAGGAATAAGATAGTCTCGAGGAGGCGGTCTTCTGCCTGCGAGGTCTAATATTGACAGCTCCTACAGCACCCCTTTCGGTAATGGTATGGAAAGTGGTTGAAGGGAATATCTATCGATGATACGTTTATGCTGCTAAAGAATATTGAGGTTGTCTTTTCGGAAGCGGTTGGTGGGAGTGGGGCAGGGAAAGAACGTAACAATCATTACTCGACATTCAGACCACCAACACTTCCAAAAACTAATATTAAACAGAACAAAAAATTAAATTTAAATTACTCTTTTATACACCAGGTAGCCCTATCTATTGCTAGTCAGCTTATCAAAAAATTCACCAAAGAAGGTAAATACAATGAAGGCAAAAGAAACACTAAAATTGTTGCTTAAAACTGCAAATGGCCTATCTGTTGCTAGTCAGCTTATCAGAAAATTAACCAAAGATGGAAATACAATAAAGGCAGAAGAAATAGTAAAACTGTTGCTAGTCAGCTTATCAGAAAATTCACTAGAGGGAAGGAGGATGTCAACTATAAGAGGCGAAGTCCTACAATTTCAAAGATTAAATCCCAGAGTCGTCCTTCAAAATAGATAAATTCCAATGCTTAAAAAGAAGAACAAGAAAGGGCGAGAAGAAGAAGAATAAAAGACAGACCTTGATTGTTACTCCCAATAAATGGATGATTGATTTATTGAATATAAGCCTCTTCCCTTGACGAATGAGCATTGAATCTTAGAATATTAGGATGAAGTGCTAATCCTGGATTTTGACATTGCAATTGTGCAATGCTGTTCATTGTAACATCTCAATCAATGGCATCTCTTTGATCTTGAATTATTTGTTCTATCCTATCTTCTAGTTCATCCATTTTCTTTTCCACCAATTCATCCAAAGCTATATTTGAAGAGGATCTAGAATCACTTGTTTTTTTTTCAAAAGAGACTTGGTCACCCCGCGTCCGAATAATCTTACTCGACCTGGATGAATATGACCCATAACTGTTGTGAATGCATCAACTAATTGATTACCATCTTCACTTTTTTGAGTTTCTACTCTCTCCATTTCAACCTACAAGTCATATCCAAAATGAGCAAGTAAATTGACTTATTTTAATATTTAATAAAGAACAACTGATCCTGATCAATTTTGAATTAGAAAATTTCATACTATTTTATTTGTAATATCTTCAGATGAATCCTTGTACACTCATCCAGATTTTCTTCTTCTGGTATCCATAAAGAATTCCTTATTTGACACAGCACTAAAATTTTCCTTCTTTTTTCCTAGTTACACGCAAGTCAACATTAAAAAAATTCCAAGTCAAAAAATTTATAGTAACTATATAAAAGAACACCAAACCTCCTGGATTAGAGAAAAACTTTTTTTTCCAACAGTGTGAGGATACTTCCACATTTTTCAATTTTGTTTGTTAGCATTAGAATTATCCTGTAAGACAATTGGTAAAGATAAGTTTTAAAAAGCAAATTGAAGTAGTGATTATGGAAAAAAGTAATAACTGTACATATTAATATCATTCCTTAGCTTCTTTGGAGTTTCAATACTAAAGCAAATCCGCAAATACAGGTTTTGGAATAGTTTTAGGCCTATTAGGCTTTCGAATTTCATCATTGGGGTAGGCATTATACTGGTATTTCTTAAACCTAGTCTTGTTGCATTCATAGCCTATTTTTTTTCATTTTCATGAATGTCATTTTTCTCCTATAATTTGGTGCAATTTGGTTAATGCAAAATTGTGAAATGATTTAAACTAGAAATCAGAATAGTTATAACTTCGAACCTGGATATAGCTCCACATATCATCATGTGTCTTCAACTTTTCCCAACTAATATTAAGAGGGAAAAATATCCCATTCTTTGCCAAAGTGCCAAGAAAACTGCTAAACTTGGTGACCACTGCATTAGTACGACCAATAGGCTGATTCAACTCATTTAGCACTATTAGTTGACACTCAGTTCGTCTATGTACTGCTGTCATTTGTGTAGAGCCTTTTTTTTGTTAATTGAAGGGCCTACAATAATATGGACAACAAAATTACTAGAATGCAAATTATTTTTAAAATAGTATGAACTAAAATTTATGTATTCTTGCCTTCTCCAGTTTGTTCATTTGCTTCAAAATTAGGAAGTTATGACTGATCTTGTTGCACTTGTTCGAGTGATGGTTGTGATGCACGAGTGGTGTAATCTGACAATTGTTGGCGCACTTTCTCCTCTACTAGTACTACATGTAAGATAGGATCCTCAAACACCCATTGCACTTGTTCTTGTACTTGGGATCTAACTAGAACATTGTTTAACTTCTCTTTCTGTTTGTTATGATTTTCCTTTGCATTTACATAGCTTGTTCCTGTATTCTTCTCCTTCTTCTGTTCTAGTATCTGTTTGTTTCGTAATGCTGCTAGTGAACCAGCAGAAACAAAGCTCTTAATTTTCTGGTGATTCGTGATTGTTTAACTCTTATCTATAAGTTCAAAAATATATAAAATAGGTTGAGTACTGTAATTCCAGATAACCACCAACAATGAACAATGTTTCTTGTTTCATTTTGGACAAAACATGCTAACAGTAGATACTAATACTTTTAGTAGTATGCAGTTTTTTCTTTCTGTAAATTGCTAACTATAAAGAAACATTAATCTGCAACAAGGAAATACCATCTTTGAAGATAGAGAAACTAGGAGTAGTAGTCCAAGAATCAAAACCAGTTAAAGAGTGGTTGTTGTTACTAGTAATGCTTAGAAAGACTATGGATTTACATGTACGCCACATGATCATTTCTGACTTTGATGAAATAACGCCGACATGTAGCAGGATGCCCTTGTCATGGAATAGGGAATATAATCATCTATCAACACCTAAACATTCTAAAATAGAAGGGTAAGTTATGCAATTTCTGAACCCCATGATTACCTTGTTTTGGTGACTGAAATCCTGAGGGCCTAGTGGCATAAGACTCAAATCTCAGTAGATATTAGATGGGCTGGGTCTTCTACCCATCTCCACATATCTGGGATTACTTTTTAAGCTTGTGATGAGAATTTAACCATACATATAATCTTGATATATAGATGAAGAGGAGTTTCCCATGGAAAATGAATATAACCAGGAAATAAGAAAAGAAAGAAAACTAACTTTAGAGTAACTGTAGAATCAGCACTATAATATTCTACTTCCTCTACTTCATTTATGTATCTTAGTTTGATGGTCCATAATGGTTGAAATTGTGTATAACATACCAAAAGTACCCTACGAATCTTGTGTTCTTAAAAATTCCAAGCCATTCTTTTAAAGGAGGGTCATTAGGGAAAAAATACGAATCTTAGAGTTGAAAACTTCCTTTATACAAAGAAGTGACATTCATTTTCAGAAAAACCAGAAAGGAAAGTAGGGAGTGTGTTATTTGGAATAGTGGACACAACTCACTAGCCTAAAATAGTAATAGTAGGTATTTCGTTGGAAAAAATTGGTATTAAGAAGGCAATCTCAAATAACCAGGAAACTCTAGCAACAAATTTTAAGAATCAACAACACCTTTGTTACTCCATTAATGTTCCAAAGAGATTACACATTGTATATGTGGGTGATAAAACAAGATAAAATCATGGTGAAGAGCACATAGCAATCAAGTAGTATACTCTAAGAACGTCTCTTTGTTTTAGCGAGTAGATTTGACCAAGAGACTCATATTTAAGTTTGAAAGTATCCAGAAGATGTTAAACGCTAATAACTTCTTTTCATGTTCATGTCACAAACATGAGTTCAACAGACACATACAAAAATAAAAGAATGCACAACTCGTCCACAAAACCAAATCAAAATAACCATATCTAGGCTATATTTCATCTTTACTCAACTTTCTTATCGTGAAGCAACATACAAAAAGAAACAAACTGAAAATAGACAAATATCTCTTGGTATACGGACTACAATTATAAGATATATGCAGTTTTCAAGTGCCACATTGATTACTTTACGTAATTTCATCATAGGATTCACTTAATACCAAATGAGCAAACAAATGCTTTGCATGGAATAGGAAAAAAAACCTAAATAGATGTGTCCATTTCTATAAATGTGAGGATGCGCTGGAGCTGGAGGAATAAAAACAACCTGCCAAAAAGATTAAAAAAATATACTTTTAAGTAAGGAAATTACTATCAAATAAGCAAGCTAATGTTTTGTATTCCAGACACAGTACTGCAGAAATTAGACTCCTTCCAACCACCCCCACCCCCAATTGGAGTATTTGAAATAGTTAACCAATGCAAAAAACACATACATATTAGAGTATTCTTAATAGTTTATCCTAGTAATACAAATTTTTTTTATGTGTTCCCTTTTTAAATCAATGTTGCACTTCATTGTCTGCTAATTTTTTCTGTTATTCTAACAATTATGGAGATGCACTACAAAACTTTCAGGATTTTGGATAATAACATTTTTAATGGAACAGTTCCAAAAGAACTTGGAAACATGGTTAACCTGCAGAATCTGTCAAGCCTTCCTAAACCTCATTTAGATGAATATGTTTCCCAAAATTTTCAAAAATGTCAACATGAGCATGTCAGATTGTGATGCCCCGGAAAAAAAATCCGTTAAGAGCTCGGACTAAAATGTGTTAAATTTTGTTCTTTATCGTGATTAATAATTTTTCTGTGTGGAATTTCTGGATATGTGACCCGTCATCGCGTAGAGCATCAAATAATATTTCCAACTATATATGGATCATCCGAAATGGACACTCGAGCGATGAGTAATAATCATTCCGATCTAATCGTGAATAGCTGTGAACAGTAAATGTGCCGGAAAAAAAATACTGAGGCCAGGCGAATTTTAGGGTCACATTCAAACGATCATAACTCCTTGTACATAATGATATGGGTGAGCTACTATATATCAACAGAAAGATCTGAAATTCCTCTTTCCAATAAAATTGGTTTCATCCAATTTGGCCATCGAAGAAAAAATTTATGGTCGATCTACTTAAGCCTATCAAAACAGTCCACCAAAGGACAAATTTGACATTATTTGATTTTTAAGGGTATTTTGGTCATTCTCACTCCAATCCATCCGTGTAAACCATGGATTTAAGTCCAATAAGAGCATTCAATAGCTCATTTTTCTCCGAAATTTCCTAAGGCTCAAACCCCAACCCTACTACTCCAAATTTCATCCTTCTATGTCTCTTGATTGAACCGTAGAAATTTCAAATTGATTTGGGATTCGAGTTGATCATGTTAAGGGATTCGAGAAGCACTCTTTATTTTCATGAATAAAGTTTCGGAGTCGAAATTTCATATTCATCTTCCATTTTTAGGTATGTGGGGCTTTGAACAATATTATCCTTTTGATCCTGTGCCCGGTATTTTTCTTGAATTACATTGACATGAGATTTTACATATTTTACCATGAATTGGAAATATTGTTTTATATATTATATTATTGTCCATGAGTTATGGGATTATGTCATACGATATGTGTATGATGTTGAGATGGAATTATGTCCAAAAAGTATTTGATTATGAGAGTATGATGATTTAATTTGTTAAACCTTGATTTATACTATCATTCCACTATTTCCTTATTATGAATTTATAATTGATATTGGAAATTCTATATCCCTACTATGGGTTGATGCCTCAAGTACCTTTATATGAGAGTTTGATGGCAAATTGAGAAATGTTGATATCGCAGTTGCAATGAGTCTTGGTTTTTTTTCGGTTGATTTTGATGAGTTAAATTGTTGAAAATGTTATGTATTGAGTCTTCATATCCTTGCCCAAATTTTGAGTCATTTATGGTTCAATTCATTGATACCTTGTTGATGTTGAGGAAGATTAAAATGTTTTGAGCTAAAATATGTTGAGTTCGGAATCCACAAATTGATATGATTTGATAAATGAGAAAGAGATTTGATTTGGTCTTTATGATAGACCCTTGTGATGTTGTGGTGGATTTCCTAACGCGTTCTGAGCTTGTCGGGGAGTAGTACTTAGCATCGAGAGGGAAATTTGGTATTTCCCCAAACTTATGTGCCACCGTAGGGTTATTTGATGATGATATTATTGACCAGAGAGGCCGATTGTGATTATTGCAGTTTTAAGGTCGTACTCCCTGGCAAAGAGTATGATTCCCCTGCCAATGGGGGTTTCAAATATTGGTATTCCACGTAGTTCACGTGGGGTTTTCGGTTATAGGAAACTCCCCTGTCCATAAGAGTTATGTTTATTGAAATACCGAGTCACTCCGAGTTTTGATGTGGTATGTCAAGTTGCCTATGATGATATATAATGGTTTATGAGGTTTTTCTCCTATGTTTCCTATGTAAGATGTTATGAGTTGCATGATTCAATGTCACTCAAGCCAGGTGTGTCATTATTATTAGTATGTACGTTCTTATGAAATTTATGATATTATTTATATTTTGCATGCGCCCCCACATACTCAGTATGTATCTTGTGCTGACCCACATATTTCTCTATGGGCTACATTCTTACCATGATGTAGGTTCAGGTACTCAGCCGAAATAGTGATATCTGAGTGTCGTATCTACGTTCCTTCAGTGGTGAGTCCTCATGGGTCGAGGACCAAGTTACTAGTTTTGGTGCTTTTGTTTTGTGATCCCTTTGGTCTATTGAGTCAGTTGGGGGTTTGTCCCAATGGCTCGTTGATTTTGCTATATAGAGGCTATGTAATACTAGTGTATTATTGAGTTAGTTTGTGTATAGACATTCCATATATGTATAGTCTAACGATATTCCATGCCATGTGCGATGTGATATGATATGTACTTATATATATATACTTAGCGTAGAATGTATGTTGTTGTGTTGGAACCCAAGGGTAGTGTTTTGGCGTAAAGGGTTATCTTGAGGCTACGTGTAGCCTTGGGCACCGTGTGGCATCTCAGGATGATATTTTGGGGCATTACAAACTTGGTATCAGAGCCTAAGGTTGTGAAGAGTCCTAGGGAGTCTGACAAGCCGCGTTACGTAGAGTTTTGAGCATCGGTGTATAGAGTGCCACTCCTATGATCAAGAGGCTCCAGGGCGTTCTAGGAAAAGTCATTTCTTTATTTCTACAAGAGTCTATCGTGCTTACTACTATTTCCTTCTGCTGTTAATTCATGCGTTCTTACGACAAAAAATGCCTCCATATCAAGCTCGCCGAAACAACAACCAACCTCAACCCGTTGATCCGTTACATGAGACGGTATCCCATGCTGAATTTTTAGTAGCTTTTTAGACTCTAGCCCAGGCAGTTACCGCCAATACTCAGGCCAACGATCCACCTCGGCAGGAAAATAATTCAGCAGCAGCACGAATTCATGACTTTATGCGGATGTATCCGCCAGAGTTTCATGGGTCGAGAGCAGGTGAGGACCCGCAGATGTATGTTGATAAAATAAAGAAAATTACATAGATTATGCATATGACCAAGGAAGAAAGTGTGGAGATGGCTTCTTATTGGTTGAAGGATGTTGCCTATGACTGGGTGCCAATGTGGAATAAGGGTAGAGAGGAAGATACCGCTCCGATGACTTGGCAATTATTCCAAGATGCTTTCTTGGGTAGATTCTTTCATCTTGAGTTATGAGAAGCTAAGATAGAGGAGTTTATGAATTTGAGACAAGGATCTATATCGATTAAGGAGTATTGTCTTAAGTTTAATTAGCTATCGAAGTACGCTCCCAATATGATGGCTGACTCAAGGACTAGTATGAGCAAGTTTCTAACTGGGATGTCGAGTTATATGGTGAAAGAATGTAGATCTTCTATGATCAACAGGGAGATTGATCTTCCTAGGTTAATGATTCACTCCCAACAGATTGAGTCAGACAAGATAAAGGAAAGAGAAAGAGTAAGAGGGATTAAGAGAGTCAGATCAGAGCAACAGGGGTCTGGTCAGACTAGATTGTCTGGAGGGAGTCACCCTCAGTTTCATAGACATCCATTTATACCTGCGCCTTCCTCAGCTAGTGCTCCCGTATATCGGGGTACGCAGGAGCTTGGGAATAGGTCGGTACCTTCTAGGTCTCAGGACAGTGTAAGCGACCGGCCTCATCCTCTTTTGTGTGCGAAGTGTGGTAAAGACTATTTTAGGGAGTTTTATATGGGGCAGCGAGGCTATTTTGGTTGTGGCAAGCTGGGCCACATACTTAGAGACTGCCCGTATGCCAGACAATGGAGTCGTGATACCTGTCCCCAGAGTCAGGATATAAGTGCCCCGCCTCCCGCAGCCCGCCCAGTTCCTCCTCAGGGTTCTTCATCTAGTACTACTGGCGGTCAATGCCAGAATTGTTTCTATGCTATACCACCTCATCAGGAGAAGGAGGACTCTCTGGATATTGTCCCTGGTTTGCTCCGTGTTTTTTATTTTGATGTCTATGTGTTGATGGACCCCGATTCAAGTTTTTCTTATGTGATACCTCTGGTTGTTATAAATTTTTAAACGAACCCTGAACTAATTTCTGAGCCTATTTTTGTTTCTACTCCGATAGGAGAGTCTTTCATTGCTAAGTGGGTGTATAAGAAATGTACCATTACTGTCTTTCATCGTATTATGTATGCTGATTTGATTGAGCTAAATATGGTTGACTTTGATATCATTCTGGGTATGGATTGGCTTCAATCATGCTATGCGTCTATTGATTGTTGTGCTCGTGTGGTCAAGTTTCAGTTTCCTGATGAACCTATCCTCGAATGGTCTGGGATTTCTGTGATTCCTAAGGGTCGTTTCATATCCTATCTCAAAGCTAGGAAGTTGATTTCCAAGGGTTACATCCACCATTTGGTTTGGGTTAAAGACACTAAGTATGAAACCCCGACCATTCAGTTAATTAATGTTGTTAATGAGATTCTTGATATCTTTCTGGAAGATCTCCCTGGAATACCTCTTGATAGAGAGATATAGTTTGGGATTGACCTTCTTCCTGATACTCAGCCTATTTTCATTCCTTTGTATCGCATCGCTCCCGTGGAACTTAAAGAGTTGAAGGAGCAATTGAAAAATCTTTCAGACAATAGCTTTATCAGACCTAGTGTGTCCCCGTGGGGTGCACCTATCCTGTTTGTGCTTAAGAAAGATGGTTCTTTGTGGATGTGTATTGATTACCGACAACTTAATAGGGTTACTATCAAGAATAAATTTTTGCTTCCTCGAATTGATGATTTATTTGATCAATTGCAAGGAGCGAGCTACTTTTCAAAGATAGACCTCAGATCTGGTTATCACCAACTTAAAGTTAGGGAATGTGATATCCCCAAGACAGCCTTCCAAACTTGTTACGGTCATTTTAAATTTCTAGTGATGTCTTTTGGGTAAACTAATGCTCCAGCGGCTTTCATGGATCTTATGAACCGTGTATTCCGGCCATATCTGGATTTACTTATAATAGTGTTCCTTGATGATATTCTTTTTTACTCTCGAAGTGAGGGTGATTATGCAGATCATCTGTGAATCCTATTGGAAACTCTTTGAACTCATCGTTTAGTAAGTGTGAGTTCTGGCTGAACTCTGTAGCTTTCTTGGGTCGTGTTGTTTCTTTCAAAGGTATTAGAGTTGATCCTCAAAAGATAGAGGCTATAAAGAGTTGGCCTAGACCTATTTCTCCTTCTGATATCCAAATTTTCTTGGGTCTAGCTGGTTATTATCGTCGTTTTGTTGAAGGGTTTTCACCTATTGCGTCTCCTATGACCCGTTTGACCCAAAAAAAGTGAATTTCCTGTGGTACGAATCTTGCGAGAAGAGTTTTTAGGAGTTGAAGACTCGACTCACTTCAGCCCCTGTGTTGACTTTGCCTGACGGTGTTGATGGTTTTGTGGTGTATTGCGATGCTTCCAGAGTCGGTTTGGGTTGTGTATTGATGCAAAAGGGCAAGGTTATAGCTTATGCTTCCAGGCAGCTAAAGCCTCACGAGAAGAATTATCCTACCCATGACCTTGAATTAGCTGTCGTGGTTTTTGCTTTGAAAATCTGGAGACATTATTTGTATGGTGTCCATGTAAACGTCTTCACGGACCATAAGAGCTTGCAGTATGTATTCACCCAAAAGGAGTTGAATCTTACGCAGAAACAATGGTTAGAACTGTTGAAAGATTATGATATGAGCGTGCTATATCATCCGGGCATGGACAATTTAGTAGCAGATGCCCTTAGTCGGAAGTCCATAGGTAGCGTAGCACATGTGGATATTGGTAAGAAGGAGTTGGCCCGTGAGGTACATCATTTGGCTAGATTGGAGGTTAGGTTTTTTGGTGATGCTGAGGGTAGTATAGGAGTGCAAAGCGTTTCCGAATCCTCTTTAGTTTTGGAAGTGAAGGAGAAGCAAGACAGGGATCCTACCTTGGTCAGGTTAAAAGAGTCAGTTAAAGACCAAAATATGGAGGTCTTCTCCCAAGGGGGAGATGGCATTTTGAGACTCCGAGAAACATTATGTGTTCCTAATGTTGATAACTTGAAGCAGAGGATTATGGTGGAAGCGCATGGTACGCGATATGCCATCCATCCTGGTGCTACCAAGATGTACCATGATTTACGGGAAATCTATTGGTAGAACGGTATGAAGAGGAACATAGAAGAATTTGTAGAGAAGTTTTCCATGTGTCAACAGGTTAAAATAGATCATCAAAGGCCCATTGGCGTGATGCAAGAGTTTAGCATTCCTACTTGGAAGTGGGAAGAAGTGAATAAGGACTTCATAGTTGGATTGCCTCCTTCTCATCGCCATCATGATTCGATTTGGGTTGTCATAGATTGGCTGACGAAATCAGCTCATTTCTTGGCTATGCATTCATCGTATACAGCTGAAGATTATGCTAGAATATATATTCGGGAACTCGTCAGACTTCATGGAATCCCTTTGGCTATTATTTCTGACAGAGGTACTCAGTTTACCTCTCAGCTTTGGAAATCTTTCCAGAAGGGTCTCGGTACCCAAATTCGTTTAAGTTCTGCTTTCCATACGCAAAACGATGGTTAGGCCGAGCGGACCATTCATACTTTAGAAGATATGTTGAGGGCTTGTATTCTTGATTTTAAAGTTAGTTGGGATGAGCACTTAGCATTAATCGAGTTTTCTTACAATAACAGTTTTCATGCTACTATTGGAATGGCCCCGTTTGAAGCTTTGTATGGTAGAAGGTGTAGATCACCCATTGGTTGGTTTGAAGTTGGTGAGGCTTCCGCGACTGGACCGGATGCGGTGTCCGAGGCCATGGAGAAGGTTAAGTTAATTCGGGAAAGGTTGAAAACTGCCCAAAGTCGTCAAAAATCATACACAGATGTAAGGAGGAAAGACCTTGAATTTGATGTTGGTGATTTAGTGTACTTGAAAGTTTCACCCATGAAAGGGGTAAGAGATTTGGGAAGAAAGGGAAACTAAGTCCCTGTTACATTGGTCCCTATAAGATTGTGGATCGCATTGGGAAGGTAGAGTATAAGGTTGAATTTCCCGCGGAGTTATCTAACGTCCATCCGGTTTTCCATGTTTCTATGCTTAAGAAGTCTATTAGTGATTCTGTTGTGATTGATCCTTCTAAAAGCTCGGGTATTCAAGATAGTTTTTCATATGAAGAGATTCCGGTTGAGGTTTTTGACTTTCAAGTTCGTAGGCTAAGAAACAAGGAAGTTCCTTTGGTTAAAGTGCTTTGGCGAAATCAATCCGTGGAGAGTGCTACTTGGGAATCAGAAGCGGATATACGCGCCAAATATCCCCACCTCTTTCCTATGAATCCTGAGCATGTCAAAGGTATCGTTCTCTTTTGATTTAATCCTTATTGCTATGTTTATCTTGGCTTGTGTGCTTTCTACGATATCCAAAAAAATCTAGAATGGAGTATATGCTTGGGCAAGATGATTTTTCTCTATATACTCATTTGCATAGTATTATTGACCTACCTATCAATATTCGAGGATGAATGTTTCCAAGGGGTAGATGATGTGATGCCCCGAAAAAAAATAATTCGTTAAGATCTCGGACGAAAATGTGTTGAATTCTGTTCTTTATCGTGATTAATAATTTTTCTTTGTGAAATTTCTGGATATGCGACCCATCATCAAGTATATCATCGAATAATATTTCCAATTATATGTGGATCATCCGAAACGAACACTCGAGCGATGAGTTATGATCATTCCGATCTAACCGTGAATAGTGGTGAACAGTAAATATGCAGGAAAAAAATACTGAGGCCAGGCGAATTTTAGGGTCAACTTCAAACAATCATAACTCCTTGTACATAATGATCTGGGTGAGCTACAATATATTAACAGAAATCTCTGAAATTCCTCTTTCCAATGAAATTAGTTTCATCCAATTTGGCCATCGGAGAAAAAAGTTATGGTCGTTCTACTTCAGCCTATCAAAACAGTCCACCAAAGGACAGATTTGACATTATTTGATTTTTAAGGGTATTTTGGTCATTCCCACTCCAATCCATCCGGGTAAACCATGGATTTAAGTCCATTAAGATTATTCAATAGCTCATTTTTCTCCAAAATTTCCTAAGGCTCAAACCCCAACCCTACTACTCCAAATTTCATCCTTCTATGTCTCTTGATTGAACCATAGAAATTTCAAATTAATTTGGGATTCGAGTTGATCATGTTAAGGTCTTCGAGATGCACCCTTTATTTTCGTGAATAAAGTTTCGGAGTAGGAAGTTCATATTCATATTTCATTTTTAGGTATGTGGGGCTTTGAACAAGATTATCCTTTCAATCTTGTGCTCGGTATTTTTGTTGAATTACATTGACATGAGATTTTACATGTTTTACCATGAATTGGAAATATGGTTTTATATGTTATATTACTATTCATGAGCTATGAGATTATGTCATCCGATATGTGTATGATGTTGAGATGAAATTATGTCCAAAAAGTATTTGATTATGAGAGTATGATGATTTAATTTGTTAAGCCTTGATTTGTACTATCATTCCACTATTTCCTTATTATGAATTTATAATTGATATTGTAAATTCTATATCCCTACTATGGGTTGATATCTCAAGTACCTTTAAATGAGAGTTGGATGGCAAATTGAGAAATATTGATATTGAAGTTGCAATGAGTCTTGGTATTTTTCGGATGGTTTTGATGAGTTAAATTATTGAAAATATTATGTATTGAGTCTTCATAGCCTTGTCCTAATTTTGAGTCGGTTATGGTTGAATGCATTGATACCTTGTTGATGTTGAGGAAGATTAAAATGTTTTGAGCTAAAATGTGTTGAGTTAGGAATCCACAAATTGATATGATTTGATAAATGAGAAAGAGATTTGATTTGGTCTTTATGATAGACCCTTGTGATGTTGTGGTGGATTTCCTAATGCATTCTGAGCTTTTCGGGGACTAGTACTTAGCACCGAGAGGGAAATTTGATATTTCCCCAAACCTATGTGCCACCGTAGGGTTGTTTGATGATGATATTATTGGCCAGAGAGCCCGATTGTGATTATTACAGTTTTAAGGTCATACTCCCTGGCAAAGAGTATTACGCTCCCGCCAACGGGGGTTTCAAACGTTGGTATTCCACATAGCTCACATGGGTTTGTAGATTATAGAAAACTCCCCTATCCATAAGAGTCATGTTTATTGAAATACCGAGTCACTGCGAGTTTTGATGTGGTAAGTCAAGATGCCTATGATGATCTATAATGATTTATGATGTTTTTCTCCTACATTTCCTATCTAAGATGTTATGAGTTGCATGATTCAATGTCACTCAAGCCAGGTGTGTCATTATGGTCCGTATGTACGTTTTTACGAAATTTATGATATTATTTATATTTTTCATGTGCCCCCACATACTCAGTACGTATCTTGTGCTGACCCACATATTTCTCTATGGGCTACATTCTTACCACGATGTAGGTTCAGGTACTCAGCCGCAGCCGCGACAGTGAAATCCGAGTGTCGCATCTACGTTCCTTCAGTGGTGAGTCCTCATGGTTCGAGGACCAAGTTGCTAGTTTTGGTGCTGTTGTTTTGTGATCCCTTTGGTCTTTTGAGTCATTTAGGGGTTTTTCCCAATGGATCATTGATTTTGCTGTATAGAGGCTATGTCAAACTAATGTATTGTTGGGTTGGTTTGTGTATAAACATTCCATATATGTATAGTCTAACGATATTCCGTGCCATGTGCGATGTGATATGATATGTACTTCTATATTTATCCTTAGCGTAGCATGTATGTTGTTGTGTTGGAACCCAAGGGTAGTTTTTTGGCATAAAGGGATAGGTTGAGGCTACTTGTAGTCTTTGGCACCGTGTGGCGTCTCGGGATGATATTTTGGGGCGTTACACAGATTCTCCAAAGTAGTGTATTTTGGAGAACTTGACAGGGGTGCGGCATCGAAAGTGAAGAGTCTGTGTAACTTAGGATGAAATGTATGCATTCAGAATATCTTGACAAGTTAGCTGCATTTTTCTTTGTGCAACACTCTTAGTTTTAATAATCTCACAGGCTAGTAGCCCCAGGAAGTCAGTAAACTCACAAAATTGACAGAACTATGAGTACCTGTGAATATACTCTCATATAATGTCCTCTTAGTCCTTCTGCATTAACTTTTATCTAAATACTCTTTTACCTTTTGGCACTAATTCAGTAGGCTGAGTGGTAACAACTTCACTGGAAAACTTCCTAGCTTTGAGAATTTGAAAAACCTTCGAAAATTATGAGCATTTCACACCATTTGATGCGTAAAAGCAAGTGTTTTCTAGTTAAATTAAATTATAACAGACTTCAAAATGCAGCAAATATAAAAAAAGGATAAAAAAAAGCTAAGTGTTGCACATCTAGGAAATGGCAACTGAAATGGAAATTACTAAACTAAGATTCGGTCTTCCAGGGGGTATAATGGAGGAAAATGAGAAGAGATCTTGAAAAGCTCTTCGATTGCACCACTAAATGCTCAACAACAACAACAAATACCAAATGCCTACATCAACCTCACTTACCTCGAATCTCCCACATGTGCACTTTATTTTCTTCAAATGATTGTTCCAGACAATCCAAAATATGAACACCACCTTTCAAGATATTGTCAACAATTAGTAGGTTAACAAAATTCTAAATCAAGCGAAGTAGAAAAACGAAATTAACATTCACTAAAGATGAAAATAATGATGAGCATATATTCAAATGAATTTATTGGTCTAATCATCTGCCTCCATCCAATCCCAATAAGTATCAACAAACTCATCTTCCTCTTCCGATGTTTCTACAACTATATCTTTTAAATGTTCTACAGTAGATGGAATATCAACAACAACAACAACTCCATCTTCTCTTGACCATCTAAAGTCACCCTCATCTAATCAAGTTGAGGGACCAATATCATCATTAGGATCCCTCCAAAATGTTTCTCCTATATTAGGGCAATTCACTTCCTCAAGATCATACAAATCTACGACGACTTTATTTCTTACATAATAAACATCTTTCTCAATTGGATACGCAACATAAAAAACTTGATAAACTTGTGATGCCAATACAAAAGGATCATCTTTACAACATAACTTGTTGAAGTATACCCGAGTCAACCCATACTCATCTACTTTATTCTGATACAAATCACATCTAAATAATACAATATTAAAATAACCATAATAATCAATCTCAAGGATATATTGAATAACTCCATAATAAACCACATCTCCATCTATGGGATTTTAGTCCCTAGAACTAGCAAAACTATCCGTTGTTGCTGATAAGGTCACTCCAGAATTCTGAATCTTGCATGGGGCATCTCGAGTTTTTGTATGAAATTGATATCCATTGATGAAATATGCTCTATATCTATTTTCCACCATATTGGGCCCTTTATCTAGCCATTTTAAATGACGAGATACTTCAATATTTTTAACTTTCTGTTCAAACCAAGTGCTGAATTCACGATTATGATTCATTGCTCTTGCCCATTCATTGGATTTACTATGATTACTCATTGAATTCTTATGTTCCCTGTAATCAAGAATAGTGCAAATAAAATTACTAGGCATTTATAATTAGATGTTCATGTACCTTATAATAACCAAATATATGTTTAATATGTAAATATCTTACTTGATGAACTTTTCCACTTCTCCATCTCCCGTGTTAAAAAGGGCATATCGATGTGCTTCATAATGTAACTTTGAATTCATTAAGAAAGTGTAGTTTTTTTCTTCCCAGATCCAATTGGATGACCATTCTTTGGGAATATAGGTGACAAATTCTGAATGCCTTCTCCATCTTCAGTTTGGTACCTACTAAATCGTGTCTTCACACCATCATGTAGGTATCTTGAACCAAAAATCAGGCACTCTTCAACGAAATAACCCTCTGCTATTGATGCTTCTGGACAAGATCAATTACGAACGAGTGCCTTAAGATTGCATAGGCTTCTCTCAATGAAATACATCCAATGAAGATGTATGGGACCCCAAGCTTAATTTCATTCACCAAATAAATGGGCAAATGTAGCATTATATCAAAAAATATTGGATGAAAAATCATTTCAAGGTTAGATGTAATTCACCAATTTCAGACTCCAATTTTTCAAGATCTCTCGGTCTAATCACCTTACTACATATGGATCTAAAGAAATTTCCCAACCTAATCAATGTCAATGAAACATTCTTGGGAGAAATATTTCTAACAACAACCTGGAGTAAGTGATGCATTATAAAATGAGCATCATGACTCTTGTACCCTGATATCTTCATCTCCTTCATATGCGCGCGATCTGATATATTTGAAACACACCCTTTAGGTAATTTGACATTTTCCAAGACATTGCCAAACAATCTTTTCTGTTCTGATTTCATGGAAAAAAGATTGAGCCAAGCTTACATTTACATTACTATCTTCTACTGGTTGTAGCTCATTTCGTATTCCCATTTCTTGTAAGTCATATCGAGAATTTACATGATTCTTTGACTTTCAATCTATCTCCAATAAAGTCCCAAGCAAAGCATCACATATATTTTTTTCTGTGTGCATTGGATCAAGATTATGGCTCAATTTGTTATCTGGACAATACGACAATTCAAAAAAAAATAGATCTTTTCTTCTAAGGCCACTTATTATCTCGAGACCTTTTATTTTTTCCCTTTCCAAAAACATTATTGAATTCACTCAGCTCTTCTAGCACTTCTATCCCCGACAAAGGAGTAGGTGCAGGTCTATGTTCCTCAGTACCATCAAAGGATTTCTTATCTTTTCGCAATGGATGATCATGAGGTAAAAATCTTTGATGACCCAAATAACACATCTTACGACTGTGTTTGAGATATCGAGAGCATGCGTCATAATACAAGAAGGGCATGCAAATTTTCTCTTAGTGCTCCATCCTGAAAGCATTGCTAATACTGGAAAATCACTAACTTTCCACATTAAGGTTTCACATATTTGGAATGTTTGTTTGGTTTCAGCATCATATGTTTTTATCCTAGTTTGCCATAGTTCATTTAGTTCATCAATTAGTGGTTGCAAATACACATCTATATCATTTCCAGGAGATGATGGGCCTAGAATAATCATTGACAACATAAGATACTCAGTTTTCATGCAAATCCATGGTGATTAATTATAGCTCATCAACATAACAGGCCACGTGCTATAAGAAATGCTCATTGATCGAAATGGATTGAAACCATCACTTGAGAAACCCAACCTGAAATTACGAGGATCTCTAGAGAAATCCAGATACAAGTGATCAAAATCGTTCCATGCTTTCCCATTAGCAGGATGCCTTAGATTTCCATCATTTGGTTGTTCATTAGCATGCCATTTCATTACAATGGATATTTCAGGACACATGAACATCCTCTGAAGCCTAGGCTTTAAGGGAAAGTATCGTAAAACCTTCGTAGAAATTTTAGACCTTGTAGTGATTGAGACACCATTAACACTCTTCCATGTAGAAGTTCCATATACAGAGCAGTTCTCAACTTTCTCATTGTCCTTCCAGAATAACATGCAATCATTAGGGCATGCATGTATTTTTTCATAAACGAGACCTAATTCTCTTATCATATTTTTGGCCTTATTGAAAGACTCCGGTATCTGAGCAAAAGGAAATGCCTTTTTTATCAACACTAACAAATCTAAAAATGCTACATTACTCAACCCATGCAATAATTTAAACAATAACAACCGAATGGTGAAGATCAATTTACTAAAATTTTCACACCCCGAATATAATTATTGCTTTCCATTCTCCAATAATTTAAAAAATTTCTTTGCATCTTTAGGTAATCCCTCTCCATCCCCTTTTTTATGCCCCAATTCAGCGTCTACATTTCTAAATGTATCATGAAGTAGTCTATCAATATCATCCCGCATATTTTAACCTTCATCATCATTAATTGGATGATGTGTCTTTCTCAAGGAAGCACTTTCTCCATGGAAAGTCCATTTGGTGTAACCAGCACGAAACCTTCTAGAAAGCAAGTGATCCTCCACCACATCTCTATAATGCCAATAATGATTCTTCCAGTCTCTACAAGGACATAATATCTCATTTCCTTGAGAAGCTCATTCAAATGCCTTCTCAAGAAAGTTTTTCACTCCATGCTGAAACTCATCAGACCATATTAAATAATTCATCCAACTTTTTTCCTCACTATCCATTGTAATCCTACATAACACACCGAAATCACCAAAATTAAAAAAAGTTATGACCAACAAATATATCATCTTCAATTAAACAAATTAAAACAAATTATGATCCATAAATATATCATCATCAACTAAAAAAACTAAAACAAATCCTTGTCCATAGACTACACTTTGTTATAGTAGAAGGGAAATAGATATTACTAGATACTATCTTAATGTTATCACACAATTATAATGGTTTGTAGATTCATTCTTGGGAAATAGATATTACTAGATAAAGTACGTGTGATAAAGAAAAATTTGAACCAATTCATCAACTGTGCAAAAAGATGTAGACAGATAAAGTATTTCAGTGCTAACAACAATGGAGTGAAGCATCAGTAGTTAAATTTAAAAATTACCGAATAGCGCACGAGCATTTGTGTAACCACTGTAGGAAAATTTGCTAACCGTTGGGTAGCTCCAGCATATTAACATTTTCTATATTAGCGTGCAGGGACTTTAAAGCATTCTCCAGCTTATAGTAAGTTCATTCTCACAACTAGACTAATCCACAATTTTCTTAAACTATACTCGATTAAAGAAAACATCAGGCTTTATATTTATTTCCCAAGATCTTGTAGTATGCTGGTTACTTAAAACATACAGTGGATGAAACACTGATGCTTCAGCAAGAAACAAGTCAGGCAAGTTGATCATAAAATGTCAGTTAACAGGAAGATTAAGCTTTGAACATGAATGAACTCCTACATGGACTCACATACAAACCCATTTAAGGTCTGTACCACAGAAGTTCATTAGTAACCTATACACACATTGTATTTGAGAGGATAATCACTCAATAAAGTGTCATTAAAATGTTATACATATATTAGGTCATTCCAACTTCACTTATCGTTGAATATTGGAATACTGAACAATTGCTACTCAATAAGAAACTTCTAATAGTCTATTCTTCTACATTGCATTGGGCTAAAATATTTATCTACTTCAGTATTATTAATGCCCAGCATAATAAATGGTACAATCTTGACAAGTTCAAAATTTTAGTATTGAATATTATACTCAATGGTACTATAATTTTAGCAAGTTTTTACAAAAATACTGGGAACACCCAAAAGATTTCCAAGCTATGGACATGAGGACAACTTAATTTTGCATATGATTCAGAGAACTTGTATTCAGTACTATTAAGAACTGAAATCACCTCATGTGTCTAACATTTCCATTTGCAGCTAGCTTTGTTATGTTGCAAAAACCTAAACAAATAAAAGGTGTCTTGCAGTTAAGATAATACTACGTAGATTCAGAGCACACCCGGAGGCTCAAAGATCACCTAAAATAGGCACTCCATCCTTACTAAATTATCTGATACTCTTTCCACTTTAAATGTTCCCAAAAGTTTGAACCAATCTATTTATATGAAACTTTTACAATATTTAAGAAGCCAACTTTTAAAATAATTCAAACTTTATGACGTTTTCATCATCAGAACAACTTTTCAACCACTAGTTTACTAGTTTTGGATTACCATCACTAACATAATAAGTCAAAATAATATCCTAAACTATGACATCCATGAAACAAATGCGGTAAATAGAAGTGCCACATCTTTAACTATCTAAGTTGTTAAGATGGGATAGTCATATAGTTTGACATGAATCACTATATATCCCTTGGTTCTTGACAAATACAAGTACATAGAGTTTGGAAGTCGAGTTAAAAAGGTAATGGGAAGAGAAAAGATTTGGTCTTTGTTCGATATTCATCGCCACCTGAATCCAACCCTCACGACTACTTTACCTAAAAGGACTCGAAATGATACAACTGAGGAAAAGGAAGCAGCAGCAGTAGCAACAACAACACACACAATGTAATCCCATGGATATTTACTTGTCACTGTCCCCATACTTCTTGGAACTACTCGTATGGTCCACTCTTTTCTAATTTCATAAATTATTAATTATCCTAATACTTAATTAAAATTTCAGAGTACCACAAAAAAAATAATTTTACAATTTAACTCAACATAGAATTTCTAAAACATTATAATTGGTTATTCTGATGAAGCTATCGAGTGTGATGTTCTTAAAATCAATTCACATTACAAAAAGAAAGCTATTAGGCATGAACTCATGGGATTTAATTCTACCTAAAAGACAATACAAAAAAATACCTAATTTTCTGTCTACTTTGCTAATTTTCAATCGGGCTACTGTAAATCAGATTGGTGGTCGGAGCGGCGGTCGGAGCGGCGGTCGGAGCAGAAGTCGAAACATCGGTCATAGTGGCAGTCGAAGAGGCTCAGTCGATGAAGGTCGACATTGTACAAATGTATGTTGTCGACTAATATGAGAGAACTGATGAGTTGATGAGACTAATAGTAGTGAAAATGTTATATTTTGATATATATTTTTAAAATTATATTTTTTAAATTTTTGTTTTATATTGTTCAAAATTTTGGCGGATTTTGTGAAAAAATAGGGTGGGAAAAGTGAAAAGAGTTGCAATAGGATTTTTTCCAAAAACGTGTTGCCATAGGTGACTTTATGGTAACGGTTCAAGAAGTCATTGCTATAGCATACCCTATTGCAATGGTAATCCACCTATTGCAACGGTTATCGAACTACTAGAACAAATATTTTTTGTAACGGTTCCAACCACTGCAATAGACCATCTATCGTAACGCCTTTGGAACCGTTTCCAAAAGGTTCGTTGAAGTAGGGGTTTTTTATGGTAGTGTCTCGTAGACTCTCCCTTATCAGTGTGGCATGCTACATGCCCATAAAAAGACTCTACTTAACATAGCTTAGTGGACACCCAATGACACAAAATCTAAGCGTTGATACCATCTTTATCAAGATCAAAACTAGGGCCTATCCATGACAATTACCTCAAGTCCACTGAGGATCGGAGACCACCCCTTTTGCCTAGCCAAACATGGTATAACACTCCTAGTAGTGGATGAAATTTGAACATATAACAATATTGAAAGAAAATAAACTCAAAGATATCTAAGAATGTAAACATTAATACCTAATAAAGAGTAATATCAACAAAGACTCTACTGATCAAAAACCAACGAATGTTGGGACATGCCCCCTACCCTGACAATAACAATGAGAATAACTTTGTTAATGTGAACTTTTTAATTCTAGTTAATGAAAGGAAACTGATGGAATTATCAAGTCTTTTGGAGAGTAAAATCTCAATATTTCATCACAAACGACCAACGAACTGAGCCGATCCACCTAACACTAAGTAAGAAAAGTAGGATTGCCATTAGACCTTGTTTCGCGTAGGGATATAGCATCCAGAGATGGTTAGTGGGTTTAGCACTAGCATGTAACTCAGGAATAAGAATAAAGTAATAACAATTCAAAATCTAATTCAACTCAAAGTACATGTTCACATATATGTGTGCATACATATATACTTAAATAAAATATTGGGATAGGGAACTAGGCTTAACATGCATTTTAAAAAAAAAATCTTAAATTGGGTTGTGTAACCAAACCATCATATAATAGTACCCACGATCTATATGGGCCACAACTCTCACCCCTTGGTCGGGCCCCAGTGCGTGTAGCCGTACAAATCATAGAATAACCTAATATATATATGCAAGGGACTTGAACCTCCCAACCATATACTAAAGGTGACTTAATCCCACAATCAAGAAATATAATATGTGTGACTTTAACCTCCTAATCATATAATAAGGTTGACTAAAACCACCCAATCATAAGCAAGGGGACTCAACCCCCAGTCCATTTATACCCTCACATCGGTATATGCAGTTTCCCGTATTGGTCCCTTAGGACTGCCACTTTCATGTCTCAGTAACAAAACCCTCTTTTAAGCCTCATTAAAATATTTATCACAGATTCCCATTCATTGAGCCATAATACTCATTTAGGCAAACACTGTAGGTATCGTCTTACCAAATACACTTTTAAGGTATCGTCAACATACCATTTCAATTCCTTTAACTTAGGAGGACAACTCTTTTATTCATTAATATAAGGTAGGGAAACACCGACTCCTTTTGTTCATTAAAGCAAACCACCATGTTTCAATAACCTCTTTATATCATGTAGTTGTTTTAAAAATAATTCAATGCAATTTTTCTCAAAATAAAAGCCACTTCGATAAAATTGGGTTGGGGTTATTACCTATTCAATTTTTCATTATTCATAAAATTTGGGGAAATAATAGTCCCTTAGTTTTTTCACCATGCCCATGTATCAAATTGATTTCAAAACCACCATTTAGAGCATAAACAATGTATCTATAAACATGAAGCAACACATAAACAACAATTATTCAAAACCCCCAATCCATGTTCCAAAACCAACCTCAAAACCACAAGGAGAACAATTTAAAACATATGCTTTCAAAAATAATAGTTAGGGAAGAGTATCATGCCTGAAATATCAAGAATTATGGAGAAAATCTTTTCTATGGTCTCTAATTGATCAACTTGTTGGAAACCCTAAGAATCTTACATGAGAGAATTTGAGAGTAATTGAGAACTTATTTTAATTTGTTTTGGATTGATAATGACACCCTAAAGTGGTTTTAAGTCATGGGTAATGATTTCTAGAAATGGGGAAATATCCAAAGTGCCCTTAATTAAAAGCTAAAAGTTTGTCACCAGTGACTACAAATCACTATATGACTCGTAAGGACATGTTATAGCCTGCTTCGACGAGTCATAGTTGAGACAGTACCTGAAGAACCCTTCTATGGAGACTCTACTATTCAGACCATACGATTCATCAGGTGACCCTATGACTAATAGGTTCCAAGTCATATCCAATAAAGAAAAACTTGGGACACATACTGGCTTGGTAACAGATGGGACCATCCGACTCATTTAAAGTTTTTATGACTCGTTAGGAGCACCTCGTAATTAGGACATTAACTTAGGCTACCTTCACTGGATACCCTACAATTGGGTTCCTATAATCTATAATGAAACTTTACAACTTATAGGGTTAGTCATAGTTAGGATAGTGAGTTTGAAATTAGGGATTTTATGGTGGCCAACACCTGAGGTGTCACAGTTTACTTTGGTTAACATCTTTTGATCTGTGCATCGAATGGCAAATCAGAACATGCTAGTAGATCTTGAATGTCAATTCTATGTTTGTAATATTATTTGTGTGGTTTTTTAGCTTATATATATCATTTTGAACCTCTATTTAGAAAGTTGTGAAAATAGGTCTCGAGAGTTAATTCAGTGTAAACAACTTTCTTTTAAAATTCAAATACTGTTATTGATTCTGAAGCATCAATTTTTATAGGGTAGCATAGTTCGTATTCATCCTTGGGATTATGAATGAATCCCAAGGAATTCACAGAGACTTGGAATTTTCTAAGTCTCCACAGTTGGTGCACCCGCTAAAGTGCTGCTTTGGTTACTTTAGCGACCGACGCTAAAGCTCTACTTGGACACTTTAGTAGTCGGCTACCAGTTGCATAAGGGCATTTTAACGACCCTTATCTAAATTAGCAGAGGGCAATAAATAAGACCTTGTCCACTTTGGTGCACTAGCATGTAGTGGCGGATACCACTAAAGCGGTACTTGACCGCTTTAGCGATACCTGGCACCTAGCTATTCAATATTCTTTTCCCATTGTCTTAACCATTTTTAAAACTTAGAGAATTTAACTTAAGGGTTTTTAGGCAATTTCCTCCATTTCCAATCTTTCGTAAGCTCTAAACTCCTATTTCAACCACTTTTCTTCAATTTTATCATTTAAATCTTATTTAAACACACATTTAAAGGTGGAATTTTGGTATTTTGGCCTAGTAGGCCCATATTAGTATTTATTCAATTCAAACCGTAATTTCACCCCATTTTCACTTGGTTTTTCTCCTATGAGTTCCTTTAATCCTGAAAAATATATTTTTGGATAAAAATTAAAGGTTTACCCTTCTTTTTTGAAAACCCATTTCTTGGGTCCATTTTGACCCTGATTCAGATGTGGGAAATATGGTTATCGTTGGATTTCTTTTAATGTGTAGATTTTATATTTCTTTATTTTAGCTGATTCTAGGTCTGTGTGTAAGGTGAAAGCTTGGTGATAAATTAGTTCAAGTTTTGGTATGCGAGGTAAGTTATGGCTTAACTTTCTTCAGACTGGATTGGGTAGTTAATAATAATATAAAAGCATGCTATGATTATGGGGTTGTATCATGGAAAATGTGTTTAGGTAATTTATGTGCCCGTGTGGGGGCCTATGTGGATAATATTTGGTGGTTTGAGATATTATTACTATGTGTGATCGTGTGGGGTCTTGTATAATGTTGTTGGTCTAGTACATATATATGTATGCTTGATTATACTTTTTTGGTGGGAAAAATCTTAAAACTTTGGGATTATGTGGTATCAATGATGTTTTTCTTTCATTTTTCACTTGGTGGTTCATGGATTATATTGGGTCATAGATGACTGGTGGATTTGAGTGGATTTTTGCTCACCTAGATTGTATATTGGTTGGATATTGGATATTTTTATTTTTGTTGGCTGTGAGGATTACATATTCCTATCATATTCATTCATGAAACATTGATATCGCCATGGAAATACTAGATATACTAGCTTTCCTTAATAGAAAATGTGACATCTTTAAGAACCCTCTACTGATGTATGTACCGGAGAGGAAATATAGATATTGGTATTGGATATTGGTTGGATATTGGTTGACAAACCCCCATGGGTCCTGACTAGGAAGAACAACTCGATAGGTTTATACAAAGGTTGTGAGAAGACCTCTGTATCACATTATCACCACCACCATCATCATCATCATTATCACCTTCATTGCATTCCATATATTATACTTATTCTATGATTGTATTTTTGTTCTTGACATGATATCTATCCATTTATTCTATCTTCTTATACTTGTATTTTGTTTAGTTTATATTTCTTCTTCTTTCCCCTATTTGTATTTATTATATATTTATATAGTAGAATTATTAGTGGAGATGGTGTGAGCTGTTGTTTGGGCATTTTCTTATTGTTTGTGACCTGCCCAAAGTTTGTGATTATATGCTTTATTTTATATTTTACTCAGGCAGCCTATGATACCTACTGAGTATAAGTGGATTATACTAATCCCTACTATGTCCTTTCGATATAGATCTAGATAGGAGTGCACCACACAGATAGCTAATTTTGGTGGCATTTAGAGTCTTTTAAAGATAGCGGCTAATCTATGCAGTCGGAGTAGGCCACTATCTTTTCTTATCTATATTATGTATTATTGTATTTAGAGATGGAGTTTTTTTCCATTTTGGATATCTGATCTACATTCTGATTTCGAGTTGTATTAGACATTCATACACTTTAACACCAGGTTTTGGGATTTGGGATTGTTTTTTATTATATTTCTTCTAATATCATGTTTTTGTTCTATGGATTTTCTCTAAAAGCCTTGCCTTGGGTGTTAGAATTGATTTTTACATTTTTGTATCAGTTTGAGTGATAGGCTCACTTGTTAAGGCTTGCCGTGATAACTGATATCATGACCCTTAGTTTTTTAATTTTGATAAATTGGTATCAGAGCAGCCAAGTTTTCCTTTTTCTCATCAATGCAATGACAGGTTGTCTAATAGAGTCTCGTAGATAGGTACGTAGAGGTCCATATATATCTTTGAGAGACTATAAGATATCTTTAGGAAACTTTCCTTACTTTATTTTATATTATGAGTATCTTTTGTAACTTATGTTCTAAGTCATATTTCACTCTTTATTGCAATGATAATGAGGACTAGATCCAGTGAGGCTAGAAATGTAGACCAATTATTTGAGAAAAAAGCCTAGTATAGAGGGTGAGTTGTGAGTTACGGTCAGGCTAGAGGTAATGGATGAGTATGAGGATCTGCCCCATCTAGAGATAGCACTAGGGGACTCTCCCTAGATCCTTAAATTTAACATATAGGAGTTATGGGGCCTAATCTAATCCCACTGAGTTCTTCTACCCCAGTCTTAAAAGGGTTGTTGATTCAGTTGCTAACTCATTTAGAAGGTACTTCTTTGATTGCACCAACTATTCCTCCAGCTCTATGTATGGAACCTCTGTCTATGCCAGAGACTGCACATGGTATATCTCCAATCCTGAGTATAGATTTTCCTATTATACCAACATCTTCTTATGGTACTCCATAGACTTTAAGTATTATTCCTCCTTCAGTGCCTGTATTTGTGAATGGTATAAAGAGATCTAGAGTTTATCCTTTTTCTAAGTTATCTCTTCAAATGGGTTCTTAGCCAGCCAGATTTACTATTCTTTTTATTATTTTAAGTATAATTATGTCTTTGAAGGATCAGAAGAGATTTGAGAGATTCACTCATTTGGGTCTTCCTTGGTTCAGTAGTGTTGTAGGCAAAGATGCCTATGAGTTCTTGATGGATTGTTATGAGAAGTTACACAACCTTGGTTTTCTTGAGTCACATGGTGTTTCATATACTACTTATCAATTGAGAGATAAAACCAGAGATTGGTGTAAGTCACTTATTGGTTGTTGACCTCTTGGTTTGCTATAGATGACTTGGGATTAACTGAGCACTTTTTGGATAGGTTTGTGCCTTTCAATTTAACGGATCATGTGAGAGATGAGTTTAATTGCTAGGATCAGGGCTACATAAGTATTTTGAAATATAATGCATGTTTCTATACCTTGTTTAAATTTTTCTTATGCCAGTATTTCTCTAGAGTTTGAGAATATTTAGAAGTTTTAAAGGGGTTGGATGTTTCTCTTCAACTTGCTATGACTCATATGGAAGTGTATGGAGTATCATTTCAGAGTATTATGGATCATACTAAGATTACTGAGTCTATTCTTTGAGTGTCTTAGGGTGGTTCAAAGAAGATACACCATCAAGGTGACTTCTGAGGTCACACTTCTCAAGGTAGAGATTTTAGAGGATTTCAAGGGTATCATGGTAGACCAGTATAGGTAGCCTTACAAAACTTAAGTTGTGGTCTTTTGGTTCAGGAGTTTTGGATGGTATCCTAGTTTAGTCGTACCTCATTCTATTGAGCCGGGTCGCAAGCTTTACTATGTGTGTAATAAGATTAGCTATTTTTCCAAGGACTTTCCCTGCTGTATTTTTAGAGTTACTTCTATATCAGTTGTTTGAGTTATAGGTTCTACTAATGGTAAGAACGACAGAGGTAGTGGTGCCCATGGTTGTGGTCACAGGGTTACTCAGATAGGTGGTAAACATGATCAGTGTTATGCTATGCCTTCCAGTTCAGAGGCAGAGGCCTTCTATGTTGTCATCATAGATATCATCCCTATTTTTTTTAGATTTGCATCTGTCATATTTGATTTGAGATCAACTTTCTCTAATGTGTCTGGATATTTTTCTTTGGGATTTGACTCTTCTTGTGAACCTCTTGATGTGCCTATCTATGTATCTAACCTCGTAAAAGACTCTTTAAAGGTTGATCAGGTATATAGATTTTGTGTTGTGACTTTTGTTGGGCGTAAGACTTGGATAGATCTGATTGTCCTTGATATGGTAGATTTTTATATCATCTTGGGTATAGATTGGTTAGCCCCCTATGATGTTATCCGAGATTTTTATGCTATGAATGTGACTTTAGCTTCACCGGGTGTTCCAAGGTTAGCTTGGAAGGGTTTGTTTTATTCGGGTCCCAAGAGAGTCATATCTTTTCTTCTGGATCATTTTTTGGTAGAGAGGGGATGTTTATTTTACCTGGCCTATATTCATTATACTAGTGTTGCTTCTCGTTCTCCTTGGGATTATGTTCATATGATCTATATTTCATGGATGTTTTCCATACAAATTTTCCTGTTATACTTTCGGATCATGATAATGACTTTGCTATTAGTGTTAAGTAGGGCACCAAGCCCATTTTTCCCCTTCTTAAAGGATGGCCCCAACAGAGTTGAAGAAATTAAAAGATTAGATGCTGGAGTTGTTGGATAAGGTATTTATCCCACTTAGAGTATCATCTTGGGGTATGCCTATCTTATTTGTTAAGAAAAAAGATGGGTTTATGCATATGTGTATTGATTATCGATAGTTGAACAAGGTGACAATTAAGAATAAGTATCCTCTTCCTCATATTCATGATTTGTTCGATTATCTTCAGGGTGCTTCAGTGTTTTCAAAGATTGATTTTAGGTTTGGGTATCACCAATTGAGGATTAGAGCTTTGGATATTCTGAAGATATCTTTTCAGACTTGATACGATAATTATGAATTTTTGGTCATGTCCTTTGGGTTGACCAATGCCCCAACTGTGTTTATGGAGTTGATGAATTGGGTATTTCAACAGTATGTTGACTCTTTTTCCATTATTTTTATTGATGATATCTTGTTTTTTTTCCAAGAGTAAGTCTGATCATGATGTGCATTTGTGAATTTTTCTTAAAAGATTAAAGGATGAGAAGTTACATGCTATGCTCTCCAAGTGTGAGTTTTGGTTAGAGTCTTTTTATTTCATGGGTCATGTATGACCAAAGATGGTATTATGGTTGATCTCGCCAAGACTACAGTGATTTATGATTGGGCTAGGCCTACTTTTCCAATCGAGATTCAGAGGTTTGTTAGTTTAGCGGGCTACTCTCAGTGTTTTGTCGAGGGTTTTTCATATATTGCATCCCCATTGACCTAGTTGACTAAGAAGAATATTTCTTTTCAGTGGTCCGATGCTTGTGAGGCGAGCTTTCAAAACCTCAAAGATTTATTGACACCAACTCCTATCTTGACTTTGTCTAAGGAGGCATAGGTTTTACCATCTTCTGTGATGCTTTTGGTATTGGGTTAGGTGTTGTGTTGATGCAGAAAGGTAAGGTGATTGCTTATGCTTCTTGTCAGTTGAATCCCCATGAGAGAAATTACCATACCTATGATTTGGAGTTGTGCACAACTGCTTTTGCTTTGAAGTTTTGTAGGCACTACTTGTATGGAGTCTTTTGTGAGATTTTCTCGAATCATCGTAGCCTTCAGTATTTCTTCACCCAGCGAGATCTTAATATGAGGTAGTGACATTAGCTTGAGTTATGATGTGTCGTGGAAACACGACACTTTCGATGCTTAAAACCATGAATTTATGCATTTACTTAGGTTGTTTATGTGGATATGATGAACTTTTGTGTTTGTTGCAGGTAAAAAAGGTCTACAATAGTATTAGAATGAAAATAGAAGAAAAGAAATGAATAGACAAAGTCTGATCAAGATACGAGTCACCTCACGAGTCATAAAAAATTATACGACTAGTAGGATGACTCGTAAGCACAACAAAACCAAAGATCCAAACAAAATACAAAGTGAAAAAAAGATATGACTCAGTCATACGTGTCTTAAGCAAAAGGTACCGGTCATGATTGGAATTCATAAGAATAACAGTGTCTAAAGCTATAATCCAAAGTTGAAGTCTCAGAAGTATATACATCGAAAGTTTGAGTACGACTTGTATGTTCAAACCATAAGCAGACCAGTGTCCAAGCTTGGAAAAAAGAATGTTCCAGGTAAATGCGAAAGAAGGACACTGGCCTTATTATCAAGATACGACTTATAAGCAGATGTTGTATGAAGATCAAAAAGTTAAAGCCTTGGGAGACCAGTCACTGTAATAGACACGAAAGGGCATGGTATAACTCGTATGATGGACATATGAGTGGACGAGCAAGTCGTACCATGCACCAACATAACTTTTCCTTTTCCATTTTTATTAGGATTTCTGAGTATTTTTTAGATACTATAAATACCCTAGGGTTTTCTTTTATTGAGTTATGCACTTTTACACACTTTAGCATTACTTTACATTATCGATACTTTGTTCTTAAGATTTTGGGTTTTTATTCAATTATAGACTTCGAATTTTATTCATCTCATTATTGTGCAATTGATTACATGCTTTCGTTATTGATTATCATGAATTATTATGCAAGCATGAGTGACTAACTTCCCTGACTAAGATTGTGGGAAACCTGGTGGATTAACTACGTAAGGAAAGTGGAAGATTCATCTATTCTAAAGTAAACTGAATATATCTTAATCTTCTTTCAATAAATTGACCTCAAAGTTACTGCAAAACGTTGGGGATATCCTGTATTCTTAAACATCCTCAGAAGGGAGTTTGTGATTAGGAAAAGAAGATTAAGAGAGTTATTTGAGATTTACTTCCACCATTACTATTCTACCATCCCATTTAATCAACCTGAGACTTAAAATATGAGGGTTCAACTGAAGTCATAGACAAGGACCAATAAGGTGATGCCCTCTGACTCACAAGGTAAAGGGTGAGCTTTATCAACATATTTACAAGAATGTTGATAATACAAAGCTTGTCGACTTTACATGTAGAGAAGATGAATAGGTGGGTTGAGCATAAGAAACTTATAGAGTTAAGAAGCTAGGGGGAACACAGTACCAGTGTTCATCTTCTATTGTTTACAACTCAAAGTATTTAAGATCGGTTCATACTCACCGATTACTTTTTAAATCAACCTTTGTACTTTTCTAAACTTCTTGTGAATTACATAACACCAAGCAAATTTTCATCATCTTCCTTGTGGGTTCGACCCCAACCTTGTTAGGTTACTATATTTGACACTAAACTCAACATACTTCTTTGGAGGTTAACTTTGGGAGACATCAAATTTTGGTGCCATTGTCGGGGGAGACGGTGTAATTATTGATTGGATTTGGTGATGTTTGTGAGTTTTATTTTATGTTTTTGATTTGCCATATGCCGGTGTATGTTAAACACTCGTAGAAAAGGAAATCTCATTCTCTATTTTTACCCAAATCCAGAAAGAATTCTCCAAACACCATGAAGAATGGCGAAATAAGTTTGTGATGGTGTCCATGCTATAGTTCAAGACCCCCAACTGTTAATCCAAACGCAGAACTCCTGTAAGATCCACTTTATACACAAAATGTTGTGGATATACAAGCACAACAACTTTTAGAGCGATAAAGATTAGAAGCTGAAGAGGATCGATAGCTGAAGAGGCTCAGAGAGCTCAGAATAGAGAACTAGTCAGGCTGAGACAAGTGGGTGATCAAGTTCACCGAGTGTGGTACAAATTCAAACAAATATTAGGCTTTTTACAAATAAATTATCAACATTGGGTGCCGAGAAATTCAATGCAGTGGGGATACAGGTAACTACTTCTAAAACTTTTGAGATTGAATCTGAAGATGTAGAAAAGTTTCTTGATCATAAGCTGGTGGATTTTTTAGCCTAAGGGCAAGGGAATCAGGGTAAAAACTATTATAATGACTGGTATAAGGATAGAAGTAGAGAGAGAGGGTGATTGGCAGCGGAAAGATGATTACAAAAAAAAGAGTTACAAATATTCTCCACCAGGAAGACGTGATTCAGAATGTAGAATAGAGGCAATGTTGTCAAAATTGGTCCAAGGGTAAGAAAGTCAAGAGAGCTATATTAAGGAGATTAAGGCAGATTTATTCAAGATAAATCAGAAAGTTGAGTCACATGCTATAACAATCAAACAACTTGAGCTATAGTATGGACAAATGTCGGCCACATTAAATAAAAAGCAACCTGACACTCTTCATACTAATACAGTTACAAATCCAAATAATGATGGTCACTTCAATGACATTACAAATCGGAGTGGTAAAAAAACCATAGATGAGAAAAATAATAATGATGACCCTATTGATGTAAAATGCAGTTGTAAGCAAGATAAAGGAAAATATGAGGATGAGCATCTTATTCTGAAACCTATTCTGAGATCTCACCCTCATTTTTCTCAAAGCGTAAAAATAAAACAAGAAGATGGTAAGTATCAGAAGTTTTCATCAATGCTAAGAGAACTATCAATAAACATCCTACTTGTAAAGGCATTAGACCAAATGCTAGGATATGGAAAATTCATGAAAGATCTAACCACCAATAAAAGGTCAGTCAGTTAGGAGCTAGTCAGCAATATTCATCATTACAGTGTTGTAGTTACTAGATCATTGATAGAGAAGGAGGATCCTGGTGTATTCACTATACCATGCACCATAGGGTCTTTTGAGTTCACTTTTGCACTATGTGATTTTAGTGCTAGCATCAACCTCATCTCATTTGTAGTGTTTAAACAGTTGGGGTTGGGAGAACCTAAATCAACTACTATAAGATTAATGATGGCAGACAAAAGGTGAAAAAACCATTTGGTATTTTATATGAGGTATTAGTGAAGGTGGCTTCTTTTATTTTTCCTATGGATTTTGTGATATTGGACTGCAAATTTGATTTTCAAGTCCCAATTATTATGGGAAGACTATTCTTGAATACAGGAAGGAGGTTGATTAATTTTGAGCTAGTTCATCTGATACTGAGACTCAATAATGAACAGGTAATATTCAATGTATGCAAACCCATGAAGTAGCCTGATGAGTTAAGAGTGATATCAGTGATTGATGTGTTTGATGAAGAAATAGACTATTTTTGCGATACTACTTCTATAACAACTTGGGATGATACTTCTGATACTATTTCCTTAAAGAGATGTTGGTTGTTGATGCTCTAACAATCGTGATCATGAACATTTATAGTGATGGTATTGAGGACTATGATGAGATTGTATGTGCTCTTTATGGGAGTGGTTCTTACACTTATGCAACTAAGAATCTTGATTTGGATTTGAAGAATAGAACTACTCCACTAGCTCGTCCATCCATTGAAGAGCCACTAGTCTTAAGTTGAAGGCTCTCCCTTCTCATCTACGATAATTATTTTTGGGAGACAACAACACTTTTCTAGTTATCATTATAGCTGTCTTAGGTGATATTGAAGTAGAAACATTGTTATCAGTGCTACCGAGATTTATGAGGGTCGTAGGTTAGTCCATTACAGATATTGTGGGTATACCGCCTAGTATTTGTACTCATAAAATTTAACTTAAGCCAATTTGTATTCCAAGTACAGTACATCATCTTTGACTTAATCCTCATATATATGAGGTTGTAATGATAGAGATAATCAAGTGGTTGGATGTTGGTGTTGTGTATCTTATTATTGAAAGTAAGTGGGTCAGTCTGGTAGGTTCCAAAGAAAGGTGGTGTTACTGTTATTCTAAATGAGAAGAATGAGATAGTGCTGATGAGTCCAGTCATAGGATGGAGAGTATGCATCAACTACAGAAAATTGAATGCATGGACTCATAAGGACCATTTTCCCATGCCCTTCATGGACTAGATGTTGGACAGGTTAGCAGGCAGAGGATGGTACTATTTTCTTGATGGGTATTCAGGTAACAATCAAATTACCATTGCACCTTAATACCAATTGAAGACTACCTTCCTTTTTCCTTATTGAACCTTTGCATTCTGACATATACCATTTAAGCTATGCAACGCTCAAGACAAATCAGAGATCTATGATTTCAATATTCTCTGACATGGTAGAAGACACTATCGAAGTGTTTATGGATGATTTTACAGTTGTTGGTGATTCTTTTGATGACTACTTGGTGCACTTGGTTAATTCTCTTAGAAGGTGTGAAGAATGTAAATTGGTACTTAATTTATAAAGTGCCATTTTATGGTCAAAGAAGGTATATTACTGGGGCACAAAATTTCAAAAAGGGATATTGAGGTAGATAGAGTAAAGATTGAAGTGATCGAAAAACTACCTCTGCCAATTTCTACAAAAGGTATTCGTAGCTTTTTAGGACATGACGGGTTTTATAGGTGATATCAAGGATTTCTCCATGATTGTCGACTCTCTTTGTAGGCTTCTTGAGAAAGAGGTTAAATTTAAGTTTACTAAAGCATGCTTGAAGGCTTTTGAATGTCAGAAAGAGAAGTTGATGAGTGCTCCTATTATTGTATCTCTATACTGTTCTTTGCCTTCTGATATTATATGTGATGCAAGTGGCTTGGCCTTATGAGTTATACAAGGTCAATGAAAAGAGAAGATCCTTCATCCCATTTACTATGCTAGCAAGGCACTAACTCCTTCTCAAAAGAACTACATCATTATAGAACATGAGTTATTGGTAGTGGTTTTTTCCTTTAAGAAGTTTAGGTCTTATCTGATTGGGACAAAGGTGATTGAGCACACTGATCATGCAATATTGCAGTACATAATGGGAAAAAGGATGTAAAAACTACACTAATTAGGTGGGTTTTAATGTTGCAAGAATTTGATTTTGAGGTCAAGGACAGAAAATGCACTGAGAATCAAGTTGCAGATCATTTGTATAGGCTTAAGAAGGAGGCTATGTAGAATGTTGAAAATTGGCTAGAGATTAATGATAGTTTCCCATATAAGCAGATATTAGTAGCTTCCCAAGATCTAATTTTATGGCTTGTAGACTATGAAAATTATCTTGCAAGTGATCTAATTCCAGAAGATCTTTCCTTTCAGCAAAAAAGGAAGTTTATTCATGCGGTAAGGAAATTTTTCTAAGATGATCCTTATTATTCAAAATTTATGTGGATGGAATAATTTGTATATGCATACCTGAGGTAGAGATGATGATAATACTTGAGGCTTGTCACTCTTTTCTAGTTGGGGGTCATTATAGAGGAACCCGCACATCCCACAAGACCTTGCAATATGGGTATTATTGGCCAACAATTTATAAAGATGCACACGATTTTTCTTCTACTTATGATCAATGACAAGGTAATATATCTAGACACCATTAACGTCCAATTACTCTTATTTTAGAATTGAAACTTTTTGATGTATGGACTATAGACTTCATGGGTCCTTTTGTGAGTTTGTTTAGCATGAAGTATATGCTTGTGGCTATGTATTATGTATCCAAATAGCTGGAAGCAATTGCACTCCCCAATAATGAAGCACGTATTGTCACTGTATTCCTGAAAAATCACATCTTTTCTCGATTGGCACCCCATGTTCTATCATTAGTGATTATGGGTCACATTTTTGTAATCGTCTATTCAAAAGTCTTCTTGAGAAGTATGGAATGCAATGCAAGGTGGAGACACCTTATCATCCGCAGACTAGTGGACGAGTTGAGGTGTCCAACAGAGAAATCAAGTCCATTTTGGCAAAACTAGTAAATGCCAAGAGGACTGATTGGTCATGGAAATTAGATAATGCATTATGGGCTTAGCGAACAACATTCAAGACCCTAATTGGTGCTTTACCTTATCAACTAGTGTATGGCAAGGCTTGTCACTTTCCTATTGAGCTTGAACATAAAGCACTTTGGGCTTTGAAGAAGATGAATTTTGAGTGGCAAGATGCAACCAAATCAAGGATAAATAGTATGACTGAGATGGATGAAGTCTGACTCCAGTGGTATGAAAGTTCTACACTTTACAAGGAAAAGATTAAACTGCATAATGATCAAAAAATTTAGAAAAGAATCTTCAAAAAAAAAGACCAAGTATTGCTCTAAAATTCAAGGTTTACTTGTTTCCAGGTAAGTTGAAGTCTAGATGGTATGGTCCCTTTACCGTGCTAAGAGTGTTTCTATATGGTTCTTTGGAATTGAAGCTAGATGTTAATGTACCATTCAAGGTGAAAGGGAAAAGTGTCAAGCACTATATGGTTAACACGAAGGATATAAATATGATTTTTGAGATGGACCATGGTGAAGGATAAGTAACCAAGGTAATTGTGTCGTGCTTCAATGTTAAATCAAATCGTTGTATGTGAGGCAAACCATGAGGCTAGTTAGTGAAATCTGAGAACCTAACTTAGCCACGTCGTGCCGCGATGTTAAATCAAGCACTGTGTGGGAGGCAACCCATGTTTTTGTACTTTTTTATTTATAGGTTAATATGTTTGTTCAGTGTGCAGGACTAAAGATTGCTGAAAATATCCAGAAAATTTCAAGAAGTTTGGTAATACAAATTCTTTATGAGTCGTATCTAAATGGTATGACTCGTAAGTAAGAGTTGTATGGACCTGGAAGAAAAATCAAAATCAGATAAAAGTTTCTAGAATGGATACGATTCTCAGAGCAAGTCGTATCCTCAAGGTATGACTCATCACATTCAGTCGTATCCACTCAATAACTCAGGTACGGTTCCAACTCTATACAAGTTGAAGAAATAACTAGTAAGCCTGGGTATGAGTCGTAACCAAGCTTAACAGGTCAGGGTAGTAGGTCAACCCGGTCCAACTTTTGAGCTAAAAAGAATAGGGTACCCTTTGGGTGCACGATATTTGAAATGCACCCACCACCATTGTTACTCAATTTAAAAGCTTTCAAAACACAAAAATACTTTGAAAACAATTAGAATTAGCAACCAACGTTCTATAATTCCTCACATTGCTCAAGATTAGTCATGAATTAAGGGGAAAATAGTCTAGTTCATGCACAACTAGGATTTTACCGAACCAAGTAAGATTTTCAAACTTAATTTAATTAATTATCAAATTGAAACTAAATATATAGGATATTCTAGACTTGCTCGATGTTGAACTCAGTTGTGGGTTAAATTTTGGTAAACAAACTCACAAGTTTAGGTTGAAAATGAAATTTAGGGGAGAATGTGGTTTTGGGTGTTGATATTTTTTGATATTTTGGCTAAATTTGAGTGGTATTTCCACATAAAGTAGATGGGTAGTTTGGGAAATTCAATTTTGTGTCAATGCTAAGGTTGGAATTGGGAGAAAATCAGCACCTACGGTAGAAGACTAATATTTTTTTTATTTTTGTATTGATTTTGAAGGACTTTTAACTCTGACTGCTAATGAATTTTGGTTTTGAATGTGATTTATGATTCTGGAAACATAAATTATGGATTTTAACTGATTATTCTGAAGATTTGTGTTTAATAAAATGGTGTTAAAAATTTGAGTACCCTTCTAAATTTTTGTTAACTGTGTGAGATGCGTATGTGTGAGACTTTTGTGAATATGATAATGACATTAGGATTAGGGATAGGAAAATTAGGGTAAGAAGTTGCATAACTGGATAAGTAGTACTTAGTAATGCAGCCCTGTGCGAGTGTGAGTGAGGTATTACTGAGTTCTCGGTATAAAGGAATCTAGAACATGCCTGGTTGCTTTTACCTAGGCATAGGATAGTCGAGTAGGAAATAATCATAGGCCAGTTTTGTTCTAAAGTCCACTCGAGCCTAAATACCCAACCAAATAACATGAATCCTCTTAGACCAAAATATTTAAGCCGTAATTGACTGAATTTTATTGTTTACACCGATTTCACCTTCCCATTTCCCCTACAATAAACCTCTTTTGGCCCTGGTCCTACTCTTTAGACACTGTGCACCTCAACTCAGGGAAATCACCTAAGTTGAGGGTGGTATTATAGGGGTGCATTGGGAAAATGAGTATAAAGAAAGTCGTGTAGAAGAAAAATTTCATTGTTTGAAATATGCGTAGGTGCGGTGCAAGTAAAAGAAAAAGAAAAATTACAATGTAATGAAAAAGAAAAAAAATAAGAAAAATAAAGTGAGAGAATTGTACCTGGTCAAATCTGAGTGTGTCAAAATAAAAAAGGAGATATAAGGGTGGAAATAAAATTGAAGAATAAGTTGAAAATAAGTTGACCCCGAAGGCATGCATAGTGTCATGGAAGCATAGTCACTAAATAAATCCCAAAAGAATTCCATACTAACCCCTATCCTACATTACAAGATGAATAAAGTCCTTTAGTGATCCTACTTTCACTATCCAAAAACTTAGGAAGAAAGCATATGAGAAAGCCTATGGTATTTTGTATACACCAGTGATACTTATTTGTGAGTGAGAGTATTGTTTGTTATATCCCTGAATTAGTTGATTAATCTTAGCTTAGTGAATGGATTTCTTTGATAGTGAGTGCACTGGGGGTTGTGTTGTTGCTAATTGTTTGGTTAATATGGATTTTGTTGATGCCCGGTTGTCTGTAACTAATGTAATGCCATCATTAAATTCCCTTCTATTTCTCTATGTGCTAAATTGTTACCCACAGTTTGATTTTTTTGAAAAGTAAGATTAGTAGAGGGAAACAATGTATGATGAAATTGAATTCAAAATCACTGCCATGGGTAGCTTATGATCTTTTTGTTTAAGCATTATTGTTATGTTTGAGTTTTGATTTCTATTTTCCTAAGAACACAAAAAATTCTATGTTGAGGGTATTGATGTGTCCTGGAAGCATGGAACTTTCGATGCTTAAAACCATGAATTTATGCATGTTCTTAGGTTGTTTTAAAGGATATGATGCACTTTTGTGTTTGTTGCAGGTAGAATAGGTCAACAATAGTGTTGGGGTGAAAATAGAAGAAAAGGACCTGAAAATACCAAGTATAATCAAGATACGAGTCACCTCACGTGTCATCAAAACATTATAGGACTCGTAGGTTAACTCATAAGCACACAAAACCAAACACCCAAACAAAATACTAAGTGAAAAAAAGATACGACTCAGTCATATGAGTCCTAAGGAGAAAATATGGGTCCTGATTGGGAGTCGTAAGCTTAACAGTGTCTAAATCTACAATCCAAAGTTGAAGTCTCAAAATTATATGAGTCGAAGGTCTGAGTATGACTCATATGTTCAAATAGTAAGCAGACCAGTGTCTAAGCATGGAAAGAAGAAAGTCTCAGGTGGATATGAGAGAAAGACACGAGTCATATATAGATTTGAAAGTTGAAGCCTTGGGAGACTAGTCACTGGAATATACATGAGAGGGTATGGTATGACTCGTATGATGGGCATACGAGTGGATGAGTGAGTCATACCATACGCCGACTTAACTTTTCCTTTTCTAGTTTTATTAAGATTTCTAATTATTTATTAGATACTATAAATACCCTAACATTTATCTCTTATTGATTTACTTACTTTTACACACTTTAGCATACTTTAGCATTACTTTACATTGTCTATACTTTTTTTTTAAGATCTTGGATTTTTATTTAATTGAAGACTTCAGATTTTATTCATCTTAATTTTGTGAAGTTGATTACATCCTTTCTTTATTGATTATCATGAGTTATTGTGCAAGCATGAGCAGCTAAATTCCCTAAATAGAGGTGTCGGAAACATGGTGGATTAAATATGTAAAGGAAGTTGAAGATTCATCTATTCTAAAGTAAAGTACATGTATCTTAATCTTCTTTGTGTAAATTGCCCTCGAAGCCACCACAGAAGCTTGGGGATAGCCTATATTTTTAAACATCCTCATAGTAGAATTTGTGATTGGAATAAAAAAATTTAAGATAGTAATTTAGGATTCACTTCCACCAATTCTATTCCTCCATCTCATCTAATCTACCTGATACTCAAAAAGTGAGGGTTAAACTGAAGTCATAGCCAATGAGCAATAAGGTGATGCCCTGAGACTTAAAAGGTAAAGGGTGAGATTTATCAACACGCTCACAAGACTATTGATAATACAAAGCTTGTCAAATTTACATGAAGAGTAACCGAATAGGTTGGTTAAACACAAATAATATACAGAGTTAAGAAGCCAAGGGGAACACAGTCTTAGTGTTCATCTTCTATTATTTAAAACTCAAAACATCCAAGATCGGCTACTACTCACAAATTACTTTTGAAAGCCCCCCATTTTACTTTTCTGCACTTCTCATGAATCACATTAAACCATGAAACTATTCAATATCTTTCTTGTGGGTTCGACCCCAATCTAGTTGGGTTACTATATTTGACACCAACCGCAACATACTTCTTTGGAGGTTAATTTTTTGGGACATCAAGTTTCTTAAGGATTATGAGTTAACTATTCTCTAGAATCTGGGAAAGGCTAATGTGGTTGTGGATGCCTTGAGATGGAATTCGACTAGCATAGGTTACTTGGCTCATCTTTAGACCTAAGAGAGGCCGTTGGCTTAAGAGGTTTATTCTTTGGTGAACTAGATTATTATGGTTGATGTGTCAACACCTGGTGTGGTTTGACATTCATGAAGGCTCAATCATCCTTGGTGGAGCAAATTTTGGCTAATCAATTTAATGATGTTGGGTTGAAAATGATTTAGGATAAGGTGTTGAAAGGTAAGTCTAAGGAAGCCTCACTTGATCCAGATGGTGTTTTAAGTATTGGAGGCTGAGTTTGTGTACTGATTGTGGGTTATTGGGTTAGATTTATTTTGCAAGAGGCTTATTGCTAGGTATTACATCCATTTAGGAGTGACTTAGATTTATCATGATCTAAGACAACATTACTGGTAGGGTAGTATGGGGAAAAATATTACAGATTTGGAAGCTTATTCCCTAAGTTGCCAGGCGGTGAAGGTCGAGAATTTGAGACCTCCTAGTATACTTCAAAGATTACCCATTCTTGAATAGAAATAGGAATAGATCACTATGGACTTCGTGACTAGGTTGCGTCATCGTGGATCGATTGACCAAATCTACTTATTTCATTCTAGTTCAGGTCTTCTTCAATTCTGAGAGGTTGGCCTTTATCTTTATTCATGAGGTAGTTCATCTTTATGGTATGTAGTGTTTATCATCTCATATTGAGGTTTTGTATTCATATCTCACTTTTGAAAGACATTTTAGTTGGATTAGGGTAGCCAGGTTTATCTTAGTACTACTTTTCACCCCAGACTGACGGCCATTCAAAGCTGACAATTTAGTTTTTTGAGGATATTCTCTATGCTTGGGTCATGGATTTTGGAGGTCAGTGGGAGTAGCATCTAGCTTTGGCGGATTTAGCGTATAATAATAAGTATGATTCCCGTATTGAGATGGATCCTTTTAAGGATATGTATGGTACGAATTGTCACTCTCTATTTGGTTATTTTGAGGTTTCTAATATTAGGCCACGAGGTATGTACTTGCTTCATCAGTCTTTGGATAAATTTTGGGTCATTTAGGATAGGCTTTGAGCAGCTTATAGTAGGCAAAAGTGCTATCCAGATTGTAGACTTTGCGCCTTGAGATTTAGTGTTGGTGATCATGTCTTCCTTTATGTGTTTCCCATGAAGGGCGTGATGAGGTTTGGGAAAAGAGGCACGCTTAGTCCTAGGTATGTTGGACCTTTTAAGATCCTTCAGACTATTAGGGATGTGGCTTATGAGTAAGCATTACATACAGATTTATCAGTTGTTCATCTAGTTTTTCAAGTTCGTATGCTTCAGTGTTACTTTCCAGACGATTCTCATGTCATTCATTTGAATTCAATACAGTCAAATGAGCGATTGTCCTTTCTTGAGGAGCCTGTCCTTATTCTAGCCGGGGATGTTAGATAGTTGCATTCTAGAGTTATTCCTTTGGATAAGGTCCAGTGAAGGCATGGACCTATAGATGAGTCTACATAGGAGGTTGAGTCAGATATGAATTATAGTTATCCCCAACTTTTTGTTAATTTAGGTACTTCTATTGTCCTTTGTTTGAGGACGAACTAGATTCTTAGTGGTGGATGATGTAATGACCTGATTTTTGGTGATTTGGGTGATACATTTATTCTTGTGTGATTTGACAATTTTACCTCTCCATGTGGTTGCATTATGGTGTTTCTGAGGTGTAGGGATGTTTGGAACGGTTCCCAACACATTTAGTGTGATTTATGAAACATATTGTGATTTTTGGTGATCTTAAAGGATTATTAGTTAACTTTTGTCAACATTTTCTGATCTGTGCATCAAATGGCAAAATGGACTACGCTAGAAGATCCGAAACATTGATTTTAGGTTGGTAACATAGTTGGTGTGGTTTTTTATCTTTTATATCTCATTTTGACCCTCTATTAAAAATGTTGTGAAAATTGGTCTCGGGGGTCAATTCTATGAAAACAACTTTTTTTTTAAATTCTGATATCGCCATTGATTCTGGAGCTTTGATTTGGATAGGGCAGTGTAGTTCGTTTGTGTACTCAGGATTTTTAATCAATCCAAAGGGATCTATGAAGACTTTGAATTTTTCAAGTCTCTACAACTGTTGCACCACTCAGCTGGTGTAGCCGCTAAAGTGCCAGTTTGACCATTTTAGCGGCAGGTGCTAAAGCACCACTGATCACTTTAGCAGCCGGCTACCAGCGGGAAAATAGTGTTTTTGTGTCTATCATGACCCAATTTATGAATCATGATGACACCTACTCTATCCCTCCAGTAGGTAAGACAAACAATAACCTTAAGCTAAACACAACCGGTTAACTTGGTGGAAATGCCCTAAAATGGGCTAAATAGTCAATGTAACACAAGAAATAAGCAAGGAAATAGAAATAGCTCAAAGGTAGTCACTACATAAATACCATCCCATGGCCAGGTAAAACCAGAACAAGAGAAACTATAAATACAACCCAAGTATCTAAAATAGTAAATACAATCTGTCTTGAAGCTAATTTTTAGACATAAGTAAGATAGAAGAAAATGGGCCACTCTAACTCCAAGAGCTCACCTTATCTCCAGAAATTAATACAGCACGATCCTTAAATCAAAATTGACAACTAGTACTTAGATCTACACCATAAAGGTACAGAGGTGTAGTATGAGTACCAAAATAAAGGGTACTCAATAGGCATCATTTGCTGACTAAGTTAAATCATGATATAAGTATGATAAATACAAGAAAATATAGTTGAGTCATGGTAAAGAGGCAAGCCTGATAACCATTCCAACATCACTACAAAGAGATAAGTAAGTAAACTATAATAATAATGTAACATAACATAAAGTTTCAACATACACAATCATAACTACAAAATTTGCCCCCATAAGCCAATTAGTGCGGAAGAAAACCCATCGCAATCCCCTATAAACCTGGAAGGTACAAATAACATAGAGTAACCCACCACCAGCATTATCAATTCTCATAATACAACTATAATTCTTTCATGACATACTACACCACATTCATCCTTTGTCCATGTATCATTATTTATCAACTAGTCACTATTTATTAACTAGAATTCATTCATATCAAGCCACATTATAATTATTTCCTCATTTTTCGACTTAGCTAGAATAACTATTGTCAATCTCAGGCCCCAATATCATCATATCATAAGGAGCATATCATCAATTTATAATACGTATAGCCGGACTCGAACCGGTAAGTATAATCATCATGGTATAATACGTACAACCGGACTCAAACCAGTAGGTATACTCACCATCATCACTGATGTCACTCTCCATATCATCACCAATAACATCATTATCGTCATCAATATCATAGCCATCCTTCATACTTGCACTAGATATAAATAATCAATACCATCTACATCATTCGGACTCGAATCGGTATTTATAATCCATATCATTATCCATACATGAATTGGTATTTGTATAATTTATAGCATAATAAATATCCTAACTAGTACTGGTAATCATCTCATCATTATCACCCAATACCATAATCATTAATATAAACAATAAGCATCATCTTTAGTAAATAAATATCATAATCGCTAATATCGCTATTAAGAATGATCTCTAGCACAATCAATAACATAATTGCTAATAAAGTCAATAATTGATAATATAGCCAGTCAGCATAGTCTTAAGTATAAACAATAGCCCAATCCATATCGTAATCAATGGCTTAGTCAATAATATAATCAAGGGCTTATTCAATAGCATAATAAATTAGCTCATCATTTACTAAATCAATAAGTGTAACTTCCAAAGTCAATCCATGATAACCATCAAGTACCAAGGCATCTCAAAATCACCATAAATAAATATTTCCTAGATGTACACAAGCGTAACAAAGGTCTTCAATAACTAACACAAGTCTTGGCCTAAGGTGGGTTAAAGGGACCACTTCTAGATCCTCGTAATCCTTTATCAAGAAATATCTACCTCGTACTAGGCTAAGGTATCTAAATCAATTATTAGATGTTCAAGAAAGCCATACTAGCCCTAGGATTGTAATTTCTCCCAATAAAGAACAACTAAGTCAGTTCCACTTCAAGAAATAGAAACTAGGTTTAATTCCGCCCTAAATTCATCTGACTAAGGTAAATCTCCTCATTAGAAGAGTAACTAACACATTTCCAACTTAAAAGGAGCCTACAAGGTTAACTTTATCTAAGATAATTTTCAACTAGCTAATTATGCCTAAAAGCGATATCCAAATAGCCTAAATGATCCAACTAATCCCAAGTATTTCATTTTATCACACCAACACCTAAAACCTATACCAAAATCTAATACAATATCATAAACATACTAAGAATAATCTCAATCTAACAAGGGTAAAACCTAGCCTACCTAGATGACAAAGAATGCTCGAAAGATCTGCTAAATCACCGTTTTCCATTCTGATATGATTTGGCAAGATGCCATGCTATCAAAATCACATTATACTCATAAATACGAGGATATTGATACCCATATTGCACCATTGTGCTTCGAGTCCAAAAATCACACCAAAATCTCATGTGGGTCCCATTATGAAAATTGCATTTCCAAAACCAACCGAACATTTCCTTATGCTCAAGGAATAATTACCATAAAAAATGGGTGAAATCTGAGCTAATTTGAGGATAAAATCAAGCCTCTAAGGTTTTGGGATTTTTGAAAAAGAATTGAGAAAATCCACTATGAAAAGGGTGAAATCTTACCACAAATTAAAAGAAAATCGCGTAATTAAGTGTTAAGGCGAGCTAAAAAATCTCCCACAAGCTCCAATTTTAAGCTATCTCACTATTTAGGGAGGTCTCTTGAAATGGATGAATAATGGACAAAACAATGCAAAAAGGGTCTATTTATACCCATTCCAGGTATTCGGATATCGCTATCGCGATACAAGTATTGTGATCGCCATAATTTGAGGCTTCCCAAAAGAGTTGTGATTGTGACACTTAGTCTGGAAATTGCGACATCTGTTGTCCTGCTCAATGATTCATGATCGCAGCCAAAACCATCTCTATCACGATGCACCAAATACAATTGAGACTTAGAGATTTTCCAAGTCTCTACCAATCCCTCATGATTCATCCAGAATCCCGTATATGGAAATGCACTATGATACTAGACAAATTCAATGATTTTGACTCAATGGTGAAGTCAAAATTTTCATCCGATTTTTTTCAACAAAAAGTGGGTCCCATACCCAATTTTTATTTTCTTAAATTTTTGACCAATGGGTTGAAATTAGCCCGGGTGCTGATGTTCCATCTTTTGATAGAATATTTTGCATCTTTTTCGTGGGATAATTATACGTTTTTTAGCAACTTTTGTTGTATGTGATACTGGTCTTTAGTGTTTTCAGGTCAAGGATGTGGCTGGAAAAGAAACTTGGAAAAATAGCAAAAAAAGGTTGCTGACGGTCATACTAGCGGATTGTCAGCCGACCGTCAGCCAAGTGACGGACCGTCAGGGTAACCGTCAAGGTTAAACAGAAAGTCCCAAGTAAATAACTTCTCCGACGGTCCAAGTGACGGACCATCAGACCTCTGACAGACTGTCAACTTTGCCATCAGGATGAAACAGAGAATGGCTCCTCAAGTGATCAAGCGACGGTCCATGCAACGGACCTCCAGCAAGTGATGGCCCGCCAACATGACCATCAACCCTTAACAAGAAAATAACACTTTGGGACCATTAACAATGGTCCACGTGACGGAACGTCAGGCTTACGATGGGCCATCGACATGACCGTCAACTTTGACGCGGCTTTAATGAGTTCAAATTTAAAATCCTCAGTACTTGGGAAAATATAAATACCCTATTTAGTTTTTATTTAGGTATCCTTTATCATATTTATATCTAGAAAACCTTAGTGTAACGTAGTATTCTCTGAGATTCAACCTACAATTGTGGATCTAGCCATTGTATTCTTATTTTCACTGAAGATTCAAGAACAATTCTTGTAATTTTTGTAAGTAATTCTCTGAATTCATTTATGAAGAACACAATGATTTCTTGTTTTTCTTGTTTTTCTCTTGAGATGTGTGGCTAAGCTCCCATAAATAGGGTTATGGGAGGCTTGATATGAATAGCTGATTGGGGTTGTGGAACACTCAATTTCCATGCGTAATTGAGATTGTATAAGCCCTTCTTCATATTAATGACCTTTCTTGGTTGCAAACTTGAAGGGTGAGCTCAAGAACATTACTTGTCTGAAAAGAAAAATGTATTTTGAGAAAAAAATGGGTTTACAAGAAATCTAAAGGTTTTAACCTTTGGGTTATGGGTTGATACCTTAATAAGGATTAACCCAGATGAGAGACTAGTTGAATAAATCAATATATCCTTTAAGTTTGAGATAATTGAAGGGTAAACTATCCCTTTAGGTGGAGAAACAAATGGGTAAACTTTAGAATTCAATAACTCTTACAATTGAATTTAAAAATTGGAAATTTAAGGTAACTCACAACCCCAACTTCTTGAAACGTCTTGGTGAACATAACTCTAGTTTGTTTACTCTCATTGAATTAGTAATTGCAATAAAACTTACTAGCTGGAATGCTACTTGATACAACCACCTAAATACTGTTAATAATTCAAAAAATCCCCTTTTTGGAGCCTTCGATCAACAGTCTATTAACAACCATAAAACTTAGTTTGCACAGTATTCCCGGTGAGATTCGACCCCAACCTAGTTGGAATCTATATTTGATAGAGACCGCTTACACTTTCTAACAAGATGTGTAATTTAGGCATATTAGGTGCCTCAGGACCCAAACCAATAGTCCTCCTAGCCTAAAATGGATATTCCAAAGTTGTTGGAACAGTTAGAATTTGCATCTATGGTTGTTTGACTAAAATATTCATCCGATGGCCTTTTGGAACCAGCGAAGACTTTATAACAAGAAATTGTCTCTAAAAACCAAATGAATTACCCAATAACTGAATTTCTAGTTCCAACAAGTCATTTACTGTAGAAAATCTCTAAAGGGAAAAATAAGCTAAAATATGGAAAAAATGAAGGGTCATACAATATCCACTACTAAAGAAACTTTCATCTGTAAAATTTAAGGATTATGATGTACCTAAAGCTTCAAACAGGTAAGGATATTGGGTCTGCATCTCGCTCTCAATCTCAAAAGTAGCCTCCTCTACTGGGTGGTGCCTCTACTAAACCTTAATTATAAAAATATTTCTAGTGCGCAACCTCCTAACATCACTAGGCAGAATAAGCACAAGCTCATCCACAAAAGTCAACCATTTTTCCAACTGAACTGAATCCCGTCTAAGTACATAAGATGGGTAAAAAATGTATTGCCACAACATCAAAACATGTAAAACTGGATACAATAACAAAAAACCCATTATATTCCCACATCATGGTGTATGGGGAGGGTAGAGCATACGCAGTCCATACCACTACCTCTAAAGAAGTAGAGAGGCAATTTTTGATAGACCCCCGACAAAATTTAGAGGTAATGCTAAGTAATAAGCTACCTCAACAACTATGCAAAGAATCTTGAAGGGTCCAATATACCTAAGGTTGAGCTTGCCCTTCCTTCATAATCTTATCACACCCTACATAGGAGACATAGAGAGGAATACCCTATCACCAACTCTAAATCTCAAGGCGAAGCCTATGATCTGCATAGGCCTTCTGCCTACTCACACCTGCTCTCAACCTATCCTAAATCATGCTAACTCTATCTAAAAACTCTTAAAGCAAATTAGTACCACAAGGTCTAATAATTGAAATCTCAAACCATCCAATCGAAGAACGATATCTCCTGCCAAACAAAGCCTCAGAAGGTGCCATCTCAATACTCAAATAATAACTATTGTTATATCCAAAATTTGCCAAGGATAAGTGATGCTCCCACTGACCACCAAAATCCATAACACAGGCTCGGAGAATATCCTCTAAAAAATGAATAGTTCACTTGGAATGACCATTAGTTTGGGGATAAAAGGTTGTGCTAAGATCCACAGGAGTACCAAACTCCTCTTGAAAATCTCTCTAAAATATAGAAGTGAAAACAAAACTTTGGTCTGAAATAATAGATAAAGGCAAACCATGTAGATGAACTATCTTACTAACACAGATACGGTCCAACCTCTCCTCGCTGAAGGACATTAGAATAGGAATGAAATATGTTAACTTGGTAAATCGTTCTACAATGACCCAAACATCATCAGAACCATGGGAAGTGAGAGGTAAACCACTAATAAAGTCCATTGTAATTCGTTCACACTTCCAATTAGGAATAGGGAATCTATGAATCAAACAACCTAGTCGTGATGCTTGACCTTTACCTACTGAGAACAAAGGAAATGAGATACAAAGTCCACCATATCTCTCTTCATGCCACTCCACCAGTAATGTTATGTCAAATCTCTATACACCTTAGTTTTACCCGAATGAATAAAATATATAGAGCTGTAAGCCTTGTGCAAAATCAGCTGAATCAAGTTATCAATCCCTAAAACTCAGATATGACTATCAAATCACAAAATACCCTCAGAATCTATGGTGACCCTCTGGGACTCAGCACTCTGCACCTAATCGTGAAGGAACCGAAGCTTACCATCCTCAAATTGTTGATCTTAAATCTACTCAAACAATGAAGACCTTACCTCAACACTAGCAAGAATCCTCCTAGGGTCTGAAATATCAAGGCGAACTAACAAAATGGCTTAGTCATGAATGTCTCATGACAACGACCCCTTTAAAATTGAAATACAAGCAAAAATATCCATAATCACTGACTTCGAACTTAAGGCATCTTCAACCATATTTTCCAAATGATAAATCATAGAGATGTCATAATACATAAGCAACTCCATCTATCTATGCTGCCTAACATTAAGCTCCCTTTGGGTCATAAGATGGTTAAGATTGTGATGATCAGTGAAAATCTCACAATACACACTATAGAGATAATGCCTCTAATCTTAAGCATGAAAACTACAGCCACTAACTCCAAATCATGAGTGGGTTAGTTGCGCTAGTGCACCTTAAGCTGCTTTGAAGAATAAAAAAAAAACTAGAGAACCAATACACAACCTAAGAAAATGTTGGGAACATCATAATACAAGGTGAATCCCTCACCCACTATAGAAAGAGCTAGAATAGGAGCTAAAGTGAGAAATCCTTGACTTTCCAAGGCTCAAATCACACTCCTTGGACCATAAAAAGGAACCTCCTTCTGAGTTGATCTAGTAAGAGGTGTGAAATAGTAGCAAAACCCTTAATGAATCATCTATAATAACCAGCCAAGCTAATGAAGCTATGAACTTTAGTCGGAGATGTAGGCCTAGCCCAATCACGAATATTCTTAATCCGCATCAGGTCTATCATAATCATATCCTTAGAAATGTAACACTCCGATTTTTTGAATCAGAATGCTACACGGTGCTTATGACCCCAAAGGACAATAAGCTAACCCATGACTGATATCTATACCTATACACTGTATAATATAACGTGAAAATGCGGAAACATGTACTGAATGGCCATAAGGTTCAAATCTGAATAAACATTTAATAAGAGAATGTCTAAAAATGGTATAGCAATACCAAAATAAATCTAAAATAACTGTGTGACATGCTATAGTCTGGAAAGCTTCTAAACTGTCTGAATAAGGAGTTAATGGGACATGTCCCCAACTAAATCCATCTAGCAAATTAAACTAAAATCATAAATAAAGCAATAATCATATCATCCTCGAATGAGAAGGACTCACTGCAAACTCTAAACACTAGAATGCTACTGCTGATCTGGAGCTCGTGCCTCTGAACCTATGGTGTAACATAAGAGAAACAACCATAGCACAAATACATCAGTACGCCTGAATGTACTAAGTATACGAGTCAGGTAGGCTAAATGCAAAGGGTTATATGCATGAACAATACTGATTTATATGAACGTAAGAATACATACATGCATACGTAATTGTAACTGAACTCGTGGAGATACTGACTACTGATTCTGAATACTAACAACATAAGTGTACTGATACTGAGATACTGAATAGATGAATAACTATTTTTGACAGTTCAAATTATGAAGAACTGGTCTGATTGACTGTGTCTAACACTCCTAAAACTGAATACTGAGTATGTAAATCACTAATAAGTGAGAAACTGATATTGTATTATTAAATACTGAGGGACTGGTACAATGTTACTGATACATGAATAACTGTATATGGCAGTTCTGATTGTGATGATCTGGTCTGGTTGACTATGTCTGATAGTCCTGAAGCTGAATACTGATATCATGAATTTTGATAACTGATGTGACTGATAACATGAGTTCTAAGAACTGATATAACTAATATAATAAGTGATTGTATCTGACAGTCCATAAATCTTAAGGAACTATCTGAGTTTCATTCTATTTCTGAGTTGACTGTATCTGACAGTCCTGAAATCTAAAGAACTATCTGAGTTCTTTTACTGAGACTGGGACTGAAACTGAGACTGTGGGAAGTAGTTGTCTAGCCAACATACCCCAATAACGCATATAACTATGTTGGGGTCCAGTCTCTATCCTAACTGGAGGAGTGTCAATACCGCACCACTGGTAAGGACAGCTGTGAGTGACCTTTATCTGACAGGTACTCAAATGAGAATGGTGGGAACCCTAAACTGACAGGTTAATCCACCTCATCAACCCTAATATAATAGGTTAATATTTCTCAACCTACGCTGGCTACGTAGTTCTGGAACACAAGGATGACTTCTAAGAATCACACCCTGAACTGGCTGGAGAGTTCCCATCCTTGGGTTCACTCGATGCTAACTTCTACTCCCATCTGAAGGACACTGAACTGAATAACTACGCTGAACTGAATAACTGAACTAAACTTATTAGCTAAACTAATACTGATTAACTGGACTGATACTAGTGTTATTATTTAGCGGAGCTAAACTATGTTTACTGGATTTCGATAACTAACAAAATGTACTGAGTTTTGAGGACTGGTTGAGAGTACTAAAGTTACTAAGATTAATTGTGAATACTGAGGTTGCTGAGGTTACTGAGCACTGAGATTACTGAGATTACTGGACTACTGAGATTACTGAGTTTTCCTGAGTCACATGACTGACTAAATTCTATAGATCATGGCTTGACTGAGAGTATCATGATAACATGACATGGCTCTAGGAACACAACTACATTTTTTGGGTACAAGTACCCACAGGACTCGATGGAAGGAAACTGACACAACTTGACTTTCTTGAGTACATGACCATCAATAATAATCCATAATACATGAGTGAGGGATTTCATGAAGTACATGGTCATCATAATATCTAACATGAATAGAAATGCTTATAATCAAGTCATAAATCTCATATTCTAATATCATGGGCATTCCGACAACATATACTATTCATAACAATGGCATGGAAACCATTTAAGCATAAGGGAATGGAAAACATGTAACATTTAGTTCATATTGTAATAATTTGGGCATAACTCATGTGATACTTCAAAATCATGATCTTGTTCATAGCATGGAAGGCATATAGACACACTGTGAATCCATTCCCCAATCATCATGTACATTCCATTAACACATATATTGTACAACAATGACAAGTGAGCTCTTGGAACATAATAGAGTAGCACAAATTTATCATATAGTTCACCCCTAAGTTATAATACATGATTTTTATCTTTCTAGGCATTTTATCAAACACCTTAAGGCACAATATTGAGCATAGGTGTACTTAACAAATTTAGAAATCTTGAACCATCCAAATTCATGGGTTTCCAACTAACATGCCCATACACATCTTGGAAACATATTTAGATACCATATTGAAACACAATTAACAACCATAAACATGAACATAATCACACAACCACATAAAGATCATAATTTATTATTTAAAACATGGTTCTTGAGCTCTACGGAGGAAAGGGATCCGTGGATGAACACTATGCATACCTTATTTTTTAATTACATGAAGATTAATGGAGTGAATTGCTTGAACTTGAATCTTCTATGAAAACCCTAGCTTGTGTTATTTAGAGGATTTTGAGAGAAAGAATATGTTTTGGTGAAATAAGGGCTTAATTCCGTGTTTAGGCATTATATAGGGGTGGGAAAATGACCATTTTGCCCCAAAGACGGACTATTTAAGTCATCTGGACTAAAACATGTGCGGCACACACTTTATCACACACATTAGGGTGTGTGTCTCACACCTTATCGCACACATCAGGTTGTGTGTTGCACACCTTATGGCATACTTTAGGTTGTGCGTTGCACACCTTACGTTAGGCGACGTACTCCACTTTGTAAAGTCATAACTTCTTTCTCGAGAGTCAGATTTGGGAAAAATTGGTATCATTGGAAATATAATTCAAAGAGATTTCATTTAATATATAGTAGGACCTCTAATTCAATATATTTAAAGAGTTATGACCGATTGAAGTTAACCCAAGTTTTGACACTCGCTAAAACTTGAACGATAGGAAAGCTTTCAACTTGTACTTGAGTTAGGGAACCTCTATGATCTAAATTCATGCTCAAATATATTCCCACACTATATAGTTGATTAACACACTAAATTTACATAGGATTCGAGGATTTTGAAACGTCTACGCATAGGAATGACGGATTTTCATTCTAGTTCAAAATGTGGGGTATTATAATATCTCCCCCTTGGGAACATTCATCCTCGAATGAGATTAGCTGAGATGAGAGAAAAAGAAAACTGACGTGAATATAGAGCATAAACGATTGATCATGATTTCATGGCTAACATGATTGATAAGCTGAACATATCATACTGAACATGCATATCTGATGCATACATAAATGATTCATAAGTACATGAGGGAGAGTTCTGATAAGCTGATCATGCATATCTGATGCGCGAATATATGACAGAACTGGCTCATGATCATGCAAATGAATATGTAATGGTAAAGATACCAAGTTTGAACTGGGAACTGAGGATGAAGCTAAATACAAAGTTTGTACTAAAATTGGAACATGAGAATGAGTAAGCTAGAAGAAGAATACTACCATGAACTAAAAATACCAATGAGTCTAAGATTGATTACTCAATATGCATGAGCGGAAACATAAAAACATAACTGATTCTAGAACATGATACATGAACTGAACCGAGTCTGTAATGCGTGACATGGACACAGTACTATATCGTGGCTATACTGAGCCATTGAGTACATGGCTTACTGCTGATTTTTAAAGCTAGAGGTTCGGCTCATAAGTAACACTTCATCCAAGATAGATTCATCAAAGAAAATAACATGTTTAAATCAAGGAAGTTTGGGGGCTATAGTGTATCTCCCCCTTGGGACACTATGTACCTTGAAGGATGGTGGACTGACCTTGCTGAGATATTAAGGAAGTTGAGGCGATGCACAAGGCACCTAGGTACGAAATCATGACTGATTATCTAAGATCTGAAACTGAAGTGTGATGCACAAATACATAGACATACTGACTTATCTGATTAACTGAGTAACTGGTAACTGAATGTTGGTTATGCAAGACTGAATTGTACTTAATCTGAGTTGCTGGGCTGAGGCTATAAAGTATTATGCATATGAGAAGGGACTGACTGAGTAACATGAGGTAACTAATCATGGATTTCATGAAAGCTATATTGTCTGAAAATACAGGACCAAGCATATTACATGATTTGGGAGCATTCCATAGACTGAGGTATTGGAATACCTATAACTGAGTAGCTGATAACTGTATACTATGGTCAAGCAAGTCTAAAACTGAACTGAATTTCTGAGCTGAATACATATTTGAAGCTGACACTATAACTTAAGACTGTAACTGGGATCTATACTGTAACTAAATGTTGGATCCTGATAACTGAATACTAAAAGTGAGGTTTTAATTGATACTGAAGTGCTTAATTCTGAGACTGAGCACTAATTATTGAGTGTTGAGTACTAAACCTGTAACTGAGATGGAAACTGAGTTATGATAGTCTCATAATGAAGGCTGACATAAGTCAAGGGTCAGATATACATTCACACTCTGAATTTTTTCCCAATTTCTAAGTACTACCTCTTGTTAGCCCTTTGTTTTCATACTAACAGGATATTAAAGCCTATCTTCATATCTACACTCTCGTATAAAACATGCATGCAATAATCTTCTCTTAACATGAAACATTAACTCTCTCCCATCTAAGCAATTTCTCAACACTACACTATTCTCATAAAGAGAGCTCATGAAGGGTTAAATCAGGAGAACCTGAAACATGAATGGATACTGACTGAACATAACACATGACTGAAACCTGAGGAATAGAATATCAACAACATGGATTTACCACAAAGGTTTGAACTGAGTAACTACATGATATAGTCTGAATTTATCTGATCAGTGAGGGCGTGGCATGAGTCATGGAAATTGAGTATACTAGGGAGCATGATACGTGTACATGAGTCATGAGTTGCATGACCTGAGTTTGGAATTTCTGAGTTCATGGAACATGATTTGTAACACTGAGTGATCCAGAACCGAACTTCCTATACTGGGAACTGAAGGCACACACAATTCTATGGAATACGTGTGAACATAAGATATATCTATGGAATCGGATACATGAAGCATGCATAAGCACTATGCTGGCTGAAGTACGAAGCTTTACGCTGAGATAATGATGGGTCGGGAATCGCCTTCCCTAACTTCTTTTCTGTACATACTGACACTACTACTGGAATTTAAGAGCCTGACTTGGATACTTGATCTATAATCTCTCCCTTAGCTTTAAGCCATCATCATAAGTCTGTAAACACTTACTAAACTCTGAACTAGACTATAATCATCATCACATAACTACACTTTGTACCACTCATGCTTGCCTTACTAAACACATCATCTGCTTCTATTTTCTGCTAATATCACATCCACACCTTGATGCCTAATTTTAAGTCAATAAACTTAAATTTCTAACTTACACTGTTCAAGCGTACTGATTTAGGGCATGACCATCATTCATTCATTTGGGCCATTTTAACAAACACTTGCATAATACAATTGCACATAAGCTAACTTGACATGATTTCTTTCTCTTACTAGTTCGCATGAGCAATTTATCAAGCACTTGGTGAGTATAACAAATGCACATAACTTTGAACAACACGTGATCATCAAGATTGAATTCCAAATTTCACAATTCAAGAGTTTAACATGGATTTACACACATGACAATCAATTCCACATGAAAAATCTAATAAAACATGAATTAGGAACCAAATCCAAACAAAAATCATGAAGACACTCTAATTCCAACCATGGAAATCATAAAATCCACTACTTGAAGTTTCAAAAGAGATTCGTGGACTCCAAAGGTGGAAGGAACCCTTGGATAAACACCTCACATGCCTTTGTTAAGGAATTTCTGAAAGTTAATGGTGGAACCTTGAGTTCTTGATTTGAAATTGAAGCTTCTAGGGTTTTGTTCTTGAGAAAATTTGAGAAAAAATGAGTTTATTTGCTCCCTAAAGTGATTAATTTCATGTATTGGGGGCTGAAGGTTGCGGAAAAAAGATCTAAATACCCCTAAGGATGCGGTCTTTTAGAGATTGAAAAAATGTACCATCGACACGCAGACCGACGCGTTGCGCCATTAGCATCGATGTGATAGCCAACGCATCGCGTCGAGTCCACATTGACTCATTGGAAATTGATGTGGGGAGATGGGGAAAACACTTATCAACACGATAGTCGATGCGGTGCACCAAGATGGCATTGATCCACTATCTTAGGATTCCAAAGGAGCTTTAAACAAAGTCAGAAAAATATGAAACTTGTCTGGAAACACCTACGAACATTCCTGATCATGAATCAGCCTAAATATCAACATTTAAGGGACGCAGAGGCCATGAAATAAGATCGCCAACTCTCGAAGGCTAGAATGACACTAAGTCTTAATACTTAACTAGACTACTCTAAGTTTGGGACCCCTTGGCAAGCTTAAAGGACTGAATTAAGCTAAGGATTTTGCGGGGTCTTACATTAAGAAGCCTATCCTTATAAGTAATTAGAAACTCATATCCATCCTTTCCCGAAGCACTAGAAAACCTAGGCCGGGCCAATCTCAAGAACGTACCAAACATCCTTCTACTTCTTGACACATATAGCAGGCTGGGAAACTACTAGTTGAGCAACTACCAGCTGAGCAACTATGAGTACAGTATGAACCTTAACTCTAGCAGCCTTAGTACTACTCTAATCTATAGACTGTGCACTATCAGATGGTGCACCACAAACCAAACCCAAAAGTTGAACTAAAGCATCTCTCCGCACTAAAGAAGAAATAAACACTGGTGGAGCCTAGGATTGTCTCTGGTCCATCACTAGAAAAGGCAAAAGAATCTTTGGCTCAAGAGTAGGTACAGGGTCTTGTGGAGGCCCCTCATCCTAGCCCCTAGTTTGGGACATATCTCATGGTTTTCCATGAACTCTATCTCATCCACAAATAGGAGTAAGATCCCAAGTATCTGTCTAGAGACCCAAACCTAGAGTAGTGGTAGCACATGTCCTAGCCATATACGAAGGAGTGAAATCAAGGGAATATTCTATAAACCAACACAAACTCTTAGCACAAAATGAGTGAAATAATTAAAGCACTCCTAAGAAAGTACCATAGCCTTAAAAGATAAGAAATAAATGTCATTGTTCCAATCCACAGTACTCTACTAAAGACTGGTTTTTGTACCAACACAACTGGTGTAACCTAGCTTTGATACCAATTTTTCATGACCCGATTTATTAGTCATGATGGCACCTACTCTATCTTGATTGTATGTAAGCCAAACCATAGCCTGGGGCTAAACACAATGGGTTAACTTGGTGGAAATGCCCAAAAAGAGGCCATATAGTCAATCCAATACAAGAAATAAGCAAGGTAATAGAAATACAAGAGCGACTATAAATACAACCCAAGTATCTAGAATAGTCAATAAAATATGTCTTGACACTAAAGACTAGACATAAGTAAGATCGAAGAAAATGGGCGAATCTGACTCTAATATCTCACCCTATCTCTAATAATCAACATAGCCCAATCCTCAAATCAACGACTGCAACTAGTACTCAAATATGCACCATAAAGGTACAAAACTTTAGTATGAGTACTAAAATTGGCCTCCATAAGCCAATTAGTGCAGAAAAGTAAATAACCCATCACAAGTCCCCATAAGAATTGAAGGTAAAGACAAGATAGAGTAACCTACCACTACCATTATCAACTCTAATGATATAACTATAATTCTTTCATGTACATACTATACCACATTCATCATTTATTCATTAATCATTATTTATCAACTAGTCACTATTTATCAACTAAAATTCATTTATATCATGACACATTATATTATTTTTTGACTTGGCTAGAATCATTATTATCAATTTTATACCCCGATATCATCATATCATAAAGAGTACATCATCATAGTATAATAAGTATAGCTGGACTCAAATCATTTTGTATAATCATCATCATCATCAAAAACATCATCATGGATATCATTCTCCATATCATTACCAATACAATCATTATCATCATCAATATCATATCCCTCCTTCGGAATTGCACTGGGTATAAACAATTATTATCATCATCATCTAGACTCAAACTAGTATTTATAACCAATATCATTATCCAGACTCGAAATGATATTTGCATAATTTATAGCATAACCAACATCCGAACTTATATTGGTAAACATATCATCATTATTGTGGCCAATAGCATAATCATTAATATAATTGTAATGCCTTATATTTTTGCCTCTAAAATTTTTGAGTTTTAAGCTCAGTGCCAAGGTTATGACTTTGGTAATAAGTAGTGAAAACTCTATACGAGTACATAACGATTGGTACATAAAAAGTCATAAGGTGAGTTCATGAGTTGTAGGGTGAAACTCGTGACCCAAACCAGTAAGATGGCCTAAGGATGCTATCTTGGTAATTTAACAACCCGACTTTCGGGTCATGATGGAACCTACTCAAACACACTAGTAGGTAAGTCGACACCATAACCTAAAGCTAAGTCAATGGGCTACCCTAGTAGATTTGCCAAGAATGGGCTACAACAATAGCAACAATATTGTTCCACACAACAAATAACTATAGATACCAATTCCCATGACCTGGTAATATCAGTACAAGAGCATCTAAGTTCAATAATAGGAATTAAAATTTCAAGTCTAAATAGCCTTAAATAGTCTTATACATTCATCTTGAAAACAAAAGACAGAATGATGATAGGGGGGAAAAGGGCGACTTGAACTCCAAGAGCTCACCTAGTCTCTGGAATATCAACACAGCATGATCTCACTCAGTGGAGGAAACTAGTACTCAGGTCTACACCAAAAAGGTACAGAAGTGTAGTATGTGTACCAAAACAATGGGTACTCAGTAGGCATCATCGGCCGACTGAGGTAAATTATGATATATAAATGATATAAAGTAAGACAATAACTATAATCCAAGGTACAGAATTGAACCTGAATCATCTATATCATCACTCTACAAAATAACTAATCAACTTGAAAAATAATATGACATCTCATATCAAACATACCACAACTGTCATACACAATGAATAACCGATTCGGAAGTATAAAGCAATATATACATAATTATAATCTCATTAATACCAAGTTAACACGCATATAATCATTAAAGCATAAAGTAAAAGAACTTACCACGGTGTCCCACGCCACGAGGAAGTACAACCAAAAGAATGCAAAGTAAATAACTCATCACGGCATCTGATGATAGGCGTATTTACACGCCTAAAGTACTATAATTTACCCATATTTTAGCTAAGTTTTGAGGAAAAAATATATAATTCATGCACTTTTAGTCCTTTTTCCTGTAAGTGAGCTAACAAACGTGATTAACAAGTTTTCAGGTATAAATGATGAAGATTTCAGCATTTTATGGATAACTTGACGCCCAAGGAAGCTTCACGAAAGAAGGAAAGGAGAGCTTGGACGCCTAGGGACTAAAAGTGACGCATGGAAAACCTGTTCCGGGCAAAAACAACATTTCTAAAGACTTTGGGGATCAGCAGTAATTTAGTAGGATTAGGATAATGATGCAGTAGCCTAGTAGGACTAGGATAAGTAATGCATTAGCTTAGTAGGAATAGGATATAGGTGTTATAAATACCCTATTTTGCTGGAGATTTTTATTATTCCGATCCATCCACCATCCATCCATCCATCAAAACAATTCTCCACCACCCTCATCCCTATTCTATCCTTCTCCTTTTTCTTCATTAATTCATTGTTGACATTATTTTTCATATATTTGACTTTTAATTTTTACAACAAGAGAGAAGCTATTTGCAAGGAATTCACGTGAGATTTTTATGATGATAATGTCTATTGTGTTTTCCGTTGCACTCATGCGTAGCTAAACTTCTCTGTTGGGGTTATGGAAGCCTTATGAGATACTATCTATTCCTATGATTTTGTGAATTCTTGACACGTATGCTGCTTATATCATTACTCTCTTCATCTTAATCTAAATTCTTGTGGTTGCAAACACATAGAATACACCAGTATAGCATTAACTTATTCGAAAGAAAAGTTATATGTCTGGAAAAGAGATAATGTCAAGGTAATAGGGCACCAACCCCTGTTAAAAAGTTAGTGCCGTAACTGGATTAACCTCTTGGAGAATTTGTACCGTTAGATACGCTTTAAGCTCGAAAGAGTTAAAGTGAAATAATTCTTGATGGTTGAAAGACACCTGAATTTACCATAGAATACAATTCTCTATAAGCACATGCATGTCTGAATTCCGCATAACTCATAGCCAATAGAGACGTATAACTCATAAGGTGGATATAACCCCAACTCTCAATTCTCATTGGTTAAACATCTTACTAAACATTCTTTCTTTTTACTTTGCTATTTTCCGTTTTCACTTTGTTACATTATTGCACGTTACAATCCCCTCTTTTACGAAACTTTCACCAAATATCTATTAATCTTTGATTACTTAGTGACCAAGTATTCTCTGTGGGATTCGACAACCAACCCAGTTGGGTTCTATATTTGACAACGACCGCTTACACTCTTACGAGAGCTGTAGTTTGAGCGTTATCAACAATTGGCGTCGTTGTCGGGGAATACAGTTGTCAACTAAGTTTGTGATAGTTACTAGAACCTTTGGTCAAAAGTTCTCAGATTTTACTTTTAGCTGTTGTTTTTGTTCTATTCAGGTTTTATTGGAAGGATGGATGCACAACGTGATATTGATAGAAGGGTGGCTCAACAGGAGCAGGCTAGACTAGCTGCACTGGTAGCTGCTCAAGTGCATCAACAAAATATTGATAACCCAGGTCGGGCAACAAATCCTAATGATGAGGACCTGGGTGATGAGGAGCTACTAAATCCTAGGCGTACTGATGAGGTGGCGGCACCTATGCAGAGAAGAGATCGTCAAGCTAGAATGAGACCTGACCGTCGAGCTATGCAGGCTCCTTTTGATGATGATGATGATGATCTGGATGGAGTTGGTTCTACAGGAGCTATTATTCCTCTGCCCTTGGCACCTGGAGCAAAGTTCAATATCACTAGCACCATGATTCAACTATTGCAGCTCAAGGGATTATTTGGTGGACTTGCAGGCGATGATCCGAATATGCATCTGATCAACTTCATCTCAACATGCAAGTCATTTGACAATCCAGGCGTTGGATAGAATGCAATTTGGCTGCGCTTATTTCCATTGTCTATATCTGGGGAGGCAACTCTATGGTTGAATGGGCTGACTCCTGATTCTATTACTAATTGGAGGCAACTGAAAGATGCTTTCCTAGAAAGATTCTTTCCGCCATCCAAGAGAGCACAGTTGAGAGATGAGATCTGTAATTTTTGACAGCTTCCAACTGAAGCTCTCCACAAAACATGGGAGAGGTTCAAGAAGAAGATTATGCCATTCCCAAATCATCAGATGACCAACATCCACTTGATGAAGATATTATACAGGGCTTTGAACTCAGTGACTAAGCCAGTGGTTGATAATGCTGCAGGTGGGTCATTCATGGACCTTACTTTTCTCGAGGCAAGTGATATGCTAGATCATATGACAAAGTAGAGTAGAGCTTGGCATACCAGGGATTCTAAGGTAGCAAGATCTACCGTATCTGTTGGCATGACTGCAGAGCAGAGGCGTAGACAAGAGGAACGTGATCAAGATATGGCGCACATGAAAACACAGATGGATCTTCTTACAAAGTATTTATTATCAAGGAAGACCGAAAAAGTCAAAGCAGTTGCGTCAAAAGGAAGAGACGAATCCGATTCCGAGGAAGAAGACAACTACTTGAATAATCAGGGGGGTTTCCGAGGCAATGACCAAGGAAACCAAGGTCGGATCTATTATGATAAATCTGGATACAAGGACCGCGATCAAGGTAGTTGGAAAAACAATACCGACAGGAGTGGTTTGTATGTTCCTCCTGGAAGACGTGACGCCGCTGCATCTGGTTCTGGAAATATGTCCATGGAAGATATGATGGCTAAGCTGCTGAAAGGAGTAGAGGAAACCAGCATAGGAGTAACTGAAGTAATAAATGATCTGTCCTCAATGAAGTAATTGGTTGACTCGCATTCCACTTCAATAAAATAGCTGGAGCAACAATTGAGTCAATTATCTGCGGCATTCAACCAAAGAAAGGCTGGACCACTACCCAGCGATACGGTGCAAAACCCAAGGAACGACGGATCATGCATGGCTATTACTACCCGTAGTGGTAAAGTGTTGGAACATCCATCCAAGGACAAGCAGGTGGTTGATGATATAGCGAATAATGTTATTAATGCAGAACGTGAAGAGGTCGAAGAAGATGAAAAGTGTGTTCATGACGTCACCCCTAGACGTTTGCAGCCTGAAAAGATTGATAGTTGGAAGCAAGGTAAAAAGAAAGTGGTGGAGAAAACAATTCCCCTTCCACCACCACCTTTTCCGCAGAGACTGAAGAAGAAAGCTGATGATACCAGGTTCAGTAAATTCATGACTATGTTGAAGCAGCTGACTATTAATGTTCCTTTGGTGGAAGCGCTAGAGCAGATGCCTGGATACGTTAAATTCATGAAGGACCTTTTAACAAAGAAGCGGGCAGTAAGCTATGAGCCGGCAGATAATATTCATCATTACAGTGCAATTGCCACAAGGTCCTTAGTACAGAAGAAGGCATACCCTGGTGCTTTCACTATTCCTTGCACGATTGGATCTATGAATTTTGCTAAGGCATTGTGCGATTTGGGAGCTAGCATCAATTTGATGCCACTATCCGTCTACAGAAAGTTGGGGTTGGGCGACCCTACACCAACCAATATGCGGCTCGTGATGGCAGATAGGTCAGTAAAACGACCTGTGGGTATCTTAAATGATGTGTTCATGAAGGTTTCCACCTTCATCTTTCCTGCAGACTTTGTGATTTTGTATTGCGAGGTGGATTCTAAAGTTCCCATAATCTTGGGATGTCCTTTCCTTGCAACAGGAAGTGTGCTTATTGACATGAGAGCTAATGAGCTTTTATTTCGGTTGAATGATTAAGTGGTCCGCTTTGATATATGCAAAGCAATGAAGCAGCCCAGCATATGAATGTGTTCTCCGTAGCTGATGTTCATTATGAAGATAAGAAAGCATTATCTGTAGAGAAACAACTTACTGTTGAGCCATTGTCTGTTGCGCGGCTGAATGTTGAGCATGAGGATGATGAAGATTATGAAGAAACTATGTGTGCTCTAACAGAAATAGGGTCCTATTCTCATACTCCTAAACAACCGGACCTTGATCTTAAGAATCAACCGTCACCAATAGCGAAGACTTCCATTGAAGAGCCCCCAGTGCTAGAATCGAAAAAGCTCCCCAATTATCTAAGATATACATGCTTGGGAAGTAGAAATACACTTCCGGTAAGTGTGACGGATGATTTAAGTGAACAACACGTAGAGGGTCTCATCTCGGCTCTGAAGAGATACAAGAGAGCTATGGGTTGGACTATTGATGATATAATTGGTATCCCTCCTGGGATATGTATGCAAAACATTCATATCGAAGAAGACTGCATGCCTACAAGTAAGCATCAGCGTCGTCTGAATCCATTCAGAAAATGATGCCCCATCTATCTCGATGAAGTCTAAGTAATCGAGATAGCTATGTCGTGTCGCGACAATAAATCAAGCGCTTGGTGGGAGGCAACCCATCATTTTTAATTGTTTTTTTTTCTTAAGATTTTGTCAAGCCACGACCAAAACTAAGGCGCTTGGTGGGAGGCAACCCATCGTTCTAATCGTTTTTGTTGTTTTTGAGTAAGTGTAGGTGCAAGAGGTATAAAGAAGGAGATTGGTTTCAAATTTTGATTTGGAAGTATTGCATGTTGAAGGTGGTAAGTTAGGAATGAAGAAGCAAAAGGCTATGGGTTAGGCATTGCCTATGAAAATGTAGGCAAAGAACAAGGCAAGGCCTATGTAAATCTAGGCCACGAACAAGGCATGGTCTATGCTATGGCCTAAGATCTCGGATTCTAGAGTGCCATAGCATAGGCGCCGCCTATGATCAACAATGCCATAGCATAGGCGCCGCCTATGCAAAAGCATTTTGTCTCTGAATCTAGTATGCCATGGCATCGGCGCCGCCTATGCCTAACAATGCCATAGCATAGGCGCCGCCTATGCCAAGCATAGGCAAAGCATTAGGAGCTTCCTATGGTCACTTTTGGTCTACAAATACGATTCCAAACAGGTCAAAACCTGACCCAAGCTTGTCCTATAAATAGAACCTTAGTCTTAGAACAAAAAAATGCATTGCAACTTCAACCTTGGTGCAGCCTACCTCTCCAAAATCTCTCAAAAATTTTCCTTTTGCTCTTTTACTTTGCAAGAACATCTTCCGAGGCCATCAACCAAGTACAATGGCACCAAAATCATACCAAGGAAAAGACAAAGCAACCACCTCACAGAAAGGCCAGAAAAGGGGAAGAAAAGAGCAAGCTGAATCTTTCTCACTACAAATACGTCAACGCACTTTTGGATCAAGTGGGTACAATTTGAGGAAACTCTGAGGATGACGACTCTGATGATGATTTCGACGCAGGGGGAATGACCCCAGACATAGAAGAGGAGTCTAACTAATCAGGTTTTCCGTATTTATTTTCCACTGAGAGTAGTGTGTCCCGTCTAAGTGTGGGGTGCTGGTGTTCGTATGCTGTACTTCTTTGCCTACATTTATGGTCATATTTTTTTTATTTTGATGCATGAAATTGATCTGATAAGCGGCATGGTGTTATGACAAGAGTTTGTGCTAGAATCATTACTATTGAGACATTTAGGCTCTAAATGTGACTCATTATGTGATAAGTGTATGGTTTAATTCCTTCATCTGTTGGGTCAAGAGTATGTACTGCTCCCAATAAAGTCGACCATGTTCCTTGTGTGTGTGAGGATATAGTATATTCTGGGTTGTGACTGATGCTAGAACTTGCCTGGTGTGTGTGTAAAGCGAAATAAAGAGTGCAAGTTTAGGAGATGATTTAGGCATTTCTTTGGCAACCTGTATTTGTTTACCTTCCTTTTACCTACCCATGGACATTATCCTAGTCAACCCCTTTGATCCTTTAGCCATTTTCTTTGACAGCCTCATATGTAGCCTAATTCATTTTTTTCAAGACCATAATTTGATCCAAATTCCTAAGCACTTTAAATTGTAAAGTCATGTGATAAAATAAGAGGAAATTGGATGAGTGTGATGCCTTAGAATGTATTGGTGCTTGAATTCGTTATGAAAAAGAATTGCTATCATAGAGGTGTATTATGAAAAGAAAACTAAAAAGTTAGTTATGTTTAAAATTGAAAAACAAAAGAGGTGAGAAGGGGTGGTAGATTAAAAGAAAGTAGAAAGGTTGTTCAAAAGAGAGTGTTAAACGGCATAATGTGATGTATTAAAGCTCTTAGGAACATAGTCACTATTTCTGGCCAAAATAGTCCTACCCGTCCCTTAGCCTACATTACAACCTGTAGAAGACCTATTTGATCCTAAGATTAGCATTCTGATATTTAGTGGAGCATTACACTAAGGGAAATCCTATGGTCATCAGTTGCAGCATATGAATTCTTTGTGAGAGCGAGAGCAAGGATAATCATATACCCATGCTTCGATAGATGAAAATACTTGTGAGTAATTATGGGTGATATATTGTGAGACACACATGGTTGATGAGTTTTGGGTAGTTGTGTTTGATTCTTTGTGCCTTAACTTTTGAATACGAATTAGCCATCATCACGAGTCTATGTTAGAGGTTAAATTGTTTCTAGTAGTGATCAGAAAACTACTCTTTGTTAATGATTGTCGTGCCTGTCTTGATGAATATTTTGTGTTGTTACTGTGAAACCCTAAGTAGATGTTTAGATGTACATGCATTTTGTTCGAGGACGAACAAAGCTTTAAGTGTGGGGTGTTGATGATAGGCGTATTTACACGCCTAAAGTACTATAATTTACCCATATTTTAGCTAAGTTTTGAGGACAAAATATATAATTCATGCACTTTTAGTCCTTTTTCCTGTAAGTGAGCTAACAAACGTGATTAGCAAGTTTTCAGGTATAAATGATGAAGATTTCAGCATTTTATGGATAACTTGACGCCCAAGGAAGCTTCACGAAAGAAGGAAAGGAGAGCTTGGACGCCTAGGGACAAAAAGTGACGCATGGAAAACCTGTCCCGGGCAAAAACAGCATTTCTAAAGACTTTGGGGATCAGCAGTAACTTAGTAGGATTAGGATAATGATGAAGTAACCTAGTAGGACTAGGATAAGTAATGCAGTAGCTTAGTAGGAATAGGATATGGGTGTTATAAATACCCTATTTTTCTGGAGATTTTTATTATTCCCATCCATCCACCATCCATCCATCCATCAAAACAATTCTCCACCACCCTCATCCCTATTCTATCCTTCCCCTTTTCTTCATTAATTCATTGTTGACATTATTTTTCATATATTCGACTTTTAATTTTTACAACAAGAGAAAAGCTATTTGCAAGGAATTCACGTGAGATTTTTATGATGATAATGTCTATTGTGTTTTCTGTTGCACTTATGCGTAGCTAAACTTCTCTGTTGGGGTTATGGAAGCCTTATGAGATACTATCTATTGCTATGATTTTGTGAATTCTTAACACGTATGCTGCTTATATCATTACTCTCTTCATCTTAATCTAAATTCTTGTGGTTGCAAACACATAGAATACGCCAGTATAGCATTAACTTGTTCGAAACAAAAGTTATATGTCTGGAAAAGAGATAATGTCAGGTAATAGGGCACCAACCCCTGTTAAAAAGTTAGTGCCGTAACTGGATTAACCTTTTGGAGAATTTGTACCGTTAGATACGCTTTAAGCTCGAAAGAGTTAAAGTGAAATAATCCTTGATGGTCGAAAGACGCCTAAATTTACCATAGAATACAATTCTCTATAAGCACATGCATGTCTGAATTCCGCATAACTCATAAACAATAGAGACGTATAACTCATAAGGTGGATATAACCCCAACTCTTAATTCTCATTGGTTAAACATCTTACTAAACATTCTTTCTTTTTACTTTGCTATTTTCCGTTTTCACATTGTTACATTATTGCACGTTACAATCCCCTCTTTTACGAAACTTTCACCAAAAGTCTACTAATATTTGCTTACTTAGTGACCAAGTATTCTCTGTGGGATTCGACACCCAACCCAGTTGGGTTCTATATTTGACAACGACCGCTTACACTCTTACGAGAGCTGTAGTTTGAGTGTTATCAGCATCCCATACCATCGGAAATTTCACCAATAGATGAACTCATCAATGTATCAAGAATATATATATATATATATCCACACAACAAACTCACATTTACTACGATTTCTACATTTTCATTAACGACCATTGGCCAAGTCCCATAATTGTCATCAATTACTGAAATTCTACAGAATGAAACCAAAGTAATAATAACCATAGCTATATAGTCAATTCGACATCTAATCCAATAATCTACTCATTGTAGTCTATATTAGCTAACCACCATTTATTATTAAAATTCTCGTTACTAGTCATCATAAAGTCTCCAACCATTTGCCTAACCAATTCTTCATATACTCCTTCTTAATAGAATAACAACAAATTATGATTCAATAGATAGCCAACATCCTCATCTTGACAAAATGCACTACTAAACCATAACCACTATTTAAATGACTCGATCTGAGTTATCATAAGTATACTAGTCATCACATAGTTTAGTGAGAAGCTAAATATCACTAACACCCTTATCTATTTATCAACCTATGTTGTTTTTTAGTTAGCACCATAATTATATAAATCCTCATTAATCCACCAATGGTATCTCACATTAGACTTCGGCATGACTAACCGTTAACAATGACAAGTCTATTACCATCATTAGCCAATTAACAACCATAACAACTAGTTACCATATTCTAACTAAATAAGGTCCGCCAACTTGTATTCTAGGCTTTTAGCCATCAAGTAACATAATCACTTTACATAGACAACTAGTTATCAAAATAACCCATTTTACTAGGCTAATTCATAACATAACCAATTATTCAAGCTAAGAATATTCACTAGGTAAATCCTTAATTCTACACATGATTACACTTAACAATTAGTCTTAAGTCTAGATTCAATATATTCTACTTCTATTCACTAATTTGCATTTGATAAGAGCCACGCCACTTAGTTAGTGATTAATGGTAGAGGATTAAAGACAACTTCTCTAGGAAAACCTCATATCCTAAGTGGACACAAGGACTTAACTATACAATGACATAACTACATATTCACTGGTATATTCATATATATACTTGCCACATGTAACATCACTATAACATCGATATATCCTCCAAATTCATCGGGCATCATCATAACATCAATACCTCTTTTGAACTCACCAGACATCATCACATCATCAATATATCCTCCGGATTCACCTTGCATCATACTATTATCAATACATCCTATGGATTAACCGGGCATCATCATAGCATCAATACCTCTTCCAGATTTATCAGGTATCATCCCATTATCAATATATCCTCCAGATTCACCAGCCATCATCGCATCATCAATACTTCATCTAGATTTATCATGCATCATCATAGATCAATACCTCTTACATATTTAATAGGTAATATCACAATATCAATATATCCTCTAGATTCATCAGGTAATATTATATCATCAATAACAACCAAACAAACTACTCTCATACAACTCTGGGTTGCTCTCAGCCTATCTCGAATCACCTTGACTCTGTCCAATGAGTCTTAAAGAAAATTTGTACCATGAGGTCTCACCTTCGAAGTCACAAACCATGCTATTAGGGAATGACATATCCAACCATACAAAACCTCATAAGGTACCATGTTTATACTCAAATGATAAATGTTGTTATATGTGAACTCTGCTAATGCTAAGTGTTGATATCACTCTCCTTCAAAATCCATAACACAAAATTAGATTATATTCTCAAACACCAAAATTGTCCATGCAAACTGACCATCTGTCTGTGGATAAAAAGTTGTAATTAAGTCCACTCGAGTCAACTCCTCCTAAAATGCCCTCCAAAATCTCGAAGTAGACATAAAACCATGGTCTAATATGATAGAAATAGGCACCCCATGGAAATGAACTATCTCTTGAACATAAATGTAGGATTATCTCTCAGCACTGGAGGTCATTTAAATAGGAATGAAATATGCTGACTTGGTCAAATGGACCATAATAATCAAAATACCATCAGAACCTTAGGGAGTACGAAGTAAATAACCAATGAAGTTCATAGTAATAAATTCCCATTTCCACTCGAGAATAGGCAATCTCTGAGTTAATCCACCTGGATGTTGATGCTCGGCCTTAACCGCTGGAAACATAAGCAACGAACCACTAAGTTTTGCCATATTTATCTTTATCTCGTCTTACCAGTAATGCTGCCTTCAGTATCTATACATCTTAGTTTTACCAGGATGAATGGAATATCAAGTCCTGTGAGCCTCGTGATTAATCAAAAAAATCAAGACATCAAGTTGGGGAATGCAAATATGACTTTGAAACCTCAAAATACCCTCGGTGTCTATAGTGTGCCTCTCAGACTCATTGCTCACCACCTGGTCATGGAGAAAGCACAACTTTCTATCCTTATACTAAAAATCACGAATTTTCTCAAACAAGAAGGACCTCACTTCCACATAAGCCAGAATCCTAGAAGGTTCCAAACATCAAATTGGCTAAGGATTGAATATCCAGTTCCATAGGCCTATGAGAAATAACTCGTTTCTATTTTCTTTGGTAATGGATGTTTTGACGTGACATATTCAAGGGAGGTACCTTAGTGTATGTTATTTGCAGATGATGTCCCTCAGATCAATGAGACTTGAGGTGGAGTTAATGATAAATTGGAAATTTGGAGAGAGACACTTGAATCTAAAGGTTTTCGGTTAAGTAGAACCAAGACGGAGTACTTGGAGTGTAAGTTATGTGATATGTCACAAGTAGATGGAGTGGTTGTGAAGCTAGACACTCAGGCCATTCAGAAGAGGGAGAGTTTCAAGTATCTGGGGTTTATAATTCAGGGTAATGGTGAGATTGATGAGGATGTCAAGCATCATATTGGGGCAGGGTGGTTGAAGTAGAGGCTCACTTTGGGAGTCCTTTGTGAAAAGAAGGTTCCCCCGAAGCTTAAAGGTAAGTTCTATAGAGTGGTAGTTCGGATGGCTATGTTGTATGGAGCGGAGTGTTGGACAGTGAAGATCTCCCATATCCAAAAGGTAAAGGTGGCGGAGATGTGAATATTGCAATGGATGTGTGGACATACTAGGAAAGATAGGGTGATAAATAAGATTATTCGGGAGAAGGTGGGAGTTTCCTCGGTGGAGGATAAGTTGCGAGAAGTGAGGCTACGTTGGTTCGGGCATGTGATGAGGAGGGCCCTGATGCTCCAGTGCGTAGGAGTGAGACTATGGCTAGGGATGCTTTTAGGAGGGCTAGAGGTAGACCAAAGAAATATTGGAGGGAGGTGATTAGGCATAATATGGACTAATTACACCTTACAGAGGACATGACCCTTGATAAGAAAGGGTGGAGGACGTGAATTAGGGTAGAGGGTTAGGGGGTAGGAGCACGGAGGTAGTAATAGGGGAGTGCTCCTTTGGGTCTAGAGATTCTGGTTTGGAGTGTTGTGGTTGTAGTTTGGGGCTATTGGTGTTGGATTTTTTGCATCCCATACTAGTTTATTATGCTCTTATCTTTTGTGTTTGTTATACGATTAGTTTGTTCTGTGTACCTTACTATTTTATATGCACCTACTTTTTGTATTTGTTATACTGTTATTGGTCCTAAGCCGGGGGTCTATTGGACACAACCTCTCTACTTCTCTTGAGGTAGTGGTATGATTTGCGTACACTATACCCTACCCAGACCCCACTAGGTGGGAATACACTGGGTATGTTGTTGTTGTTGTTGTATAGGCCTATGAGAAACAAAAATACAAGACAAACTCCCCATACTCACTGTCTTGCAACTCAAGGAATCATCTACGATATTTGCCTTACCTGGATGATATAAGATGGAAATATCATAGTCCTTCAACAACTCCATCCATCTACGCTGGCAAGCATTTACCTCTCGATGTGTTATAAGATGCTGAAGGCTGCAATGATCGGTGAAAATCACACAAAGTACACCATACAAATAATGCCTCAAAATGTTTAGCGCAAAAACTACTATTGCCCACTCCAAATCATAAGTTGGATAGTTGCACTCATGCACCATAAGTTGTGTAGAAGCATAAGCAATAACACAACCCCGTTGCATAAAAACACAACAGAGACCAACACCAGAATCATCATAAAACATGGTGAATCCCTCACCCTCAACTAGAAGAGCTAACACTAGAGCTAAAGTAAGGAAATTCTTGAGCTTTCCAAAGCTCAACGTAGACTCCTCAAACTATCGGAAATGAACTTCCTTGCAAGTGAATCTAGTCATAGGGGATGAAATAGTTTCAAAGCTCTCAACAAAACACGTGTAATAACCATCCAAATCAATAAATCTATGAACCTCAGTCGGAGACATTGGCCTATCCTAATCACGAATCGTAGAAATCTTACCCGGGTCTACCATAATACCCATTTTGGACACCACATGTCCAAGAAATGACACTGACTCAAGGCAAAACTCACACTTAGAGAACTTAGAAAAAAACACATGGTCCCTTAGAGTCTAGAGCACAACCCTCAAATATTACACCCCTTAGAGTCTAGAGCACAACCCTCAAATATTACACATACTCATCACTACTCCTCAAATAAACAAGAATGCTATCAATGAACACAATAAAGAAGGAGTCTATGTAGGGTCTGAACACGTGGTTTATCAAATCCATGAATGTGGCAGGGGAATTAGTTAACCCGAAATACATCACCAAAAACTCATAATAGCCACAAAAGGTCTTGAAGGCTGTCTTTGGGATATCCTAAGCAAGATTTCTCAACTAATGATAACGTAACCTTAAATCTATCTTAGATAACAAGGTTGTTCCCTAAATCCAGTTGAACAAATCATTAATGCAATGTATAGGATAAAGGTTCTTCACCGTCTCCTTATTAAGTTGCTTATAGTCAATACACATTTGCATCAAACCATCCTTATTCTTTATAAACAAATAGGAGCTCCCCATGGGGACATACTCGATCTAATGAAACACATACCAAGAAGATCTTGAAGTTGAGAATTGAGTTTATTAAGCTCAGTAGGAGCCATACGGTAAGGTTCCATAGAAATAAGTTGGGTGCCAGGCTCAAGGTCAATAGAAAACTCAATCTCAAAGTCAGGGGAGTACCAGGCACATCGATAGGAAAAACATTAGGAAACTCACACACAATAGGAATAGAGTTGAGCGATAGACTCTCTACACGAGTATTGAATACATAAGTGAGATAAGACTCACAACCCCTTAGTAGAATTTTGATAGAACAAAGAGAAGAAATAGTCCCCACTGGCTCGTAACTAACCGCTCCCTGCCATACGACAGAGGATGTGTTGGGAATGGATAAGGTAACGATCTTGGCATAATAATCCATGACCGCATGATAGTGGGTTAACCAGTCCATCCCCAGAATCACATCGAAATCCAACATATCCAGAAATATAAGATCAACATAAGTATCAATATAACTAAGATCAGCCAAGTCCTATAATCATTATCAATTACTACAATTTGACACAATGAAATCAAAATAATCAAAACCATGGATATTTAGTAAATTAGACATCTAACCCAATAATCTACTCATTCTAGTCTATATTAGCTAACCACCATTTATTATAAAGCTACTAGTTACTAGTCATCATAAACTCTCCAACCATTAGCCTAACAATTCTTCATATACTCCTTCTCTATGGAATAACAACATATTATGATTCCTTAGATAGACAACATCCACATCTAGACAAAATGCACCACTAAACCATAACCACTATCTAAACAACTTGATTTTAGTTATCATAGGTATACTAGTCAACACATAGTAAGAAGCTAAATATCACTACCACCCTTATCTATTCATCAACCAATGCCATTTTCTAGTTAGCACAATAATTATCTAAGACCTCATTAAGACACCAACGGCATCACACTTTAGACCTTGACATTGCTAACCATCAATAATTCAAAGTCTATTACCATCATTAGCCAATTAACAACCATAACAAATAGTTACAATATTCTAATTAAACAAGGTCCACCAACTAGTATTCTAGTCTTCTAGCCATCAAGTAACATAACCACTTTACATAGAAAAAGTTATAGAAATAAACCATTTTACTAGGAAAATTCTATAACAAAACCATTTATTCAAGCCAAAGTAAACCATTAACTCAACATATAGTCTTGGCTCAAGATTTGGCATATTCTATTTCTATTCACTAATTAGCATTGAAAGATCCACGCCACTTAGCTAGTAATTAATGGTTGAGGATTAAAGACAACTTCTTAAGGAAAATCATATATCCTAAGTGGACACAAGGACTTAACCATACAATGACATAACTACACATACACCGATATATTCATATATATACTTACCATATGGAACATAACTATATCCTATGGATTCTCTAGGAATCATTATAAAATCAATACCTCTTCTAGATTTATCGATCATCATTACATAATCAATATATCCTTCGAATTCATCGGTCATCATCGCATCATTAATATATCCTCTGAATTCACCGAGCATCATCATAGCATAAATACCTTTTCTAGATTTATCGAGAATCATCACATCATCAATATATCCTACGAATTCACCAAGAATCATCACATCATCAATACATCCTCTAAATTCATTGGGAATCATCATAGCTTCAATAACTCTTCCGAATTTATCGGGAAACATCAAAATATCAATATATCCTATAAATTCCCCAGGCAATATCATATCATCAATAAACACCAAGACAATAATAAATACATACATATATATTCAAATTACTAACAAGTACCTGCCCACAACAATAGGGAGAAAAATAGGTAAGGAAATACATATCAAGGTACTTTACCATTAATCATCACCATATTATATGAGTAAATGCATGGGCATGTGTATCTAAATGATATGAGATATAACTATTTTTCCAAGTCTCATCATTATTATTACCAAGTTAATTATAAGTCATGGGTATGCCTTATAGTATCCTTGTTTTACCCACATGATTCACAACACTAGAGAGAGATTCTTTTACAGAAACATTATCTTAGTCATTAATATTAAAACATAATAAGAATTGTGACATAACTCAAGGCTTGCATAATAATCTAGCCATTAAGTTAAGTAATAGTATAATAATAGGTTTAATTTACAAGACCTTCCAATGCTATCAATAACATGAAAACAAGATAATCTAAAAAGTATACACAATATTCCATTATCGACAATATTTATAAACAATATACCAAGCTTAGCCATTAAATAATCAAATCATAATTTAGGTGTTCAACACCTATCTAGGTCACTAAGAAGTTACATAGTTCAAGCTTAAAGAAATTTAAGCTCTACTTCTAATATTCCCCAGAGATTCTCTTCTATGAGTCTAATATCTACCCGATATTTGGCTAAGTTATCTAAATCATACCTTAATGTCTTACCAATCTACATTAGTTCTATGGGACAATTCTCCTTCAAGGATTACTACTAAGTTACCAAAAGCACCTAATGTCATTCCACAACCAAGCTTATCTAGGTAAATAACCATTAATGTGAGTGAACAAGGTCACTCTTATATACAAGAGCAACTAGAGTTTTCTTATGCTATTCATGAGATTACAAATCCAACTAACCGAGTGTAATACCCCGTAATATTAAAAGCTTAATTCAGTTCTTAGTTTTATGCTTAAGGGGTCCAAGGATTTAAAATCTCACTAAGTGTTGAGGACTTGGTCATTTTCAAGACCCCTAAACTTTGCAGATTTTTATTTTGGTCTTCTTACCCCAAAATATTGATTTTTGAGTTAGTTAATATTTAGGGAGATTAAAATTATGTCTTGGGAGAGTTTTGGGACTTTCAGATGAGGTTTAGGACTTGTTTGGATGGCTAAAATAGAGAGCCAATGCGATAAGATCTGGACACATTAGTCTCTCCTATGGTAAGGATATCCGCAATGCATTGCTTTCTCCCTAGGATTAAGCGGTGCGGTGCATGTCCTTCTCTTACAGAGAGAGAGGCATGAAGCATGGCTATGTCCCACATAGTTATGTGACTTAAGTTCCCAAGGGGAATTTGATTCATTTCCCTCAACCCAATTCACCCTTAACATAATTTGGGACTTCTAAAAGGGAATTATTTGCCCCTATCAATCAAAATTGCTCTAAAAAAACCCTCTTTTTTTCCTAAGAACAAAACCCAAGCTCTTTCTAAAGAAAATCAAGAGTTCAAGCTTCTAATTTTAGTAAACCCTCAAGAAATCCTCAAGAAACTAGCTATTAAGGTATGTGGGTGTTCATCTATGGGTCTTTTTCACCCATGGAGCCCAAAAACTCTTCTTTGATTAGAGTATGAATTTTTCCTTCATTTTGAAGTTGCATATGCTCAATATAAGTTTAATTCATGGTTTTCCCTAGTAGTTTGACTCAATTCATGTCCTAGTATGATTCCATGGAAAGTTAGGTTATCTCATGTTTGAAATTTCAGTTTCCCATGTCATATTCTAGTGAATTTCATGTTAAATCCCCAAATTATGAATTTAGTCATGTAATCATGTTGTTTTACATATAATTAAATCTTCCATATTTTCAAGATCATGATTCTTACATGTTTGATAAAATGTATATGTTTTGGGTCTTTGAATCATAATCCCACACTATAGTTTTAAGGCTTTGTTATCATATTTTATGGTCATTTAGTACTTGCAAGTTATGAATATCCAATACCTATATGTTTTACATAATTTTACATTTTCAATTAATGCTTCAGTTAAACCACAAATTTAATTATTCCACTCAATTGATGTAATCATGATGAGAACCATTAGATTAATGTTCAATTAAACTCAATACAGTTCAGTACCAGTGTCAGTTCATTAAGGGGTAAGATTTAGCATTAAGCAAATCCAGGGATGGTGGCTCCCCTATTTGTTTAGGCAAAGTCATTATTAGCAGTCCCTGAGTTCCAAAACTATGTAGCCAACGTAGGATACAAAGTGTCACCTATCAGTTTAGGGTTGACTTCCTCTCAGGGGTCACCCATCAGTTTAGGCTTGACACCTGGTCTTTCGGGAAAATAGATTAGTGGATCCACAAATCCAGTGTTATAACCCATGGCACGATACTGACACTCTTCTAACTGGGGTTACAGGTTGGACTCCGATTAGGCCAGATTGGGGCATGTCAGTTATATTATACCTCTTACAATTTTATTCAGTATGTCAGCGTACCTCAACTTAGTTTTTCTTGACCAAGTGTACAGATTTATAAGTTATTCAGTTATACAGGTTTTAGTCATTTAGATTTTAGATTATCTCAATAACATGCTTATGCTTGGTCATACATTCTTAGTTATTGCATGTTTTATGCATTTATGCTCAGTTATAATATGTATTTCAGTCAGTCCTTATCTAATATACCAGTATATTAAAAGTACTGACCACATACTTTTCTTTGCACTATGTAATCTTCTAACATAGGTTTGGACGCTCAATTTCCTGACCGTTCTTAGATAGCTCAGCATTACTTAGAAGTAGTAGTGGTGAGTCCTCATTCATCAAGGACATAATATGTTTTATTTTTTTAAGTTATTTCAGTATTTATTTATGTTCAGGTAGTCGGAGTTAGTTGGGGGTTTGTCTTATTAACTCTTCATGGTGTTTAGAGGCTTTCAGAAAATAAGTCATTTCTTTTTATTTTATCAGTTTTTTAGACATGTTAGTATTACGTATTTCAATATTTAAATTTACAGTACACTATAAGTTTGTCTTTCTCTCATATATTATATTATTATTTTACTTAGTGCTCGTAGCAGGTACCAGCTCATGGGTTAGCTTATGGTCACCTATTACCGTAAGCACCATTATCGCGACTAGGGGGTAGCCTCAGGTTGTGACAAAACTTATTATTTGAGCCTAAGGTGTTAAAATATCCTAGAAAGTCTGAAAGACACATTGAGTAAGTTTTGTACATGGGTGTAAAGCGTGCCACACTTATAGACACGAGGCTATGAAATGTTCTTAGGAAAGTTTCCCTTCTTTTAGTGTTCATGTCATACAAATGAGTATTAGCTCTATCTGTTTCCTCTTTCTAACTTATCTTTTATTCCATTTATAAATAATGCCTTCTAGAAGAAACAACAAAAGAAGGAACAAGGAGCAGCCTACATAACCTATTTAAGAAGATCCCCTGAATGAGCATGTCTCCCAAATAAATTCAGGGATACTTTCACGACCTTAGAACATTCCATAGCTACTCAGAAAAACCAGGAGGCTATTGCTCCATCTAATCCATTAGAAACTACCGTTGTAGTTAGTATTCAAGATTTCACTCGGATGAATCCCCCTCTATTTTTGGGATCTAAGTCTGAGAAGGATCTATAGGAATTTCTTGACATGGTACAGAAAGTGATAGATATCATGGGCATCACTTCAAGTGAGACTGTAGAGTTGGTTGCATATTAGTTATAGCATTTAGCTCATACCTAGTTTAAGCAGTGGAAGAAGGACCGAGGTGTTAATGCAGGGCCTATAGAGTAGGAAGAGTTTTCCACAACCTTCTTCGACTGGTTCTTTCCCCTAGAGTTGAGTCAAGCCAAGGTTTAGGAGTTCATTAACTTAAATTAAGGTAATATGAGTGTGAAGGAGTACTCACTCAACTTTACTTAATTGGGAAAGTAAGTTCATACTATGGTGGCAGATAATTGGTCTAGAATGAGTAAGTTTGTATCTAGTATAGCTGATAGTGTGGTTAAGGAGTGTAGGAAAGACATGTTGATGAAGGATATGGACCTATCTAGACTCATGGTTCATGCTCGGGAGATTGACGAGGAGAAGCATAAGGAAAAAGAGAGAGAATAAGAGGGCTAGAACAGGTAGTTTTAACTTTTCTTAGCCAAGGTTAAAAGGTGGTAATCATTCTCAGTTCCATCAAAATTTAGTAGGCCCAGTTCCATCTTCATCTAGTTCGCCAATGCCTAAATTTAAACAAGAGAGTCAGGAAAAAGTGCTAGGGTCTAAGTCCCAGGGCAGTATGAATAGTGGACGTACAAATCCTCTCTATAGGAAATATGGTTGGAACCATCAGGATGAGTGTAGAGTGGGTAGTGATGTGTGATTTTGATATTGCAAGCCAAGCCAAAGGATTTGGGAGTGCTCGGTTCTTGATTAGAGGGGAAAAAGTGATTGCTAGAATGGCTAGACTAATCTTTTAGCAACACCAATAGTTTTCCCAACTCATCAGGGTGCCACGCCCAGTTCCACTAGTAGGAAGTACTAGAATAGTTTATATGCTCTCCTAACTCAACATGATCAGGAAAGTTCTCCTAATGTGGTTACAAGTACGTTATAGGTCTTTTATCTCCATATTTATATGTTATTAGACCCGAAGATTCACTTTTTTTATGACCCATTATATAGAAGTCAATTTTGGTGTCAGTCCCAAAACATTAGTAAATCCTTTCTTTGTGTATACCCCTGTGGGTAAATATATTATAGCCAGGCTGGTGTACAGAAATTGCTCGATCACAGTGTCTTAGAAAATCACCTCAATTGATATTGTAGAGTTAGATATGATTAAGTTTGATGTCCTTCTTAGCATGGATTGGCTCCACTCATGTTACTTATCTGTCTATTGCAGAAATAGAATTGTAAGTTTTAGTTTCCTAAGAACCAAATATCAAATGGAGGGTAGTACTTCGGTGTTTAGGGGTCAGATTTTTTCCTATCTTAAAGCCCAAAAGATGATATCTAAGGATCGTGTTTACCATCTTTTCTGGGTCAAAGACTCAAATTTTGAGATTTTGAGTCTTGAGTCAATTTCAGTATTAAGGAAATTTCTAGATGTGTTCCCTGAAGATCTTCCTGGATTTTCTCCCGAGTGGGAAATAGACTTCGAAGTAGAGCTCCTTACAAATACCCAGCCTATCTTTATTCCACCCTATATATTGGCTCCAATTGAGCATAAAAATTAAAGGATCAGTTAAAAGACCTCTTAGATAAGGGTTTCATCGGGGCTAGCATTTCTCTATGTTGCGCTCCAGTCTTATTTGTGCTAAGAAAGACGGTTCTCTCATAATGTGCTTTAGTTACAGTCAGTTAATTAAAGTCACATTCAAGAATAAGTATCCACTCCCCAGAATTAATGACTTATTCGACCAACTTCATGGTGCTAGTTATTTCTCAAAGATAAACCTTAGATCCATCTATCATAAATGTGACATCCTGAAGACAACTTTCTTAACTCGATATGGTCACTTTGAATTCCTAGTAATGTACTTTGGACTAATGAATGCCCCTATAACTTTCATGGACATGATGAATAGGGTGTGCAAGTAGTACTTTGACATGTTCATCATAGTCTTAATTAATGATATCCTTGTCTATTCCCACAGTGAGGATGATCATGCAAACCATCTAAAAATTGTATCACCGACCCTCAAAGCTCATCAGTTGTTTTCTAAATTTAGTAAGGGAAAATTTTGGCAAAGATCTTTAGCTTTCCGTGTCCATATTATTTTTGGTGATGGCATTCGAGTTGACCCTTAAAAGATCAAAGTCATGAGAAACTAACCCTGACCCATCTCTTTATTAGATATCGGAAGTTTCTTAGGTTTGGCTGGCTAGAATAGGTAGTTTGTTGAAGGGCATTCTTTTATTGCATCCCCATATTGTGATTGACTTAGAAAAAGGTCAAATTTTAGTGGTCAGATTCCTGCAGGAAGAGTTTTGAGGATTTAAAGACACGACTCACCTCTTCCCTAGTTTTGGCTTTGCCAGATAGTTCAGAGGGATTTGTAGTTTACTGTGATGCTTCTAGAGTTGGTCTTCATTGTTTTTTGATATAGAGAGGCAAGGTCATAGCTATGCCTCTAGACAACTTAAACCCAATGAAAGGAATTATTCGACCCATGATCTTGAGTTGGAATCTATTATCTTTGCCTTAAATATTTGGAGGCACTATCTTTATAGGGTTCATATTCATGTGTTCATTAATCACAAAAGTTTACAGTATGTGTTCACATAGAAAGACATAAATCTTTGTCAGAGAAGGTTGCTTGAGTTGTTAAGAGATTATGATATGAGTGAGTTGTATCATCCAATCAAGGCCAATGTAGTGGCAAATTCCCTTAGTAGATTGTCTAAGGGTAGTGTTTCTCATGTTGAGGAATATAACAAGAAGTTAGTCAGTAAGCTTTATCATCTTTCTATATTAGGTGTACGGTTGGTTGATTCAGCTGAAGGTAGTATATGGGTTCAAAATACTTTAAAATTTTCATTGGTTGTTGAAGTGAAAGAAGAACAAGGTAGGGATCCTAGTTTGGTTAAGTTGAATGAGGTAGTTAGAGATCAAAAAGTAGAGGTTTTCACCCAAGGGACAGATGGTGTGCTTTGATATCAGGGCAGGTTATGTGTTCCTTGTGTTGCTGATTTAAGACAGCGAATATTTGTAGAAGTGCATAGTACGCTATACTCTATCCACCCAGGATCCACTAAGATTTATCGTGAATTACAGGTAATCTATTGGTGGAGTTATATAAAGAAAGATATTGCGGAGTTTGTGGCTAAGTGTTCAAATTATCAGTAGGTTAAGGTTGAGCACCAAAGGCCTAGTGGTTCATTGTGGCAGTTCAACATCCCCACTTGGAAGTGGGATTTGGTAAACATGGATTTTGTGATAGGGTTACCTTATATACATCGTCACCATGATTTGATATGGTTCAGGCTAGATAGAATGACCAAATTAGCTCATTTCTTTCCAGTTCATACCTTGTACTTATCTAAGGATTATGTCAGGATCTATCTCAAAGAGTTAGTTATATTTTATGGGATTCTAGTGTCTATTATTTTAAATAGATGTACTCAATTTACCTCTCACTTTTGTAAGGCTTGTAAAAATGTTCTTGGTATCCAAGTTCATCTCAATACAACTTTTTATCCTCAGATAGATAGTCAGGTAGAACAGTCCATTCAGACTTTAGAGGACATATTGATAGCCTATTTTATTGGCTTTAAAGGTAGTTGGGATGACCACTTACCTTTGATTGAGTCTTCCTATAATAATAGTTATCAATCCAGTATTCAAATGACTTTATTGAAGGATCTCTATGAAAGGAGATGTAGCTCTTCCATTGGTTGGTTTGAAATAGTTGAAGCTACTTTGATAGAGATAGAGTCAGTGTTTAAGGTGATAGAGAAGGTTCAATTTATTTGGTAAAGTCTAAAGAAAGCCCAAAGCTATCAGAAATTCTATGCAAACCTGAGGAGGAGGGATCTTGAATTTGAGGTTCATCATATGGTCTATTTGAAGATTTAACCTATGAAAATGTGTAGAGATTTGAAAAAAAAGGGTACTCAGTCCCCAATATATTGGCCCATATAGAATCTTGAACCATTTCGGGAAGGTAGCTTATGAGCTTGAGTTTCCTGCAGACATGACATCAGTACCTCCAGTGTTCTATATTTTCTTAATAAAGAAATGCATCGGTGATTCAGCTGTTGTTGTTCCTTTAGAAAGTATGGATGTTTAGGATAACCTTTACTATGAAGAAATACCAATCGAGATCCTTGATCGTCAGATTCATAAGCTAAGGAATAAAGAGGTTTTGTTAGTTAAAGTTCTACGGAAGAATCAGTCTGTTAAGGGAGCTACTTGGGAAAAAAATAGATATCCGAACTAAGTACCCTCATCTTTTCTCTGCAAACTCAAATTCAGCTTGAGGTAACAATTTTCCTTACATTGACTCTTTTCCATTCTAATTTTTAGTTATCTAACCATACCCATATCATTGAATGCACTCACGAAATCAATTCACTTCATGTATCATACTTCAGACTCAATTAAGTAACCATGTTCCAAGTCATGCATGTTAAGTTTAAGACCTTAGTTGCCTTAGTAATCTTAGCCTAACCAGTCTTATTAGAGGATGAATGATCCCAAGGGGGAGATATTGTAATACCCCATAATATTCCAAGCTCGATTCAGCTCGTAGTTGTATACTTAAGGGGTCCAAGGATTGAAAATATCACTAAGTGTTGTGGACTTAGTCATTTTCAAGTCCCCTAAACTTTGAGTATTTTTATTTTGATCTTCCTGACCCCAAAATGTTGATTTTCAAGTTAGTTCATGTTTATGGAGGTTAACAGTATGTCTCAGGAGAGCTTCAGGACTTTCGGATAGGGTTTGGGACTTGTTTGGATGGCTGAAACATAGAACCAATGCGATAAGGACACGACGCGTTAGTCACTTCCATGGTGAAGAAGTCCATGATGCATTGCTTTCTCCCCCAGAGTAAGTGGCACGGTGCATTTCTTTCTCCCATAGATAGATAAGCATGATGCGTGGCTCTGTACCTTATAGTTATGTGACTTAAGTACCCACGGGGAATTTGAGTCATTTCCCTCAACCCAATTCATCCTTAACACAATGTGGGACGTCCAAAAGAGTATTATTTCCCCTTTTTCCCTCGAAATTATTCTCAAGAAACCCTCCTCTTTTCCCAAGAACAAAACCCAAGCTCTTTCTTAAGTATATCAAGAGTTCAACCTTTTAAATTCAGGAAACTCTTAAGAAATCCTCAAGAAACTAGCTACTAAAGTATATGGGATGTTCATCCATGGGTTCCTTTCACTCATGGATCCCAAAAACCTCTTCTTTGATTAGAATATGAGCTTTTTGTTTATTGTGAAGTTGCATATGTTCAATATTATTTTAATTCATGTTTTCCCTAGTAGTTTGAATCAATTCATATCGTAGTATGATTCCATAGAAAGGTTAGGTTATCTCATGTTTGAAATTTCAGTTTCCCATGTCATATTCAAGTGAATTTCATGTTAAATCCCCAAATTATGAATTTAGTCATGTAATCATGTTATTTTCCGCATGCTTAACTCATCCCCATGTTCAAGTTCATGATTCTCACATGTTTGATGAAATGTCTATGCTTTGGGTCTTTGAATTATGATCCCATACTATAGTTTTAAGGCTTTTTATCATATTTTATGGTCATTCAGTGCTGGTGGGTTATGAATACCCGATACCTACGTGTTTTACATGATTTAAGATTTTTAAGTAATGATTCGTTTAAACCATAGATTTTATTATTTTACTTAGTTGATGTAATCATGATGTGCACCATTAGAAATAATATTCAGTTAAACTTAGTCTAGTTCAGTACCAGTGTCAATTCAGTCAAAATCGTTAGTAGCAGTCCCTCAGTTCCAAAACTACATAGCTAGCATAGGATATAAGAGGTCACCCGTTAGTTTAGTCTTGACTTCCTCTCAGGGGCCACCGGTCAGTTTAGGCTCAACACCTTGGTCCTTTCGGACAACATATTAGTGGATCCACATAGCCAACATTAGTACCCATGGCATGGTACTGACACCCTTCCAACTGGGGTCACAGGTTATACCATGATTAGCTCATATTAGGGTATGTTAGTTATATGATACCTCACATAATTTTAGTCAATATGTCAGCATGTCTCGACTTAGTTTTTCTTGACCAGGTATACAGATTTATCAGTTATTCAATTATAAAGATTTTAGTCTTTTAGATTTTAGATTATCTCAGCAACATGCTTATGCTTGGACTTTCATTCACAATTATTAAATGTTTTATATATCCATGCCCAGCTATCTCATTTATTTCAGTAATTCCTTATCTCACATACCAAAACAATCGAAGTACTGACCGCATACTTTTCTTTGCGCTATGTTGTCTTATAACATAGGTTCGAATGCTCAGATTCCCAACCGCTCTTAGAAAACTCAGCGTTACTCAGCAGCAACAGTAGAGGTGAGTCCTCATTCATCAAGGACATGATATGTTTTGTTTTTTTCCTCAGTTATTTCAGTGTTTCTTTATGTTCAGTCAGTCGGAGTTAGTTGGGGGTTTGTCCCATCAACTCTTTATAATGTTTAAAGGCTTTCAGACAATATGTTAGACAGTCAGTCAGTTCTTTATTTTTTTCAGTTGTTTAAGGCATGTCAATAATGCATATTTCAATATTCGGATTTATAGTACCCTATCAGCTTATCTTTTGCTCATGTGTTATATTATTATTTTATTCAGTGCTCACATCAGGTACCATTTCATGGGTTAGATTATAGCCGTAAGAACCACTGTCGCGACTAGGGGTGATAGCCTCGGGTAGTGACACCGAGGTTCTAGCCTATATGTCAAGCCTCACTCTTTACAAGTTTAATAGCCCAAGTCTTTTAATTTGTCTCAAGCATTACTGCCTGTCATTTTCACACCTCAGAACCCTCCTAATCTTATCAACATATCACAATTATACTATAATAAAGCTCAATATAAATACAAGTAATCCTAACCTACCTAGAGTCTAAACATTTCATGAACCAACAATCTTTGATTTCCCTTTCCTCGAAGCTTCTTCCATGATCCAAGCCATCAACAACATAATCTATACATTATTACAAGAATAGCAACACCCATATTGCACCATTGTCATATGGGTCCAAAATTACACCACAAACTCCCAAGTGGGTCACACATATGGAAAACAAGTTTCCGAGACAACCCATCGTTAAAATACCATTAGGGAGTTAAAGCCCTCTAGTGTGCAAAAGAATCATATTTGGGGATAAAATTAAGCCTCGAGACATTAGGTGTTTTGGGTCTAAAAATCAAGAAATCAACACCAAAATTGAAGGAATCTTACATTATATTTGATGTTACCCACGAAAACACAAGCTCTTCAAGCTCCCAATCAACACCCAACACAAATTTTTTGGATTCTACACTCTATCAGGGTTTGGGGACTTAACGAAATGGAGAAAATGACCAAATTTAAGGAAAAAGATGTCTTTTAAATGGACTACCCCATCACTCAGGATAAACGATCGCACACATATGCTAGGCCATGATTGCACTCATTCAACCATGATTGCGGTATCTCCATCCATGACAGGCAATGGTAGAATCTTGGAATTTGATCCCAAGCTTCGAGCAATGCCTTGGGATGTATCCGGAGTCTGATACGAGCAAATGAGATATGTAACCATATATAATTCGACATTCTAGATTTATTGGCAAAGTTAGATTTACTATCTGATATTGTTTTGTTAAAGTTTTCACTCAACATTCATTTGGAACCAATGAAGACTTCTCAATAAAAAAAATGGTTCTAAAAACCAAACAAACCACCAGGTGACCGAACTAATAGTTCCAAAAAAGTCATGAACGGCTTGTGACAGCTATGGGAAAGCTCTAACGGCAATAATAAGTAAGAACATGGAAAATGAACCAAAGGGTCATTATAGGTAATGACTAAGACTCCATAAGTCATCAGTTCTAGTCATGAGTCGTACGGTATGATTCATGACCAAACCAGCAAAGGTGCCCTGAGTTACTGTCTAGACCATGAGTTATGGTGACGACCATAATGGGTCCTCATGAGTCATAAGGTGACCCATAGCCACTAGCGATAGTTTTCTGCATTTTATTTAAAATTACTTTGGTTATTTTCCTCATTCCCAAACTAAAACCCATGACAAAAAATACTCTACGGGGCCCCATAAAACTTATTACTCCACCATAAACTACTCTCATCTCTCTTAAATCCCTCAGTAAGAACACCTAGGTTTTTCTAAGGATTTGTCATTTAGGGCTCAAAGGGTGATTTCTTCTCCAAATTTCTTTGTATATCGGCGTGTATCTCTTCCCCTAAATTTTCTTTTTATAAAGGCATATATTTATGGTTATTTATGTGGATTTAAATGTGGACTTTGATATGGGTTTAGGGTCTTGGAATGATGGTTACTTGAAATTAATTTCCATGGTTTTAATGTTATTGTGTACATTTTATTGATGTATTTTGAAACCTTTGGGTTCATGGGTATGGTGAATGGGATGGGGATCGAGACATTTCCCCAAACTGATGAATTTAGTTTTGAATTGGTTTTGGAAATTGTGTTTCCTCAAACCACTTGCATAAATGGCTTTGAAACATGAGTACACGAACATTGAAACTACTTTTGAAATAATGGAATTGCATAAAATGTCTAATGGAACATGAATGGATTTGAGGGCATTATTGGCCATGTTTTTTATTTTAAATTGGGAGCTCGGGGGTCGTGGCATTCCCCTCAGTTGATTTGATAAATAACGAGGGTCGTGGAATTCCCCAAATATGATTTAATACACTAAGTAGGTCATGTCATTCCACTAATTTGATGGAATTGGAATGTCATAATTAAATACTTGAAAGTGTAAGGGTGTGATGATACCAATGGTTTATGCCTTAACGGATAATTCCTTGTTTAAATAGATGGGTTATGTGAAACTTATTTTAATTAGGACTAATGAGGGTTGTGTAGTTTACCATGAAGGTATAATTCCTAGGGAGGAGTAACACTAGAAATCACATTTGCCAACGTGGGGGGCTTGATAACCGCATGCATAGTTCGTACTATTAATAAATATATATATGTATTTGGGAATGATGTGGGGTCAGGGAATTTCCTGGTCTTCTTTTGATATTTCTAGTTCGTGCGGCTAACACGCATTGGGGCCCTTTCAGCAGGGAAAGCAGAACCCAAATATCCCATGGGTGCCTATTAGGATGGTCTGAGATACACAGTCCTTGTTAATATTTTAACTCTCATGCTAAATCTTTTTCCCTATCCCGATATACTATAAATATATATGATTGTGTTCACATGATTTTGGAATGATTTTAGACTGAATGGTCACGACATTATTTTGTCCCTTTCATGAATTAGAAGTTAGTGCTAACCCTGCTAACTGTCCCAAGATATTGTATCCCCAATCAATGCAATGTCCAAAGACACTTCTATTTTTCCTGGGCATGATAAGTGATTTCTAGATTGTGTGAGAGTCATCATTAAAGTGGTGATCTTCTATTCTCCAAAAGGCCATCATTTCATTGTCTTGTCTTTACTTACGTCTTAGACTATTTTGATGGTATTCGCTATGGTCGGGGGAATGTACCAACTTTGGTTTATATTTAGTTTTTAAAGTATTTTATGGATAACAAGATGTTGGTGGATTTGGTACCGTGGATTCTTATATCTCATTTAGTTGATTTATCTTTCTTGTTATATGTTTAGAACTCAAATCTATCTTGTTATATGTTCGAAATTAATTCACTACTAGTTTTATTGTATTTTTGTTTGATATATTAATGGGGGTGGTCTTTGGTCCTTGGTGGACTTGATATACCCTTCACCATTAGGCCCTGGTTCAGGTTGTGACAAGTTTGGTATTAGAGCATAAGTTCATGGTCATTGGGTGTCCATGAAGCCGTGTCAAATAGAGTTTTTTTATATGGGTGTATAGCATACCAAACTTACAAAGGAGAGGCTACAAGACATTTATGAATGTTTCCCTTTCTTATGATCTAGTTTTTGGGCTATAGAGTCTAAGGTCTTGAAAGATCCTCTAATTTTATTTGTTAGTATTTCAGATCATGCCTCCCTAAAGATTTGATTCTCGTGAAAACTCCTCTATCCCATCTAAGTATAATATGGTTAAAACTTATTCTAATTATGGAGTACAGACTATTTCTACGGTCCCTACTCCTAACTGCCCATATGTAGTTCCACTGATCCCTACTAGTCCTCTTCAGGCTTCTCAGGCAGATTATGTTCATTCCCTATTTCCCCAATAAGACATTTTGAATGATTAATTTTTTCAATATATTCATCTACTGACTTAGTTGGTAACTTTTTAGTCTCAACAGCCTGACTATGTTAGTTCTGTAGCTCCATCTTCTGAGGCCACTAGAGTTAGCTAATTTATAAGGTTGAGCCCTCTGACCTTTATAGGATCTAAGGTTAAAGAGGGTCCTCATGGGTTTGTTGATGAAATGGAAAAGTTATTTAGGGTAATGCATGCTATTGATATGGAGGGTGTGGATTTTGTCGTATATCAGCGAAAGGATATAGCATATCAGTCATATGAGGAGTAGAAGAAGTCGAGTGGTGATGATTCTGAGCGGATAATGTAGAGGAGTTTTATGGTACTTTTATTGATCATTTATTTCCTCAGGAGTTGAGGGAGGCTACGACTGAAGAGTTTGTGAACATAAAGCAGGGAAGGATGATTGTGAAGGAGTATGTTTTGAAGTTTCATCAATTTTCTTGCTATGCCCTAGAAATTATGTCTAGGATGAGAGGTAGGATAAGGAAGTTTGCTTTGGGTTTGTCTCGAGTCTTTGTTTTTTAGTATAAGTCTGTCATGCTGAATATTAACATGGATATCCCTAGGCTTATAGTTTATATTGATGTCATCCAAAACTAACTCTAATAGAAGTATGTTGCGGTCGATTGCAAATATAATAACATAAGTAGGTTAGGGTCGAACACACAGTGAAGATGTTGAATAGTTGCTTGACTTGATTTAATCCACGAGTAGTGTAGGAAAGTGAATAATAGAATTTTGTATCAATCGCAAGTAGTAACCAAAACATTAGTGCTTTTGAGTTGTTAAAAATAGAAGACAAACATTAGGCTTGTGTTCCCCTTGCGTCTCAACTCTAAAATTTTCTCGTGATCAACCCACCTATCCTGTTGCTCTAAATATAAAGTCTACAATATAGGCATTATCAGTCGTCTTGTGAATGTGAATATAAATCTCACCCTTTACTGGTTTAGTCTTTGGGTGTCGCCTTATTTCTCTTTGCTATGACCTCAGTTCACTATTACCTTTTTAGTTCAAGTGGTTAGATGATATGGTGGGGACTATAAGATGGAGGTCAATCCCAAATCATTGTCCTAACCTTTTTTTCCCAATCACAAACTTTCTTGTAAGGATGATTGGAAATACAAGCTATCTCAATCTTCTACAACAGCTCAGAGATTAATTATTGCAAAGAAGATTAACATACATGCATAAACCCTAGAATAAATGAATATAACACTTTCTCTATGTAGCTAATCTGCCAGGGTTCCCACAACCTTAGTCAAGGAGATTAGTCGCTCATGTTCATACAATATTCAATGATTATCAATGATGAATACATATAATTAATTTCACAGGTTATGATGAATAAACTCCATAGTCTTGAATTGAATAATAGCCAACATCTTAAGAATAATTTTAAAAGTATGTAAAAATTATTGTAAGAATATGTAAACTAATAGAAGATAAACCTTAGCGTATTTATAGTATCTCAAAATAACATAGAAATCCTAATAAAAATGGGAAAGGTAAAGTTATGTCGGCACTTGGTACGACTTAATCTTCAACTCGTTTATGTATCATACGAGTCATGACATGCCTTCTCGTATCAAGTCTAGCGTTTAATCTTCCAAGGCTTCAACTTTTTTTTTCATACTACTTCAGCATACGACTCGTGTTCTTTACTTGTACCCACCTGGGACTTTTATCTTACCAGGCTTAGAACATTGGTTTGTCTAAGGCTTCCCTATACGAGTCATACTCAAGCTTTCGACTCGTATAGTTTTGAGAATTTAACTTTTAATGGTAGATTTAGACTCTGTTATATGTATGACTTCTTCATATGACTCGTATCCTTGCTTACAACTTAAATGCTTCAGTTATATCTTCTCTGTATTTAGATTCTCAATTTGATTTGAGGTTTTGTTGTGCTTATGAGTTCGCCTACAAGTCATATAGTGTGTGATGACTCATGGGGTGACTCGTACCTTGATCAGTTTTGCACCTTTTTATGTGTTTTTATTCTAAATTTAGTCCAACACTCTTGTAGACCTGTTTTACCTGCAACAAACACAAAAGTGCATTATCTTTACTAAAACAATCTAAGTACCTACCTAAATTTTTAGTTTTAAGTATAGAAAGTGTTGTGCTTCCACAACACATCATATATGCAGCATGTTGAAGATGAAAAGAAGAAGCAAGGTATAATAAGAGAGAGGCAAAATAAGAAATTCAGATATTCAAAGTAGGGTGGTCTTTTTTTTTTGCTATTTCTAAAATTTTCCCATTTATTAATAAAAAAACAAAGGGTACATAACTGATGAGGCCCAATTTGGCTCAATCTGAAAGCAACCCAAAAAATTAAATTAAATGTAATAAACTAAGAAAGGACCAAAACAAAAGGAAATCTTTTAATGAAATAGGAAAGTGGATGGTAAGGAGTTTAGCAACTTCATCTCCCTCACAACATCTGTTTAATCATCCAAAAAAGTGCAAGATTCATAGAGTAATCTCCTAAAGATGCTAAAAGTAGGGTAGAGGTCAGTAGAATAGTGGTAGAGATGGCAGGAGTGGAGCAAAAAGAAGACCTGGGAAATTTTGGCTTGTGCTCCATATCTTAAGTCGTCCAGTGATCACTACTTTCATACTAACGATGGGTTAAGGCACAAGGTACCTAATTTTAGGCTAGTAGAGCCCAGTCAGCCCCACCCTATCCTCTTTATAGATTTTACGGTCATATGCGCTATGGTTATTGACATAAGGGGAGGAATTTGTGTTTTAATTATGGACAACCTGGTCATATTCAGATAAATCTCCCTTCATCTAATGTTTCTTTTGAAGCTTATAAGGTTTCGGTTTTTACTTTTTTATCTCCAGCATCAAAGGGTGCTACTTTTAGTACCAGCACTAGTCAGAATTATCTTTATGTCCTTACCACCCATCAAGAAACTAAGGTATCTCCTGATATTGTCACTAGTATGCTACAGCTTTTCAGCATAATGCATATTTTCTTCTTGATCTGGTGTCTACCCTTTCTTATGTGACCCCTTATATGGCTATTCATTTTGATTTTGGTCCTGAGTGTATTTTTATCCTCTCTCTGTGTCTACCCCGATGGGTGATTTTACTATGGCTAGAAAGGTTTATAGTGGTCATGTGGTATCCATCTTTCATAGGGAGACCTTGGTGGATTTAATAGAATTGGATATGGTGGATTTTGATATTGCCCTAGGGATGGATTGGATCCATTCATGCTATGCTTCTCTAGAATGTCAAACCCGTATGGTCATCTTTCAATTCCCTAGTGAACCAGTAATTAAATGGGAAGGGAGTTCCTTAGTGGAAAAAGGATAAATATTTCATAACTCAGAGCTTTGACATTTATTTCTGTGGGGTTTCTTTATTATCTAGTTTGGGTTAGAGATTCTAGTTCTGAGGGTCCTACCTTACAATTAGTCTATGTGGTTAATGAGTTTCCTATAGTGTTTCTTGAGGATCTTCCAGGTATTTTGCCTGATAGAGAGATAGACATTAGGATTGATCTTCCACCGGATACACATCCTATTGCTATCCCTCGTATAGAATGGATCTGATGAGTTGAAAGAACTTAAAGAGAAATTAAAATATCTTCTTAATAAGTGTTTTATCCATCCTAGTGTCTCTCTGTGGGGTGCTTCTTTGCTTTACATACATAAGAAAGATGAGTCTCTTTGGATATGCATAGACTATCGGCAGTTCAATAAGGTGATGGTGAAAAATAAGTAGCATTTTCCTAGGATAGATGATTTCTTTGACCAACTTTAGGGTGCTAGATTCTTTTCTCAGAGTGATCATCGATTGGGTTATCATAAATTGAAGATTATGGAGGTAGATATCCCTAAGATAGCTTTTTGTACACGGTATGGTCATTATGAGTTTCTGGTTATGTAATTTGGATTGACTAATGCTCTGGTGGAATTTATGGATCTTATGAACTAAGAATTTGGGCAGTTCTTGGATTTATTTGTTATAGTGTGTATTGATGATATCTTTGTATATTCTAAGAGTGAGAAGGATCATGTCAATCACCTCCGAGTAGTGTTGTAGACTCTTAAGTATCATTGATTATATGCCAAGTTTTTGAAGAGTGAGTTTTGGTTGAATATTGTAATCTTTTTGGGTTATGTTGTTTCTAGTGTAGGGATCATGGTAGATCCACAGAAAGTTGAGGTAGTTAAGAAATGTCCTAGGCCCATGACTCCAACCAACATTTAAAGATTTTGGGTTTAGCCGGGACTATAGGAGGTTTGTGGAGAGTTTCTCTTCTATTGCTTCTCTGTTGACTAAGTGACTCAAAAAAGGTAAAGTTTCTGTGACCCGATGCTTATGAGGGTAATTTTGAAAAGTTGAATAATAAATTGACTTCTACTCTAGTTTTGACCCTACCTAAGGGAACTGGTGGTTTTGTTGTTTACTTTGACATGTCTTATGTGGGACTAGTTGTGTTTAGATGAAGCATGGTAAAATGTTGGTTTATAATTCTAGGTAGTCGAAGGTTCATGAAAGAAATAATTTGACTCATGATTTAGAGTTGGCAGTTGTGGTGTTTGCATTGAAGATTTGGCATCACTACTTGTATAAAGTGCATATTGATATCTATTCAGATTATAAAATCTTGCAGTACATGTTCACCCATAAGGAGTTGAATAACAGGCAAATAAAATGGATTGAGTTGCTCAAGGACTATGATATAAGCCTTCACTATCATCCAAGTAAAGCTAATTTGGTTTCTTATGCTCTTAGTAGGTTATCTATGGTGAGCCTATCTAATATAAAAGAGGAGAAGCATAGATTGGTGAAGGATATTTACCAGTTGGATAATTTGGGAGTTCAACTTTTAGACTCTGAGGATGGAGGGGTTATTAGTCAAGAAGTGGTTAAGTTATCTCTTGGTTCTGAGGTGAAGGAGAAGCAGGTTTTGGATCCTATTTTGATGTAGTATAAGGCTGATGTGGTTCAGTAAAAGGTTATGTCTTTTGAAATAGGTTGTGATGGTATTTTGTGATACTAAGGTAGGTTGTGTGTTATAGATGTTAATGGTCTACGTGAAAGTATTTTGATCGAGGATCATGAGTCTAGGTATATAGTTCAAACTTGTTCAATTAAGATGTATCATGATTTGAAGGAGATCTATTGGTGGAACAATATGAAGAGAGATATGGCTAACTTTTTGGCTAAGTGTATGGTGTGTCATCAAGTGAAGGTTGTGCACTTGAGGCCTAGCGACCTATCTTAAGAGATTGAGTTTCCCATATGGAAGTGGGAGGTGATCAACATGGATTTTATTACTGATCTTCTAGGAGCTCAGAATCAATATAATTTTATTTGGGTCATCGTGGATAGGATGACTAAGTCTGCTCACTTTTTGCCTTTGAGGACTACATACTCTGGAGAGGATTATGCTAAGTTGTTTATTCAAGAGATCATTTAGTTGGATGGTACACCAATTTCCATTATTTTTAATCAAGGTACGGAGTTCACTTCTTGTTTTGATATTTTTTTCAGCAAGGCTTGGGCACATGGGTGAATCTCAGCACCTCATTCTACCCTCAGACGGGTGGACATGAGGAGAGGACCGTTCATACTTTGAAAGATATGTTAAGGTTTTGTGTGATTGATTTTGTAGGTAGTTAGGTGGATTATTTTCCTTTCATCGCGTTTGCATATGATAATAGTTATGACTCTAGTATTAGGGTGGAACCTTTTGAAGCTCTTTATGGTATGAGGTATAGATCTCCTATTGGATGGTTTGAGATTGGTGAGACTAGATTGATTGAAAAGGTGAAGGTGACTAGGGATAGGCTTAAGACTGCTCTCCAAAAGTCCTATGTGGATGTAAGGCAAGGAAAATAGGAGTTCGAAGTTGATGATTGGGTGTTGTCAAAGGTATTTCCCATGAAGGGAGTGATAAAATTTTGGAAAGAGGGAAAGCTCAGTTCCAATTATGTTGGCCTATATTTAATTTTGAGGAGGGTGGGTAATGTTTCTTACAAGTTGTATTTCCCTTTAAGTCTGGGTTTTATTCATCTAGTGTTTCATATTTTTATGTTGAAGAAGTGTATGGGCGATCCTTCTTTAATTGTGCCTATTGAGAGCGTTGGTATTTCGATTCCTTAACTTATGAGAAAGTCCTTGTGTAACGCCCTACGTTTTTTATCCTTGAAAATTTTCTAAAATTTTATCCTCACTGTCTTAACTACGGATCCCCGAACGAGTCATAGGGAGTCATGATGGGTCGTGGGGACTTGGTCGTCACTTAATAAGAACAAATAGCTTAGTTTTCTTCTCTGAGTACGAGTGGCTCTCAATTAGTCGTTAAGACCTCTTATGTGTTGTAGGACTAAGTCATAAGGTGTGAAGAAAGTTTGTCCCAGGACACTGTCTTTATTATGACTTGAGGCCACGAGTTGTAAAGACTCATGATAAGTCGTTATGTCCAAATCATAGGGAGTTCAGTGTGCCATCCCAAATTTGTTTCTATCTTGAGTATAAGAAGTGATTATGAGTCATCAAGTATGGTTATGAGTTATTCATATGAATCATAGACAAACCAGTATAGGGTCTTGGTGGTTCTGTCTTGATGATGACTCCTTCTGATGAGTCATAATGTGTCTATATGAGTGTGTAGTCACTCATAGTCACTTGTGACAATTTTTATTCTTTTTATTAAGGGCACTTTAGACATTTCCCCTCTACCCCATTTGTAACCCACGCCCTAAACCCTTATTGGGGACATCGTTAATATTGTTAACTCACTAAAATACTTCCAAAATCTTTCCTAAATTCTCTTAAGTAACCATACTTAGGGTTTTCAAGAAATGGGTTAAGTAGAGCTTCAAGGGTTAAATTCTCCACATAATCTTGGGTATTTTAGGCATATTACTCTTACCTCATTGTTAATTTGTAAAAGCATATGATTTAAAGTGTTGTTCATAAGATATTGATGATGATTTTGAAAACATGGGTTAAGGGTTTTTGAATCACTATTGCTTATGTGATGTTTCATGTTTGTCCCTACATGGATTAAGTTTAAATGGTCGTTTTAAAGTAAATTTGATCCATGGAAATGGTGAATGAACTAGGGGTTGTGGTTTCCAAAACTTGTGACTTTTGAAGCTGTTATGATCCCAACACCATATTGTAAAATTATTTTTTAATTATGAGAAATGTGAGAATTTGTAAAATTCAACCAAGGGGGTGTTAAAATCCCCCAAGTAATGATAATTAGTTTGGAATTTTGATGTTACCTTGAAAGTGTAGTTGGTATGACGATACCAGCAATGTATTCCTTAATGTATAATGTGGTTAAATGAATGGAAACATGTGATACTTGTTTTAATTTGGCTTTAATGAGGGTTGTGTAGTGAGTCATGAAAATAGAGGCCCGAGGGACCAACACTGAAATGTTGCCGATGCGGGGGTCTATATGATCGGGAGGTTTGAGTCCCCATTATTATTATTATTACTATTATTATTATCATATGATTGGTAGGTTCGAGCCCCCCACACCTTATTACATGGTTCGGTGCTCGTGTCACATTGATATATAGGGAGGTTTGAGTCCCCTATAGTGCATAGGTATACCTTCTAGTTCATGCAGCCACATGCACTAAGGCCCTACCAGCTTAGGGAGAGCTGGGCCTACATAGCCTGTGGGTGACTTTGTATGTTATAACTATTGAGCTACACATCACAGGCTAATGATTATATGAGCATGTTAAGCCTTGATCCCTATCCTGGCATGTGGTATATATATATGCATTTTATTATGTGCATTTGGTTATGAATATTTTGAACTATTTCTTATGGCATTATGTTATCGTTATCCCTGAGTTACATGCTAGTGCTCACCCCACTAACCATCTTCAAATATTGTATCCCCACGTGATGCAAGGTCCGAAGGCAAGTGTAGTTTTCATGAGCAGAGTTTGCTAGATTATCTTAGATTGTCAATTTGTAGAGTTTTGGTGAAGTTGTGAGCTTCCATCCCCCAGAAGGCTTAGGTATTTCACAAACTTTCATTCTCAAACTTGATTTTCTAGATACTTACATTATCATTTTCATTCTCATTGCCATCTGTCAGAGTCGGGGACATATCCCAATCAAGACATGTTTTGGTTTCTTCTTTAGAAGGATTTTCTTTAGATTACTATGGATATTAGGTAATGTTGTTCAGTTGGTTGTCCGGTCATCGTTCATCGGTTATAGACATGTTTTGATTTTCCATATATTTTTCGCATGCTATCTTGTTATATGTTTTGATTTCATCCGACATTAGGGAATGTTGTGTTTGATTAGGTTAGGTGTTGGGGACGATTTTTGATCTACGTGGGACTTGAAATACCCATCACGGCTAGGACCTAGTTTGGGTCATGAAAAACATGGTATCAGAGCCTATATTTGGTATCATTGGGTGTCCAGCAAAGCCTTGTCAAGTAGAGTATCATTTTTGGATGTGTAGCCAGCCACACTTATAAGGAAGAGGCTATGAGGAATTTAGGAATATTTGTCTTTCTTGTTGTTTTATTTTCAAGATATAGAGTCTAAAGTCTTGAATATCTCTAATCATCATTTGTTCTCCTTTCAGATCATGCCTTCAAAAAGATCTAATAACCGTGGGAAGTCTTCTATCCCATATAGGGCAATGTGGATGAAGATCGCCTAACTCCAAGAGTTTAGACCCGATCTAGGGTCCCTATTTCTAATTTCCTTGAGGGATATCCACCTGTTCTCCCTATCCCTCCTCAATTACCCCTAGATGGCGTATCTAATGTAGAGTTTCACCAGTTTATTCATTTGCTTACCCAGTTGGTGGCATCTCAGACAGAGCGTGTTGCTTCTGTTTCTCCATCATCTAAGGACACTAGAATTGGCCAATTCATGAGGTTGAGTCCTATTGTTTTCACTGGTTCCAGGGTTGAGGAAAATCCTCAAAATTTCATTGATGATATGGAAAAGATCTTTAGTATGATACATGCTTCTGATATGGAAGGGGTATAGTTTGCAGCTTACTAGTTAAAAGATATGGCATACAATTGGTATGAAGAGTGGAAACAGTCTAGCAGTTACGATGCTAAGTCCGCCTTATGGGATGATTTCTTTAGTGCTTTCCTTGATTGCTTCTTTCCTCACGAGTTGAGGGAGGTAGAGGCCGAGGAGTTTGTGAACTTAAAATAATCTAGGATGTTAATAAAGAAGTATTCCATAAAGTTTCATCAGTTGTCGTGCTATGCTCCTGAATTGGTGTCTAGCATGAGGGCTAAAATGAGGAATTTTCCTTTGGGGTTGTCCCTTGAGTTGATCTTGGAGAGAAAAGTTGCCTTGTTGAACAAATATATGGACATCGTTAGACTTGTGATGTATGTACAATAAGTGGAAGAAGAAAAGAAGAAGCAAGTAAAAATGAGTGAAAGGAAAAATAAGAAGTTTTGCTATTCGGATTAGGGTTGAGGTCAGTAGCACAGTGGTAGAGATAGTAGAAAATGGTCTACGAAGAAGTAAGGAAATTATTGTTCCTACTCTACAACTAGTGCACTTTGTCCAAATTCATCGGGTGATCTTCGTTCTCAGTATGATAGTGGGTTTAGAGCACCAAGATCCCAGTCGCAAGCTAGTGGGGCTCATTGAGCTCAATCGTATCATTCTTATAGATTATGTGGACAGGTGCACCATGGTGTTTATGAAAAGAGGAGGAACAAGTTCTTTAAATATGGTCAGATTTGTCATATGCATAGGGATTGACCATCTAAGGTTGGTTCTAGATAAAAAAAGATTCCTATTGCTATTTCATTAGCTCCCACACCAAGGGGTTCTACTTCTGTTTTTTCCTCTGCCACTAGTCGAAACAATCTGTATGTTCTTGCTATTCGCCAGGATTCTAAGGCATCCCCCAATGTTGTTATTGGTACCCTTGAACTCTTTTCTCCTGATGTATATTGCCTACTTGATCTTTGGTCTACTCTTTGTTATGTGATCCCTTATATGGCAATCTATTTTTGTTTTGATCCTGAATGTATTTTGAACCCTTTCTCTTTGCCCACCTCAGTGGGTGACTCCATTGTCGCTAAAAGAGTCTATAGGGGTTTTGTGATGTTGGTCCATGGTAAGAAGACCTTGGTGGATCTGATAAAGTTGGACATGTTAGACTTTGATGTGATTTTGGGGATGGATTAGTTGCATGCGTGCTATGCGTATCTTGATTGACAGACCCATAGGGTCAATTTCCATTTCCCTGATGAGTTGGTGATCGAGTGGTAAGGTAGTTCCCTAGTTCCTAATGAAAGGTTTATTTCATATCTTAGACCTCGAAAATTGATTTCTAAAGTGTGCCTCTATCACTTAGTACATGTTAAGAATTCTAGATCCGAAGGTCCTTACTTGTAGACTATCCCTGTGGTCTGTGAATTTCCTGAGGTATTTCCTGATGATCTTCCTAGTTTCCCTCCCAATATGGAAATTCATTTTGGGATTGATAATTTTTTGAACACTCATCCAATTTATATCCCTCCCTATAGAATGGTTTCGGCTGAGTTGAAAAAACTCAAGGAACAGTTAAAATATCTTCTAGATAAGGTCTTTATCCTCCCTAGTGTGTCTCTGTTGGGTGCCCATGTTCTTTATATGTGTATGAAGGATGGTTCCCTTTAGATGTGTATTGATTATCGCCAATTAAATAAGGTGACATATAAGAATAACTACCCGCTTCCGAGGATTGATGATCTATTTGATCACCTTCAGGGTACTAAGTTCTTTTCTAAGATTAATCTTCAGTTGGGTTATCATCAGTTGAAGATTAGGGAAGTGGATATCCCTAAGACTGCCTTCCAAACTCGGTATGGTCAATTTGAGTTTTTGGTGATGTCCTTTGGTTTGACCAATGCCCCAATAGAATTTATGGACCTTATGATTCGGGTTGTCCATCTTTGGATCTATTGATTGTCTTTATTGATTATATTTTGGTGTATTCAAATAACAAGGTGGATCATGTCAATTACCACCGCCTTGTGTTGCAGATCCTAAGGGATTAGCATTTGTAGGCAATGTTTTCTAAGTGTGAGTTCTAGTTTAATGTTGTGACTTAACCGGGTCATGTTGTTTCTAGTGAAGGGAGCATAGTGAACCCACAGAAAGTTGCGATGGTTAATAATTCGCTTAGACCCACGACTACAACTAACATTCAGATCTTCTTGGGTTTGGCCAATTATTATTGATGGTTTGTAGAGAGTTTCTCTTCTATTGCAGCCCTGTTGACTAAGTTGACTTAGAAGAAGGTGAAATTTATGTGGCCTGATTCTTGTGAGGGTAGTTTCAAGAAGCTAAAGGAAAATTTGAATTCAGCTCTAGTCTTGACTCTGCCTGAAGGCACTGATGGTTTTGTTGTCTATTGTGATGTGTCCCGAGTGGGATTGGGAAGTGTGTTGATGCAGCATAGTAAGGTGGCTGCTTATGCTTCTAGACAGTTGAAAGTTCATGAGAAGAATTATCCAACCCATGATTTGGAATTGCTGGCTGTGGTATTTGCATTAAAGATCTGACAGAATTATTTATATAGGGTCTATGTTGATATTTATTCTGAACATAAGAGCCTACAATATATGTTTACTCAGAAAGAATTAAATCTCAGGTAAAGGAGATGGCTCAAGTTTCTCAAGGACTAAGATATAAGTCTTCACTATCATCCACTAAAAGCTAATATAGTTTTTGATGCTCTTAGCAGGGTTTCCATGGGAAGCTTATCTCATGTAGATGAAGAAAATAGGATTTGGTGAAGGACATTCACCGTTTCGCTAATCTTGCAGTCCGTCTCTTGGATTCCGGGGATAGTGGTGTGATTATTAAAAAGGTGGTAAAGTCATCTCTTGGTGTTGAGGTGAAGGAGAAGCAGATGTTGGATCCTATCTTGATGCAAATCAAGGATGATGTGGGTAGGCAGAAGGTGACAGTTTTTAAAATTGGTGGTGATGTTATCTTAAGGTACTAAGGCAGATTATGTGTTCCTGATGTTGATAGGTTTCAAGGAAGAATTTTATCTGAAGCTCATGATTTGCGTTATACTATTCATCCTAGTTCGACGAAAATGTACCATGATCTTAAAGAGATTTATTGGTGGAATAACATCAACCGAGATGTGGCCAATTTTTGGCTAAGTGCATGGTGTGTCAGCGTATGAAGATAGAGCACTTGAGGCTCGGTGGTTTGACTCAAGAAACTAAACCACCGGTGTGGAAATAGGAGATAATTAATATGGATTTTGTTACTAGTCATCCGCAGTCTCACTAATAATTTGATTCAATTTGGTTAATGGTGGATAGGATGACTAAGTCTGCTTACTTCTTTCCAGTAAGGACTAATTTCTCATCTAATGATTGTGCTAAGTTGTTAATTGAGCAGACCATGAAGTTGCATGGTACTCTAGTATCCATCATATCTTATTGGGGCACCCAGTTCTCGTCTCACTTTTGTAGGTCATTCCAGTGAGGCTTGGGGGCTAAGAAAACATTTAGTACCACTTTTCACCTGCAGACGGATGGGCGGATGGGCAAGCAGAACGGATAATACAGGTATTTAAAGATATACTGCATGCTTGTTTTTAAAATTTTGGTGGTAGTTGGTTTGACCACTTGCCTCTCATAGAATTTGCTTACAACAACAATTATCACTCTAGCATTGTCATGGCTCCATTCGAGGCCTTATAAGTTAAGAGGTGTAGATATCCTATTGGGTAGTTTGAGGTTGGTGAGAATAAGTTGTTTGGCCCTGATTTGCTTCACCAAGCCATGGAGAAGGTGAAGGTGATTTGGGATAGAATTAAGGCCACCCAAAGTCGCCAAAAGTCCTATACAGATGTGAGGCGAAGGGAATAGAAGTTTTGTATTGGTTATTGGGAGCTTTTAAAGGTGTCTCGCAAGAAGGGAGTGATGCAGTTTGGAAAGAAGGGGAAGATCAATCCCCATTATGAAGATCTGTACTTGGTTTTGAAGAGGATTGGTAATGTTTCACATGAATTGGAGTTGCCTTCTAGCTTGAGCTCGATTCATCCGGTGTTTCATGCTTCGATATTGAGGAAGTGTGTATGTGATCCTTTGACGGTTGTTCCTTTAGTGGAGGTGGGTATTTTGGATTCCTTGTCCTACGAAGAGGTATCGATTGAGATTTGGATTGGCAAGTTCATCGGGTTCTGTCGTGTCCAAGTGCACACGCAAGTGTTCGTGGTCTCACCAAGTAATACAGTGGCCTTAAATAAAGCCGAATATCGATCCCTCGGAGACTTGTATCAACAACTATCCAATTCTAGTTTAACAATTGTGATTAAATTGGTGCAACACGACAAAGAGTTTTTAAAAGTTTATAATTTGAAGTAACTAGAGTAATGTGGGAAAGTAAAGACTTGGAAAATCAATGGATGAAAACCAGGGGTTAAAGAACTACAAACAATCATACTATGCTATTGAACTTCATTTGTTAGATTACTTATCTTAGTTGTTGATTCATAGGGTTTATTGTATGATCATGGTCTCCAGACCTCTAACCTTCTACCTAACTAGACACTACAACTACATTGTTGAGTGGGGATATAATAATCCATTTAGATGCATTAAGATGTCATCCTACATGTGAACCAAGCATGGCTTCTAGGTATATCGCTATCCTAGTCGCTAATTCAAATTCCTTATTTCATAAAATAATAAGAACCTCACTCTACTTATCCCCACGTTCTATCATCTTATTCCACCTCCAAAGCTCACAAGGTTGACAATATATGTATTCTAAGGGTCGCAAATCCTTAAAATAGTGTTAACAAAGATAAACAAGCAACCAAATATGATAAGCAATCCAAACAAACTCAATTCAAAGCGAAAGTAAACATGTTCTTGGCATAAACCCCGGAAAAGTGGCGTTTAGACACTAATAGACACAACCATAATCAAGATTATTGAATACATGATATAATCCATTAAGAAGCTAAATTAAAGAGAAATAACCCCTAATTAAAATTTCTAGTATCCCTTCTCAAAAGCTCCAAGATGTAAAAAGTGTTTAACAGAAAGTGCAAGTGTTTTATTTATAGTGGAACGAATTGGATAGGTGTGAACTTGGGCTTACGATGCGATATCTGGTCTATGGATGACACACCCCAAACTTTGGGCCATATCATATGGTAACCTCAAGATCACATGAACCGGAGTTCGCCCCGATAACGCAACCTAATCATCATCAAAACAATCACAAGGGGGCGGATGTTTCCAACCATCTAATAGTATAGTAGAATATAAGTCTAATAGTCAATACTAGACAATATCTACCATTTCATTAGTAACAATAGTTTAGTCAATATGCCCAAATCCAAATCCATCCACAAAACCTGTAAACAACCAAAGTCAATAATACGTCGGGACATGCCCGCGACAGTAACCAAGTACACAACCTAAATAAGTCTACGACATAGAGTAATGTTACTATGAGAGGTGGGTCTTCCAGGGTATGGAAGCTCACCACTTCAAGGTCAATGCATGAATCCACTCAAACACCAGTTCACAACATAGAAGAAGAAAATGCTCCGTCCCCTATGTCACGTGGGACATAGCATCTAGAGATGGTTAGCGGTTGGAGCGCTAGCATGTAACCCAAGGATAAGGATAAAATAACATCACCATTAAACACAAGTAAATATATCATGTTCAATCATATTCAAACCTTTATCCTCACACATAGATATATCACATGCCAACAAATTATCAAGACTTAATACTTCAATCATAAGAAATAAATTGAAGGACACCTACATTCCACACTTAGGTTCAAACTGCTCTTATTGGGGATAGAGCTTTAGCTACATTCACATGTCATTAGGAAAGGTACTTCAACCATGGGTACACTCATCAAGAAAAGGGACTATAACCACATAGTTATTTATTAAACGAAGGTTCTACCCATACACAACAGTCAATTTGTTATGGAACTCTAATCACATGATCACACATTCAACTAAGCATGGGACTCAAATCACATGATTGCACATTCACTTAGGCATGGAAATCTAATCATATGATCACACATTAACTTAGGCATGGAACTCTAATCACATCATCACAGTTCATTTAGGCATGGAACTCTAATCACATGCTTACACATTCAAGTGGGCATGGAAATATAATCACATGCTTACACATTCAAGTGGGCATGGAACTCTAATAAAATGATCACACATTCACTTAGGCATGGAACTCTAATCACATGATCACGCATTCACTTAGGTATGGAACTCTAATCATATGAATAAACATTCAAGTGTGTATAAAACTGTAATCACATGCTTACACATTCAAGTGGGCATGGAACTCTAATCACATGCTTAAACATTTATGTGGTCATAGAACTCTAATCACATGCTTACACATTCAAGTGGGCCTGGAACTCTAATCACATGCTTACACATTAGGCGAGGTATTTAGACCTCAAGAGATCTCTTTAAGAAAGGGACTTCATCCATAATCTATTAGATGAGGGAGTTTAAACAAAAGTCATTGGACGAGGGACTTTAACCACAAGTCACTTTATAAGGAAAAAGACTCTAGCCATAAGCCATCACATTTCCATCATTAGTCGACATTTGAACCCTTAACCCACTAGCTCATGCATTGTCATCCATATAATTCTTTCCATACATTAGGGCAATACCCCATATTTACGAGATTTAGCTCATTTAGCACATTTAACACTATACATGACCACATGGTCTTCATGGGAGCCTTCATTGCTCGACCATTTTAATAGGTTGATACCTTAACTTATTTCATCATATAAGTCAATCCATAATCATCACGTCCCACGCGAGACAATAAGGTCTCAAAGGAAATATTTGTTATTCCTTAACATGTCTATACCAAACTTTAGTTCCATACAAACTTTCAAGTTTGAGCTTAGGGGATTGAACCCCTCTTCTTAGACATCAAGCCAACATGATCATAGATTAACACATTACATGGCTAACCACACCAACACAATACCAATTAACAAACATTCATATTTAAAGGGCAATTTACCCATTTGAATCCATAAGCTAACCAATTATATATGTAACATGGTTCTTATCAACCATATCCATGCATTTACAGTCATTATAACTCAATACATGGCCAACAAGGCCTTAACTAATCATCTACAAGTATTCATATCCATTTACGCATTATTATGACTCACAATATATTTTACAATATCATTCATCAACCATTTATACCCCTTAGTCCATTGCTCTAGCTCAACGCGTCACTTACATTTTACTAGACAACTCACTTAGACATTTTCATAAACACTTTATGTGCATACCTATAACAAGGCCATTTTCATAAACACTTTATGTGCATACCTATAACAAGGCCATTTTCATGGTAGAAATCATCAAGATTAGGGTTACTCAATACCCTCATGTTAAACAACGTACAACATTCACCCACATATATAATCAACCATCAATAATATGTATCAACACAAGTATAAGCAACAATCATCACTATTTATTGTACCCTAGGCTTCTCCTAGGACAACCATACTATTGTGGGTATGAGAGGGCACCATTGAGTCATAACCAAAGTGCATGACTCATTCCCCAATCATGATCTTCACCCATAACAAAAATAGTCCACTCTAAGTTAGGTTTTCCCTCCATACGACCTTATAGTATATGACTCATATGCATGGTTACGACTAAGGGATGGCCTTGTCGTATAAAAGATAGTATGTTACCTTAATATGCTGCTCAAGGTAAGAAAAGAGAGGGGTAAAGTGTACGAGTTGTGACCAAGGGTATGACTCAAGACCTTCAATCGTACCCACTCCACAGATACCAAAAAGAGTTTTCCTTGCAAGGGTTTAAGTCTAGGTGTGTCAATTCTCCCCTACTTTGACCATGCATACTCGAATGAGGAGAGAGGAGAGGCAAGCATAAACACAAGTTAAAAAATCAACATGCATCAAGGAAACCTTTACACAAGGTAGAAACAACACATAACAAGGATACAACACAACACATATCATGATCATCACCAATCACCCAAAAAAATTTGCAAAGCCACATTCTTGTGTGTTTCATTGTCTCGCACTTAGAATCATTCATCCGCCAATGATGGGTAAGGAAAGCATGCACGTAAGTTTACACATTGTCTCATATTATAAACACCTTTAAACATGTTAGAACAAGAATTCAACAAGGATATAAAACGCATCATGCTCATTACCAATCAACCATTTACCTCATCAACTCTGGGGGCTCAATCAATGGTCTAACAAGGCATACATGAATTCAAGGCTTGGGGACTTTACCCAATTTTCTAAACATGACATAACTTAACCTCAACATTGGAGACTTTACTCCTTTGTCTATCAAAGACATAAATCAATTCCACATATTGGAGACTTTACTCCATTGCCCATCAAAGGAATAATTCAAATTCAAATATGAGAGACTCTACTCTATTTTCTATCAAAGACATAATTCAATGCAAGGAGACTAACACATACCTCTTTCATAAGTTTTTGGAATGTAAAATAAGTGCGGATACTTGCACTTAATTTTCTCCCCAAGTAGCTTCTTTTGACTTTGGGTCCCTCGATGGAACCTTTACCAAATCCATCTCTTTCGTTCGCAACTGGCAAACTCATAAACCCAAGATCCTCATTGGGGTCTCCTTACTAGTCAAGGAACCCAAAATACCTACGACCTCTAAGGTAACACAATAAATAAAGGATCACCTATGCGTCCTCGCACCATTTAGACCTTAAAAGTAGGGGGAAATGGAGTTCATCCTAGAAGGCACCTCCATCATTTTAGGTAATATTGCCGACCCCTTTCATGACCATATAGGGACCAATATAGAGGGTACTAAACTATCCCTTTGCCTCTTTGCATCACTCTCACCATGGGAGACACGACACCATAGGTACAGAGTGCCTTATAGTAACCACCTAGGTCACAAATGAGACTCATCCTAACACAACATGCCAAAGGTGGAGTCCTTCAGGTCTAGACACCAAAAGACATACCACCACATACCTTTTATGGATCCTCCATGATCCCTTCACTAGAGATAGGTAACATGATCAAGAAAAGCTACGACTTTCAACCAAAGCTCACCCTCAGAGAATTTGGCATACAAATGATGATCCCTCAAAGTTTGCAACATGGCATGGAGGTGATATACATGATCCACTTCACTCTTAGAATAACTAAGATGAAACCAATGAAGACAACGGCAACCATATCTAAGAACGAATGGAAAATCCTATTCACCAAGTCCATAAATGTCGCCGAGGCAATTTTTAACCCAAAGGACATGGAAAGAAACTCAGTATCCATGGGAACGGGTTCTAGAGAAGGCTCTTTCTAAGTTAGGATCTTTAACTGAGACATAGTGATACAAACACCCCTTTGAAATCACTCTTTTTGGGCCTTGAGACAAGAAAAAGGATCTTCCTTTAAGCACTTAAAGAAACAAAGAACCATCTTCCCATACAATGTCTATCTCATTAGGGAAAATTAATCATGATCCTATGGGTACAAAAGTGTAAAGGAGCATAACACGAGTGTAGCCACTCACCCCCAAATGATATCAAATGCAAATATGACCACCTCCATCACTCAACAAAGCTTTGTTTATTACCAATGTCTATCACACACCCCTATATAGACCCTCTATAACCACAAAGTCTATTTCTAGGGTAGAAATAGAAAAAAAGAGCTCAAATAACTCAGAACTAAATTGAAATGCGCAATCACTAATGGGGTTAAACATACAAAGAAAAGCATATGCATACATAATATGGATAAGAAGTTTTTTACATACCCATGACAATATTTGGAGATGCCTCAGACTCCTGGTGAGTAGAAAATGCATACAAATATCTCCAGCCAATGCCGGTACTAGTAACAGAAGTGAAGATAACACTTTTGAGTACAGGAGTAGATGAGGAAGTAATAGAGGCTTTGTTATCCCTGGCAGCCACTCGAGAAGAGAACTCTCGCTGCATGATCCCAACTTGACAACAATGAAAACATCTGCCTCTCCATATCTTACACTCACTAGGAAGACTCTGACAACAGAATCTGTAGGGAGGGAGGGATGGAACTGACTGGGCACCTTCAGCCTGAACTTAGGCACCCCTGGGTACCATAACTAGAGACCTGATAATTGACTTCTTTTTTGCCCAAGCGGAAACCCTTATGGTACACTCCCATTGTATGTGACCCAAATGACCACATACAAAACACCGAATCTTTCCTTTCTAACAAGAACCACGGTGTGATTGACTACAAAATTAACAAAGAGGATAGGTGAAAGAGGATTGGGCCCCACTGTCCAAATATTGGGAAACATATTTAATACCCTATAATTTTCATAGTCCCGTTTAGCTCCTAGTGTATCAAGGGTCAACTTTAGAAGTAAATAACTCATTATACATATAGAATTTTCTAGATCTAGACCCACTAAATTGTAGATAATTGATGTTGGGCGTATTTATACGTCTAAGCACCATAACTTACCCATGTTTTAGCTAAGTTTTGAGGATAAAATACATAATTCTTGCACTTTTAGTCTATTTTTAGTTAAGTGAGCTGACCAATGTGATTAGCATGCTTTTCAGGTACTAATGAGGAAGATTACAGCACTTTGGGGACCTGTGGACAGCAAAGCAAAACTTCACATAAAAAGGAAAGAAGCTCTTGGACTGAATGTGATGCATGGGAACTTTTTCCCGGGCAAACTCAGTATTTTTAAATAGTTAAGGATGCAGTAGAAATTTATTAGAGTAGGATGTTATTAAAAGCATTATTGCTGAATTTTTAGGGATTATTATTCATATAATTCAGATTCTATAATATTGGGAACAGAGAAAAACACAGCGTAGCTTGAGGAGAGAGAGAGAGAAACGTGCTTCTCTCTTGATTTGGCTAGTCACCTTCATCACCATAATCATTCATTGTTTTGGTATGATGACTACTTCTATGTTGATTTCGGTTTTATTCATGAGTAGCTAAGCTCATCTGTTAGGGTTATGGAAACCTTGTAGAATACTCTCTATTGCTATGGGTTTTAGAATTTATGATGTGTCATGCCATTTATATCATTACTCTCTTCATTTTGATTGAATTCTCGTGGTTGCAAACATAGGGAATACGCCATTATAGCAATAACTTATTCGATAGAAAAGTTGTTGTTTGGAAAAGAGAGTGTGACAAGAAATTAGGGTTTCCAACCTCTAGTTTACACGTTAATGCCCAGCAGGATTAATATCTTGGAGAGTTCGTATAGTTTGTTGTACACTTTAGGTTCGAGAGAACTAAGGTGAATAAATCCTTGATGGTTGAAAAACACTTGGATTTATAATTAGAATACGTCTCTCTATAAGTGCATGCATGTATAAAATCCATATTACCCATAGTTAATATAGAAGTAGAAGCTACAAGGTGGACATAACCCTAACTTGTTATTCTCTGTGATCAAATATAACTACGCATATCATCTCATCGTTACACTGATAATATTATTGTGCACTTAAACCAAACCCCCCTTATCTTGGAACCTTCGACCAACAGTCTAATAATAATCACAATACTTAGTGATCATAGTATTCCCTGTGGGATTCGACACCCAACCCAGTTGGGTTCTATATTTGATAGAGACCGTTTACACTTTCTAACGAGAGTTGTAATTTGGGCGTATAAAATGTTGGCGCCGTTGCCGGGGAATACGGTTGACAACTAAGTTTGTGATAGTTAATAGACCCTTTGGTCAAAGATTCTCAAATTTTACTTTTTGTTTGTTGTTTTTGTTTTGTTCAGGTTTAGTGGATTGCATGCCAAATACACGAAGATCTGGTCAGCCATTATTACCTATAAATCCTGAACCATATCTCATTGGCAGAATGGATGCGCAATGAGACCCTGAAAGGATAGCTGCTCAACAGAAGCAGGCTAGATTAGTTGTATTGGCAGCTGCGCAAGTAAATCAATAGAATGCTGATAACCTAGGTCGGGTACCAAATCCTGATGATGAGGACCTGGGTGATGATGAGTTATTAAATCCAAGGCGTGCAGATGATGTGGCTGCATCAGTAAACAGAAATGTCAACAGAGATCGTCAAGCTAGAATGAGACCCGAACGCCGAGCGGTGCAAGTCGCTTTTGATGATGATGATGACGACTTGGACGGGGCTGGTACCATAGGGGCTATTATTCCGCCGCCCTTGGCACCCGGAGCCAAGTTCAATATCACTAGCACTATGATCTAGCTATTGTAACTCAAAGGGTTATTTGGTAGACTTGCAGGCGATGATCCAAATATGAATCTGATTAATTTTATATCAACATGTAAATCATTTGACAATCCAGGGGTTGGACAGAATGCGATCCGGCTACGCTTATTTCCACTGTCTCTATCTGGAGAGGCAACTCTATGGTTAAACGGGCTAACTCCTGACTCTATTACCACTTGGAGGCAACTGAAATACGCTTTCCTAGAAAGATTCATTCCTCTATCCAAGAGGGCACAATTGAGAGATGAGATAAGCAATTTAAGACAGTTTCCAAATGAAGCTCTCCATAAGACTTGGGAGAGGTTCAAGAAGAAGCTTATGCGGTGCCCAAACCATCAGATGACCAATGTCCACTTGATGGAAATATTATATAGGGCTTTGAACTCGGTGACTAAGCCAATGGTAGATAATGTTGCGGGTGGGTCATTCATGGACCTTACTTTTCTTGAGGCATCTGACATGCTGGATCGTATGAAAAAGCAGAGTAGAGCGTGGCATACCAGGGATTCTGAGGTAGCAATCTCTACTGTATCTATTGGCATGACGACAGAACAGAGGCGAGGAGAAGAGGGACGTGACCAGGATATGGCTCACATAAAAACACAGATGGACCTTCTCACTAAGCATTTATTATCAGGAAAGACAAAGAAGGTTAAATCTGTATCATCACAGGGAAGGGCTGACTCCGATCCTGAGGAAGAAGCCAATTACTTAAAAAATCAGATGGGTTTCCGAGGTGGTGGACAAGGAAACCGAGGTTGGAACCATCAAGGATATTGGAAGAATAAAAGTGACAAGAGTAGACTATATATACCTCCTAGAAGCTGTGATAATGCTGCTACCAGTTCAGGCAAAATGTCTATGGAGGACATGATGGAGAAAGTATTAAAAGGAGTTGAGGCGGCAAATTCTGGGGTGACTACAATAAAGAGTGACGTATCTTCCATAAGTCAACTTGTAAATTCGCACTCAGTTGCCATTAAACAATTGGAGAAGCAAATGAGCCAATTATCTGCAGTATTCAACCCAAGAAAGAATGGGACTCTACCAACTGATACAGTTCAGAATTCGAGGACTGATGGATCGTGTATGGCCATTACCACTAGGAGCGGTAAGATGTTATCTAGTCCAGTTTTAGGAGCTTCCTCTTATACTGATGAGGTTGAAATGGATTAAGAGATGGTTGATGAATCTCTAGTGGTGCCTGTAGAGTTGGGAGGTTTGAAAAAGAAAAGTGTGGAAGTTGAACAACCAACTAAGCCGAAGCATGTTAGTGATGTGGAGCAAGGCATAAGAAAGGAGGTAAAAGTTGCTCCAACTAAAATTCCAAGGCCGCCACCTCCATTTCCACAACGATTAAAGAAGAAAAAAGATAATGGCAAGTTTAGAAAATTCATGGCTATGTTGAAGCAGTTGACAGTGAATGTGCCCTTAGTTAAAGCACTGGAACAGATGCCCGGATATGCTAAGTTTATGAAAGACCTGTTGATAAAGAAAAAGACTGTGAGCTATGAAATGGTAGACAATCTTCATCATTGTAGTGCTATTTCTACAAGATCTATTGTCCAGAAGAAAGCTGATCCGAGAGCATTTACTATTCCATGTACGATTGGATTGCTAAAGTTTGAAAAGGCCCTTTGTGATCTTGGGGCAAGTATCAATCTTATGCCATTGACGGTTTTCAAGAGATTGGGTTTGGGAGATCCTACGCCCACTAATATGCGGCTTCTAATGGCGGATAGATCAGTAAAAAGACCGATTGGGATTCTACATGATGTACTTGTAAAAGTTGTGGATTTTATATTTCCTGCCGATTTTGTAATTCTTGATTGTGAAGTGGACTTTGAAGTACCCATAATTTTGGGTAGGTCATTCTTATCAACTGGAAGGGTGTTAGTTGACATGGAGCTAAATGAGCTAAAATTTAGGGTCAATGAGAAAGAAGTTAGATTTGAAGTATGTCGGTCTATGAAAAAACAAAAAGAGATGAGTGTCTTATCGATAGTTGATGTATTCTATGAAGATAAGCGAGATGTACCAGTTAAGGATATGTCTTTTGTGGAGACCATAGATGGTTTGGTTAAACTTGCAAGCAAGGATGTGAGTGACTTCAAAGTGGTTGGACTAAGAATAAAGTATTGTCTTGATCCAACAAATGAGGTACAAATGGTATCATCGATGTATCTTGACGTAGTCTGAGTAGTCAAGATAATCGAGTCGTGCCGCGACGTTAAATTAGGCGCTGCATAGGAGGCAACCCATCTTTCTAATCATTTTTGTTGTTTTTTTTTAAGTGTAGGTGCACGAAGTACTAAGGAGAATATTAGTACCAATTTTGATTTGGAAGCGAGACATGTCAATGGTGGTAAGTTTAGGAGTGATGGTAACATTACAGGTATGTTGGAGTGGTCAAATGTGTAAGGCTCAAGTATGATTTGCATTAGACTCGTGCCTTGAATTATGTTAATTCGACCCCAAAAGTTTCGTGGTGCGACTTTATTTTATGACTTTCAATGAGGTCTGTGGTGGTAGCGTAGGGATCGGGCCATTTTTCCAATTACCTATGTCAACATAGGCAATAGGCTAGGTGCCACCTATGCCTACATAGGCAATAGGCTAGGCTCCGCCTATGCCAACATAATCAATCGGCTAGGCACCGCCTATGCCAACATAGGCAATAGACTAGGCGCCGCCTATGCCATTGCCTATGCTCACTGCCTCACATAGGCGGTAGGCTAGGCGCCGCCTATGCCAACATAGGCAATAGGTTAGGCATCGCCTACTTATGCTTAGGCAATGCTATAGGAGCCGCCTATCAACATAATTTTTGCCCACTAACCCATTTTTTTATGGATCAAACCGACCCATGTCTCATCTTTTAAACATATTCTCTAATCTTAAATCCCACTCCATTTTTCTTTCACCTAAGATCCTCCCAACCCCTCCACTCTCAAAACCCTTCTCTTTGCTCTACTAATCTTACAAGTTCCTCACCGCTTTCAAAACCTAAGAACATCGACTCACTTTCTTCAATCCTTCATCTTCAAGGTAAGTGTTCTTTTCTTAATCCTTAGGTGTTTTGAATTTATGCTGTAGTTATTAATTGATCACTTGAGTATTATTAATTAAATTTTTGTCATGGCTATGTTGGGAAAGTGATGGTGTTTTGTATATCTTGATATGGTTGAAAGTGTAGGGTATGATTTTGATAAAAAAAAAGTGTTTCATTGAAATAGACATGTGGAAATTGAAGTGATTGAATTGTAATGTGACTAACATGGTGCACGATGTCAAAGTGTATGTCGGTGAAGTATGAGTACCCGATAATAACACGAAATTAGTTGATACTAACAAATTAAGTGTGGGGTGGTGACTTCACCACCCTCATATTAATTATAGTTAGTTTCATTATGTGTGGATGATATGGATGACAGGATGAATACAGGAAAAATGGCTCTAATGATGATCTCCATGCAGGTGGTATGACTCCTAATGTGGATGAGAAGTACTACTCTCCAGGTTCTTTATCTTGTTATTTACACTGGGGACAGTGCAGAGCTTAAGTGTGGGGTGGCTGGTTACTTTGGTTACTATGCTACTTGTTTCGTAAGAAAATAGGACCTTCTCCTTAATATACTTGTGGATAGGATTAGTTATTTGGTTCATTTTGTTAGTTATTTAGTCATAATTAGGTGTTTTTCTCGATGATGGATGGATGACGACCGTCTTAAGAGAAAAGTAGTCTTTCAATTACATGTAACTTCTCTTGTGGATCATATGACATTATAACCTAAATATGTGATGGATCATTATGTTTGAAACACCTAGACTCTAGTTGTGATTATTGGTTTTAATTGAATTCATGTAATTGTTCGGTCGAAAATCTATAATGCTCCTAATTGAGTTGACCATGTGCCATGAGTGTGTAAGACTGTTGTATATTCCTTATTGTAACTGATGCTAAAACTTTCCTGGTGTGTATGCAAAGTGAAATAAAGATTGTGAGTTTTGGAGATGATTTAGGCATTTCTTTGATAGCCATTGTTCATACCTTGTTTTGACCTACCTTTGTACATTATCTTAGAAAGCCCCGTCGAGCCTTTACCTTGTTCTTTTGTTAGCCTCATATGTAGCCTAATCCGTTCTTTAATAGACCGTAATTTGATCCAAAAAGCTCCTAAGCGCTTTAATGTAAAATCAATGTGAGTTAAGAGTTTGAGAATAAGAGGAAAAAGGTGAAATTGATGCCCCAAAGTCTGGTTATTGGCGTGAGCAATTGATGTGGTTGGGAGTAGCTAAAATTGTTGAAAAAGTTCAAAATTTTATCCCAGACATGTTATAATGAACCTTTTTTTGGCCCTGGTCCTTCTTGGACATTGTGCACCTGAACTAAGGCAAATTTCTTAAGTTGAGGGTGGCTATTATAGGGTGCGTAACGTGAAAATGGTGCCAAAAAAATAAAATAAATAAAATAAAATAAAAATAAAAATTGAAAGGGTTGCATACTCCCACCATAGTGTTATTAATTAAGCTTAACGAGTTGGGGTGAAAAGCAAATCTTTGAAGATAGAAGAAGTGGAAATTGGTTGTTTAAGATTGATCTTAATTGCATAATGTAGTGTATTAAAGCTCTTAGGGAAGATAGTCACTATTTCTGGCCAAAATAGTTCCTACCCATCCTTTAACCTGCATTACAACCCATAAAAGACCTATTTGATCCTAATCTTAGCATTCTGATATTAGTAGAGTATTACACTAAGGTAAAGCATATGGTCATCAGTTGTAATTTGAGAATTCTTTGTGAGAGTGAGCGCAACTTGATTCTTGTGCCCATTTTGTTAGAAATTGCATAATTGTGAGTGATTATGGGTAACTCTCTTGTTGTGAGGGCACATGGTTGATGAAGGTTGGGTAATTTATATGATTTTCTTGAATGATATGCATGAAATTTCCAACTTAATGAGTCTATTCTTGAGGGTAGGTTGTATCTAGGAATGATTCTTGAAGCTACTTCTTGTTCATTATTGTTGTGTGAGCCTATTTGAGCATCTTGTCTTCCTTTGTGGGTGATAAGGCTTGTGTAGTATGCATAAATAGATATGTTGTTCGAGGACGAACAAAGCTTTAAGTGTGGAGTGGTGATGTTGGGCGTATTTATACGTCTAAGCACCATAACTTACCCATGTTTTAGCTAAGTTTTGAGGATAAAATACATAATTCTTGCACTTTTAGTCTATTTTTAGTTAAGTGAGCTGACCTACGTGATTAGCATGCTTTTCAGGTACTAATGAGGAAGATTACAGCACTTTGGGGACCTGTGGACAGCAAAGGAAAACTTCACATAAATAAAAAAGGAGCTCTTGGACTGAATGTGATGCATAGGAACTTTTTCCCGGGCAAACTCAGTGTTTTAAAATAGTTAAGGATGCAGTAGAAATTTATTAGAGTAGGATGTTATTAAAATCATTATTGCTGAATTTTTAGGGATTATTATTCATATAATTCAGATTCTGTAATATTGGGAACAGAGAAAAACACAGCGTAGCTTGAGGAGAGAGAGAGAGAAATGTGCTTCTCTCTTGATTTCGCTAGTCACCTTCATCACCATAATCATTCGTTGTTTTGGTATGATGACTACTTCTATGTTGATTTCAGTTTTATTCATGAGTAGCTAAGCTCATCTGTTAGGGTTATGGAAACCTTGTAGAATACTCTCTATTGCTATGGGTTTTTGAATTTATGATGTGTCATGCCATTTATATCATTACTCTCTTCATTTTGATTGAATTCTCGTGGTTGCAAACATAGGTAATACGCCATTATAGCAATAACTTGTTAGATAGAAAAGTTGTTGTTTGGAAAAGAGAGTGTTACAAGAAATTAGGGTTTCCAACCTCTAGTTTACACGTTAATGCCCTAGCAGGATTAATGTCTTGGAGAGTTCGTATAGTTTGTTGTACACTTTAGGTTCGAGAGAACTAAGGTGAATAAATCCTTGATGGTTGAAAAACACTTGGATTTAGAATTAGAATGCATCTCTCTATAAGTGCATGCATGTATAAAATCCATATTACCCATAGTTAATATAGAAGTAGAAGCTACAAGGTGGACATAACCCTAACTTGTTATTCTCTGTGATCAAATATAACTACGCATATCATCTCATCGTTACACTGATAATATTATTGTGCACTTAAACTAAACCCCCTTATCTTGGAACCTTCGACCAACAGTCTAATAATAATTGCAATACTTAGTGATCATAGTATTCCCTGTGGGATTTGACACCCAACCCAGTTGGGTTCTATATTTGATAGCGACCGCTTACACTTTCTAACGAGAGTTGTAATTTGGGCATATCAATAATTGAATCATCTTCCCAAAGGTATCAATTTTGCCTAAATCTGATACCTGGTGGAGAAGTTACAGCACTTTTAGTGAGAAATAGTAGGCCAAAGCGATAGCAACACATTGAGGTGGAGGACAGATTCACAATTTTCTTCTTTCCAGTGAAGCACCGCGATTACACCGCATTGTGCTAGAGCCTAAAATAGCAGTCGTCCCTTTTCTAGTTAGCCATCGCGATGGTAACGCATAGTGCTAAGGCCCAAAATCGAGATTCCAGTTCTGAACTTAATTTTCTAAATGACAATGTAATCCTTTCCCAAGCCACCAAAATCATGTAAAACGGGAGATTAAACCTATTCTAAGCATTATACGCTGATTTTTATCAAATTTCTCTCAAAGAAACCCTATAACTCTAAATTTCAAACATCAAGAAATCTAAATTCAACCATTTTTTTCAAAGATAACCCAAAATTCAAGATTTCCAATACAAGATCTTCAAGAAATAATCTTCAAGAGCACAAATAGGAACGCAAAGTTAAAGCTTCTCCATTCATTCATCTATTAAGGTATGTGGGTTATGAACAAGGATAATTCTTCATCCTAGTGCCCAAAATTAGTTTTAAAGTTGAATTTTTACATGAATTTACATGAATTTTAGATTAGGGTTCATACCCAAATATTGTTATTTGAAGATTGTGATCTTGTAAGTGATTGAGATATTGAATTGCATGTCTACTTTTGTATTTTTATGCATGTGACATTATTTTCTAGATTTAGAATTGAATTATCAAAACTTTCATTATTAAACATGAACTTTATGATGATTTGACATGAAATTGATGCATGGTTTATCAAGCCCTTGTTTGATTAATGATATTTCAAGAAGATTAAGCTTTTAAGCATCTCATGATTAGTTTATTTTCAGATTTTGAACAAAGATTTGATCTTTTGATCCTCAACTTAGATATAGAATGCACTTTACAGTTTCATTACAGTTAATAGTAAATAGATGCATGATTGGTTTTTCTTGTAAACCCTTATACTAGTTTTAAAAGTGAATTTCCTACAGAATGAGCATATAAATTAAAGGGAGTAGTATTTAGCATCGATTTGGGTATGTTAACATGCCCCAGAACTATGATCCAACGTAGGTTTAGATTATCATATTATTCATATTTCTATATTGATGACAGTTACACATGTGATCACTTAGCTTTGGTTATACTCCTTGGCAAGAGTGTGACACCTCTCCCCAATGTAAGGTTTCCTATAAGGGAACTAGATGTTGGACACTATGATAGCTCACATAGTGTATGTCGTTTAGAAGAACCTCTCTACAAAAGGAGTAATACTAATAGAAAAGATTTTAGAAACTAAGTGTAATGGCTCACAACTTTATTCAGATATTGCTTTACATAAGATATTTGCTACTAAATTTCAGCTTTCAGTTTACAAATATAAAAGTGAGTCTTTCCTACACTTTTTCCGCATGATTTAAAGATAGAACACAAGTAAAAATTTTAGAACTAAGTGTTATGACTCAATATATTTATACTATAAGATTTATTACTCATGATTATGATTCTCAATTTTTAGTTATTCAATCTAATGTGAGTCATCTACACTTAGCATGCATTCTTTTATAAATTTATAATAATGTTGAGATATTGTTTTACTTATGTATTCACCCATACATGATAGTACATTCTAGAAGTACTGATTCACATATACGTCTATATGCTACATTGTTTAATAATATAGGTTCAGGTGTACAGTTTTAGCAGTATGAGTGATTTCGAGCATCTCTATCTACATCTCGACAGTTGGTGAGTTCTCATAGTTTAGGGACCCAATTATTTAGATTTTCTAGCTTATTAGAATAGTTGATTCAGTATTTTCAATCATTTCGAGTCAGCTGGGGGGGTTTGTCCTACTGGCTCTATAGTTGTTAGTAGTAGAGGCTTGTCAGACTGCTAGTTATAATCCAGATTATCAATATTTATCGTTCAAACATTTAAGTCAAGTATTTTTAGATATTATGTTTAGATAATTTCAGTTTAGATCAGACAGACTTCTGTATTAATTTTATGTTTATATTTCTCCATTATGAGTTTGAGCTTTAGTAGAAGGCTTATGGGGTTAGCTTAAGTTTACTCATAGTCTTGAGCACTGTGTGAAAAATTGAGACTTAGTTTTGGGGTGTTACAAACTTGGTATCAGAGCCTAAGGTTATAAGAGTCATAAGGAGTCAAACAAGTCGCGTTATGTAGCGTCTTGATCATCGGTGTGAAGCAAGCCACATTTATGAGCAAGAGGTTATAGGATGTTTTTAGGAAATCATATTTTTCTTTCATGATCTATCGTTCTTATAGTGTCTTTATCATCTTTTAACTTATACTCTTACGTGATAGGCTAATATGTCTCCTCACTGAGCTAATGCACGTAGAAATGATAAACAGCCACCCCAGCCTATTGACCCTCTGAATGAGAATGTATCCCATGCTGAATTTTGGAATGCCTTTGAGGCATTGGCCCAAGATGTGACTGCCAATGTTTATGGAAACCATTAGGCAACAGTCCCACTTCAATAGAATAGGGATTTAGCAGCAGCCAAAATACATGACTTGATTAGAATGAATCCTCTAGAGTTTTTAGGTCTAAAGCAGGTGAGGACCTACAGCATTACTTAGATGAGGTAATAAATATCACCCAAATTATGCATTTTACTGAGGAAGAGAGTGTATACTTGGCATCCTATAGGCTGAAGTATGTGGCATTTGATTGGGTAGTTATGTGGAAGAATGGTAGAGGTAAAAATGCATCTCCTATGAGTTGGTAGGTATTTTAGGCCTAGATAGGTATTTTTTGTGTGAAATAAGAGAAGATAAGGTAGAGGAGTTTGTGAACCTGAGGCAGGGCCCAATGATAGTGAAGGAGTACTACCTTAAGTTCAACCAATTGTCTAAGTATGCCCCTGACATAATGGTTGACCCTAGGTCGAGTAAGAGTAAGTTTTTTATTGGAGTATTTGGCTTGGTAGTCAAAGAGTGTAGGACTATCATACTTATTGAGGATATGGATCTTGCTAGGATGATGATTCATGCTCAATAGATTGAGGCATAAAATTTAAAAGGGAGAGAAAGAGAAAATAAGAAGGCTAGAATTGAGTAGTTTGAATATGGCTAGACAAGGTCTGGAGGGGGAAATATTTTACAATTTTAGAGTTGCTTGTCTATGCCAGTTCTATTTTCTGTCAGGTCTCCCATCCTAGAACTAGGAAGAAGCAGTGGGGTAAGACTTTTATGTCCAGATCTCAAAATAATGTGAATGGAAAACCTAGTTATCCTTCATATGCTAAGAGTGGTAAGAATTATCTTGGGAAGTATTAGTTGGGATAGAAAGATTGTTATGGTTTTGGTAAGTTGGGACATGGAATCAAAGATTGTCCTCATGCTAAGGAGAGAAACAGGGATGTTCATCCATAGACTCAGGCTTCTAGCGCACCAGCTCCTCTAGGTCACCCAGTCCCTCCTCAGGGAACATCATCCAGTACTAGTGGCGGTCAGTGCCAAAATCAATTTTATGCTTTACCATCCCTTTAGGAGAAGGAGAGTTCAGCAGATGTTATTACTGGTATACTTCGTAACTTTCATCTTGATGTATATGTGTTGTTAGACCCTGGGTCAAATTTCTCTTATGTGACCCCACCAGTTGCAGTATATTTTGAAGTAGATCCTGAAAAGGTCCCTAAGCCCTTCTTATTTTCTACCATAGTGGGTAAGTCAGTTATTTCCAAAAAGATCTATAGTGAGTTTTCTATCACTTTCCTTCATAAGATCATGTTAGCATACCTAATAGAGTTAGATATGGTTAACTTTGACCTTATTATGGGCATGGATTGGATCCATTCCTGTTATGCATCAATAGATTTTTGTACCCGAGTGGTGAATTTTCAGTTTCCAGATGATCCATTCTTTGAGTTGGAAGGTAATTCAGTGTCTCCCAAGAGTCATTTCATATCCTATATTAAGGCTAGAAAGTTGATCTCAAAAGGGTGCATCTACTATCTAGTTCGAGTCAAAGACACTAAGTCTGAGGCTCCAACAATTCAATCAGTCTGTGTGGTCAATGAGTTTCCAAAAATTTTTCTCAAATTTTCCAGGGGTACCTCCCGATAAGGAAATAGAATTCGGCATTGACCTTCTTCCAGATACTCATCCCATCTCTAATCCTCCATATTGTATGGCTCCAGTCAAGCTTAAGGACTTAAAAGAGAAGTTTAAATACCTCTTTCATAAAGGTTTCGAAAGGCCCAATGTTTTTCTATGGAGCTCTCCCATCCTATTCGTGCGAATGAAAGATGGCTCTTTTTAAATGTGCATTGACTATCGCCGGCTGAATAAAGTCTCAATCAAAAACAAATATCCTCTACCTAGAATTGATGACTTATTCGACCAACTCTAGGGTGCAAGTTATTTCTCCAAGATAGACCTTAGATCAGATTATCATCAGCTTAGAGTAAGGGAATGTGATATTCCAAAGACACCTTTTAGAACACGTTATGGTCATTTTGAGTTTCTAGTCATATCTTTTGGGCTGACAAATTCCCCTGAAGACTTCATGGACTTGATGAATAGAGTGTTCAAACAGTATTTTTAGACATGTTTGTCATAGTCTTTACCGATGATATTCTTGTCTATTCTCATAGTGAGGATGACAATGCAGACCATCTTAGAATTGTGTTGCAAACTCTTAAAGATCACCAGTTGTTCACCAAATTTAGTAAATGTGGATTTTAGAAAAGATCTATTGGTTTCCTCGATAATATTATTTCCAATAATGGCATTAGAGTTGATCCCCATAAGACAGAAGCAGTAAAAAATTATCCTATACCTATCTCTCTATCAGACATTAGAAGTTTCTTAGGTTTAGCTGGCTATTATAGACATTTTTTAAGGGTTTTTCATCTATTGCATCCCCATGTATAGATTGACTCAACATAAAGTTAAGTTTCAGTGGTCATATTCTTGTGAGAAAAGTTTTCAGGAGTTGAAGGGTTGACTTATTTCAGCTCTAGTTTTAGCATTACCCGATGGTACAGATAGATTTGTTGTCTATTATGATGCTTCTAGAACTGTTCTGGGTTGTGTTTTGATGCAAAGTGGTAGCGTTATAGCCTATGCCTCTAGACATCTTAAGACTCAAGAAAAGAACTAACCAACCCATGACCTTGAGCTAGCTGTTGTGGTGTTTGCATTGAAAATTTGGAGGCGCTATCTTTATAGCATGCATTTTGATGTATTCATAGACCACAAAAGTTTGCAATATGTGTTTACTCAGAGGGAATTAAATTTTCATCAGAGAAGGTGGTTGAAATTGTTGAAGGATTATGACATGAGTGTGTTATATCATCCAAGTAGGGCCAATATAGTGGCAGACTACCTTAGTAGATTGTCTATGGGAAGTGTTTCTCATGTAGAGAATGATAAGAGAGAATTAGTTTGAGAAGTTCACTGTTTAGCTCAATTGGGTGTGAGGTTGGTTGACTTAGCTGAAGGAAATATTTGGGTTCAGAATAGTTCAGAATCTTCTCTTGTTTTTAAAGTGAAACAAAAGAAGGATAAGGACTCTAGTTTGGTCAAACTGAAGGGTTTGGTTAAAGACCAAAAGGTAGAGGTTTTCTCCCAAGGGGGATATGGTGTATTGAGATACCAAAATAAATCGTATATGTTGTGTCTTGAAGATTTAAGGCAGCGAATTATGGAAGAATTGCATGGTGCGTGTTACTTCATTCATCCAGGAGCCACCAAGATGTATTGTGATTTGTTGGAAGTCTATTGGTTGAATGGTATGAAGAAAGATATCGCAGAATTTGTAGTCAAGTGTGCAACTTGCCAACAAGTTAAGGTAAAGTACCAAAGACCTGGTTGCACATTGTAGGAGTTTGGTATTCCCATTTGGAAGTGGGAAAAGGTGAATATGGACTTTGTGACAGCATTACCCCATTCACGTAGACAACATGAATCAATTTTGGTTATTGTAGATAGATAGAGAAAATCAGCCCACTTCTTTCCAGTTCACACATCCTACACAACTGTATATTATGCTAAGTTATATATCAGAGACTTGGTTAGATTGCACGAAGTTACCTTGTCCGTCATTTCAGATAGGGTTACTTAGTTTACCTTTTAGTTTTGAAAGCCTTTCAGAAGGGTCTTGGCACCTAAGTTCATCTCAATTGAGCATTTTATCGACAAACAGATGGTCAGGCAGAGAGGACCATTCAGAACTTAGAGGATATGGTGAGAGCATGTGTTCTTGATTTCAAAAGTAGTTGGGATGACCACTTGTCGTTGATCGATTTTGCCTACTATAACAGTTAATATTCTAGTATTCAGATGGCCCTATTTGAAGCTCTGTATGGGCAGAGATGTAGGTCACCAGTCGATTGGTTCAAAGTAGGTGAGTCCACATTAATCGGGCCAAATATGGTGTTTGAGGCCAAAGAGAAAGTTCAGTTGATTCAAGAGAGATTGAAAGCATCTACGAGTCATTAGAAATCTTATTCATACATAAAAAGGAGAGATCTTAAGTTTGAAGAATATAATCTTGTTTATTTGAAGGTTTCACCCATGAAGAGGGTGAAGAAATTAATCAAAAAGGGGAAACTTAGTCCTCGGTATATGGGTCCCAAAAGGATTTTGAGTCTTGAAGAGAAGGTAGGGTATAATCTTGAGCTACCTGCATACTTATCATCAGTTCTCCCAGTGTTCCATGTATCCTTATTGAAGAAGTGCATGGACGATTAAGCTGTTGTAGTCCCTTTAGAATGCACGGGTATTCAAAATAGCCTTTCATATGAAGAACTTCTAGTAGAGATTCTTGATCACCAGATCCGTAGACTAAGGAACAAAGAAGTTCCTTTATCCAAAGTTCTGTGGAGAAATCAGTCCTTTTGGGTGATACTTGTGAAGAAGAAGCAGACATGCAAACCAAGTATCCCTACCTCTTCTCTACAAACTCAGATTCATCCTAAGGTAACAGTCTTCCTTAATTAAGTTCTTTTCTAGTCTCCTTTTCAGCCATGTGATTATCTTCATGTCAAGTTTTGTATTCGCAGATTAGTTCAATCGCTCAGTATGGTTTAGATTCATTCATGCATTTTTATTTAAGTTTTGCACGTCAGTATATAGTATCTGTTCCTCAGTATCCTTAGATTAACTAGTTTCATTTGAGGATGAATGTTCCCAAGAGGGAGATATTGTAATACCCCATACTTTTCTTAGTCCCATTTAGCTCCTAGTGTGTTAAGTTTCAACTTTAGAAGTAAATAACACTTGACACATGTAGAATTTTCAAGCTCTAGAACCACCAAATTGTAGATACTTGAATCAACTTTCCAACGATACCAATTTTTCCTAAATCTGATACTTGGTTGAGAAGTTATGGCACTTTTAGTGAGAAATAGTGGGCCAACACGATAGCACCGCATCGCGGTGGAGGGAAGATTTGCAATTTTCCTTTTTCCAATGAAGTACCACGATTACGCCGCAACACACCAGAGCCCAAAATGGCACTTATCCCTATTCCAGTAAGCCACCGCGATGGCACCGCATCATACTGAGTTCCAAAATCGTGATTCCAATTGCGAACTTAATTTTCCAAAGGGCAATTTAGTCTTTTCCCAATCCCTTGAATCATGTAAAACAAGATATTACACCTATTGTAAGCATTATACGCTAATTTTCATCAAAATTTCTCTCAAAGAAACCCTAGAACTCCAAATTTCAAACCTCAAAAAATCCAAATTCCACCATTCTTTTTCCAAGGTAACCCACAATTATAGCTTCCCAATACAAGATCTTCAAGAAACAATCTTCAAGAGCACAAATAAGAACTCAAAGTTCAAGCTTCTTCACCCATTCATCTATTAAGGTACCTGGGGTTATGAACAAGGATAATCTTTTCATCCTTGTGCCCAAAATTGGTTTTAAAGTTGAATTTTTACATGAATTTTAGACTAGGGTTCATACCCAAATATTGTTGTTTAAAGATTATGCTACTTCAAGTGATTGATATGTTGAATTGCATGTGTACTTTCTTATTTTATTCGTGTGACATTATTTTCTAGATTGAGAATTGAATTATCAAGACTTTCATTATTAAGCATGAACTTTATGATGATTTGACATAAAATTGATACATGGGTTACCAAGCCCTAGTTTGAATATTGATATTTCAAGATGATTATGCTTTTAAGCATCCCATGATTAGTTTATATTCATATTTTGAATAAAGATTTGATATTTTCATCCTCAACTTAGAAATGGAATCCTTTTTATAGTTTCATTACAGTTTATAGTAACTAGATGCATTATTAGTCTTCATTGTAAACCTTTAAAAAAGTTTTAAAAGTTGATTTCCTAAAGAATGAGCATACATATTAAAGGGAGTAGTATTTAGCACCAAGTTGGGTATGTTCACATGCACAAAGAACTACGAGCCAATGTCGGTTCAGATTATCGGATTATTCCCATTTCTACATGGACGACAGTTACAGATATGATCACTTAGCTTAATTTATGCTCTTTGGCAAGAGTATGACACCTCTCCTAAATGTTAAGTTTTCCCGTAAAGGACCTAGACGTTGGACACTATTATAGCTCACATAGTGTATGTCGTTAGAAGAACCTCCCTACAAAAAAGAGTAATCCTAACATAAAAGATTTTAGAAAATAAGTGTAAAGACTCAAATCTTTATTCAGATATTGCTTTACATAAGATATTAGCTACTAGATTTCAGCTTTCAGTTTACAGATGTAAAAAAGAGTCCTTTCTACACTTAGGCTGCATGATTTAAAGATAGAACACAAGTACAACTTTTAGAACTAAGTGTTGTGACTCACTAGATTTATACAGTAAGTTTTACTACTCATGATTATGATTCTCAGTTTTCTGTTATTCAGGCTAATGCGAGTCATCTATACTTAGCATACATTTTTTTACAAATTTGTAATAATGTTGAGATATTGTTTTACTTATACATTCACCCTCACTTTCTCAGTACATTCCAGAAGTACTGATCCACATATACGTCTATTGCTACATTGTTTAATAATGTAGGTTTAGGTGCTCAGTTTTAGTAGTGTGACTGATTTCGAGCATCTCCATCTACATCCCGACAGTTGGTTAGTCCCCATAGCTCAGGGACCCAGTTATTCAGATTTTCTTGCTTATTATAGTAGCTGATTCAATATTTACAATTAGTTTGAGTCAGCTGGGGGCTTTGCCCCAGTGACTCTCTAGTTGTTATTAGTAGAGGCTTGTCAGACTTCTAGTTATAATCCATATTGTCAGTGTTGATTGTTTTAACTTTTATGTCAAGTATTTTCAGATATTATGTTCAGATAATTTCAGCTTTGATCAAATAGACTTCCGCATTGAACTTATAATTATATTTCTTCATTGTGAGTTCCAACTCTAGTATAAGGATTATAGGGTTATCTTGAGGCTACTTGTAGTCTTGAGCACCGTGTGACATCTCGGGACCCATTTTCGAGGCATTAAGCCTTATTCCCTATAAGGATCATTAATCTGAATATTTCTTTCTCCAAACGAATTTGGGTAGGGGGCACTAGTAGTGGAATTTGGAGCTAGGACCTGCCCAATACTTCCTATAGGTCCACTTTCCACCAGCCTAAGCCAATTGAGCAAGGGAGCGATAAAACCCGACATTTTAAGGCAACTAGGGAGAAGTGTCACCCCCAACAAAGGGGTTAGTAGGAACAAGTGGAACCCTACGAGAATAGTTAAATGTCAAAACCCTTGACTGGGTCTGAATCCTAGAAGTTGGATGAGCTTTTACCACATTGCACCCAGTTAGGATGGAAGAGCTTGCGTGAACGTCAGATCTTCTTGGATACATGATTTGAAAGACAAGCAAGTAGGAATCAAAGGAATCTAAGATCTTAGGCTTTATATTATCTCAATATTGAAACACAAGAAAGGAAAACATACCTAAATGCCTCATAGCCTCTCTCTCATAAGTGTGGCACGCTGCACACCCATAAAATAGACTCTACTTTATATGTCTTTGTGGACTCCCACCTGACCATAAACCTAGGCCCTGATACCAACTTGACACACCCCGAACTCCAGTCCATGTAGTATGGGCACCTCAAGCTCTCATGAACCAGAGGTAGCCCTGATAACCCAACCTAATCATCATCACAATAATAGCAAGAGGACAGATGGATTCCAACAATATAATAGAATAGCGGAAATATAAGGTGAATAGTCAATACTAGACAATATCTACCATTTAATTAATAACAATAGTTTAGTCAATGTGCCCAAGTCCACAGCCATCGTTAAAATCTCTAAACAACCAAAGTCGATAATACGTTGGGACATGCCTTAGACAATATCCAAGTACTTAACCTAAAAAAGTCTACGACATAGAATAAGTGACCATGAGAGATAGGTATTCTGGAGTGTAGAAGCACACCACTTCAAGGTCAATGCACGAATCCGCTCAAACAGCTTCTCACTGTGTAGAAGAAGAAGATGTTTTGGCCCTTATGTGAAGTGGGGACATAACATCCAAACATAGTTAGTGGTTGGAGCGATAGCATTAAACCCAAGGATAAGGATAAAATAACATCACCATTTAACACAAGTCATTATATCATATTCAATCATATTCACACATTTATCCTTACACATAGACATATCATATGCCAACAAATTATCAAGACTTAATACATTCTTAAATACTTCAATCATAAGATACAAAGTGAAGGACTCTGACATTCAACACGTAGGTTCAAATCACTCTTATTGGGAATAGAGTTTTAGCCACATTCACATATCATTAGGCAAGGTACTTCAACCATTGGTACATTCATCAAGAAAAGGGACTATAACCACATAGTTATTTATTAAAACGAGGGATCTACCCATATACCACAATCAATTTGGAATGGAACTCTAATCACATGATCATATATTCAAATAGGCATGGGACTCTAATCACATAATCACACATTCACTTAGGCATGGAACTCTAATCACCTGATCACACATTCACTTAGGCATAGAACTCTAATCATATGCTCACGCATTCACTTAGGCATAAAACTCTAATCACTTGCTTACATATTTAAGTAGGCATGGAACTCTAATAACATTATTACACATGGAAATCTAATCATATGATCACACATTCTCTTAGGCATAGAACTCTAATCATATGCTTACACATTCAATTGGGTATGGAACTCTAATCACATGCTTACACATTCAAGTGAGCATGGAACTCTAAACACATGCTTACACATTCAAGTAGGTATGGAACTCTAATCACATGCTTACTCATAAAATGAGGTATTTAGACCTAATGATATTTGTTTAATCAAGGGACTCTGATGTGCTAGATCTTTATAGAACATTTAGGACTTTTTAACTTGAAATAATTGTAAGTTCTTAAGTAATTATTAGTGTTTTTGATGTTATTTCTTAAGATTTTGTCGGAAAGTCAAGGATGGGAGGAAATCATAGGAAAGATGAAAAAAATAAGTAAAATCTGGTACAAGTGAGCTGATATGAGTCTGACAACATTTCTTGCAAGCCATAAGAGATGTGGTAAGCTACCAAAAAAAAGCATCAGGAAGAACAGTGAAGAAGAGTTGCTGGATGAAGGTGATGACATTCTCAATATGTCGTCACAAGTGTGGTAAGCTGTCAGAAGATGCCATCAAGTGGGACAGAACATGGTGAAAGAAGCTGAAGGTCTGACGACATTTGCTACACGCTGTCACTCCTCCGGTAAGACATCGGAGGACATTGTCAGAGTGAGGAAGAACAGGTTAAGAAGGCACGACTTCTGACGACATATCTAAGACACCGTCAGAAGCTTGACGATCAACACTAATATGTCGTCACCTAAATCTGAGACCAGCTGTGATATTGTTATTTCATTACCTTAATTAGGCTTTAGTATAAATAGCATCTTTTAGGGTTTTTTATTCATGCATAATTCATCTATCAGACAATTAACCTAGGAAAGAGAGGCATGTAACATTGCTCTCTTACATCAATTATTCTTCTTTTTTTTTGTTTCTACCTTGTGATTCAATCGAAGAAACTACTTTTTGTTTTCCATCTAATCATAAGTTATCCTTATCATTATGAATTCAACTTGTGATTTCGTTCGTCAAATCATGAGCAACTAATTCCATTAGCCAGGGTTATGGGATCCATGGATTAGGGTTTGCTATGATACTAGGTGTTTAACGGATTCAAAGAGTAGTGGAACATCTTGAAATTCTGTTGTTTTAACTGAAATCTAGTGGTTGCAAAAATTAGGTTATGCCTTAGGTTTTATTTTCTTCTAATGAAAAAATAGACTAGAGGACGTGAATTATCAACAGGGACTCGGAAGCTACCAACCTTCTATTTAATGATTAATGCCATAACTGGATTAATCTACCTGAGATAACATCCGTTTGGATATAGATAAATTATCTAAGTTCGCGAGAATTAGATAATAAATTGGCTGCTGAGGTCGAGAGATAAGTCAGATAGTATTATAGTCAGGGATATTCTATTGTTCTACTCATTCCGAGGGTCTCTAGCATTACCTAGTATCTGTCAATACCCGAAACCTTTGGTGATCATAACTCTGGTTTTCCATTTATATTGATTACAAACATTAATACTAAAACCCCATTTTATATTTTTGTATCATTTGTTTGAATTTAACTTGTAGCTATAATTTCAAACTAGTTTAATCGCCACTCACATTGTTCCCTATGGATTCGACCCCGACTCCAAAGTTGGGTAAATGTATTGACGATGACTATCTTACACTAATTTGTGGTGTAAGTTGAGCGTTATCAAAAATGGCGCCGTTGTCGGGGAACAATTTGTCTTATTGAGTTGGTTTTTAATTTTAGCCTACTTACTTGAATTCAAACTTGTAAATATTTGTTTTTAGTTTTCTTTTATTTCTTGTGTTAGGTAGATTTTTATTTTAGTTTACTTATTACTATGGTATCGTGGAATGAATATGATCTTGGTGGTTGGAAAGATTATTTTAATGATCCATGTCCATATTGTGATGGACCTCACTTTTGGCAAGACTGTGGATATGCTCCCTGAAGAGAGATGTATGCACCATCTCCATCCTATCGGTAGTATGATTATTTTGTATGTGGTGGTCAAGATGGACATTGGAGTGATTTCCCAAATTCCCCCTCCCCCTATTGTGCTAACCCAAATTCTAGTTCTTCTTATGAGTCTGACAGGTCTTATGGTCAAGAAAAGAAAGAATGAAGCACCGAAAAGAGTGGCATGGATGCTATGTTGCAAAGAATGTTGGATCTCCAGAAAGAAACATATGATATCATATGTGAGATATATCAAGACATAAGTCCAATCATTCATGAGGAGATGGATATAGAGGTCAATCATCCAAAGCACTCTTTTACATTATGTTTAGATGATATCTTGTACACGGAATCATTTAAAATAATGGAAGAGTGTGAGGATGAAGAGAAAGAATCCGATGTTGATGATGAGCTTGATGTTGAGCAACCCTTGGTGATTTCCCAACCAACCAAACCATTCATTAATGAAGATTCCAAGGATGAGGAAATGGTATTAGAGTCAGAAGAAGAAATTAAGCACAACCCTCGTGAAGACTCTAGTCCATTTTGGGGTAAAAATACTAATAGAGAAGTTATTCCAAAATTGAGGGTTAGTCCTCATTCGAATAAATTTTCAACATTATGCTTAGTGGATGTGATGAAAGTCGAATCACCCAAGCAAATGATGAATTTTGAAAATAAGGAGGAAGTTTCTTACATTTTGGAGTTTGTCCTTCCAAAAGGGTATACTACAACCCCAATATTGAAGGACAAGGAGCTTAAATATCGATGTCCATTTAGTGTTTGTTTAAGATTCTCACCATTGCCAAATGATCCCACACGAAAGTTTGATGCAAAATTGGGCAACCAGTTCAAGTCTTCGAAGTGGCGTGATAGAACATTCCTCATCATGACCTCATATTTTCCCAACACACCCCAAAGATGTATTGATCAAAATTTGGGCCGACCTTTTAAATCCTCCGAGTGGATACATAAATAATTATCAACAAGGTATCTTGACGAAGTCTGAGTAGTCAAGATAACTGATTCGTGTCGCGACGTTAAACCAGGCGCTGCTTGGGAGGCAACCCAAGGTATTTTTTTGTTTGTATTCATATCATTTGATTGACATCAGATCTTTGCACCCATGGTGCCACAGGTATGTATCAAACTCTCTTATTTCATTTTGGCTCATTGGGGACTTTGCATGATTATAAGTTGAGGGTGGGACTACTTGTGGGTATTAATGTCCTTCTGGGGTTTTTGTTGTCATGCCTCTTTTCCCCGGAGTCTTGTTCCTAGTAGAGATGGTATTTTTAGGCATATTGTTTTTGCATTATGATGTGTTGTGGTTAACTGGGAGAAAAATGAGTATCTACAGCAGTTGACATATTTTTTATTAATTTTTCTTGGAATGGTAACTACCTCTCAAATTTTATATGTGGTAGCTATGTGAATTACATTCATGTTTAACCACTGTGCATCTTGTTATGGCATTAAGTTTTAGTTGCTTGATAATCACTGCTAACAATTGCATAAACTGGATGAGTAGTAGCCGGTAACACACTTGTATGCCATGTGTGTGTGAGAGATCTTACTCAGTTCCCTTTGTACTGCTGAATCTAGAACTTGCCCAGTTCATCTTACCTTAGTTGAAAGATAGGGGTTAGGAAAGGATCATAGGCCGTTTTGACTTTTATCCACTTTCAGCCTAAATAACCTTCCCTATTATGTATCCTAGAATTTGATCCCTGTTTTGAGCCATAATTGACCATTTCTTTCTATGAAACCTATCACCTTCCTGTTTAGATCATAATGAACCTGTTTTAGCCCTGGTCCTCCTTGGACACTATGCACCTTAACTTAGGTAAACAACCTAAGTTGAGGGTGGCCATTATAGGGGTGCGTGATGTAAACTGGGTATGAATAAAGGTAGAATAAAAGGAAAAGAATAAGTGAAAAAGAATTAAAAACTTAGTGGTGTGGAAGAAGAATAAGAAAAGAAAAAGAATGAAAAAGAAAAGCCACATCCATCCCGAATAATGTGTGATCAAGAAATTGAGAAAAAGAAGAAAAAGGTTAATAAGTGAACTCCAAAAGATAAGGTAGTGCCAAGGAGGCTTAGTCACTCTAAATGCCATTGAATATCATACCATCCCTTATCCTACATGAATAAAATACCTATAGTGATCCTAACTTATCTGTCTGGAAACCTTGGAAATGAAAATAAGGCAAACATATGGTATTTGACATACATTGATTGGAATTTCTTTCTGAGAGTGAGTGTCTCTTGACCGTCCCCGCATTGGCATGCTTGAGTTTATATATTACTTCTTTGTTGTAAGGGAACATCAATTGCATTGCTAGCTATTTACTTGTTTGGGTAGTGTAACTTGTGCATATGCATTCTTATTGTTGCTGAATTGATGCCATATCTTGATTCCTTTGGGTCACATTATTAATCTTCAGTGATATGAATAATTGGATTTATAAGTAATTGAACGTGTAGAGTGGCATGAGTTTTGAGCTAAACTTGATAATCAACTGTGATAGGTATCTTATGTGTCTCTTGGTTAAGCATCGTAGTATGGTGTTATGTAGTTGCTTGAGGAAAAGCAATTGTTTTAAGTTGAGGGTATTGTTGTGCTAGATTTTTGTAGCACATTTAGGACATTTTAAATTGAAATAATTATAAGTTCTGAAGTAATTATTGGTTTTTTTGATATTATTTCTTAAGATTTTGTAGGAAAGTCAAGGATGGGAGAAAAACATAGGAAAGATGATCAAAATAAGTAAAATCTGGTACAAGTAAGCTGATATGAGTTCGACGGAATTTCTTGCAAGCCGTGAGAGATGTGGTAAGCTAACAGAAAAAGGCGTCAGGAATAACAGTGAAGAAGAGTTTTTGGATAAAGATGACGACATTCTCAATATGTCATCACAAGTGTGGTAAGCTGTCAGAAGATGCCGGCAAGTGGGACAGAACATGGTGAAATAAGATGAAGGATTGATGACATTTTCTACACGCCGTCACTCCTCTGGTAAGCCATCGGAGGACATCCCTAGAGTGAGGCAGAACAGTTTAAGAAGGCACGACTTCTGACGACATATCTGAGATGCTATCAGAAGCCTGATGATCAACACCAATATGCCGTCACCTAAATTCGAGCCCAGCTGTGATTTTGTTATTTTATTACCTTAATTAGGCTTTAGTATAAATAGCATCTTTTAGGGTTTCTAATTCATTCATAATTCATTCATAATTCATCTATCAGACAATTAACCTAGGGAAGAGAGACACGTAACATTCCTCTCTTACATTAATTATTCTTCTTATTTTTATCAACTATTTTTGGGTTTCTACCTTGTGATTCAATCGAAGAAACTACTTGTTGTTTTCCATCTAATCGTAAGTTATCCTTATAATTATGAATTCAACTTTTGATTTCGTTCATCAAATCATGAGCGGCTAATTCTATTAGTTGGGGTTATGGGATCCATGGATTAGGGTTTGATATGATACTTGGTGTTTAACAGATTTAAAGAGTAGTGGAACATCTTGAAATTCTATTGTTTTAACTGAAATCTAGTGGTTGCAAACATTAGGTTATGCCTTAGGTTTTATTTTCTTCTAACGGAGAAATAAACTAGAGGACGTGAATTATCAACAAGGACTCGGAAGCTACCAACCTTCTGTTTAATGATTAATGTCGTAACTGGATTAATCTACCTAAAATAATATCCGTTTGGATATAGATAAATTATCTAAGTTTGAGAGAATTAGATAATAAATTGTCTGGTGAGGTCGAGAGATAAGTCAGATAGTATCATAGTTAGGGATATTTTGTTGTTCTACTCATTCCGAGGGTCTCTAGCATTACCTAGTATCTGTAAATACCCGAAACCTTTGGTGATCATAACTCTGGTTTTCCATTTATATTGATTACAAACATTAATACTAAAACCCCATTTTATATTTTTGTAGCATTTGTTTGAATTTACCTTGTAGCTATAATTTCAAACTAGTTTAATCGCCACTCACATTGTTCCCTGTGGATTCGACCCTGACTCCAAAGTTGGGTAATTATATTGATGACCACCGCCTTACACTAATTTGAGGTGTAAGTTGAGCGTTATCAAACTCCAACCACAAGCTATTAGATGAGGGACTTTAACCACAAGCCATTGGACGGGGGACTTTAACCACAAGTCACTTTATAAGGCAATGGACTCTAACCACAAGCCATAACATTTCCATCATTAGTCGACATTTGAACTCTTAACCCATTATCTCATGCATTGTCATCCATATCATTATTTCTACATATTAGGGAAATACTCCACGTTTAAAAGATTTAGCTCATTTAGCAAATTCAACACTATACATGACCGCATGGTCCTCATGGTAGCCTTAATTGCTCGACCATTTTAATAGGCCGATGCCTAAACTCATTTCATCATACAAGTCAATCCATGGTCATCGATACCTACGCAAGACCACAAGTTCTCCAAGGAAATATTCTTCATTACTTAAAATTTCTATACCACACTTTAGTTCCATACACAATTTCAAGTCGAGCTTAGGGGATTCAACCCCTCTTCTTAGTCATCAAGACATCATGGTCATAGATTAACAAATTGCATGGATAACCACACCAACACAATAATAATTAATAAACATTCATACTTAAATGGGAATTTCCCAATTTAAAGCCATAATCTAACCCATTATATGCATAACAAGGTTCTTATCAACTATCTCCAAGCATTTACAATCATTATAACTCAGTACATGGCCAACAAGGCCTTAACCAACCATATACAAGTATTCACATCCATTTACACATTATCATGACTCACAATACCTTTCACAATATCATTCATCAAACATTTATACCCCTTAGGCCGTTGCTCTAGCTCAACACATCACCAAAATTTTATTGGACAACTCACTTAGACATTTTCACAAACACTTTATGTACATACCTTTAACAAGGCCATTTTCATGGTAGAAAACATTAATATTAGGGTTACTCAAGACCCTCATGTTAAACAAAATACAAAATGCACCAGCATAAACAATCAAATATCAATAACATCTATCAACATAAGTATATCCAAAAAGCATTGTTATTCATTTTTAGGTAACAAAACCCATTTCATTTGATTCAAAAGCACTATGTACACTTACTAATCCAAGTTTGAAATACATGGGTTTAGATTTATTTAAAGAGGGAAAGATATTCATTCCTTAAACAAGATGTAAAACCAACAATCTTGACTCTCCTTGGCCTCTTGAAGATCACTCTTGAAACCCTAGCTTCTAATATTCCAAAGATGAGCTTGACAGAGTGATTTAGGGTGTTAGGTTTATCCCAATGGATGTTTAAGAGGCTAGAAACACCTATATAGGGAGAGTTATTAGGGTTTAGGGAATGGTAAATAACCAAAAGGTCCTTGGTTAAAAGATGGAAATTCCCCTCATGCTAGGGTATGACTTCCTCATATGATTCTTATGTCAATCGTGACCTAGGTTATGAGTGGCACCCTATCTCATACCTAAGGCTTCTACAAGGTCAACCATAATGTAGTGGGTATGATAGGGAACCTTTGATTTGTAACCAAATTTTAAAACTCATTCCCCAATCATGAGTTTCACCCATAACAAAAATAGTCCCTCTATGTTATGTTTTCACTCTATACGACCTTATAGTATACGACTCATATGCATGGTTATGAATAAGGGATGGCCTTGTCGTATAAAAGAAAGTATGCTACCTTAATATTATTCTCAAGGTATGAAGTGGTAGGGGTGGTAGGGTATGAGTAGTTACCAAGGGTATGACTCAAGCCCTTCAATCGTACCCACCTCAGAGACACCAAAAGGAGTTGTCTCTGTAACGGTTCAAGTCTAGGTGTAAGATTCTTCCCCACATAGACCATGCATACTCGAATGAGGGGTAAGGAAAGAATAAAAACAATTTAACACATCATTATGCATAAATGAAACATTTACACAAGTTATAAACAACACACAATAATGATACAACACAACACATATCATGATCATCACTAATCAACCAAAAAACATTTTGCAAGGCCACATTCTTGGGTGTTTCAATGGGAGTCAAGGTTGCGATGAAAGGCCTGGTAAGGTGAAATAGGTGGTGTTTCATTAATCTTGGAAAGGTGTAATAGGGTTTGATTCGCACCCCTAACACAAGGAATCACTGGAAAGTATCAACTAAACGTCCAACTTATTTGTGCACTTTCCCTTCAATCCTAAGATTTGTGGTTTCATTTCCCTTTGATTTATAGCTTTCATATCCTCGATATATCACCATAATAAACTCCCAATGCATAATAAATTATCATGCACCATGGATTATAGTTCAAAACAACACAACATTCATAATAGTGAACTAGAAACTCAAGCTAAGACTAGTCTTCGTCCACTTTGGTCTTTACTTATTTTTGGCTCTTGGTTTGATTCAATTTCACTTTGAAAATAATAAAAAAGTTCTTCCCCACATAATTACAAAATAATAACCTTAGTAACTCATCACACAAATTAGAATCCATCGCTATAGTCTAAAACAACACCTAGCTCAAGCTAGTAACACTAGTTTTCTCGTTTGAACTATAAGTGACCAATTTAAGTACAAACTTGTTTGAAACACACCATAAACATTGTTATCAAGAACTTAAAAAATTATATGCTTAATTATATCATCATTAACACATTAAGAACACAAGTTGTCCTAAAAAAAGTCTAAAAAATCTAGGATAATAATACTGAGGTGCATAAAACCACCTTACATAACCACCCCAGACTTAAAGCCTTGTTCGTTCTTGAACAACTCATTACTTTAAGCATCATAAGATGATCTGACTCCATACTTCTACGACAAGAAATACACTCAATCTAGTACTATAATGACTACACAAAATGAAAGTTTTAACACTAAGCACGTTATTTACACAATTGACAGTTCAAGAACATTACTCCAAAACATCGTAGCCTCAAGAATTGACTAACCTAGTTGGAAAACTCATGAATATTATCCAATAGAAGACATAATACAAATCATCAACATTCATCAAATATGTGCCCTCACAACAAGAGAGTTACCCATAATAACTCACATAAATGCAATTCATTATAAACTGGGTACAAGAATCAAATTACACTCACTCTCCTGCAAGGAATTCATAAGTTACACAAGATGAACCATAGGCCTACCCTTAGTGTAGTACTCTACTAATATCAGAATGTTAAGGCATAAGATCAAATAGGGATTTAATGGTTGTAATGTAGGCTAAGGGACTAGTAGGAACTATTCTGGAAAGTACTAGTGACTATCTTCCCTAAGAGCTTTAATACACCACCTTATACAATTAAGACCAATCCTTAACAACCAACTTTCACCTCTACTACCATCACATATCTTTTGTTTTACCCTATCTTATTAACCTCATTCAAATACACTATGGTGGGAGTGTTTTCTATCCATATATTATTCAATTTGAACAACCTTTTATTCTTTTCATTTCTCCACTCCAAACCAGAACACATCAATTTTTTACACACCAATAACTATCACTTTGGGTCTTTAATTTCACCTTTCTCCTACTTGAATTTCTATCTCCTTAAATTAATTAATTTTGAACTAAAGCGCTTAGGAGGTTTGGATCAAATTAAGGTCAATCAATAAAGGGGATTAAGCTATATATGAGGCTGTCAAAGAAAAAGCTAAAGGCTTAATGAGGTTAACTAGGATTATGTAAAATGGTAGGTAAAAGAAAGTGCGAAACATGGCTATCAAAGAAATTCCTATATCATCTCCTAAACCCATACTCTTTATTTTTTTTTGCACACACACAAGATAAGTTCTAGAATCAAATGTAACAAATATTTACAAACAATCTCACACACACATAGAACATGCTCAACTCAAGAAGGATCATCATATACTTTTAATCAAACAATCACATGAATTCAACAATAAGCCAACAAGTATAAGAGTCACAATCATGAGCCTAGGAGTCTCAAAAGTAGTAATTCACATAATCAACATGATTTTACATAAAAAAACACTTGCATCATGCAATAAAATCTAGCACCAACAAGAATATCACACCTATTCCTAACACAAAATATTTTAAAATACTCCTAAAATGGGAATTTTCCCACTCCACTCTTTAAAATCTACTTTCCCCAAAGTGTACTTAAAAGTAGAGATAGAAATACTCCTTGAGGCCTATAGGTCTAGCTAGTAGCATTTTTATATATCAAAGGCATCTGGGGAACCCCACGCTCAGCCTTCGCCATTCTTTTTAGCTCAGATTTTCTGGTATTCAGACTTCCCATCAACCTGCAACTCAACAAAAACAAAAACTAGTAAAGTAAAACTATACTATTAAAAATAAAACATACCTTAACTTGAGTTTCCTCCAAAGAAGCACCTTATTTAGTGTCGCAAAATGACCCAAACATCAACTTATCTATTTTCCTTTATCCTTTTCCTCCTACTTGGGGCCATCATTTTATTTGTTTTGGACCTCTTGAGCGTGAACTCTCAAGGTCAACAGCTTTCTCAACAATAGCCTTTTTATTCTCATCAATCTGCATCATTTTGGGCTTAGGTAGTTGTGGCTTGGGCAGCTTAATGAGAAATTCCAAAGAAGTCTTTTGTGGAAAAGACTCCACCACCCCACACTTATCCCGTTCAGTCACTGTAGTCATGCATAAATATTTTTAGTAGGATAGTGTTTTAAGTGGTTTGTACACTTTAAAAATTGTATTTTTATCATCCAACCTCAATATGAGCATGTCGTCTATCACATCTATCCATTCTTCTTTTGTCATAAAGAATATATTTCCCAAGATGACTGGTACTCTTTTATCTACCTAAAAATATAAAATAATAAAATCAACGGGAATAACAAATTTACCAACTTAGATAAGAACATCCTTTATGATTCTTTTAGGATGGGTTAAGGTCTGGTTTGCCAATTGGAGTAACACAAAGCTCGGTCTCGACTTTACCAAACCCAAGGTGTTAATCAAGGATAGGGGCATCAAGTTGATACTTACCCCAAATCACTAAGTACTTGGACCACCTCACTATTGCAAATTTTAATGGGGAGAGTGAATCTCACAGGAGCCTTGAGCTTTATAGGCATCTTCTTCATTACTATAGAGCTATACTCTTCAGTGAGTGCTACTGTCTCAACATCCTGTAGCTTAATATTATTAGTGATGACATCCTTCAAATACTTAGCGTACTTGGGCACTCCCTGTAAAACATCTAAAAGAGGTAAGTTTATGTGTCGCTCTATGAACGTGTCAAAGGAATTATTGAAGTATGCATCCTCATTTTCTTTTCTAAGCCTCTATAGGAAAGGTGGTGGTGGTATTTCATTCATCTGTTCAACAACTTTATTTTTTGAGTACTCAGACTTCCTCAAATTTTTAGCAACTTTTTCAAATACTTGTCTGCATCTACCTCCTTAGTTTTCTTTGGAGGTTCTTCATTGAGATCTTTACCACTCTTCAAAGTGATTGCCATTAATTGTTTAGGATTTTTAGTACCACTTGGAAAACCACCTTGAGGCCTGGTATTTTGTATTATTTCAATCTGACCTATCTGCAAGTCCAAGCTCCTTGTAGCTGCTTGTTGTCTCTTTATATCTACTACCAATTGTGCTTGAGAAACTAAATTCTATTTCAGCATCTTTTCTATATTGCTAATGGTAAAATTTCCTTGTGTTTGTGGCTGCTAAAACTGCTATTATTGGGCGTTCCATAGTTGATTTTTTGGTTGAGTCTACCACTTTACATTGTAGATGTTACCATAATTCAACCTTTAATCATGTCTTGCAAACATCATTGACTCGGGATCGGCAGCACACATATCTGCAGAATGACCACTATCGCCATAAACTACTCACCAAGTGTTTGTCTGCTGAATTACATTCACTGTTGTTATAGGTTATGTAACCCCTAATTTTATATTACGGAACTGAGTAGACAACTAATTTTATAGCGCAGTAAGCTTAGAAGATATAGTTGTAAACTGGTCAACCTCTAACACACCTACAATTTTTTTTGTAGCAATTCTTGAGTCAGAATGCCACTCAAGATTTCTTTGTGCAATCCAGTTTAATGAGGTTTATAGCTCATCATACGTCAGTTCCAATGCTTGACCACCTGTAACTGAATCTAGAAAAATTTTCATATAGTGATCAAGTACTTTAACAAAAGTGTAAGCTAATACCTCATTGGACTATTGATGATGTGGATAGTCCCAAAGAAAAGCTTTGAACCTTTCCCATGCATGATATAAGTTCTTGTTTGGCTTCTATTTGAAACATAGAATCTTACTATGCAGTCTCGCAGTCTCACTAGATGAGAAATTTTTAGGCTAAGTCATCCCAGGTTGTTATTGAACTTGTCGGCTCAGTGTTTAACCACTTTTTTTCTTCCCCTAAAATTGAAAAGGGGAATAGTATCAGCCTATCATAATCAGTTGACACACCCATAGGGATGAATATATCACTGATCTCCAAGAAATTTCATAGATGGACTTGTGGATCTTTATATCAAGACCCCGTAAACTGTCCATTATTGATCAATAGTTGTACCATGTTCTGTTTCAGCTCAAAGTTACCTCCAACAGTCAGTTTTTGAAATGGGGAGGTCAAATTTATTAGTAGTGTGATTGCCACTTCATGAACTATTCTGCATGATGGTTGATATTCATCCATGAGAGCAGGATTGTCTTACTCCTCTTGAATTTGTAGAATATGGGGGGAGGACTATTTTACCTTAATTTATAAAAGCGTTGCTCGAGTTTGAAGTTTGGTTAAACCAATTCACTATCCCTTGCCATCTTATTAGCCTGTAAACCTAGTTTTTGTAAATTCAATACCAAGACCAACTGTAAAGAACCAAAGAAATCTAAAAAGTAAAACTAAAAATAAAATAGATGCCAAATTACAAGTCCCTGGAAACGATGCCAAAATATTGATTGGGCCTAAGCGCATATGCAAGTGTACATGGTCTCACCAAGTAATACAGCGGCTATAAATAAAGTTGAGTATTAATCCCTCAAAGACTTGTATCAACAACTACCCAATTATAGTTTAAAAATTGATATTAAACTGGTGCAACGTAACCATAAGAGTTTTTAAAAGTTTATAATTAGAAGTAACAAGAGTAATGTGGGAAAGTAAAGACATTGGATAATCAATTGATGAAAACCAGGGTTAAAGAACTACGAACAATTATACTATTCTATTGAAATTCATTCATTAGATTACTTATCTTGATTGTTGATTCATAGGGTTTATCGTATGATCATAGTCTCCCAAACTCTAACCTTTTACCTAACTAAACATTACAACTACTTCATTTAGAAGGGATGTCATAATCCATTTAGATTTATAATGATGTCATCCTATATGTGAACCAAGAAAGTCTTCTAGGTATATCACTATCCTAGTCTCTAATTTAAATTCCTTATTTCATAAAAGAATAAGAACCTCGCTCTACTTATCCCCCATATTCTATCTTCCTATTACCCCTCTTGAGATCACAAGGTCGATAATATATGTATTATAAGGGTAGTGAATCCTTAAAATAGTTCTTAAAAGGATAAAAATCAACCAAATATGATATTCAATCAAACAAACTCATTTCAAGGTGAAAGCAAACATGTTCTTGGTCTTAACCCCAGAAATACGGCGTTTAGCCACTAATAGACATAACTATAATCAAGACTATTGAATACATGATAAAATCCATAAAAAGGATAAATTAAATAGATATAAACTCTAGTTAAAATGTGTATAATCCCCTAACCAAATCTCTAAGACATCAAAAGTGTTTAACATAAAGTGCAAGTGTTATATTTATAGTGCGACAAATTACCTTTGTGTAAACTTGGGCTCGCGATGCGATGGCAGGTCCATGGGAGTGAATATCACAATGAGATTCTTGTTAAGGTGATATATTTTGCAAATTTATAGGATTGTAAAGGTGGAATAGTGTTCGTGTCGAACCCCTAACGTGAGGCCTCACTAGAAAGTCACAACTTGATGTCTTACTTATTCGTGCACTTACCCTTCAATCCTAAGACTTGTGGCATGATTTACCTTTGATTTAAATATTTAATATCCTCCAAATATCTCCATAATAAACTCACCACGCATCCCACATCATCATACATCATGGATTAGAGATCACAACAACACAACATTCATAATAGTGAACTAGAAACTCAAGCTAAGACTAGTCTTCCTCCACTTTGGTCTTTACTTAGTTTTAGCTCTTGGTTTGATTAAATTTAACTTTGAACATTATAAAAAAGTTTTTAACCACATAATTACTCAATAATAACCTTAGTAACTCATCACGCACATTAGAATCCATCGTGATAGACTAGAACACCACCTAGCTCAAACTAGTAACACTAGTTTTCTCGTTTGAACTCTAAGTGAACAATTTAAGTACAAACTTATTTGAAAGACACCATAAACATTGTTTTAAAGTAATTAAACACTTATATTCTCAATTATATCATCATTAACACATTAAGCACACAAGTTCTCCTCAAAATAAGGCTAAATAAGATAGGATAACAACACTGAGGTGCATAAAACCACCTCAAATTGGTTGCAGACTAAGGATGTGGATTATTTAAAACTTATTTATAGGAACCAAAAGTTTTAGTAATCTACTTGGGAAGATGAGTACGACATGAAGTCCAAGTATCCATTTGTGTTCCCTATTCTAGATAATAGTGCTTGAGGTATATGTATTCCTTAATATCTTTGTTTTCTGACTTTGTTAAAGTAAATAGTGATTTCCTTGGCATCTTTATTTTCTATTTATTAAAAAGGTAAGAGTAGTGGTATGTGGAGTCAAATCATTCTAATAAATACATTGTCCTATCATTCGAGGATGAATGATCCTAAGGGGGAGTATGTAATGCCTTAGGCTTTTGTATCTTAATTTTTTTTTGAAATTTTATCCTCACTGTCTTAACTAGGACTCCCTTGACGAGTCGCAGGGAGTCATCACGGGTCATAGATACTTGGTCGTAACTTAATCAGAACAAATGGCTTAGTATTCTACTCTGAGTACGAGTGTCTCTCAACTAGTCATCAAGACTTCCTGCTAGTTGTAAAGACCAATTCATAAGGCGTCCAAATAGTTTGTACTAGGATACTGTCTTTATTATGACTTGATCCCATGAGTCGTAAATATTCATGACGAGACCTAATGTCCAAATTGTAGGGTGTCTATTATGTCATCCCAAATTTGTTGTTGTCTTGAGTATGAGAAGTGGTTAGAAGTCATCAAGTGTGGTTACAAGTTTGTGGTATGAATCAAGCCAACCAATATAGGGTCTTGGTGGTTCTGTCTTGACTATAATTCCTTTTGATAAGTCATAATGTGTCTAAATGAGTAATAGAGTAACCAGTAGTCACTTGTGATAATTTTTAATCTTTTCATTAAGGGAACTTTAGACATTACCCCTTTATCCCAATTGTAACCCACAACCTACAACCTTATTGGGAACCCCAATAGCATTGTTAACTTAATAAAAAACTTTCAAAAGATCTTTTAAATTCTCTCGAGTATCCATACTTAGGGTTTCTAAGAAGCGGGTTAAGTAGAGCTAGAAAGGTTGAATTCTCTCAGTAATCTTGGGTATTTCAGGCATGTTACTCTTCCCTCATTGTTAATTTGTAAAAGCATATGATTTAAAGTGTTGTTCATAAGATATTGATGATGATTTTGAAAACATGGGTTGAGGGGTTATGAATAACTGTTGTTTATGTGATGTTTTATATTTTTCCCTGCATGGATTAAGTTTAAATGGAGGTTTTAAAGTAAATTTTATTCATGGTAATGCTTAAAGAACTAGGATATAATTTTCCAAACATGTGACTTTTAAAGTGGTTATTGCCCCAACCCCATACTATGAAATTTGTTTTTAATAATGAAAAATATTAGAATTTGTAAAACTAAAATAAGGGGATTGTGAAATCCCTCAAATAATGATAATTGATTTGGCATGTTGATGTTACCTTGCAAGTATAGTTTGTATGAAAATACCAATAATGTATGCCTTAAAGTATAATGTGGTTTAATGAATGAAAACGTGCGATACTTGTTTTAATCGGGCTTTAGTGAGGGTTGTGTAGTTAAGTTGTAAAAGTGGAGGTATGAGAGACCAACACTAGAAATCAAAGTTGCCGACGCGGGGATCTATATGATCAAGTGGTACGATTCCTCATTATTATTATTATATAATTAGTAGGCTCGAGTCTCCTACACCTTATTACATGATTTGATGTATGTGTCACCTTGATATGCAGGGAGGTTTGAGTCCCTCATAGTGAATATGTATACCCTCTGGTTAATGAAACCACAGACACTCGGGCCCTAAAATCTGGACGAGAGCTGGGCCTATATAGCTCATGGGTGCCTTCGTATGTTATGACGTTTGATATACATAGCCCAGGCTAAAATTTAATGAGCATGTTAAGACTTGTTCTCTATCCCTCCATGTGGTATATATATGTATATGCATTTTATTATGTGTATTTGGTTTTGAATGTTTTGAACTATTTATTATGGCATTATGTTATCCTTATCCCTAAGTTACACGTAGTGTTTACCCTACTAACCATCTCCGAATGTTGTATCCCTACACAATGCAGGGTCTGAAGGCAAGTGTACTTTTCTTGTGTAGAATTAGGTAGATAGGCTCGGTTCATTAAGTTATGGTTAAGTAGTGAGCTTCCATCCCACGAAGGCTAAGGTATTTCACCAGCTTTCATTCATAAACTTGAGTTGCTAGATACTAACATTATTATTTTCATTTTCATTGCCATTGGTCAGAGTCGGGGACTGATGAGTGGTGAATTTACCACTCATTGTCACTCAATATTCTTGCAAACTATCATAATTTAAATATATGAATTAGACAAATGTATGGTTTAATGAACTAATTTCCATATTTTGCAATCGTACAAGTGATGGGAAGGAATGATATAGTTTTGACTTGAAAAGGATCAGAAAGGAAAGAAAAGTATAGTTGGATGACCTGAGCAAAAATTCAGCCTTATTTACCGCAATCGCTGTCTGTGGGCCATGATTTTTGCCAGTCAAACTAGGTCAAAGAACCATCATTCCGGTGATATTACCGCAGTCGTGGTAGCTGCGATCGCGGTCAAATGGTAGTGATCGCAAAAACATAAGATTATGCCTAGGGGCAGAGATTTAAATGGACACACTAGACCCCCAATTTTTGAAGAAGGGCTCAAAACCCTCATTCATATCATATATCATCTATCCATCATCAAGAAGAGTTTTTATTGTAGGGTTTTTCAATTCTTCTTGGAGTATCGAGCTTAAACTTGTACTAAACTTGAGCTAAGACTATATTAGAGTAACTCCTAAGTAAAGATTTGGCAAATCCCATTGAGGATTTGTGGAACTTAAATTGTGATTTGAAATATCTTTATTTTTCATTAAACTATTTAATGAAAATCTTGGTCTATTGTTGCTTATTGTCTTTATTATTTGCTAGCTCTTTCTCTTGGGGTTATGTTTGAATAGGGTATAAGTATATATGGGTTGTGATTATTAGCCATAATTCTTAGCTAATGTAGTTGGTTTACACTACTACTTGGTTTAATTAATTAGTATTTACGAGTGACGGTCCCAAATACCCAAAATAGGTTTGTGGGTGAAAACTGTAAACTCTTAAAAGATCGCACTATCCTTGAAAGAGGGGTTTGGGTGAACTCTTGGAACCTATATCATCCTCAAAAGAGGGACATGGGTGACAAAGTAGTAGTGGACAATTGATGAATGTAGGTTGCTAATTTTTCAGTATCTTAGACATAAGGGTGATTAGGAATTTTACTAAATCTTAGGCATCTCCCTATAAATAGGGATTCCCAATTGAGGTAATAGGTGGGTGTAATTGACACACTTGTTAGGTACTCAAAAAATTCAATGAGTGATATCCTTATGGTTTTTTTTTTTAACAAACAATCCTCAAAGACCTTCGACCTAGCCTACCACTTTACATGCCTTAGCTAAGCTTTGAAGTAGATTTTCATGTACCCATATATTAGTTACCTCTATTAAAGTATATCCCCAAGATCTTCTCCTAATTGAGTACGCTCTAATAACTCTTAGTCTCAAATTAGTTCTTTAAAAGCCCGAGAATCATCTTACACTTTTGAAAACATTCAAAATCCCCCAAAATATTTGTATAATATATTTGAATTTATCAAGTAACTTTAGTTTTGAACTTATTTAATCACCACTCTCATTGTTCCTTATGGATTCAACCACGACTCCAAGTTGGGTAATTATATTGACAACGACCGCCTTGCACTTAAATTGTCGTCTAACTTGAGAATTATCAAAAATGGCATCGTTGCCAGGGAATAATTTGGCGTATTGAGTTAGTTTGGAATTTTATCTTGTTCTCTAGAATTCAAACTGGTAAATATTTGTCTGTGATTTTCTTTTGTTTCTTGTGTTACATAGATTTTTGTTTTTGTTTACTTGTCACTATGGCATCTTGGAATGATTGTGAGTTTGGTGGTTGGAAATTTTATCTTGATGATCCATGTCCATATTATGACAGACGCCACTTTCGGCGAGATTGTAGATATGTTCCCTAAAAAGAGATGTGTGCACCATCTTGATCCAATTAGGAGTATGATTGTTCTTTGTGTGGTGGTCGGGATGGATATTGGAGTAATTGTCCAAATGCCCCCTTCCTTTGTTATGCTAACAAAAATGCTAGTTCTTCTTATGAGTTAATAGGTCTCATGATAGGATAAAGGAACAAACCCTTGTTGGATATAATGGTGTTGAATCAATGCTTCAAACTCTCTTGGAACAGACAACTACCTTGGAGGACGACATGCATGACTTGCATCAATCCATGGTTTTATTTAGAAAGAAGACTAAAAAGGAAAAAACAGTGGGTGAGGAGGTTTATATTTAAAATACCATGAATATAATCACTCTTCTAAATGAGTTTGACATGGATCAATCCTTGGTGATTTCTCAACCAACCTAACCTAATATGGTTAAAGTTGCCAAAATTAAAGAAATGGTACTAGAGTCAAAAGAAGAAGACAAGTAAATCTCTTATGAAGACTCTAGTCCATTTAGGAGTGAGGATGCTAATTGCGATGCGATTTCAGGAGTAAGGGATAGACCTCATTCAAACAATTTTTCAACATTGTTCTTAATGTATGTGATGAAAGTCTATCTACCCAAGAAAATGACGGATTTTGGGGAGAAAGAGCACCATCCTTACATTTTGGAGTTTGATGTTCCAAAAGAGAACATGGAAGCACCACACTCAAAGGCCAAGAAGTTCAACTTCTGGTGTTCAACTAGTGTCTTATTGATGCTCCAACCTTTAACCAAGGAGCTGAATTGGAAATTTGATGTGAAATTTGGTAAAAGGTTGCAAGATAGAAGTCGCATCGCCACGTCCTCATTTCTATCACATTTCATCGTAGAAGATTTGAATATTTTTTCCCACTACCGCTTAATGCATAGTGAGCGAAAGTTGAGACGGAGAATCAAATCTTCTAAGTAGGAAAATAAATGGTGGTTGAAAAGGCGTCGTGCCACGACGTTAAACTAAGCGCTCTATGGGAGATAGCCCATCATGCCACGAAAGTTTCACGTTTCCTTTATTTATGCATGGTATAGTAGATTTTATTTTTGTTTTAGCATAACTCATGCAATTGAGGTGCTAAAGAATATGTTAAACAAGTTCTAGAAAGAGAATGTGTAAAATTATTGTGTTTTAGACTGAGCAGGAGAGTGCAGAGGACCCAAAAATTGGTCTCATCTACAACGATCACGGTCATCAGCGTGGCGATTGTGGTAGCCGAGTGACCGTGATAGTAGAAATAGGACCTCAATCGTGGTCAAATTAGTTTAATAGACTATTTGACTACTCTTTCCTCCCCTATACTCCTTTCTCAACTTATCTCTAGAAACCGCATCCAAAAATAGAAAGCCTTTACGTAATCAAGTTGCTCATTCCATCCCTATGCATCCTACACTACGGTGTGTGTCTAACTCCCTCTAACTATATCTTTTATTGGCCTAAAAATGTGTACTTTAGGAGTAGGCCTAAAATAGTGTTTCTAATATTAAATATATGCATGAATGTGATTATTTACGTGGTAGGCTATTGTAGTTGGTGTACACACCGATAGGGAAGTCTTGAGTACCAGGAATTTGGCCTAAGTAGGATATAATTAGTGTGTACACCATGTGTTTTAGTAAATGCCACAACGAACTCATTTTGACTTCTTCACATTTCAAGAGCACAATCAAGCACTTAGGGTTTAGGTCTCATGAGCATGATACTAAATAGATTTGTTGGAACACAAATTGGGGTTTAAAGTTGGTATATGTTACTATTGTAAATTTTGTCAAAATTAGTCTCAGATGCTGCAATCAGGGTCATTGGGGCCTTGATCGCAGTTCCGCGATCACGGTGAAAAGTCTGCAATCACCATATCTGAAAGTAGTTACCATCTTAGTCCAAAAATTTTGCATGTCCATTTTTCACCTCAAAACCCACTATAACACCGCTCCATGAATTTTTCTAATTAACCTAGCATGATTTTGGTGTTAAAATACTAATGATGGTCCTTGTTGTGTTGCTTATAGGTACTCAGCCACAAAATAGGAGATTATGACCATATTTGCTTCATAGCTCTAGAATGTCACAACCTCTACTATAGTGACCTCCCAAAGACTAAGCTACTCCCAAATATAGGTATTTGCATGGAAAAGATGTCAGAGAAATTACTATATTTCATACTAGGCTCGCTGTTACTGGTTGGATTTTTTTTATCCTAGACCCCTATTTTACCAATTAGCAATGTGTGCGAGAGTTCTATGCTAATCTTAATGTATTCTCCCTCTCAAACCCAGTGATAAATCTTAGGTAAAAGGAGGTTCACTTTAGAGTACAGAAGATAAATGACATATATGTGTTCCCAGTTGCAGACATGGCTCTATTCTAGGCAAAGGGTTGTAAGTCAGGGACCTGGATGGATAGCATACTATGCCCTGGAAAAGAGGTTCCATGGGCTTCCACAAAGAAAGGGATCTCCATGAATGGCTTCATAGTAGAGGCCAGAATTTGTTGAATATCATCTTCCATCGAGTTTTTCCATGCACACAAATGACTGGTATCACAGATATGCGATCTCAGATAGTGGCATATATCTTAACTGGCATTCCTTTGAACGTGGGCCAAATTATGATTTCATAGTGGAGGCATTTCAAGAGTTAGTGGGTACACTTCTTCTTTTTCCTTCTCTTGTTATGAGTTGTATAGGAGGGTCGGAGCATAGGAGTATCCAGTAGATACCTGGGTGCAACAAAACCCCTGTATCTTTCCACTTAAAATTTGGGGTGAGGGTGCACTTGGTCAAAGAAAAAAGAGAAAGATTGACTTAGGAAAGTCAATACAGGAGGACAAAGACTCCTATAGACCTTCCTTAGCAAATCCCTTTAATGATATCTCAAGGGAGATACGGGTGATCAAAGAGTTAGTGTCCAAGTTACCTCAGGGGAATCTTTCACGGCCCGTCATTCCTATATAGCTCGGTCATATTATGAAGTATAACTGGAGGACCGGAAGAAGCAGAGGCCCATTACTGCTAGACTAGAAAGAGCCTATTCAGCATTGGCACAATCACATAGAGACCTCAAGGTGTCGCATAAGAAGATGGTAAAGAGAGAGAATAATAAAGAAAAAAATTTCACCAAGATATGAAAAGGGGTAAAAAGCATCTTTAAGGTGCTCAAACCCAAAGAAAAGTTGCCTTCACCGAGAGTTGACAATGATGATAAGGCCCCAACTGAGTGGTTCGGTGCTGAGGATAATGGAGATGATGTAGAGTCTGAGGGAGATAGCAACTCATGATGCGGACAAATGGAGCACATCTGTTTCCCCTTTTATTAGTTACGTGACTATGAAGTAAGGACACTGCAAGATATTAGTTGGGGTGTATTCCTCGTGTCTGCATTCTATTTTATGAAGGTGATTAGTGATAGTGAGACATTCTTAGATGTTTTATGTTTTTATTTGTTGATGTTTTATGTTGACTTGGATATTTTTGTTTTGATTTTGAGTTGTAATTTTTGGGTACTCGGATAGTGCCCACATTTCATGCAATATTTGCTAGTTTTGTTTTTAGTTTTCATTTTATTCTGCCTATGATGATATCCAAACAATATTTCCCTATGATAGATTGAGTGATGACATTCTTAAGGAAAAAGCGTCGTGACTGGGTTTTGAGCCATGGTTACAGGGGAAGTTAGAGTACCTATAGCATTGAAGCTATAAATGTAAGGGAAGTCTGAGTACCTGTGGCATGGTGGATTTGGGATTGCATTTATACCTATGGTGTAGTCTAAGTAGCTATACATTTACCTGTATGAAAGTGATAATGTGAGATGAAGGCTAATGTTGGTACCATAATTAGCAAATTGTGCGTGGTGCAAATATGAAGAAAATATCCCCCTCCATCAAAATATTTTTCAAAAATATGGGGAACGGACATAAGTGTACTTGTATCAATACTTTTTCCCTTTTTGTTACTCCAGACTTTTGACTCATGAAAATTGGTAGATACTTCATTTTTGTATATAGCGGGAGGGGAAATTGAGCCTCCTTGGAGAATTTGTATGCCATGTGTGGTGAGCTTATTTATCCAAATCTCATATGTACTTGTACCAGCTAGAATTTTCCCCATTAGTCTCTCAAGGCTTATTTTGATTGTATTTGTTTGGTGAGATGATCCTAGGCTATCTTTCTGACATTGGTACTCTACTTTAGCCTAAAAACCCTACCCTTACATAAATGTTATCCCTTTTCACCCACTTTAAGCCTTTGGACCTTTCTTTGGTAAACACATTGCAAGTCATGAACCTTTCAATTTTTATCCCTCTTTTAAACCCTATCCTCCTTGAACTTAAAAATGTAACTTGAGGCTTAAAGACTAAGTTATAGGTAGTGAAGATTGGAAGAGGTATCTTTGGGTGATGAAGTTATAAGTGAGTGCCTAATAGCTTAAGCATTGAGAAAAAATGGATAAGACAAAAAATTCAAAAAAGAAAAGAAAAGCACTAAGTGTGCAAGAAAAAAATGAAAAAAAGGGTTAATCAAAGACATAAAAGTAGGCACATGTGTAAAGAGTGAAAAATAAAGAAGTGGCCCATGATCAAAAGTTGGATACAATAGTGTGATGTAGATGTTCAAGGAGGATATATACATGTTGTTCCTAAATGGTATCCTACCCTTCTCTGAACCCATATTACAAGATCAAAAAGCCCTTTGAGATCTCTAACCAAGTGTATTCATTGTAGTGACGATTGAAAAATAGGGGAAAGCCTATGGCATGGTACTTTTTAGCATCGATAGTCTTTGGGAGAGAGAGAGTTTTGTACTTAAATCCCTTATTGCATATTTGGTAACTTGGTATGTGGGGTTTTCTTTCTTGTGAGGAGGCATGTAAATAAGTTGAGGTAAGTGATTTTGTCATCTCTCGAAAAATAAGGCTAAATAAGTATAGTGTGGTAGTGACTAAGCTTAAAGTCACTGTGATTATTAAGTTAAGTAATTTAGGCACAAATTTACATTGTCTCATAATAAGAGGTAGGGTTTCTTGAGGACAAGCAAAGCTTTAAGTTAAGGGTGTTGATGAGTAGTGAATTTACAACTCATTAGCACTCAACATTCGTAAAAACTGCCATGATTTAAATGTGTGAATGAGACAAATTTATGGTTTAATGCTCTAATTTCCACATTTTTCAGGCATACAAGTGATACAAATAAAAAATGTGGTTTTGATCTAAAAGGGATCAAAAAGGGAAGAGAAGTGCAGCTGGAAGACCTGAACAGAAATTCAGCCTCAGTTATAGCGATCACGGTCTATGGGCTACGATTAAGGCCAGTCAAACTAGGTTAAAGAATTGTGATCGCAGTCAAAAGGCAGCGATCGTCGGAACGTGGGATTATGCTCAGAGGAAGAGATTTAAATGCATATAGCCGACCCCTAATGTATGAAAAAAGGCTCAAAAACCCTCATTCATATCATCTATCTATCATCAAAAAGAGTTTTGTTGTAGGTTTTGTAATTCTTCTTGGATCTTGGATCTTAAACTTGTACTAATCTTGAGATAAGACTACATTAGAGTAACTCCTAAGTCAAGATTTGGCAAATCCCATTGAGGATTTGTGGAACTTAAAGTATGGTTTTAAATATCTTTGTTTTTCATGAATCTATTTGATGCAAATTTTGGTCTATTGTTGATTATTGTCTTTATGATTTACTAGCTCTTCCTCTTGGGGTTATGTTTGAACAAGGTGTAAATGTGTGTGGGTTGTGATTATTAGGTAAAATTCTTAGTTAATTTTGTTGGGTTTCACTACTACTTTGTTTAATTAGTTGGTATTTATGGGTGATGGCCCAAAATACCAAAAATGGGTTTGTGGGTAAAAACCCCAAAATTTTGAAAGCTCACACCATTCTTAAAAGAGGGGTTTGGCTGAACTCTTGGAACCCATATCGTCTTCAAAAGAGGGATATGGGTGACAAAGTAGTAGTGGACAATTGATAGATGTAGGTTGCTAATTTTTCACTATCTTAAACATAAGGGTGATTAGAAATTTGACTACATCTTTGGCATCTTCTTAGAAATAGGGATTCCCAATTGAGGTAATAGTTGGGTGTAATTTACACACTTGTTAGGTACTTGAAAGAGTCAACGAATGATATCGTTGAGGTTTTGTTGAAAAAAAATTAGCCCTAAGTACTTTAAACTTAGCCTACCACTTTGCATTCCTTATCTAAGATTTGAAGAAGATTTTTATGTACCCACACATTAGTAACCTCTATTAAAGCATAGCCCTAAGATCCGCTCCTAATTGATTACGCTCTAATTATTCTTAGTCTCAAATTAGTCCTTCAGAAGCCCGAGAATTGTCTTACAATTTTGAAAACATTCAAAATCTCCCAAAATATTTGTATAATATATTTGAATTTAGCAAGTAACTTTAGTTTCAAACTTATTTAATCGCCACTCACATTGTTCCTCAAGAATTTGACCCCGACTCCACGTTGGGTAATGATATTGACAACGACCGCCTTTTACTTAAATTAACGTGTGAGTTGAGCATTATCATGGATATGTCCCTACAAAGAATGGTTTTGTTTCCTTTTTTAGAAGGTTTTGTTTGTATTACTGTGGATATTGGGTGATGTTGGTCGGTTTTCTGGCCGGACATCGGTCGTCGGTTATAGACATGTTTTGATTATCCATAAGTTTATCGCATGATATCTTGTTATATGTTAGAAATTCATCCGAAATTAGAGGATGTTGTATTTAGTTAGGTTAGGTGCAGGGGTTGATCTCCGGTCCACGTGGGACTTTAGATACCTGTCACGGCTAGGCCCTAGTTTAAGTCATGACAACTGGTGAAGATTTTGGATATATAAGTCTGTCGTTTGATGACTTAGGATATGTCTATGGTGAAGGTTCTATGGAGGAACCAAAAGGTTGAAGAAGCTACTTGGGAAGCTGAAGAGGACATGAAGTCCAAGTATCCGTTCTTGTTCCCCGTACTGGATAATCGTGCTTAAGATAATAATTTTCCTACTATCTTTGCTTTTTGACTTTATTAAAGGATCGTGCTAATGGATGCCTTGACTTCTTATTAGGGGATGAATGATCTGGGGGGAGGAGGTATGTAACACCCCTGATTTTTTACTCTGAAAATTTTGAGTTCTTAGATCATTGCCCAAGGTACGACTTTGGTATTGAGTTATGAAGACTTCATACGAGTTGTATAGTGTCATCCATAGACAAACCAGTGTTGGTTCCCTACGTTTTTGTGGTCATCATTATCGGTACCTAAAGAGTTGTAAGGTGAGGTCATAAGTGAACCTGCAACAGCCATGGTTTTGGTTTAAGAAGAAGTTGATGATGGTTCATAATCACAAAATTTCAGGGAGAAATCTACTGGATATTTTCTATTATGCCCTAAATTCTAATTTCAAAGCTATGGTAGATACTATTACTGATGGAGCATTCATGAACCTGCATTAGGATGTAGCATTAGAAATCTTTGATCGCATCTATCTTACCAATCAAGGATAACATATTCAGGAGGTAGAAAGAGGTGCCGACACTTATGCTATTGGTTTTTCTGTGAGCCTAATGTTTTAGATGATTTAGTGGCTTAAGAGGTTGTGTAGTTGAGTATGGAGATTAGTTTATCGATAAAGCAATTTGGAACTATGAATTTCGAGAAGGTGAATGTTGTGGGTGCACAAAGTAAAACTTCTAGGTAATATAATTATGATGATGAGGAAAAGGAAAAGTATCTAGATAGAGAGTTGGCGGATTTTTGAGCTAAGGGTCAAAGGTCTACTCAATAAACTTTGAACTTGAGGAAAGGGAACTAAGGTCGAAACTACTATAGGGATAGATATATGGATCAGAGCAGAGAAAGATAAGGTGACTTGAGGTGTAAGGATGATTATAAGAAAAATAGTGGTGTTTATGTTTCATCGAGGGAATAGAGATGTTATTCTAGAATAGAGGCTATTTTGTTAAAGCTAGTAAAGGCCAGAAAAGTCAAGAAAGTTGCCTTAAGTTGATTAAGGCAGATAGTTTGGGACTCAGCCAAAAGGTAGAATCGCATGCTATTGCGATTAAGCAACTTGAGCAACAATTTGGTCAAATGTCTAAATGTTGAATCATTGTCAGTTGGGTACTCTTCCAAGAAATACTCTGCCAAATTCGAAGAATAAAGGTCACTATCTATCCATTACCACTAAGAGTGGTAAGTCCATCGTTGATCCCCCTAGGCTTTTTGTTGATGAGGTTTAGGTTGACGTTGTTAATATTGATGATACACATGAAGTGATAGGTGCTAACAAGCATATTGAGAAGAATAACGGTAAGGGGAAGGAAGATGATCCGGTAGTGAAAATCATTCCACGAGCTCACCCACCTATTCTGCAAAGGTTGAATCAAAATAAAGAAGAAGGGAACTGTAAGAATTTTATTTCTATGCTAAAAAAGTTGAGTTTGAATATACCTCTTCTTAAAGCTCTTGAGCAGATTCTTGGGTATGCAAAATTTATGAAGTATTTGGTAAAAGAGAATAGAGTTTTCACTTGTGAGGATATTAGTGGGCTGCATCATTATAGTGAGATTACATCTCGATCTCTGGCACAAAAGAAAGGTGATCCAAGAGCATCCACGATTCCTTGCACAATTGAGACATCTAGATTTGCCAAAGATCTGTGTGACTTAGGGGCCAACATTGAATTGATGCCACTGGCAGTTTTAAAATAACTAGGCTTGAGACCTCCTAAACCCACAAACCATATGGTGAAAAAGCCCATGGTCATATCATATAATGTTTTGGTGAAGGTGGACAACTTTATATTTTTGACCGATTTTGTTATCTTAGATTATGAAGTTAATTTGAGATACCTATAATTTTGGGAAGACCATTTTTTTCCACGGGTAAGGAATTGGTGGATATGGAGAAAGAGGGGCATAAGTTCAGGCTTAATAATGAAGAGGTCACATTCAATGTCCGTATGACCGTGAAGTATTCTTCTGATATGAGGGTGGTTTTGGAGATAAGCTGCATTGATGACACTAGAGGCCAACCATTTGGATACCTTGATGAATTTTGAGTAATCAAGGTACCCACATTGTTCCACAATATTAAATCAGGCGCTTCTTGGGAGGCAACCAAAGGTATCTTGTTATTTTTGCATTTGTGTTAATTAGTGTTGGTGTGATTAACGTCAGATATACGCACCTATAGTGCCACATGTATGTTCCTAACTCTCTTGTTTTGTAGCGGCCTAATGTATTAGGGACAATGTATGTCTATTTGATGGGGGTGGGGCTACTTGTTTGTTTAGATGTCCTCTTAGTGTTTTTGTTGTTGTGTCTCTTTTCTTTGTAGTTTGTTCTTGGTAAATTAGACATGTCTAGGAAGTTTTGTTTTTTGTTTTATGTTGTTTTATTTAACGAGGAGAAAATGAATACCTGAGGGAAATTGATGTATTTTATTGTGATTTTTCTTAAATGTGTTAGAAAAATGATACCACTTCAAAAAAGTTGTTTTGAATTATGTGATATGCTTATATATGTGACCACTATGGATTTTGTTATGGCATTAGGAATAGGGACATAACAATTAGAGCTTACATTTGCATGAACAAATAGGTAGTAGTTTGTGATATAACCCTGTGCCATGTGTGTGTGAGATGCTTACTTAGTTCCCATGGTATGTTGAATCCAGAACTTTCTCAGTTAGTCCCGCCTAAGATGTAGGGTTATCGGTTAGGAAAGGATCATTGGTCATTCTTGAATAGTCCACTTTTAGCCTAAATGACCTCCCAAACCAGAATAAGTATCCCTTGATCCCTATTTGAGCCTATATAGACCTATTTTCGTAGTTTTCACCTTTCACCTTCCTATTTTAGTTACAATCACTACAAGAAAAGTTCTTTTACCTGGGGATTTTTATAAAGATAATACAGTAAAATCCCCAAGTAATTTGATTACCTGCGAATTTTCTTGCCAATAAAAATCCAAAGGAAAAAACTTCGTAGGTAATTATTACCTACGGATTTAGAAAATCCCTAGGTAAATTAGTAGCGGAAATAAATCCGCAGGTAAGTTATTTTTGGATTTATTTGTGATTAACTATCAAAATTTTGTATGAATTATTTGGTAAACTTTCATACAAAAAGGATTTTACCTACGGATTTCCACAAAAAAATTCACAAATTATTCCCCACAAAGATTCCTAAGTAAACCTGAAGGAAGTTTAGAGGTGAAAATTCCTAATTAAAAAAAGAAAATTTCTTGCGGATATTTATGAAACTATTTCTCAAGAAAATTTGTATGAAATGCCCCAAGTAAATCCGAAAAAAAAAATTCTCAAGAAAATTTTCATGAATATTTAGAATGTAAATCCCCATGAAAATTTTCAAGTAATAATTCACACGTAAATTACTAGAAACATTTCACAATTAGTCAAAAATCTATTCAAAACCTCCAATAATTCTCAAAAACATTTTTCAATACAAGTCTAATATAAACAATTACAGTTAAGAAAAAAACATAATTCATAATATCTACATCAATAATATATGATTCATAAATGGTTCAAACAAAATATATCAAACTTGAATACTCATTAAAACTACCAACCATCAAGGTCAGAATCACTTTCATTCACGTTATCAGGATTAGAATCACTTTTATTCACGTTGTTAGAGTCATCATCACTTTCATCTTCATAAGCTTGGTTGTCTTCTTGAGATGGGCGTTCATCATTTGGAGATGATTTCTTGTATACATGCTTCATCAACAAGTCCAATTCCTTTCTCATTCTTTTATTTTTGTGTCGCTCATTCTGCAACTGAGCATACAAATCAGCATTTGAAGCATCAACCTAGGACTTAATCATCTCATCTGTTTCTTTCAAAGTTGATGTTGATTTGTTAGATGCTTACACCTTTGACTCTTTCTTTTTTATTTCCACCAACAAATTGCACTCTGATATCCATTTTACTTAACTGAGAAGGATGATTAGCTGAATTAGTTTCTCCTTTCACAATTAATGCACTTTGAACAACTAATATTTCTTGTTTCTTTCTTTCAAACTCATTCGGCATAAGAATATGTTAATTTGGGTCATAAAAAGTGCTAAAAATACATTATTAGAACAAATTATATGATATTATAGTATCAAATAAAATTATAACAATCAACAAATATAAATAAGTATATATTGGCATATGAAGCATCATAAACTCAAAGTTGATTTTCCAGATTATTGTGACTATTGTTATGACTTGTTCTATTAAGATGACAAAGGATGAAATTAGAAGAATAAGAGAACAAGACGAAGGTTTCAAGTGGTGCCACCTATTCAACACTTAATGTGAAGAAAACTCTTTTCTTATATATTAAAACTCCGTACCCGGTCAAATGGATTATACAAGGTACACTGCAATGGATTATACATTGTCAAGGTACACTACAACGGATTATACAAGATTTACTCAATGGAAAATTCTCAAAGCAGAGATCTTTTCATATAACCAAACATATTTATTTTGTAACTATACTTTATTATTTTCAAGTTATTAGTACACATTTCAAGTAACTATACTTAACCATTTTTAAGTCACAAATTCACAATTTCAAGTAACCACACTTAACCATTTTCAAGTCACAAGTTTGCAATTTCAAGTAACTATACTTAATCATTTTCAAGTCACTACACTTAATAATTTTCAAATAACTTATTCACATTTCAAGTCACTAGTACACATTTCAAGTCACTAAACTTAAACCATTTTCAAATAGTTAATTAACATTTCAAGTCACTATACTTAACAATTTTCAAGTAAGTACACTTAACCATTTCCAACTCACTAGTACACATTTCATGTCACTACACTTGACCATTTTCAAGTAACTAATTCAGATTTCAAGTCACTACACTTAACCATTTTCAAGTCACTAGTACACATTTCAAATTGTTATGCTTAACCATTTTCAAATAATTAATTTACATTTCAAGTCACTATACTTAACCATTTTCAAGTAACTACATATTTCAAATAACTGTACTTAAATATTTTCAAGTCACTATCCTTAACCACTTTCAAGTAACTAATTCACATTTCAAGTAACTACACTTTAACCATTTTCAAGTCACTAGTACACATTTCAAGTCACTATACTTAACCATATTTTCAAGTAACTAAACAATTTTCAAGTCACTACAATTAATCATTCATTTCAAGTAACTACACTTAACTATTTTCAAGTCACTACAATTAATCATTCATTTCAAGTCACCATACTTAACCACAACCATTTTCAATTCACTAATACACATTTCAAGTCACTATACTTAACCATATTTTCAAGTAACTACATTTAACTATTTTCAAGTCACTAGTACACATATCAAGTTGCTACACTTAACCATTTTAAAGTCACTAGTATACATTTCAAGACACTACATTTAATTATTTTCAAGTGACGCGTTCATAATTTTAAAGTAACTTAGTTCACATTTCAAGTGACTACACTTAACCATTTTCTAGTCACAAGTACACATTATAAGTCACTACACTAAACACAAGCTCACATTTCAAGTACCTACACTTAAATATATTCAAGTCATTAATTCACTTCACAAGTGACCAAACTTAACTAAATTCAAAACACAAGTTAAAACCTCAAGTACCTACACTTAAATATTTTCAAGTTACTAATTCACTTCTCAAGTGTTCACACTTTACTAAACTCAAAACACAAGTTCACACTTCAAGTACCTATACTTAAAAATTTCCAAGTCACTAATTCACTTCACAAGTGACCAAACTTAACTAAATTCAAAACACAAGTTCACATTTCAAGTACCTACACTTAAACATTTCAAGTCACTAATTTACTTCACAAGTGACCAAACTTAACTAATTTCAAAACAAAAGCTAACATTCCAAGTACCTGCACTTAAGCATTTTCAAGTCACTAATTCACTTCACAAGTGACCAAACTTAACCAAATTCAAAACATAAGTTCGTATTTCAAGTACCTACACTTAAACATTTCAAGTCATTAATTCACTTATCAAGTGACCACACTTAACTAAATTCAAAACATAAGTTAACATTTCAAGTACCTACACTTGAACATTTTGAAGTCAATAATTCATTTTCAAGTGACCAAACTTTACTAAATTCAAAACACAAGTTCACATTTCAAGTACCTATACTTAAACATTTCAAGTCACTAATTCACTTCTCAAGTGACCATACTTAACTAAACCCAAAACACAAGTTCACATTTCAAGTACCTATACATAAATATTTCAAGTCACTAATTCACTTCGCAAGTGACCAAACATAACTAAATTCAAAATGCAAGTTCACATTTCAAGTAGCTACACCTAAACATTTCTAGTCACTACCTTTTCTTTACCTAAGCTAAAGAGAAAGATACAAACGGTCGCTAAAAAATAACAAAGCAATCTTTTTTTGTATTCGGGTTCTGCCAAAAAGCAACATCAAAATCCAAGAAACCCATTAGGGAACTAGAAGAAAAAATCTTGATCATTAGGCAAAACAAGAAAAATAATGACAATAGCTACAATCAATTTCCATATTCCCAACCACAATTCAAGAAATGTTGACCATTAGCTACAATCAGAACAGTATATGATTATTAAATGCCCAACAAAAGAAAGCAAGCTCTCACGCTAAAATTATGGGAAAAAAGAAGAAAAAAATTAATCCACACATTAAAATCATGAAACTCAGCTAACAACGAACACTTTACAAATTAAAAAACAAGTTAACTCCAAGTGTGAACAAGAACTTGATTAAAAAAAACTGAAAGAGTTCCTAACATCAAGATCCGTCTTTTCTCATATTCTTAGCTTAAAATCACCATAAAAATCCACCAAAATACTAAAACTATAATGTAGTATCAATAAAAGTAAACTCTAACACTTAGTTTTCCTCAAAATTCTTATTTTTATTCTATAGTTCTTCTAAAGATCCCTTGCTTCAACTGTTGTTGAAGTGACATATATGCTACAAATTCAAACTTTTTTTTACATTTATTTGCAAAAAAAGGAAATTAGATATATCCACACAATGGAAGGTTGACAGTCTTGTTTTCATAAATTTTTAAGAAAGTGATTTGGTTAAGATTAGGAAAAATTATGAGGACTTTTCTAGTACAAGTAGTTAGTAGGCCAATAAAATGTGTCAATTTTATGTTTTGTTGTTTCCAAAAGTAAAGAGAATAAACAATGGGTACCTGGGCAAGAACACAAGTCATGGAAGAGCTGATGCTTTGGCATCGCAAGAAGAAAGAGAGGTGGAAGCTCAACAGAAGCTCGGCGGTGGAAGTAGGGTCAGCGGAAGCTCAACGGTGGTGGTGATGAGTTACTGCTTTGCCAATGGTTGTTGGAGATTGGTTTTTGGGGATCCCTAATTAGGAAGGGAAAAATTAAAGGGGTAAAAAAAATGGGTTGGGTCCGGTCAAAGTTTGAATTGGGTCGGATATTATAAATTTTAAAAAAAATCGATCACGAGTAGTTGATTTACTTTTTAAAAAAAATGACCATTTGTGATCGATTTTTATTAAAAAAATAAAAAATTAATAAATTATATAATTTTATAATAACATCCAAATAATTTAATGTAGTGTGCATAAAAATTGAATATTACTGCATTTCTTAAATTAGGATGATTCTTTAGATAATTATCTTTTAAATACGATATTATATATCATGTAATACAACATATTAGTTAGATGAATTATCAATTAATTAATTAGCCTACGTTATTACAACTTCAACACTGTATACCCTTATATACATTGACACAAGTAGTATATTTTCTCAATAGTATGATATCAACATACTAATCAAAATACTTTGCTATATAGATTCAGTTATCTAGCTTTTCATTACTGCGTACATCACTACATGAGATATACGTATATATACATATATTTGATTGTCTATCAACTTCCATACACGTACTATATACATCACATACACGATTTTACCACCCCAGAATAATATACAACGTATTTCACATATACTCGAATAAATTATCAGTTAGTTTATCTTATGTTATTATAACTTCACTACATAATATATATATATATACTATATGTACCTATACATACACACATACACATACACACTAGTGACTATCAAGTTCTAAATACGTACTATATACATCACATACGTAGGCGAGTATATTACCCCGTAGTATAATGTGATGTATTTCATATACATACTTTGATGAGTTATTGATTAATTTGATTAGCTTACATTAATATTAACTTCAACGTACAGTATATTATTACTTTGATCGTTTCAAATCATGGTATTTAATATGTTTGGATAAATTCTATTAGTTTTTTACTACATCATTTATCGATCACTATATCATTCACACACACACACATACACATATATATATATATGAATGTATGCATGTATGTATATATCAACTCTTGAATAGTACTATATACATCACATCCACAAGTATATTACCTCATAATACAACACATTCATTATATTCTGATGAATTATCGGTTATATATGTACGTTAAGTTATTATAACTCCTATAGTAGCATAATATTATTACCTCAACTGTATGATATAAAGATATTCATTATACAATTATTATGTTTAACTGTATGATCAATGGTTGGGATTAAAATTACAGAGATAGCCAAATTCAAGTAATTTTAATTGGAGATTTTCAATTTGACCAAATTAAAACTCATTTAGACTAGAATTGACACAAATTGAATATCAAAATGACTAGAAGTTAAATAAAATTGGAAAATTGAATAGAGTTTGGGCTGCTATAAATGTAATAATAACATAATAATAACAATAATAACGAGGAAAATAATAAGACCCGATATAAAAGTAAATTACGCATGTAAAATTAATGTTATGTATTATAAAATAAATTATTATTAATAATAATAGTTTAATAATAATAATAATAATTCATTTAAAAAAATGACCAAAAGTGGTCGCTTACCTCCATCCGTGATTACTTTTTTTATTTTTTTAATAATGCGAGAACGAGAAATTACAATAATAGTGGCGACGGAAGAAGAGCAGCGATAGACTTTTTTTCAGTAGTGATTGTATTCAAATATAGGTTAAAATTGACATCAATTAGATATAAAGGTTGGCTAGAATTTAAATAAAATTGAGAAGATAGTTGAATCGACTTATGCTTCTATTTAAATATAATAAGAATAAATAAATAAATAAATATTATGAAAATTATTATTCTTACAAATAAATTACGTATGTCACATAAAAAATATTATATAAAAATTACCGATAAAAAATTCAAAATAAGCTGGGCATAAATGTAATAATAATAATAATAATAATAATAATAATAATAATTAATCAAGGTGATATCTTTTGATTGTTTTCTCTATGAGATTTCGAGAAAATGAATACAACAACTAACCAGATCTAGTCCCACAAATTGTGATCTGTGGAGGGTACAGTGTACGCGGACCTTACCACTAAGGTAGATAAGTTGTTTCCAATAGACCCTTGATTCAAGAAAAATAGTCTGAAATAATCCAATTTCAAGAAAAAGAAGAAGTGAAAATTGATTTAATATTGACCGTTGATCAAATATGATGAACGATTGAGTTTAAAATTGAGGAGATGAGTCAAATTGGGATTAAAAATTGGGTTAAAAAAATTGAATTGGTGATTTTGATTGAGTCAAATTAAAATCAATTAACACAAATTGAGTATAAAAGGGCTAGAATTTAAATAAATTACGAATATTGAATTGACTTAGGTTGATATTTGATAAATATAGTAAATATATAAAATTAATATTAAAAATAAATAAAATTATTGTTTTCAAGTTAATTATAAATAAATTATGTAAATAAAATTAATGATGTCAATCGCATAATAATGTCAATGCATTTCGTATACTACAAACAATTTCGGTTAATTAATTTTTAAATACGATATTATATATATATACATATATCGTAATACAACGTATTAATCTGATGAATTATCGATTAACTAGCTTCATCATTATAACTTCAATAGTGTATTATTACATTGATCATATGATGTTAACGTATTATTCAAATATTAGGATATATAGATTCAGTTATGCTAGCTTTTGACTACTATGTAGATCACTACATGAAAGATACGTATATATACATATATATATATATATATATATATATATTTGATTGACTATCAACTTCGAAATATGTACTATATACATCACATATATGAGTATATTACCTCGTAATACAAATCTTATCATGTATATAATTCTGAAACTACCTAATACTTTCAACTCAATGTAAAATAAAATAATAATTATTATTTTATTTCGTGATAATCATATGTTTTATCTCATGCCAAACAACTGCTAAATATACATTATATTGATATATTATATTATCGGGCGTAGTAAATGATGCCTTATAATTATATTAAAATTAGCCAGTAGAAACTAATAGAAAAACAAGCTCTATTTGAGCCCTAAGTTGTTATTCGCCCTATCTTAGGCCAACGAAAATTTCACCTCTTTAATTTTTTGGTGATAACATAATGAGTTAAGTTAAGGTATATTCATCTCGAATACATTTGTGATACCATCTATGTCAACAAACTAATTTTAATTTCTTGAGTATCTTTTGCTTGATCATACGTATACATGATTTAATGTATAATTTCTTTTTATTTTATATTTTTTATTCTTCAAGTTTATCCTTTTCCTATATAAATTTTTCAAGTCACAAAAATCCTAAGTAAATCCCCAAGAAATAATTTCAACTTAATTTGTAGCAACACAATCCCCCAATAATTTCCCAAGTAATAATTTCGCAGGTAAATCCCAAAGAATAAATCCCCGGTAAAATTCGAAGCAAATAATTTCCCAGGTAGATTCCCAAGAATAAATCCCCAGCTAAATTCACAGCAAATAATCCCCAAATAATTTCTCAGGTAATAAAATTCATCACATAAATTTCCATCAAAATATCTCTACGTAAATTCGTAGGATAAATTACCTGGAAATTTTCCTATGAATTTAAAATATATATATATATATTTTTCCATATACCTGTGGATTTACCTAGAAATAAAATATCCATTGATACATTTCCCAGGTAATGCCGCAAGTACGAAATTTGCGCAATATGGCACCAAATTTACATGTGAAATTTGTTACAAATATATAGTTTGCAGATAATATATTTTAATATTAAGGAATTTAATATTTTCGTAGGTAAATCCACATGTATTTCCTGCGATATAATTCCCTAGGTAAAATCCCCATGTAATTTACAATTTTCTAGTAGCCCTAGTTCTCCTTGAAAATTGTGCACCTCAAGTCTGGAAAATCGCCTAAGTTGAGGATGGCTATCCTAGGGGTGCATGATTAGAAGTGGGTATGAAGAAAGGCGTAAATAAGAGAGAGGTAAGTAGGTTTGGGTGTGGTAGAAAAAAATAAAGAAATAAGAAATACAAAAAGAAAGAAAAAGTAAATTTGAAAAAAAAAAAATCACACCCAGCCTGAATAAGCAATAAAGGAAAAAAGAGAGAAATAAGGGCGTAATAAAGGAAAAAGTTGGTTAATAAGTAGACCCCTAATGTAATTTTAGTTCCAAGGAGGCTTAGTCACTAAATTCCTAAATGTATCATACCAGCCCCTAAGTCTACGTTACAAGCCGAAAAAAGTCCTATAGTGATCCTAGTCTGACTGTCCAAAAAAACTAAGGTAAAGAAAATAAGGGCAAGTCTATGGTATTCTATGCATATTGTTGGATCTTCTTTTGAGAGTGTGAGTATCTTGTTATCGTTCAGTATTAACATGTTTTATTCTACTGAGCGCGTGGGACTTCTTTATTGTGACAGCGCATAGGTTGTGTTGCTAACTGCATATCTGTTCAGGTAGTGTGATTTATACATATGTTTAATTATGTAATTCTAATGTAATGCCATAGCTTTATTCCCTTGTGTAACATTGTTCTACTACATAGATTCATACAGTTGGTTACGATAAGTTAAAATGGGAGGGGGTGATGTTTTTTAGCTTAAAATTGAGATTGAATGTCATAGATATCTTAGGTTTTTCTTGGTTAATCATCTTGCATTATTTTGTTGTGCTTTTGTTACCTGAGGACATCCAAATGTTCTAAGTTGAGGGAGTTGATGTACCATGGTTTCATGGAACTTTCCATGCTTAAAATAAAAAAATATGCAAGTACTTTGGTTTTTTTGGTATATATGATGTGTCTTTGTTCTTTGTTTTGCAGTGAACTAGGGTCTGGAGCTTCAAATCAAGAAAAGGAGTTAAGATTTCAGAAAGACCAACCTGCGATACAACCTACGTAGCATAGGTTGCACTTATGTGGCATAAGTAGTCTTTCATAGGTCTATGATTTTGAAACTTCATACTACTTGAATGTGAAGTATTGATCTTGTCAGTTACGATGGGTAAATTACAGCTCATAGGTACCACCTACGGCGCCGTAAGTACCAATTCATGTTTTAGAAAAGTAAAGTTCAGAGAAGATGCAGGTTGATGGTTTCTTGGTACTTAAAATAAGGATACCTACGGGATATAAGTACCACTTACACCCTATAGGTACCAGTGCAAGAAAAACTACTGCAAATTTGAAGAGACTGCCACCTACGATGGCTAACTATGTGGCATCGGTGCCACTTATAGCTGTAAGTGCCCGCCGACCCAAGTTTCCCGGGTTATTTTTGTTAAAATTTTTAGGTGTTTTATTTGTAATATATAAATAATCTTTTGGTATTTTTTATACAGGGGATGCACTTTTATACACTCATAATTTTCACAAACATATAATGACTTCAAGATTGACTTTTGATCTTGGAATCCTTGTGTTCTTGGTTTTTATTCTTCCATTATTGTGAGATTATTTCTATAATTTATTTATTGAATTCCATGGAATTTCTTGAAACTATGAGCGGCTAAACCCAGTAGCTAGAGTTGAGGGAACCCTTGTAGAATAACAAAGTAGGTGAAGTGTGAGGTTTGACTAGATCATCGTTTATACATGCATTGTGATCTTTTTTGGATTGTATTTTTCCTTAATTACTACAGAATTTAAGGACTTGTCTATATTCACGATCATCTTTACTAGAGAGGTTAATATTGGGAAAATGATATTCCAACAGTTATTCGAGGCTATCAACCCTCGTCTAATAACTTAATACTCATAAAGTGATAGTTAAACTGGGATCAAAGACAAGGGTTTGAAAGGGAACACTATGACACTTACAAGGTGAAGAGTGAAATTTACCGCGGCATTCACAAGACGGCTACTGATACCTATTTTGTCAGGTTCTGCATGTGTGGCAGTGATATAGTCGAATTGAGCATAATAAACCTATAGAGTTAGAAAGCTAGGGGGAATACAGTCTTAGAGTTCATCTCAGATAGATTACAACCAAAAGCAATGAAGACTTGTTACATTTTACTATTTACTACAAATTCCCCCATTTTCTTTTCTGCACTTTCGGATACTTCAACAAGTTCGAGAGATAGATTCGATCTATTCTCTGTGGAATCGACCCCCAGACTAGTTGGGTTACTATAATTTGATAGCGACCATATTGTATCTTCTTTGAGAGTATTTTTTGGGGGGCATCAGTATTGTTGGATTTTTTTTAATGTGTAGATTCTATATTTCTACTTTTAGCTAATTTCGAGTTCATGCATGAGGTTAAAACTCGGTGATAAAGACTTATTTGTTCTAGTTTCAGCATTCAATACAGGTTATTTCTTAACTTTCCTTAGACTAGATTGGGTAGTTAATAATAATGTAAAAGAATGTTATAGGTATGGGGTTATATCATGTAAAATCTATTTGGGTGATTTATGTGCCCGTGTGGGGGCCTATGTGGATAATATTTGGTGGTTTTGAGACATTACTTGCTATGTGTGACCGTGTGGGGTCTTGTATAATTTTGTTTGTTTGGAATTGATATATTTATGCTTGATTGTACTCTTTTTAGTGGGAAAAATCCTAGATTTTAAGATTATGTAGTATCATTGACATTTTTCTTGCATGTTGCACTTGATGGTTTATGGATTATATTAGATCTGAGAAGGTCGGTGGATTTGAGTGGATTTTTGGCTCCCACGGTTGGTATATTGGTTGGATATTTGATATTCTCATTTTGGTTGTTTGTGAGAATTACATCCTCACCTCATATTCATTCATTAAACATTGGTACCACCATGGAAACATGACACGACCTGCCTTGGGCCTTGTCATAATGGGTGGCCCCAGTCGGACCAGGACTAGAGACCACCCCAATTACCCAACCCAACCTCCAGCCGCCTGCCCTGAGTTAGCTGAATTTCGAGCATGTAACAAAATGATGTTACAACTCACATAGAGACTATGGGATAAGATCAAATCCATGACCAACCCAACTGAGTCCAACCATTCCATACCAATAATCCAACCATATAGAACCATACCAGAACATGAGCCATAAATCAAGCCATAACCAAAGATGTTCCAAAACATGATATAATTAATCCCAAAATGAAATAGGATGGAACAACAAATAATATCGTCCACTGATGTCAGCCCACCTACTTATTCCAATGCCAAGGCTGACACCTATACCTATCCCTCCCATTCAAACACATAGAAGTACCACAAAGCCTCTAACCAAAAGAGTAATGAAATTCAGTTGGGACATGCCCCCAACCATAGCCAAAACCAATTTCCAAAATAAAACCAAAAATGTCTAGAAATATCCATGACATGAAATGGAGACTTTCAAAATGATGAAAGCTCACTACTCCAGTCCAAATGTTGTCCCCGATTCAATCACTATGTAGAAGGACAAGAGCGGTCGGTCCGTGCAAAGTGTGGGTATACAACCGCCAGTAGATGGGGTTAGCGAGTGACCACTAGCATGATCTCAAGGTAAGGATAAAATAATGTCATTTATAAAAACAAGTTAAAACCATCCATATGCACACAACCATATATATATATATATATAATCATGCCGGTAAAAGGGACTGGGATTAGCATGCCATTAAAACCTTTACCTGGGCTATGTATCTTTGTCGTCCTAAACCACCCACGGGCTATATGGGTTCAGCTCCCCCTGCTGAAAGAGCCCCAGTGCGTGTAGCCACACGACTAAGGAAGAAACCCTTGGGATGACTAGTACATCCCCTAAATATATTGTGACATCATACACACGGTCACCAAGACCAACCTCATATCGGTAAATAAGAGTTTCAAGTTTTGGTCCTCCCGGGACCTCCACCTTCCACGGCTTAGCTGCACCTCTCACCATTATTGCTCAATTAAAACTAATTTCCAAATAACCAAACAATTGATGAATTATGAACCAAGGCCATAATGGTATCGTCATACAAACCCTTAATTGCAAGTATCATCCATAGCCAAGCATTTATAGTTTTAAGGGGACTTTCAAGTGACCTTTTATTTACCATATTAAACCACTTAGGGGATTCCATGTGCCCCTCAAGAGTAACCATTATCCATTTACCATTCCAAGCCATTTAAACCATGCATAATTCCTTTACCAAGTTTTAAAACATGCAAGAGTTCCATTAAAAGTAGTCAATGCAATGAACATATCTTTATAAGCATTTTGTCAAACACATTGGGCACATACTATGACCAAAACCAATTCCAATTACCATTAAACCATTCCCATGCAATCTAATTATTAAAAACCACCATTAATGGATATAAAAGCATAAGTAAATCCATGGAAAACCATAACCAAGCATCAAAACCCCCAATTGATATTTGAAAACCAAAATCAGACAATTAATGAAATCATGAAAACATTCATAAAACCATGCCTTTAGATAAAATTAACAATAAAGGAAGAGAACATGCCATAAACTAATATGATGACGGAAAGAAATCACAAATACATGCCCTAAATTGATCTTCTAGCTGAAACCCTAACTTCTCTTGCCGAAACTCTCTTGAGAGAATTTTAGAGTGTTTCTAAGTATTAATGGATAAACTAATATGGTAAATAACCTTCCAAGTAGGTAAGAAGTCGTGGGACCCCATTTGGATAAGTGGGGAAATGTCCAGAATACCCCTACTTAAGTTGCATAAAATTACATCACAGGGATATGAGTGACCCTTACGAGTCGTGCACTTCCAATACGAGTGTTACCCTTCACTCTTACCCTGGCCTCAACCTTTGGATCAAAAAGTGTCCAGAATGTGACTCATCTAGAAAGTCGTCTCCCAATAATATGATCGATACCTTTAAATCGTACCCCTGGCATATTTAAAACCAAAGAAGATTTAGAAACTGTCCACCATACGAGTCTTAGGTATGACTTATACCCTGGCTTACGGCTCATGGTGAGTCACTCGTACTCAGATCCAACCTAAGTAACCAAGTCTAAGATTAAGTTATGGAACCAAATGATCCATAACCACTAATACGACTCATACCCCTAAGACATATCCATTCTAGTAACCAAAATCCATCCCACCAACCAACACTGGTCAATATACGACTGGACTATACCATCCGTACCCCAAATTATGGATCGTACCCATGATTCGTATTGTATCAAAAGATCAAAATTCTAGGAAATTTTGTACAGTCTAGAAACCAAGGTTTTTCAAAATGCTAGATTTTCTGATAGAAAATGTGACATTTTTAAAAACCCTTCTATTAATGTATGTTCTAGAGAGGAGATATAGATATTGGTATTGGATATTAGTTATATATGGGTTGATGAATTATGGGCCTTATCTCAAGAGAACAACTCAGTAGGTGTATATGAAGTTTGTGGAAATACCTCATACATCACATCATCATCATCATCACCTTCATTACATTCCATATATTATGCTTATTCTGTGATTATATTTTTTTTCATGGCTTGATATTTGTCCATTTGTTCTATCTTCTTATACTTGTATTTGGTGAAGTGTATATTTATTATTATTTTCCCTAACTGTATTTGTTATATGTTTATATAGTAGAACTATTAGTGGGGCCGGTGTTGGCTACCGTTTGGGACATTTTCTTATTACTTATGACTTACCCATAGTTTGTATTTATATGCTTTATTTTCTATTTTTCTCAGTCAGGCTAGGATACCTACTCAGTACAAGTGGACGATACTCATCCCTACTATTCCCTTTCAATACGGATCCAGGTATGAGTGCACCACATAGATAGCTGATTTAGGCAGCATTTGGAGTTTATTCGAGGTAGCGGCTGATCAATGCAGCCGGAGTAGGCCATTACCTTTTCTTATCTATATTATGTTTTTTTTGTATTCAGAGATAGAGTTTGTTCCCTTTTGGATATCATTTGTATATTCTGACTTCGCGGTGTATTAGTCATTCTTACACTGTGGCACCAGGTTTCGGGATTTGGGTTTAGTATTTTGATTGTATTTTTCTAATATCATGTTTATGTGTTTCGGCTTTGCTCTAAGTCTTGCCTTGGGTGTTAGAATTCATTTTCACACATTTAATATCAGTTTGGGTGATAGGCTTTGTCACGAGCCAATTTCTTAGGTCATGATGACACCTACTATAATCCACCAGTAGGCAAGACAAACCCCTAATCCGGAATGACTAGTAACAGACTACCAAATATCTATAGAAAAGAATTGCAGAATAGATAAAATAATGAAGCAATTACATAGTATAATCCCAAAACCTGGTGGGGCCAATACAAAAGCTTCTAACATAATATAAGAGTACAAAAGTGAAATATCAAAGGAATTACACTGATACAACTTATCTTCGAATACAACATAGAGACTAGTCTAATACATATGAGAGAGATAAGTAATACTCCAAACGTCAGAAGCTCACTCAAGTCTTCGAACCATGGCTGCTCCGCACGATGCACACATCAACAACAATAACCCATACTATGATTTGTAGGCTGCAGAAGTATAGTATGAGTACCAATCGAATGGTACTCAGTAGGGAACTGCCAACTGAGCTCCAAAGACAAAGCAGATATACACAACATATAAAGAGAGTTAAAATTGCACCCAAGAGTCCAGAAATCATATAACATGAGTTAATAAGGAACCACTATCCTATTCATGTCAAAGAGTTTAATGTAATAAAACCAATGGAGTATCAAGAATGAACTATCCTATTCTAGCCATAGTTATGAAGATCAATACTATACCGTGTATACCCGACAAATATATGAATAAGGGTGAAAGGAGAATATACATAGGAGTATACAAGGCCAAGGAATAAATATATAATATGAACAATTGAAGGAACGGAGACATAGTAGTACAATAGCTACATATAGCTAGGTATATATATATTTATATATATACATATAGATATAAGGTCAACTCAAGGCATAGCCTAAATCGTAATGTTCTCATTTTAAGGCTTTTCTATATTCATAACAGGATTTAATACTATCATACACAGGGTTTCTACCCCAAATGGCTAGACATGAAATAATCATGAACAATAATGCAGTTGTAAGATAGGAGAGGCTGGAAACAGACCTTATATCTTGATACCAAATTAATGACAATCTATCATACACTAGCCATAATAATGATAATAACAATGATATTAATAATATCAATATGAGTGCAAGTAACTATCTATTTTGGGCAACCAAATACCAAACTGAGCCTATGCGTACCCCCACTTCCCCAAGCTCAAAAGGTTTAAAACAAAGCATAGTCATCACCCATATCTATGCAATCGTCCAATACCGGATGATAGACATAGGTGCATACTGGTGATAGGCGATGCACATGCAAGAATGAATGCAAGGTACATAATTAATATAATCATCCTCTAGCCTTTCCGGGTATCAATATCATCGTCATAACATCCTCCAACCTTTATAAATATCATCACATCATCATAATATCCTATGGCCTTTTCGAGCAGTATTTGATCATCATAATACCCTCCGTCCTTGTCGGGCTTCATCATATCATCATAATATACTTTGGCCTTGTCGGGCATCATCACATCATAATGATATCCTCCATCCTTCCTGGGCATCATCGCATCATCATAATAATATCCAAATCAATATCAATATTAGGGAGCGAGCCCAATGAGGGCTAAAGTAAAGAGCAAAGCCCCAGGAGGGCTAAAGTAAATGACAAGCCCCACAAGGGCTAAAGTAAATTATCAAAAGAAGGAAAGAAAGGTAGAGTATGTTTCCTTAATTCATCATTTATCATCAAAATGACCTTAGTAATAAGTATATATAATAGGTGCACGGAATCAAGCCGTGGCTAAAAGCGTGTAAATCTATAAGTTTGTTATCCGAAGTGAATTTCAGGTCTAAATCTCTATAAAAGTGTAGAAAGGGTCAGATTATCTCACAATCAGAGTGAATACTAGTATCAAATCATGTATCCAAATGTATCACGGTCAAATCCTTTAATCATCATTATTAACCTCTTTTATATATGTAAATTATTCATTAGGTTAGGCAGTTATTATTGTAAAGAAATCCATTTTAAGGTAGAAGAGCCCTTAGTTAATGGAAACAATAATTAGATAATAATCTAATTGGAATTGTATTGATCATCGATGCAATAATCATGAATTTATCCAATCTATGCATGCCAAAATGCCAACACACTATCAAAATAGTAATCTACTGATCAATAGGAGTCTAATAATAACCATAGTGCACCATTGTGCTTCGGGACCAAAAACGATACCAAAAACTGAAGCGGGTCCCACTTATAGAAAATAAATTGTCAAGGTCAACCCAATGTTCATACATGAACAAGGAATCATAACCCTCAAGAATTGAGTGAAAACAAAGTTAATTTTTGGCTAAAACCAAGCCCTAAGCTATATTGGGGTTTTAGGTCAAAACTAAGAAATTCAAGCATGAATTTGAAGGATTCTTACCTTGAATCCCAAGATATTTGCTATAATAGATGATAATCAAACTCTTATGTCACCCTAAATGATCAATTTTGAGTTATCATACCCATTTAGCATTTTTGGCTCTCAAGAGTGAAGAGAAAATACCCAATTTCGCGATATTGGGGTCTATTTGTAGACCCCCCAAAGAAAGGAGAAACTGAGGTCGTCGTAAATGGGTCGCAATCGTGCAAGGGCAATTTCCATAGGGTGCACCTCGATCGCGCTATCCTCTGTCATCACAGATGATAGCTGAAACTTGGAAATATTCCAAGTTTTGTGCAATGCCTCAAGACTCATTCGCAATCCAATTTTGGCAAATGAACTATGTAACCACACTAAGTTTGACATTCTAAGTGAGTTGGCGATGTCAAATTTTCAATTCGAGGTTATTTCGACTAAATGTGGGCCCCACACCCATATTTTCAAATTTTCAACTTTCCAACCAATAGGTTGAAATGAGATCGGTGCTTTGGGACCTGAACCAAAGGTCTACCTAGCCTAAAATTGATATCTCAGAGTTGCTGGTGCACTCAGAATTTGCATTTGAGATCACATTACTGAAACTTTTGCACGGTGGCTATTTGGAACCAATGGAGACTTCTAAATAGGGAATTAATTCTAAAAACCAAATGAACTGGTCGGTAATCGAACAGTTAGCCCCTGCAAGTTATAAATGACTTGGGGTAGCTATAGAGAAGGCCTAATGGTAAAAATAAGCGGAAAGATGGAAAATGACAAAAAAAGTCATTACAATATCCATAACTAAAAGGACTTCCATCCTCAAAAGACAACGGCTAGAAAGAATCTCATAGGCTCAAAGGGATGAGGTACTGGGCTCGCATGCTGCGAGCATAACATCCCAGATAACCTGCACAAAAAGGGAAAACTTGTAATGGATTTCATCATAGGTATCCCTTTTTCAAACTAGCACTCTCACTTCACTTCCAAACAGCTAAAACTCAACTTTAACCACTAACTGGCCACCAACTGAAGCAAAAATGTTGATGTATGCAAATCAGAATGACAACACACTGATACCATCTCTATATTTGCACAAATCAACAAAAGTTTATCTGAGCCAAAACCATCCCAATACATCAGTCATACCACCGACTCCATATCCAATTCTAACCTTCTTTTACCATTTCACATTTGTTATTCACTCGAAACGAGGAGAAAAATCACCTGAATTTGATCCGGGTAATCTCATCACAAAGAACTCAATGAACTAAAGCTGAAATGCTGAAAGTCCATACGACAAACATGGGAATAAGCCCATAAGGCGTTGTTTGGGACACAAACAGAGATAAATAAGGAATACAATAAAATCAAATGCTACAACCAGTCTCGATGGTAATCAAACTGAAATCCAGAAGATCAAGGCATAACTAGTCATCACTAAACAATCCAATCCAAGATGTCCCATCAATCGAGAATGAAACCATACTGAATCCAACAGAGGCATATTACTCAAACTGAGTATATCATCCAAAATTCCCAAAGAAAATTGGAAACTTAAGGTCAAAGCTAAAAGATAAAATATCGAGTGCATGTGCTATCATCCAGACACTTATCAAATATAATCCATCTGAAGTCGAGCAGACCAAATACGTAACCATGGAGTAGGCTTAGAAAACTTATAAATGAATTCTAAACTAAGATAAGTCTAAACAAAGGATGAACGCAAGCTCTATAGTTCCAAGAAAAGATTCACCACCAAGGCTGAATCTCTCGATCTCAACTACCCAAACCAAACCTGAAAATAGGTAGGCATCCATACTCCAAATCTATCATAACTTCCAAATCACCATTCTAAGGCATCAAGTCACAATTAGGCCAACAAGCCTATATCAATACCCCCCATTCAAATTGACTTTACTATCAAAATCTAACATATCCAAGGTAAATCATACCAAGGTAAATCATACCAAGCCAAAATTGAAACTTAGATGAGGAGAAAAGTCACCATAAGGATAAAACATCGACTAAAAACACAACAACCAACTCTACATCAGCTAGAGGGCACAAATTATAGCCACTGATCAGAAATTATGTCGAAGGGTAAATCACGGGATGAAAATAAAGATAACCCTTTCTTGAATCCAACCAAGAAGGACAATCATTACTCGATCCAGCCAAGAATCACATCATCAAATAAGAAATACACCAATCTTAAAAGCAAGGTCAAAGTCAAGAGAAAACCCAGAAAATCAACAACTCAAGATAGAAATTTTCTAAATTTCCAACTAGGAAGTAACCACAGGAAAGTCTACCTGCCTCTAACTCTCAACCTCTACTATAAAAAACTATATCACAGTATAAAAGAATCTTTCAATCTCTACACTAATAACAAGGGCAACCATCACAAGGTAAAGAACCCAACAAGTCTAATTGATGAACTTAGGGCATCTCAATCACAAAGTCAAACTGACTATCAGGGGATGAAATAGCCATAAATGAAGAACAAACCCAAAACTAGTCAAGCTCAAAATGGGATATATAGAAAGGGATAGCCAACACAAAAGCCTTCGTAACCCAAGAGGCAAGTCTAAAAATATCAAACTCAATAACGGGAAATATATCTAAATTGCCAACTCAGGAGTCATATAGAACCACAGAAGGTCAACTTACCATCGACACCATAATACATTCCAGAATCAATCTAACACAACTGATCAAGAAGGAAAAATAATCAACCTTGCTGCACTATAGGAAAAAATCATCAATCGATCTATATCTACTGAAGACACCAAATAAGATCACAAGGAAATCAAATCCTAACTAGATCATACTAGTCTAAATTTGTACCTAACGAGGATCAATTACATCAAGTAATAATATCAAATAATATCAATAACCTCAATCAGTGATAGCATCAGTAATACCAATACCAACATCAATATAATAAATAGGCAGTACCAAAATAAACATCAATATCATGTACCACTCAAGGGCCGCAATAAGGCTAATGTGCCAAGATAAATGAGATGCAAACCTAAAAGCTGCAACTATAAGGGAAAATATCAACACCGATCTAATCCATCTACTACTAAAAAAAATAAACCACGGAGTAGACATAAAATCATAAATTTACTAACAGGGCACACAGCTAGCCAATATGAATTTATCAAGGCATATAATCACCAATAGGTACAAAAACCCCAATACACATAATAAAAGATAATGCAGGAAAATAAAAGCACACCTATCTTGGTGAAATCCATAATCACGTGCTTGATGCCCATAAGGAGAATAAATATGAATAGGTCCAAACTTAAATCGACCAACTAAATCAACAACTGAGGCACCAAGCTCGCTATCTCTTATAAAAGATACCACAACATCACTAGGCTGAGTTAAATAAGCTGAAGTGACCAAAAATCCCATGTCGAGGAGATTCTCTAGACCAATAATGGATATCTCTATAGTGGTAGAAAACTCTTGATGCACTAACATGGAGAGAAAACAAACTGAGCCCAAATGGCTGGCCAACTAACGCTGAGAGATAACTCTAGCAGCATATCCATTCTTCCCACAATCATAGCCTATTTCATGAACTCTAGGCTGGCGGGGAAAACACGCTAAATCTATTTGATAAATTAACTCATATCTGAGGCACTCTCTGAACTAGTGTCTCATCACGAAACCACTAAAACCAAATCCTAGAATACTCTGAGATAATGCCATTTATAAGACAAAATGGTTATCATGGCTTGAAGACCCATACCAAAATTCCGCAAGGTTTGATGAAAACTCTGCCAACTATAATTATTATGACTAATCTGACAACTACTCATTGTCTGAAAGACCGCCTGTATAGAGCTAATAAGTACAAGCAAAGTTGAACTCTACCAAAAGGGTCCTCACTCTAGATAAAGTACCAATAGCACTATAATAATGGCAGGGCCTCTTGCAGCCACTTCAATAAGTCTCAATACACATTTTTTCTATGGACCTCGCATAATCCACAACCTGAGAGAAGAAATACCTATTCGTTATTATATGTTTTGATACCTAATGGTGTGGTAATGCTAAATCTTTAATGACTCCATGAACTATGCCTAACTCTAATGAGTATAGCATAGAAATATGCCTATCCCACTCCAAAAATCCAATCTCATACTCTAAAACTAATCAAGAACCCTGATGAACACCAATACACCCAACTCTGGTCTGACAACTGCTAGATGAATCAAATGTCATCCATGGCTGAGAGGGATCTATAATATGACTTGGATCCCCAATGTTGAATATCAAAGGGACAAAGTAGTCGTTAGCTCAACTGGAGCCTAAGATGGCTCCAAATCCTTTTTGGATGACAAAGAAGGTCTTTAACATCCAACTCTGACTCTTTAGTTCAATGTTGCGCTAAAACTCTAGAAATATATGTCGAAGTCTTATCGACATCTATCGATAATATTGACTATCTTGCATCATTCTTTGGGGATAAAATAGAGTGAAAGAATGTCTTTGAGGTTTATAAAAATGCAAAAACACAATAAGGAGTCAAGAAGTAAATTTCCTATAATATCCCTATAGACTTTTGAAGATAGGTTATAGACATCTCTGTACCTATCCACAAGACTCTACTAAACAATTATTTCTTGTACTAATACACCAGTGAAACCTAGGCTCTAATACCAATTATCATGACACAGTTTCTTAGGTCATGATGGCGCCTACTATAACTCAACAGTAGGTAAGCTAAACCCGTAGTCCAGAATGGCTAGTAATGGACTACAAATATATAAAGTCACAAATTACGAAATAGATTAATTTATAAAGTAATTATATAGTATAATCCCAAAACCTGGTGGTATTATTACAAGAGCTTCTAACTTAATATAAGAGTACAAAAGTGAAATATTAAAGGAATTACACTAATAGAACTTATCTTTGAATACTACATAGAGACTAGTCTAATACATAAAAGAGATAGATAAGTAATACTTTGAATGTTAAGAGCTCACTCTAAGTCTCCAAACCATGGCTGCTTTGCAGGATGCACACATCAATTGAGATAACCTATACTATGATCTGCAGGCTACAAAAGTGTCATATGAGCACCAAGCAGAGACTACAAAAGTGCAGTATGAGTACCAAATAAATGGTACTCAGTAGGTAAGTGCAAACAAAGCTTCAAAGATAAAAGTAGATACATACAACATATAAATAGAATGGAAACTATACCAAAAAGTCCAAAATTCATATAACAAGCCAATGAGTTAATAAGGAACCACTATCCTATTTATGTCAAAGATTCTAATGTAATAAGACCAAAGGAGTATCAAGGATAAACTATCATATTCCATCCATAGTAATGAATATCAATACTATACCATATACCCATGACAAATATACAAAAAATGGTCAAAATGAGAATATACATATGAGTATACAAGTCCAAAGAATGAATATACAATATGAACAATTGAAGGAAGGGATACATGGTAGTACCACAACTACATATAGCTAGGTGTATATAAATATACATATAAATATAAGGTCAACTCAAGGCATAGCCTAAATCATCATGTTCTAATTTTAAGTTATCGTTATAATCCTTGACATGACCCAAACCCCAGCCCATGTCGTATAGGCACCCCAAGCTCAAATGAATCGGAGGTGGCCCCAGTAACCCGACCTGATATCTTATCATATAATAGGAGTCAATGGAACTCCAATTCAAAAGTTAAGATTGCAAAAATAATATCATAAGTCAATATTAGATTAATGATAACTAACTCGCACCCAAGTTCACAGTTGTTTACAATACCTCTATAAAAAATTGAAGTCAACAAATGTATATGTCAGGACAAGCCCCCGTAGATAGACAAACTAAGTCTAAATGAGTATAAGTCTAGTCATAAGAGAACAAGAGATAAAGATCTTCCAGATTAAGGAAGCTCCCCACTTCAAGTCAATGCACAAACCGCTTTGATCAACTAATCACTATTTAGAAAGAGAAAAAGATGCTCTGGCCCCTATGTCACGTGGGGACATAGCATCCAAGATGGTTAGCAGTTCGAACGCTAGCATGTAACTCAAAGATAAGTGATAAAATATAATCATCAATAAATATGAAGTTAATATATCATACTTTATCTCATTCAAACATTAATCCATACATTAAGACACATTATATGCTAATCAAGATATCAATGCTCATCATCATTCTCAAGCATTCATTCATTAGACATAAAGTGGGGGACTCCGATCCTCCACACTTATAGGTTCAACAATTCACATTATGCATAGGACCTTAACCACATTCAGATGCACTTAGAAAAAGGACTTCAACCATGCTTACTCATTCATTAGCCAAGGACTTTAACTGCATATGCAATCATTCAAACAAGGGGCTCTAGCCATACTCACATCCAATTGGCCATAGGACTTCAACCATATGTCCACACATTCAATTGGGCATGGGACTTTGACCTCACTCTCACACATTAGGCAAAGGACTCTAACCTCATCCTACACTTGGACTCTAACCACAAGTCATTTCTTTCAGGGAGGTTCTCTAGCCTCAAGAGATCTTTTTAAGCAAGTGACTTCAACCACGAGCAATATCATTGGGCAAGGGACTTCAACCTCAATCCATTCATAAGACAAGCGACTTCAACCTCAAGACATCACATAAGGCTAGGGACTTTGACCTCAAGCCGTCACAACTATCATTAGTTGGTCTTTGGGACTTTAACTCTTTGTCCATGCATCAACATACATTCAATAAAACATTTAAGGACTTTAACCACTTTAGCCAATTTAATACTACACATAACCACATGGTCCTTATGGGAGCCTTTATTTGCTCAACCATCTTAATAGTCCAATACCTTCACTTAATTCAACATACAAAGCAAGTTACATTCATCAAGACCCTTACAATAATTCTATGACACATTCTCACCACACTAGGGTTCAACCCATAATTTAAGCTCATCTTTATATCTAGGGACTTTACCCTTTCCTTAGTCAACAACCAAGGTTATAAATTTCATCACACATGGTCCATAATTCCTTTAACATATCATTTATCAATCATTCATGATCATTGGACCATTTCCCTAGTTCAATACATCATCCATATTGACTAGATAATTTAATTTGACATTTTCACAAATAACTTGGATGCACACCTTCAACAAGGCTATTTTTATAATAGATATTATCAAGGTTAGGGTTACTTAAGACCCTTATGTTACACCACATACAAAAAAAACCCTGAAATTCATCATTAATATCATATATAAACATAATTCTAAGCAAGATTCATTATAATACATCATTAGGCAACAAAACCCTTATCATTTGATTTCAAAACCACCATGTAAACTTACTAATCCAAGTGTGAAATACATGGGTTTAGAGAAATTTGAAGAGGGGAAGAGATAAATGCCTTATACAAGGTGACACACCAATAATCTTGTCTCCTTCTTGCCACTAGATGAGCTCACTCCAAACCCTAGCCTCTAATCTTTCTTTAAGAAGCTTTTTAAAGTGTTTTGGGGTGTTTGAGTCTTATAAAATAAAGACTTAGGAGGCTACAATGTCTTATATAGTGAAAGGTTTTAGGTTTTAGGCAAGGTAAATAACCAAAAGGTCCTTAGTTAAAACCTGAGAAATGACTTCATATAGGGGTACGACTCCTCTATATGGTTCCCATAGTGATCGTACCCTAGGGTACGAGTGGTACACTAACTCGTACCCTAGGCTTATCTTAGGCCATCCATACTATTGTGGGTACGAGTGATCCCATTTGAGTCATAACCAAAGGGTATGACTCACCCATAGTTGTATACACAAACTGTATATAAAATAGTCCACTCCAAAACAAGACCTCACTTCATACGGTTGAGTTTCATACGACTCATATGCATTGGGTACAATCAAGGGGAGGTCATGTCATATAGGAAATAGTATGATACCCTCATATATTAATCAAGGTACGATAAAAGAAGGCAAGGTGGGTACAAGTCATGAACAAGGGTATGACTCAAGGCTCTAGTCATACCCAACTTAGAGGTACAAAAATAAAGTTATTTTTCAATAGTTCACGTCTTGGTGTTTCAATTCTCCCTCACTTGCATCATTCATCCTCGAATGAGGGGTAAGTCAAGTATAAGTTAATCAACCATTTCATCTCATTTGTATTGGGACCCAAACCCACTACTTATCAAGCACTTACGCATTTCACAACTTAGGGTTTTCAACCCATCGACTTTTAAAGATATAAAGCAACTCAGAGAATTGGGAACTTCAACCCATTGTCTATCAAATACATACATCAAAGTAAAGAGATTAACACATACCTCTAACACAAGCCTCTGAAATGGGAAATAAATGTGGGTACTTGGACTTCGTGTCCTCTTATTCTTCCTAAGTAGCTTCATCGAACTTTTGGTTCCTCAATATAACCTTCACCGAAGCCACCTCTTTGGTTAACAATCGGAAAACTTGTCGATCCAAGATCCTCACTGGTACCTCCATATAGGACAAGGAGTCCGAGATACCAACATCTTCTGAGGGGACAAATAAGGAAGGGTCACCCACATATTTCCGCAATATAGACACATGGAAAACTAGGTGAATGGAGTCCAGACTTGAAGGAAACTTTAACTTATAGGAAACATTGCCAACCCTCATCACAATCGAATAGGGACTAACATATCGGGGACTAAGCTTCCCTTTTTTGACAATCCACATCACTCCCTTTATGGGAGATACTTTCAAGGATACTTGATCGCCCACATTAAATTCTAAGCTCCTACGCCTCACATCCGCATAGAAATTTTGGAGACTTTGAGAGTTTTTCAATCTATCACGAATCAATTTCACCTTTTCTAAGGATTAGTCAACTAAATCGAGGCCTAGCAACTTACCCTCGCCAACATCATACCACCCAATGAGAGATCGACATCTCCTACCATATAATGCCTTAAAAGGTGTCATGCCAATACTAGAGCGGTAACTATTATTATAGGCGAACTGAATCAAAGGAAAGTGCTCATACCAACTACCACCATAATTGATAAAACCAGCCCGCAACATATCCTCCAATGTTAGTATGGTTCTCTCCGCCTGCCTATCTATTTGTGGGTGGAATGCGGTACTAAGGCACACCTTAGTTACCAAACCTCTTTGGAACGACTTCAAAAAGTGGGATAAAAATGGAGGACCACGATCGGAGATAATAAACACCGAAGCACCATGAAACTTCAGGATCTCCACAAGCTACAACTTAGCATAATCTTCCGCTGAGAAATTAGTTCTCACGGGAAAAAAATCGGCGGACTTGGTCATTCTATCAACAAATACCCAAATAGAATCACATTGATTCGAAGATCTAGAAAGACCGATAATGAAATCCATATTAATCGTCTCCCACTTCTACTCGAGCAAGACAATTTCTTTGTACAAACCACCGGGCCTCATTGTACTCAACTTTCACTTATTGACACACCATACATTTGTCCACGTAGCTAGCCACACCACGTTTTATATTACTCCACCAGTAGAACTCTCTAAGGTCATGATACATCTTGGTGGAACTAGGATGAATCGCATAATGGGCTCCATGAGCCTCAATCATGACCCTTTCCCTTAATCCATCAACATTAGGAACACATAGCCTACCTTGGTACCTCAAGATACCATCAACTCCAATCACAAAGTCTACAACTTTATGTTAACCCATATTACTCTTGATCTTCATCATGTCGGGGTCCAATACTTATTTCTCCTTTATCTCAACAATAAGAGACGATTGAGATACCAGATGCACAAACACACCACCACCATCAGAGTCTGGAAGCTAAACTATAAGATTAGCTAAACAGTGAATATCCCTCACTAATTCCCGCTCATCCTCATCAACATGGGCCAAACTTCCCATAGACAATCTACTAAGAGTATCAGCAACTACATTCTCCTTATCGGGATGGTAATAAAGATTCATATCATAGTCTTTGAATAGTTCAAGCCACCTTCTTTGCTGGAGATTTAACTCCTTTTATGTAAATACATATTGGAGGCACTTATGATCGTAAAATATGTCAACATAAAAACCATAAAGATAATGCCGCCAAATCTTCAATGCAAAGACCAAGGCTAATAAATCTAAGTCATGAGTGGGCTAGTTCTTCTCATGAACTTTCAATTGCCTAGAAGTTTAGGCCACCACCCTACCATGTTGCATCAACACGCAACGAAGACTGACACGAGAAGTATCACAATTCACTACAATACTATCACTACACTCGATAAGGTCAAAATCGAAGTTAAAGTCAATTTATCTTTCAACTTCTCAAAACTACCCTCACACGCATCGGACCATAAGAACTTGACTTTCTTTTGAGTCAACTTGGTTAATAGGGCAGCTATAGTGGGAAAACTCTACACAAACCATCTATAATAACCGGCTAGACCCAAGAAGCTCTGAATATCAGTTGGACTCGTAGGTCAAGGCCACTTCTTAATCACACAACCTTTTGAGGATCTACCATAATTCATTCAATGGAGATGACATGACCAAGAAAAGCAACGACTTTCAACCAAAACTCACACTTGGAGAACTTAGCATACAAACAATGATCCTTCAAAGTTTGCAACATGACACGAAGGTGATCTACATAATTCACCTCACTCTTAGAATACTCTAAGATATCATCAATGAAGACAATGACAAATATGTCTAAGAACGAAAGGAAGACCCTATTCATCAAGTCCATAAATGACGTCGGGGCATTGGTCAACCCAAAATACATAACAAAAAGCTCATAGTGACCATACCTAGTTCTAAAATTATTCTTAGGGATATCCGCATCCCTAATATTAAGTTGATGATAACCCGATCTAAGATTAATCTTAGAGAAACACTTCGCACCCTAAAGTTGAGAAAACAAATGATCGATCCTAGGAAGAGGATACTTGTTATTTACGGTCACTTTGTTCAACTCATGATAATCAATGCACATACGAAGGTAACTGTCCTTCTTACATTTGAACAACATCAAAGAACCCCACGAAAACACACTAAGGAGGATAAAACCTTTATCTAAGAGGTCTTTCAATTGCTCCTTAAGCTCTTTTAGCTCTACCGAAGCCATTCTATAAGGAGGGATAGAAATCGGATGAGTTTACGGAACCAGATCGATCCCAAAATCAATTTCCCTATGGGGAGAAACACCGGGAAAATCACTAAGAAATACCTCAGGAAATTTATTCACCACAAGAATTAATTCTAGTGAAGGTTGTTCTAGTTAGAATCTTTAACTAAAAATAAATGATACAAACACCCCTTTGAATTCAACTTTCTAGCTTTAAGATAAGAAATGAATCTCCCCTTAGGAACTATAAAACCACCTTCCCATACAATAATCGGCTCATTAGGGAATTTGAACATAACCCTACGAATTCGACAATATAAGGTAGCATAGCAAGAGTGAAACCAATCCATCTCTAAAATGACATCAAAATCAACCATGTCTAAATCTATCAACTCAAATAGGGTGTCTCTACCACTGACTGATATCACACATTCCCTATAGACTCTTCTAACAACCACAGGGTCTTCGACTGGGGTAGAAATAGAAAAGGGGACCAACAAACTCTCAGGACCAAAATCAAGATGCATAACCACATATGGGGTAATATAGGAAAGAGTAGACCCTGGATCTAGTAAACAATATACATCACGGGACAAAAGTCTCAACATACCCATGCCAACATCGGGGGACACCTCAAAATCCTGATGAGTAGAAAGTGCATACAAGCGGTTTTGGCCAATACTGGAGACAGGAATAGAAGCAAAGGCAGGCATAGAACCCTTTGGTGTTGAAGAAGAGGGGTAGAAATAGAGGTCCCTATTGTCCCAATAAGCTGCTAGAGAGGGTCACTCACACTGCATGTTCCCAACCTGACCACAATGAAAAATCTAGTTTCCCTCCTTCTCATACTGACCACGATAAATAAAACGATAGAATGGAGCCAACTAAACATAATTACTTGGAATTGGGAACCCAAAGCATGATACCTACCACTAAACTGAGACCGATGATCACCCAATGACTTCAGGTAAGGAGATCGAACACTAGCCAAGGAGAATGAATCCAAACTCCCCTACTTCTTTTGTGGCCACTTGCCATCATCTCTTCCACTTCTCTCAGAAGGCCTAAACTTTTTTCGTTGCCTCTTATTAAGATCAACTAGCTTTTTTTTCTCATCTTCTACTTGTTTCATATGCACAATCTATCGAGAAATATGTTCTCAATCAACAAGGCCGCCTTGCTCTTAAGAACTAACTCACGGGATAATCTCGAGACAAACTTATGCATCCTAGCCCTTATGCTAGAAACCATCTTGGGAGGATACCTTGACAATCGATGGAATTTCAAGGCATACCCTTACTAATACAAGTGTGAAACACATGGGCTTAGAGATATTTAAAGAGGAGAAGAGATACATTCTTTAAACAAGGTGACACACCAACAATATTGGCTCCTTTTGGCCACTAGATGAGCTCCCTCTAAACCCTAGCATTTAATCTTTCTTTAAAAAGCTTTTTAAAGTGTTTTGGAGTGTTTGAGTCTTTTAAAATAAAGACGTAGGAGGCTACAATGCCTTATATAGTGAGAGGTTTTAGGGTTTTAGGCAAGGTAAATGACCAAAAGTTCCTTAGTTAAAAGATGAGAAATGACTTCGTGCAGGTGTACGACTCCTCTATACGGTTCCTATAGTGATCGTACCCTAGGGTACGAGTGGTACCCTAAATCATACCCTAGGATCCTCTTAGGAAAACTATACTATTATGGGTACGAGTGATCACCTTTGAGTTATAACCAAAGGGTACGATTCACCCCTAGTCGTATACACAAACCGTATACAAAATAGTCTACTCCAAAATAAGACCTCACTTTATATGGTTGAGTTGCATACGACTCGTATACATTGGGTACGATCAAGGGGAGGTCATGTCATACAGGAATAAGTATGATACCCTCATGGAATAATCAAGGTACGAAAAGGAAGGTCAAGGTCGGTATGAGTCGTGACCAAGGGTATGACTAAATGCTCTAGTCATACCGAACTTAGAGACACAAAAAATGAAGTTGTTTTCAATGGTTCAAGTCTAGATATTTTAATACTAATAGGATTTAATACTATCATACTCAGGGTTTCTAATCCACATGGATAGACATGAAATAATCATGAATAATAATGCCGTCGTAAGATAGGAAGGGCCATAAACATACCTTAGATCTTTATACAAAATCATGGACCATCTATCATAAACTACCATAATAATGATCACAACAGTGACAATAACAATATCAATAAAAGCGCGAGTAATCAACTATTTCGAAGAATAAAATACCTAGCTGAGATTATGCATACCCCCACTACCCCTTGGTCGAAAGGTTCAATAAACATACAATAACACAAGGCCTATTCATCACCTATATCTATGCAACTATTTCATACCAATAGATAGAGATAGGTATATACTGGTGATAGGCGATGCACATACAAGAATGAATGTAGGATTTATAAGAATTATAATCATCATCTGGCCATGTCAATTATCAATATCATTATCATAACATCCTCAAGCCTTTCTCGAAATCAGCACATCATCATAATATCCTCCAGCCTTGTTGGGCATCATCACATCATTATAATACCCTCCGGCCTTGCCAGGTTTTATCACATCATCATAATATCCTCCAGCCTTATTGGGAATCATCACATTATCATAATATTCTTTGAACTTTCCTGGTATCATCATGTCATCATAATAATATTCAAATCAATATAAATAATAAAGAGCGAGCCCCACTAAGGATAATGTAAAGTGCAAGACCCGCGAGGGCTAAAGTAAATGATCAAGAGAAAATAAGGTAGGGTATGTTTCCATAATTCATCGTTCATCATCAAAATGACCTCATTAATTAGTATATATAATTGGTGCCTGGAATCAAGTCATGTCTAAAATAGTGTAAATCTATAAGTTGGTTGCCCGGAGTGAACTTTGGGTCTAAATCTCTGTAAAAGTGTAGAAAGGGCCAGAATATCTCATAATGAGAGTAAATAGTAGTGTCAAATCATGGAACAATATGTATATCAGTCAAATCATTTAATCATCATTACTAACCTCTTTTATACATATAAATTATTCATTAGGTTAGGTAGTTATTATTATGAAGAAATCTATTTTAAGGTAGAAGGTGGGTTTTAGCCCTTAGTTAATAGCAACAATGGTAAGATTATAATCAAATTGGAATCGTATGAATCACCGATGCAATAATAATGAATGTACCAAATCTATGCATGCCATCACCAGTATTCAAACATTAGAATCATAAACATCATATCATATTTTCCTCCATCACATACTGGAGAGAAGTGTATATAACATTTATATAATCATAAAATACAACCATATCACTTAAAATGGAAATTACTTACCAAATATCCAACCAATATCATAACACAGTTGTTGGCCCAATAATGTGTCCAAAATAATCATAATATCATAATCCCAGTCGTAGGCCCATATATGTATTTGGATCTTACATCAATAATCATGTTTCTATAAATCATCTCATAACTATAGGCCATAGCATATTCACAAGGCATAACATCTCAATAAGCTATGAAGAATATCTATAATCATCTTACCTATAGGAGGTATCTCACTTCTAGAAGGCATAATACATCAATATGCAAAACTCATAAATACCAGGCATATAACATCTATAAGGCATCTCGTATCTATAGGTCATGTATTATAACTATGAGGAATATCATCTCTATAGGAAAATTATCATATCTAATAAGAATAACATCTCTAAAGGCCTAGTATCATTTTAATAAGGAATATCTTGGCCATAACCCATTAATCATTATCCCGGGAAAATACCATTACTATTCATCAACCACAAAGTAACCTTACACTAAGGTTTACTAGTCTCAACTATGCCGAACATTCGCAAATAAGTCATCAAAGTCTAACACAAGTCTTAGTCTAAGGTGGGCCGAACGATACCACTTCTAATCCTCAATTTCCTTACTTAGGAAATCTTTGCCCCAAATGAGGCTAAGATATATAGTTCAAATTCTAGATGTCAAGGAAGCCATAACCAAGTCCAAGATAGGCACTACGTCTAGAAACAAGGGCATTTAAGTCAAATTATCCTAAGCTAAGGTTTTAAGATCACAACAATAGTCCAAACAAGGTGAAATATACTAATAATACTTCCAATGTTAAAAACACATCTCAAACCTAGCATCGCATAACATTCGTTCTATGAATTAGTTCAATCTAGGTAGGAGGAAATAGGATTCTAAAAAGGTATAAACATATCACCTTATGGGTCCAAAACCTTCATCTAATTCCCAAACACAAATAATCAAGACTAAGTTATTCTAATCATAATCAAGCGTAAAATTCATATTCACACCCATATATAACACACATCATCTTTGAAAAAGAGTAGGTAGAATCCTACCTCAAAGCTAAACCACAAACCTTAAATCATTCACCACACGTCCATCTTTAATTTATAACCCTGAAAATCCCATCACACTATAAAAATAGTAATCTAATGATCAATATGTGTCTAACATTACTTATATTGCACCATTTTTCTTTGGGTCTAAAAACGATACCAAAAACCCTAAGTAGTCCCCACTTACAAAAATACATTTTCGAGGTCAACCCAATACTCATACATGAACAAGGAATCATAACCCTTAAGAACTGGGTAAAAAAAAGGTACTTTTTTGCTAAAACCTAGCCCTAAGCTACATTAGGGTTTCGGGTCAAAACTAAGTAATTCAAGCATGACTTTGAAGAATTCTTACCTTGAATCCAAGATATCTATGATAATAGATAATAACCAGGCTGCTAAGTCACCCACAATGATTAATTTTTAGTTACCATACCTATTTAGGGTTTTTTGGCTCTCATGACCAATTTTTTGATATTAGGGTCTATGTATAAACCCACCCCCCCCCAAGAAAGGAGATGTAAAGATCACCATAACTAGTCTGCAATAGCACAAGGACAATCGCCATAGAGTGCAACGTGATTGTGCTATCCTCTGTTATCGCAGAATAGTTGAAACTTGGAATTTTTTCAAGTTTTGACCAATGCCTCAAGACTAATTTGGAATCTAATTTTCATAAATGAACTATGTAACCACAGTAAGTTCGATGTTTTGAATGCATTGGAAAATTCAAAATTTCTATCCGAGGTTATTTTGACCAAATGTGGGTCTTATACCTATATTCCCAAACTTTCAACTTTTAGACCAATAGGTCAAAATGAGCTCAGGTGCATTAAGACCTGAACCAAAGGTTTACCTAGCCTAAAATAGACATTCCAAAGGTGCTAGCATAGTCAAAATTCACATACAAGATTTTTTTAGTAAAGTTTTCACCTGGTGGCCATATGGAACTCGTGAAGACTTCTAAATAAGAAATTGGTTCTAAAACCAAATGAACTAACTCGTAACTGAGTGGTCAATCCCAAAAATTCATAAATAACTTGTGGAAGCAATAGAGAATCCATAACAACAAATATAAATGTAGATATGGATAATGACTAGAAAGGTCATTTACAGTCTTACTTGTTAAGGCTTGCTGTGGTAAGTGCTATCATGAACGTTAGTTTTTGTGTCATGAAAAAATTGTATTAGAGCAACCAAGTGTTCATTAGTCTCATCAGTGGAATAACAAGGTGTCTAGTAGAGTCTCGCAGCTCGATATGTAGATGTCCGTATCTATCTTTTAGAGAGTATAAGATATCTTTGGGAAAATTTTATTACTTTATTCTATATCATATGGATCTATTTTACCTTGTGTTCTAAGTTATTTTTCACTTTTTTATTCACTGATGGAGTGCACTAGATCTAGAGAAGCTAGAGATATAGACCCATTATCTAATAAGAGGCCTAGTTTAGAGGGTGAGTTATGAGTCATTGTCAGGATTGAGGTATAGGATGGGAATTAGAATTTTCCCCATCCAGATATAACACTAAGGGATTCTCCCCTGAGCCTCAAGTTGAGCTTTTCAGATTTATGGGGTCTACTCCAGTCCCATAGATTTTTTCTACACCAGTCTTGAAGGGGTTATTGATTCAGTTATTGACCTATTTAAAGGGTGATCCTATGAGTGCACCTTCTATTTATCCAACTCTGATTATGGAACCTTTGTATATTCCATAGACTTCTTATAGTGTTTCTCCAATCCCAAGTGTCGATCCTATTATTATACCAATATCTTCTTATGGTACTCCACATACTCTGACTATTATTCCTCCATCAGTTCCTGTATTCGAGTATGGTATTCTAAGATCTAGAGTTCAACCTTGTTCTATGTTACCTCCTAAGATGGGTTCTCATCCAGTTAGATTTAATATGCCTCCTATTATTTTGAGTACAAATATGTCTTTTGACGATTAGAAGAGGTTTGAGTAATTCACTTATTTAGGTTTTCCTAGGTTCAATAGTGTTGTAAGCAAGGATTTCTATGAGTTCTTAATGGATTTTCATGAAAAGTTTTATAACCTTGGTTTCCTCAAATCATATGGGTTGGGTATACTACTTATCACTTTAGAGATACAGCTAGAGATTGGTGGAGGTCACTTGTTTGTTGCCGACCTCTTAGTTCACCAGAGTTATCTTGGGATTAATTTACTGAGGCCTTGTTAGATAGGTTTGTGCCTTTCAATGTGAGGGATCAGATAAGGGATGAGTTATATTTCTTGGGGAAGGGATCCATGATTGTTGTGGAGTATGATCATGTTTCTATTCCTTATTTAGATATTCTTATATCACTATTTCTACCAAGTTGTGAAATATTTAGAAGATCATGAAGGGTTGGATATTTCTCTTCATCTTTGTACGACTCAGATGGTAGTGTATGGAGCATCATTTTAGAGTGTTGTGGATCATGATAATATGACTGATTCTATTCTGTAAGGCCTCAGGGTGGCACCAAGAAGTTATAGTATCAAGGTGAGTTTAGAGTTCATACTTCTTTAGGTAGAGATCTTAGATGATTTTGTAGGTATCATAGTAAACCAGTGTAGGCAGCATTACAGAATTCAAGCAGTTGGTCTTCTGGTTTGGCAGCTTTGGGTGGTCATTCTAGTTTAGTCGTACCCTTTTCTATTTAGCTGGGTTGTAATGTTTTCTAGGTGTCTGAGGATGCATGACCAAGCATATAACATGATACTTGAATCGCCTGTAAACTGAAGTACTGAAATAATGATACTGAATAACTGATAATTGTATTCTAGGTTCAAACAAACCTGAAACTAAACTTCGTACTAAACATTGAACTGAGATTGTGAGAGCTAGCTATAACCGACATGCCCCAACGTACTATCAGGATCCAACCTGTAACCCTAGTTGGAAGGTTGTCAACATTATGCCACGGGTACAAACAAAGTCTGTGTAGATCCACTAATCTAATATCCCAAAGGATGAGGGTGTCATGCCTAACTGACGGGAGACCCCTCTAAGTCTACAGTGGCACCGTAGGTCTGAAATATAGGGACTGCTACTAACGTCTCATGCCTACTGACAGGGGAGACAAATTCCTCATGCCTACTGATCGGGGAGACACCATCCCTATATTCACGCAGTGCTAAGTATTTACTCCCAACTGAAGGACACTGATTATTGGATTGAACTAAGTTTGACTGATATGATAACAGGCTAAACTGAAGATACTTTAATATATATGAAACCATTCTGAAAATACTGAGACTAAGCAAGAAACTAAGTTTTTGGGTATTCATAACCTCAGGACTCGATAACATTAGTAGTAGAACATACTAAAGCTTCAAAAGCATGATAAGTAGTCATTGTTCAAAATTTATCTCTTAGGAATTTCATCAAACACATGGGGGTCATAAAGTTAAAGCATGGGAATAGTTAAATCATGGCATAATAAGATAGTTTCAATACAAAAATCATAGTTTAAGGATTTAACATGCAAATATCATCATTCAAATGGGTCAAAGGCTAATTCTAACAAAAACACATGTAAACATGATATAAAAATCGAAATTCATGGAAGTTCATGGATAAAATTCTTGAAAACATGAAAAGGTCATGATTTTAAACTTTAAAGCGAATTCTTGGACTTCATGGGTGAAAAGGATCAAAGAATGAACATCTAAAATACCTTAACTGATGAATTTTTGTGAGTTCTTGGTGATTTCTTAAAGCTTGAACTTGGATTTGAAGAAGCTAGAGTTTTGAAAAAGGATCAAAGAATGAACATCTAAAATACCTTAACTGATGTCGGTGCCACAAGTCATCAGTTCCATTCGGTCACCCGACTCAGCAGGGTGCCACTTCCAGTGCTACCAGTGTTCAGCGTTCAAACAGATTATATGCTTTTCAGTCCTGCCAAGATTAGGAAAATTCTCTTGACATAGTTACTGGTATATTGCAGGTCTTTCACTTACATGTTTATGCTTTACTAAACCCTGGAGATTCTCTTTCTTTTGTAACTCCATATATAGCCATCAACTTTAGAGTCAGTCCCGAAACTCTAGAAGATCCCTTTTCAGTGTCTACCCCAGTAGGTGTTTCCATTATAGCCAAATAGGTATACAGGAATTTTTCGGTCACAATATCTCAGAAAGTTACCTCAGTTGATCTCGTGGAGTTAGAGATGATGGATTTTGATGTTATTCTTGGCATATATTGGTTCAATCATGCTATGCCTCATTTGATAGTAGAAACAAAATAGTCCATTTTTAGTTCCCAAATGAACCAGTCCTTGAATAGAGGGGTAGTACCATAGCTCTTAGGGGTCAGTTGATTTCGTATCTTAGAGCGAGAAAGATGATATCAAAGGGGTGTATTTACCATCGTGTGCAAGTAAAAGACTCTAACTCAGAAACTCCAACTCTTGAGTCAGTTCTAGTAGTAAATAAATTCTCAGATTATTTCCTAAAGATCTGCCCAAAGTTCCTCCCGAAAGGGAAATTGACTTCAGAATAGACCTTCTCCCAGATACTCAGCCCATATCTATTCTTCCATACACAATGTCTCTAGATGAACTCAAATAATTGATAGAATAGTTAAAGGATCTCCTATATAAGGGATTCATCAGACCCAGTGTCTCCCCATGGGGCGCACCTATTCTATTCGTGCGTAAGAAAGATGGTTCTCTCAGAATATGCATAGACTACCTCGTCCTCACCCTTTTACTCTCTATTTCCTTCTCCTTAACCGTATCTCCCTCAATCTATTGAGCATGGACCATAAACCTAGACAATTCCATCTCTTTAATTAAATATTACGGTCCTACACTCCTTGACCATGCTATCAGCTACACCAAAGACAAACTGTAACGCCCCATATTTCCCGAGCATAATCTAAGTGCAAATACATGAGTATTCATGTATATAATTTTCGAAATACTCACTATTTCTTTAATTTTAGAGAATGCCAATGTGTAGGAAATTCAATTAGATTTCCAACGATATAAAAGTCGCCCAAATTTGATAATCGGGTAAGAAGTTATGGCAATTTTATGTTCCAGTCGTTAAACACCATCATTTAGACCCTTAACGCATCGCAGAGTTAGTGTAAATAGAAATTGTCAATTTCTAGTGTTGCTCTACAATAATGGTGTGTTGCGCGGTTGGCCTAGTTCATAATTATCTAATTCCAGTGAGGAAGCATAATCATGGCTCACCGCGTCAATGGTGAAAATCAGAATCAAAGGGGTACCGCGATTTCTTCGCATCATGCCATCATCCCAGCTCCCAATTTCCAGTTTCCACTGAGATAGCGCGATAGCGCCGTGTCGCGCCAGGTGCCCAGTTTGGAAAAATTTGATGAAAATTAAAGGTTTTGCCCAAGGGTAAAACAGTCCTTTCTCCTAATTTTAATCCACCCAGGTGTGCTTTTAAGCCCTAAAAATGTTTTTAAACTCATTATTTCAATTATTTTCCCCCAAATCAAGAAGCTTTCTCTGCCAAATCAAGAACCCTATCTCTCTAATTCCAAGGCCAATCCTCAAGAACTCACCTAGAACTTTAGGAAATTCATCAATTAAGGTATGTTAGATATTCATCCATGGATCACTTTAATCCATGGAGCCCAAGTAACCTAATTTAATCACCAAGTTATAATCTTTCAAGTTATTATGGTTTAAATTATGATTTCATCCTTGAATCTCCATACATTATTGATTTTATACCATGTTACCATGAAATTATCGTTACTATTTAATTCTCAGTGTTTTTATATTATTATTTATTGAATTAAACCATGATTTAGATCCATGATATTGAATTCATGCTATCCCATAAGTTCCATGACATTCCTTTGATTGTTTTAAACCATGAACTACAAGTGTTTGATAAAATGCCTACAAGAGTGATTTATTTAATAAAAGCCTTCATGTTTTGATCTTCAAGATTTAGTGTCATTTTACTAGTATTGTTTAGAGTCCTGGGGGCATTGAATACCCGAAAACCATAGCTTTTTATGTGCTCTAGTGTTAGTACATTATAGAATAGTCTTCAGAATATACTATGAGCATTATCAGAATAGTTAGTTACCAGTCAGATAAAATCAGAACAGTCTTGTATTTCAATGTCTTTCAGTTGGGAGTAGGATTTAGCACCAAGCGAGTGTAGGGATGGCAGCTTCCCCATCAGATAGGAAGAGTCGTTAGTAGCAGTCCCGATACTCCAGAACTATATAGCCAGCGTAGAATATAAGAAGTCACCCATCAGATTAGGATTGACTATCTCTCAGGGGTCACCCATTAGTTCAGGCTTGACACCCTTAGTCCTTTGGACATTATATCAGTTTAGTGGATCCACATAAGAATCGCTAGTACCCGAGGAAAGGTATTTACACCTTTCCAACTGGGGTTACAGGTTGGACCCCGATTAGCTCAAATTGGAGAATATCGGTTAGATGATACCTCCCACAGTCTCACCTATAGTCTCAGTTATAGTCCCGACTCGGTTATTTAGTCTTAGTATTGTTTGACCAAAGTATACATATTTTAGTTATTTCAGTCTTTCAGTTTACAAATTTTACTCAATTCATGTTATATGCTTGGTCATGTATCCTCAGTATTTATAGATTTTCATGCATTTTCAGTATCTACAGATTCCATGCTCTCTATTCATTACTCCATGCTTTACATGCATATCCAGCTAATTATTAGTTCTGCTCAGGAAACCATGCATACCATCCTACCTCATTTAGCATGCCAGTACATTCAAAGTACTGATCGCATACCTTTTCTTTTATGATATAATGTATTATATCATAGGTTCTGACACTCTATTCCCGGCTTGCGATTAGACTTATCAAATCCTCAGCAGTAGCAGTGGTGAGTCCTCATACTTTGAGGATGGGGTTACATTATTTTATGTCTTAGTTAGTAGTTAGTAGTTAGTTAGAGTTAGTTGGGGACGTATTACATCAACTTACATTCAGTCAGTCAGTTTTAGAGGCTTTTCAGACATTAGAGTCAGTTATTCAGTATTAAGATATTACAGTTAGTTATCCAGTTTATCATTATTTTATCATATTTAGTCTGTTGTTTCGATAGACTCATATTTTAGTTGTAAATTCATTTATTAAAACCTTTTGGCATGTCAGTATTCTTCCGCATTTATGATTATGTTATCCAGTGCTCACAACAGGTACCAGCTCATAGGTTAGCTTGTAGTCCCTCGGGACTGTAAGCACCGTGTGATGACTAGGGGGTAGTCCTAGGTCGTTACACAAACTTACTAATCCTGGATCTATTATCAGACACCACATAAGGAGCATACCTTGCCATCTGAGTAAACTTAAGCGAATACTCTTTCACATTCATATTTCCCTGCTTCAAATTAATAAACTCCAGCACCTTAGCTTCCCTTAGCTCCAACGAAAAGAAACTATCTAAAACATCTATAGTAAACTCCTCCTATTCAATAGGACCTGTATCTGTGCCTCTATTTTCCTTTCACTACTTATACTAAGTGTGAGCAACATCCTGTAACTGGTAAGCACCCAACTCTGTACTCTTTCTAGAAGTCACACCCATAATGTCAATTACCTTCTGAACCATGTCAAAAAACTCCTGCGAATCCTTATCAAACTTCTATCTTAAAAATAAAGGAGGGTTTATTCGGGTGAAGCCCTGAATCCTAGCTATGGCAGTATTATCCACTGGAAGGGTTGGGACAGTAGCCTGTTGATTATTCTGAGATGCTACAGAGTCAGCTAAAGTAGTAAATACAGCTCTTAATTTGTCATGATAGACATTCTCATTCAGGGGATCTTCCTGAAAAGGCGGAGGTGTAGGTTGATTTCTATTTCTCCTTCCATTGTTCTTCTAGAAGGCATGTTCTATAAATAGAAAGAAAATTGAATTAGAAAGAGAGTTTAAATTGAGCTCATGATTATTCTCATGACATGAATACTGAATAATGGGGAACTTTTCCTAAAACATCTTATAGCCTCTTGTCCATAAGGTTGGTGCGTTTCACACCCATGAACATGACTATACTCAACGCATCTTTCAGACTCCCTAGGTCACATTAAAACCTTAGGCTCTGATACCAAGTTTGTAATGCCCTAGGAGTACACCCTAGATGCCATATGGTGCTTACAGTCTTGAGAGATCATAAGTGTAATGCCCCAAATCTGGTACTCGGAATGCTACACGGTGCTCATGACCCCGAAGGATGACAAGCTAACCCATGACTGATATATGTGCCTGTATACTGCATGATATACTATATAATATGGAAACATGAACTGAAAGGCCATAAGGTTCAAACTGTAACATAATATCCGATAAAATATAACATCTGGGAAGGGGTATAAATGCCCAAAACAAAATTATCTAAACATACTGTAGTCTAAAAAGCCTCTAAAACATAACTGTCTGAATAAGGAGATGATGGGATATGTACCCAACTAACTCCAACTAATAAACTAATTAATGAGATAATAATGAAATGATCATATCCTCGAAAGATGAGGACTCACTACTAACTCTGACTGCGGTGACTGGAATACTACTGATGCTCTGGAGATCGTGTTTCTGAACCTATGGTATAATACATCACAGTGCAAATGTATCAGTACTTTGAATGTACTGGTATGCATGTGAGGTAAGCTAAATGCAAAGGGTTTACATGCATGATCTATACTAACTGACTGAATAATATGAACGTGAGGATACATGCATGAATACATAATAACTGTAACTAGGATCATGATAACATGATTACTGAGTCTGATTACTTATAAAATGAGATACTGATAACTGTATAATTGAAATAACTGATGAGCTACTGTATCTGATAGTCTAATTTATGATGGAACTAGCTGAGTTTTGCACTATTCTGAGTTAACTGTATCTGACAGCCCTGAATTCTGTAGAACTATCTGAGTCCTACTACTGAGACTGCATGACTGTATCTAGCAGTCCTAATTCTATAACCAAAATTATGGGAAGTAGTCATCTAACCGACATGCCCTTAATATACCATTATGGCTGAGTTGGGGTCCAATTTGTAACCCCAATTGGAAGGGTGTCAATACCACGCCATTGGTAAGGAAAGTCAGTGAGTAACCCTAATATAACAGGTAACTCTGGTGAAAATGGTGGTTACCCTCATATAACAGGTTATTCCACCTCATCTACCCTCATATAACAGTTTATGATGTCTCAACCTATGCTGGCTACGTAGTTTTGGAATGCAAGGATTGCTTCTAAGAATCACACCCTCATATAACGGGTGAGTTCTCCTCCTTGGGTTCACTCGGTGCTAATTCCTACTCCCATCTGAATAGACATTGTACATGATTAACTAAAGTGGACAAGACTGAATTCGTGGAGCTTAGTTAGCTGACAGAATACTATTGAGATTACTGAATTACTGAGCTTTCCTGAGTCACATGACTAACAGGGTTCTATGGACCATGGCTTAACTAAGGATATTGTGAAAACATGACACTAAATCTAGGCACACAACTATATTTATCAAGTACAAGTACCCCCAGTACTCGATGGAAGGAAACTAACAATGCATGACATTATTGAATACATGACCAACATCAACAATCCATAATACAATAGTTGGAGATATTTCATAGGCATTTGATTATCATATCTTGGTACGTGAATAAGATTGCATGTATACATAGCATAATTTCATAAGGCTAACTCATGAGCAATCCCACAAGCAATTTCAATACATGAGAATAACATTGAAGTTATTTTGAACATAAGGATAAAGCATACATTATCATTTGGGTCATAATTTAGCTAAAGTGCATAATTTCTATCCCTTTAGGCATTTTATCAAACACCTTACATAGACAACTTAAGGCATAGGTGAAATCATCAAATTTCACAAATCATAAACCACTAAATTCATGGATTTCAATTTATATGCTAACATAGTTTTCATAATTTCACATAAGGATCCCAACATTGGAATCAAATAATAACCATCACATAACTTGAGCAACCCACAACATAATAATCATGATTCATCATTAAAAATAGGGTTCTTGAGCTTTATGGATGAAAGGAATCCATAAATCAACACAATGCATACCTTAGTTCTTGATTTAGCGAAGTTGATGGAGAGATTTTCTTGAAATTGAATCCCGAATTGAAACCCTAGTTTGTTCTTGAGAGAAAATTAAGAGACACTAGTATATTTTAGGTGAAGAATGGCTAAATCACGTGTTATTGGGTTTAAATAGGGGTGAGAAATTGACCCTTTTAACCCTGGACGTGTCTTTTAAAATTGGTGAAAATTTCCCGACCTGGACCCCTAGAGCAACGCGGTGCTATCACGCATGTCATTGGAATTTAACAATTAGGAAATAGAGGAATGGAGCGACACGGAGCCATCGTGCTGCCACTTTATTTGCAACCTAGAAGTTTGGTGCGACATGGAAAAAAATCACGCTGAGACACTAGAAAAAGACAATTGCCATTTTAGCTTGTGGCGTGGCATGCCACTAACCAATATGGCACTATTTTACGATAGGAACTTGAAATAGTCATAACTTTTTCTCCAATTATCAGATTTGGGAAAATCTTATATCGATGGTAAGCTTATTGAATTTACTACATGACAAAAAGTGAAAATATTAAAAATTCCTCATGGTATAAACATCATTATATTTAGAAGCTAATACTTGACATTCTTGAGACAAAATTAGTTAAGAAACTTCGGGGTATTACAATATCTCCCACTTGGGAACATTCATCCTCAAATGAGACTGACTGAGAGGGGAGAAACGATAAGATGAAGTACATAATGAACATGAACACTGAAACTTGATTGAAATTTCTGGGATTTATACTGAGCGTACATATCTGATGCATGATTTCATGACTTAACTGACTCATGAACACATGATTGAGATTTCTAATAACTGAATTTCTCACTAGGAGAATGCATGTCTGATGCATGAACACATGACTAATTTGATGCATGAACATATGACTAATTTGATGCATGAACATATGTCTGAATATGCAATGGTACTTAGTACCAAGTTTAAAATGGAATCCTGAACATGAGACTAATACCAAGTTGTAACTGAAATCTGGACATGCAAACTAAAAATCTTAAGGAGAACTGTTACCTTGAGCTTGATCTGAGTTGGCAGAGAAGAGGTGATGATACTTTGTTCACATATCTGTTTCTTCTTACCAAGTATCTCCCTCAATAGACTAATTTTTCCAAAGAACTTTTACTAGAGGGATTTCTTTATTCCTTAGTCTACGAGTCTGATAGTCTAGGATTTCGACTGGAATCTCTTCATAAGAGAGGTTGTTCTGAACATCAATGCTCTGAATAGGGACTACAACTGCTGGGTCACCTATGTACTTCTTGAGTAAAGATATATAAAAGACTGGATGAACTACGGCTAGATCTTAAGGAAATTCGAGCTCATAAGCTACTTTGCCAAAGCGATTGAGAATTTTTAAGGGACCGACATATAGGGGACTAAGTTTTCCCTTCTTACCAAACCTCTTCACTCCCTTCATGGGAGAGATCCTTAGGTAGACATAGTCACCAATCTCAAACTCGATATCTTTTCTGTATACATCTACATAAGACTTCTGTCAGCTCTGAGCAGCCTGGAGTCTTTCTCTGATCAACTGGACTTTATCTAAGGCATCGAATACCAAGTCAGGTCCCATTACCGAGGCCTCACTAACTTTGAACCAACCGAATAGAGATTTGCATCTCACCATAGATAGCTTAGAATATAGATATCCGAATACTACAATGATAGTTATTATTGTATGCAAACTCAATCAAAGGCAAGTGGTCATCCCAACTACCCTTGAAATCAATTGCATACACCTTTAGCATATCTTCTTGGGTCTGAATGGTCCTTTATGTTTGACCATCTTCCTGAGGATGAAAGGTTGTACTGAGATGAACTTGGGTACCAAGACCCCTTTGGAACGCTTTCCAGAAATAAGAGGTGAACTGGGTACCTTTGTCTGAAATAATGGATAATGGAATACCGTGTAATCTAACCAACTCCTTGATGTAGAGTTTGGCGTAATCCTCGGTTGAATAAGAGGTATGAATTAGAAGGAAATGAGTTGATTTGGTCATTCTATCTACAATGACCAAAACTGAATCATGTTGATGATGAGTATGAGGCAAACCCCTCACGAAGTCCATGTTCACTTCTTCCCAATTCTAAGTAGAAATATGGAACTCTTGCATAGACCCACTAGGTGTCTGATGTTCTATCTTTACTTGCTCATATGTAGAGCACTTAGCCATAAACTCTGCAATATCTCTCTTCATCCCACTCCACCAATAGATCCCCCATAAGTTGCGGTACATATTTGTGGCCTTTGGATGAATAGAGTAGCGTTCACCATGCGCTTCTGCAAGAATTTACTGCCTTAATTCATCTATACCTGGAACACACAGACGACCCTGACAACGCAAAAACCATCTCCCACTTAGGAGAAAACCTCTACTTTATGTTCCTTGTCTGACTTTTTCAACTTGACTTGACTGGGATCTCTATCTTGGTTTTTTTTACCTCGAAAACTAGAGATGATTCTGAACTACTCTGAACCTGTATATCACCCTATTCTTTATAGACTAAGTGAACGCCTTTTCTGGTAAGTTGATGGATTTCCTGAGATAAATTCTATTCACTATCCTTAATATGAGCAACACTACCCATTCACAGTCTACTGAGAGCGTCGGCCACTATTTTGGCCTTGTTCGGATGATAGAGGACACTCATGTCATAATCATTCAAGAGCTCTAACCAACTTTTCTGAAGAAGATATAGATGTTTCTGATAAAAGACATAATGGAGACTCCTATGATCTGTGAATACATCAACATGAACACCACATAAATAATGCCTCCAAATCTTTAAGGCAAATACTATGGATGCTAACTCAAGATCATGAGTAGGATAATTCTTCTCATGGGGTTTAAGATGTCTGGAGGCGTAGGCTATGACCTTCCCATGCTGCATGAGGACACAATGCAAACCTACTCTGGATGCATCACAGTACACTATAAACCCTTCTGGACTATCTGGAAGAGCTAAGACTGGGGATGAGGTGAGTCTAGTCTTCAACTCCTGAAAGCTCTTCTCGCAAGGATATGACCACTGAAACTTGACTTTCTTCTAAGTCAATCTGGACATAGGGGATGAAATAGAAAAAAGATCTTTCAATAAACCATCTATAATAGCCAGCCAAACCCAAGAAACTCCTGATATCTGATGGAGAGATAGGTCGAGGCCAGTTTCTTACGGCTTCGATCTTTTGTGGATCAACCCTAATGACATCACTGGAAATGATATGTCCAAGGAATGCTACTGACCATAACCAAAATTCACACTTACTGAATTTGGCAAATAACTGATTATTTTTTATAGTCTGAAGTACAATTCTGAGATGGTCTGCATGATCACGCTCACTACGAGAATAGATCGGAATATCATCTATGAAGACTATGATGAACATTTCCGAGTACTTCTTGAACACACCATTCATCAAGTCCATGAAAGCTACTGGGGCATTGGTAAAACCAAATAACACGACTAGGAATTCAAAGTGACCATACCGAGTACGAAAAGTTGTCTTTGGAATGTCACATTCTCTAAATCTGAGCTGATGGTAGCCTGATTGAGGTCTATCTTAGAGAAATAGATGGCACCCTGACGTTGGTCAAATAAGTCATCGATTCTAGGAAGAGGATACTTATTTTTGACCGTGACTTTATTGAGCTGACGGTAAGCAATACACATTCTGAGAGAACCATCTTTCTTGTGCACGAATAAGACTGGTGCACCCCACGGGGACACACTAGGTCTGATGAATCCCTTATCTAAGAGATCCTTTAACTGCTATTTTAGTTCTTTGAGTTCTGCAGGTGTCATTCTGTATGGAAGAATAGATATAGGCTGAGTATCTAGAAGAATATCAATGCCGAAGTCTATTTCCCTTTCGGGAGAAATTCCTAGAAGATCTTCGGGAAAGACATCTGAATATTCATTCACTACTGGGACTGAATCAAGGATGGGAGTTTTAGAACTAGTGTCCTTAACTCAAAAAAGATGATATACACATCTCTTAGATATCATTTTTCATGACCGAAGGTAGGAAACAAGATGACATCTGAAATCAGATACACTACCCTTCCACTCTAGGACGGGTTTATTTTGAAACTAGAACTGGACTATTCTATGTCTACAGTCGACTGTGGCATAGCAGGAATGAAGCCAATCTATGGCGAGAATGACATCAAAATCCATTATCTCTAATTCAACTAAATTTGCTGAGGTGACTTTCTGAAATATCTTAACCGAGTATTTCCTGTATACTCGTTGGGCTATGATGATTTTACCCACTAGGGTAGAGACTGAAAAGGGCTCTACTAGAATTTTGGGACTGACTCAGAAATCAACTGCTATATAGGGAGTAACGAAAAACAAGGAAGCACCTGGATCAAGCAAAGTGTAAACATGCACATAAAAGATCTGTAACGTACCAGTAACCATATCAGGAGAATTTTCCTAATTTTGTCAGGACTGGAGAGCATAGAGTCTATTTGGGTGTTGCCCAGTAGTAGCACTGGAAGTGGTACCCTATTAATTTAGGAGACCGGACTGAGATGAGAAACTGTTTTGCTGACCCTGAGGACCTGGATGAGGACAGTCTCTGACTATGTGGCCTGGATTTCCACATCCAAAACAAATACCACTTCCAGCTCTGCAAATACCCTGATGGTTCTTGCTATAATTCTGGCAAAGAGGATATGTGCGGGCACTGCTAATACTGCCCTGAGACTTAGATCCTGGTGCTATATATTTATTACCATCCCTGAACTTAGGAGCTGGAGCACTAGCTGAAGAAGGAGCTGGAACTGAAGACTTAGGACAAAAATGAGAACGGTTTTCTCCTTCTGATTTGGGCTGAGCAAAGTTGAAAGTACCTATCCTTGCTCTCTTATTCTGCTTCTCTGTCATATTAATCTTTTGCTCCTCTATCTGCTGAGGATGATTCATAAGCCTAGCTAAAGTCATGTCACTATTCAACATTACAGACCTACACTCATTGACCACACTAGCATTCACTCCAAAAACAAACTCTCATCTTGGCCCTGCTGTCTGCAACCACATGAGGGGCATATCTAACTAATTGAGTAAACTTAAGAGAATACTCTTTCATCGTCATGTTCCCCTTCCTGGGGTTGATGAATTTTAACACCTTAGCCTCTCTTAGGTCTAGGGGAACGAACCTCTCTAAAAATGTAGTGACAAATTCCTCCCATTCTATAGATCCTGCATCAACTGACCTCTCTGACTTTCACTGCTTGTACCAACTGTGAGCAACATCCTGCAACTGATATACAGCTATCTCATCACTCTCAACAGCTGACACCCCCATAACATTAGTAACCTTCTAAACCTGATCGATAAATTCCTAAGGGTCCTCATCTGACTTAGACCTGAGAAAGGATAGAGGATTCATTCGAGTGAAGTCCTGAATCCTGGCTGCAGCTAAATTAGCCACTAGGTTGGCTGTAATGACAGCTTGTCATTCATTCTGAGCAACAACTGACTGAGAAAGAGTAGTGAATATAACTCTAAACTCTGTATGAGAAATATGTTCACCCAAAGGTTCTTTGGGCTGAGGGGATGACTGATTCCCGTTTCTTGTTTTAGGAGGCATGTTTTGTAGAAGAAAGGGAGAAATAGATTAGACTGAGAGATTGACTTGAGATTCTTCTCACTGGCACAATATGAATACTGAAAGAAGGGAAACTATTCCTAAAACATCCCATAGCCTCATGTACATAAATGTGGCGCGCAACATACCCATGCACAAAACTCTACTAGATGCGGATTTCATACTTCCTAGGACACTTTGAACCTTAGGCTCTGATACCAAGTTTGTAACGCCCCGAATCTAGTACCCAAAACCCCGAAGGACCACAAGCTAACCCATGACTGATATTTGTGCCTATATATTGCATGATATACTGTATAATGTGGAAACATGAACTGAAAGTCCATAAGGTTCAAACTATAACATAATATTTGATAAAATATAACATCTGGGATGGGGTATAAATGCCCAAAACATAACTGTCTAAACATGTTGTAGTCTGAAAAGCCTCTAAAATATAATTGTCTGAATAAGGAGATGATGGGACATATCCTCAACTAACTCCAACTAATAAACTAATTTATGAGATAATAAATAAATGATCATGTCCTTGAAATATAAGGACTCACTACTAACTCTGACTGCGGAGAATGGAATACTAATGATGCTCTGGAGCTCGTGCTTCTGAACCTATGGTATAAGACACCATAGCACAAATGCATTAGTACTTTGAATGTACTGGTATACATGTGAGGTAGGCTGAATGCAAAGGGTTTACATGCATGATCTATACTAACTGACTGAATAATATAAATGTGAGAATACATGCATGAATACATAATAACTGTAACTAGGGTCGTGATAACATGATTACTGAGTCTGAGTACTGATAACATGAGATACTGATAACTGTATAACTGAAATAACTGATACTAAGCGACTGTATCTGATAGTCTATTTTCTGAAGGAACTAGCTGAGGTTCGCACTATTCTGAGTTGAGTGTATCTGACAGCCCTAAATTCTGTAGAACTATCTAAGTCTTACTACTGAGACTGAATGACTATATCTGACAGTCCTAATTCTATAAATTAAACTATGGGAAGTAGTCATCTAAACGACATGCCCCTAATATGCCATTATGGCTGAGTTAGGGTCCAATCTGTAACCCCAATTAGAAGGGTGTCAATACCGCGCCACTAGTAAGGACAATCTGTGAATAACCCTCATATGACAGGTAAATCTAGTGAGAAGGGTGGGAACCCTCATATAATAGGTTAAGACACCTCATCTACCCTCATATAGTTGGCTATGATGTCTTAACCAACGTTGGCTACATAGTTCTGGAATACAAGGATTGCTTCTAAGAATCACACCCTCATATAACAGGTGAGTTCCCTTCCTTAGGTTCACTCAGTGCTAATTCCTACTCCCATCTGAATAGACACTGTACATGATTAAATGAACTAGACTAGACTGAATTCATGGAGTTTCGTTAGCCTACGTAATACTATTGAGATTACTGAATTACTGAGCTTTCCTGAATCACATGACTGACTAGGTTCTATAGACCATGGCTTGAATGAGGATATCGTGAAAACATAACACTAAATCTAGGCATACAAATATATTTTTCTAGTACAAGTACCCCCAGGACTCGATGGAAGCAAACTGACAAGGCATTACATTATTGAACACATAACCAACATCAACAATTCATAATACAATATTTGGAGATATTTCATGGGAATTTGATTATCATAGCTTAGTACGTAAATAAGTTAGCATGTATACATAGCATAATTTTATAAGGCGAACTCATGAGAAATCCCACAAGCAATTTCAATACATGAGAATAACATGGAAGTCATTTTGAACATAAGGCTAAAGCATACATTGTCATTTGGGTCACAATTTAGCTATAGTGCATAATTTCTATCCCTTTAGGCATTTTATCAAACACTTTACATGCACAACTTAAGGCATAGGTGAAATCATCAAATTTCTCAAATCATAAACCACCAAATTCATGGATTTCAATTTATATGCTAACGTAGTTTTCATAATTTCACATAAGGATCCCAACATGGGAATCAAACAACAACCATCACTTAACTTGAGAAACCCATATCATAACAATCATGATTCATAATTTAAAATAGGGTTCTTGAGCTATATGGATGAAAGAAATCCATAAATCAACACAACGCATACCTTAGTTCCTTATTTAGCAAAGATTGATGGAGAGATTTTCTTGAAATTGAAACCCCAATTAAAACCCTAGTTTGTTCTTGACAGAAAATTGAGAGAAACTAGTATATTTTGGGTGAAAAATGGCTAAATCACGTGTTATTGGGTAAATAGGGGTGGGAAATTGACCTTTTTAACCCTGGACGCATCTTTTAAAATTGGTGAAAATTTCCCGACCTGGACCCCTGGTGCGGTGTGGCGCGACTGGAATTTGACAATTGGAAAATAGGGGAATGGCGCGACACGGAGCCATCGCGTTGTCACTTCATTTGCGACCAGGAAGTTTGGGGTGATACAAAAAAAAATCACGATGAGACACTGGAAAAAGACAATTTCCATTTAGCTTGTGGCGAGGTGCGCCACTTACCAATATGGCACTGTTTTATGACAGGAACTTGAAATAGTCATAACTTTTTATCCAGTTATCGGATTTGGGTGAATCTTATATCGATGGAAAGTTTACAGAATTTTCCACATGAAAAAATGTGAAAATCTTAAAAATTCCTCCTATAATAAAAATAATTCTATTAAGAAGCTAATACTTGACATTCTTGATATAAAATTAGTTAAGAAACTTTGATGTATTACAATAAGATAACCCATGAGCTGGTACCTTCTATGAGATCTAAATAATATACTGATAATGAATATGTGCAAAAAAAACTAAATATACCATAAGGTTTATAGACTAAAAAAATACAACTGAAATCCACAAATTTGAAACATAAGCGAAAATGCTGAAAACTAACTGATAAAACTGACAACTAATTGTCTGAAATAACTGAAAGCCTCTAAATTAACTGAATGAGAGTTGAAGGGAAAGACCCAACTGACTACTGAACTAAAATACTGAAATAATATAATCAGTCTTTGGAATATGAGGACTCACCACTACTACTGTTGTTGATATGCTAGGAGGTATAGGTGCGGTCGGGAACCTGAAGGTCCGAACCTATTATATGATACATCATAACGCAAGAAACTAGTATGCAATTAGTACTTTGAATACACTGGTATGCTAGATGGGGTTAGGCTAATATACATGGGCTCATGTACATGAATAGTAACTGACTAAATGAATAACATGAGATAATTGATACATGGTATGCATAAAATCTATAAAATCTGAGGATGCATGACCAAGCAAATAACATGATACTAAAATCGTCTATAAACTGAAGTACTAAAATATTGATACTAAATAACTGAAAATTGTATGCTATGGTCAAACAAACCTGAATCTGAACTCTGTACTGAATACTGAACTGAGACTATGGGAGGTAGCTATAACCGACCTGCCTCATATACTATCAGGGTCCAACTTGTAACCCTAGTTGGAAGGGTGTCAGTACCATACTACAGATACTAACAATGGTTTTGTGTATCCACTAATCTGATATCTCGAAGGACGAGGGTGTCATGCCTAACTGATGGAGGACATCTCTAAGTATATGGTGGTGTCGCAGGTCTGAAACGTAGGGATTGCTACTAATTTATCATGCCTACTGATGGGGGAGACAAATGCCTCATACCTACTGATAGGGGATATGTCGTCCCTACATTCACTCGGTGCTAAGTCTATGCTCCCAACTGAAAGACACTGATTACTGGACTAAACTAAGTTTGACTGATATGATAACTAATTGAACTGTCAATACTCTAATATATATATAAAACCATTTTGAAATTACTAAGACTAAGTACACAGCTAAGTTTTTGGGTATTCATGAATCCCAAGACTCGATAATATTACCAATTGAACATACTAAATCTTCAAAAGTATGATAAGTAGTCATTGTTCAAAATTCATCTCTTAGGCATTTCATCAAACACATAGGGGCCATAAAGTTAAAGCATAGGAGTAGTTAAATCATGGCATAATAACATAGTTTCAATACAAAATCATAGTTTAAGGATTTAACATGCAAATATCATCCTTCAAATGGGTCAAAGCCTAACTCCAACAAAAACACATGTAAATATGATATAAAAATTGAAATTCATGGAAGTTCATGGATAAAGTTCATTAAAATATGTAAAGGTCATGATTTTAAACTTAAAGTAGATTCTTAGACTCCATGGGTGAAAAGAACCCATGAATGAACATCTACATAACTTCACTGCTTAATTTTCATGAGTTCTTGGTGATTTTTTAAAGCTTGAACTTGGATTTAAAGAATCTAGGGTTTTGTTCTTAAGAGAGTTTTTGAAAAGATGAATAATTTTTCCCTTTTGAGACCTTAATCTCGTGTTATGGGTGAGGAAAAGTAAGGGGAAAATGACTCAAATACCCCCCACATCCTGGAATTGATTAAACTGAATGTGGCCAGTGATACGGTAAACAATGTGTCGCATCACTCCATCGATGCATTAGGCGACGCGCTGCTTTGCACCCCACCAACGTGATTAGCGTTGCATCGCAACCATATTGCACTGACTCTCTAGTTTGAACATCTAAACAATCCTCAAACCTCATTCAAAAAATTTAAAATTTACCCGAGACATACTATCGACCACCCCGATCATGAATCAACTTAATAAAATCGATGTTCTAAAGCTGGGAAGGTTGAAATTAAAATCATCAAAGTTTAAGAGGCTTTGGAAATGACTAAGTCTTAACACTTGGTGAAATTTTCTAAATCTTGGACCCCTTTAGCATGCAAGAGTGAGGTAAAATGAGCTAGGATCTTACAGGGTCTTACATCTGGACTCTCTATGACTCATTAGGCGAGTTGTTGAGTCCAACTCCTGCAATAGTGCAAGTGTAGGATTTTAGATGAGTTGTCCCTATGAGTTATTGGGTATTCCTAAGACTCATTGGTTAATCCATACTGAGATTTTGTACTTAGATTCAAAGATATTATATTTTTTGACCAAAGTTTCAGTGACTATGATTCACCCAATGGCTTATTGCCTTAGGGTATGAGTCATAACATATGCAAATTGGTAGTCTCTGGATGAGCACAATCTCAAGCACATCATTCCTAATATTTTTACACATATACACAAAATTTATGATCATTGGAGTGGTTGAGAAAACCCAATCCTTATATATACTCTTCAACCAACACTCTAGGGTTACTCAAACTTCATCTCAAATTGAATTTATACAAAAATTTAAGCATAAAATATCACGACAATAATTTAGGCAAACACCCATGTCTACACTCAAAGGAAACTCGTATGTACATACTCAAATAATTATAACTAGGGATATAGAATTTTACACCATTATTAGAACAACCCTAGAACATAAATTTAACAATTAAAATAATTTGGAGAAACTTTTACTTAAAACTAAAGGTTGTGATGCTTGAAGGATAGTTTGACAAAATAAATTCCCTAACACTTTATTCAAACTCAAAGTTGAATTGAAAGTTGGGATTTTAATAGGAGATATACAATAATAGGGTAAATTTTGTGGGTCGAACAGGTTATTGATGTTGGTTATGGAAGATAGGGGGAGTTATTCTTATTTGAAATAGAAAAGGAAATAAATTGGGTGAGACATTAGGTTTAAAATTTCTTAGTTGGTTGGTGCTAGGTTGTTCCAATTTAAAATTTTAGACCAAAGTTGACCTAGTATATATGACTGACCCAACAATTGGTAGCCACTGGCTATGATTCGTTACCTCCATCTTTAGCTACTAGGTTAGAAGAATTATATGTTTGATCCTTTTCATTCCCTACAACTGTAATACCCTGAACTTTCATTGAGACAAATCTAGTCTCTATAAGAGTTAGTGATGACTTTCTAAATTATTAATGTTTAAATTAGATATAATTTCCCCAATTTGGACTTTTTATCATGTGGGAAATTGAATTATCTTTCCAATGATACCAATTTCGTCCAAATCTGGTATTGAAGTAAAAAGTATGGATGTTTTATAGAGAACTGTCGGAACTACCCAGAAGCGACGGTCAAGCCGATGGAATTTCGAGCTAGCAATGGACCATTATCCAAGATGTCGTGACTAAGGCAGTGAACCCGACGTCTGGTCAAGTGCGATGGCCAGGATCGATGGATCATCGAGATAGCGATGGCCCATCGCCCAAACCATCGAGGATGAGGCAGAAAGTTTAGGTTCTGGCCAAATGGGACGGTCAGGACCGACGGACCGTCGAGCCAGTGATGGACCATTGCCCAACCCGCTGACACTTCCGATCAGCGATTTTAAGCCATTTTTAAAAGGGTATTTGGGTCTTTTCCACCCATTTTGATCCCTAATTATACCAGACCAGAGTCATAACTTCATTATTCATCCACAACACCAAATTAGGGTTTCTCTCAAGGATCAATCCCCAAGAATAAAAAACCATAAGTGTCTAATCCCAAGACAAGAATTCAAGATTTCCTCCACCAATCTTCAAGATATCATCCACCTAGGTATGTAAAGTGTTGATTCATGGGTTTCTTTCACCCATGAAGCTCAAGAATCCCATTTTAAACTCATGAATTGTGATTTCCATATGGTAAGTTGATTTTAATTATGTTGATGTGGTTGTATGAATCCCAAGTTGGAGTCTTTATGTATTTTTCATGAAATTATGCTAGTATATGGGTTATGAAACTTTTAAATTGAGTGGATTAGAGTAACCATAATGTATGAACTAGTGTATATGCCTAAGACTAAGTTTGTGTATGCAATGTGTTTGATAAAATGCCTAAGAGAAGAAGAATCATGCTTTAGGACTCAATTATGACCAAATTGATGAACCCATGCTTTACCCTTATATTCAAGATAACTTTCATGTTATTGTTATGCATTGAAATTGGTTGATGGATTGTGTAGGACATTAGCCCTATGAAATTATAACATGTTTATATGCATTCCTATTCATGTACCAAACCATGATAATCAAGTGCCTCATGAAATTCTCCAATGATTGTATTATGGATTGTTGATTATGGTCGTGATTCCAGAGAGTGTCATTTCTTATCAGTTTCATGCTATCGAGTAATGGGGGGTACTTGTACCCAACAATTTAGCTATGTGACTAGATCCAGTGATAGTTTTCAAGATTCTCTCTGTCAAGCCATGTTCAGTAGAATTCAGTCAGTCTCATGACTCAGGAAAACTCAGTAATCTCAGTAATATTCCATCAGTCAACGAAACTCAATGAACTCATTCCAGTCAGTTCAGTATAATTAATTAAGTGTCTGATCAGATGGGAGAAGGATTCAGCATCGAGTGAGCCCAAGGATAGGTACTCACCTGCGAGTAGAGGGTGTAATTCTTAGAAGCAATCCTTGCGCTCTAGAACTCCGTAGCCAGTGTAGGTTGAGACATCTGACCTGTTAGATGAGGGTTGATGAGCTGACTTAACCTATTAGATGAGGGTCCCACTATTCTCCTTAGAGTACCTGTTAGATGAGGGATTACTCACAGCTTGTCCTTACCAGTGGCGTGGTATTGACACCCTTCTAATTGGGGTTACATATTGGGCCCCAACTCAATTATATTAGTTTATTTGGGGCATGTCGATTAGATGACTACTTCCCACAGTTACAGTCTCAGTCTTAGTCTCAGTCTCAGTAATAGAACTCAGATAGTTCTACAGAATTCAGGACTGTCAGATACAGTCACCCAGTTCAGTACGAAACTCAGCTAGTTCCATCAGAAATAGGACTATCAAATACAGTCATTCAGATTCTAGTATATCAGTTACACAAAACTTATATTATCAGTATTCAGATTTAGTGATGTCATGATCTCAGTTACAGTTCATGTATTCATGTATGTATTCTCACATTTATGTTATTCAGTTAGTTAGTATTGTTCATGCATATAAACCCCTTGTATTCATCCTACCTCACTTGTATACCAGTATATTCAATCATACTGACGCATTTGTGCTATGGTGTTTTATACCATAGGTTCAAACGCACGAGCTACAGAGCATTAGTAGCATTCCAGTTTTAGCAGTTAGACTAGCAGTGAGTCCTCATCATTCAAGGATGTTATTATTTGATTATTTCATTCTTTTAGTACTTAGTTTATGTCAGTAGTTGGAGTTAGTTGGGGACATATCCCATCAACTCCTTATTCAAATAGTTTAGAGGGTTTCGGACTAGCATGCTCAGATAGTTATTTCAGTCTTGGTATGGTGATACTGTATTATTCAGATGTTATGTTTTTATCAGTTATTATAACCTTATGGATTTTTAGCCTTTTTCTGCATTTATATAGCATATTATGCAGTTCCTAGTTATAGATATCAGACATGGGTTAGCTTGCGGTCCTTCGAGGTCATGAGTACCGTGTAGCGTTCTAGGTACTAGATTTATCTCACCGTGTAGGCCTCATCATGGGTTAACATTCATTGATAAATTTTTCAATATTGAGATAAATTTGTAATACTTCTCTTCTTCAGCTCTCTTCTTCATTCGTTGTGGAAAGGAAGGAGGAGGTCATAAAATGGGAGTCAACACTTATGGGGCCTTTTTTCATTCTTTTTTTTCACCGTAGCCTCTATTTAAAATGCCTTTCTTATCATCAGCTTAATACTTAGATTCAACTACTTTTTTTCATTCGGAGGTTGTTTTTCAAGTGCCTTCTCATCATCAACTTAATTCTTAGATTCAACTACTTTCTCATCTTCAATTATTACTAGCTCAATATTATTTCTCAAAAACCACGAGCATATATAGATCAACAGTCATCTTACCTCTCTTAGTTGTCATTGCCAAGTAATAATTATTATTTTCTTGGATTTTTAATTAACCATGGATAAAATCTAACCAAACTACTGCTTGAGCTGATTGATGATGGTAGCATGTGATTTGAATTTCTTACTCATCCCCAAAATATCTTCTTGGATCTCGTTAAGATGATCATCCATCTTTTATACCCCTCTCAATACTTTGGCAAGCATGTTTTCTATTTTATAGTTGCTTGAATCAGCATTATGACTTTTAGGTGGATCCTAGAGGATACTTCTATCATTTTTATAATTGTCCTTTGTCTTTCCATCACCATCTCTCGCTCTGCTTCTATCTCTATACCCAAACCAGTTATAGTTGTTATCCTTGTAATAGTTTAAACCTTGATTTCTGTAACTAGAGTGCCAGTCGCATTGATTAGACCCTTCGTCTTTATATCAAAATCTTGTAACCTAATTATCTAGATAGTTTAACTCCTTCTAGGAATTATAGTCATTATGATAGGTACTTTAACTTGTGAACCAACTGTATTTAATTTTTCTACCCCTGTTGCTGCAACCTACTTCATGAACAAAGGTTAAACTTGGTCCTCAACTATGTTACAACTTGAGAGACTAAATTATCTATCATTTATTTTTCTATAGATGCTTCTATCATACAAGTGTCTATGAGTACGTTTGAAGTTGAATGTTCCAAACTTAATTGGTTTTTGTGACCCTATCTAAAATCTCATAAATCTACTCCTAAGTAAGCTCATAAATTCACCACCAATTATAGTGTCTACTAAAACCTTTTTGTTATCATTCCAACCTTTATAAAATATCTCAAGCAATATTTACTCGATATTTGGTGATTTGGGATATTTTGTAGATTCTTCTTAAACCCCAACCAGCTCTTATATAAGACCTCAAAATATGTCTACTTGTAGTTATAAATCTTATCTTTCAACTGCAACATTCTAGATGGTGGGAAAAATCACTCTAAGAATTTTGTATTTAATTCCTACCAATTAGTGATTGATTTTATCGGCAACTCAGTCAACCATAAAATAGCCTCTCGTGTTAGAGAGAAAGAAAACAACCATAGTCTGATCATATCTTATCTCACTCTAGGTAGATAGTAGGAATTACAAATCTCTACAAAGTTCTTTAGATAAAAGTTAGAGTCAATAGTAGCAAGGTATGTGAACACTCCTTTCAAAGTTAGAAAATGTATCATAGCATTGTTGATGCCAAACTTTGCTCCTGTTGGCAGTGGAAGCAGAACAATAGCACTCGATTCACCTATATAATCTAAAGTTGCATCCCAATTAGCATTATCAAATTGAGGAACATACTTGCTCTTGAAGTGCAGCCAAATGGCCTGCTTCTGCTTGTCTATCCCTTCTTCTAGTACTACCTATCTGGCAGCTTCTTTTCTTGAATTTGCTTTAGTAAGCATATGAGCAGTTGTTTCTTCCATTGTCTCCTAAACTCTTTAATTATGCACTCATTGGTTTAGAATTCTTTCATTATAAACTCTTTCATTATGCACTCCTTCTTTAACCATTTTTCTCCAAGCTCTTAAAGTCCTTTCAATATAAAAATCAAGTGGAATTGAGGGATTTCCTTGACTCCAAGTGTTGGGCATGCACTATTGTGCACCCTAGAAATAACCAAAAAATTAAAATCATAAAACAAAAATCAATTGTCAGACAAATACAATCTATCAACTCTATAATTGTATTCCCCAACAATGGGGCCAAAATTTCATATCACCCAAATTACACTGCCAACTGAAGTATAAAGTAGTCATTGTACAAAATATAGAACCCTATCAGGTTAGGGTTTATCCCACGAGGAATAGGCCAAAATCTTAATCAAAGTGTTTATCTATTCAATTTGTAAGTAATTTCCAGTTAATAGGGGGTTAGAAATATGATTTCAAAGAGTAATAATTGTTGATTTTGTTGAGTTTGTAATTAATATGCAAGAGGCACTAGGACTATGTTCTCTATAACATCATAACTCTATAGGTTCTTCGAACTAGTGGTTTCTCCAGGTGCTTGGCATAGAGAATTGATATGGTATGTACACTTAAAAAAATTTCCTCCCCTATTAGATGACTATCCTCAAGAAGGCTTTCAATCTTCTATGCTTTGCTCTCCTAACTTCTATCTTGGATCCTATATTAGCTTTTCTAGACTATAGACTCAAGCTATTAATTGAAGGCTGATAGCTCCAAGTCTCTATTGTTTATTCTTTTTCCCATCCATTAACCCTTATTTTATTGAGAGTAAAGATAAGACAAGTTTTAATGTCTGCATCTATTAAAAATTAATCAAACCAAAGAGAACAACAATATATGCCCAAACACCTTTTGAGAATCACTTCATGCTATGAACACTACTATGTTATCTATCATGGTTCCCACAATCCTAGTTGTAGTGTTTATCTACTCATGATAATAAAAACATAACAATAATTATAGAAAGAAAACATAATGATGCACTTACAAAAAATAAGATAAAAAATCATGAATCTCAATTGTGAACTAAAACCCTAAAAATTGATATTTACAACCCTCAAGAATAAGTATTTAACTCAAAAGTAGTAATAGAATGTAAAATTAAATATAAAGCCTATCAAGAGTGTTTATAGATAAAAATAAATCATCTCCTAAACAAAATAAGATAGCAAGGCTGATAGTGGTGGCGACTCTTGCAATAGGTCATAAGGTCTACTCCAGCTCATTATGTGTCTTTGGTAATCCATTTCCTTATCTTCTAATGGCTTGATGATGACTCGTATGAGTCACCTAATGACTCATTGGGTTGCTCATGGAACTGGGTCAACTTCTACAATCTTTAGGACTTTGGTAAGATCTTCTCAGTATGATTCTTGGCAATGACTTATATGGTCTGGTAACGACTTATAGGCTATAGTCATTTTCTTTGGGTACAATTTCACTCATTTAGGACTTTTGGTAAAATTGCTCAAGATGGGTTATGCTATGACCCGTCACTTCTCTCGATGACTCATTGACAATAATCATTGCCACCTTTCTATTTTTCAATCTTCAAGACCAGCTCACTATTAATGCAATAACTTGGGTTATAACTCATAACGCGACCCAAGAAGTTATAGCCCAGCCTTAGGTCCAAGACTTTGTAAATTTTCATTTATTTTTCTTTGCTAACTTTCAAACCTTGTTTTCCCGCAAAACTAGCACAATCATATCATATCCACATAAATAAGCCTTTAACTTAGCATAATTCCTTATTTAAATCATTAAAAGTATTGTAAATTATGGTACATCACTTAAATAATAGCATCAATCGAGATAAGATAGATAAAGGCTCAATTGGAAGAATTGCTAAGTAAGAAATTCATTTGCCCTAGTGCTTCTCCTTGGGGTGATCTAGTATTGTTTGTTAAGAAGAAAGATAGTAGCCTATATATGTGCATATACTACCGAAATTCAAACAACGCTACATTTTGTAACAAGTATTCATTGCCTAGGATAGATGACCTTATAATCAATTATAAGGTACTTCTATGTTTTCCAAGATTGACTTAAGGTTTGGGTATCACTGGTTAAAGAGCCAGGCCCAAGAGATACCTATGATCCTTCTATATTTTCTAGAATTGATTTAAGGTTTAGGTATTACTAGCTAAAGATCCAAGCCTAGGAGATACCTAATACAACTTTCCAAACTCGTTATGGTCATTATGAGTTCTTAGTGTCATCCTTTGTGTTAACTAATACCCTAAATTCTTTTACGGGGTTTATGAATAGGGTGTTCAAATCATATTTGGATATTTTCATTATGGTTTTTATAGATGATATTCTTGTGTACTCCAAGAAGATGGATAGCATAAGGCTCAATTGTGCATTATGATAGTATTGCTTAAGGAGAAGCAATTTTATGCAAAATATTCTAATTGTGAGTTTCAGTTGTCTTAAATATCCTTCTTTAGGAATGTGGTTTTGAAGGATGGGGTTATGACCAACAAAATATTAAGGCTATTAAGAATTGGACTAGGCCTACTTTAATGATTGAGATTTGCAGTTTTGTAGGGTTGTTTAGTTATTACCATAGATTTATTAAGGGGCTTTCTTCTATCCCCTCATATTTAACTCAGCTGACTCAGAAAAATTTACCTTTTAATTAGACTAATGATCATGGAAATATCTTCCAGAATCTCAAGACTTTGTTGACTTCAGCTCCTATCATTGCCTTGTTGGTGAAGAGTAAGGACTTTATTGTGTTTTGTGATGCCTCAAATTTTGGTTTAGATATTGTTTTGATACAAAAAAAGAATGTAATGGCATATTTTTGTAGGTAATTAAAAGTTTAGGAGAAGAACTATCCTACCCATTACTTGGAGTTGCAAGCAGTGGTATTTTCTTTCATGATAAGGATTATTTGTATGTAGTGAAATATGAGGCATTCACTAATCACTATAGCCTGAAAAATATATTTACTCAGAGGGATATAAAGATTAGATAGCATAGATAGATGGAACTACTCAAAGAATATGACATTTTGATTTTCTATCATTCGAGTAAGGCCAATATAGTGGCGAATGCATTGAGTCTAAAGATAGAAATTATGGGTAGTTTGGAATATTTGGATATTTCTAAACATACATTAACTAAAAAAGTTTAGATTATAGCTAACTTCTTTGTGAGATTATATGTGTTTGAGAAAGAGAGATTTTTAGCTAATATAGATCAGTGGTATACATTCCTTGATTAAATCAAAGCTACGCAATTGAAAGATTGAAGTCGGGTAAGAGTAGAGACAAGGTGTTGAATGGTGAGAAAAAAGAGTCCATTATTAATAAATAAGGTGTATTAAGGATTAGAGGACGGGGTTGTGTGCCTCGATAGATGACTTATTTCTAACCATACTTGTTGAGGTGCATAGTTTGAGATACTTTATACATCTTAGGGAATATAAGATATATTTTGATTTGAATAAGAACTATTGGTAGTGCTTAATGAAGCAAAATATAGTGGGTTTAATGGATAAGTGTAAGAATTGTGTGGAGGTAAAGTATAAGCATCAGAAGCCTAGCAGTATTTTTTATAGAATTTCCATTCTTGGATAGAAGTGAGAAAGGATATCTATGGATTTCATTATAGGTTTTCCCAAGACTTTAGAGAAGTATTATTTGATATGGGTGATTGTGGATCGACTAAGTAAGTATACACACTATATCCTAGTTTAGGTGGTGTATAATACAACCCAAGTTGGCCAAATTTATCTCAGAAGATTATCAGACATCATGGGGTCCCCGTTTAAGTGTTTCAAAGAAGGATACATAGTTTTCCTCTAACTTTTGGGAGAAGATGCATAAAGAGTTTAGTACTCAATTGGATCTAAGTACTACATTTCATACTTAAATAGATAGGCAGTCTGAGTGGACAATCCAGGTACTAGAAGATATGCTTTGAGCATGTTTCAGGGATTTTGGTAGTCATTGGGAGCAATTCCTACCATTGTATGAGTTGGCATACAATAATAGTTATCATATAAGTATATGCATGGATCTATTTAAGGCTTTGATAGGAAAAGGTATACATATCCCATTGGGTGGTTTAATGTCTTTGAGGTAAGACCTTGAGGCATCGATTTGTTGATGGAATTAATGTAAAGGGTAAGATTCAAATAAGAAAAATGTGTAGCATTTCAAAGCCAACAAGGGGAGTATGTGGATATGAATATGTGAGATATGCATTTCATGGAAGGTGAAAGTGTATAGTTCAAGGTTTCACCCATGAAGGTTGTGATGATATTTAGGAAGAAGGAAAAACTTAGTCCAAGGTACATTGGGCTATTTTAGATATTGAAGAGCATAGGGTTGGTGGAATATAGGTTGGAATTACCTTTAATCTTGTAGGAAATCCATATTGTGTTCCATGTTTTGATGATCAAGAAGTATAATCGAGATAGTGATTATATCTTTTCATGGAATTTAGTGTTTCTTGATGAGAACCTTTTTTATAAAGAGGAACTTATTTCTATTCTTGATAAAGAAATCTAGAAATTGAGGACAAAAGAGATTGTGTCTGTAAAGGTCTAGTAGAAAACCTGCCCTGTTGAGGAAATCACTTGGGAGACCAAACCAAATACATGTAGTAGATATCTACAGTTGTTCATCAATTTAAGAAACTTTTTAACTTGTTTATACCTTTTATCTTATTTTTATTTGGGGATGAATAGTTGTTTATTCGGTATCTAATGTAATGACCCAATTCATTGTTATGGAATTATTTAAGGTGAGAGTGCTTGAGTAGAGTTTCCCCTGGGAAGAGAACTAATAAAATCTCAGGCTAGGGTGGTTTCTAATAGAAATTTGGTATTGTGTGGGTTAGAGATTTCTACATCTCATGTTGTAGTATTGAGGATCTTTTTGAGTATTTTTTTATAGGTGAGGAATGTAGGAGTTTGTAGAAACTTTTGAAATGAGAAATAGATGCATAAAGCTTTAGTTATGGATTTTGCTACAATGGGTTATATCTGTGTTATTGGGAAACAAAGGATATGTTTCAAAATGGGTCAGTTTAGAATGAGTTTTGTAGTAGGATCCTGCACACCATAGCAAGTCTATTATAGTGTTTGGGTGTGAATCCACTATAATTATACCATTGCAGTGGGTGTATAACCTCTAGAGCGGGCACCAGTGCTAGAACTGCAATATTTAGGCTTACTTTATTCAAAAATCCATATTTTTTACTAAGGGCTTGGAGAGGCAATTTTCTTCCTACGTGGGTAATTTTTGCTACTAAGGTAAGGTTATCACTCCATTTAACAAAGGATTACTTATTTTACTTCGTTGAATTATTAGAACAAGTGTACTTCGTGAATTTTTGGGGTTTAGTTCCAAAGTTCATGGAAATTGAGAAGAATTGTCATGAGTAGTCTTAAAAGTGATTGATAGTGGTTTTAGGAGGATAAATTACACTTTCTAGTGTAGAATTACTCCCTTCTAACATAAATTAAGGTGATTTGAGATAATTTAATGGGTGTAACCTAGAAAATTAGGATTTAGGTGATGAACTAGGGTATAATTAGTGGGTTTTAGTCCCTAATGTCCCTAATGCCTAGATTCAAGAGTAAGTCATTAGTTACTCTTTATTTGTTTTCTTTAGACTAAGAACAATAAGGAACTTTAAAGAAAGCAAAACTTTTGCAAAGTAATTGCTTTTTAGCTCTAGTTTGAGATAGTTTATGGTTTCCATTATAGTATAGACTTGATTTATGACTACATGTTTATACCTAGCTTGAGTGTTTGTTATTGAATTTTAGGCATACTTGTGATTTGTGAGATTTTTATATATTACCTACTAGCATGCGTTGAATTAGTACTGGAATTGACTAAGTGTCATAGTTGGACTGTTTACTCATGCTTTAATGCACCATGGTACATCTAAATGATAATGATGGTAAGTTCTTATATGGATGTGTTTGAAAAGAATTGTGTGCCTCGTTAGTGTGGGACATAAAGGAAGTTTGTCCCCTATAGGTCATAATTTGGGTAGATAAGCCCCCTTAGTATGTGTATACAACATGTTAGTTAAAATCAGATGTAACATGCATTGCATTTGGTTAACTATAGTCTAACTCATATTTACTAATCAAAATGAGAGAACTTGGATTCCACACTTATTATTATCATTACTTTTGTGTTATTTTATGGTATTAACTGCTAGTTGAGGTGTTTATATAGTCTAAGGTGTCACTATAGTTATTTCATAAAGTACATGCTATGTGTTGGATGTTAACTACTTATATTTAGATTATGTATATGTGTAGGTCTAAATTCAGTTGGTTGATAATGTCTACCAGTACAAAAGGTTTTCTATTGATACCGCATGTGCTCTTCCTTGGTGAGTTTAGACTATATTTTATGGACTCTAATTAGACCTCTGTGTGACCATCAGTCTTCGATCTAATGGTGTTTTCACGACCCGAGACTACCCCTAGTTGTAACACGATGCTTGTAACCACAAGTCTTCCCAAACTAACCCATGAACTGTCATACTGCTTGAGCAACTAATTTAAATGTTATTAAAATTAAGTTTACTGAGTGGAAACATGATTATAATGAAATATGAATAAGTATAATACTGATAAAGCTTACAACCTGATAAAATAAAGAGAGAACTGGAATTACATTTCATGACTCTGACTGACTATCTATGAAGCCTCTACTATACTAACTATAGATTGCTGGGACATGCCTCCAACTACCACTAATCAATACATAGGAATAATAAAAATAAAATACATGAACAATATCTGACTGGAGTCCTCGAAATAGGAGAACTCATCACCTACTGGCTGGAAGCTACGAACTTTCTGATTATGTTGTGTAGGCTACAACTGGTACCTACATTATGAGACAATGTATCACATAGACATATATGTGGATCAGTACTTCTGGAATTTACTTAGTAAGTGAGGGTGAATGCAATAAGTAAAACTTAATTCATACATAATCTTAAAACATGCATGCTAAGTGCAAGTAGACTCACCAAGAGATTGAAATAAACTGAAACCTGAAGTATTTTAAAACATGAGTAACAAATATAATCTGATAAGTTGGTGAATTACAACACTTAGTTTCTTAAAACCTTCACTTTTGTAGAATAAGTAAAACTGAAACTGGGAAATGGTAAATCATTAATACTGTGCGGAAATCTTATATAAAGCTGAATAAACTATAAAAATAAACTGAGGATTATGCATGGGTACTGCATGTGAAAAATAACATAGACACGTAAAACTGTGAATGCAAGACCAAGCATAAACATGCTTCTGAGATAATCTATAATCTGAAAGACTAAATTCTATATAACTGAATAACTAAAAATTTGTATGATTTGGTCAAGAAAACCTGAGCTGAGACATACTGAATACTGACTGAAATTGTGGGAGCTATCATGTAACTGACATAAACCATATAGGCTATCATGGAGTCCAACGTCTAACCCACGTTGAGGAGGGTTGTTCAATCCTTCCATCAGAGTAGAACCTAAACTGGAGTTATCACTAAACTGATGTCTTGAAGGACGGGGGTGTCATGCCTAACTAATGAGGAACCCCTCAAAATCTATGGTGGTTTCATAGGTTTGGAACCATGGTCTGACTGACTTGTTACTTGAAATTATGTAAAACTTATAGGTATCGGGTGTTCATAACCCACCAGCACTGAATAATTGTAAAGAAAATACAACATCAAACTTTAAATATTGTAATATGTAATCATGGTTCAAAGACCCAAAACATAGACATTTCATCAAATAAATGAAAATCATGAACTTGAACATGGGAATGTCTTAGACATGAGAAAACAACATGATTACATAGATAATTTCATAATTCAGGTATTCAACATGAAATCAATGGGCTACGACATGAAAGTAAGTGAACTTGAAAGGGGATCATGTTTACAAGGCTAAACATATGAGTTTAACAATTTGAATTGGTATTGACCAACCATGACATGTAAGTTTGGGGTTTGAATCCCATAGAACAATAATTTACATGATAAAGCTAATAACTTGGCTTGAATGTAATATTAGTGAGAAAACATGGATTTAAGTAAATATTTATGAACTTAAAGCCTTTAATCTTATGGAAATATGATAATTCAAGAATATGTCTAGTTGGGTATGAACACTAATTGCAAATCATGAACTTGAATCTTTAAAGTAAGTTTTGGGCTCAAGGATGAGAGAGGATCTTTGTTAATAAACCCCACATACCTTAATTGACAGATTCTTGAAGAAATCTTGATATTGAAGCTTGAATCCTTGTGTTCCTGAGAGAAAAAGTTTGAAATTTGTTCAGGGGGGAAGGGGAGGGTTTTTACATGAGTTGAAGAAGATGGGTAAATAATGCCCGTTTGGGTGCTTTAATTTGTGCCTTGGATGTTTGGGGTTGAGGGGAAAGGACCAAAGTGCCCCTTGACCCTTAAGAAGCTAAAACAGAGGGGTAATAAGCTCCGTGTCACATCCCTTATCCCATTGAGATATCAATGTGTCACGCCCCTTATCTCATTGAGAGAGCGACGCACCGCGGCCAAATTGTGGACCCTTACTACCTCACACAAAAAAGGCCATAACTTTTCGCTCGGGTATCGGATTAAGCTGAAATTTGTATTGTTGGAAATCTAATTCAATTATATATAATTTGGTGGGTCTTGATATGAAAAATTCAATTTATATAAAAAGTTATACATGTTTAAATTCGACCCTTGTGGAATCAAATACATAAATTTGGCCGAATCAAAGGCTCTTAACTCACATTTCTCTAAGTGATTCTTGTGAATATTTTTCACCTCATGAGAACTTAACACACTATTTTAAAGGTCATGACAACTATATTCAAAATTTAAATCATTGCATTAGAGTTTACACATGTAGGAACGATAATTCAAAGTCTAGCCAAAAAATGTAGGGTGTTACATGTATGCTCTCATCTCTAGGCTATCATGGTGATCTTATTAGTTCTTTCAAATCTTTAAAGAAATAATACTTTTCTTATTTATTGACTAGTTTTTGGATATAATTTTAGACTTTGGATTATTTTAGATGTCCTTATAAGGTGACTTTTAGGTCCTTGGAAATTGTAATAGGTAGTTGATTTTTCCACACTAGTACATCCATGTATTGGTTATAGAGTTTATTATTACTTGGTGGAGACTTAATTTATTGTTCTCTTTTAGATGTCTATAAACTGGGTTAAGGTTTGGGTTAGATGGTTCTCCCATCGGAGGATTAGTGTGGGTGCCACTCATGGACATCTGGATTATGATAGTTTACCAGTCATTGATGTATTTGTCGATGCATTGAATTGCATTATATGTGATTATGAATGTCTATTTGATATTATATTTTTTTTTTACATCTTATTAGGTTGAGTTGTCCTATGATATCTACCAAGACATAGTGGTTTGTACTAATACTTTTATGTGCTCTTCTTTTGTTGAGTACAGAAAGTGTTTCAGAGGCTCAGACATGACCTTTCCTATAGTGTTTGATAGTCGATCTTGATCTAAGAATGAGAACTCCATCTCCAAGTTTCCATGGATCATCATTTGGATCTTTCCTTTTTTGGACAATTCGACTTTTAGTATTTTTATAGTTCTTTAGATATTCCTAGACATATACTAGTACGTTACCATTCGGGACTTGAGGATTGGAATAGATAGTTATTTAAGATTCTGCAATTATTATTTTATTGATTTTACTTGAGATTCTATGGTTAAGCTGGGATTACCACCTTTCATCTTTAAAATGGCTAAGTGTTTAGGTAATGGTTCATGTTAGATGGTTCTTCCACCAGAGGGTTAGTATGGGTGTCACTCATGGCCATTTGGGTCATGACAAAATTGGTATCAGAGGCCTAAGTTCATCGATATCATTCTACAAGAACATAGCAGAGTCTTACAGAATGGTATGGTGATGTCAATACTTTTCTTGAGAGGCTACAAGACACTAAATAACTAACCTTCTTTCTTTTGTGCTATTACTTGATTCCAATTGGTATTTCGTGATCTTAATTGGTTTCTAACTTCTTTCATTTTTATTCTCACAGATAGTGAGAACATGAGCAAAGGGATATAGAGTAAAAGAACTTAAAGTGGCCATTAGGTTTGTGGTTTATGGTAAAGGAAAAGCGAGGGGAAGGAGAGGTAGGGAAAGGAGAGTAATGACTACCAAGGATAGGGCTTGGGTTGTGGAACGACTTGAGAGAGGTCTTAAAGGCTTACCTCACCTAAGGATATTGAAAAGGTAGCTGAGGTTGATGTGATACCAATGTAGGATGAGGAAATTTAAATTCAAAATGAGGCAACACTATTGTAGGAAGGTGTAGCTCTGATTCAGATGTCCTTATACATGATTCATTAGGTTTTGTTCTTTTTGAGTGGGTTGTTCGGGAGTAGGGATATCCTTCAGTTCCTTCAGTTCACATTCAAGATTTAAACACACAACTTTTGTGGCTCCTAAACTTGACGAGGCATCAAAAATGGGTGTTTTGCTGAGGTGATGTCTAGATATAAGCATGATCTAATTTGAAAGTTTATCAAGATTAGTCCTATTTTTCATGCCATCAATCTTGAGGGTGCCTATGAGTTCATAAATGATTTTCATGAGTGACTTTACAAGATAGGAGTGGCTTAGATATATGGAGTAGAATTTGTCACTTTTCAGTTTCAGGGAGATACCAAGATAAAGTTCAGGGCCTACGTAGAGTGTAGGGCAGTGATGTCGCCCAAATATACTCTAACAAATTTTAAAGTTGTTGTTGATCAAATATAGAACCCAACTAGGTTGGGGTCGATCCTATGGGGAATAGGCCAAAATATTAAGCAAGATGTATGTCGAGCCAATCATAACGTTATTTGATAAAAGAAGGGATTTTATATTTAAAGGAATTTGGTATTAACAATTGTTGATTTGTTGGATATGTAATCAGTATAAGGGAGTCACTAGAATCGTGTTCCCCAATAACTTTATAACATCACAGGTTCTTCATACTTAGTAATTTTGTTTGGTTTGAATAATCGATAGGTTATGTATACTTAGAACAATTTTTCACTCTTATCTAAGCAATGTCCTCAAGTAAGTTCTCTCTTCTCCTAAGTTTGCACTGTTAACCCCTATCTTGGATCCTAGATTAACTATCCCGATATGCCAGCTCTAGCTATTAAGTAGAGGTTGGTAGCTCCAAGTCTCTATTATTCATTACCTTATTCTCATTTGTTACTTATCTTTTCATTTAGAGTAAATATAAGGTGAGTTCTAATGTTTTACACCATTAGAAAGTAATTAAACCTAAGGAAACAATAATACATGCATGAATACTAGTTGAAAATCACTTCGTACTACGAACACTACTTCTCTACGTAGTCATAGTTTCCAAACCCCTTGTTGTGGTGTTTAGATACTCATAATATCAAGAACACAATAATAATTCATGGAATAAAACATAATTGTGAACTAACGAGAACAAGATGAAAACAACACCAAAATCTCACTTTCAATCAAAACCCTAAAAATTGAAATTTGTAATTCAAAGACCCAGAATATACCTTAGAACCTTACAATAATGTAATAGAACAGCATATGTCACAAAAGACCCAATAGGAGTATTATAGAGATAATAAAACCCATCCTAAATATAACAAAATTTGTTGAGTTGGTCGCTATAGACGAAAATAAGGTACGATCGTGGTTAGATCCCAGGATCATCTTTGGTGCTCGTGGATTGACAATGAGCTTTCATCTCTCAGATCCTGGCTAATATAGTTCTCAGTATGAGCACGTGGCTTCTAGTTATGATTGTACAATGTAATTCTTGAATCCTCTTAGACTTCAACTATTGAAAACTTCAAATATAAACCTTCATCCCAGGATACCTTAGTATGATCATGGCTTCGATCCATGTCTATAGGAGGTACTCATCTGATCTTCTTCACCTAACATACGTAATGTTGATTCCAAGTCCTCTTCCCATCATTTGGTTATATGATCGTAAGATCAATGTACGATCATGAGAAATTCCATCTATCTACACATTGGAGTTCATCCTCTAGTTCATGCTACGATCACTTGGTACGACTGTGATCAGCTCCCGCAGTCATGGAATTGGTTCATTTGTTGCACTTTTTGTCCAAGATTTTATACTTCACTTTTTCAGACTGGTTTGAGCTACAAATACCCAAAAACATATCATATCCACATAAAAATACCTTCGTACTTATAAATATCCATTATTTTAAGCATCTAGAGTGTTGTAAGTTCATGACACAGCAACACACTCAACTTAGAATGTTTGCATTTCCTCAGGCAAACAAATACAACTATAATACCATGATACTTAACTAAGAGAAACACAAAGAGTACTACAGCAATTAGATTTTAACAAAACTAGCTCAACTACGCACTAGCCAATAGGTTATGTTCAACACCCTCAAATACTATAAATTCTTAACAAATGTACAAACTACTACCATAATGCAATGGGATCAAAAAATAGCATTACATTATCAACAAACAACCCATCACTCAAACTAATAGCACTACCCGAACAACCAATAACTATAATCTAGCCCCTACACTCTCACATCAAATAAGTCCCTAACACTCATCATATGAAACAAATATTAAGATTGGGACTGACACAAATCACTCACTCTCATAAAGAAGTCATGTAGTGTGTGTTTGATACCATAGGTTTGCCCTTATTTTCTATGATGTAGTTTTTAGACAATCGGATTAGGATAACTATAGGACTTTTATTATATTGTCATATAATCTTGGAGAAGGTATGGTACATCTGGATAAGTTACTAACCCTTGTTGGCACCACTCTATTTTGCTCCACTTTTCTATCATCTTTATTTTTCTCCTTTTTTAACTTTTTGAACCTCGGATGCAATTTTGCTTCACTACATCCTCTTTTTTACTTTTAGTTTTATTTTAATTTTATTTTTTATCAAACTCTTACTCTTTTTCATCACTTACCTCTTTTTTTTATTTTCTTTTTCGCATAATACTACACTCGAATCTCTTTTTCATTTTACTATTTTTTTCTACACACCTAAACTCTTTCATGCACCCCTACGATAGCCACCCTCAACTTAGGATATTTATTTGAGTTGAGTTGCATAGTTTCCAAGTAGGGAGCAGGGCCAAAGCAGGTTCATTGTAAATGTTCGAGAAGGTGAATATGCATGTTCAAAGAAAAATGTCTAGTTAGGATCAAATTTTGAGATCAAGGGATATAATATTTATTTGGTAGGATTTTTAGGATTTTAATGGATTAGTTGAAGAATGACCTATGATCCATTCCTAACCTCATATCCAATGTACTTAGTAAGAACAACTGGGTAAGTTCTAGATCACACACACGCTGACTAGGTAAATCCTCCCACTCATTTGGATCAGTGCTATTTATTAAGTCACTACTTATTTAGCTAATTCCAGTTATGCCATGGTTATCAAGTTTATAAATTATCATGCCATTTTGAGATCCAAACATTGGTCATAATTTTAGACAACACCATTTTTTAGGGGTACCATTTAAAACATTCAAAATAATTCTGCATGCTCATTTTATTTTGACTGTAGCAATTTCTCTTATTTTTCTCTTAATTACACATATAACACAAAGAAATATAAAAACAATAATAAAAGAACTAAACATCTTAGATCTAACTAGATATCACAATTGAGGGAAAAGAAACATGGAAATAAATACCCTTTGTTGTGATACATCACCATCCCAACTTTGAAATTATATAATGTCCCTAATGCACAAAAACACAAAAAAATATAAAATCTAATGTTATGGACATACTTGTGGTGCACTATATGTCTATCATACTCTAATATAATGGGGTCACATATGGGTCCCCTCCAATCCCCTCAACTCTGGTGGCCTCAGTTGTGGTCGTGGTACTCTTAGATAAGTGGGCACTAGTTGTGGTCGGCATTCTCAAAGATGTCATCATGGGGAAAATCTTCATACCCCCTCCACTCTCAATATAAGTAGGGACCTCACTCCTTTATAAATCAAGTATCTCGAAGATCTACTTAGTATCTTTTTCTTTTCTCTTCTTTCTATCTTTATCTCTCTTTTTCTCTCACCCTTACTATTTTTCTTTTCTTCTTTATCTTCTCTCCTCCTCTTTGTATAGGGATGTGAATCATCGCCCGTCTTATTCTCTACCTCTACCATATATATATTCTTTCCCCTAACTATCAAGGACTAAGTATAGAAATCTGGCACCAATGTGTCAACGTCTATGGAAAAGACCACCAAATATGAGATTAGTGGAGGTGGTGGTGGAACAATAGGGATTGATCATTTAGACAACTCTTTTACCTCTTTCTACAAGTCGGCCAATTTGAGTTTGAGTATGATCAAGCCTAGTACCTGAACCTCCTCTAACCTAACCTTTATTTGGTTGTCAAAACTATCCAAGCAAATCTACATACCCCACACAACTGCAGAGATATCATCCTTCACATAGGGCTTTACCTCGACCTCTAATTTCTTAATCCTCATATCATGTAAAGCATGTATCCTTAGAATCGATTCTAGAAATGATATTGGAATGAGGTAATAACCTGCAACACAGATTAGATTGCACTTGGAGGTGCTTGGGGCTATTAAGATGAAGAAGAAGAAGAAGTAGAACCGTCCTCAAAAACTACAATATCTATGTCCTATATAGACCCTCAGTTATTTATGAAGGAAAATCTAGCAAAGTCCCTTGGGCTTGAGTAGCTAGAATATGCAAATCTTTTATCAAAGCAATGTCTATAATCTTTATTATCCTAATCATATTTTCAACTGAAAGAATCTTTGGTACCAATGATTTACAATACAATCCTATTATCTTTCCCAGGATAATTAAGCTAGTGTGGTAAGTAGTTCCCTCTCTTGAATCTCATCTGCAATAATATATGGATATTCATCTTTAACTCTACTTTGAAGGCAGTTACATATTGTTGTCATCACTAAGTGTGTTTTCATTTATGGTCAGTATTAAATGGTTCTGGACAATGGAACACCATTTATTGGTGGTGAAACTCAAGGTGTGCATGTAGACTATCGAGCCATTCACCCATGGTGCATTTGACTTAACCTCTGCTATGGCCTATCAACCACGTAAAGTGCATAATCTGGTCCTAACTATATAGCTTTATCATTTTTTTAGTTCATTCATGTGGTATTCATAATTAGGAGTTTCTAATGCTTGCTCAAATGCTACACCAAACAACATATTCAAAATTTGCTTCTCTGATATATCAACCAGCTTATCCCTTATTATTACCATGTCCAATATGGGTTGTTTTCTCATGTATTTCTTCTTCCTAGAAGGAGTCATGATCTTCATTTTTTCTTCTTAGTTAACGTAGAACTCTCTCACTAATTTAGCCTCATATATGCCTGGTGGCTTAGTCATCCACTCTAATTTGTACTTTTTAAACACCTAATCTAACTCAAGACTTTGCTTAAGTGCCTCAGGTACCATGTGAGGCTCTTCATAAATATTTTTATTCTTATTCCCTTTGTTGATCAACTCAATCTAATCAATGTAGTAGACTCGAGCATTTAGATCAACCATCGACTTAGTTTTGACCCTCTTTGAGTTTGTCCTATTATAGGTCTGTCAATGCATTTAAGGTTGGACCCTTGACCCTATGAAGAACTTATCTCCTTATCATTTTACTCATCTTTGGGACCATACCCATTAGGTTTTGATTCTTGTCCTCCCTCTTCAGACTAGAGAAGTTTAGTAAGAGAGGTTGAAGCACCAAAGAGATTGAAGATATAGGTTTGTCCTTGGCCTTTTCAAGTTCTTTAGCTTTAGTCCTAGTGATCTGAGGTGTATTTTAATCATCAGAAGAACTTGTAGGGTACTCTACCTCAAAACCACTGATACTTATCGACTCGCTCTTTGAGGGTGGAAATGTATCTTGTGGTGTCCGCTTCTTTAAGATATCTTTTTGCATCTACTTGAATGTCTTAGGTTCCATAATACCTGCACTTACACATGTTAGTCATCAAAGAAATCTAAAATAGTATGCAGAATATTTAAATAGATGAACTTCCCTACGATCAAACAATAAAGGTACAATCGGACCTTAGATCATAGGAAATACCCCTCAAAATTTCCTGAGAGAGTTTCACATTAGATGACAACATACCACAATCGTACCATGATAGGAAAATTATAGCATGTGATTGTCTAATGAACTTCTAGAAAGTTAACAACTACCGCCTACAACAATCCAACCCACAATCGCACATTGATACCATAATCATGGGTTACATTATACAGTGTGTGATAACACTTATCAAATTCAAACATTAAATCTTTGAACCTAATTTGACCCATTTTTAATGTTTTGGAGATACTCAAACTTCCCTCTTTTTCAACTTGACTTCACCCATTTTTCTAACACTCTTTTAGAGTTTATTTTGGTTTTATTTACAAGAAATTCCCAACTCCCTCTACTCAGATTATGCATTCTCTGTCATTTTAAAAATATATAGACATAACATAAAGGAGAATATGAGTTTCTAAAAATTCATTAATGTAATCTACTTACAGAGAGTGTAAATACATGATTGAATTCAAGCACTGGAGGAAGTGTTTAATTTAGGGCAAGCAATTCATTATGAATAGAAGGTAAGAATCAAAGATTTTTCTCAATTCACTTACTTGATTGTGTTTAGGGTATGAAATATGTTTAATTAGTAAGGATAACTAACCGGTTCAAAGGTATAAGGAATTAGAGGAATTAAAACTGAGTTGGGTTAAGTCGAATCGAGTTAAATTAAAATTATTGAGACCAATAGACTACTTGATCCTAAAATTATTGGTTCTCACCATAATTATGGCTCTACTTTGTACCAGGAGAGATAATGAAACTTACCTAGAACCTATGACTCTTAAGGACGATTATGGTATGTAACCACGGTCATTTCTTAAAACCATAGGTTCCATCTTCTAAATTGAAACACCCAGACTTTGAACCATTGAAAAAATCCCTCATTTGATGTCTCTGGACTTGGTACGACTAAGGGTACCACTCGTACTCTTTATATATGAGTTAGTGAACATATATCGTACCATAGGCAGTGTGCTCAGGGTCACTCACTATCCTAGGTATAATTGAGGTTCTAATAATTCATACCTTAAGGTACAAGTCATACCAAAACCAATTGTGTAGAATGATGCCTCGATCAAAAGTGAATTTTTTTTTGGTATGGGTGATGTTTACAAGTTAGTACATGAGTCGTGCCCTTTGTATATGACTCAAAGATGTATATGAGTCCTAGGTGAGGCCTATGGTACGAGTTAGGTACCACTCATACCCTATGGTACGGTTCCTTAAGTGAGTCATACACCTGTACTGGCTCATTTTCAAGCTTTTAACTAAGGGCCTTATAGTTATTTCTTACACCAAAAACCCTAAGTTCCCTCACTATATAAGTATTTTAGCCTCCTAAACATCCATTTTGAAGGATCAAATACCCTAAATACTCTCTCAAATACAATTTGTGAAGGATTGGAGGCTAGGGTTCAAGGTTATCCATCTAGGAGCAAAGTAAAGTCAAGCTTCTTGGGTGAATCAAGTTGTCTAAGGCATGTACCTCTTTACTTTTTTAAATAACTCTAAACCTATGTATTTCACACTTGGATTAGTAAGTGTATTTTGTGATTTTGAAATCAAATAAAAAGGGTTTTGTTGCCTAATGATAAATAATGTTGACTCTTGCTTAGACTTATGTTTATACATTTTAATGAAGATGATTGGCATATGTAGGTGATTTTTTTGTGTGTTTTAACATGAGGGTCTTGAGTAACCCTAACCATGATGACTTCTAATATAAAAATAGCCTTATTAAAGGTATGCGTATAAGGTGCTTATGGAAATGTCAAAGTGAATTGTCTAGTCGCATGTGGTGATATGTTGAACTAAGGAAATGGCCCAATAAGTATGAATGATTGATAAATCGTATGTTAAAAGTATCATATGCTATGTATTGTATGATTTATGACTATGTTAGGTTAATTGACTAATAAAGGGGTTGAAGTCCCTAAACATGATAATACATTTGAATTGTGTGATGAACCAAGTTGGTGAGAATGTGGTATAATAAAGTTAATATAATGTGAATATTTTGTGAGGGTATTGATGACCATAACTTGAATCGTATAATGGATTGAATGAAGGCAATGTCCTATTTAAATGGTCGAGAAATGAAGGCTCCCATAAGGACCATGTATAGTGTTGAATTAGTTAAATGGTTAAATACCTTAAATATTGTATGGAATGAATATTGATGGATGTGCAAAGGGTTAAAGTCCCTATGTCAACTAATCTAGTTTTTATGGCTTGAGTTTGAAGTCTTTTGCCTTATGAAATTGCTTAAGGTTGAAGTCCCTTGCCTAATGATATTGCTCGAGGTTAAAGTCCCTTGCATAAAGAGATATTTTGGGGCTATTATACCACACCAAATAAAATGGCTTAAGATTAGAGTCCCTTTGCATGAGGTTAGAGTCCCTTGTCTTATAAATGGGCATGAGGTTGGAGTCCCTTGCCTAGAAGAATATGTGTGTAGTTAGAGTACCTTGGTTGAATAATTGTGTATACGATAAAAATCCTTGGCTAATGAATATGTGAGCATGGTTAAAGCCTTTTGTCTAATGGTATGTGATTGTGATTAAAGTCCTGTGCCTAAACAGAATTGTTGAAAGTAAAAGTGGAAGGACGGAGTCCTCCATTTCATGTATAATGAACAAATATTAGAGAATGTTGTTAATCCTTGATATCTTGAATTGCATGTGATATACCTATATGTAAGGATAAAGTGTATGAATATGATGGAATATGATATATTAGTGTGTTGTTGAATAATGATACAACTTTATCCTTATCCTTGAGTTACATGCTATCACCCCAACCGCTAACCATCTTCGTAGGCTATGTCATCATATGGCATTGGGGATAGAGCATCATCTTCTCTTTTTGCATAGTTATTTGGTGATCAAAGTAGTTTGTACATTGACTTGGGAGAGGTGCGATTCCTTATTTTGCAAGACTTTCATTCTTGGTCTCCTATCTTTAGACTTGGTTTTATTTTGACTTGGTTTTGCTATTGTCGGGGGCTTGTCCCGACATATACATTTCTAAACTTTGGTCTGTATAGAGGTATTGTGGATGACTGTGGACTTGGGTATATTGGCTAGTGCATTAATATTTATGAAATGGTTAGACATTGTTAAGTTATGACTTCTAGTATTATTTATGCTATCTTATTATGTGGTCGGGATTTACCCGACCCTTGTGATTGATGTGATGACTATGATAGGACATCGAGGCAACCTCCAGTTCATATGGGCTTAAGGTGCCCATATGACATGGCCCAGTTTTGGGTTGTGTCAAGTTGGTATTAGAGCTTAGGTTCATGGTCACTTGGGTATCCACAATACCATGTCAAGTAGAGTCGCTTTTATAGGTGTGAAGTGTGCCACACTTATAAAAGAGGAGCTATGAGACATTTTAGGAAATGTTTCCCTTTTTTGTGTTTCAATCTTACGCTATAGAGTCTAAGGTGTTAGATTCCTCTAATTTCTGTTTGTTATCTTTCATATCATACCTCTAAGGAGATCTGAGACTTAAGCAAACCCTTCTGAGAGCCCTATGGATGAAGTTCATCCAACTTCTGGAGTTTGAACTCGGTCTAGAGCTACGGCACTCGGCCATCTTCATAGGGTTCCATCTATTCCCACCAACCCCAACTATGAGAGTGATCCTCCTAGCCATTACCTTAGAGGGATGCTACAAATGTTGAGTTTTTGTCTACTATTTCTTATGAGACAAAAATTAGCCAATTTATGAGGTTGATCCCTCCTATGATATCTTGTACAAAGGTTAAGGAAGATCCTTAAGGCTCCATTGATGAGATGGATAAGATTTTCTGAATCATGCATGCTTTAGAGATTAAGGCCATTAAGTTTGCTTCCTACCAATTAAAAGATGTAGCATACCAATCGTATAATGGGTGGGAGTTTTCTAGAGGTGTTGATGCTAGTCCTTCTATATGGGAGGACTTCTCCGAGGCTTTCTTAGACCACTTCTTTCCTCAAGAGTTGCGAGAGGCAAGGGTGGAAGAGTTTGTAAACTTAAATCAAGAGAGGATGTCCATTCAAGAGTATGCCTTGAAATTCCATCAATTGTCAAGGTATGCTCCCAAGATGGTTTCTAGCATGAGGGATAGAATGTGTAAACTTGTCTCAGGATTGTCCCATGAGTTAGTACTTAAGAGAAAGGTGTCCTTGGTGATTGAAAACAAGGATATTTCTAGGTTGATTGTGTATTTGAAATATGTGGAAGAAGAGAAAAAAAGAAATTTGAGCTTATTGAGAGGCAAAGAAAGAAATTTAGGCCTTCTGAGCATAGTGGTGGTGATGGTGGCCAGTGTCCATGTAAGAAGTGAGGGGTTTAACCTCTTTCTCTTCGGCTAGTGTTCGCTCTCCTTACCCAAAGTTTTTTTATGATCATCGATCTTAGTTTAGTGGTGAGTTCTAGGAACAGGGTGCCCAATTCCAAGATAGTGGTGCACAGTCATCTCTACCCCGCCCTATTTGATTATTCTGTCGTCAAAGTTATCATGGTCAAAGTGAGAAAGGGAGAAATAGATGTTTCCATTATGGTGATATTGGGCACATACAGCGTGAGTTCCCTTCTTTAGCAGCTTCTTGGTCCAACAGAGCCCCTATTGCTACTCCATCTACTCCTGCATCAAAGGGTGTTATGGCTTCTTCTGCTTTTGTTTCTGGCACTGGCACTGGCCGAAACCGCTTGTATGCACTTGCTACTCACCAATATTCTGAGGCGTCTCTCGATGTTGTCATGGGTATGTTGAGACTTTTCTCCCATGATGTGTATTATTTGCTTGGTCCAGGGTCTAATCTTCCTAATGTGACCCCGTATGTGGTTGTGCATCTTTATTGTGGTCTTGAGAGTCTATCGGTTTGTCTTTTTGTTTCTAGCCCAGTCGAAAACCCTATAATTGTTAGAAGAGTCTACAAGGGGTGTGTGATATTAGTTGGTGGTAGGGATACCCTTGTAGACTTGATAGAGTTGGACATGATTGATTTTAATGTCATTCAAAGGATGGATCGATTGCACTCTTGCTATACTTTTTTAGATTGTCAGGCTAATAGGGTCATGTTTAAACTCTCTAATGAGTCAGTCATTAGATAGGAAAGTTGTTCCCTAGTGCCTAAGGAAAGTTTCATTTCTTAACTAAAGGCCCAAAAGTTCATTTCAAAGGGGTGTTTGTATCATTTGGTCTGAGTTAAAGATTCTAACTTGGAAGAGCCTTATCTAGAATCCATTCCCATGGTTAATGAGTTTCCTGAGGTATTTCTCCCGATTGGGAAATTTATTTTGGGATTCATATTGTTTCGAACACTCGTCCAATTTCTGACCCTCCATATAGAATGGCTCTGGCGGAGCTAAAAGAGCTTAAGGAGCAATTGAAATACCTCTTCGATAAAGATTTTATATGCCCTAATGTGTCTCCATAGGGTGCTCTTATGTTATTCGTGCATAAGAAGAATGGTTCCCTTCGTATGTGCATTGATCATCGTTAGTTGAACAAAGTGACCATAAAGAATAAATATCATATTCCTAGGATTGATGATTTCTTTTATTAACTTTTGGGTACGAATTTTTTCTCTAAGATCGATCTTAGATCAGTTTATCATCAGCTTAAGATTAGGGATGTGGATATCCCTAAGACTACCTTTAGAACCCGGTATGGTCACTATGAGTTTTTTGTCATGTCTTTTTGGTTGACCAATGCCTCGGCGGCATTCATGGACTTGATGAATAGGGTCTTCCATTTGTTCTTAGATATGTTTTCCATTGTCTTCATTGATGATATCTTCATTGATGATATCTTAGTCTATTTGATCACCTCCGTGTTGTGTTACAAACTTTGAAGGATCATTATTTGTATGCCATGTTCTCCAAGTATGAATTTTAGTTGAAAGTCATAGCTTTTCTTGGTCATGTCATCTCTAATGAAGGGATAACGGTAGATCCCCAAAAGTTTATGGCGGTAAGAAGTGGCCTAGATCTATGACTTTAACATATATTTGGAGCTTTTTGGGTTTAACCAGTTACTATAGAATATTTGTAGTGAGTTTCTCTACTATTGTTGCCTTATTGATCAAGTTGACCCAAAATAGGGTCAAGTTCTTATTGGAGGATACGTGTGAGGGAAGTTTTGAGAAGTTGAAAGATAAGTTGACTTTGGCTTCGATTTTGACCTTGCCCGAGGGTAGTGATGGATTTGTGGTATATTGTGATTCTTTTCGTGGCGGTCTTATTTACGTATTGATGCAACATGGTAGGGTGGTGGCCTATGCCTCTAGGAAATTAAAAGTTCATGAGAAGAATTACCCTACTCATGACATGGAATTGTTAGCCGTGGTTTTTTCTTTAAAGATTTGGCGGCATTCTCTTTATGGGGTTCATGTCGATATCTTTTTCGATCATAAGAGTCTCCAATATGTGTTTACCCAAAAGGAGTTAAATCTTCAGCAAAGAAGGTTGCTCAAGTTGTTGAAAGACTATGATATGAGTCTTCATTACCATCTTAGTAAGGAGAATGTAGTCGTTGATGCTCTTAGTAGATTGTCCAGGGGAAGTTTGGCCCATGTGGATGAGGATAAATGGGAACGGGTGAAGGATATTCATTGTTTGGCAAATCTTAGATTTGACTTGCGAACTTCGATGATGGTGGTGTATTTGTGCATTCGGTATCTCAATCGTACCTTGTTGTTGAGATAAAGGAGAAGCAATCCTTGTACCCCGACTTGATGAAGATCAAGAGTTACGTGGGTCAGCAATAAGTTACAGACTTTGTGATTGGTGGTGATGTTATCTTGAGATACCAAAGTAGGTTATGTGTTTCGGACATCGATGGATTGAGGGAAAGGGTCATGTCCAAGTCTTATGAATCTCGGAATGCTATACATTCTGGTCCCACCAAGATGTATCATGATCTTAGAGAGTTCTATTGGTGGGGTAATATGAAATGAGATGTGGCTAGTTATGTGGCCAAGTGTATGGTGTGCAATGAGTAAAAGTTGAGCGCATGAGGCCCGGGGGATTGTATCAAGAGATTCTATTACCCGAATAGAAGTGGGAGGTTATTTTCATTACCGGTCTTCCTCGATCTTGAAATCAATCTGTGATTCTATTTGGGTCATTATTGATAGAATGGCAAAGTCTACTCACATTTTGCCCGTGAGGACTAATTAATTGCTGGAAGATTATGCTAAGTTGTATCTTGTAGAGATCTTGAAGTGGCATGGTGCCCCCATTTTGATCATTTAGGATCATGGTCCTCCGTTCTCATCCCTCTTTAGAAGGCATTCCAAAAATGTTTGGGTACTATTATGTGCCTTAGTACTGCTTTCCACCTGCAAACGGATGGGCAAGTGGAGAGGACCATCCAATCATTGGAGGATATGTTTTGGGATTATGTGATTGATTATGGTGGTAGTTGGTATAACCACTTTCCTTTGATTGAGTTTGCCTATAATAATAGTTACTACTCTAGCATTGGCATGGCCCCTTTTGTGGCATTATATGGTAAGAGATGTCAATCTCCTATTGGGTTGTACGAACTAGGTGAGGATAAGTTGATTGGCCTCGATTTAGTTAACTAGGCCTTAGAGAAGGTGAAGGTGATTCTTGATAGATTGAGGACCGGTCAAAGTCACCAAAGGTCCTATGAAGATGTGAGGCGTATGGACTTAGATTTTAGTATTGGCGATTGGGCATTCTTAAAAGTGTCTCCCGTAAAGGAAGTGATGCGGTTTGGTAAAGAGAGGAAGCTTAGTCCTTGATTTATTGTTCCGTACTTGATTGTTAAGAGGGCTGGAAATGTTGCCTATGAGTTGGAGATACCTTATAGCATGAACTCTATTCACCTGATTTTCCATGTGTCTATGTTGCAGAAATGTGTGGGTGATCCTTCGTTGGTCTTTCCCTTAAGGGATGTTGGTATCTCAAACTCTTTGTTTTATTAGGAGATCTCGGTGAGAATCTTGGATTAGCAAGTTTGTAGATTATGAATGAAAGAAGTGGCTTCGGTGAAGGTTCTATAGAGGAACCAAAATTCTAAGAAAGCTACTTGGGAGGTGGAAGAGGACATGAAGTCCAAGTATCCGCATTTATTTCCCATCCCAAAAACTTGTCATGAGGGTATGTGTTAATATTCTCACCTTGATTTATGCCTTGATAAACTCTGGGTTAAAGTCCCCAATGTGTTTAATTGAGTTATACCTTGTATGGACAATGGGTTAAAGTCCCCAAACTTTGAATTGATCTATGTCTTGTTAGACCATGGGTTCAAGTCCCTAATGCCTTTAAATTTTATGTGTCCTTGTTGTGATGGGTTTAAGTCCCTAGTCTTTGAGTTGAGCAAGCACCTTTTATAAGTCGATGGGTTAAGTCCCTAAGTTACGAAATGAGTAAATGTTGATAAGTAAGGGGTTTAAGACCCTAAGCTTTGAAATTAACAAGTGTCTTAGATAAATAATGGGTTTGAGTCCCGAAGACAATGAAATGAATAGTCGATCGATGATGATTATGATATGTGTTGCACCCTTGTTGTATGCTTCGTTCTAACTTGTTTAAAGGTTGTTTTTATGTGTAATAATGTGTAAAATTGTGTTTATTCTTGCCTTACCCATCATTCGCAGATGAATGATCCAAGTGGGGGAGAATTGAAACACCCATACTTTGAATCATAGAAAAATTCCCTCATTTGATGTCTCTGGACTTCGTACGACTAAGGGTACCACTCGTACCCTTTGGATACTATTTTGTGACACCCTATCGTACCCTTGGTAGTGTGGTGAGGTTCACTCACTTCCCTAGGTACGATTGAGGAACCAACCAATCATACCTTAAGGTTCGAGTTGTACAATACCAATTGTATAGAGTAATGCCTTAATCAAAAGTAAATTGTTTTTGGTATGGGTGATGTGTACGATTTAGTGCATGATTCATACCCTTTGGATACAACACAAAGGTGTGTAGCCATACCCTAACCAGTGTATGAGTCCTAGGTGAGGCCTAGGGCATGATTTAGGGTACCACTCGTACCATAGGGTACGGCTCCTCAAATGAGTCATACCCCTACACGGGCTCATTTTCCATCTTTTAACTAAGGGCCTTGTGGTCATTTCCTACACCAAAAACCCTAAGTCCCCTCACTATATAAGTATTTTTATCCTCCAAAACATCCATTTTGATGGATCAAACACCCTAAATACTTTCTCAAACACAATTTGTGAAGGATTGGAGTCTAAGGTTCAAGGGTAACCATCTAGGACCAAAGTGAAGTCAAGCTTCTGGGGTGAATCAAGTTTTCTAAGGCATGTACCTCTTCCCCTTGTTAAATAACTCTAAAGTCATGTTTTTAACACTTGGATTAGCAAGTGTACATGGTGATTTTGAAATCAAATGAAAAGGGTTTTGTTGCCTAATGATAAATAATGTTGACTTATGTGTATACTTATGTTTATACATGTTAATGATGATAATAGACATATGTGGGTGCTTGTTGTGTGGTGTTTAACATGAGGGTCTTAATTACCCCTAACCATGTTGATTTCTACCATGTAAATAGCCTTGTTAAAGGTATGCACCTAAGGTGTTTGTGGAAATGTCAAGGTGAATAGTCTTGTCACATGTGGTTATATGTTGAACTAGGGAAATGGCCCAATAATTATGAATCATTGATAAATGGTATGTTAAAAGTATCGTGTGCTATGTATTGTATGATTGATTACCATGTTGGTTTAATTAACTAATAAATGGGTTGAAGTCCCTAAACATAATAATGCATTTGAATTGTGTGTTAAACCAAGTGTGGTGAAAATGTGGTATAAGACATTTAATATAATATGAATAGTCTGTGAGGGTCTTGATAACCCTAACCTGAATCGTATGATAGATTGAATGAAGGCAATGGCCTATTTAAATGGTCGAGCAATGAAGGCTCCCATAAGGACCATGGGGTCATGTATAGTGTTTAATTAGTTAAATAGTTAAAGTCCTTAACTGTTGTATGTAATGAATGCTGATGGATGGTCAAATTGTTAAAGTCCTGATGTCAACTAATGCTAGTTGTGATGGCTAGAGATTGAAGTCCCTTTCTTTATGAAATGGCTTGAGGTTGAAGTCCCTTTTCCCAATGATATTACTCGAGGTTAAAGTCCCTTACATAAAGAGATCTCTTAAGGTTAATGTACCTTATTGAATGAAACAGCTTGTGATTAGAGTCCCTTGTCAAGAGGTTAGAGTCCCTTGTGTAACAAATAGGTATGAGGTTGGAGTCCCTTGCCTTGATGAATGTACATGATGTTAAAGTCCCTTTGTTGAATGATTGTGTATGCGATTAAAGTCCTTGGCTAATGAATGTGTGAGTGTGGTTAAAGATTTTTGTCTAATGGTATGTGATTATGGTTAAAGTCCTATGCCTAAATAGAAGTTGAAAGTAAGTGTGGAAGGTCAGAGTCCTCCACTTCAAGTCAAATGAATGAATGTTCGAGAATGTTGTTAAGCTTTAATTTCTTGATTTGCATTTGATATACCTATATGTAAGGATAATGTGTATGAACATGAAGGAATATGATATATTGGCATGTTGTTGAATAATGATGCTACTTTATCCTTATCCTTGAGTTACAGGCTAGTGTTCCAACCGCTAACCATCTTCGGACACGATGTCCCCATATGAAATAAAGGCTGGAGCATCACCTTCTCTTCCTGCGCAATGATTAGGTGATCGAAGCGGTTCATGCATTGACCTGGGAGTGGTGAGCTTCCTTATTTTTGAAGACATTCATTCTTGGTCTCCTATCTTTAGACTTGGTTTTATTTTGACTTTGTTTGGCTATTGTTGGGGGCTTGTTCTGACATATACATTTCTAAACTTTGGTTTGTACAGAGGTATTGTGGTTGACTGTGGACTTGGGTATATGGGCTAGTGTGTTGATATTTGTGAAATGGCTAGACATTGTTAAGTTATAACTTCTAGTATTGTTTTCGCTACCTTATTATGTGGTCGGGATTCACCCGACCCTTGTGGTTGATGTAATGATTGTATGGGTTATTAGGGAGACCTCCGGTTCATGTGGGCTTGAGGTACCCATACGACATGGCCCAATTTCGGGTCATGTCATAAATGTTGGTTTTTAGGAGTTTGATCAGACAATTGGTACCACGTTCATGACATCTAGGTACGATTGTAGTGATCAATCATAAGATAACTCCTAAAACTCAGCCCTTTATACTTTATGTTGATGACTGAACCTATGATCATGACACTTTCCCATGGTCGTATAATCCTTTTATGGGTTGTGTTTATTCTAGTTCTTTGGTTTCTTTTATGTATAAACCCTTCACAAGTAACACACATTACCCTATAACATAAAGAGTAAAAAAATTTGGATTACCTTGCAACATTTGATTTAACATCATGGCATGATGTGGCTAAGTTGGTCACTAAGACTTTACCAACTAGCCCATGGGTTGCCTCCCATAAAGCTCCTGATTTAACATTGTGGCACGACTCGGGTATGCTTGAGTTTTCACGCACTATCTAGATCCACTTCACAAATTATCTTCACCTCTTCAATCTCACATAGATAATCACTCACCCTTTGATCATGTACCTTAAACTTCAGTCCATCTTTATATTTTAGCTCAATTGCACCATAGCGGGACACTATAATCAATCTATACAGTTCTCTCCATCTTGACCATATCTTGCCAGGAAATAGATTTAGCTTAGAATCAAATAACAACACCATATCACTTGAGGTGAATTCTATTTCTCAATCTTACGATCATGGTATAATTTAATCTTTTCTTTGTCCAAATCTTACCACTAATAGGCACGAAGACAGAATTCATTCATCTCATTCAACTACTCAAGTCTCAATTTAGCCATATCAATCCATTGTAGATTCAACATTTTTAGTGCTCGCAATGCCTTATGCTCAAGTTATACAAGAAAGTGGAACACTTAGCCATACACAATATGATATAGGGAAGAACCAATAGGGGTCTTAAATGATTTCCAATAATCCCATAATGCATCATCTAACTTTCTAGCCCAATTTGTTCTATTGGCATTCATAATCTTTGCCAAAACAGACTTTATCTCACTATTGAAGACCTCAAATTTTCTACTTCTCTAAGGATGGTAAGCTGTTTCCACACTATGTTTCCTACCATATTTCTCAAGCAAGGCCTTGAATATGATTGTAAAACTTTGAGACTACATCACCAATAATAGCCTTTCATGTCCCAAACCTAGAGATTATATTCTTTTTCAAAAAGGTTGTGACACTCTTCCCTTTGTTGTTTGGAAGCATAATTGCCTCCACGCACTTAAACACATAGTCAACAACCACTAAAATATTCTTTATACCATGTATCTCAAAAAGGGTCCCTTGAAGTCAATACCCTATATGTTAAATAGATCAAGTTCAAGGAGAGTGTTTATTGGAAACTCTTGCCTTAGCGAGATGTTTCCTTGCCTTCGGCGTTGGTCACAAGATCGTACATAGTCATATGCATCTTTGTGAATGGTGGGACAATTGTATCCATATCATAAGAACTTGTGCATAATTCAAGCACCTTTAGGGTGATCCCAACTAGTGACAAGTAAAATGCCACCAAGATACTCATCATCTTAACCTCAGGAACATATCTCAGAACCATTCCATCTACACAAATCCTGAACAATTATGGAACATCCTAAAATAACTTCCTCATATCATGCATAAACTTGTTATATTGCTGAAACTATAGGTCTTCAGGAACCATATCACTTACCAAATAACTGGTAAAATAATAAAACCATGGAATCAAATCTTGTGATGCGGCCAATACATGCTCATCTGAAAAAGTATCATCAATCTCAAGCTCATTTTTCAGTCTTAGCATAGCCTTTTCTTCGAAGCGTGATAAGTGTTTAGCCACTTTGTTCTCGGTCCCCTTTCGATCCTTGACCTCAAAGTCAAATTCCTGCAATAAAAGAACCCACCGATTCAACCTTGGCTTTGTATTCTTCTTTTCAGTAAGGTACCAAAGAGTTGTGTGGTCAATAAGAAAAATCACTTTTATGCTAAGAAATAAGACCAAAATTTTTTGAATGCAAACGCCATAGTAAAAAGCTCTTGTTTAGTCACTTATAATTCTTCTAATATGGGTTAAGTGCTTTGCTAGCATAATAGATAGGATGTAAGATCTTCGCACGCATTTGAACTAGGACAACACCTAACGTCACGCCCCTAGTGTCACACATAACCTCAAATGAAATGGACCAATAGAATGACACAATAATAGGGGATGAAATTAACTTCTCTTTTAAACACCCAAATTCCTTCAGACATGCATCATCATATACAAACTTCACCTCCTTCTCCAACAACTTGCACAAAGTATATGCAATTTAAAATAATTCCTTAATAAATCTTTCATAGAAACCCATGTGTCCTAATAACAACTAATACCAGAAGGCAATTTTACAATCACCTCAATCTTTGCCTTTTCAACTTCAATCCATTTTTTGAAATCTTATGACCAAACACTATTTCTTATTTAACCATGAAATGGTACTTCTCTTTATTTAGAACCATGTTATAATCCTTGCATATTCTCAAAACACTAGATAGATGTGCCAATCAATCATCGAATAAATCACGAACCACCAAGAAATCATCCATAAATACCGCAATAGTATCCTCAACCATGTAAAAATAGATGTACATCATGCAATGTTGCAAAGTTGTGGGTGCATTACATAACCAAACAGCATCTTTTTGAATGCAAAAGTCCCATATGGACAAGTGAAAGTGGTCTTCTCTTGATCTTGAGGATCAATATAAATCTAATTGTAATCTTAATAACCATGAAGAAAATAATAAAATCCTCTTTCAGTAGATGGTCTAACATCTGATATATGAAAGGCATCAAAAAATGATCCTTCTCATTCCATGCATTCAACTTTCTATATTCCATGCAAGCATACCAACCATTGGCTGGCCTCATAGAAATAAAATTATTTTTTCTTATTTGAAACCATAATGATTCCACCCTTTTAGGCAATCATCAGATAGGGCTCACTCATTTGTTGTCTGTAATTGGATAAACAACCCTGTGTCTAACCACTTGATAATTTTATTCTTCACTACATCTTTCATAGGCTTATTTAATCTCCATTGATGCTCAATACTATTCAACCAATCCAGGTCAATTTGGATTTTACTCAAAAACTCAAGGTAAAACCCCAATGATATCAGCAATGGATCATCCAATATCCCTCTTGAACAACTTCAAAATAGACATCAAAACCACAACTTGTGAATCTACAAAATCAGTTACAATAATTACCAACAAAGTATTATCGGCTCTAAAAAATGCATAACAAAGGTAAGATAAAAGAGTCTTAAGCTCCAAGACAAGAGGCTCTTCAATAGAAGGCCTAACTGGCAGGGTAACTTTATTCTTCAAATTAAGGTCTAACTTAGTTGGTGCATAACTGTATGAACCCCTAATATTAAGTGTGCGCACCATCTCATCATAACTCTCAATATCACCACCTCAAAATATAATTATTGTTACAAGTACCTTGACTCAAAGCCTTTCCCCAATAGCAACAACCAAATCATACTTGTTGACTATATTAAATATAGAAATCACAATCATATCCTTTTGATGATTCATGGATTGGCATATGTTTAAGGAAACCTACTTTTTATTCAATGTAAACTTCATTAGCCTAATCTCTATGTCAATCAACGTACGTCCAATTTCAAGGAATGGTGTTCCAAAGAAAATGGGAACCTTAAAGTCAACCTCACAGTCAATGATGAAAAAATTAGCTGAAAACATAAGGGATGCAACCCTCACCAAAAACATTATACAAAATTCCCATTAGATTCTTCATAGTGCAATCCGCCATGAGAAGTTTCATCAAAGTCATTTTGGGTAATCCTAACCCCAACGTCTATAAATTATTAGTAAGATGAAATTAATGTAAGCATCCAAATCACAAAATGCTTTTGCAAAGTTGAAGCACACAATAAATCATGGAATCATGAACGCTCCAGGATCTTTATTCTTCTCAATCAAAGACCAAAAAGCGATTACTACTATGATTTACATTGTCAATGGACTCGAAATATACAGTCCTCTTTTTAATCATCAAATCCTTTATAAAGTTTGTATAACATTTCATTTGTTCAAGATCCTCAGAGGGATATTCACCAAAAAATCCTTCAATATAGAAATAAACTTTTGGTATTTTTCCACTTTATCTTTCTTCCTCAGTCTTTGCAGAAAAAGAAAAAGAGGTCGTAGAATGGGAGTTAATATTTTTGGAACCTTCTTGTGCTTCTCTTTCTTTTCTCGGCCTCATATTCATCAACTAGAGAATTTTTAAGTGATTTCTCATCCATCACTAAGTTTTTAGATTGGGAAAATTTCTCATCCTCGACAATCACCGTTTCTACCTTATTATCAATAAACATGGTCATAGGTAGATCAGTGATTATCTTACTACTCCTGATAGTAACATCCCAGCAATGATCATTATTTTTTGGGTTTTAGATGGTGTTTATCAAAAGTGTACCTTATTGATGTTGATTTAATGAAACAAACATCTGACAGAACTATTGTTCAAGCTGCTTTATGGCAGTAGCATATGATTCAACCATTTGACTCATTCCCAAACTACCTAACACAATCTCCTTAAGGTAGTCTTCTATTTCTCTACCCCTATCACAACTTTTGCAAGTATGTCTTTCATCCTTAAATTTCTTGAACTAGCATCATGGTTCCTAAATGGAACATAAAGGCCATTGTTAGCCTTGTGGTCATCCTTTTTCTCCTACCATCGACTTGCTCCCTACTTTTATCTCTATAGATCCCTGACAATCAGTTTTGGAGCAATGTCACATACCATCACTGGAGGTGCATTAATGAGACTACACTGAGAGGTAGCTTCAAATATTCTAGACCAGATCTATGCCACAAATCAAAGATGGCATACTCGAGATAGTGTAAGAGTTGTTGGAACTTATGACATTGGGGAATTCAGTGATCATAGGACGGTGGATGATACAGTAGCACAAGAAGTAGCACAACTCAGAACGAAGATTAGATTGCTTACTAAGTAGTTTACAACAATGAACTTCGAAAAGGTGACACAATAGAAACACAAGGTTTGGCTTCCAGGGTTTATGAGTCAGACTTGGAGGAGGAAGCCAAGTAACTTGATCACGAATTAGCGAGTTTTTGAGCCCAAGGTAAAGAAAATAGAGGTTTGAACTATTATGGTGATAGATACAGAGACCATAGTAGGGAGCAAGATGGTGACCGGAGGAAAAAAGATGACTATAAAGAAAAGGAAGACGGTACATTCCACCAGGCAATCGGAATATTAAATTGAGAATGGAGGCTATGCTGACCAAGCTGGTCAAGGGTCAAGAAAAACAGGAGAACACACTTAAGGAGAGTAAGGATGACATTTCAGGGTTGACCCAGAAGGTCAAATCTCATGTGACTGCTATCAAGCAGTTGGAGCACCAGTTTGGATAGATGTCGGCTACACTAAAACAGAAGTAGACTATCACCCTTCTGCGTGAAAAATTTCAGAGTCCAACTGATGTTCCATAGAAATATAGCACTTTCAACTTTTAAAACTAGGAAAATATACAAGTTTCTTAGATTATTTTTTTAGATATGATGTGTTCTTAGTATGTTTTGTAGGATAGGTTTTGGATGCTAAGTTCATGAAAAAGAAGAAAATATGGTGCTTTGGCTACATATATGATCAATCTTGGGTATTTGTGACACTTTTTGGATTGTACGTGACCAATGCATATGATGAACATTGAAGATTTGAAACTTGTTTGCAAGTGTTGAAAGGCCTGGCACTTACCTATGTCTACATGTGGTCCATATATAGCACATGAGGTCAGTATGAGACTAAGGTAAGTGCTGGAATTGAAGATCTAGAGGGTGAAAGAGCTTGAAAAAAATGTCCAACACCCACCTATGTCTACATACAGACCGCATGTAGCACATGTGGGCCGCATGTGGGCAAAGCATATTCAGAACAAAATCCCGAGAGTAGAGCTGTAGAATTATTTGTCTAAGCACATACGGTGGCCACATGCGCCCAGTCTCAGGCCATATGTGCCACATGCTCCCAAGGCTAGGCCGCATGTGGACACCACATGTGGCCACCGACCCTTTTTTGCCCAGGCTTTGATTTTAGGTTTTCCTCATGTACTATAAATACCCCTTGGTTGTTTATTAGTAGAAGTTATGCACTCTTGATACTTACAAATATATTTTAATTTTGAGATTTGATTATTGTCTTGGAATTCTCTTGTATTGATTTTGATTGATTAATTCAGTTATGGATTTAGGTTTCTACTTGTGATTATTGTGATTTCATATAATTCTTTCAATCATGAAGGTTGTTGATTACTTCACAAGAAAGAATGGCTAAAAACCCGTAACTAAGGTTTTGGAAACCCTGACATATTGACAAAGTATGGGAAGTGCTATTGTTGTTCTAAACCAATACTCATGAATGTATTGTATTGTCTTCACTTTCATAGATGTTTTAGTGGTTGAAAATGTTAGGATCCCACTTATATTATTGCTACTTACTCCAAAAGAGGATTAGTGACTAGGAAAAGATAATTACAACAGTAATTTGAAGTTTTGTTATCAATCAATGCTACTAGGTATTATCTAAGTAAGATGGTTAGATTTTATCTAATAAGTAGAGACTAAAAATGTAATAGTTAATGGGATCAAAAAAAGGGTTAGTAAGGCGACATCCTGTGACTCAAAAGCTAAAGGGTGAAATCTATCTGCTCGTCCAAAAGACTGTAGATGGTAGATAACTTATCAGATTCTGCATACAAGGTATCAAGTTGGTTCAATAAAGCATGAAAAGCCTATTGAGTTGTGAATCTAGGGAGAACATAATCCCAGTATTCACCCATGAATAATTACAACCGAAGTTGATATTTTCCACTTGTTTGATTTTGCTACTCAACCCCCCCCCCCCCCCCCCCATTTTTACTTTTTTAGTTCTACACTTTGATTAAAGCTGCTGAGAGCCACACTACTATGTATTCCCTTGGGATTCAACCCCATCCTTTTTAGGTTACTATATTTGGCAGTATTCGCATAATCTTCAGAGTGAAAGTGTATCTTGGGCATTATAATATTTTGACACAGTTGCCAGGGAATATGGTGCTGATTTGTGAATTTAAATTGCTATAATTTTTGAGTTTTTGTTTTTTTTCTTAGTTGGGTATATGTCAGTGTATGCCTAGAACACAGAGTAGAGGTAATCCCTTACTCCCAATGAATTTTAATCCAAGGAGGATCCTACTAACACCTAGTAGGATGATAGAACAGAAAAAAGATGATATTCCTGAAGGGGTTCAAGATGATGTGCCTCCCCTCCTCTCGAAAGAGTTTAGGATATTGTTGATCAGCAGACGAGTGTGTTTTTAGAAGAAGATGATAATGAGAGGAGGGAAATGTAATAAGATCAATATATATAGGGAGGCAGAGCTATCTGAGCGAGACAAGAAGTAGGCCGCCAAGCAGTACTCGATGGAATTAGAACAAAACTAGAGGAGGTCGTCCTCAAGTGATTTTAGCATATCAGTATGTGTAGTCGCATGAAGATTATGAAGATGATTTGGGATACATTGATTTGGCAGAGACTAGAGCCATTATCCCTCCTATTTTACTCCCAGGCATTAAGTTTGATATAACAAGCACAATGATCCAGCTTCTAAACCTGAAAAGTATATTTATGGGTTAACCTATAGATGATGCAAATATGCACCTTGTTAATTTATCGAGATCTGCAGTTTGTATACCATTCCAGGGGTGAATTATAAAGATCTTATACTGAGTTCATTCCCCTTCTCACTTATACGAGAAGTATCTTTATGGCTAAGGGAACTGCCAAGAGGATCTATCACTAAATAGAATGAGTTGCTCAAGCAATTCTTGAACTGATTCTTTCCTCCATCCAGGTTGTTGCAGCTTAAATATGAGATCTATAATTTTAGGCAGTTGTAGTCAGAATCTATGTACGAGGCATGGTTCATGTTCAAGAAGAAGTTGAGTATGGTGCCCAACCATCGAATGTCAGGGATGAGCCTATTGGAGATATTCTACAGAGCATTGACTATAAGTTCCAGAGCCATGGCAGATACAATCTATGGAGGATTTTTCATGAGACTACGTTGGGAGGCAGCTTTGGAGATGCTAGATAAAATCTCTCTCACCAATCGAGGGAGAAAAACTCAGGATGCTGAGAGGGGATCTGGCATATATTCTTTTTGTGCCTCCTACATCTAAAAAGTAGCAGATGATTCAGTAGCGCAAGAGATTGTGCTACTAAGAACAGATCTAATGTTAGAAGCAAAGTAGTTTGTAGCAGCAAGTTTTGATAAAGTGAATTTAGTATGATCACAAGGTTCAGCTTCAAAATCTTACGAGTCAAAATTGAAGGAGGAATTAAACTATCTGGATCATCAGTTGCGGGTTTCCGAGACCAAGGGCAAGGGAAACAAGTTCATAAGTACTATTATAGATACAAATACCATAGTAGGGAGAAAGATGGTGATTGGAGAAATAAGGATGACTACGGAGCGAAGGGAGATCGGTAAACTCCACCTGGCAGAAGAGATAAAGAATCAAAAACAGAAGAGATGTTGACTAAGCTAGTAAAGGGTCAAGAATATTAGGAGATAAGCCTTAAGGAGATTAAGGATGACATTTCACAGTTGACCCAAAAGGTTGAATCTCCTACCACTGCTATTAAGTAGTTGGAGAACCAATTCAGGTAGATGTCAGCAACACTAAACTAGAGGCAGCCAGGCACCTGTCCAAGCAACATCGTGGAAAATCTGAAAAATGATGTGCATGTTCTTGCCATTACCACAAAGAGTGGTATGACTACTATGGATCCCCCATTACCTATTTCGGAAGCGACAAGACATGATAAGGCTTCTATTGATAAGACACCTGTTGTGGATTCAGAAAAGGCAATAGGTGGTGATGATGTAATTGGTAAGGAAAGAGGAAAGGGTCTAGTTGTTGAGTAGGAAAGAACATAAATTCCAAGACCACCCCCACCTTTTCCTTAGCGACTGAAGTATAAAATAGAGTAATGAAGGTTCAAGTGATTCATTGAGATACTGAAAGTGTTGATCTTGAATATTCCTCTTCTTGAGGCATTGGAGCAGATGCCTAGATATGCCAAATTTATGAAACAATTGGTTACAAACAAGAAAGAAGCTACGATTGAGGATGTTGATGGCTTGCACCACTATAGTACAGTCACTACTAAGTCTCTAGCCCAGATAAAGGGTGATCTCAGAGCATTCACCATACCATGCACTATTAAGTCATCCCAATTTTCCAGAGCCTTATGTGACTTAGGAGCTATCATAAATTTGATGTTGTTGGCTTTATTCAAGTAATTAGGCTTGATCCCTCCTGAACCCACTACAATGAAGTTGTTAATGGCTAATCGCACGATGAAGAAACCTATGGGCATTTCATTTAATGTGATTGTGAGAGTTGACAACTTTATCTTTTCAGATGACTTTGTCATTTTAGACTGTGAGGTTGACACTGAAATGCCCATCATATTAGGAAGACCGTTTATGGCCACAAGTAGAGCGATGGTTGACATTGAAAATAGAGAATTGAAGTTCAGAGTCAATGGTGAGTAGGCCATATTCTACATTCAATATTTAATGAAGTAGCCAACCAACATGAGGGTTACGGTTGTGATAGATTGTATTGATAAGTAGCCAACCAACATGAGGGTGACGGTTGTGATAGATTGTATTGATAAACCTGGAGGGTACTCTTATGGGTATCTTGATGAATTCTAAGTAAACAAGGTACAAACATCATGTCACGACGTTAACTCAAGCATTGTATGGAAGGCAACCCATGGGCGTATTGGTGAAGTCTGAGTAACTAACATAGCCATGTCATGCCACGACATTAAATCAAGCATTGGGTGGGAGGAATCCCACTATTTTAGTGTTCACTTTTTGGTTTGTTTTGTTTTTTGTAGGTTCATAGTTCAAGGACTTACCTAAAATATAGTAAAATTTCTACATGCATAAATTTCAAGGTAAGGGGATTTTGTGACCAACCAATCTGGGTCACAAGTCCCACACGGGCTAGGTAAGGTGAGCAATAATTGAAAAGATTGAAATCTCGAGGATAAGAACGGAAAGTTGTGGACTTTGTCACATAATCATACTTTTAGGACCGTAAACTCAAGTTACAGGACCTTAAGTAGCTGGGAAAACATAAAAATACCAAGTCCAGAATGCAGGAAAGTGCGCCAAAAATTTTGGACAACATGTGCCCTACATATGCGGACCGCATATGGTACTAACATGTCCCAACACACTTAAATGGGTTTTGCTTGATTTCTTCATTGTTCACTTTCTGATTATCATAAAAGAGGTAACTTTCCCGGCTCCTAATGGTTATGTATTGAATCATTTATCAAATAAACAAGTTGATATGTTTATTTCCATACAAAATATATAGTATCTTTCATGCTTGTGTGTAGGAGCCTTGAAGTAGACTAAATTCTTAGTGTGGGGCCTTGTTTTGAATTTAAATTATAAAGGTAGGCCCTAAACAGAAGTTGAACTTGAACTAATCCTAAAGTTTGGACATGTAATTTGCATTTAAAATCATGATTCTTGATTTATATGTAAACATTGGACTTGTTGGAACTTCAAATAAGTTTTAGAGATGTAAAAATTGAGGAAAAAATTAAAAATTTTGGAACTTTTAGTTTTTCTTCAACTTTTGAAATCCCTCATTTTTGTTGGAAACTAATTACTAGTCTTTTAGGTACACATGGCACCAAAAACTGCTAAGAAGAAGAAGACGAAGACATCAAGGAGATAGGATGAGTCCCTTGAGCCCAGTGGTTTGGTGGAGGATTACTCAATTGCACTACTTAGAGAGGTTACATGCCATGTGACACCCAGAGTGACTAGAGGACAGAAGTTCTTGATAGCTGAGACTATTTTAACAGGGACTATGGGACAGCTGCTACATGTGATAACAGAACAATCTACGAACACCAAAATCAGCTAGGAACACAAGACTAGCTGAGAACAACAAGAACAATAACTACAGGCAGCAGCACGCAAAACACCACAAACCTAGGATAAGAAGCAAGAAACAAAGACAAATATTGCAAGAAAAGTAAAGGATAGGCCAGATGACATAAGGACTTACGAATAACAAGAACCCAGACGTGTATCAAACATAAATACCCTTCAATTCACAAGTACAAACACCAATCTTCTTACGGTGACAACTAAGGGAATTGACTCACCTTCACAACCACCATTTCTAAGCAACGTGCAATATTGGCTTTTCCAAGTGCTATACTGAGAATGGTTTTTCTAAGCCCTAACTAAGAACTACACTAAGTGTTATACTCTCAAGAGAGAGGACTTTCTATGTTTCATATCTTCATCATTCATAAACTAAAGAGAAAAGACCTAAAAGAGACTATATATAGCCTTATTGCATAATGGAAGACAAAATGACTCCAATACCCTTAATGAGGTGGGGAGTCCATGGAGTGTTACTTGGACAAGGGTAAGCGAAAAAAATTCCCTTAAATGAAGGGCCCAAAATCGTGATTCCTCAATCTTCAATGCTCCAAGCAATCTTCCACACCCGGGATTGCTCTTTGGTGTGCTCAAATCGGCCCCTCCATGTAGGATCTCGTGCTCTCAATGTGACCAAAGCTTGATGCGCCACGTACTAACTTCGAATGATATCATCGAAAGCTAAGGTGGCAATTTAACTTGTATCATCCTCCTTTCATTGAAAAGGATTCGACCTCGAATCCATACCTTGCAAAACAAGAGAAAGGACAAACAAGAACAACTTTCTCATGGAATGAGGGTTAGAGTTAGCACAATAATAAACATCATCATGCCAAGGCAGAACATACTTGAAATATATCCATGAATCCTTTGTGTTAGTCATGAAAAGATTAGCAAAAATGTCACAAAGGGCATGGTTATGAAAAGTATCAAGAGATAAATAAAGTACAAAGGACTCAATGGTATCCCTAAGTCCCAAAGGTAAGGCTACCCGTAACTTATGGACCATAAAGCACAATAGTTTCATTATCTCTTCAAGTGACCTCATCAAACGTGGTGCCACTATTGGTTTTAAATCCCACCAAACACACATAGCATAGTCATTAGAACAAGTGGACCAACCAACAAATTTCCTACCTCTACATAATACAAATCCAAAACTAGCATGAATGTCACCATAGGGAAAGAGGTAGTATAGGAAAGAACCAAATGTAAAGTTATACACGGGTGAAAATAAAGCATTTAAGCACATACGCATTCTTTCCTTCAAGAAAATAGGAAACTTGGCATTCTCAAGATGGTATTCATGAAATGTAAGCACAAGTGTGCCAATCAAGGATGCGAATTTAGAAACATTACCCCAAGGAGTCAATGACACCTTTACACTTGGGTTTTCAAGAAGGACTACATATTTCTTACCCTTAAGATTACTCTCATATTTCAAAGAGATATTTCCATATTTATGAGAAATATTGTCACACCATAGTTGGCTAACATATAGGCTATAGCCTCCAAGGCAAGCTATCCCATCATTTTCACCACTGGGTTCATTAGGAGTGTTCAAATCGTCTTCAAACAAGACATTATACCGAAATAGAGCATGATTTATCTCATGGGCATATTTAGAAAAGTAAGCTCTTTACTCTCTAAAAGACAATTATCAAGTTTCAAAGAGGTTTCAAGTACAAGATTATCCCTATGAGCTACGCAAGCCATGGAATTTATATCACAATGATAGCTCATAGGTTCACTCCTAATTTGTTGACCAACATTCTCAAATACTTCACTAACTTGAGTTCCATTAATTACACCACACATAACCTCAAGTGGTGGGAAAGTTTTACAATTAAGTTGATCAACACTATTTACACAAGACGATGTACTCTCATTCAACATATTGGCTTCAATACTAGGTGGACATAAATTGATCTTACAAGAAGAGTCAATTTGATCATCAATAAGATCAACTAGTGTATCCATACTCACAACATTTACATCATCAAAAAGAGTAAAATAATCATTAGACTCACAAGTAAGTAAGCCACGACTCACACTCAATGGGATACTAGCCACACAATTCTCATTCTCACGCATAAAAGTATATGAGTTAGCTATTTTACCTTGTATCTCACATGAGCTATAGTCTTTATCTTGACGTGTGTTTGGGAAGCCCACTTGCTCTCTTGGACCTTCATACGATCCAATATTTCATTCACCATAGCCATGACTCGGGAAACAATGTCAAGGTAGGCCAAAATGAGATTGGTGAAATTGTTGTCCATGGTTTGAGAGGTGGAAGCCTTGGGTTCCATTGAAATTGTACCTAAAACAAAAAAAAGCAACAAACCTACAAAATGAACAAACAAGATTAGTAGTAAAAGATCCTCACCAAAACTCGTAGAAACTCACTTTTGTGATCCTCACAATTGGAGCGGCGAATATTGAAAGTTGCTTATACTCCGGTAGTCAATAAGATGTCAATTCTACTTGGCGGCCAAAATAAATTCTTGTTTGATCGACTCAAGACACAAAATAGAAAATTCTATTTACAAACTTGAAATAAAGAAGTTCAATGAATCAAAATGAGAAAAGCACACAAAGAACAAAAACTCGAAAAAAAAAAAAGCAGACTCAAATAACTAATTCACAATCTAGTAGGTGATTACTAGTTTCTAATTAGTACTAGACTTAAGAAATGAAACTAAGGAAACAAATAAAAGAAACTTAGAAATCTGAAATTTTGAGCCTAAGGTTGTTTTTGGAGGATGATGACATGGCACTTTGATGATGTGGTAGTTTGGTGATATGGGAATTTGGTGATGTGGCAGTTTGCAATTTGGATTGGTCAAATTTTAATTTGGAATGGTGAAAATCAGCTTTGGGAGGGAAACAACAAGACTTGGAGCCTTTTTTTAGTTTCAAAAAGGTTTGACTTCCTTGCACCCTTTTGGCAAGATACCTTTTTGAAAGGTTGTTGGATCTTTCCTCTTTTGTTAGTCTTGGAATAAGCTATTACTCCCTTTTGGTAATCAAGACTTTTGAAAGCCCTTTTGTTCCCTTTCCTTTTTAGATGTCTTGGGATTGTGTCTTTCAAGTCAAACACAAAACCACACTCCTTTATTACCCTTTTAGATCAAACCACTCCCTTTTGAATGTTCTTTCTCAACAATACATGAAGAACAACAAGAACATTCAAGAATGGAAACCAACCCAAATGAGATCCAAATTGAATGATTTTTATTTCTTTTAGCTCACGTTGAACTCCACAACAACAAAAACTCATTTAAAACCCATATCCTCAACAACAAACATCAACAACACACTTTTAATCCATCAATCCTCAAAAAACAGCAACCATCAAAGTTCAAGAACAACTCAGAAATGGCTCAAAATTTGGATCTTGACTCTTTTAGTGTTATTGAAGAAGGCGCTAATGATAACGCTTAAATTATACGTCTATTTAGTGCAAGTCATTCTTCGTCAATATATTTACCCAACTTTAGAGTCGGGTTGAATCCACAGGGAACAATGTGAGTGGCGATTAAACTAGTTTGAAACTAAAGCTACAAGTTAAATTCAAACAAATTATACGAAAAGATAAAATGGGGGTTTAGGTTTAACAAGTTGTTGTTTGTCACTTTACTTTCGGTGTTTGTAAATCAAGAGTTTATGAAATAACCAGAATTATGTTCACTAGGGCTTCCGGTACATGAAAGATGCTACTAGTGGTTCAAGATCTCTCACAGTAGGTAAGATAATAAGCTATCTTTATCGATGTTATGCTTAAATGTATCTCGACCTACTTAAGCATTTAATTCCCTAATCCTCTCGGACTTAGGGAATTTCTATTTACTGCCCAGATTTTACCTTAGGTTAACCAACCTTGTTACAGCGCTGATTATTAAACGAAGTATTTTCAAGTCCCTGATGAAAATTCACTTCCTATGATATTTGATTTCTTTCTCAAGAAAATCAAAGCAGGTGTGTCTACTGTTTGCAACCAACAGACGTTAATTAAAACTTCAGAATTATCAAGAAATCCTACCACCTTTTGAATCTTGAATACTTAGCACCTCATCAAGACCTAACCCTAGATCCCATAACTCAGGTTAATGGAGTTTAGCTACTCATGATGTAACGAATGAAACACATAATTGAATTCATGATTTGAAAGATAAACTTACAGAGATGAATAATAACTAGTGAATTGCAGATTAAATCACAAAGGAAAAATCCCAAAATACTGATAATAATGTCTCAAAAATAGTTGTGCTGTTAAAGTTAAGAAGTAAAGTGAGAAAATATCAAAAATATGTTGTCCAAAACTCAAGGTGTCGACCTTGTGTAGAATAATAATAATAATAATAATAATAATGTCTAGAAAACCCTAAAACAAAGCTTTAAATAGTTTACCCTAAATAAGGAAACAAATTAATAAAAATCAGAAATCTTTCGGATTAGCCGACGACATTTGTGATAGCTTATTAGGAAGCTGACGACTTATCACAAATGTCATCAGCTTCTTCTTCAGTTTTGGTTCTTCCTTCTTAAGGCTGATGACAAACTTGATAACCTATCAGCTACGTGACGGCCTATCACAAAATGTCATCAAGGCTTTGCTTCAGTTCTCCTTGGCCGCCTTAGGCTGACGACATTCTTGATAACTTATTAGACCTTTGACGGCTTATCACAAAATGTCGTCACAACTTCCACTTTAGGCCAATTCTTTGTCTACTGATAATGACCAAACTGATAGATTATCATAGGGCTGATGACTTATCACAAATGTCGTCAGCCACACTTGTCTTCAAATTTCTTTAAATTTCAACTTCTTTGCTTCATTTCATGTTGGTTCTCTATCATATCAGCGTAAACTGCAAAATCAAACTTAAACTAATCAAAAATAACTAAAGTTGCTCAAGACCTTACAATTATTTAAAGTTAAAAGCCTCAAATGTGTTAGCATATGCTCCCACATCAACACCCTCAACTTAAAATAATTGTTTGTCCTCAAGCAACCAAAACATAACTAAGAGAATACAAAGTACAATTTGGCAGCTAACTACTCATTCAGAATAATTTCACCATCCCCAAGGTCAGTCAATTTAAAACTCACTGTTGATGTTTTGAAGAACAACCATGCAACTCACAAGCATCAAGATACGGAAAAAATTCAGCAATAAAAATCATGCCATACCAAGATCACACTATCTGAATATGTCAATGACTTAGCAACATACTCAACATTCCCTCACAACAAAGAAATCCCTTTTTCACTCATATCAGAATTCACATACATAAACATAGGGATAATCACAAGTCTCACTCTCAGAATGAAGTTCTAAACACTGCATGTCAAATGCCATAGACTTGCCCTTATAGTCAGTACCCAAATCTTTAGGTAGGTCAGTTAGGATCACTTTAGGGCTTTTCTTAGGCTTGTAATGTATGCTAGGGTCTGGTATGATATGCATGGATATTTTAGAGTGACTATGTCTCCTTGACACTACACTAAACTCTTAGGGTTTCACTTCTCAACCTTCTTTTCTTTCTCTTCTTTTATTGATCAAACATGCTCAAGATGGATGCGGTCTTTTCAATTATCATATTATCTTTTTATCATCTTTAACACAACTTTCTCTTTTCTTATTCCTTTTTCACCGCACCCAACTTTTTATTCTTTTCTCTTATTCTACCTCTCTTCATGCTAATTTTGCATCACGCACCCCTATGATAGCCACCCTCAACTTAGGTTGTTTGCCTAAGTCAAGGTGCATAGTGTCTAAAGAGAACCAGGGCCAAAATAGGTTTATTGTGAGGTAAACAGGATGGTGAGAGGTTTCACAAAAAGAAATAGGCATATAGGCTCAAATCATGGATCAAGGGATATTATTCACATTGGGAAGGTCATTTAGGCTTAAAGTGGGTTACAATCAAAAATGGCCTATGATCCTTTCCTAACCTTTATCCTACAACCTAGGCAGGACTAACAGGGCAAGTTCTAGATTCGGTACACAGCAGGAGCGGAGTAAGACCTCACACACACATGGCACACAAGTACATCGCATATCACTACTTATCTGATTCATGCAATTTGTTCTGCAAAAATCATCAAGTCGCCAGACTAATGCCATAAAAAGATGCACCGCAGTCACAGATGAATGTAATTCACACAGTTATAGAAGTAGACCACTTGAAGAGGTTTTCAAAAATTGACAAAAACATTTTAACTTCCTAAGGTACTTGTATTTTTCTTAGTCAACTACAACATTTTACAACAAATCACAATACGCCTAAACATGTTGTCTCTACTAGGAACAAGACTATGGGGAAAAGAGGCACAGCAACAAAAACCCCAAGAGGACATCAACACCCACAAGTAGCTCCACCCTCAACTTAAAAGAATGCAATGTCCCCAATGCATTAAACCAAAATGAGAGAGTTAGAAACATACTTGTGGCACCATGGGTACGAAGATTTGATGTCAATCACATAATACGAATACAAACAACAAAATACCTTGGGTTGCCTCCCAAGAAGCGCCTAATTTAATGTCGTGGCACGATAATATTTAGTCATCCTTTATCCTTCCACTTTGATAATTTGAATTATCGGCCCATAGTATGATCTTTACATCTTTTAGGTCCATTGGACAAAGGTGAGGGCATGATAAGGAATGTTCTATCATGCCAATTCGAAGACTTGAACCGATTCCTAATTTTGCATCAAACTTTCGTGTGGGCTCATTGGGAAGTAGTGAGGATCTTAAAAGGTCACTAAATAGACATCGATCTTTAGGCTTCTTGTCTTTTACGATTGGGGTTTTGGTATACCCTTTTGGAAAGATAAACTCCAAAATGTAAAACTTTTCCTCCTTATTTTCAAAATTCATCATTTGCTTGGGTGATTTGACTTTTATCACATCCACCAGGCATAATGTTGAAAAGTGGTTCGAATGAGGACTAACTCTTACTTATAGAGTAGCATCCCTATTAGTATCTTTACCTCAAAATGGACTAGAGTCTTCACAAGGATCGTGCTTGATTTCTTTTTTTGCCTCTAGCACCATTTCCCCAATCTTGGCATCATCCCTCATGGTTGGTTTGGTTGGTTGGGAAATCTCCAAGAGTTGATAAACATCAAGCTCACCATCAGTATAGGATTCTTTCTCCTCATATTCACACTCTTCGATTAGTCTAAATGATTCGACAGACAAGATATCATCTAAACATAATGTAGAAGAGTGCCATAGATGATTGACCTCGATATCCATCTCCCCTATCCTTTCTCTTTCCTTGTTAAATACCTTAATGTATTGATGTATATCACATATGATATCATTTGTTGTGTCCATATGATCCAACATTAGTTGAAGCATAGCTTCAATACCACTCTTTCTGGTGCTTCGTTCTTTCTTTTTTTTTACCAAAAGACCTATCAAAATCATAAGAAGAACTAGAATTTGAGTTAGCATAATGGGGGGAGAGGGTATTTGGAAAATCACTCCAATATCCATCTTGACCACCACATACAGAACAATCATACTCCCGATAGGATGGAGATGGTGCACACATCTCTCTCTGGGGAGCATATTTATAGTCTTGCCAAAAGTGAGGTCTATCACAATATGGACATGGATCATCAAGATAAGATTTCCAAACACCAACATCATGTTCATTCCATGATGCCATAGTATTAAGTAAACTAAAATAAAAATCTACCTAACACAAGAAATAAAAGAAAACTAAAAACAAATAGTTACAAGTTTGAATTCAAGCAAGTAGGGTAACATTCCAAACCAACTTAATACGTCAAATTATTCCACGACAATGGCGCCATTTTTGATAATGCTAAACTTACACATTTATTTAGTGCAAGGCAGTTATCGTCAATATATTTACCTAACTTTGGAGTCGGGGTCGAATCCACAGGGAACAATGTGAGTGGAGATTAAACTAGTTTGAAACTAAAGCTATAAGTTAAATTCAAACAAATAATATGAAAAGATAAAATGGAGGTTTAGGTTTAAGAAGTTGTTTGTCACTTTACTTTCGGTGTTTGTAAATCAAGAGTTTATGAAATAACCAGAATTATGTTCACTAGGGCTTCCGATACATGACAGATGCTACTTGTGGTTCAAGATTCTCACGGTAGGTAGGATAATAAGCTATTTTTATCAATTTTATGATTAAATGTCTCTCGACCTACTTAAGCGTTTAATTCCCTAATCCTCTCGGACTTAGGGAATTTCTATTTACTGCCTATATTTTACCTCAGGTTAGCCAACCTTGTTACAACACTGGTTATTAAATGAAGTATTTTTGAGTCCCTTTTGATAATTGACTTCCTACTATATTTGATTTCTTTCTCAAGCAAATCAAAGCAGGTGTGTCTACTATTTGCAACCAACAAACATTAATTAAAACTTTAGAATTATCAAGAAATCCAACCACCTTTTGAATCTTGAATACTTAGCACCTCATCAAGACCTAACCCTAGATCCCATAACTCAGGTTAATGGAGTTTAGCCACTCATGATGTAACGAACGAAACACATAATTGAATTTATGATTTGAAAGATAAACTTATAGAGATGAATAATAACTAATGAATCGCAGATTAGATCACCAAGGAAAAATCCCAAAATACTAATAATAATCTCTCAAAAATAGTTGTGTTATTAAAATCAAGAAGTAAAGAGAGAAAATATCAAAAATATGTTGTCCAAAAATCAAGGTGTCGACTTTGTGTGGAATAATAATAATAATCATGTCTAGAAAACCCTAAAACAAAGCTTAAATAGTTTACCCTAAATAAGGAAACAAATTAATAAAAATCAGAAATCTTTCAGATTAGCCGACGACATTTGTGATAGCTTATTAGGAAGCTGACGACTTATCACAAACGTCGTTAGCTTCTTCTTCAGTTTTGGCTCTTCCTGCTTAAGGCCGACGACAAACTTGATAACCTATCAGCTACGTGACGGCTTACATAAAATTTCATCAAGGCGTTGCTTCAGTTCTCCTTGGCTGCCTTAGGCTGATGAATTCTTGATAACTTATTAGTCCCTTGACGGCTTATCACAAAATGTCATCACAACTTCCACTTTAATACAATTCTCTATATACTGATGACAACCAATCTGATAGCTTATCACGGGGCTTACGACTTATCACAAATGTCGTTAGCCACACATGTCTTCAGATTTCTTTAAATTTCAACTTATTTTCTTCATTTCATGTTGGTTCTTTATCATCTCAGCTTAAACTGCAAAATCAAACATAAACTAATCAAAAATAACTAAAGTTGATCAAGACCTTGTAATTATTTAGAGTTAAAAGCCTCAAATATGTTAGCATATTCTCACACATCAGCTAACACTAGAAACAACCATAACAGATAAGAAAACTCCTAAATTTAAGATATAAATTTCGGCCTAGACACCAAAAAAGGGTCCAAATATTTCTCTTTTGGATTTTCATTTTTTCAACAACTTTTTTTGTGATTTTCAAGTTAATAAGCCCAAGATTGATTCTGTAGGAATGAAATCAATCCTTGCTCTGATATCAAATGATAACGGAACAATCTATGAACACCAAAATCAGCTAAGAACACAAGACTAGCTGAGAATAACAAGAACAACAACTACTGGCAGTAACACACAAAACACCACAAACCTAGGATAAGAAGCAAGAAACAAAGACAAATATTGTAAGAAAAGAAAGAATAGGCAAGATGACATAAGGACTTACGAATAACAAGAACCCAAATGTTTATCAAACATAAATACCTTTCAAGTCATAAGTACACACACCAATTTTCTTACGGTGACCACTAAGGGAATTGACTCACCTTCATAACCACCATTTCTAAGTAACGTACAATAGCAGCTTTTCCAAGACCTATACTAAGAATGGCTTTTACAAGCCCTAACTAAGAACTACACTAAGTGTTATACTCTCAAGAGAGAGGACTTTTAATTTTTCATATCTTCATCATTCATAAACTAAAGAGAAAAGACCTAAAAGAGACTATATATAGCCTTATTACATAATGGAAGACAAAATGACTCCAATACCCTTAATGAGGTGGGGAGACCATGGAGAGTTTCCTGAACAAGGCTAAGCAACACAAATTCCCTTAATGAAGGGCCTAAACCGTGAGTGCTCAATCTTCAATGCTCCAAGAAACCTTCCACATGTGGGATTGATCTCTGGTGTACTTAAATTGGCCCTTCCATGTAGGATCCTATGTCCTCAAAGAGACCAAAGCTTGATTCCCCATTAACTAAGTTTGGATGATGTCATCGAAAGCTATGGCATACATTTGACTTGTATCAACCTTAGCAGTCACAGTGGGGGAGTCATCCAGCTTTCACTAGACCCAGGTGTCTAACTGAGGCCATATAGGCTATTGAGGTTATCCGAGAAAATCTATCCCAATCGAGGATGAATTCAGCTTGAAGATCACCTTTATATTCTCCTCCACTAGATGATGATGGTAAGGATGAGGTAGATTCTGAGCTAGATACATAGAGAGTATATCAGGACCCTCAATCTGAGAAGGGGTCACTAGATTTATCCGAGGCTGCAGAGCAGGAGGAGTCATCTGTGGTGCCCCAGTTTGAGGAGGTTACCGTCATCTATGTACAGTAGTCAGATACACCCCAATCTAAGTAAGGTAATGAGAAGGCTTCCTATGAGGCACCAGTACATCAGGGGTAGAGTTTCGCTCTCACATATGCCTCGAAGAAACTTCTTGTGCAGAAAAATTTGAGGTGGTGTATGGAAGGGACACAGATTTTATTTGATATAGACAGTTGTATTTCGGAGGCCATAAGTCCCAAGAGGCTTAGTTATGAGGAGCACAGGATTGATCTATCAGGGTTGAGTTGAGTACCATAGTTGCAGGCTTTTTTTAATAGTTATCAATTAGAGTGGATGACTAAAACACTCGGTTCTTACAACCCGCTATGGTGCAAGATTTTTATTCATCATACCATGCCATAGTAGTTTTTCCAATGCATAAATCTCCAGTCCTAATGAGACATATGGAGCAACCATCTTGATCAAGCCCTTGTAAGAGGGGTCAAGGTTGATCTTTTAATAGAGACTATCTTCTAGGTCATTTTTGGTCCAGACTATATCACTCTCGCATCCACAGCAGAGTGTGACTATAGACTAAGAGTCACACATAATAGATACATCATGCGGGAGGCTGAGTATAAATAAAAGAGAGTTGAGATGGCTAGGTGGATAGCCAGTTATATATCACCTTTCGATGATGAGACCCCATGGATCGAGGGTCATCATATGATAAAGAAGGGTTCATTGGCTTTTGATTCCAAGTTTTGGTGGTTTCTCATTCGATATCAACTATTTCCCGCTACCTTAGATAATGTGTTGACTTAGGAGGAGCAACCCTGGTTGCTAGTAGGATAGTTGGATATGATGTTGATTTTGCAGCCATCCAACGATATGATATTCATGAAAGAGCATTTGGGAAGACAATGAATTTTCCATGTACTTGTCTGATTTTGAGGCTATGTGATGAGGCCATTGTACTTGAGATACCAGAGTAGATGAGAGAGTACGTTTGAGAACCGCTACACAGAAAAGATTATGAAGGATCTGGCATGCTCGGCCCTTCCCAGGAGATCTAGTGAGCCTGTCGTAGTACCTCAGGCCTAGACTAAGGGTCCATCAATTTCAACAAAGTTAGATGAGGTACCTGAAGATGATGTGGGAGTTAGTGTTGACTTAAGATAGGGTATCAAAGAGAGGCCCTAGATTTGAGTTATCAAGTTAAGAAGACACCAGCCACTTCTTCATCAGCCCCTGTCTTTGACCTCAGATCTGATTAGCATATCTTCAGAGCCCACATACCCATCTATTAATACTTCTTCTACAGGTATGATTACTATATCTTGAGAGTTTTTATAGATCTTAGTAGATAGTCAGAGGGATACTAATGCTCGATTGTGGGTTGTTGAGATCGAGATGACTACTTTATTCGAGCAGATACATTCTGGGGTTCAGATTAGATTCAAAATGGCAGAGGCTATATGGGAGGTCGCATAGAGAGATGCCCTATCTAATATATATATTGATTTACAGGCATATATTGATGTATTTGAGAGATGGGTTATGGCTTGATTTGTAGAGATAGATATGTTAGTTCTAGCCCAGATGAGGAAGTAGATAGATATATTACAAGAAAAGGTATGCTCCCTCACAAAGAGCCATGTGGTATCCACTCCGTCAGTCATACCCCCAGTGGTCCAAATATCACCTCCACGCGTACCCAAATATTTTGTTTTTCTTGAGGAGGAGGATGAAGAGGTCCTGGTAGTTGGGGCCATGAGAGGTCACATGGGAGACTTGATTGGTCTAGATATGTCATATGACCAGGCCCTCAAAAAGGATAGACATGATTTGATGGATTCTATAGTTGTTAAGAGACAGAGGCATGAAGAGATAGCAGCGGGTGCATCTTTTAGTAGTGCACTGCCACCACCACCCCTTCATCATTTTATATGCCCCCATCTTGGGATGCTCATGACATAGACGCTTAGTGCATCCAAGGTATGTCCTCATTCCTTTTGTTTTATATCATTATAGCTCATTAGGGATAGTGTGCAGATTTTAGTTAGGGTTGGGGTATACCATAACCACTGCAGGTTTTTGTTGCCATGCTTTTTTTCCAGTAGACTATGGAATGGTTGCACAACCGGCATGTCTAGGTTAATTTATGTCATATTGTGTTTTGTTTTGTATTGTGTTGTGTTTCTATGTAATTAGTAGATTTTTAAGTAGTTAAGGAAGTAGTCACATTTTTATTGGTTTTTGAGAAAAATGATACCCCTCTAAAATTGTGTTTTAAAATTATGTGAATGTATATATGTGTGAACATTGTGGATCTTGTTATGGAATTAGGATTAGGGACATGATAATCACTTGCTAATAATTGCATGAACCAGATAAGTAATATCTTGTAATATTGACATTGTGTCATGTGTGTGAGATGCTACGTAGTTCCATTTGTGTGTTGAATTTAGAACTTGCCTGGTTAGTCTTGCCTAGGCTGAACGATAGTCGATTAGGAAAGGATCATAGTCCATTTTTCATTTTAGTCCACTTGTAGCCTAACTGACCTTCCCAATATGAAATAGTATCCCTTGATCTCATTTGAGCCTTATAGCCTATTTTCTTATTTCACTATTCACCTTTCCAATTATGTTGCAATAACTGGTTTTAGACCTGGTCCTCCTTAGACATTATGGAACTTAACTCAGCCAAATTGCCTAAGTTGAAGATGGTTATCATAGTGATGTGTGATATAAAGTGGGTATGTAGAGGGTAAAATAAGACAAAAAATTAGTAGGGTTGAGTGTGGTAGAAAAATAAAAGAAAAAGAAAGAAAAGAAAATTTGTGAAAAAGTAAAAAAGAAAGAATAAAAGACCACACCCAACTTGAATTTGCAATAAAGAGTAAAAAGGAAGAAATAAGGGCAGAATAAAAAGAAAGTTGGCAAATAAGTGGGATCCCAAAGTTATTGTAGTTCCAAGGAGTCTTAGTCACTTGATATTTATATGTAACATACCATCCTCTCAACTACATTACAAGTTGAGAAAATTCAAATAGTAATCCTAACTTGATTGTTTGAATACTAAGGTAAAGAAAATACGGGAAAGCCTATGGTATTTGATTCACATTGATTGGAACTTCTCTTATGAGTGTGAGTGTATCTTGACTGTCCCTATATTGACGTGCATTATTTTATATAAGTGAGTGGGACTTCTTTGTTGTAAGGGAACTTGAGTCATATTGCTAGCTACTTGCTTATTTTGGGTAGTGTAACTTATCTATATATAAAGGGTTGTCCGTTGCTAATGTAATACCATACCTTGATCCCATTATGTCATATTGTTGTGCTTCATATTCATATACAGTTGGTTTGGAAAAGTAGATATTGGTGTAGCTATTGTGGTTTGGGCTTAAAGTGTTGACTAACTGCCCTAAATAACTTAGTATCTCCTAGTTAAGCATCGTGTTTTGTTTTGTTTTGTTTTGTTTTGTTTTGTTTTCTGAGGACATGCAAACATTATAAGTTGAGGATATTGATGTTTTATAGAAATATAGCACTTTCGATGCTTAAAAATATGAAAATATGCGAGTTTCTTAGTTTGTTTTGTTAGATATGATGCATTTTTGGTATGTTTTTTAGGAAACTAAGTTTTGAATCCTAAGTTCCTGAAAAGGAAGACAATATGGTGTTTTTAGATACTTGTGTGAGCAATCTTGGGTATTCGTGACACTTTTTGGATTGTATATGACTAATGCATATGATGAAAATTGAAGATTTAAAGCTTGGTTGCAAGTGTTGAAAGGCCTGGAACTTACCTATGTCTATGTGAGACTAAGGTAAGTGTTGGAATTAAAGATTTAGAGAGTGAAATATCTGAAAAATAACTTCTAGCACCTACCTCTGTCAACATGCAGACCGCATGTAGCACATGTGGAATATATGTGGGCAAAGCATGTGTCAAAAGTCCAAAATCCCGAGAGTAGAGCTGTAGGATTTTTGGCTGAGCACATGCGGTGGTGACAATTACCCAGCCTCAGATCGTATGTGGACACCACATATGGCCACCGACCCTTTTTTATCCTTTTTCATCCGAACATTGATTTTAGGGTTTCCTCATGTACTATAAATACCCCTTATGTGTTTTTTGGAGAAGTTGTGCACTCTTGATACTTACAAATATATTTTGATTCTGGCATTCGATTATTGTGTTGGAATTCTCTTGTATTGATTTTGATTGATTAATTCAATTATGGATTTGTGTTTTTACTTGTGATTATTTTGATTTCATCTTATGCTTTCAATCATGAATGTTGTTGATTACTTTACAAGAGTAATCTTAGCTAAAAAATCGATACGGATTGACGAAGTAGGGGAAGTGTTATTGTTGTTCTGAACCGATACCCATGCATGCATTGTATTGTATTTACTTTAATAGATATCTTAGAGGTTGCAAATGTTAGGATCCCGCCTAGATTATTACTACTTACTCCAAAAGAGAAGTAGTGACTAGGAAAAGATAATTACAATAGTATTTTGAAGTTTAGATGTCGATCCACGCTACTAGGTTGTATTTAAGTAAGATAGTTAGCTTTAATATAATAATTAGAGACTCAAAAGTTAATAGTTAAGTAGGATCAAGATAAGATTAGTAAGGCAACATCCTGAGACTCAAAAGGTAAAGGGTGAAATCTATCTGCTCGTCTAAAAGTGTCACAACCTGAGGCTACCCCTTGCTGCAACACGGTGCTTAAGGAAACAAGTTATACCAAACTAACCTATGATCTGGTACCTGTTGTGAGCACTAAATAAAATATTAATGGAATAACATAAGCGGAAGATAATCTTATAAAATTCTAGTATGATGTAATACTGAAATGTAATTCAACATGTCTGAAACAACTAAATAGACTAAAAAACTAACTGAGTGTTTATCTGTTTAAATGCCTCTAAAACTCATAAGGAGTTGATGGTAAAAACCCCCAACTAACTCCGACTAGCTGAACATAAAGAGAAGTTGGAATAATGGTAATAACATGACATGTCCTCGATGGATGAGGACTCAAAACTAGTGTTGCTGGGTAATGCTGAACTGTCTAAGGATGGTCGGGGAACTGAGCATCCAAACCTATGTTATGAGACAACATAGATCAAGAGAAAAGTATGCGATCAATACTTTAAATGTACTGGTATGTGAGGTAAGGACTAATTTAAATACATATGGCCACTGCACATAGAGGCATGAACATGTAAAACTGAGAATGCAAGACCAAGTAAGGCATAAACTAAATTTAATCTATAAAACTGAAGACTGAAAAACTAAAAATTTGACTACTTGGTCAAGCAAAACTGAACTGATATAGATTGAGTACTGACTGAAACTATGGGAGCCATCGTGTAACCGACATGCCCCAATCTAAGCTAATCGGGGTCTAACCTATAACCCCAGTTTAAAAGGTGTCAGTAACTTGCCATGAGTACTAACACTGGTTGTGTAGATCCACTAAACTGGTGTCCCAACGGACTAGGGAGTCACCCTCTACTGGCAGGTTCCCCAAAGATAATGTCAACCCTCAATATGCAGGAAGACCTCTTAATACCTACGTTGGCTGTATAGTTTGGGAACTCAGGGATTGCTATGAAAGTCACACCCTCTACTAGAAGGTGAGCCCCTATCCTTGGGTTCACTTGGTGCTAAATCCTACTACCAACTAAACTAACACTATTTCTGACTAAGCTTAACTGAACATCTCAACTGATAATGCTCAACATGATCATAAAAATCTGAGTATGATAATAATATCATGAATGGACTGACTCATTACTTGAAAAGTCTAAAACATGAGTAAACACATAAGTATCGGGTGTTCATATCCCACCAACACTGAATGATTACTAAAATACAATAACAACACTTAAAATAGTGATATAAAGTTAGAATTCAGAGACCCAAAATATAGGACATTTCAATAAATGAGTAAAATACAAGAATTTAAGCATGGGATGTGTTAAACTTAGGAGAATAACAATTTCGCATAGTTTGGTTCATAACTTGGTTATTTGATGTGGGATCAATTGAATACGACATGAGTAATTGAAATTCAAAGCATGAAGTAATCTAATTTACATGGAAATAGATGTTGACATGGCTTGAATTCAAATTACTAAGAAAAGCAAGGATTGAGTTCATATTTAACATGAATAATTTCATAAAAAAGGGAAAACTTCATACTTTAATCAAAAAGGGGATTTTTGGGCTCAATGGGTGGAAGGAACCCATTAATGAATACCCCACATACCTGAATGTTAAAGCCATGGATAAATTTCTTGGTATTGAACTTGAATTTGATGAACCTTAGTTGGTTGGAGAAAGAAATTGCCCCTTTTACTCTGTGATGGATGATTTCAGAGTTATGTTAGGTTAGGGTAGTATTTATTATTTATAACTATTGTTTGGAGGGTGAAACAATGTAGTTTTGGGGTTAAAAGAGTGGGAAAAGACAAAAAAAACCCTTAGGAATCATCTGGAAAACGTCTGGAAGGCATCCCGATGAGTTTAGCCACGACTCCTAAGGTATGGAAACAAGTCATGGCTTAAGTCATCATCAGGAACCTAGATTTTGATCCCCTACTACCTTGATGATGAATCCTCCTTAAAACTCATAGGGTCTTCTTATGAGTCGTCATCAGGAGTCGTAATCACTGGAAGCTTAGACAATGCTTCAGTAATTTGTCCATAAATTTTCACCCCAAGATTGGATTAAGGAAAAATTGGTATCGTTGGAAAGATAATTCCATTATCTATCTAATGGTGGTTCTTGATCTCAGAAATTCCTAGTAAACCCAAAGATTTGTTCATTTAAATCTGACCATAGTTATATTCTTCACAAGAATTAAATCGCTATGGGATGTTTCGACTTGTCTATAAGTTAGGCGATATTTGGGGTCATAATATATGTCAAGTCACTTGTAAAACTACAAAATCATGAGGAATGATGCTTGACTTCTTTAATGGTCAGGCAAGTCTTTATAACAACTCGTAATGTATGGATATGAGTCGTATGTTGGACTCGTAACCACTGGTTGAATTTTTTTAGGATTACATACTGTTGTGACTATGAATCCTTCTATATGACTCATAACCACTAATTAAGCATCGTAGTGAGGAGTTATAATTACTTGGCTACAACTGAGGGATCTAGTGGAGTGACTACAACTCACTCATGATGACCGTCACATGTGGTTATGACTCATTACCTTGAGTCGTAGTCATAACAGTGAATCAGGCCATTAAGGGAAATCTTCCATAACTTCTTGCCACGGCATTAGATTTTGACAAGGCTTGAAGTGTTGGAAATCTAACTTTGTGGCCTATCTTGTAAGATTTCTAGATCTTTAAAAACTTAGGGTATTATAATATCTCCCCCTTGGGATCATTTGTCTTCGAATGAAACTATTTGAGATGAGGTACTAGGAAAGCTGAGATCGTGCACTAAATACCCATGAGCTGAATCGTGCTTAAATAAATGAATCGAAAACAAGATGTGTGGACTAAACTAAATTCATAAATACATGCTATGGCATGAGGAGAGTAATATAGCTGAGATAGAAAATGTGAAAATTGATTAAGAAAAACCATTACTTCAAGTTGAATCAAAATTTGTAGAGAAAAGATAGGGATACTTGGCTTTCATATTTGCTTCTACTGCCCAGGTAGCTCCCTCAACGGAATGATTTCTCCATAGAACCTAAACCAAGAGGACTTTTTTATTCCTCAATCTACAAATTTGATGGTCAAGGATCTCAAATGGGATTTTTCATAGAAGAGACTATCTTTCATATCCACACTCTCTAAGGGCATGAATGAAGATGGGTTGCCAATACATTTCCTTAACAAAGAGACATAAACACCAGATGTACTGATGCCAAATCTGCAGGCAGCTCTAACTTATAAGTTACCTTTCTAAAACGGCTTAAAATTCTATATGGGCCAATATAGTGGGGACTGAGTTTCCCCTTCTTGCCAAATCTCTTCACTCTTTTCATAGGAAAAATTTTCAAATAAACCAAGTCACCAACATCAGACTCAAGATCTCTTCTCCTAATATCTGCATAAGATTTTGGATGACTTTGGGTTGTCTTCAGCCTCTCTTAAATTAACTGAACTTTCTTTATTGCCTCAAACACTGGATATATTAATGCAGCCTCACCTACTTTAAACTAACCAATAAGAGATCTATATCTTCTCCCATAGAGATCCTAAAATAGAGCCATCTGAATACTGGAGTGATAGTTGTTGTTGTAGGCAAACTCAATCAAAGGTAAGTGGTGATGTTCCGGCTTTTGGCAGAATATTTTTCATCTTTTTCTTGGAAAAATTGCATGTTTTCAAGAAAACAATGTTGCATTTAATGCTGGTTTTTAGTGTTTCAGGTTAAGGAGCTAAAAGACTCAGAAAATAAGAAGAAAAACACTTCTGACGGTTAAAATAGTGGACCGTCAGTCTTGCGATGGCCCATGTGGTGGACCGTCAGTCTTACGATGGACCACCACTTTGGCCTTCAGTACTAAAAAGAACCAGGCATCCTGAAATGATCAGCGATGGCCAATATGGTGGACCATCGATCTTGCAACAGAACACCACTTTGACCATCAGGACTATCCAAAACTTGACTCATAAGGATCATCAGCGACGGTCAAAATGGTAGACCATCAGTTTTGCGACGGACTACCACTTTGGTTGTCAGTCGTATCCAGAACGTGACTCTCCAGGATTAGTAGCGATGGCCAAAATGGTGGACCCTCAACCTTTTGACGAGCCACCACTTTGACCGTCACTTTGGATAAGAGTTTTATAATTTCGAATTTTAAATCCTTTTTGACTGGGGAACATATAAATACCCAGTTTTAGGTTTTATTAGGGATCTCTTATCTTTTATTAGGGTTTTTCATACTGAAAATACATTGTTACATAGTTTTTCTCTAAGATTCATTGGAGATTTGTGGATCTAGATTCCTATATTATATTTTCTATTAAAGATTGAAGAACAACAATTGTGACTTTTGTAAGTAAACTTTGAATTAACTTATGAATAACACAATGGTTTCTTCTCTTTCTTAGGTGGAAATGTGTGGCTAAGCTCCCATAACTAGGTTTATGGGAGCCTTGATGTGAAAAGTGGATTTTGGGTTGTGAATCTAGTAGATTCCCATGAGTAATTGATATTGCATAAACTCTTCTTCACTTTAATGACTTTTCTTGGTTGCAAACTTGAAAAGTGAGTCCAAGAACAACACTTGTTCAAATATAGAAGTGCTTGTTGGGAAAAGAAAGGGTTTACATAAATCTAAAGGCTTTAACCTTTGGATAGAGGGTAGATGCCTTAACTGGATCAACCCATGTGAGATTATAGTTGAATTAATACTATGTTCCTTAAGTTTGAAAGAATTAAGGGATAAGTTACTCATTTAGGTTGAGAAAATAATGGGTAAACCATAGAATTCAATTACTCTTGCAATATGAATTGTTCATTGGGAATCCAAAATAGTTCACAACCTTAGCTGCTTAAGCATCTTGGTAACCATAACTGTAGTTTGACTTCTCTTATTAAGGTACTATTAGCAATATACTTACAGTTGGATTACTTTCTATGATAAACATTTGAATATAATTGATAAATCAAAATCCCTCTCTATGCTGGAACCTTTGATCAACAGTCTAGTAACAACCACAATACTTAGTAAACACGGTATTTCCTGTGGGATTCAACACCCAACCCAGTTGGTTTGTATATTTGATAGCGACCACTTATACTTTCTAACAAGAGTTTTAATTTAAGCGTATCAAATTTTGGCGTCGTTTCCAAGGAATACGATTGTCAATTAAGTTTGTGTTTGTTAATTGACCTTTGGTCAAGTTTCCCAAATTTTACTTTTATTTATTGTTATTATTCTGTGCAGGTTAGTTATTGTGTATGCCAAGTACACGAGATCGGGTGCACCATTATTACCAGTATATCCAGAACCACAGTTAATTGGCAGAATGGCAAACCCCCAAGATGTTGAAAGACTAGCCGCTCTGGCTAAAGCTCAACTTACTCAGCAGAATGACGGCCAGCCGACATGTCATCCTAATCCTGACGATGATGATTTAGGGGATGATGATTTGTTATATCCTATCAACCTAAGGCATGTGTAGGATGTGATTGCACCAGTAAACCATAATATAAATATAAATCGACCCTTTAGGGCAAGGTAAGAGCGTCAACCAGTGCAGTTTGATTTGAATGATGATAAAGATAGAATGGATAGAGTAGGTGCAACTGGATCTATCATTCCTTCACCTCTAGTACCTGGAGCTAAATTTAATATTCCTAGTATGATGATTCAACTCATTCATCTTAAGGGGTTGTTCGGTGGTCTTCCCGGAGATGATCCAAACATGTATTTAGTGAACTTTGTCACCATTTGCAAGTCTTTTGATAATCCATGAGTGGTTCAGAATGCTATCTGCCTGCGTTTGTTTCCGTTGTCTTTGCCTAGGAAGGCAACACTATGGCTAAATGGACTGACTCCCAACTCTATAACCAACTGGAGGTAGTTGAAAGAGGCTTTCCTATAAAGGTTCTTTCCACCCTCCAGGAGGGTATAGTTGAGGGATAAAATCAATAACTTTCAACATCTTACCACTGAAGCTCTTCATGGGACCTTGGAGAGGTTTAAAAAGAAGTTGATGCAATGCCCAAACCATAACATAACGGATATTCATTTAATAGAGACTCTTCATTGAGCTTTGAACTCTATTACAAAGCCATTCATGGATAATTCTACAGGAGGGCCGTTTGTTGACCTTAATTTTCCAGAAGCTTCAGAAATGCTTAATCGGATGACCAAACAGAGTAGAACTTGGCATACCATGGATGTTGTGGTAGTAATCCCTACTGTGTCTGGTAGTATAACTACAAAGCAATGCAAGAAAGAGGAAGAACCTGACCAAGACATAGCACACTTTAAGACATTGATGGATTTGTTGACTAAGCATCTATTGTTTGTTAAAATAGAGAAGGTTAAAGCTTTTGCATCCCAGGAAAGAGTTGACTCTGATTCGAAAGAAAAGGCAAACTATCTAAATAACCAGGGGGTTTCTGAGGCAATAGCCAAGGAAATCAAGGTTGGAACTATTATGACAAAGATGGTTACAAGGATAGAGATCAAGGGAACTAGAAGATCAAGAATGATAGGAGTGAACTATATGTACCTCCTGGAAGCATGGATAATACTGCAACTAGTTCTGGCAAGATGTCCATGGAGGACATGGTGGAGAAATTATTAAAGGGAGTTGAGGCTACCAACTCTGGGTGACTACTATGAAGAGTGATTTATCTACCATGAGTCAGTTGGTAAACTCACACTCTACTTCTATCAAATAGTTGGAGCGGAAAATGAGCCAACTTTTAGCAGCATTGAATTAGAGAAAGAGCAGAACGTTGCCAAGTGATACAGTTCAGAACCCTTAAAATTATGGCTCTTGAATGGCAATTACCACACGAAGTGGTAAGGTATTACCAGGCCTATCTGTGGGCAAAGTTGTGATTGAAAACGTGATTGAAGAGGATATTGAGCATGAAGAAAGTTATCCACTGGAGTCTGAGAAACTGGATGAAGTTATTGATAATACACCATCCACCCATCAATAGGGTGATGAGTTAGATAAAAGTAAGGGAAAGGAGACTGAAGTGGTGGTTACTATGTTCCCAAAACCACCTCCTCCATTTCTCTATCAATTTAAAAAGAAGTCCAACAACATAAAGTTTGGCAAGTTTATAGCCATGCTTAAGCAGTTGTTGATTAATTTGCCATTAGTGGAGGCATTGGAGCAGATTCCTGGGTATGTAAAGTTCATGAAAAACCATGTCACGAAGAAACAAACAGTTAGCTATGATCCAATGGACGATATCCATTATTGTGGTGTTATCTCTACAAGGTCTTTAGTGCAGAAGAAGGCAGACCCGAGAGCGTTTACTATCCTGTGCACTATTGGGCCTCTTGATTTTTCAAAAGCTCTATGTGATTTGGGAGCCATTATAAACTCGATACCACTTGTTGTGCATAAAAAACTGGGCTTGGGAGATCCTACTCCCACGAACATGATATTAGTTATGGCAGACAGGTCTGTGAAGCGGCCTATGGGGATTCTATATAATGTATTAGTTAAGGTGGCCAGTTTCATATTTCCAGCTGATTTTTTCATTCTCGATTGTGAAGTGGACTTTGAGGTGCCCATAATCTTAGGTAGGCATTTCCTCACAACCGGGAGTGTACTTATTGATCTAAAGGCAAATGAGCTACTATTCAGGATAAATAATGAAGTTGTTCCATTTGATGCATGCCATTCCATGAAACAGCACAAAGATATGAGCGTATTTTCTATTGTGGATGTTTATTATAAGGAGGAGCAGGAAGTACCTATAGAGAAAAAAATTGTTGTGGAGACTTTAGCTGCTGTATTGATGAATTTTGATCAAGATGATATTGAAGATTATGAGGAGACTGTGTGCGCCTTGACAGGAATAGGTCTTATTATTATTCACCCAAAAAACTAGATTTGGACTTGAAAAATCATCCAAGTCCACTAGCCAAGCTGTCTATTGAAGAGCCACCTACTTTGGAGCTGAAAGAGTTTCCCGATCATTTGAGGTATATGTTCCTGGGCAGTGGGAATACACTACTTGTTATTATTGTGGCTGACTTAGGTGAGCAACAGGTGGAAGGCCTTATCTCTGTCCTTAAGAGATATAAGAGGGCTACTGGTTGGACAATTACAGATACTATCAGTATCCCTCCTGGTATATGTACATATAAGATTTAACTAGAGGAGGATTATGTTCCGACTATTAAGCATCAGCGTCATCTAAGCCCACCTATGTAGGAGGTGGTAAATAAAGAAATCAACAAGTGTCTAGACGCAGGAGTAGTATATCCCATTTCATATAGTAAGTGGGTGAGTCCTATTCAGTTCGTGCCTAAGAAAGGGGCATGATAGTTGTGGCTAGCGAGAAGAATGAGTTAATCCCACTCAGGCCTATTACTAGGTGGAGGGTATGTATGGATTACAGAAAACTCAACTCGTGGACACTGAAGGACCACTTCCCAATGCCTTTCATGGATCAGATGCTTGATCAACAGTGAGAAATGGTTGGTACTATTTATTAGATGGGTATTCTGCTGACAACCAAATTTCTATAGCTCTTGAAGATCAGAAGAAGACGACATTAATGTTCCCATATGGCATATTTCCTTTTAATAGGGTTCCTTTCGGGTTGTGTAATACACCTGCCACTTTTTAGCGATGCATGATGTCGATATTCTTTGATATGGTTGAAGACACCTTGGAGGTGTTTATGGATGATTTCTCTTTTGTCGGTGATTCTTTTGAGATCTGCTTACTAAATCTTAGTTGGGCGTTACAATGGTATAAAGAGTTCAACCTTGTCCTTAATTGGGAAAAGTGCCACTTCATGGTGAAGAAACGCATGGTCCGTGGTCACAAAATTTCAGCTAAAGGTATTGAGGTAGATAAGTCACAGGTTGAAGTGATTGAGAAACTACCTCCCCCTATCTCAGTCAAAGGGGTACGTAGCTTTCTTGGTCATGCGGGGTTCTACCGCAGATTCATAAAAGACTTCTCAAAGATTGCAAATCCACTTTTCAAACATCTGGAGAAGGAGGCTAAGTTTACTTTTGATGATGACTGTAGAAAGGCTTTTGAATGCCTTAAGCTGAGACTAGTGGAGGCTCCACTTATTGTTGCTCCTGACTGGATGAAATTGTTCGAGATTATATGTGATGCCAGTGGAGTGGAACTTGGATCTGTTCTTGGCCAAAAGAAAGAGAAGTTGTTCCATCTGATATATTATGTAAGCAAGGCCTTGAATGGGGTCCAAAAGAATTATACCATGACTAAGAAGAACTTCTAGCAGTTGTGTATACTTTTGAGAAGTTCTGGGCATATGTATTGGGTACAAAGGTAGTAGTGCACACTGACCACGCTGCCTTAAGGTACTTAATGGCGAAAAAGGATGCTAAGCCAAGGCTGAAACGATGGGTATTGCTACTTCAGGAATTTGACTTCGAGGTCAAAAACCAAAAAGGATATGAGAATCAAGTAGCAGGTCATCTATCCAGATTCAAAGTCGAATAGGAAGCCAAGAATGAGTTAGAGATTGATGATTCTTTTTCGGATAAGAAAATATTGGTTGTAATGCTTGAAAAAGTACCTTGGTATGCAGACTTCATGAACTATGTGGTGAGTAAAGTAATACTAGAGAATCTTTCCTCTCATCAAGGAAAAAGTTTCTCCATGATGTGACACATTACTTTTGGGATGAGCCATATATTTTTCGGCGGTGTGTGGATGGTATTATTAGACAGTGCATCCCAGAAGTAGATATGTTGAGTATACTAGAAGAAAGTCATGCTTCCCTAGTTGGAGGTCACCTTGCAGGTGATCGGACTACAAGGAAAGTTCTTCAGAGTGGCTACTATTGGCCCTCTTTGTTCAAAGATGCATACGAGTTAATGAAGAGGTGTGGCCAATGTCAAAGGCAAGGGTCCATCTCAAAGCACCATGAGATTCCAATGTCTAAAATGCTAGAGGTAGAATTATTTGATGTCTGGGGCATTGATTTCATAGGGACCTTCGTGAGATCATTTGGGATGAAGTACATATTAGTTGTCGTTGACTACGTGTCAAAATGGGTTGAGGCAGTGGCTCTAGTAGATAATGAATGAAAGAGAGTTGTTGTATTCTTGAGGAAAAATATCTTCTCTCACTTTGGGGTACTGTGTACCATCATCAGCGATGGAGGATCACACTTTTGCAATAAGATGTTTAGAATTGCCTTGGCAAAATATGGAGCTAAGAAGCATAAAGTGGCTACACCATACCACCCACAAACCAGTGGGCAGGTAGAAATCTCTAATCGGGAAATCAAAGCTATCCTTGCCAAGACTATAAATGCTAGCAGGAATGATTGGTCTAGGAAGATGGACGATGCCTTATGGTCATATCGCAAGGCTTTCAAGACACCTATTGGCATGTCGCCATACCAATTGGTTTATGGAAAGGTGTGTCATTTTTTGATTGAGCTAGAGCATAAAGTATTGTGGGCACTGAAGTGGATTAACTTGAATTGGAATGAGGCAGCGAATATGAGACTGGGGCATCTGAATGAGATGGACGAGTTCTGTCTTGGAGCTTATGATCGGGATGATTTATACAAGGAAAGAATAAAAAGTACCACGACCGCAAGATTAAAAAGTGGGATTTCCAGAAAGGTGACTTGGTGCTTCTATTCAACTCCAGACTCAAACTGTTTCCAGGTAAGCTCAAATCCAAATGGTTCATCCCATTTACAGTGAGTCAAGTTTACTCATCTGGAGTTGTGGAACTTGAAAATGAAGATGGAAGTGTCGTCAAGGTAAATGGGCAGCGTGTGAAACTATATATCAGTCCAATGGACTCGATAAGGAGTATTGAAACTATCTATCTCGATAAAGTCTAAGTAATCGAGATAACTGGTCGTGCCGTGACTATAAATAAGGTGCTGGTGGGATGCAATCCACAGTGTGTTGTTGTAAAGTATCAGTTAAATTATTTTGTTGTTCTAGTACATTTTTTATGCGTTTGTGAAGTGTGCAGGATTTAAAATGTAGCAAAAAAAGGAGTAATACAATTGGAAAGAGGGTTGAAAATCTAAGTGGCTGGAACAAAAGTGACGTCTGAATTAGTGGACCACCAGTCACCTGACAGACCACCATTTCAACCGTCGCAAAGAAGCTGAAAATTACATTCACTGGAGAAAGTTGACGGCCAAAGTGGTGGACTGTCACTAAATTGGTGGACCACCACACTGACCTTCAAAATCAAGATGACTTGCCCATGTTCTGGTAAGGTGCGACGGCCAAAGTGGTGGACCGTGGCAAATTTGGTGGACCGCCACTTGGACCGTCAAAATTAAGCTGAAGTAACCATGTTTTGGTATGGAGCGACGTCCCAAATAGTGGTCCGTCACAATTTCGATGGACCGTCGTAGCAGTCGTCGCTATTACCCTAGCACTGGGTCGGGTCGGGTTAAAATTGAGATTCATTTAAGTGACCCATATTTGGCTAATTTATTTTAAAGAGGTAAAAGAGTGGTTACGTGCATTGTACCCTTTTCAACTTCTTCAACTAACCAAATTCAATTGGATTCAAAGAATCTGAAGGCATTTGATCTTCCTAGGACTCTCCATCTACTTCTTTTTGCTTTATTTAAGCAAACTCTCCTCTTTTCTTTATTTTCATCACAAATAACCTTGAGAGAAAATATAGAGTTTTAAGTGAAGCTTGATTTTGTAATTGGAAATCAAGTAAAAGAAGAAGCTACTGCAAAACCAAGGTATGAGCACCACCCTGTTCTTCTCTTTTTGAATTGCAAAGACATAAAATGAATAATTGGTTAGTTGATAAAATTTCATCTTGTTTTTTTCTTTTTCTTTAAATTATTTTGAGTCCAAAACGATAATATACACTATATGGGTGAAGTATGAGTAACCTGTATGCTCAAAAGTATGAAATTGTATGTATAAATGTGAAGTTGGTGTCAATTTTTGCTAAAAAATTGGGATTGTATACTAATTGTTCGACAAAATACCGAATTGAATCCTGAATCTGAAGAAAGGGGTGCGATGGTTTAAATGGTGGATCGGCAATGATGCGATGGACCACCAAATGGACCGTCGCAAGAACCCCAAAAATGATAACCACTGGTTAAGATGCAACGGCCAAAGTGGTAGACCGTCAAATTTTCGATGGACCACCATATGGACAGTCGCAACTCTCTAAATTTTCAGGTCTTTTGGATATGACCTGACGGCCCATCTGGTGGACCACCAGTTACCCGAAAGACCGCCAATATGTCCTTCAAGTCTAAGTTTTCACTGTTAGGCTATTTTTATGCTGTGAACTAATTCTTTACTTCTTTTTCAGGCGTTATGGCTCGAAAACTCCCACAAAATAGAGAATGAAGATCTCAAAGGGGTAGATATGAATCTGCACTTGCTTATAATACCAGGAACCGCGAAAGGAAAACTTCCACAATTTCCTAGTCTAAAAAGGAGACCGGCAGTAGCACAAGCAGTACCAGTTTAATCCCAGATGAGCCAACGATTTCTACAAATCAACCCAAGCCTGTTGAGGGTTAAACTGAGGCTGCTAACATGGGAGGACAAATGGAAGCAACATATATAGATACAGAACTTGAAGAAGCTAACATTATCAAGAATAAGGATCCTCAAGTTAGATAGGTGATTAGATTGTAGATAAAGGGAGCACAAGAGAAATTCTATGGCGGATTGACACCTACAGCAAGAGGGATAAAAAGGCCATTCGCAGAGGAACATCAGATTTTAACAATGGTGCTACATGAATATTCTGAGTTGGAACACTATTTCAACGAGTATGAACTAGCATGGATGAGCAGGCCACCAGGAGCGTATCAACCGAATTGGGTAAGAGAATTCTTTGCCAATTATCTTGCACTAGTAGAAAAGGATTGTCCAAAGAGGACGTCAGTTACAAGCTTTCCGAATAGAGATTTCATACCTTTCCAAGGAGTCACTATCGATATTTTAGCCTAAACAATCAATAGGATGCTATTTGGTCCAGAGTACAAGTCTCCCCCTACTATACCTGATCTTGAGTATAGGTTAAGAACTGCATCCATTCAGAGGCCTTGGGTGACTTCATTATTGATTGATGATGGTAACCCCTCTTGGTTGACTATTCCATAAGAGCCTATTGCAAAATATTCCATTAGCTTCAAGGCTAAGTTTTGGTGGGTTGTTGTTCGCTTAAGGCTGATGCCAAAAAAACGTGATGAAAACTTGGATAAATACAAAGTCGTATTGGTGGAAAGCTTGGTTTTAGGGTTACAAGTCTACTTCGGCCAGATTATTATGGATGATATGTTCATGAGGGAACATAAAACAACCAGTGCATTGTCGTTCCCAAGCTCAATCACTGATTTATGCAAATAGGCCGGTGTGCCCCTGATTCATGGAGTTGACAATGAAATCTTGGCTACTATAGATAGGACATTGAGAAGTCCAAAGATGACTCAAATTTCAAAATGCATGTCACCAAGCCTCCAGCTTATCAGACTCAATCTGCACTAGTTTTCAATGCTACAGAAATTCTCGCAGGTATGCCTTTGCCCATCACCACTTATGTGCCACCTGAGTACGTGCCCCCAAGTACATCTGCAGGGTCAGGTTCTGCACAGTCTATGGGTGGAGCAAAATTTTCTGAATACAGGTTAACGCAGGAAAATTTTGCAAAATCAGTGAAGCTGCAAAAGAGGTTTTAGAGACAGTTAGATAAATGTGCGTCAGAATTCAAGCCTTTTATTAATGAAATTGTAGATGAGGCAATACTTCCATTCCAAACTATTTATACTAGTATGGACAACATGGAACACCGCACCAACAGAAGGCTAGATGCATTATCTCTCCCTGATCTTGCCAAGCTCATGGTTGAATTTGAGCAGGCAAAGGCTAATATAGCAGAGTTAAAGGGAAAGAAGCCACAACATACTATTTTTAACCCATCCTTAGTGGTGAGTGACAATGATGAAGGCATTGTGGACCTAATGAAAAGACCTGTGGAAGATAAAGAAAAGTAGCACATGGATGAATGAGCTACAAGGAAAGCTGAAAAGAGGAGAAAGATAGCAAAAATGACACCAGAGCAATAGAAATAGCATGATATGAAGAGATATTGAAAGAAATCAAATAAAGATGAAGAAAAGAGAAAGAAGAAAGAGGAAGATGAAGTAGTAGGAGTATCTACTAGCGCTGCCCCAGCAAGGGGGCAAAGTTCAGCATCAGTTCGAGAGATGATTTTTCCGATCTAGGAGGGTAAGGTTTTAAGTGCCCCTACCACCATAGGGTCCAACATTGCACCAGGTGAGGATGCAGGGTCCTCACCACACTTTACAGATGCCTCATATGAATAAGAGGCAAAACAAGTATACCCATTCCTTTGTACTTTAATTTAATACTTTGAGGATAGTGCATATATTTTTATGTGGGGATGGTGTACTTGTATCATGGGGAGGGGGGGTTGTGTTTCCGATATTTTGAACCCTACCATGTTCTATCTAAGAGAATCGACATGTCTATGATCATGTTAAGTTTGCATTTTTATTTTCTAGGTTTAACTTCACATTTGCATTTTCTTGTTTTTAAGTCTTGTTATGTTGTTGATGTTGGTCCATGAAATAAAATTGTTGTTTGTGTTAGTATCCTATTGTAAATACGGATGATGAATGATGTTGGCATCAAGCTATGACTATTTCCATTTGACTGTTTACTTTTGTCTTCTAGGATATGTGATCAACTGCTAGTGAATCTGTAGTTGGCATTAATCTATAAATACACATGTCATGTGATGCATATCTTAAGTATAGTAGAATTAGTTTGACTCAGTTTCCACTGTGTGTGCGAGTATCTGTATTAGTTCTTACATAGTATAGTACCTAGAACTTGCCTGGTTCAATTGATGTTGTTTTGTAATTTATGGGATAAGAAGTGATGGTAGGCCACCTTGTGATTTTAGTCCACTTAGTCAAAGTAATTAACCCCACGAAAAATAATTTTCCATGTTTGAACCCTTCTTTAAGCCTTTGTTAATTTTTCTTCATCACCAAGCATTCTAGTTAACTTCCTTTCATCTGTTGACTCCTAGCTTTGGCCCTGTCCTAGTAATAGGCAATGTGTACCTAAACTTAGGAAAAACACATAAGTTGAGGGTGGCTATTGTATGACTGTTAACTGCCTAATGGAAAGTTGGTCAAGAATTTGAATTAAAGCATTTGGCCCTGGTCTAGTTATGACAATGTACACCTTGACTTATGGTATCAACCTAAGTTAAGGGTGGATGATGCCTGTGTGTGTGTGTGTGTATATATATATATAAGGGGGTTTATTGCGGTAAAGCATGAATGAATAAATAAGAAAAGGGCAAGTGAGCTAGTAAAGCAATGGCCTAGGTAAGAAGAATTTGAAGGCAAAGAGAGTTAAATCCTAGTTCTTAGTGACTTTTGCCCAAAAATCCTTCCTGGCCTAGCCTGATACCTCATTTCTAGCCTAGAAAAAACCTGATTGATCTTGGAACTCAACTATAAGGGGGAGTTGGATGATAAAGGTAAGCTTATGGATGCATGTGCTATGTTAGTTACTTTTTGATGAGTGAGAGGGTTTTGATTTGTATCCACAAAATATACTGAGTGGTGGATCTCCTTGTCTGTGAGGGCAGCCTGATTCATACTTAATTTGGTTGATCTCTGTAGATTCTTGTATACATGTTGTGTAGATGAATTGAATTTGAAACAATGCCGGTTATAGACTCTGACATGTTAAACCATATGACTTGGATGAAAAGTGAATGGTTGTGTGAGAATTGGTTCAGTAGTAAATGCCCGTCATTGTATTGTTCATATTTGCTATTTGGTGCAGAGTTTCTTGAGGACAAACAATTATCTTAAGTTGAGGGTGTTGATGTTCCGGCTTTTGACGGAACATTTTTCATCTTTTTCTTGGGAAAATTGCATATTTTCTAGCAACCAAGGATGCATTTAATGTTGGATTTTAGAGTTTCAGGGTAACGAGCTAGCTGAAGGAAAAGACTCAGAAAATTAGAAGACAAACACTTCTGATGGTCAAAATGGAGGACCGTCAGTCTTGCGATGGACCATCAACTCAACCGGCAGGTCCAAACAGAGTCCATGACTTCAGAAGACCCAGTGACGGCCCATGTGGTGGACCGTCAGTCTTGATATAGACCACCACTTTGGCCGTCAGCGCTAAACAGAACTAGGCATCCTGAAATGCTCAGCGACAACCTATATGGTGGACCGTCGGTCTTGTGACAGGACACCACTTTGACTGTCAGGACTATCCAGAACTTGAATCTCAAGGATGATCAGCGACGATCAAAACAGTGGACCGTCAGTCTTGCGACGAACCACCACTTTAGCCGTCAGTCTTAACCAGAACATACTCTCTAAGATTAGCAGCGACGGACCAAATGGTGTACCGTCAACCATTCGACGAACCACAACTTTGACCGTCACTTTGGATGCGGGTTTTATAATTTTGAATTTTAAATCCTTTTTGACTGGGGAACATATAAATACCCAATTTTAGGTTTTATTAGGGATCTCTTATCTTTTATTGCGGTTTTCTATACTGAAAATACATTGTTAGATAGTTTTTATCTAAGATTCATTGGAGATTTGTGGATCTATATTCCTTTATCATATGTTCTATTGAAGATTGAAGAACAACAATTGTAACTTTTTTAAGTAAACTTTGAATTAATTTATGAATAACACAATGGTTTCTTCTCTTTCTTGGGTGGAAATGTGCGGCTAAGCTCCCATAACTAGGGTTATGGGATCCTTGATGTGAAAAGTGGATTTTGGGTTGTGAATCTAGTAGATTCCCATGACTAATTGATATTTCATACACTCTTTTTCACTTTAATGACTTTTCTTCATTGCAAACTTGAAAAGATAGCCCAAGAACAACACTTGTTCAAATATAAAAGTGCTTGTTGGGAAAAGAAAGGGTTTACATAAATCTAAAGGCTTTAACCTTTGGATAGAGGGTAGATGCCTTAACCGGATCAACCCATGTGAGATTATAGTTGAATTTATACTATGTTCCTTAAGTTTGAAAGAAATAAGGGATAAGTTACTCATTTAGGTTGAGAAACTAATAGGTAAACCATAGAATTCAATTACTCTTGCAATAAGAATTGTTCATTGTGAATTTAAAATAGTTCACAACCCTAGCTGCTTAAGCATTATGGTAATTATAACTCTATTTTGACTTCTCTTATTGAGTTACTATTAGCAATATACTTACAGTTGGATTACTTTTTGTGATAAACATTTGAATATAATTGATAAATCAAAATCCCCCTCTATTCTGGAACCTTCGATCAACAGTCTAGTAACAACCACAATACTTAGTAAACATGATATTCCCTGTGGGATTCGACACCAAACCCAGTTTGGTTCTATATTTGACAGCAAGGTCTTACACTTTCTAACGAGAGTTGTAATTTGGGAATATCAAGTGGTCATCCCAACTACCCTAAAAGTCAATAACACAGGCCCTCAATATGTCCTCTAAAGTCTGAATGGTCCATTCTGCCTGACTATTTGTCTGAGGATGAAAAGTTATACTGTGATGACCTTGGGTACCAAGGCTCTTCTGAAATGCCTTCAAAAAGTAAGAGGTAAATTGAGTACCTCTATCTGAAATAATGGTCAATGGAACCCCATGAAACTTCACCAACTTCCTAAAATAGAGTCGAGCGTAAAACTCAACTGAAAATGAACTATGAACTGGCAAGAAATGAGCTAACTTGGTCATTCTATCTACAATAACCCATATCGAATCTTGTTGATGATGCATACGTGGAAACCCTATCACAAAATCCATGTTCACCACCTCCCACTTCCAAGTGAGGATGCTAAACTCTTGAAGTGTACCACTAGGCCTTTGGTTGTCAACCTTAACATGAAGACAATTTGAACACTTAGATACAAACTCTGTAATATCCTTCTTCATACCACTCTACCAATAGATCTCCCACAAATCACGGTACATTTTGTGGCCCCTGGGTGAATAAAATATTGTGCACCATGCATTTCAGCTAGTACTCATTGTCCCAGACCATAAACACACAAAACACATAGTCTACCTTAACAATGAAGCACACCATCTACCCCTTGGGAGAAAACCTCCAACTTCTAATCTCTAACTACCTCCTTCAACTTGGCCAAACTAGGATCCTTATCTTGCTTTTCTTTTACTTCGGCAACCAATGAAGATTCTGAACCATTTTGAACCCATATACTACCTTCAGCGAATCAACCAATCAAACTCCTGACCTAGAAATCTGGTGAACCTCACAGACTAAATCCTTCTTATCATCCTCAACATGAGCAACACTACCCATAGATAATCTACTAATGGCATTTTCCACTACATTGGCCTTGTCTGGATGATACAACACACTCATATCATAGTCTTTCAAAAATTCAAGCCACCTTTTCTGATGAAGATTTAGTTCCTTCTGCGTGAACACATACTGTAAACACTTGTGATCCATGAACACATCAACATGAACCCCATAAAATTAATGCCTCCAAATCTTTAAGGCAAAGACAATAGTAGTCAACGCAAGATCATGTGTTGGATAATTTTTTTCATGCGGTTTAAGCTATCTAGAGGCATAGGCTATGACCTTACCTCTTTGCATTAATACACAACCAATACCAACTCTAGAAGTATCACAATATACTACAAACCCATATGTGCCATCTGACAAAGTCAAGACTGGAGAAAAATTCAGTCGTGCCTTCAACTCCTAAAAACTCTTCTCATAGGAATTTGACCACTAAAATTTGACTTTCTTTTGGATTAGTCTTGACATGGGAGAAGTAATTGAAGAAAACCCTTCAATAAACCATCTGTAAAAGCCAGCCTTGACATGGGAGAAGTAATTAAAGAAAACCCTTCAATAAACCATCTGTAATATCCATCTAAACCTAAGAAACTCCTAATGCCTAAGAGAGATATGGGTCTAGGCCAATTTCTCACTGCTTCGTTTTTTTAAGGATCAACTTGAATGCCATCACCGAAAACAATGTTACCAAGGAAAGCTATTGTTCTCAACTAGAATTCACACTTGCTGAACTTAGCCAATAACTGGTGGTCCTTAAGGATCTGCAATACAACCCTCAAATGGCCTGCATGATCTCTCTCACTACGAGAATAGACAAGGATGTCATTAATAAAGACTATGACAAACATGTCCAAGTATAGTTTGAACACCTTATTCATCAAGTCCATAAATTTTGTAGGAGCATTCGTTATCCCAAAAGACATAACTATGAATTAAAAGTGACCATACCGAGTTCTGAAGGCTATCTTTGGAATGTCACCTTCTCTGACCCTAAAAGCTGATGATAGCTGGATCTGAGGTCTATCTTAGAGTAATAAATTGCACCCTGAAGTTGGTCAAACAATTCATCAATCCTGGGAAGAGGATACTTATTCTTGATTGTGGTTTTGTTCAATTGACGTCAGTCAATGAACATTTTGAGAGAATCGTCTTTCTTGCACATGAATGGAACTGAAGCAACCCATGGGGAAACACTAGACTAGATAAAACCCTTATCTAAGTAATCCTTCAACTGTTCTTTCAATTCCTAAAGCTTATCTCAAGCCATTTTGTAAGGTAGAATAGATATAGGTTGGTTATCTTGAAGGAGATCTATTCCGAAGTTAATTTTGCTTTCGGGAAGAACCCTAGGAAGATCTTCAGGAAACACATCTGGAGATTTGTTTACTATAGGAAATAACTCAAGACTTGGGGTTTCATAATTTGAGTCCTTGACTTGAATGAGATGGTAAATACACTCCTTAGATATCATTTTTCGTACCTTAAGATATGAAACAACCTGACCCTTAATCGCTGAAGTACTTCCCTTCTATTCAATAACTGATTCATTAGGAAACTAAAACTGAATAATTTTATTTCTGTAATTAACTGAGGCATAGCACTAGTGGAGCTGATCCATGCCGAGAATGACATCAAAATCAATTATCTCTAACTCCACAAGTCAACTAAAGTAACTTCTTGAGACACTGTGACTGGGTAATTTTTGTATACTCGTCTGGCTATAATAGACTTACCCACTAGGGTAGACACTAAGAATGGCTCTACTAATATTTTTGGACTTACACCAAATTCTAAAGATATATAAGGAGTCATAAAGAATAGTGAAGATCCAGGGTCTAACAATTCATAAACATGAAGATGAAAGACGTGTAACATACCCATAACAATATTAGGAGAACTTTTCTGATCATGACGAGTCTGGAGAGCATACAATCTGTTCTGGCACTGCCCACTGGTGGTAATGGAAGTGGAACCTTTCTTAGTTGGATGACCTACTAAAGCTGATTAAAAGCTAGACAGACCCTGCTGATGAACATTCTTACCCTTCGAGCCAACCTTCCGGGAATCTCTGATCCTATGGCCTGGTTTGCCATATTTGAAATGCATATCACTGCCTACTCTTTATTACCCTGATGATTCTTACAATACTTCCTATAGATCGGATTGGTACGACCTTTATTTACACTACTCTAGGACTTAGATCCTGGCGCTCTATCCCGAATGTCCTACCTGAACTTAGGCACTAGCACACAGGCTGAAGATGGAGTTGGGGCTAAAAGTTTCTAGTAAAATTGAGAATGGTTACCGCCTTCCAACCTTGGCTGACAAAAGTTAAAACTACCTATCCTAGACCTCTTATTCTCTCTTTCCTTCTCTTTGATCTTGTCCTCCTTAATCTATTGAGCATGAACAATCAGTCTTGAAAGTTCCATCTCCTTAATCAATATGACAGTCCTACACTCCTTGACTACACTGTCAGATACACCAGACACAAACTTACTCATCCTGGACATAGATTTATCCACCATATTTGGAACGTACGTCGTTAACTGAGTAAACTTGAGTGAGTAATCCCTCATACTCATACTACCCTACTTTATATTTATAAAATTCTGAACCTTAGCTTTCCTTAACTGTAGTGGTAAGAACCTATCTAATAAAGTCGTGGTAAACTCCTCCCACTCTATAGGCCCTACCTCAACACCTGTGTCCTCCTTCCACTGCTTGAACTAGGTGTGAGCTACTCCCTGCAACTTGTAAGAAGCTAAGTCTATGCTCTCACTAAAAGTGACACCCATGATGTATGTCACTTTTTGCACTCTATCTAGAAACTCCTACAGATCCTCCTCAGACTTGGATCCCGAAAACAAAGAGGGATTCATTTAGGTAAATTCTCGAATCCTAGATGCAATTGTATTCATCATCAGATTGGCTGGGGGAACAGCCTATAGATTGTTCTGAGAAGCTGTGGAATGGCCTAGGCTGTGAAAGTTACCTTGAGCTCAAAGTGAGAAACATGGTCATTCTGGAGATATTCTTGAATAGGTAGTGGTGCAGGATGATCCCCGTTCCTTCTTCCATTGATTCTTTTGGGAGGCATTATCTGTAAACAAAATAAAAGATACGTTAGAAAAAGGAATTCAATAGAGCTCATGCTCTTTCGCACGACATGAATACTAAAAGAAGGTAAATATTCCTAAAAATATCTCGTAGCCTCTTGTCCATAAGTGTGGTGCACTTCACACCCATGCACAAGACTCTACTCAACGCAGCTTTCAGAAACCCAAGGACTTTAAAACCGTAGGCTCTAATACCAAGTCTTATCACTACCTGAGGCCACCCCTTAGTCATAACACGATTCTTAAAGCCACAAGTGATCCCAAGCTAACACATGATCTAGTACCTACTGTAAGCACTGAATAAAATAATAATAAAATAAAATATGAAAAATATAATCTAATAAAATATGGGTACGATGTAATACTAAAATATAATTCAACATATATGAAACAATTAAATAGAATGAAAAACTAACCGACTTCCTATCTGTCTGAAAGCCTCTAAAAATCATAAGAAGTTGATAGGACAAACCCCTAAACAACTCAGACTAATTGAACATTAAAAAATACTGAAATAATGGTAATAACATACCATTTCCTCGATGGATAAGGACTCATCACTACTGTTGCTGGGTAATGTTGAACTATCTAAAGAGGAACTGAGTGCTTGAATCTATGTTATAAGACAATATAGCATAAGAAAAAAGTAAGCGATCAATACTTTGAATATACTAGTACGTGAGGTAAGGACTTATTGATATACATATGGCAATTGAACATGGATACATGAACATGTAAAACTGAGAATTCAAGACCAAGTAAGGAGAAAAAAATCACCCACTTTGCTCTGTGATGGATAATTTTTTAGTTATGATAGGTTAGGGTAGTACTTACCCCTGGTAACTATTGTTTGGAGGGTAAAACAACATAGTTTTAGGGTTAAAAGAGTGGGAAAAGACCAAAAAGGCCCTTAGGAATAGTCTGGAAAAAGTCTAAAAGCTGTCCTGACGAGTTTGGCCATGACTCGTAAGGTCCGGCTACGAGTCATAGATTGATTCATCATCATGAACCCAGATCTTAACCCCTAATGTTATGACAATGACTCCTCCTGAAAACTCACAGGGTCTGCTTATGAGTCGTCATCAGGTGTCGTAATCACTGGTGGCTTTGATAGTGCTTCAGTAATTTAGCCATAACTTTTTGTCCTGATATGGGATTAAGGCAAAATTCATTTCATTGGATAGATAATTCAATTATATATCTATTAGTGGGTCTTGATCTTAGAAATTCCTAGTATACTCAAAGTAATTCTTATTTGAATATGACTATAGTTATATTCTTCATAAGAATTTAATCGCTCTGGGATATTTCGACTTGTCTATAAGTTAGGAGATATTTAGGGTCTTAATATATGTCCAAGTAACTTGTAAAACTACCAAAATATGAAGCTTGATGCTTGAATCCTTTACTAGTCAGGCTACGAGTCTTCAAATGACTCGTAATGTCTAGATACAAGTCGTATGCTAGACTCATAACCACTGGGTTAATTTTTTTTTGATTACATATTGTTATGACTATGAATCCTTCCATATGACTCATAATCACTGATTATGGGTCGTAGTGAGGAGTCATAGATACTTGGCTACAGCTGAGGGATCCACTGGAGTGACTACAAATTACTCGTGATGACTCATTGATAACGCTCAACTTACACTTCAATTTAGTGCAAGGCGGTCATCATTAATATATTTACCCAACTTTGGAGTCAGGGTCGAATCCACAGGGAATAATGTGAGTGGTGATTAAACTATTTTATAACTAAAGCTACAAGTTAAATTCAAACAAATGATACGAAAAGATAAAATAGGAGTTTTTGATGAACAACAAATAATTGTTGGTCACTTTAGTTTCAGTGTTTGTAATCAAGAGTTTATGAAATAACCAAAATTATGTTCACTAAGGCTTCCGGTACATGATAGATGCTAACAGTGGTTTAAGATTCTCACGGTGGTTAGGATAACAAGCTATCTTTATCGATGCTACGCTTAAATGTCTCTCCACCAACTTAAGCATTTAATTCCCTAATCATCTCGAACTTAGGGAATTTCTATTTATTGCCCAGATTTTACCTCAGGCTAACCAACCTTGTTACAGTGCCGATTATTAAACGAAGTATTTTCGAGTCCCTGTTGATAATTCACTTTCTACTATATTTGATTTCTCTCTCAAGAAAATCAAAGAAGGTGTGTCTACTGTTTGCAACCAATAGATGTTAATTAAAACCTCAAAATTATCAAGAAATCCTACCACCTTTTGAATCTTGAACACTTAGCACCTTATCAAGACCTAACCCTATATCCCATAATTCAAGTTAAACAAATTTAGCCACTCATGATGTAATAATCAAAGCAACTAGTTGAATTCATGATTTGAAAGGTAAACTTACCACAAGATGAATAGAAACTAAAGATTCTCAGATTAAATCACAATGGAAATCCCAAGACAATAATAATAATCTCTTCAAAGTATTTTCTTTTTCAAGCCAAGAAACTTGAGAGAGAAAATATCAAAGTACGTCTCTTAAAACTCAAGTGTCAACCTTGTGCGGAATAATAATAAATAATAATGATAATGTTGATCATTTAGAAAACCCTAAAACAAAGCTTTAAATAGTTTACCCTAAATAAGCAAACAAAATCAAGGTTACAACTTTTTCTCAGAATAGACGACGACTATTGGTGATGCCTTATTAGGATCCTGACGACTTATCAAGAATGTCATCAGGTCTTCTTCAAATTTGCACTAGTCCATTCTTAGGTTGACGGCAACTTTTGACGGCTTATTAGGACTATGACGACTTATTAGAAATATCATCACACTTTTGCTCCAATTCTCATGTCCTGCCTAATTCTGACGGCCTTCCTGATGACTTATCACCATTATGACGGCCTATCACAAAATGTCATCATAACTTCCACTTTAGGCAATTCTCTGTCTACTAACGACGACTAACATGATAGTTTATCACAGGGATGATGACTTATCACAAATGTCGTCAGTCACACTTGTCTTTAGATTTCTTAAAATTTCAACTTTTTTGCTTCATTTCATGTTGGTTCTCTAAAATATCAGCTTAAACTGCAAAATCATACATAAACTAATAAAAAATAACTAAATTTGCTCAAGACCTTGCAATTATTTAGAGTCAAAAGCCTCAAATATGTTAGGATATGCTCACACATCACTCATCACGAGTGGTTATGACTCGTTACCTTCAGTCATAGTCATAAAAATAAATAAGGCCTTTTATGGGAAATCTTCCATAACTTCTTTCCACGAAATTAGATTCAGACAAGGCTTGAAGCATTGGAAAGATAACTTTGTAGCCTATCTTTTAAGAGGTCTAGAACTTGAAAAATTTAGGGTATTACAAAAAGATTGTAGATGGTACATAACTTGTTAGATTATGTATATAAGGTATCGGGTTGGTTCAATAAAGAATGATAAGCCTATGGAGTTGAGAAGCCAGGGGGGACACAATCCTAGTGTTCACCTATGACTTACTATAACCGAAGTTGATATACGCCACTTTTTTTATATTGCTACTCACCCCCTCCCTTATTTACTTTTCTAGTTTTGCCCATTGATTACAACAGTTGAGAGCCATGATTCCATATATTCCCTTAGGATATGACCCCAACCTTTTTAGGGATACTATATTTGGCAGCGACTATATATTCTTTATAGTGAAGGTGTAGCTTAGGAATTATCATCCACTAGCTATAAACCATTACTTATCTATTACCACTAGAAGTAGTACCCTTACTGATGATCTTCTTTTGCCTACTACTAAAGAGTCAAAGAAAGATAGCACTTTGATAAATGACACCTCTGTAGCAGAGTGTAAGAAGTTTACATATAGTGATGATGATTATAAAAGTGATGACGGTGATGATTGGGACAACGACGAACCTAATGATAATGTATACTATTTTAGTGCAGCCCCTTCCTTACCATTAATAGAAAAGAAAGAGGAGCTTGGAGCGGTCATTATTTCGTGTTCTATTAGGCACTTTGACATCAAACAGGATCTATGTGATTTGGGAGAGGGTAGCAATTTAATGTCACTGGTGATATACAAGGTGTTGGGGTTAGGAGCACTCAAGTCTGTATCTGCAAGGCTGCTGATGGTTAATTCATCTGTAAAGAATTCAGTTGATCGTTATCGGGCATAAGATTTCAAAATATGGCATTGAGGTAGACAAGGCAAAGATTGAAGTTATTGAGAAACTACCACCACCATTTCATCAAAGGTCATTCAAAGTTTTATAGGGAATATTGGGTTTTAAAGATGATTCATTAAGGATTTGCCTCTATGCAAGCTACTTAAGAAAGAGGTAAAGTTTTATTTTGATGAAGCATATCTTAAGTCTTTCAAAATAACTAAAGGAGAGGCTGGTGTCAGCCCCTATATTGTATTGCCTGATTGGTTTGCTCTATTTGAGGTTATGTGTTATGAGAGTAGAGTAACTTTGGATGTTGTCTTGGGATAGAGAAGAGATATTGTGTCTAATCTATTATGCTAGTAAGACACTAAACCCCACATAACAAAATTATACTATTATAGAGTAAGAATTACTTACGGTGGCTTTTGCTTTTGAAAAATTCTAGACCTATCTGATTGGGAATAAGGTCATAGTTCACACAGATCACGCAACTTTAAGATAGTTGTTGGAGAAGAAAGATACAAAATTGATATTGATTCGTTGGGTTCTATTACTACAAGTATTTGATTTTAAAGTGAAGGACTGAAAGGGTACTAAAAACCAAGTTGCTGACCATTTGTCTAGGTTGGAAGAAGAAGCAATGCAGAAATTACGAGGCTTAAAATAGATGATACTTTTCTAGACGAGTAGGTGTTGGCAGCATCTCAAGACCTAATCCCTTGGTTTGCTGATTTTTCCAACTATTTGGCAAGTGGTGTTGTCCCAGAAGACCTATCCCCCACTAGTCACTACAAGAAATTGGGCCTATGGCAACAAACTTTTTGGCGACGGTTACAAATTCGTTGCGATAGATATTCTATAGCAACTCTTTAAATCATTGCCAAAAATAATAGTTCTATTAGCACTATGATCGTCGCTACAGAAAATGAACAGTTGGAATAGGTATATGTATAGCAACGCTTTTTAAAATTGTTACCATAGAAGCACCTATTACAACACTTAATAGAGAAAAATTATCTATTGCGTTGCTTATTAATGCCCTCCACAATATTTCACATAAGTCTGACAAAAAACATTATTTTTCTTTGTCAATAAAAAATATCAAAAACCCTTTTATCTTTTTCATAAAAGACGTAACCTATCTCTTTCATATCAATGAAAAACCCCATTTCTCAATCAATGGAAAACCCATTTCTCATTAATTAAAAACCCAGATAAATTAAATTTTAGGGGTGAATTTATATCTCCAATTGTCTTGGGAATTTTGGGGGTGTAACAGAGTAGCTCCAAATCTGTGAGTAGTTTCTCTAAAATCTTTCGAGGTTGGATATGCATAGAATTCTAATGGTAACACCATCTCCAACAATTTGGATATGCAGGAACTCATTAGTTAGTCATTTTATACACCTATATCTATTTTGATATTGTATCATTGTAAGTCTCCTAAATATTTTTCTCATCTACAGCGCTGATAGATTACATTTAAAAAAGAAATTAGATCTTGAATTCTAACCTGAAGAGGAAAAGATATCTTTTTAAATATACTTCCATCTGGATGAGGGATGCTATATTGTTAACAAGGTTTATGGTAGATAATATCTCTCGAACTCAACACTTATTTTATTGTTAACCGATGAATTAACAATCGCCGAAAAGGAGACAGAAAAGTTAACGGCTATCGGAGCTCAGTAAGTTGGCATTTCAGCATTTTTAAGCATTCTTGTTTCAAAAATCTTTGTTGTTTAGAGCTAATCACTTGAATTTAGGGATTTTAAGGTTAGTGTATTTTTCTAATTGACGATTTTGACCTAATTTTTTCTATTTTAATATTGGAATATTCCCTCGACATAAGCTTTGTACTGAGTATGATTTAATCCTAATTTCTTCAATTTCAGTAATATTATAAAGATTATTAATGTTATCAATGCAAATTGAAGGATTAGTAACAATTTTGGTGTTGTCATTTGTGCTATGCAATTTGAAGGATTGTATTTGTATTTATGATTTAAAATTAGAGATCTATCAAATCATTTAAGTTCTATGGTCCTACTAATGTAGAGAGCTATCCATATCATTTAATTCTGCATCTCTATGATTCATGTTTCTTGTTCTTAACCCTTTTCCTGGGACCTTTTGATCATGTAAATCCTATACAATCCTACCTCTGACCATTGTTTTCTTATCTAGAATTGATATTGCAAGAATTGTTTTGTTCTTATGAGTGCCCCTATTTATATTTTATGCAAATTTGTGTATTTGAAGCCAATTATAAACCTTTGAGTGGTTTTGAGTTGATACTCTTTCCATTGTATTTGATGGAAGACAATTATAAACCTTTAAGTGGTTTTGGGTTGATACTCATTCCATTGTCTTTGTGCAGAGTTAACCAATATGCAAGCAGCTGTAACACAAGACATATCCCTATCATCCCCTGGGTAAAAAGGTAAAAAATAGCAGCACTATTGAGGCTGCCAAACTGACTAATAGCAAAAAGAGTAGGACAATTTGTCATGTTACAAGAACTATATTCAGTAACTTCATAAGGAAATGTCAATGTTACAACATTATCTCTTAACTTTTGTAGGCATACTCACTGCCAGAGAAAGCAAAACACTAACTGGAAGTGAAAAACTTTGAATAAAAAAAATTTAATTTTTTTCCAAGAAAATAATCACTTCTCTCTAATAGAGTTTGCTCTTTTCCTACTTTGGTGTCTTATGGATATTAGATAGTGAAGGATCTTAAATAGTGGTTGTCTCTTACTTGAGATTTGAGAAGGATGAAAATGTAAATAATCACTTCTAGGCTGCCAACTAACTATAGCAAGTAAGCAAGTAATGGAAGAAACACAGAAAAAAGAACAATGTTCTGACAATTTATGGCTTGAAGGAAATTGTTGCTTTTAATAAATTGTCATGAGAATTAGTCGAGGCGTGTGCAAGTTAACTTGAATGCCACGGTTATAAAAAATGTGCATTACTTTCTGTAACTGATCCACAGTTGAGTGTAAAAATAAAGAAGTAGTGATTGGAGTGTAGGATGTGTTTGCATCTGGATTCTGAGGTAAGACAGCCAAATTCTTATCTTTTGGATGAACAAGTCATTAATTGTGCCTTCATCATGTCATGTAATGAATAAAGAGTTAAGAATTTGTATTAAGTAATCAGAAAATTCCACTTATGCTCATTGTCAGGGGCGTGTGTATTTTCTACATTCCTACTTGAAGCATTGAACATTATTTTGGCAATACATGAAAAAAGAATCAAAATTTCTTTAAGTGAAAATTGTTGTTATATAAGTAAATAATAATCATTGACTTTTTTTTAGAATGGTAACATATTATTTATTAGCGCATATATTGTTAAATTATCTCTAGTTTTATCTGAATTCTAGCTTCTTTTACTCCTTTTCATTCCCTATTACAACACATACCAATTTTTGTTTTTTGATAAATAAAGAATTTTATTTCACCAAGTATATTTACATAACTAGGCAGAGTTGACCAACTGTCTCTCAATGAAATGTAAAACTAATAGAAAGATCAGCAGTACTCACGCTAACTTTCCTATGGAGTCGCTACTGTATGTTTTTTAACAATAGAATAGCTATTCTAAGTATCTAATAGAATAAAAAATTCAACTAGTCAAGGCACAGAATTTAGTTGCGTCAAGCATGTAGTCCATTTCTTGTGCTGGATTCCACAGATATGTATGTGCACGGCTATCTCTTTGCAGACTCTATCAGGCATGAAGCTTCCTTGCTAGAATCTAATTTGGTTTCTTTCTCTCCATACTATACTGATAATCATAGAAAACATACAACATAGGATAACACCTTTCCCTGATCTTCCTTTTGCCCATCTAATAATCCAGTCTACTACTTGCTCCTAGGTCTCTATGGCTCTATGAATTCCCATCTATGAAAGTAATCTTCCCACAGACCCCTTGTAATTGGAAAGTCAAAATACAAGTGATCATGTGTTTCTATAGTATTATGACAGAATGTGCAAGCCATATCAACATTAATCCCAAACTTTGCTAGTTGATCAACTGTAGCCAATCTTTTTAACAATGCAAGCCATGGGATGAAGTTGTGCCTTGGGTGGATGCTTGAGTGAAGTACTATGCTCTTCCAAGAAAATTTTGGCATATCAAGTAGCATAGCTAGGTACAAATTTTTGATGGAAAATCTGCCCTTCACAATCCATTGACTTAGTCTTGCTTGAAGATTACCTTGCAATCCAGGTGCTAGCATGATAGCCTTTCTTGATTCAATCACTTTTCTCATAACCCAAGTACCATTCCTTGGGATGCAACAATCCTCCACTATATAATCTTTGATATAGTAGGCATGTCCCACCTTATCCATATACTGTCAGCTTTTGTAGCTAGGGCCCATAGTTGTTTTGCAACAACTACTTTATTCCAGTTGTAAATATGCAGGATATTTTTCCCTCCTGCTACCTTTGGCATACAAAGCTTTTCCCAAGAGATTAGTGCTCTTTTTGAAGGGAAATTTTTACCTGTCTATAAGAAGATTCTACAATGAAAGTTTATGAGATTCATAATCTTCTTTGGGAGAATAATGATTTGAGCCTAATAAGTCTGAATGCCAAAAATAACAGATTTAATCAGCTGAAGCCTGCCTGTATAAGATAATAGTTTTGTTGACCAATATTTCATCCTTTCAAGAATTTTATCTATTAAGGGGTACCACTGGTCAACAGTTAGTTTCTTGGAAGACAGGGGTACTCCCAAGTATTTGAAAGGTAAGGACCCTTCAGTGTAGCCCAGAGTCTACAATATTTGTGATTTCTCAGTGTCTTTAACACTTGACATATAAATGAAACTCTTGTCTTAGTTGGCTTGGAGTCATGAAGTTGTACAGAACTTATTAAAAGCTTATCGTAGTAGTGCTATGGATGCAGTGATTGCTTTACAAAACATTAATAGATTATCTGCAAAGAAGATATGTACAGCTTTTTGCACCTAGGATGAAATTGGAAGTTGGGATGTGAGGTGGCCAAGGCTAATTCTCTGCGTAAATACTCCAGAGCAATCACAAAAAGGTAAGGTGACATAGGTTCATCTTTCCTTATAGGGTCACCTTTCCTTATTCCTCTTTTACCTTGAAAAGGCTTAGTAAGTCCACCATTTAACACTAGAGAATAGGACACAATTGTAACACATTCCATAACCTATCTAATAAATTTCTGGGGAAATCCCAATTTTGCAAGCATGCTTTTAAGGAAACACCATTCAACACCTTCATAGGCTTTCCTTAAGTTAACTTTCAATACACATGTAGGAGACAGTCCTTTTCTTGTATACCATTTCAATAATTCATGGCTAAAGATCACATTATCGATGATGGATCTTCCTTCTATAAAAGTTGACTGGGAGGGGATTATAATGGTGTTCATTACTCCCTTCATCCTATTTGTTAACACCTTAGTAATGATCTTGTAGAATGTAGTACAACATTCTATGGGCCTGTAGTCTTTAACTAATGTGGGTGCAGGTACCTTTGGCATAAGTGTTACTGTTGTGCGGATAAAAGTTTTAAGCATTTTACCTGTGGTAAAGAACTTTTGAACATCCAGTAATACATCTGATTTCACTATGTTCCATTAACTAGTGTAGAATTCAATAGGGACACCATCCACTCCTGGTGATTTCTTAATTGCCATGTCTTTTATAGTATTCATAACCTCCTCCTCTGTAACCTATTATATAAGTGACATCTTTTGTGGATTAGATAAACAAGGACCTCTTCTGATGACCTATGAGTTTGGTAAGGGCAACTCATCAGCAACAGTTCCTAGTAGGTTGGTAAAGAAGGATTCAAATTCTTATTCCACTAAGACTGGATCTACAATCTTTAGTCCTTGATCAGTATATATTGATGTAATAGCATTTTGACTTTCCCTGATCCTACATTGTACCTGAAAAAATTATAATTAGAGTCCCCACAAGTAATCCAAGTAGCCTTAGATTTTTGTCTTAGTGCTTTCTCTTCCACTAGACTCCATTGGTGCAATTTCTAAACATAATTCTCTCCTCCTCTATCAAAGTTTTATTTAACAAATCATTGGTCAACTTGTCTTGATTAACTGCTAGTTGTTATCTGGTAGTATGCAAGTGGATCTCATATAAAGCTAGATAAGAGTTTAGCCCCTTTAGGTTTGTCTTTAGTTCTTCCAACTTCTGAGCCAACTGATATATTTTAGTCCCAGTGTATCTTTGACTCCAGGTACTTGCAGTAATTTCTGGGAACTTGTGATGTTGTATGACTGTAGTGTATAACTTGAAAGGCTTTGGCCTACTACTGACTGTAGGATTGCACTATAATAAGATAGAGAATGATCAGAAATGCCTGGTAGTAGGTAATCAGCCTCCATTGCTCCATAGCTTTATAACTATTTATAATTTCCTATAGCCCAGTCAATTCTTAAATATACTCTATGGTTTTGCTCCTTCTTATTGCAGAAAGAATAATAGCATTCTCTAGATCTCAGTAGGTGTAATAGGGGATCCCAGCCTGTCATCAAAACTCAATATAGCATCGAAGTCTCCACTCAAGATCCAAGGTTCCTGAATGTTTGTACCCAATCCCTTCAGGGCAGACCATAATGTTATTCTTTCAACAGTAGTATTTTTTGCATATATAACAGTAACATAAGCAGCAAAGGAATCTACTGGACTCTCCACATAACAATGTATAAACTGTTTATGAGATATTAATACCTACACCTACACATGATTTCTCCATAGTAACCAAATTCGACCAATTGGAGCCATCGGGTAATTGCAACTAATACTCCAACCTTGTGCAACCTTTGCCAATATGTTGAGACTTTTGTGCTGATTCACCCTCATTTTTAGACATCTCATTATTTCTATCTTATGTTTCACTATAAAGATCTTAAACTCTTTCTGCTTAAGGGTTGGTTCAATCCCCTCAAGTTCTAAGTTGCAAAAATTATGTTATGTTGGGTGGTTTGCCAGCATCACCTGTCACACCTTCATGATCACCCATACTTTCCAAAGTTGAGAACCTGTTGTCACTCCTAGAAGTGCCTACCTCTCCTTCTAGTGAGGTCTCACCAGTCCCAGTTGCATGTTGGATACTTTACACTTGTAGTTCCTGGTCATTTTCCAAGTTATGGGTCTACAGATGGTCATCTAGTGGTGGAGGGGTGGTAGTTTCCTTACTTGTAGCATTCCTTGTTTCTTTTTCTTGTCATTCTTCACATGCAGATTTTCTCTTTCTTTTATTCCTCCTTATTCTTTTTAGTTTTTCTTGGAAGTCCGTCTCCTGATCCTCTTCTTTGTCATGTAGTCGGTAATCATCAGTAGAGTGCCCAAAATGTAGACAATGGCTACAAAATTTGGGTTTACAATTATACTCAATAGTCTAATAGAATATTCCTGTTAGATTCACCATTTCAATAGATTCAATTAAAAGCTGGGATGCATACACTTTAATGCCTACACGAGCATAAGATATATGTTCCATGCTAGCGGTATAATGGTCTGTGCGAAGAGGACGACCAATTCAACTCACTATTTTATTCAATGCATCACCTGACCAGTACACAACAGGTAGTCCTGGAAGTGTAATCCATAGTGGAATAGTTGTTATGCAATTTAGATCATTCAAAGTCAATAACCATGGTTGAACTATGAATGGTTTGTTGTGAAATTTGTAAAGGCCACCTAGAAGTACCTTATCCTTATCAACAGCTGATTTGAATCAGAAGATGTAATATCTAGCTGCATGACCCAGAGTTTGGGGTTTTTCAACAAAATTCCAAACATTTTCAACAAAATACTCCATAGATTTTTGGTAGGGAGTATCCCCCACCACAAAACCTATTAGGGAATTTTTCCAGTAGTGTGATTGGTCTTTTAAATCATCTTTGACAATAGTGAAAACAATTTTCCCATCTCGAGTAACCATAGGAACATAGTTCAGGGTCTTTACAATACCAGCTTTGCAATTTTCAGTATATTCCTTCTTCACTGGTTGCTGAGGAGGTGGTGTTTGCTCTGAGAATTGCAACCTCTTTTTAAGTATAGATACTATGCTACGAAGATGAATCGATGTCGGTGAATTCGATTCTGAGTTGGGTTCCTTAACCTCCTCAGGGATAGAACGGTACCAGAGGGGTAGAAAGCTTCCAAACGTTATGGATGCAGTGAATAGCTAATTCCATCTTGTGGAGTAACCAATTTTGTCGGTGACACCATAGTTTTCGGTATAAATCATGAGGAATTATAAAGAGTGCACGTTAGCAGCCTTGGTAATATGCGCCGGGAGCAGCATTCCTCTTCTGTCAGAACACATACCAGTTGGTAGCTTGTCGATTGAGATTTTTCAAGTCTTTACATATCTTATTAGATGCTGAATGTTCAGTAACAAATCTATATAATTTGTTATGGCAGCAATGATACAGACGAAACTTTACAGAAGTTGAAAGAAACTGCTATTGGCAAGCAAATAGTACGTCTTTCTTGGGGATGAAACCCAGCAAATAAACACGTATTATCTCTTTCTTTCTCATATTACCTTTTTATCTGTTCGTTGTTGCTTCTTTAAAGTTCATCTTTGGAAAAACTCTCAAAGTTATATATTCTTTTACCAGATCTGAAGGGCTTAAAAACTCTCAAATGCTACCAAGGATGAAGTGAGTGTTGAAAGGCATTCTTTATGCTTTTATGCCACATTTTTACCACATCATTCTGTAATATAATCTTGGACTGACATTTTCAGGTGACTATCCGTACTATCAAATTGCCAAAACAAAGTACCATAGGAGATGTTCTTAATGACTTGAAAAAAAGGTACTTTGGAGATTTCGTGTGCTTTAGAACTGGATGCCTTTGAACTTTATCCCCATATCCACAAATAAGTATTAAGTCTATAAAATATGTTGTGGGAGAGATGTGAAAACTAACCTTGTCTGTTTATTGCAAGATACTCATCTTATCTTATGTTATGGTGCAGGTTGGAGGGCCACTTCTAGATACTGAACTAATATTTCTGGATATGTTTAATCACAAGATATATAAGGTACTATGGTGTTGCGTAACTTTATTTTATACCGTGGTTTTGCGTCTGCTAAGATGTTTCTCACTTCTCAGTACTCAGATCAGTTCACTAGTTGTAAATTTAATCTATTTTACTTATATTTTTGAAATGACAATGTTATATAGTGTTGAAGATGGTAGAGGATAACCTAAAAAAATTAGCCTAAGAAAGTGGAGTATCATTCATGTCTCTAAGTGTATGTGTCAATATTTTTGAAACCTCATATCAAGATGAACCCTTTGATGGTCTTAGTTATTTGCTAACAACAAGGGTATGAATGACCCCTAAGTATAAGGAAAGGTAAAATTAAGATATTTTGTATAGATGGGAGGATTTTAAATCATTTTCCCTTAAGATTTTTTTCATCATCTCTCACTAAATTCTGCTGCTTAGAACTTATAGTTGTTGGTGATTTTGTGTTAAAGATCTGGAAATACTCACCAGTTCATGAATGGACTCTGGATGCAGGGGTAGGTGATACTGATGTTAGAAGCTAGTAAAATCCTACTCTTCTTCAATTTATTTACCAAGGCATCTCTTTTTCGATCTAGTTTCATATCCAGGGTAAGTATAACATCTTCACTTTATATTATATAATTTTTATTCTATGTGCCCTGCTTTGCAAAATTTTTTGTGGAAAGTTATATCCTAAATTGGTCACATTATTAGACTTTGTGGATTCACCTAGTTAAATGTCCCTGGTCTTAGACTTTCTTTCCCTATTTTGAGATGGTTGTTTTCGGCATTCTGTTTCCTGCCTTGGTTAATATTACTCATACTCAATGTTTTTATTTTGTTTTGTTTGAGTTTTCCTATTGAGGCAGATAACATACATCAATGTCTCAGCTGAAGAGGTAACATTACTTGTTACTGCTACTTTTACAGAAGCTTTAAGTTCTCATATTTGAGAGAATAACCAGTGTTTTGGTCCTGATTAGAGGTTTTCTTATGTTATTGCAGCGTATCACTGAACATCATCATTCTGAATGTACAACTCAGTTATCTACTCGTTTAGTTCACAAGCATCTAAAGATGGTGAAGTTAATTGGTTTTATTGGGTGCAGAAATAATTGTAAGACGGCCTTGCTTTTACTAGAAATTGGAGGCGCCTCTCTTAATGAGATCATCCTACATCCTACAAATAACATTCACCACTATGAGGTTAAGAGAATTGCATCAATTGAAAAGCGCAGAAAACAACTCGAAGCGAAGTTGCCACCAGGGATTAAACTTGTGATGATATAGCTTCAATGAAAGGTGTTACATTCATTTAACTTTCTCTTTGCTTATCCATATTCTACAATTATATGTTAGTTTATTTTTATTTTCATATTGTGAATTTTTTTAAATAAAAAGCCCCCCTTAAACTTGTTAAAAAGTTTTATCTAAACATTAAAACTACTATCTGATCCTATTGATTGAACACTTAATACATGACTACAAGTTCTAATTGTATGGTGCTCATAGGTTGTAATTCTGGTTTCTTTTATTAGTCTATTATAATGTTCACAGTGTTTCCAAAAAAAAGTTCCAACTATATATTTCTTGTGCTTATAGGTCGTGATGCCTATAGTAGAAGAGGGTGTCACTTTTAGCCTTGGTAAATTGAACTTACCTCCAAATGAGATTGTAAGATTATTCTAACACACCTCAGCAATAACAACAACATATGCAGAGTAATTCCATAACAAGATATGGTGAACCACTTTTTCTAGGAATTCAAGAGAAACAACAGGAAGGATATGGTGAACCACTTTGTCTAGGAATTCAAAAGAAAGAACAGGAAGGATATTAGTGTATTATAATTTATTATATATGTAAATACTAATTTATATATTTGCATAAAATTTTAATTTGGATTATTATATTAATGAAAGATTTTATTGTGAATTGTCTATATATATAATTGTATTAATATAATTCTCTCTCTCTTTGTCTATCATTATCTTTATATAGATAGATAGATAGATATTCATCGTTGAATAGGTGACAAAAATCATTGCAATAAGTAGCAAAAAATGTTGCAATAGGTGTCAAAAAGCGTTACAATAGATAGTTAAAAGTCATTGCAAAAGACCAACAAGTGTTGCAATAGATATTCAAAAATTGTTCCAATAGGGTTATTGCAACACTTTCCTATCGTTACAATATAGTCTATTGCAATGGTTCTTAACCGTTTCTATAGACAATATAAAACATCCTAATAGGAGTTAAAATAAACCGCTGCAATAGTTTTATCTATTTCAACGGTTATTGAAATCGTCGCAAAAGTCATTGTGATAGGTCTATTGCAATGCTCACATATGCAACACCTACCAAACCGTTGCGGTAGCTCTATCACAATGGTTTTTGTATCTATTGCAATGGTTTTTGAACCATTGCCATAGGGGTAATTTCTAGTGAGTGTAAGAGATTCATGTATGAGATAAGGAAATTCTTTTAGGATGAACCATATTTTTTCAGGTTTTGTGCGGATGGTGTGGTACGGAGGTGTATCCTTAAGGTGTAGATGTTTAGTATTCTTGAAGTTTCTCATGCATCACCAGTTGGGGGTCATCACAGTGGAACTCGCACAGCCTATAAAATTCTGCAGTATGGTTTTTACTGGCCTACAATTTATAAGGATGCTCACTATTTTGCATAGGCTTATGATCAATGTCAGAGATAAGATAATTTCCCGCAACACCATAAACTTCCCATGACACCTATCCTACAGTTAGCCATTTGATGTATGGGGGATTGACTTCATAGGCCTATTTGTAAGCTTCTATGGTTATAAATATATTTTGGTAGCAGTTGACTATGTGTTGAAATGGGTGGAGGAAATTGTGCTTCCAGATAATAAAGGTAGAAGCGTCACTGCTTTTCTGAAAAGAAACATTTTTTCTTGATTTGGCACTCCCCGGGAGATTATTAGTGATGATGGGTCGCACTTTTGCAACTGGTTTTTCAAAGCCTTGCTTGAAAATATGGTGTAAAGCATAGGGTAGCATCTCCCTATCATCCTCAAATAAGCAGGCAGGTTGAGGTCTCCAATAGAGAGATCAAGTCTATATTAGCGAAGACTAAATGCCAACGAGACTGATTGGTTGTGGTCCTACAGAACATCTTATAAGACTCTCAAAGGTTCATCACTATATCATCTTATGTACGGCAAGGCATGCCACTTGCCGGTAGAAATTAAGCATAGGGTACTATGGGTGCTGGAAAAGCTAAACTTAGAGTGGCATGATGCAGCAACATCAAAATTGAATAAGAGGAATGAGTTGGATGAATTCTAACTTTGTGCCTATGAGAGTTCTGTTATATACAAAGAAAGGATGAAGTTGTATCATGACAAAAAAATCGAGAAAGGGGTGTTTGAACTCGGCAACTTCATACCACCCAATAGGAGATTGATACCTCCTACCATGCAACACCTTAAAAGGGGCCATGCCAATACTAGAGAGCAAGTCTGATTCAACTCATAGCTTCCCGGAGACACACCACTACTAGCATGAGTCTAGCCATACACTATTATTTATTCAAGCTTATCCAAAACCTAGAAGTAGTTAGCTTAAGACATCGGGCTATATTCCTTACATCCATCCCGAACACTACTCTGGTCCATTACTATTATCATATGCAAACCACAAGTAGACGACATAGGAAAACTATAACCAAATATTATAGCCAAAATCACCAACATAGGATTGAAAATCCAAAACCATAACACAACTATGCCATAAAACAACTCATACACATGTTTTCCCAAACTCCTAAGAACCCAACAGGACTATTGGTAAATCTACCAACCGCAACACTCAAGACTACCATTTTTATACCAGCGGTATGATTTATCCTTCCCAAGATCTAGCACCCTCTATTATTTTCCCAAAGATTTTCACCATCCACTCTATTCCAAAACCTTAGTTCTAGAAGTCGCCCTAGAATCCCCCCAGTTAAGGACTTCTACATTTCCCCATTTTAAGACATCACCATGTTCCCCAAGTCACTATTACCCCAACATAAGAAGGGTCACGGAGAAACTAAAGCACAGGAAACACTTATGCCACTCAAGGAAAGACCACAAAAAAGACAAGACACCATAGGTACGAAGGGTTTCATAGCAACCACCTAGGTCATAAATGAGGCCCATCCTAACACAACCTAACCAAGGAGGAGTCCTTACACCAAATGACACACCACCATATATACCAATAGTAATGCAATGTAATGTCAAGACTCATATCCAGGGAACAAAATGTATACAAGATACGAACCTTAGGTATAAGTGCTCATAGAATGCATTCCACACTAGTAGAGCGCCCTCTCGGCCAAGATAGGAGAGAATCACTAGAGAACGCAACCCGACCTTTCCTTGGGGACCACCGCTAGAAGAAAATTTAGGATCAACCTTCCACCTCCCTCGCATTACACCAATGAGCACAACATTCCACTGTAATGGGTATCACTGAAGAGGTAAACTAGGGACACTTGGACTTTCTATACCCAAAACCATTCTATAAAGGAGGAATAAGAGTTGGACGAACATCCAAAACAAGTCCAATCTCACACTTAACTTCCCTATTTATTAAATCAAAGAATGCCATAGGGGCATTGGTCAACCCAAAGGACATGACTAAGAACTCGTAGTGACCATACCGATTTCTAAAGACGGCCTTAGGCATATCAGCTTCCCCAACCTTAAGTTGATGATAACCCAACCTAAGATCTATTTTAGGGGAACACCTCACACCTTGAATTTGATTAAACAAATCATCGATTCTAGGGAGAGGACACTTATTTCTTATGGTCGTTTTATCTCACAGACAATGATCAGTGCACATACGAAGGAAGCCATTCTTCTTGACACGAACAACACGGAAGCACTTCAAGGAGACATATTAGGTTGAGTGTCTGGAACAAGATCAACCCCAAAATCAATTTCCCTATCGGGAGGAATACCAAAAGGATCACCGGGGAAAACATCTGGAAATTTATTGACCATGGGAATGGGCTCTACGGGAGAACCTTCTAAGTTAGAACCTTTAACTCAGACCAAACGATACAAATGCCCATTTGAGATAAACTTATAGACTCTAAGATACAAAATGAATCTCCCCTTATACACCAAAGAACTACCTTCCCATGCAACGATCGGCTCATTAGGAAATATGAACATGACTCTACTGGTCCGACAATCTAAGAAAGCATAACACGAATGTAACCAATCCATCCTTGGGACAACATCAAAATCAACCACACCCAACTCTATTAAGTCTACAAGAGCTTTTCTACCACTAACAGATACCACACACCCTCTATAAACCCTCTTAACAACCAAAGAGTCCCCTATCAGGGTAGAAACCAAAAAAAAGAACTGAGAGATTCTCAAGACCAAAAAACAAAATACACAGTCATATACCAGGTCACATAAGAAAAAGTAGAGCCTGGGTCAAACAAACATTGCACACCACGAGAGAAAAGTTTTGACAGACCTATGTCAGTATCAGAAGGTGCCTCGAGCTCCCGAGGGATAGTAAGAGCGTTGAGACGGTCCCGAACAATGTCGGAACTTGAAGTGGCACCCCTAGGTGCAAGAGCTAGAAAAGTGGCAACCGGTACCCTTTTTTGCCCAAGCGGCAATCATTATGGGACACTCCCATTGCATATGACCCAATTGACCATATTTAAAACACCGATTCTTTCCTTTCTCATAACAACTACAGTGTGATTCATCGCAAAAATGATAAGGAAGATAGGTGAGTGAGGATTGGGCCCCTCTTACCCTATATTGGGTACCTCATGCCCTATGAGCATTACCAATTTGAAAATGCCCACCTCCCAATGGGTTTGGGTAAGGAGCACTAGCTGCGGAATGGAAGTTAGGACCCACCCAATACTTTTTCTTGGACCACTTCCCACCAACCTGAGCCAACATAGTAAAGGAGTGATAGAACCCAGCATTTTGAGGTGATTGAGGAGAAGTGTCACCCCCAAAAGTAGGGTTAGTAGGAAAAGGTGGAACCCCTCGAGGACAGTCAGATGCCACGACCCTTGACCGGGTCTGAATCCCAAAAATTGGATGAGCTTTGTCCATATAGCCCTCAGTCGGGACAGAAAATCTCGCCTGAACATCAAATCTTTTTGGATACATGATCTGAAAGATGATCAAGAAAAAATTAGAGGAATCCAAGACCTTAGACTCTATATAGCTTGAGATTGAAACACAAGAAAGGGAAACATTCCTAAATGTCTCATAGCCCCTCTTTAGCATAGAGATAAAATAGTGCATCAGTTCAATCCAAGTCAAACCATCATATGAAATCACATATACATTAGCATGGAGATAAATGAAGATAAACATACATATGTTTATATATAGCATACCAAGTCATGGAAAGAGTCATGACAATTATTCCTAAAGAATTCATTCATGAAACATGGAGTGAAGAACTTCCAACCTTCCACCTTACCAATTCTAGAACCTTAAACTTCTCCGTTACATTTTTCAAGGGGATCTAAACCTCAAACCAACTCAACCTATTCAACAAAATTTATTAGGCAAGAGACTCAAACCAAAAGCCATTCATTGGACTTGGGACTCGAACCACAAGCCATTCATTAGACTAGGGACTCGAACAACTAGTCATTTCATTGGGTGAGGGACTCAAACCACAAGTCATTCATTGGACTTGAGATTCGAACCACTAGTTATTCCATTGGACGAGGGACTCCAACCGCAAGCCATTCATTAGACTAGGGACTCGAACCACTAATCATTTCATTAAGAGAGGGACTCCAACCATAAGCCATCTCTTTGGGCGAGGGACTCCAACCACAAGCCATTTTATTTCCATTGCTCGTCGACATTTAAGCTCTAACCCATTTAGTTCATGCCTTAACATCCATACAATTCATTTCAACTCTTAAGGACTTGAACCATTTATCCATAACACTACCACGTGGAACCATAAGGTCTTCATGGGAACATTTATTGATTGAACACTTTATTAGGACAATTCCTTAATTCAAATCATTATTCAATTCATTCAGTGTTCATCAAGACCCTTACTAAACCAATCATTCTTCATTAGTATTTCTACACAACACTTTAGTTCTACACATAATTTAAGTTCATGTTTAGAGGGATTGAAGCCCTTTCTTAGCCATCAAACCAACATGGTCATAATTTAACTAATTACATGGCTAACAACATCCTTACAGTATCATTTATCAACCACTCATACTTATTGGACCATCACACCATCTAAAGTCATAAATTAATCTATTACATGATTAACAAGATTCCTACCAACCATTTACCAAGCATTCATATTCATCATGACACAATACATGGTACACAATGCCTTTACCAATCATTTACTAAGTACTCACATGCATTGCAACAATATCTTATCTGATTCATATTCACTAGACCAATACCCTAGTTTAACATACCATTAACATGTGACTAGAAAATTCATTTAGACATTTTTACAAACACCTTATGTACATAACTTTATCAAGACCAAATTCATGGTGGAATTCATCATTATTAGGGTTATTCAAGACCCATATGTTAGACCATATAAAAAAGTACCCACACATGTAATCCATCATGAATAACATGTATAATCACAAGCTCAAGCAAAACCAAACACTATTCATCATTGACAACCAAAACCCCTTTTATTTAATTTCAAAACTACCATGTATACTTACTAATCCAAGTGTGAAATACATAGTTTTTGAGTTATTTAACAAGGGAGAGAGATACATGCCTTATACAAGTTGATTCGATGAAGAACTTGACACCTCTCTTGCCTCTAGATGAACCTTCTTCAAACCCTAGCCTCCAAACTTGCTTTAAGGACTTTTGAGAGTGTTTTGGAATGTTTGATACACTCAAAATGTGTTTAATAAGGCCATATACACATATATAGTGAGGGGACTTAGGGTTTTGGGTGTAGAAAATGACCATAAGGTCCTCAACTAAAAGCTGAAAATTTGGCCATAATGTTGGGTACGACTCACTTGAGTCAACTGTACCCTAGGGTACGAGTGGTACCCTAACTCATACCATAGGCTTCACCTAGGTCACCTACACTGGTTAGGGTACGACTACACACCTTTGAATCATATCCAAAGGGTATAACTTAGACCTTAAATCGTACCCATGACCCATACCAAAAACAGCCCACTTTTGATCAAGTGCCAAGCACCTTACGACTTACCTACGTATGACTCGTACCTTAGTGTATGACTAAGGGGAGGACAAGCCGTATTATGGATAGTATGTTACCCTCCTTGGCTGCTCAAGCTATGAGAGGGGAGGTAAGAGAGGGTATGACTCATACATAAGGGTACGAGTGACACATCTAACCATATCTTGGTCAGAATGCACCATCAAGAGACTTTTCCTAAGGTACAAAGCCTAGGTGTTTCAAGTGTAAGAACCAACTAAATACATCTCGAAGTAAAAAATATACAACTACTAATCCAAAAGGATCATAATTTGTCTTAGAATAAGAAAATAAGACAAACTAAATAAGAAGAGGTTAGTAGATCAACTCTGGAAGCATAGACCAATGGCTACCTCAAAAATAATACAAACACCACCCGAATCAACTACCATGCGGCACACTCATACCTAAATCTGCACCAAAAGGGCGTAGTAGGGGTGAGTATGGTCTACTTGTACTCAGTAGGTATCATAGGCTGACTGAGCAAAGTAGAAAATAAAGAATATAAAATACATATTGTGGGCATGTCACCTGCAATCAGAAAATGTCCCAAATGGTAGCTCACATCGTCTCCACTAATAGTTTTACGATATACATACATACTAAAACACAAGTACAAGAAAGAGGTACAAATAAATAGATATCAAATCAAGAATAAAAATACAATATAAAATGTACACAATATATAAAAATGTAATGAAGAAGAAGATGATAATGATGTGATGCACGAGGTTGTCGCACAACCTCCGTATATACCTACCGAGTTGTGCTCCCTAAGTAGGACCTATAGGGGGTTCGTCGACCCGTATACAGTCCAATATCCAATACCAATCCAATATTCATAACTCATCTCCGGCATACATTGGCAGAGGGTTTTTAAAGATGTCACATTTTCTATTAGAAAAAGCCAGTTGTTCCATAGTGGTACCAATGTTTCATGAATCTAAATGATATGAGGATGCAATGCTCACAACCAACTAGAATGAGAATTTCCAAATCCAACCAATATACCAACCATATGAGCCACAAATCCACTCAATATGCCAACCATCCATGAAATAATATAGTCCATAAACTAATAGAGCAAGATATACAATAATATGCCATTTGATACTATACAAATACCAGCTTAGACATTTTTCACGAAGAAGAATACAACAAATTACATAAATACCAGGCCAATAACATCATATAAGACCCCTCACGGTCACACATAGAAATTAATATCTCAAAACCACTAAATATAAACTACACAAGCCCACAATATAAACTAAATATAAAATACATATTGTGGGCTCAAAACAATAATCCATATCCGTTATTAGTTTCCACACTCATAACGCGATTTTATACCAATATTAACAACCCAACCTAGTTTGAAGAAAGTTAAGCCATAACCTACCCCGAATGAAGAAAACTGGGTTTTAAAGCCTTCAACACGGAGTCTTTCTCTCATGAACAAACTAAAAAATAACTAAAACACACAAATATAGAATCTACGCGTTAAAAAAAAGTCAGTTCATTTTTAGGTCGGGGTCAAAACGGCCCCCCGAAATGAACTTTTGAAAAAGAAGGGTAAAACTAAAATTTTAGTTCAAAAATATATTACCTATGATTCAAGAAATCCATAGAATAATACCCAAGTGAAAATGGATTGAAATTGGGGTTTAAATCAAACAATTACTAATTTAGGCCTTTCATGCCAAATTTACCAAATTCTACTTTTGAATTCAAGTTTTAACACGATTAAAATGACATGAATCGAAGAAAAATAATTGAAATAGGGATTTGGAGCTTATCCAAGCTCGAAAATGAAAGAAATCGCCCAAAAACGGGAAACACCAAGCTCCAAGTGTCAAAAATGGTGAAAATAGTGAAAAAGGGGTATGTAAACCACCCAGACATCGCTTAAGAGGTAAATAGGCCACTTAAGCGGTCATCGCTTAAGAGGTCAAGTGTCGCTTAAGCGATCCCCGCCAAGGTTGTCTATGCGCTTAAGTGGACTAATGGTCGATTAAGCGACACTCTCTTAAACGGACAGAGCCACTTAAGTGATACTCACTACTGTAAGCCAGGTTGCTTAAGCGACCGGTTGGACACTTAAGCGGACTCTGCTTAATCTACCCAAATGTTGCTTAAGCGGATGCACTAGCTGAGTGGTGTATCAACTGGAGACTTGGAGAATCCCAAGTCTCCGCGAATCCCTTAGGATTCATTTGGAATCCTGAGAACACATACAAACTATGCTACCCAAGTAAATTCAACGCTCTAGACTCAATGGTAATATCAAATTTTTGAAAAAATATCATTTTCGCAAAGTTGACCCTCGAAACCCAATTTCATAACGTTTCTAACTAAGGGTCGAAATGAGATATAAAAGCCGTAAAACAATACCAGCTATATTACCAACCTAAAATTGATGTTTCGGATTTGCTGACATAGTTTATTTTACTATCTGACGTACAAAACAACAAATGTTGACCAAAATCAACTATAAAGCCTTTTTAACTATAAAAAATAACAACCTCGCACAAATCACACCAAAATGCATTAGAAAACGAGTCAATCATTCTCCCAACCCAGAAACACCATAAAGTAACCACAAGGAGGGGTAAAATAATTAAATCATACAGAAATAAATAATTTATAAAAATCACTGAAAATTAGATTATTACATCTAACTTTGTAATTATTGGTGAAAACCCTTTGGGTAAGCATGGAATTTTTTCTAGGTTTTTAATTAGCACTTCTGTCATGACCCGAATGAAGGCCTGGCCGTGACGGACATCCCGAACCATGAAGGCTCAAAATATCCTTCTCTATCTGGTAATCATGCACAATATTCATATAATAAAAGAAGATGCGGAAACATAATCTGCTACGGAAACATGGTCAATTCTGAATTCAATACAAGTATGGAAACTGTAAATAACCTACATCTAAATAACATATGACTCAGTCTGTGAAATCTCTACTACATGAAAATCTGACAACTGTCTGAAACTGGAACAAGAGACCCAGTAGACCAAAACTGAAATAAGTGACATAATCTAAAAAGATAGGACTTTTGGAATAGAGAAGGCTCACCACTGCACAATCTGATCAGCTGTCTGAATTATCTACTGCTTATCTGGACCCCTAGATTGAGTCTCAAAACCTGAGAGGTAGGGGGAAGGGGGGTTAATACAGATGTACTGGTACAGAGAGCATATCTAAAATAATCATTTATTATTCAACATATATGAGAGAAATTTAAAACAGTTCATAAGTATATCATATAGTAAGAATTCATATGGGCATTTTAAAGACTGTAAAAATCATCTCAACTCGGAGAAATCTGTGTTACTTCTGCGCTAGGTGGTATACCCTACAACTCTGAAAAATTCCATGGGCTATATGGAAACTGACGTTAACTCGCCAGCGAAGCCGCCAACCCAAGTGTGCCGCAAGGGTCGGAGTCTTTGAATCTACTACGCCACATGACCGTCGCCAGCGTACAATAATAATCTACCCGTATCGGCAAATATGATTTCAGGTTAAGAGTTGCTTAAACTCGTGCCTTATTCGGGTAACCACCTAACCCTCTTTAAGAACCTTTTTAAAACTCTATCAAAACATACAATTTTTGAAAACATACTCTGAAAACATAATCTGTTATGGCATAAATACATAAGGTATCGTCATAGCATTGACTTGCAAGTCACATCTCTGAGCCATTATTAGTCTATCGTAAATCTCTGTTTTCAAAACACAAGTTTTAGGACCACCATTTCAATAATTCAATTCAAATAAAAATTTTCTCAAATCTCATATAAACACATGCAAGAAACTCATCTTTGTCAAGCATTTCAGTATTACAGTACAAGGTGGTCATGTCAAAGTTCTCAATTCACATGCAATTCTTTCTTTTAAACACAAGAACACATTTATATCAAGAAACACCCTCTCAACAATTTCAAATCATGCTCAAATGCTATAATATTGTGAAAACATCTTTCAAATCATAAAACCATAATCTTTAATTCAATACACGAGAGGGAGTTCATAATTTATGCTCTCAACGATCTTAAATCGCAAATTACATACATATACATATACATGTAAATCAATTTAGGGGATAGGACCACATGGTCAAAACAATAGTAATATTAAAACATTCGAAGTACGTAATTTAGAACATAGATTCCAAAATCCCTTTGAAATTCATGCTTAAAAATCTAAATATCATGCTCTAATGATTTTAAGCCTATGTAGTTATTTTAGGATAAACCCCACGTATCTCTATCTATAAATTTAAAGGATGCTTCTTGATGCCCATGGCTTAGGGAATCTAAATCTTCAATTTATTTTGAAAACCCACGGTTGAATCTTGATTTATTCGGATTATCAATATGGAACCCTAGAGAGTGTTCTTGAATATTTATGGTGAATGTATGATTAATATGCTCAATTGGGGTTGAAATCTTGTGTTTGGACTGATAAGGGTGTGGTAAAATACCCAATATACCCTTAATGAGACCGGTATTAAAATATAACTAGGAGCCCGATTTCATGGGCCACCGTGATGCGCCACTATCGTGGTGGCTCACTGGAAACTGACGAATGGAAATTTGGCCCACTCCGTGATGCGCCACCATCACGGAGTCCCACTGGAAATTGACCATCATCATTTACACCCTCTTCGCGATGCGCCAAGGACAGGAATGACGGTGTTTTACGACTACGACTTAAATTAACCATAACTCCTTCACCGAGTGTCCATTTTGGATGTATCTTATGTCGATGGAAAACTTATTCAATCATCTACGAAATAAAAAGTTAAAATCTAAGGGATTCTGCCCGGAAAAAAGTATAAATCATTCTAGAAGCCAATGCTTGATATTTTAGGGATAAAATTTAGCAAAGAAAAACTTTGGGGCGTTACAATATCCCCCTTGGGAACATTCATCCCCGAATGTTGACGCAGGATACAGACAAGTATAATTTCAAGCATACTAAGGCATAGAAAGAATAAGGTAAGGATTGTACTTTCTATTTCATCATCCATTGGATCAAAAAGGTTTGGGTATCTAGATCTCATGTCAACTTCTGATTCCCAAGTCGCTTCTTCAATTTTCTGGTTTCTCCATAACACTTTAACTGAGGCTATCTCTTTGTTCCTCAATCTTCTAACTTGGAGATCCAAAATCTCTATAAGCTCCTCTTCATAGGATTAGGAGTCTGTCACTTTGATTTCTTTGACAGTCTCTATTTATTGGTTTGATTCATGTTACAAAATCAGGACTTTCAGACACAGTCAATCAGTCTTAGTAATAGAACTCAGATAGTTTTTCAGATTTCAGGACTGTCAGATACAGTCAACTCAGATACAGTATGGGACTCAGCTAGTTCTATTAGATTCAGGACTGTCAGATACAGTCACTCATGTTATCAGTTATATTAGTTATCAGTATGTCATGTTATCAGTATTCAGATTCAGTAATCATGTTATCACGTATCAGTGTCAGTTATTATGTATCATACATGTATTCTCTCGCTCATGATAGTTAATCTGCTATTGTTATTGTTCATACATATGAACCCCGTGCATTCAACCTACCTTACATGCATACCAGTACATTCAAAGTACTGACGCATTTGTGCTATGGTGTCTTATACCATAGGTTCAGAGACACGAGATCCAGAGCATCAGTAGATTCTATTCTCAGCTGTCAGAGTTAGCAATGAGTCGTCATCTTTCGAGGACATGATCATCATTTTATTATATCAGTAATTAGTTTATTAGTTGGAGTTAGTTGGGGACTTATCCCATCAACTCCTTATTCAGACAGTCACATTTTAGAGGATTTCCAGACTACAGTATATTCAGATAGATTATTTCAGTTGTTTTGGGTATTTCATACCCCTCCCAGATGTTACATTTTTATCAGATACTATGTCTCTGTTTTGAACCTTATGGCCTTTCAATTTATGTTTTTGCATTATAAAGTATTTTATGCAGTATACAGGTACAGATATGAGTCATGGGTTAGCTTGTAGTCCTTTAGGGTCATGAGCACCGTGTAGCATTTTGGGTATCAGATTTGGGGCGTTACACCCCCTGAAGAAATTTTTGATGCCATGCAAGATGATAGGGCACTACTTTAAAAAAATTGCTAATTTAGAAGAAAAACTAAAAAGAAATGATGATCTTGTAGAGCCCTTGAGAAATCAGCGCAATGTTTTGGGAGAGATGTTGGAGTTTCTTGTAAGGCGAGTGTGTGATCTCTTTTGCATGGATTCTGATAACTTCCTTCGCCCTCTTAGTTAACCACCACCGATTATGCACGAAGTTGGAACATCCTTTTTTTATGTTGTTCGTTTCTTTGGAAGAAGTATCAAGGCATTAGTTTTTTTTTCTTATTATTATGTGTAGGGTTATGAATGCATGTCTTAATGAAATATTTGGTTTTCATTTTTGTGAAATTTCTGTTGTTTGCTAAATATTTCTTTCAAGTTACATTTCACTCTCCGATGGAAGGGTTAAATGACTTATGGTCTACTTATACCAATCATACAATAAAACTGAAACATAACGATCAATTTCATAAAGAAGACAAAGTTATAATGACATAAAAATATTAAAAATTTCTTTACAAAATATCTATTTTTTAGAGGGCGGGGTGGGAGGGTGGAACTTGGAGGTGGAAAGGAGGTTTCTGGAGATAGATCCATAATTTTACCCATCATTTTTTCCGTGTAACTTATAAGCAAGTCCTGGTTTCGGCCAAAAATATCCATACTTCTAGTTAAGGCATTTACTTGTATGCTGACTTCGATCATCTGAGAATACAGCGATAGGAGTGGATTAGGGGGAGCATAAAAGTGTTGGGATGGAAGAGCTTGGAGGAGTAGAAGTTTCAAGATTATTTTGTTGGTTTCTCATTTTCACTCACAATATTTGATTGTTATTCGATGGATGATCTCCTATTTATTGATTTAAATAGAAGAGCATAAAAGATTTTGAAAACAAGTAAAAGCTTAGGTGACAATTTTTTTTAGTTGTTCCAACGATCAAAGCATTTAAGAAACTATTATATTTTCAAGACTTTTATTTCGTTTAAGATAATTAATACTTAGTTTGGAAGACTGAAATTTTATCAAAAAATGTACTTTGAACAATTTCCAACCTTTAATAAAGAGAAATTGAAAACTCAAATGTTTTCTTTAATAAATCTTAAGTTATTTTGTGTAGTTATTTTTTGTACTTATTTTAAAGTATTATCAATAGTAAAAAGCTTTTCAAAAAAATACGTGAAAAAAATTAAGTAATTTGTTGTAGTTATTTTGTTGAAAAAATCAAACATTTGATGTCAATGGTTTGGACATATTTTTTAGGGTTCTCATCAGACATTTGTAATTGAATGACTCTTCATTTTTTTGTTCTTAGTAATCAATGTAGACATCTATTAGTATAACAAAACATTCTTTCGTAATGGGATTGGTTAGGCGTGCTTGGGCTAACCAATAACATTAATTCCTACAGTTTATTATTATGTGTTGAGTTTTGAATCCATGCCTTAATAAATATTTGGTTTTCATTTTTGTGAAATTTTTGTTATTTGCAAAATTTATGTTTGAAGTTACATTCAGTTCTTTGATTGAAGGGATAAATGACTCATCGTCTACTTATACGAATCAGAAAATAAAGCTAAAACATAACAATAAATTTCATTAAGACGACAAAGTTAAAATAACATTAAAACATTAAAAGTTTCTTTACAAAATTTCTATTTTCTCTTTAGTGGGCCGGGTGGGATGGAGGAACTTGGAGGTGGAAGAGAGGACCTTGGAGGCGGCATCATAATCTGTCTATCATTTTTTTCATGGACTTGATCATGGCATCATGTTTACGCTCAAAACTTTCCATGCATCGAGTTAAGGCATCAAGCTCTATTTTAATGTCATGAAACTGAGTGTACAATGCAAGAAGTAGACCCACTTTCTCATAACTTTGTTGCGGATTGGAAGAGACTTGGATGCTGAAAGAGGCAGAGAGGTTAGAAGACCCTTGTAGATTCAAAGTTTCATGGCTGTTTGGCCAACCGTGGGTCACCTCTAGAGAACTTTAAATGTTGGAAATTGAAGGAATCTCATGTTGCTCAATTTTTGCTTTGTAATCAAAGGTTGCTTGTATGGTTGTATATATTTATACAAACGATTTGTTTATTTGATGTCAATTAATATTTATATTTTAATTTTGAACAAAGGAATAAAATTATTCCCCACCATTTTAAGGCTAACGTTTGAGTTGTTTTAAGATAATTAATATTTAGCGTGAAAGATTGAAATTTTGTTAAAAATGAACTTTGAACAATTTTCAACCTTTAACAAAGGGTTATTGAAAGCTCAAGCATTTTCTTTATTAAATATTTAAATTATTTTTTGTAGTTACTTTTTGTATTTATTTTAAAGGATCATCAACAGTAAAAAGATTTTTGAAAAAAATACGTGAGAAAATTTAAGTAATTTATCGTAGTTATTTTGTTGATAATTCAAACATTTGATCTCAATAATTTGGATTTATTTTGTCTTCTAAATTATTTTTGAGGGTTCTAGTCTGACATATGTAATAGAATCACTCTTAAACTTCTTCCTTCTTAGTAATCAATATAGACATTTTTTGGTAGAGTAATCATTTTTTATATTTTCAATGCACTCAACCTAATGGGATTGGTTAGGTCTGATAGGCTTTAAACCCTAAAGTAACGACAACAACCAAAAAAAATTGAATTATATTACAAACAAATTATGAAATTTCAATGCTCAACATGATATTATAACAAACAAATTTAAAATAGAGTCTCTTTGCATCAACTCACTTGGTTCAATGCTTTTCAACACTTGAAATCCAAAATTGTGTGATGGAGGATTAATTCTTGCTTATTTTTAAATAAAATACTCTAAAACTCAAAATTTCACCAGGAAAGAAGTCTAAGAGTAGCTAACGAATGAGAATTTAAAACTTTAAACATCAAAGCACTTTGTTTTAAAACAAATTATCTAGTAACTTGTCACACCCCGTATTTTTGCGCTAGAATTCAAACCGTCGTTCTTATGTGTATAAACATTAATCTCAAAAATTTTATTTTGATACATGTGTCATGATCATTATAATAGTTTATGAAGTTCTCTCAAAGTGAAAGGTGTTCATAGAAATTACTTAGGACAAAGTTGAGCTAAGAACCTTAGATTCATCTAAAATTTGGTGTTAGATTCTACAAGGGTCAACTTTGAAAGTATATAACTTTTAATGTATGCAGAATTGTCCAGATAAAGACCCACCAAATTGTATATAATTGAATCAGCTTTTCAACGATATCAATTTCGCCTAAATCTGATACCTGGGTGAAAAGTTATAGCATTTTTCGTGTAAGACAGTAAGCTGTCGCGATTACACCACTCGGCGGTGCCTAAGCGGTGAAATCAATAGCACTCAGTGGTAAGACTCAAAGTCAGGATTGTCCAAAAAATTAGTTCACCTTGATTACACTGCTCAGCGGTGCCTATAGCGGTGGAACCAATAGCGCTCAGCGGTAAGCCTCAAAACTAGAATTCTGCTAAAACTTTTAATTCTGAGGGGCAGTCTTGTCTTTTTCCTACCACCCTCGGTCGTAAAAATAGAAAATTAGACATCATTCTAAGAAAAATATACTCATTATTTATCAAATCTCTCTCCAAGAAACCCTAAAACTCCAACTGTAACTCCAAGAAATCCAAAGTTTCACCATTCCTTTTTCAAGATAATAAAGAATTCAAGTTTTCGAATTCAAGAACTTCAAGACATTACCAAGAATTCAAAGTTAGGCTTTTACATCAAATCAAGCATAATAAGGTATGTGGGGTTATAAAAAAAGATACTCATTTCATCCTTGTGCCCAAACTAGCTTTTAAAGATGAATTTACATGAATTGCAATTAGGGTTCATACCCGAAGTATCTTGTTTTGAGTTATGGATTTATAAAGTGATTGAAATATGAAATCCATATATGTTTGATTTAAATAATTCTCTTTTATGATTTGAATACCATGATTATGACTTGAGACACTGATTTCAGATTTCCAGTTAAGTTTAAGCATGATATTGTGATTTTGATTTCATTATCTTGATATTATTGAAGTATTTTAAGAAGTATATTGAGCGTGATGTTTTGCTATGAATTTACATAAGTTTAAAGCATGGGTTTGTGCCCTAAGTTTTAGTATTGATATTTCAAGAAGATTATGCTTTTAATCACCCCATGATTAGTATATATTCAAATTTTGAACAAGATTTGATCTTCTGATCCTCAGTTAAGATATGGATTCCACTTTACAGTTTTGATTACAGTTTAAAGTAAACATATGCATAACTGGTTTTCATTGTAAACACATATGCTAGTTTTAAAGTTGATTTCCTATGTAATGAGCATACAGATTAAAGAAATTAGTATTTAGCACCGAGTTGGGTATGATTCCAAGGTCTCATACCCAGAACTACGAGCCAATATAGGTTTAGATTATTAGATTATTCTTATTTATATGGATGCAGCTATAGATTGTGATCACTCATCTCGGGTTATACTCCTTGGCAAGAGTATGACACCTCTCCCCAACATGAAGTTTTCCCCTTAGGGGAACGAGACGTTGGACTCCATGATAGCTCACATGGTTTATGCCGGTTAGAAGAACCTCCCTAACTGAAAAGAATAGCAAAAAAAGTTTTTAGAAGAAAATCCCTAATTCCTAAGTCCTAAAACAGAATAACAGAATAGTGTTCTTAGAAACTAAGTTTAAAGGCTCACAAATTTACTCAGATATTATCTTATAAAAGCCATCAGTTATCAGATTTCATCTTTTAGTTTACAGATACAAAGCTGAGTCCTTTTACGCTTAGCTTGCATAATTTGAAAACAGACTTAACTTTAGTTCTACTTATTCCACTAGCAGAAAGAGTAAAAGAAATTTTTTTAAAACTAAGTGTTATGACTCACAAGATTTATACAACACGTTTTATCATTCATGATTCATGACTTTCAGCTTTCAGTTATTCCAGCCAATGTGAGTCATTTATACTTAGCATGCATCATTTTACAAGTTTATATGAACATTGAGATATTGTTTTACTTATGCATTCACCCCTACATGCTTATTATATTCTAAAAGTACTGATCCACATATATGCCTATGTGCTACATTGTTTAATAATATAGGTACTAGTTCAGTTGTATTCTATGTAGATCAGACAATTGCAGATTCCAGGTTGCAGATGATGAGTCCTCCTACTTCGGGTACTTTAGTTAGATGTTATTTATGTACTTTATTTTCTTACTCATGTGTATTGATTAGTGATAGTTGGAGTCACATCCTAGCAACCTATAGTCAGTAGAGTAGAGTCTTCATAGATTGTTAGTAGAACTAATGTATTTGATTCCAATGTTGTTTTGTATAAGCAAAGTTGTAATCATTTTTATATATCTTTGTATTTTTCAGATTCAGAAAAGATTGATCTTCCGCTAATTTTATTTAGATTTATGTATTTTATTTAGTTGCTCATTATTTATGCCAGTATAAGGGTTAGCTTAGGATCACGTGTGGTCCTAAGCACTGTGTGATGACTAGGGGGTAGTCTCGGGTCGTTACAAACTTGATTTCAGTACACAGAGTTGAAGTGTCCTAGGGTGTCTATGAATCCGTGTCTAGTAGTGTCTTACGGAACGATACGGAGACGTCTGTACTTTTCTTTGAGAGGCTACAATACATTTAAGAAATGTTTTTCTTCTATTTTCTCTGGGTCGTGTTGTAAAGTTATTCTCTCATAAACTTCTGTTGATTAGTGTGTTACTCCATATTTCTCCATCTATGTTATATTCTTGAGATAACATGATTAGCAAGTTCCAATTCCTCTCAAGATGATGTTCTCAGATTTACTATCAATACTTCAGAAGTCACATAAGGGGCTTTAGATGAGCTCGCTAGTGTGTTATAATTCCCTTAAGTTAAAAGTTATGTCCTCATCCACATGAGTTGTTTAGTTATGATATAGTAAGATTTGTATTTTGATTTCTCATTATTCCTTCTATATAGATAACGCTCATGAGAGGAGATAGTATGAACCTAGAGTGTTATGTTTCATAAGTAATAACACCTTTCTATATCTTGAAGTATGGGTATAGAAGTGTAGTGACAAGAAAATTGAGAATGATTATTGATAGAAAATATAGAGATAAACTTACGCATGCTATCGAGTTTGTGTTGAGGTGATATATTCTTTTGTGTTAGCTAGTGGGAGGTAGAGAAAGATTTATTAGTTAAGGTGAATTATTTTTTGCTTGAAGTATGAAAATAGTTATTGATGGTATTTATGGTGTTAGAAAGGTATAGGATATTAATGAAGTATTTGGTGGTTGAATATTGTAAATTTAGGCTTCCCCTGAGGTTGCAAAAAAAAAGAGTTTAGTTGAAACTTATAGAGCTATGAAAGCTATTTAGGTGTATAGATGGATAAATAGTCATAATGTGTAGAAGGAGGATGTGCTAACGTATTTTAATAAGATATATTATATGATTTTGACTAAGTTTTGTTGTTATGAAGTTCTAGTGGACTAGTGTTTCTTGATGCTATATTTTATAGCTTCCAAGTAAGAATAGCATGTGAGGTTATTAATCATTCCTAGCACTAGACACTAAGTTTTAATAGTAGATGATCAGCAAGGTAGAAATAATGATTTCTTGGTTAGTGCGGCTAGTTGTATGGAAGTGATTAGTAGGCTTGAACAGTGTATGCAATAGTTTAAGCTCATTTATTCATAATTTAGTATGATGTTGTAAGTATAATGTAGAGGGGTGCCCAAGGTGATATGTGGATGTATTATTTTCGAAGGTTATTAAGTATTGTGTGTTGTTAATAGTACCCTTGAGTGGTTAAGTGGAAGAAGGCTAGATATATAGTGTAGGATGTTCCTAATAGTTAAGTTGAGAAGTTATGGATAGTTGGTGGTGAGTCTTTTAAGTAAGAATTCGATTCTTATGGTTTAGGGAAAGTATAAGTTTAGAGGTATGATATTAGTAGACTTTAAAGGAAAAGAAGTGGCTTATGTGTTCCAGTAAGGCGGGTATATTTGTCAAGTTAATAGAGTGTAAGTCTATGATGATGACTATTGAAGCTAAAGGGAGTTAAGGGTGGTATGTACTAAGAGGGTGTCCAAGAATGAAGACAATAAGTTTAAAATATAGTTTATCATTGTGAGTTTAGCATTTATATGTAGACCATTAGAATAAAAAAATTACGACCTAGTTTCGAGCATATGGAATAGACCCATAAGCTTAGAATGTCAGCTTTGATCGAAGAGGGAGATGGTAGAGTGGAGAACCAAATCATGTTTTGATAATTAGATTGCGATACATGTCAATAAGAGTTATGATGATATAGTGACCCCTTCTTACTCTAGAGTATTCCTTGGATTTCAGTCATTATCACACCAAATTCATATCTTGCATGAGAGATCTATGCCAAAGGCCAATGCTTATACTCTTCATGCATATTCAAGTTCATTCTCAACTTCTAGTAAGTAAGTAACAGCTTCACTCTGTGATTCAAGTTATCCCTTATAAATCTATGAACTCTAGTCTTATATTGAATAGCTTATGATAAGTGTGAACTCATGTTTCAGAGTATGATCAGTTGTCAAAAACTCATGATACTAGCAAAATTCAGATTTATATCGTGTACATCCCCAGTTAAGATCTCCTTAATGAATCCATACCTTTGATGTTCTATTTCTCAAGCCTCAGTTAAGTATCTAAGTTATGTATGGTATTTCTTCGTGTTTTAGATCCTTATGCATTAGCCCTGTGGTGACCTCTTTCTATGTTATGATAGTGGTGATGCTAATGGATAAGCAACGGTTTAGATGAGAGGGAGTTGATGACCCTCATTAAGAAAGATTATTTATGCTTTTCGATCTATGGTTAAAGGATGAAGGAATATTAAGGTAAATTTTTGGCATATATCATAGCTAGTTGAGAATTCTGGGTTTGTCTTCTTAAGCATAGTTCAAGAAAATGGTTGTTGATAGAGGTTTAGGGAATATGAGAAAGATGCCTTTAGGGGTGTTTGCCTTGAAGTTCATGTGTAATTATAACGATAGGCTTGAATGTCATATTGGGATGTAAGTGGGGGAATGCAATATGCGCCAGCGAATCCATAGTAAGAGTTCAGAGTTAGTCATTGAAGTGGTAAGGCATGTTATGTTTAGGGTGTAAGCTCTGGGAGAGACATAGAAGATTGAATCATGTGGTTTAGACTATCATTATTGTGTAGCATGTGTATCTTGTGATTTCAAGTTAGGCTTGATCATGGTGAGAGAATTTAGTTCAGTTTAGACTTTAGTAGATGGATTTGTCAATGCCAATGTAAGAATTATAAGTCGAATCAATGAGTATGGTAATTAAGGGGAATAATATAGTTGAGGGAGTATTTTCAAGTATGGCTAAGCTTGAAAGCAAGAAGTTGCATTGCCTAAGACCTTGTAATTCTATCCTAGCTTATGATTTATATGTATTGTTCAGATCATGCCATATTATTAGAATTTCTTAGAAGAGTGTTGTAGAAATACCCCATTTAAGTATGGGCAGTCAGTATGGTCCAGTTCATAGAGCCTGTGATCCAGTTTAGCAATCAAGTAGATAAGCTCCTATAGATTTCTAACTTTCCATTTAGTTTACTACCCAATGTTTCACGAGTAAGGCCATTCCATGAGGTAAAATGTTTGCATTCATGCAAATTTCGAATTCAGCTCAGTTAACACACCATGCATCAGTTTCATATTCAGATATTTAGTTATGATTCAGTTTACAAATGTTCAGTGAATGTTCTTAGTTTTCCATGAATTCCATCTCAGACAGCGTAATACCCATTGTATGATCTTAGTTTTGTTTTCTCATGATTTGTGCTTGCATAAGTTATCACTTCATATTTCTATATGTATGATTATATCATGAACACTTCAAGAAAATTCTAAATTCTCAGTGTGAATCAGCTCCTTATAGTAAGTAAAGGCAAGTCAGCTCAGAAATCGATTTCATGGTAAAAGCTCATCATGTACAGATTATTCCAAACCTCTAAGGCTTTAACAAGTTCCTATCTAGCATTCGAGGATGAATGATTCCAAGGGAGAGATAATATAACACTCCGTATTTTTGCGCTAGAATTCAAATCATCATTCCTGTGTGTATAAACATTAAAATCATGATTTGTATGTTAATAAATGTTTCATGATTATTATCATAGTTTATGAAGTGCTCTCGAAGTGAAAGATGTTCATAGAATTTACTTAGGAAAAAGTTGAGCTAAGAACCTTAGATTTGTCCAAAGTTTGGTGTTAGATTCTACAAGGGTCAACTTTTAAAGTGTATAACTTTTAATGTATGCAGAATTTTCCATCTAAATATCTACCAAATTGTATATAATTGAATCATCTTTCCAATGATACCAATTTCGCCTAAATCCGATACCTGAGTGAAAAGTTATAGCATTTTTCATGTGAGGTAGTAAGCTGCCGTGATTACACCACTCGGCGGTGCTTATAGCGGTGAAACCAATAGCACTCAGCAGTAATCCTAAAAGTCGGGATTGTCCAAAACATTAGTTCACCACGATTACACCACTCAGCGGTGCCTATAGTGGTGGAACCAATAGCACTCAGCGGTAAGCCTCAAAATCGAGATTCTGCTGAAACTTTTAATTCCGAGGGGAAGTATTGTCTTTTTCCTATATCCCAAGGTGATAAAAATATCATATTAGACGTCATTCTAAGAAAAATATACTCATTATTCACCAAATCTCTCTCCAATAAACCCTAAAGCTCCAACTTTAACTCCAAGAAATCCAAAGTTTCACCATTCCTTTTTCAAGATAATCAAGAAATCAAGTTTCCGGATTCAAGAACTTCAAGTCATTCCCAAGGTTTCAAATTCAAGATTTTACATCAACTCAAGCATAATAAGGTATGTGGGGTTATGAAAAAGGATACTTCTTTCATCCTTGTGCCCAAACTAGCTTTTAAAGATGAATTTAAATGAATATCAATTAAAGCTCATACCCGAAGTATCTTGTTTTGAGTTATGGATTTATAAAGTGATTGAAGTATGAAATTCCTTATTTGTTTAATTTAAAGAATTTTCTTTTATGATTTGAATACCATGATTATGACTTGAGACATTGATTACAGATTTCCAGTTGAGTTTAAGCATGATATTTTGATTTTGATTTCATTATCTTGATATTGTTGAAGTATTTCAAGAAGTATATTAAGCATGATGTTTTGCTATGAATTTACATAAGTTTAAAGCATGGGTTTTACGCCCTAAGTTTTAGTATTGATATTTCAAGATAATTATTCTTTTAAGCACCCTATGATTAGTATATATTCATATTTTGAACAAGATTTGATATTTTGATCCTCAGTTAAGATATGGAATCCACTTTATAATTTTGATTTTAGTTTTGATTACAATTTAAAGTAAACAGATGCTTAACTAGTTTGCATTGTAAACCCTTATCCTAGTTTTAAAGTGGATTTCCTACAGAATGAGCATACAGTTTAAAGGGAGTAGTACTTAGAACCAAGTTGGGTATGATTCCAAGGTTTCATACCCCATAACTATGAGCCAACATATATTCAGATTATCAGATTATTCCTATTTATATGGATGCAGTTACAGATTATGATCACTCAGCTCAGGTTATACTCCTAGGCAAGAGTATGACACCTCTTCCCAATGTGAGGTTTACCCCTTAGGGGAGCTAGACGTTGGACTCCATGATAGCTCACATGGTTTATGTCGGTTAGAAGAACCTCTCTAACAGAAAAGAATAACAGAAAATTTTTTACAAAAAAATCTCTAATTCCTAAAACAGAATAACAGAATAGTTTTTTTAGAAACTACGTGTAAAGGTTCATAAATTTACTCAGATATTTTCTTATAAAAGATATCAGTTATAAGATTTTATCTTTTAGTTTACAGATACAAAAGTAAGTCTTTTTACACTTAACCTGCATGATTTGAAAACAGACTTAACTTCAGTTCTACTTATTCCACTAGTAGAAAGAGTAAAAGTACAACTTTTAGAACTAAGTGTTATGACTCATAAGATTTATACAACACATTTATCATTCATGATTCATGACTTTTAGCTTTCAATTATTCCAGCCAATGTGAGTCATTTATACTTAGCTTGCATCCTTTTACAAGTTTATATGAAAATTGAGATATTGTTTTACTTATGCATTCACCCTCACATGCTCAGTACATTCTGAAAGTACTGATACGTATATACGTCTATATTCTACATTGTTTAATAATGTAGGTACCAATTCAGTTGTTGTCCATGTATATCAGATAGTTGCAGATTCCAGGCAGCAGATGATGAGTCCTCCTACTTCGGGTACTTCAGTTAGATGTTATTTATGTACTTTATTTTCTTACTCATGTGTATTAATTAGTGGTAGTTGGAGTCACATCCCAACTACCTATAGTCAGTATAGAAGAGGCTTCATAGACTGTTAGTAGAACTAATGTATTTGATTCCAGTGTTGTTTTGTATAAGTAGAGTTGTAGTCATTTTTATATAGCTTTGTATTAATCAGATTCAGAAAAGATTGATCTTTTGCTTATTTCTTTTAGATTTATGTATTTTATTCAGTTGTTCATGATTTATGCCGGTACAAGGGTTAGCTTGGGATCAAGTGTGGTCCTAAGCACCGTGTGAAAACTAGGGGGATGTCTCGGGTCGTTACATAAGTAACCATTTAAATTCTAGCAAAAGATAATTTTTTATAATGTAGTCTTTGACTTCCCAAGACACTCTACTAGTGGTTAGGCGTGCTTGGGCTAACCAAAAGCATTAATTCCTAGATTGGTAGTTCATGTCTTTATTTAAACTGTGACCAGATAGGGAATCATGTAGTTAACCTTATCAATACAACGAAATATATTCCAGTTAGAGTTGGTAAAGATATGAAGGTATGAATTAAAGCTATCTGTTCTTTTAATCCTTACATGTTTTGTATTTATGTTTAGCCTTACCAATTCTATTTTGTGTTTCTGTCCAGTCTACTGAAGAAATTTTTGATGGCATGCAATATAATATGGCACAACTACTCCAAAAAATTACTTACCTAAAGAACAACTGAGGAGGTCGGATATTTGTCTAGAGCACATGAAGAATCAGGTTAATGGTTGGGAAGAGAGGTTGGATTTTCTTGTAAGTCGAACATGTGATTGCTTTCACATGGATCAATATAACTTCTGTCGTCGTTCAAGTTAAGAAACACTGATTTTGTGTAGTTGGAACCTTCTTTTTTTCATTCTACATATTTCTTTGAAAGAAGTATCAAGGCATTTGTTTTTTATTCTTATTATTATGTGTTGGTTTTTGAATGCATGCCTTAATCAATTTTTTGGTTTTGACTTAAGAAATTATTAATTTTCAATTATTTTATTTTAAAAGAAACAACATAAATTTTATCAATTTTTTTTGGTAGAGTAATCATTTTTTGTATCTTCAATGCACTCAGCCCAATGGAATTGGTTAGGTCTGATAGGTTTTAAACCTTAAAGTAAAGAGGATAACAAAAAAAATTAAATGAAAGTTCAACCAAATTATGAAAGTTCAATGCTCAACATGATATTATAACAAATAAATTTAAAATAGAGTCTCTATACATCAACTCACTTGATATTGTGTGCAGACGGATTAATTCTTTCTCAATTTGAAATATAAAAACTCTAAAATTAAAAAGTTCACCGGGGGGACTAGGTCTAACAGTAGCAAATGAATCAGATGCTAAAACATTAAAGCACTTTGTTTTAAGTATGTCTGTCTTATTTTATTTTCATGTATAGTATTTAGGAAAGCCTAGTCATTTAGAAGATTTATTTTGTAATCTCTTGCGAGCATTAGTAAAAATCATTTGATTTTCAGATTATTAACATTAGGATGAACATTTCAAATTGCATTTACTTTTCATTAAAAAAACCTTTAGATTAACAATACTACATAGATTACAACATCGGTGCCTAAACTCTTTGGAGGCTACCTAGAGCTCTAGAGTCCTAGAACACGCCCTCTTTCATGGTATGCTTCATGAAGCAGAATTGGTTGTCTCACTTGGTTGGTCCCTCCGTATTGTTGTGGTTCAGTAGCATCGGTGTCTCTTCTCAGGGAGCGAACAAGGTGGAATTCATGAAGTATCTTTTGATAGACGTCAAAAGATTTAGTCAAGGGGTTTGCTTCATTCAGCAAAAATGTTTCAACATAGACACTTCCTTTCCATGTGTACAAACGCTTAATGAGATCGGTGAGCTCATCCTAAAGTACTTCACACTTCTCTTTGCGTTCTTCATATAGTTTCTCTAGGATATCAGGGGAATTGCAATCCCCGACAAAATTTGTTCCTCTTAAGGGTGATCTCTCCATTTTGCAAATTTATTTATTTTTTGTTTTGATTTGAGGAATAAAAATGTATGCTGTGGAATAGATGTTTAATATATATTTATAAACGTCTTAGTAATACATTAATAACCATTTAAACGACTGTGAATTAATGTTAGTTAAAAACTGTGATTTTTTACAGGGTTTATTTGTATCATTTGGTAGCAAAATTATGAATTGCACAGTATAAGAAATAATATTTTAGTCTAGTGAGATCTATAATAGATAATGTGTTGAAATTGTTATTGTTGAACGTAATAAATCATGTAATTGGGAATAACAAAAAGTAACTTTAACGATTCAAAGTGCAAGTAGTTGAGTGAGTACTTGAAACAATAAATCTCTTAGGTCAATTAACCACCCTATGTCACCTACGCAACTCCATTAAAATGATGTAACATAGCCTTTTCTATCCATTCAACTTTCTCTTCTTATGTTTGATCATTGAGCTTGCAAAACTCTGGCTAATGTAATTTCATAATCTTTAACTATGAAATTGCATTAAAACAAAGTAACCTAAACATTTCTACCTTCCAACTTTCTCTTCTTATGTGTGAGTAGTCAGGTTGCAAAACTCAATCTCACAAATAACTCAAAATTTACCTCATAATGTTAGTAATTTTCTTATACGGAATGACTCTTGCTAAATGAATCTGTAGTAAAAAAAAAGATGATATAAATACAGGTCACTTTGTTGCATATTTTCTATTAGAACCGAACAATATCGGCACAACGAATATTAACTTTAAAAAATACAGTGACTTGAAATTGCAAGTTGTTGAGTAGTTGGAAGCATTGAGAACCCAATGTCATGATGCCTAACCCCTCTAAAATCATAATGAGTTGATTTCATAATCTTTCACTTTGCAAATGCATTAAAATAAAATGGCCGAACACAAGTGAATCTTCCAACTTGCTCTTCTTTTGTGTGAGCAGTCATGTTGCAAAACTAAATCTCACACGAATGACTCAAAATCCACCTCATAATTTGAGTAATTTTTTTATACGAAATGGCTATTTCTAAATAAAATTATAGTAAAAAAATGATATAAAAATATGGGTCACTTCGTTACGTATTTTCTTTTAGAATCGAGCGATATCAACACAATGAAAATTAGCTTTAAAAAATACAGTGACTTGAAATCGCAAGTTGTTGAGTAGTTGCAAGAATTGAGGACCCTATGTCATGATGTCTACCCCCTCTAAAATCATAATTAGTTGATGTCATAATTTTTCACTATGAAAATATATTAAAATGAAGTGGCCGAACACAAGTCAATCTTCCAACTTGCTCTTCATTTATGTGAGCACTCATGTTGCAAAACTCAATCTCACATGAATGACTCAAAATCTACCTCATAATTTTGGTAATTTTTTTTATACAAAATGGCTCTTGCTAAATAAATGTGTAGTAAAAGAAGATGATATAAAAATATGGGTCACTTAGTTACGTATTTTCTTTTGGAAACGAACGATATCGGCACATTGAAAATTAACTTTTAAAAATAAAGTGACTTGAAATTGCAAGTTGTTGAGTGAGTAGTTGGAAGTATTGAGGACCCTATGTCATGATGCCTACCCCCTCCAGTATCAAAATGATTTGATGGCATAATCTTTCACTATGAAAATGCATTAAAATAAAGTGACCTAACACAAGTCAATCATCCAACTTTCTCTTCTTATGTGTGAGCAGTCATGTTGCAAAACTCAAAATCGTACGAATGACTAAAAATCCACCTCATAATCTTGGTAATATTTTGATACGAAATGGATCTTGCTAAATGAATCCGTAGTAAGAAAATATGATATAAAAATATGGGTTACTTCGATACGTATTTTTCTATTAGAACCGAATGATATCGGCACAATGGAAATTAACTTTTAAAAATACAATGACTTGAAATCGCAAGTTGGTGAGTGAGTCATTGGAAGTATTGAGTACCCTATGTCATGATGCCTACACCCTTAAAAATTACAATGAGTTGATGTCATAATCTTTCACTATGCAAATACATTAAAATGAAGTGACCTAACACTAGTCAATCTTCCAACTTGCTCTTCTTATGTGTGAGCAGTCATGTTGCAAAATTCAATCTTACACGAATGACTCAAAATCCACCTCATAATTTTGGTAATTTTTTTATACGAAATGGCTCTTGCTAAATAAATTTATAGTAAAAATGATGATATAAAAATATGGGTCACTTCGTTACGTATTTTCTTTTGGAACCGAACGATATCGGCACAATAAAAATTAACTTTAAAAAATAAAGTGACTTGAAATAGCAAGTTGCTAAGTGAGTAGTTGGAAGTATTGAGGACCCTATGTCGTGATGCCTAACCCCTCCAAAATCACAATGAGTTGATATCATAATCTTTCACTATGCAAATGCATTAAAATAAAGTGACCTAACACAAGTTAATATTCCAACTTGCTCTTCTTATGTGTGAGCAGTCATGTTGCAAAACTCAATTTCGCACGAATGACTCAAAATCTACCTTATAATCTTGGCAATTTGATACGGAATGGATCTTGCTAAATAAATCCATAGTAAAAAAAGATGATATAAAAATATGGGTCATATCGATACGTATTTTTCTATTGGAATCGAATGATATAGGCATAATGGAAATTAACTTTTAAAAATATAGTGACTTGAAATCGTAAGTTGTTGATAGAGTTGTTGGAAGTATTGAAGACCCTATGTCATGATGCCTACCCCCTCCAAAATTACTATGAGTTGATGTCATTATCTTTCACTATGCAAATGCATTAAAATGAAGTGACCTAACACAAGTCAATCTTCTAACTTGCTCTTCTTATGTGTGAGCAGTTATGTTGCAAAACTCAATCTCGCAAGAATAACTCAAATCCACCTTATAATCTTGATAATTTTTTAATATATAATGACTCTTGCTAAATGAATCCGTGGTAAAAAATAATGATATAAAAATACGGGTCACTTCATTACGTATTTTCTATTTGAACCGAACGATATTTGCACAATGAAAATTAAATTTTAAAAATATAGTGACTTGAAATCGCAAGTTGTTGAGTGAGTAGTGAAAGTATTGAGGACCCTATGTCATGATGCCTACCCCTTCCAAAATCACAATGAGTTGATATCATAATCTTTCACTATACAAATCCATTAAAATGAAGTGACCTAACACAAGTCAATCTTCTAACTTGTTCTTCATATGTGTGAGCAGTCTTGTTGCAAAAGTCAATCGTACGAATGACTCAAAATCCACCTCATAATATTGGTAATTTTTTATACGGAATGTATATTGATAAATTAATTCGTTGTAAAGAAAATGATATAAAAATTTGGGTCACTTCGTTATGTAATTTCTATTGAAATTGAACAATATTGGTACAGTAAAAATTAACTTCTAAAAATATAGAGACTTGAAATCGCAAGTTTTTGAGTGAGTATTTGGGAGTGTTGAGGACCCTATGTCATGATGCCTACCCCCTCCAAAATCACAATGAATTTATGTCAAAATCTTTTACTATGCAAATGCATTAAAATGAAGTGACCGAACACAAGTCAATCTTCCAACTTGCTCTTATGTGTGAGCAGTCATGTTGCAAAACTCAATCTCGCAAGAATGACTCAAAATTCACCCATAATCTTGGTAACTTTTTTTTACGGAATGGATCTTTTGCTAAATGAATTTGTAGTAAAAAAAGATGATATAAAAATATGGGTCTATGTTACGTTTTTACTATTGAAACTGAATGATATCAGAATAATGAAAATTAACTTTTAAAAATACAGTGACTTGAAATCGCAAGTTGTTGAGTGAGTAGTGGAAGTATTGAGGACCCTATGCCATGATGCCTACTCCTCCAAAATTACAATGAGTTGATGTCATAACCTTTCACTATGCAAATGCATTAAAATAAAGTGACCTAACGCAAGTCAGTCTTCCAACTTGCTCTTCTTATGTGTGAGAAGTTATGTTGCAAAACTCAATCTCGCACGAATGACTCAAAATCCACCTTATAATCTTTGTAATTTTTTGATACGGAATGGCTTTTGTTAAATGAATCCGTAGTGAAAAAAGATGATATAAAATTACGTGTCACTTCATTACATATTTTCTATTGGAACCGAACAATATCACTACAATGAAAATTAACTTTTAATAATACAGTGACTTGAAATCGTAAGTTTTTGAGTGTGTAGTTGGATGTATTGAGGACCCTATGTCATGATGCCTACCTCCTCCAAAATCACAATGAGTTGATGTCATAATCTTTCACTATGCAAATACATTAAAATGAAGTGACCTAACATAAGTCAATCTTCCAACTTGTTCTTCTTATGTGTAAGCAGTCATGTTGCAATACTCAATCTCGTACGAATGACTCTGAATCCACCTCAGAAGCTTGACAGTTTTTTGATACGGAATTTCTCTTGGTAAATGAATCCATAGTAAAAATGATCATATAAATATACTACATTGTTACGTATTTTGAATTTGAAATGAATGAATCACCATAACAAAAAGTAACTTCAAAAATTCAATGACACAAAATCCAACTCATAAGCTTGGACATATTTTGTTCTAAATAGATCTTGATAAATAATTCTATAATTAAAAATGATCATATGAATATACTACACCATTATGTATTTTCTATTCAAAATAAATGAAATTAACATAACAAAAAGTAACTATAAAAAGTACAGTGATGTTAAAGCGGTAGTAGTTGAGTGAGTAGTTGAAATAATATATCCCTTAGGTCAATATGATTTGTAATACTCCGAGAATCCCAACCAATATTAGAACCATGATTCAATCCCATGAGAAATAAATTTTAGTGATTTGGTAGTTTATGATCAAGTTGATGTGTATTAAAGCCTCAAATACGTCCTATCTATTAGACAAATCAAAATATCCCTTACCGATTGAGTTCTTGAGAAGGATGTTTCTATAGTTAACACCAAACAAGCATATCTTTCATTATACTATGAATTTTTGAGATAGTGACCCACCAACCGATAGATAATTGAGTCAGCTTTCCAACAAAATATCAATTTTACCTTAATTCGATACCCGAGTGAAAAGTTATAGTATTTTTATGTGAGGCAGTGAGCTACCGCGATTACACCGCTCAGCGGTGCAATAGCGGTGGAGCTAATACTGCTCAGCGGTAACTCCAAACCAAAGTTTTCCAAAATAGTAGGTCACCACTATTATCCCGCTCAGCGGTGCCTATAGCGGTGGCACCAATACCTCTCCGCGGTAAGGCTTAAAATTATGATTCTGCAGAAACTTTTAAGTCCAAGGGGCAGTCCTATTTTTTCCTACCGAATGAGCATGTCTCTCATGATGAATTTAGAGCTGCCTCCCCTACCTTATCTCACTCAGTAGTATCATAGAACGATCAACATATTGTTGACCTATCAAGGCTTATGGTTGATGCTCAACAGATTGAGGGGGAAGCGTGGGGAGAGAGAAAAAAAAAGTAAGAGGGCTAGGACAGGTAGTTTTAATTTTTCTCAATTGGAAGGTAGTAACCATTCTCAGTTAATCCATAAATATTCAGCCCCAGTTTTGTGTTTAGCTAGTGTGCAAGTACCTAAGTTCAAGAGTGATAGTCGTGATGAGGCATTAGGCTCCAAAACCTATTATAGCATTAGCAATGGTTGTACCCATCCACTTTGTGGAGAATGTGGTAGAAATAACCTAGGTGTATGTAGAGCTAGAAGTGATGTATGTTTTGGATATGGTAAGCCAGTCTACTGAATGTGAGAGTGTAAATTAATGGCTTAGAGGGGATGGGATTTACGCCAGCAGGGTCAGTCTAACCGTCCTCTAGTCCAATCTGGTTGCCTGACTCATCATGGTACCACTTCCAATGCCACCAGTGGTCAACGCCAGAAGCAATTTTATACACTCCAGTATTGTCATGATTAGAAAAGCTCTCCTGAAATGGTTACTGGTACGTTATAGGTCTTTAATCTATGTGGTTATGCTTTATTAGACCCTAGATCCTTATTTTCTTTAGTGACTCAGTATATAGCTATTAATTTTGATTTCAGTCCCGATACTCTAGTAGATCCCTCCTTAGATCCTACCTCAGTAGGTAAACCTATTACAGCCAGATGAGTATACAGAAATTACTCGGTTACAGTATTTAAGAAAATCACTTCAGTTGATTCAAGTAATAGAGTCGTTTAGTTTTAGTTTCCCGATGAACTAGTCATTGAATGAAGAGGTAGTACCGCAATGCTTAGGACTCAGATGTGTTTTTATATTCCTTCTCAGAATCCTATGGTAGCATATGATCTAGAATTAGAAGCATGAAACCAGTAGTTTAGCAATAGTAGTAGAGTTGGGATAGTGTTGTTTAAATTTGGGAAGATTATATTTTATGGGGATAGCTATATGAAAGGTGAATCAGTGGGCTTAGAATAGTGTATGTAAGAATTTAAGAGTGAATGAAGCTAGTAATATGTGATTTTCTTACCAACTAAGTTATGAGGTATAGATTAGTGATGTCGGAAGTTCAGGTATGATAGCAATCTCATGGTCTAAGGAGAAATATAAGTTCAGAAATATGGTGTTAGTAGGCTATAAAGAAGTTATTATGGTTCATTAAGAGTATGATAATATTCATGTTATGTGTTAGAATCTAAGTTTGAATCTTTGACGGTTGAGCTAATAGAAAGAGGAGTTGAAAATTTTAAGTTAGTCAACTTTAAGTTGTTATATGATGATTGTTGGGGCTATAGAGGGTTAAGAGTTGTATCTTAAAAGAAAGTACTAGCATCAAGTTTTACATTATTGGGCATAGTCATTCAGGGTGAGTTTACCAATTATGGGTAATATTATCCCCCAGATTTTTAGAGTAAGGTGGTGGCAGTTCAATTTAGAATTGTTGATTAAGTGGTTCAGAAAATTAGAATGATGGCTTTAAGCTAAGGGGAAGATGATCGGGCAAGTAACCAAGCCAGGCTCTCAGATACTAGTAGTGATACAGTGTATTGTAGAACATCAGTAGGGGGAAGTTGCCCAAACCATTTATATCTCAGTTCAAAGTTTTGTACTTTAGTTATCACGATATCTACTCATGCCTTACATGTCAGCTCTATGATCATAGCTCATATTTTTATACCTTATAGAAAATCATGTACTCTTCCAGTTCCTAGTATGAGGTGTTCCAGTCCACCCAGCAGTACGAATCATGTTCCACAAATTCAGAAATTCCAAAATTAGGTCATGCAGCTCATGACTCATGTACTCATGCTTTATAGTATGTTCGATTCCAGTACTCATGCTACACTCTTAACGATCATCAAAATTCATATCTTATGTCATGTATGTCCTCAGTTTAGATCGCTTAGATAAATTCATGTCATGGATATCTTATTTCTCAAATGTCAGTAGGTAGAGTTATCAGTGCCCACGTGAATATTTCAGTAGCCTCAAGTGAAGTGCGGTGTTGAAATAGAAAGTATAGTTGAGGGAGTAGTTGAGAAGGGTGGCTAAGATTGCAAGTTAGTAGTTGCAGTGTATAAGTCTTAGTAACTCTATCCTAGATGATGTTTCGTAGGCCTGTGTCCCATATTACATAATTTTAGCCTCTTATTCAGATACCTTATTCAGACCATGCCAACATTCCTTGATCCCTAAAGTCATTAGAACTTTATAGAAAAAATATCAAAGAAATACTCCAATTAAGTATAAGCTTTCAATATGAGTTAGTTTGTATAGCTAGTAATTCAGTTTAGCAGGCAGTAGGCCAGCTCCTATGGTTTTCATCTCTCCTATTCATGAGGAAATTCCTTCACGACTATGCAAGTCATAAATTTAGTTTAGTTTATGCACCAGGCATCAGTTTCAGATTCCAGATATTGAGTTATGATTCAGTTCATAAGTGTCTCATGCATCATCTCAGTCATTCCTCAGTATTTCAGTCAAGTCAATATCTTCCAGGGACATATAAGTTGACTCTCTCATTCCAATTTCAGCCTTATTACCATTCTTATGTCATGGCATGTTTTCAAGAAAATCAGTTTAGTTCATGATATTTAATTAATGTATCATGTTTCAGACCCAGTTATGTTCCTATGTTCCCCTTCATGCATTCACGAAACCATTTTAGTCATTTTTCATGTTTTAGACTCAGTCATGTAATCACATTTTTAGCATGTATATTCAGCATGTAACCTCGATTCCTCAGTATTCTTATCTTAACCAACCTCATTCTAGGATGAATGTTCCCAAGGGGGAGATATTGTATTACCCCAAGAATCCAAACTAATATTAGAACAATGCTTCAAGACCATGAGAAATAAATTTTAGTGTTTTGTTAGTTTATGATCAAGTTGATGTGTATTAAGGCCTCAAATACATCGTAGCTATTAGACGAATCAAAATATCCCTTACCAATTGAGTTCTTGAGAAAAATATTTCTATAGTAAACTTTAAACAAGCATATCTTTCATTATTCTATGATTTTTTGAGCTAATGACCCACCAACAGATAGATAATTAAGTTAGCTTTCCAATGATATCAATTTTTCTTTAATTCGATACCCGAGTGAAAAGTTATAGCATTTTTGTGTAAGGCAGTAAGCTACCGCAATTACACCGCTCGACGGTGCAAAAGCGGTGGAGCTAATACCGCTCAGTGATAAACTTCCAAACCCAAGTTGTCCAAAATAGTAGATCACCACTATTAGCCTGCTCAGCGGTGCCTATTGTGGTGGCACTAATACCGCTCAGCTGTAAGGCTTAAAATCGGGATTCAACTAAAACTTTTAAGTCCGAGGGGCAGTCCTGTCTTTTCATATGGCCCCAAGTCATAAAAACAAGGGATTAGACGTTATTATAAGCAAAATACACTTATTTCTCACCAAATTTCTCTCCAAGAAACCCTAAAGTTTCAACTTTAACTCCAAGAAATCCAAAGTTCCACCATTCTTTTTCAAGATAGCCAAGAATTCAAGTTTCCAAGTTCAAGGACATTCAAGAAAAGTCATTCTCTTTCAAGATTCAAGTTTTTGAGGTATGTTAGATGTTGATTCATGGACCCTTTTCATCCATGGAGTTCAAGAACCCAAATTTTCAAGTTCAATTATGATATTAACATGTATTTATGAATCTTATCCATGAACTCCCATGAATTTTGACTTTATGCCATGTTTACATGTCTTTTTCGTTGTAGTTAGTTTTGACATATTGAAGAATGAAAATTTCATGTTGAAATCCCTAACCCATGATTCTAGTGAAGAAGTTATGTTACAATCCTATGTATTAAACTAATTTCATGCTTTAAGTCATGAGCCCCATGTGTTTGATGAAATGCCTCATAGGTGAATTTTGAACAATGACTATCTATGAAGTTGTTAAACATGTATTATGGTTTCAAATGCTCTTATGTGATCTTATTGATATTACTATCTAGTCCTGGGGGTTATGAATACCCAAAAACTTAGTTGTTTACTTAGTTTAAATACTTTCAAAAGGGTTTCGAATATATTAGAGTATATCATGTCAGTTAGCTCAGTTCAGTCCAGTAATTAGAGCCAATTTAGTTGGGAGTAGGATTTAGCACCAAGAAAACCTAGGGATGGGGGCTCATCTGCCAGTTGAGAGTGTGACCTTTAGTAGCAGTTCCTTAGTTCTAGAACTACGTAGCCAGCGGTAAGACCCCACAAAATCCTAGTCATTCCAGCCCTATATAGCATGCCAAAAGAGGTCCCTAGACTAAGAAAATTTCAGCTAAGTGTTGACACTTAGTATCATTTTTTGAACTTGATATTTCAATGGCATCATTTACAATCTTTCCGACCTTAGAATGTTGATTTTGAAATTGATTCATGATTAGAGATGTCAATAGGTCATATTGGGTGATTTTTGGAATTTTTGGACTTCGTTTAGGTCGTGTTGGGATGGCCAAAATAGTAAGCCAACACAATCTTGATGTGTCACATTACACCCATTGACACGGCGCGTTGCTAATCGCATTGTTGGGCCAGTTTTTCTCATTAAATTCTGAGTTTCCAAGGAAATTTAGGTCTTTTTTCCCTCACCCAATTCATCTAAAACACGAGATTAAACTCCCAAGGGGAAAATGACATTCATTATTCTCAAAATCCTCTCAATAAATAAACCTTGGTTCATCAAGTTCTAGTCCAAGTTCCAAGAAATCCTCTACAATCTAGGTATGTTAGGTGTTCGTCCTTGAGTTTTCTTCATCCCTTGGAGTTCAAGAACCCTTTTAAAACTTGAAGTATGATTTTCATGTTATGAATTGAATTGTATTCATGTTTGTGTTGTTATATGGGTTTCAAGTTAAGATCTTTTATGAGTTCCATGAAATTATGTTAGCATGTATGTTGAATTATGAATCTTTCATGTCAAAACCCTTAAATTTGCAAGTTTAAGTTGAAGTCATGATGCTTATGTGTTGTTCATTATCATGTGCCTTAATTATGCTCCCTAAGTGTTTGATAGAATGTCCATGTGAGTTGAATAGTGAAATCATGACATGTTAGCATGTGTTCCCAATCATGTACAAGTCCATGACCTCCAAGTGTTTGACAAAATGACTCAATGAATGAACTTGTGAACGATTGACTGTTGCTATGCTTTCAAGATTTGCTATGTTTTACCCATTATGCTATCGAGTCCTGGGATATTTATTACTTGAAATCTAGTTGTTTACTTAGTTGCAGTAGTTATAGAATAGTCCCAATAAAAGGTCAAGAACTGTAGCACTCAGTCAGTAATAGAACTTAGTGAGCTCAGTCCATCTCAGTCAGTCAACACGATCAATGTCAGTTCAGTCAAGCCTAGTATAGTCTAGTAATCAGTTCAGTATTGATTCAGTTGGGAGTAGGATTCAACACCGAGCGAACCCGGGGATGGGACATTCTTGCCAGAAGAGGGTTTGACCTTTAGCAGCAGTCCCTGCATTACAGAACTATGTAACCAGCATAGGGTAAGTCATCCTCCTGCCCGATTAGGGTTAACGTAATCATATATATGTTTCATGAGTCTTCCTGCCAGATTAGGGTTGATACAATATTGTTAGTATCCCTTGGCAAGGTGCTAACACCCTTCCAACTGGGATCACAAGTTGGACCCCAACTCAGTCTATAATAGGGGTATATCGATTAGATGAACACTCTCATAGTTACAGTTTCAGTCTCAGTGTTTAGTTAAAAGCTCAAACAGTTCTACAGAACTATGGATATCAGTTATCAGTTACGTAACATCAGAAATTAGTTCTTCAATATTAGTCTAAACTTTTTTTTATCAGTATTCAGTTATCAGAACTCAAAACTTTAGTTCCAGTCTAATTCAGACAGACGTTATATGCGTACTATTGCATATTCAATATGTTCAGTTGTTACAGTTTTGCATGTACTCTCATCCAGTTACTTTACGATGTTAATTCAGTCAATTATAATCTCATGCATATGAACCCATGTATATCAACCTACCTAACTTAGCATACCAGTACATTCAAAGTACTGATGCATACTTTTTCTTTGTGCTATGATGTCTCATATCATAGGTTCAGATGCACGGGTTCCTGATCATACTTAGCAGCTCAAGATATCAGCAGCAGATTCAGTAGTGAGTCCTCATCCAATAAGTATATTATGTTATTTCAGTATTTTAGTTAGTTCAGTAGTTATTACAGTCGGAGTTAGTTGGGGGTTTGTCCCGTTAACTCCATATTCAGACAGTTAGAGGCTTTCAGACTAGCACAGTCAGTTTTTGGTTTTCAAAGGTTATTATCAATATACTCAGTATTTATTTTAGTATTTTGAGAACCTTATGGCATTTTCAGTTATACTTCTGCATATATTTTTGGTATTATTATTCAGTGCTCACAGCAGGTACTAGTCATGGGTTAGCTTGTAATCCTCTAGGGTTATAAGCACCGTGTGATATCCAGGGTGTAGACTGGAGGAATTACACCAGTGTAGGTTAAATATATCAACCTTCCAATTGAGGGTAACACATATCTCACCTTCCAGATAAGGGTGATTCTTTAGTGGATCCACACAGCCATTGTTAGTACCCATGGAACGGTACTAACACCCTTCCAGCTAGATTTACAGGTTAGACCCTAATAGTACATTAGGGGATATCGGTTATAGCTAGATCCCACAGTTTTAATTTTAGTATTCAGTTCAGAAATCAGCTCAGTTTTACTTGACCATAGCATACAGATATCAGTTATCCATTTATAAATACTCGGTATCTCAGCTTACAAATTATTTCAGAATATATTTTATACTTGGTCATGCATTGTCAGTCTTTATAGATTTCATGCATTCTACTCAGTACTTCATGCTATTTATTTAGTCAGTTATTACTCATGTACATGAACCCATGCATATTAGCGTAACCTCATTTAATGTACCGGTACATTCAAAGTACTAATCGCATACTCATTTTTTGTGCTATGATGTTTAATATCATAGGTTTGGATGCTCATTTCCCTGATCATGCGTAGATATACCATATTATCAGCAGTAGAAGTAGAGGGTCCTCATACTTCAAGAACACGGTTTATTATTTTAGTTTACCTTATCAATTTAGTATTTCTATTCAGTCAGAGTTAGGTGGGGGCTTGTCCCATCAATTTCAAATTCAGTCAGTTTAGAGGCTTTAAGACTAGTACAGACAGTTAGTTAGTTTTTAGTTATCATTATCAGTCATTTTATCAGTAATATCAGTGTTGTTTTACAGACATTATCAGAACTGTGATTTAAAACCTTATGGCATTTTTTTGTCAAATTCCACAAATACTCTTTTGTTATCAGTTTTACTTAGTGCTCACAACAGGTACTAGTATCATGGGTTTGTTTGTGGTCACTTATGACCGTAATCACCATGTAGCACCTAGGGTGTACTCTTTAGGCATTACAAACTTGGTATCAGAGCCTAAGGTTTTAAAGTGTCCTAGAGAGTCTGAAATCTGCATCTAGTAGAGTCTTGTGCATGGGTATGAAGCGTGTCATACTTATGGATAAGAGGCTACAAGATGTTTTAAGAAATTATCCCTTCTTTTAATATTCATGCCATGCTAATGAGCGTGATCTCTATTTAAACTCTATTTCCAAATCATACTTCCTTCCGTGTATAGAAAATGCCTCCCAGAAAGAATAATAGAGGGAGGAATGGAAATCATCCCACACCTCCGCTTATTCAGGAAGATCCCCTGAATGAGCATGTCTCTCATGCCGAATTCAGAGCTGCCTCTCTTACCTTAGCTTACTCAATAGTATCTCAAAATGATTAGTATGTTATTGACCTATCTAAGTTTATGGTTCAGGCTCAATAAATTGAGACGGAAGCGTGGGGAGAGAGAAAAAAAGAGTAAGAGGGCTAGGACAGGTAGTTTTAATTTTGCTTAGTTGGAGGGTAGTAACCATTCTCAGTTAATCCAGAAGTATTCCACCCCAGTTTCATGTTCAGCTAGTGTGCAGGTACCAAAGTTCAGGAGTGATAGTCGTGATGGGGCATTAGGCTCCAAAACCTATGGTAGCATGAGCAATGGTCGTACCCAACCACTTTATGGAGAACGTGGTAGAAATCAACTAAGTGTATGTAAAACTGGCAGTGATGTATGTTTTGGATGTGGTAAGCCAGGCAACAGAATATGGGAGTGTAGAGTAATGGCTCAGAGGGGAAGGGATTTACACCAGCAGGTTCAGTCTAACCATTCTACAGTCCCATTTGATCACCTGACTCAGCAGGGTGCCACTTCTAATGCCATAAGTAGTCAACGCCAGATGCAATTTTATGCACTCCAGTATCATTATGATCAGGGAAGCTATCCTGATGTGGTTACTGGTACATTATAGGTCTTTAATTTTTGTGGTTATGCTTTATTAAACCCTAGAGCCTTGCTTTATTTGGTGACTCTGTATATAGCTATTAATTTCTATATAAGTCCTAATACTCTAGTAGATCCCTCTTTAGCACCTGCCTCATTAGGTAAACCTATTCCAACCAGATGAGTATACAAAAATTACTAGGTTATAGTATTCCAGAAAATCACTTCAGTTGATTCTAGTAATAGAGTCATTCAGTTTTCGTTTCCCGATGAACCAATCATTGAATGAAGGGGAAGTACCTCAGTTCTTATGATTCAAACATGTTTTTATATTCCTTCTCAGAATCCTATGATACTATATGATCTAGAATTAGAAGCATAAAACCAGGAGTTTAGCAACAGTAGTAGAGTTGGGATAGTGTTGTCTGAATTCGGGTAGATTATATTTCATGGGGCTAGCGGTATGAAAGGTAAATCAGTGGGCTTGGAATAGTAGATGTAAGAATTTAAGAGTGAATGAGGCTAGTAATATATGATGTTCTTACCAACTAAGTTATGAGGTATAGATTAGTGATGTCGTATGTTTAGGTATGATATCAATTCTCATGGTTTAGAGAGAAATATAAGTTTAGAAATGTGGTGTTAGTAGGCTATAAATAAGTTATTATGGTTCATTTAGAGTATGAGAATATTCATGTTATGTGTTAGAATCTAAGTTCGAATCTTTGAAGGTTGATCTAATTGAAAGAGGAGTTAAAAATTTTAAGTTAGTAAACTTTAAGTTGTCACATGATGATTGTTGGTGCTATAGAGGGATAAGTGTTGTATCTCAAAAGAAAGTACTAGCAGCAAGTTTTATATTATCAGGCATAGTCGTTCAGGGTGAGTTTACAAATTATGTGTATTATTATCCCTAAGATTTTTAGAGTAAGGTGGCAAAAGTTTAGTTTAGAGTTATTGATTAAGTGGTTCATAGACTTAGAATGATGACTTTAATTTAAGGGGGAGATGATAGGGCAAGTAACCAAGTCAGGCTCTCAAATTCTCGTAATGATACAGTGTATTTTAGAACATCAGTAGGGGGAAGACGCTCGAACTATTCATATCTCAGTACAAAGTTTTGTACTTTAGTTATCACGATATCTACTCATGCCTTATATGTTAGCTCTATGATCATAGCTCATATTCATGTACCTTATAGAAAATCATGTACTCTCCCAGTTTCTAATATGAGGTGTTCCAGTCCACCCAATAGTACGAATCATGTTCCACAAATTCAGAAATTCCAAAATCAGGTCATGCGTCTCATAACTCATGTACTCATGCTTTATAGTATGTTCGATTCCATTACTCATGCTACACTCTTAACGATCATCAAAATTCAGATCTTATGTCATGTATGTCCTCAGTTTAGACCTCTTAGATAAATTCATGTCATGGATATCTTATTTCTCAAATGTCAGTAGGTAGATTTATCAGCGCCCATGTGAATATTTCAGTAGCCTCAAGTGAAGTACGATGTTGAAGTAGAAAGTATAGTTGAGGGAGTAGTTGAGAAGGGTGGCTAAGATTGCAAGTTAGTAGTTGCAATGCATAAGTCTTAGTAACTCTATCCTAGATGATGTTTCGTAGGCCTGTGTCCCATATTACATAATTTTAGCCTCTTATTCAAATAACTTATTCCAACCATGCCAACATTCCTTGCTCCCTAAAGTCATTAGAACTTTATAGAAAAAATATCAAAGAAACACTCTAATTAAGTATAATGTTTCAGTATGAGTTAGTTTGTATAGCCAGTAATTCGGTTTAGCAGTCAGGCAGACAAGCTCCTATGGTTATTATCTATCCTAGTCATAAGGAAATTCCTTCACGACTATGCAAGTCATAAATTTAGTTCAGTTTATGCACCAGGCATCAATTTTAGATTCCAGATATTGAATTATTATTTAGTTCATAAGTGTCTCGTGCATCATCTCAGTCATTCCTCAGTATTTTAGTCAAGTCAGTATCTTCCAGGGACATATAAGTTGACTCTCTCATTCCAATTTCAGCCTTATTACCATTCTCATGTCATTGCATGTATTCAAGAAAATCTGTTTAGTTCATGATATTCAATTCATGTATCATGTTTCAGACCCAGTTATGTTCCTATGTTCCCATTCATGCATTCACGAACATGCAAGTCGTAAATTCAGTTCAGTTTATGCGTCAGGCATTAATTTCAGATTCCAAATATTGAGTTATGATTTAGTTCATAAGTGTCTCATGCATCTTCTCAGTCTTTCCTCAGTATTTTAGCCAAGTCAGTATCTTTCGGGGACATAATGTCCCAAATGGGAGATGTACTATAATTCTCTTTAGCTTTCATGTCCTAAAACCCTTCATATTCTCATCACGTTATAAGATCCAGCTTGAAGTAGTGGGTACTCATAGTTGACTCTCTCGTTCCAATTTCAGCCTTATAATCATTCTCATGTCGTTGCATGTATTCAAGAAAATCAGTTTAGTTCATGATATTCAGTCCATGCATTATGTTTCAGACCCAATTATGTTCCCATGTTCCCATTTATACATTCACGAAACTATTTTAGTCAATTGTCATATTTTAGACTCAGTCATGTCATTAAATTTTTATCATGTCTATTCAACATGTAACCTCGATTCCTTAGTGTTCTCATCTTAACCAACCTCATTTGAGGACGAATGTTCCCAAGGGGGAGATATTATAATACCCCAAGAATCCAAACCAATATTAGAACAATGCTTCAAGCCCATGAGAAATAAATTTTAGTTCTTTGTTAGTTTATGATCAAGTTGATGTGTATTAAGGCCTCAAATACGTCCTAAATATTATACGAATTTAAATATCCCTTACCGATTGAGTTCTTGAGAAGAATGTTGCTATAGTTTACTTCAAACAAGCATATCTTTTGTTATACTACAAATTTTTGAGCTAATGACCCACCAACAGATAGATAATTGAGTCATTTTTCCAACGATACCAATTTTTCCCTAATCCAATACCCCAGTGAAAAGTTATAGCATTTTTGTATGAGGTTGTGAGCTGCCGCGATTACACCGCTCGACGGTGCAATAGAGGTGGAGCTAATATCTTTCAGTGGTAAACCTCCAAACTAGAGTTTTCCAAAGTAGTAGGTCACCGCTATTAGTGTGCTCAGTGGTGCCTATACTAGTGGCACCAATACCGCTCAACAGTAAGGCTTGAAACCAAGATTCTACTAAAACTTTTAAGTCTGAGGGGCAGTCCTATCTTTTCATCCGGCCCCAAGTCATGAAAACAAGGTATTAGATATTATTATAAGCAAAATACACTCATGCCTCACCAAATTTATCTCCAAGAAACCCTAAAGCTTCAACTTTAACTACAAGAAATCAAAAGTTCCACCATTCTTTTTCAAGATAGCCAAGAATTCAAGTTTCCTGGTTCAAGGACATTCAAGAAAAGTCCATCTCTTTCAAGATTCAAGTTTTTCAGGTAGGTTTGATGTTGATTCATGGACCCTTTTCATCTATGGATTTCAAGAACCCAAATTTTCAAGTTCAATTATGATATTAACATGTATTTATCATGAACTCCCATGAATTTTGACTTTATGCCATGTTTACATGTGTTTTTCATTAGAGTTAGTTCTTGACATGTTCAAGAATGAAAATTTCATGTTGAAATACCTAACCCATGATTTTAGAGAAGAAGTTATGTTACTATCCTATGTATTAAACTAATTTTGTGCTTTAACTCATGATCCCCATGTGTTTGATGAAATACCTCATAGATGAATTTTGAACAATGACTAATTATGAAGTTTTTTAAATTGTATTATGGTTTCAAATGATCTCATATGATCTTATTAATATTACTATCGAGTCCTGGGGGTTATGAATACCCGTAAACTTATCTCCTTACTTAGTTTTAATATTTTCAGAAGGGCTTCGAATATATTAGAGAATTATCAGTTTAGTCAGTGCATCATGTCAGTCATCTTAGTTCAGCCCAGTAATTAGAGACAATTCAGTTAGGAGTAGGATTTAGCACCGAGCGAACCTAGGGATAGGGGCTCACCTGCCAATTGAGGGTGTGACCTTTAGTAGAAGTCCTTTAGTTCTAGAACTACATAGCCATCGTAGGTTAAATATATCAACCTGCCAGTTGAGGGTTGATAAAGTGTTCACCTGCCAGTTGAGGGTAACACATATCTCACCTGTCAAATAAGGGTGATTCTTTAATGTATCTACACAGCCATTGTTAGTACCCGTGGCATGGTACTAACACCCTTCCAGTTGTGGTTACAGGTTAGACCCTGATAGTACATTAGGGGATGTCAGTTATAGATAGCTCCCACAATTTCAGTATTCAGTTCAGAACTCAACTCAGTTTTGATTTACCATAGCATACTGATATCAGTTATCTATTTATCAGTACTCAGTATCTCAGCTTACAGATTATTTCAGAATATGTTTTATGCTTGGTTATGAATTTTCAGACTTTACAGATTTCATGCATTCTACTCAGTACTTTATGCTATTTATTTAGTCAGTTATTACTCATGCACATGAACCCATGCATATTAGCCCAACCTCATCTAATGTACCAGTATATTCAAAGTACTGATCGCATACTCATTTCTTGTGCTATGATATTTAATATCATAGGTTCAGACACTCAGTTTCCCGACTGTATGTAAATATACCAAATTATCAGCAGTAGCAGTTGTGGATCCTCATACTTTGAGGACATGGTTTATTATTTCAGTTTACCTTATCAGTTTGAGTAGGTCCAAGACAGAGTATTTGGAATGCAAGTTCAGTCACTTAAGATAGGAGGATGAAGTGGTGGTGAGGTTGGACTTCCAGGATGTTTGTAATAGGGATAGTTTTAAGTATCTTAGGTCTATAATTCAAGGGAATGGTGAGATTGATGAGGATATCTCTAAACGTATTGGAGCAGGTTGGATGAAGTGGAGGCTCTCCTCGAGAGTGTTGTGTGATAAGAAGGTGCCCCTTAAGCTTAAAGGAAAATTCTACAGAGTGGCAGTCCATCCGGCCATGTTGTATGGAGCAGAGTGTTGATTGGTCAAACACTCCCACATCTAAAAATTGAAGGTGGTGGAAATGAGAATGTTATATTGGATATGTGGGCTTACTAATAAGGATAGAGTTAGGAATGAGGTTATTCGAGAGAAAGTAGGAGTGGCTTTGGTGGAGAACAAGATATGGGAAGGAAGGCTGAGATAGTTTGGGAATGTGATGAGGAAGGGCACGGATGCCCCAGTTCGTAGGTGTGAGAGGCTAGCTTTGGATGGTTTAAAGAGGAGTAGAGGTAGGTTGAAGAAATATTAGAGAGAGGTGATTAGGCATGACATGGAGCAACTTTATCTTACTGAGGACATGACCCTAGATAGGAAGGTGTGGAGGTCGCAGATAAGGGTAGAAGGCTAGTGTGAGTGTATGGGTTATAGCAGGCAGTCAGGAGAGATCTTGTGTAACCGGTTTAGTAACCCTAGGACTGTGTACGTAGGTGTCGTTAGAATGTGGGGGTATATTACTACTAGGTGAGGGGCCTATTTCTTATTTTTTAGTTCCTATTTTCTTATTTAGTGTTGCCTTTATTTCTCGTATTTTTGTTTTTCCTCTAGTTTCATTTATATTATTTCTTATTCCTATTTTTTCCATTGTATCATCCATTCTCCTCTTTTATTATTCTTTATCTTGATCCAGGGGTTTATCGGAAACAACCTTTCTACTTCTTCGGAGTAGTGGTATGGACTGCATACATCTTACCCTCCCCAAACCCCACTTTATGGGAATACACTGGGTTTGTTTTTGTTATTGTTACCTTACCAATTTAGTATTTCTATTCAGTCAGAGTTAGGTGGGGTCTTGTCCCATCAACTCCACATTCAGTCAGTTTAGAGGCTTTCAGATTAGTACAGATAGTTAGTCAGTTTTCAGTTATCATTATCAGTCGTTTTATCAGTAATATCAGTGTTGTTTAACAGACATTATTAGAACTATGATTTATAACCTTATGGAATTTTAAGTCAAATTCCACAAATACTCTTTTGCTATCAGTTTTACTTAGTGCTCACAGTAGGTACCAGTATTATGGGTTAGCTTGTGGTCACTTGTGACCGTAAGCACCGTGTGACCCCAGGGTACCGTGTGGCTCCCAAGGTGTACTCTCGTGGAGTTACATGATCACCCTATGTCATGCTTGTCATAATCTTTCACTATGTAAGTCTATTTAGAAGGATGTGACCTATCAAACCTCTAACTTGCTCTTCTAATGTTTGAGAAATGAGCTTGCAAAAACTCAATTTTGTAGAATGGCACAAAATCCACCTCATAAGCTTGAAATTTTTTTATTTTGGAATAGCTCTTGCTAAATGACTATGTATTAAAAATTGATCATATAATATACCACACTGTTACGTATTTTTTTTATTCAAACCAAACGAAATCGGTATAACAAAAAGTAACTTTAAAAATAAAGTGACGTTAAAGTGCAAGTTATTGCTTGAGTGGTTGGAACCATTGAGGAACTTATTTCATGCCTACCCCATCTAAAATCACAATGATTTGATGTCATAATATTTTACTATGTAAATGAATTAAAATTAAGTGGCCGAAATATTTCTACCCTCCAACTTGCTCTTCTTATGTTTGAGCGTTGAGATAGCAAAACTCAATTTGGCTGGAAGGCCACAAGTTTTCCACCTCATAATCTTGAAAAAAACTTTGCAGGAAGGCCACAAATTTCCACGCCGTAAGCTACATCATTACATATTTCTATTGGAACTAAACAAAATCAGCATAATGAAAAGTAACTTTAAGAAATATAGTGACGTCAAATTGCAAGTTGTTGAGCGAGTAGTTGGTACAAAAAATATCTAAGCTAAATTGAATACCCTATGTCATGCTTGTCATAATCTTTCACTATGGAAGTCCATTAAGTAGGATGTGACCTATCAACCCTCCAACTTTCTTTTTTTATGTTTGAGCAATGAGCTGTAACTCAATTTTGCACGAATGACATAAAATCTACCTCAAAAGCTTGAATTTTTTTTTACGGAATAGCACTTTCTTAATTGAATTCGTAGTGAAAAATTATAATACATATACTACATCATCATGTAATTTCTATTGAAAACGAACGAAATCGGCATAATGAGAAGTAATTTTAAAATTACAAAAATCAAAGCGGTAGTCGTTGAGTGAGTAGTTGGAACAATAGATATCTTAGGTCTATTAAGGACCTTGTTTCATGCCAACCCCCTTTAAAATCACATGAAATGTTTGTTTATACAGGTCGATTTAAAAGATGTGACCCAATTTGAATCCTTATTGACAGTGAGAAATGATATTTCGGTGGTTTTGGGACAGCCAACTAATACATTATTTCACTGATTTTGGGGGAGGCCAACTATTACCACTCTTACCACTGCAAAACTAAATTATAAAGCAAAGAATAAGAATCATGAGTTGAGCAACACTATTTTGGAGTAGTAAATTCAATGACGAATAAATTATTTAAATTTCACCAATTTTTACATTATTTTGGTTGATTAAATCATGGAAATAATTTTTAAATCTCAATTTTTGAATTTGATTATATTGTAAATAATGCCTCTTACTTATATGTAGTTGTAATATTGAGTAATCATGGCTTTGTTTGTTCAAAGAGTATTCACACATATGTAACAAAAACTGTTTATTAAAATGTTTCTTGTTGTTGTTTGTTAAGTACTTAAACGTCTAATGGATTAGGTCTCAACTTGTTGAGTAGCTTAGCGAATAGCTCTAAATGAATCACGACCAAATTTTCAATGCATAACTTCAATCAAGGTTTGCAACATTGTGAACCAAAGAGTGAAAATAAAGGAATCTTTAAAAGCAGGAGTAGCAATTGCTCAAAATAACACTTAACAACTAAAAGAGAAAAGACAATTTCACATTTAAATAACTAAACAACCCATTAATTGTTCAACCACAAGGAAGAAAAGTAACAAGTAATAACCCCAGCCAGAGCCTAACCACCTCCCCCTCCTAACTACGCGATCTTCCCTCAAGACCTTCTGGTAGATGTCAAAGGCTATTGTCAGGGGCCTTGGATCAAAAAGCAGTAAAAATTCAATCCAGTCTTCTTCCTCCTATTGATGAGGAGTTTGATAATTTGGGTTATCTCATTCTCAAGGACATCACATTGTTCTTTTTTTTTTAATATAGCTTCTCTAGCACTCATGGAGATGTAAAAAGGTTTAGAGTCTTTCTTATTGAACTTGTTGGGGTTCTATCCATTGTAGTTGAGGATATAGATGGGAGTAAGAGAAATGGTCAAGAATGTTTAGACAAACACAAAAATATAGTTCCATAAATGGCTTAGGATGTTAAGTTATAGATGTTATATCCGACCTTTATATAGGGCCCAATATAACGTGGGGTTGTCAACGTACACACTATTTTATCATCCCTTTTTTATTACAAACATATTTTATTGTGATGTGAAGTCACTAGCTGAAACGCGCTTGCGTTTACATTTAGTTGAGTCATATGTCACTTATATTTGAAATTGTGGTTCTTTCTTTTGTTAAGGATTATGTCTGAAAATTGGGTAGAAATGAACATCAACTAAATATGATAGATATACATCAAAAATAATAGGCTACATAAAGGATTTCATTTATTTAAACAACAATTACATATCAAAAACAACTAAATACATTACTAAAGTAGGGAATTGGGGGGGTGGAGATGGTGATGAAGAAGATGTTGAAGAAGGTGTTGAAGGAGCCGATGAAGGAGGTGAAAAAGAAACATCAGGATCGTTACCTAATAGTACAAGTATAAACGTTATCTTGTTATGCAAAGTATCAACTTGGATATTCAAAGCCTCATTATAATTTTCCAGTGGTTCAAAATTTCTTGCATCACATCGATGCGTGTAGACACTTCTTGTTGAAAACCCTCCAACTTGCAATCCAGATCCATCAGCTACGCATAAATATTTTTGATTTTGTCCTGGTAAAAAGGGAAATGAATAGATTAGTGCTGCAAATTCTTAGTAAATATTGAATGAATAATGAAAGTACTGAATATTATCATTACCTTTGAATTTTCAAAAAACAGTAATCGGCATAGGATTATCTTTAATGCAAGAGCACCTTTAAATATAACTTTCTCTCTTGAAATGGATATTCAATGCTTATGAAGCCTTTTCAACAACCTAGATTTAATTACAATTATTTCATTCCAATGGAAATTCTTTGAATGTGCTCGATATTTTTATTTCAATCTAAATTTCAATGTGTCTCTGAATTTCCTACTATGATAAATGTTTTTGAGTTATGTAAAGAAAATAAAAGATAATTAATTCAGAAAAAATGATATTTGCAATGTTAATGAAATAGAGGATGATTATTTTATGATACTAAAATATCAATGTATTTTTTATAAAAAAAACTTAGTTGTTGAATTTAGGTCAATTATAGATTGTTTTGGTAAACATATTTTATTATTTGTTTATGTTGTCAAAAAATTAGAATTTTTTTGTAATTTAAAAACATAATTGACTTATTGAAAAAGAATATTCCATATCACTACAAATAATCTTACCAAACTTTTATTGTCTATCTTTTTCCTTTTTATTCCAACATATTAATTTTTTCTTATTTGGGGTTGATTAAGTCAATTATTTGATGATCTAACTGTCTAGTTACATATCCTTATTTATGTTGTCTAGTGAGTAGTTAACTCTTTGAAATTTAATAATGATTAACAAGAATCCCTATGTTATTCTACTTGTTACAAATCAATTACACACGATAGCTACCTGCACACAAAAAGGAACAAGCATTCAGATCATCAATCAAAAATTCTGAACTTTTAAGGGTAGAACTATCAAGAATCATTGACAAACATACTTTATATAATAGACAATATGATATTCAAAGTTCAACAACAACAGATAATATAGAATAAAATATAGCAGATAGCAATTAATTAGACTTTAGTTTACCTAATTCTAAATTTCTAATTACAAAATCAAAGAACTAAGGAGGCACAATAGCAGCACCACTCTAAGTAGAATATTAAGATAATTTGATTAGTCTACTTGTTGGAAATTTCCTACACACCTTTTTCATTACCAAAAATCAAAAAACTTAATGTCTAACCAAGTTAATGCATATATTTGTGACCTGTATTTGGACTTCTAACAAAATATTCAAGATCTTGTCAGTCATTAGTTTATCATTATTAAAACCTATTACATTGATATGGAAAGCTAACAATTTTCTCCTTTTTAATAATGATAAATATTAAACATCAGTTGACTTCCCTGTTACAGTAGTCGACTAGCTCCCCCTATTTTGTTGAATCAATGCCTACGATAGTTGACTTGCTTTGCCTTAGTTATAGCCTTGCTGAGCTGCATCCTAGTTGACTTTCTCCCTCTTAGTTTCAGCCTCATCTGATGTCTTTCTCCCCATTTTGATATGATCACAAAGACCAAAACAGAGAAAACAGAAACCACAGACATAATATATACAAAAAAACTGGGCACACACTAGAAAACCATGCAAATTTAAAATAAAGAAAAAATTAAAAAGTGTCAGGAAAAGTTAAAAATATCATCATACAACCCAAAACACAAAATGGGATAGGCCACCTTTTGAATAAAAGTCAAGAGTTTTATCGCTTGGCCAAGAAGTAGGTTAAGGTATTATGCATGTTGGCGCAGAACCACTCATAAGATCTTTTAACACTTTTGGTAAAGCTAGAGTAAGAGTTCTGGATGGATATTGTTAGCTTATTGGAGGAGGAGGAGGACTTAGTTTTGATGGTTTCAAACTTTACAAATATTCAGTTGAACAACTTCACTCTTTCCTGTTTGAAACCATCAAGGGAGAGGTGCACTTTTCCCATGTCAGTACTTGTATCTTTACTTAGTTGTAGCAGCTTTGTAGTCGATTCTTGGAGACTCACTATCCCTTCCTTAATGACCATGAGCCTTTGTTTAAGCTCTTCAATCTCCTTAGCTGCAAAAAGAATAGGGTTAGACCTGGATTTACTTACCTTGAGTGTATGAGGATAGTTTTTTGGGATTTCCTTTTGCACCATTCATTATCAAGTAGACCATATCCCATGCTTACAAATGTCTTGGATCATATGTGGATGAAAGTTCTACCACTGGATAAGCATAGAGATCAATTTCATAGTAAAAGAGGATTCTAGTAATAACCAGTTCATACGACAAGCTGGTTGAGGTGTGAGAGTCGGTTGCACTTTCTACATGTATTCGCAAATTCAGATACCCCAATTGATTTTGTACCTTTTAATCAAAAAGTAATGGATGAACATATCCCGATAAGTTACATTGCTGAGAGAAGCTTTCTGAGGGATTAAAGTGGTAGCAATGATGTGAGCCAAAATTTTGTATTTAAAACTAAGGGACAGAGGACCAAAGGAGAAACTATTTATTTTGGGATACGATACAACCTTCTTGGCTTTTTCAAAGCTGACTTCAAAGTTTACCAGCCAAGATCCATTTATGAATAGAATAACTCTAGCAAATTTGGTGTCAAAAACTTTCTCAAACAGAAAACCATTGAGAATTATGCGGGATCCCAGTACCAGGGTTTCTAATTCGCCACTGTCTTGGAACAGGCAAAGGTTTGCATAGAACATGTGAACAAGTTCTTCAAAAACTTCCAAACCACTTAAATGAAAAACCATACGCAAATCTTGGATTTTAAAAAATGTACTTACATTGCAATGTGACTCCTTTAACTAAGAGAGATTGACAATTCATCCGGGCACAATAGGGTGGCTTCTGAAAGTGAGGAACTTCTCTCTTTGAGCATAAGTCTAGAACTTGTGCTTGTCATCTGGAGGGAGAGAGTCCAAAGAAGAGGGTTGTCATTTTTTAGTAGAGGTATTAGGGCTAGAAGCGAATCATTTTATGGAGACAACTGACAAAAGGGAGTGAAAAGAGGATTCATCATAGGATTTGAAGATGAGGATTGGGTTGAGGTTGTCAGAGAGATGGACCGTAGTGGGTTTAGAAAGGTTTTCCATTGAGCGAGTTCTAGTCATAGATGGAAGAGATGAAGAGGTGGGAGATGAAGCGGGGTGCAGTGAACTGAGGTGACAGTAGAGTTAAAGAGGTGGTAAATTATAGTCTATTTTCTAAAACATATATATCATCTATATTTATTATGTGTAAATTGTCAAAATATCAACAATTTTTGTAATTTAAGAACATAATTGACATACTCGGAAAGGAATTAAGTTTGAATTGAGCTCTCAATAGGAACCAATAAAAAAAATTGATAAGCAGGGCTACATAAACTCAAACTCATGACCTAATTACTTTAAGGTTGATGCGTGACCATTAGTTTTACCAGAGCTTTCGATAAGTATTTCTTGATGGAAATCTCTTACTCTTTTTAATGTTATTCTATGTTTATTAAATAGACTTTTTTATGAAACACTATATATGTGACAAACTATACTATATAGTTGTCATTCATATTTTTTCAAAGTACACTCTTGTCCTATGTTTGTACTATATTTAATGTCTCATTAAAAAATGCATCAATTAGATTTCCTATTTGTTTATGTTATAGAGTGGATCAGTTGTTAGTGTAAAATTCCATCAAGTGGATTTGCTGTGAGATTGCTTACGTGATACACTTATTGTAATTGATTTATTCCACTCCTTAATGCTAACCCCCCCCCCCCCGAAACCACTCAAAATCTTAACAAATAGATGAATTAAAAAAAATAAGTTAGACTAAACTCAAAAGGATCAAACATAGTTTTTTTTCATTAATAATAAAAAAGTACCCATTTATGAAACAGACTAGATCCGACAAAAAAAAAACAAATTACTCCCTCCGTCTCATTTTATGTGTCATCATTTTCTTTTTTGTCCGTCCCAAAAATAATGTCATCTTTCCTTATTTGGTAATTATTTAAAGACAATTCCAGTTTTATCCTTATTGGTCCCACTTATAAGGCCCATTTAATTAAAAATAATAATAGTACATTATTTTAATAAAGGACAATTTGTTAAAAAAAACGTCAAGTCTTTACTTATTTCTTAAACTCTATGCCCGATTAAACTATGATACATAAAATGGGATGGAGGGAGTACATAATACCACATACGATGAAAACTAAACAAAATACGTAGAATTATAGAAAATCATAACCCTAATTATTATTATTATTATTATTATTATTTTTATTATCATTATCATCCTGAAACCCATTTGGCAGCAGACCCATCATTCTTCGTATCTCCAAAAGCAACCTCGCACTAGTGGCAGCCAACTCCCATCTTAATTCATGCACGGTACTTTGAAGATCCCTGACCGTGTTCATCAAAATACCTATCCCCCATGCTGGATCTTCCATCACTATAACATGGATGAACAAAATCTTTATCACTTAATAAAAGAAAATTTTTCAAAAGTAAAATCTAAATCAGACATGTAATATGAATAACCTAAGTTCTATAGATAATTATTTATTTTTAAAAGAAAAAAATGAATGGAAAAGTTTATGACAAAATGAACCAATTTAACACTTGTCATGTTAGACTAAGTAAAAATAAATTACCTCAACTCACATAGAAAAATTTTTTGCCTGGAAAGAAAAGGGGGTTTTCATTTGAAATAGAGTTTTCTGAAATTGAAGTTGAGTAGATGAGTAGTTTAGTGCAATGACAATCCCTATTTATATAGCGGATAAGTAGCGGATAAGTGAGAGTTGAGTTAGGAAATTTTAGTAGGTGTTTGGCAATGAAAATGAAAATTTATTGGACATGAAGTGTGAATTGAATTTATAGTTAGAGTTGCAATTATGTAGGTGCATGAATACAAATTAGAGTTGTTTTTAATTTGTTGTGATAGAAGTGGAAGCAAAAAAAGTTCACACACAAAGTTGTATTTCTAATTATCATGGCCAACTACTAACTTGAACTTGTATTTGGAATAAAGTAAAATAAATTTTTAAAAAATAAAGCCTTTTTTACATAGGCAAACGGACAGAGTAAGTATTGATTTTTAATGTTTTTTGTCATTTAGGTGGGTATTTTCCATATCTTAAGTATTAACAATCTAATGACATAATTTGAATTGTAAAAGTAATTGATGTTCTATAATATGTAATTGTGTCCCATTCAGATTGCTTTGGGAATGTGCACTAATTAATGAGGACAAAGTTCATCAGCCACAAGTAGTTAAACTGTTTGTGGCTATTGAAAGTAAAATGTTTGCTTTGGTAATTGATGTTTTATATCATCAAATGATATCAAAAAACAAGAATAAGAAATTAAAATGCAATCCATTTGTGTTTCTAAGAGATTTTACACTTTATGATTTCTCTACATAAACATAAAAATCATGACTTTCAATTAACGTTAAGCTTCCCTAAGGGAATGCTTTGCTTTGAGAAATTGCAAATAATTATTACGTCTACTTAATGGTTGGTGATAGAAATGACTAATTAAATGAATTAAGTAATATAAAATCAGATTTGTAGGGAAAGTTAAGGGTTAGGAGGAAAAATTGGCACCTAACTAAACCTAGCCTATTGAAAGTTTCACTTTTCCCTTTGCATTTTGCGATGGGAAATGCAGTGACAAAAATTAAATGTTCTAAATATGATAAACGCAACAAGTTCATTAATCTTCAAATAACAATAATCATCCATTCATAACAATTCAAGGCTAATGAAGATAATTTAAACTCATACCAATAAGTACAACACATATTCATTCACGAGGGGGTGAAGGTGGAGTCTGAAGGAATATATCAATATCAACGCCCAATCGAATAAGTAAACCCTGCAGAAGACTTTCTAATGTGTGAATTCACTCTAATAAATTTTATAATTTCTCTTCTAATTCTTCACGATCTGGTAGAGCTTCAATTCTTTTCTCTAATTCTTCTAGGCTCATGCATATCTGATCAGTAGTCCCCATTTTCAAGCTAACAAGACAGTAAAATTGACAACGAGTAATTGTGATTGTAAGACAGCAAAGATTGAAAAGTTAAAATATACTCCGTCCGTCCCAAATTACCCATCTCAAATTTTCTCATTTTACTTGTCTTTTTCATTAATCAAGACAAGATAATTTTTTCCATTATACCCTTAGTAATTGATTACTCCTTGTTACTAACATTGAATTATTAAATCATGAAAAATGTTGCAAAGACTTTGGTAACCCTATAATCCTAATTATCCATGCAAAAAGTGCTTTGGTATTATTCATATAATAACTCCATCAATATTGGAACTAACAATATGACACAATTAATAGGGTCAAAATGGTAAAGTTACATTACCAATCATTGTTTTCTTAATAGTTATGTCATCTCAATTTGGGACAGGTAATTTAGGACAGAGGGAGTATTAATGTTTCTACATACCTTATGTACAGAACCTTGAAAAAATGATAAATAATGGACGACTTTGTTTTGACAAAAGAAAGCAATATCGCCATTAAATAGCATCAATAAATTAAATTTCATTTCAAATGTTGATGACTCCTTTCCTCTATTTTGAAAACTTTAGCTTTCACCAAAAAGACTTTGAAAATATTAGCATTTTCTTCCATTGACTAAATTTTATTTTTCAATTGAGTATTTCTCTCCGTTTATATTATTGGGTTCCGTATATTGTTACTATAGAAAAATAAATAAGTACACGAACCCTAAATTATAGATTGTTAAACGTGTCATTTATTTCACAAAAAATATACGTAAATACATGGAATTCAACAAAACGAGCGATAAACATATATTTACAAGTGCTAGTGACATCTTGTTTAAGTTCATTATCATTCGTCCTCTCATAGGCAATGAAACTTAGAACATTGCCTCCTTTTGAATCTTCTCTAGGCAATGAAATGAATAGTATTTCTTGTTTATTCTTTAATTTTGCTATTAATTTACTTAAACATTATTGTGCATATAATGTAAAGTTAATCACAATCGAAACATATTTTTCAATAAAAAAGAAACAATTATAATATGGTAACTACAAAACAACCACTTTATTACTCATTAACTTTTCAAAGAAAGCCACTTCATAAAAATAACCATACGTGGTGGGAGTAGGGTGCCAAGAAACCCACATTTTTTTCAAGAGAAGGGTGATGGAGGGAGGATTTCTATATCATCAAGACCAGAAGCTTGGGCACTTGCCCTCACCAACAATTCCAGACCATCTATTTTTTCACGAAGTTGACCTTGCTGGGCCAGAATCACGTCCAGCTTTGAGACAAGGTCAATGCAAAGAAAGTGTAGATCTACAAGACGGTTCTTCGTCGACTTCTCAATGAGTGCATTGACGTACTTGTCACGGATTTTTTCTTCCATTTATGTACAAACCAAAAAAGTCATATGAATGAACAAGAGATGTTTTCACCATATGTTTGGTTCAGCAACAATATTATCCAAAAATATTAGAAAAATAATTTATTGAGATGTTTCTACAATTTGACTGACAATATTGTCCGAAAAATTCTAAAGTTACTTTGTTGTGATACTTCTATAAATTGAGTGTTAGTTTGAGGAATTATCACAACACAGGCATAATCTTAGCAGCATTGTTCAATAGAAGATAAGGTTAGAACAAATTATGTGTACATTCATTTTTATACTTCCATTCTTCTTCTTTATTTTTTAGTATTGTTATGTAATTGCAGGTGAAAATAAGTAACTCACCCAACACCCCACAGGAATCTCACCCATCGCATGCACTCCCTTAATATAGGTATGTTTCTATTAATCCACTTCAATCATTATACACTCAGGTACATGAAATGTGAGGGAAGGCGTTTGCATTAACTCGCTGCGTGGAGAGCTTTGGCGACAAGCAAGAGGTGATGTTCAAGCATATTGAATTTGTTGCTTGTAGAATTGAGAGAATGGTGCAACAAAAGTAGCTTGATAGTTGTTCCCACCTAACCCCAAAATCCAAAAAAAAAAATATTGTTGTCTGTGTAGTTGGTCGACTTATTTTACTTCTCTATTATGAATCAATGAAAATGCATTATTTTCATATTTTGAAACTATATTAACAAGACATACGTTCAAACAAAATGCTAACTAATCAAGATTATAATACGTTCAAAACTAATAATGGATCCTACACAATTATTCTAGGAATTATGCTAAAAATACATGGCTCTTAAGTGAAGACCTTGTAAAAATGAATAGACATGGCCATTAAATGAAATAAATGACAATTATGAAGCACAACTTTTTAAAACTTGATAATTGTGAATCTTTACAAATTGATTCACCAAATAAAGAGTCGTGGCTTTTAAGTTCAATCTACACAACTTTCAAAAGGTGACAATTGAGTTTCATAAGTTTGACGCTATATAACACAACCCTATATAATCATTCTTCCTTACAATTCCATAAAACTTTCAAGTATTTTAAAAGTTTTTGCAAATATGAACAACTCTCGCACCAACAGTCATGCTAACGGTTTTGTAAACGATCATGCAAATGGCTAACCACGTAACCATGCTCCTCCCTCGTTCCATGATGCTACTGTTGTCGGGTTTTCAATTACAACCCTTGAATTTGCCGATCTTAGAGCAAACATAGAACTTCTAAGGGGAATTGTGGATGCTCTCAGTCGAGAAAATGATGAACTTCGACAAGAAATACACTACATCAGGCAAAAATTATTTCAGCACATGGGTGAAATTGACGGTGGGGATAGAAACAATGGTTTGTGGTAAATTTTCATGTTTTGTTTATTTATTTAAATTTTGTTATGTTTGAATTTTTATTTAAAAAAATTTTATGCTCAATAAATACCCTTTCTTTAGTATTCTTGTTATGCTCAATGAAAACTCATTTTTACTCTTGTCAGCAGACTATGTCACTTATCATCTATTCTACTTATTTTTTTTATAATTTTCATGACTTTGCAAAATAAATAATATATTTATCAGTAAGCAATTATGAGTATTGCAATTCATAAGTAAGGGTCGTCGCATAAGTATTTTATAAGATTGAATATTGTAAATAGAAAAATGCTCCCTTTGTTAGGCTACTTTGTACTTTTTAAAATACTTTTGATGTAAATAATCAGGTTAATGCAAACCATAGGGAAAACATCGGGTCAAAAAAATGCAATTACCCTTCGACAATGGAGGAAGGCAAGATTTTAGTTTATTAATACTTCAATAAAAACAAATCGCATCCATAAGATTCAAAGATAATAAAAATAAGCTTAACACTTATAAATCAATATTCATTGACTAAGGGTGATGATGGAGGAATAAGGCATTCATCAGCATCGGCGCCCATGCGACTGAGTAAACCCCTTAGCGTACTATCTAATGTTTGAATTTGATCAGAAAACACTGATAATATTTTATCAAATTCTTCATGATCTAGGAGACTTTAATTATTTCCCTTAAGGATTCAACGCAAAAATGTATCTGTTCAATCTCCATTTTAGGGCTATGTAAACAAAAATTAAACATGAAAAATCATTTTCATAATATAAAGATAAAACAAGAAGCTGAGAAGAAATTTATGTATACTCATACCTTTTCCAAGTTTACAATTTGATAATATGAATCATAAGTTCCCACTATGATATATCACAAGCAACAATGCCTTCATATAGTAGTAACAACGTAGAATTTTCAACTCATCAACAAAAATTTAAACACTTTGAGGATTTTCTTCCGAGTTTCAGTTGCCAAATTTTTTCTAGAATCACAAAGAGTTTGGAGAGTTTTCCTCCCTTGACCAAAAGTTTAAATCATTCACATTTTAATAACATAAGATTTTCAGTTCATCATAAAAAATTTAAACACTTTGAGGTGAGTTTCCTGCCCTTAAAGAATCATTCACATTTTAACATTTAACATTTATTGGTTGTGTGTGGATTGGTTATTTAGAATGCTTTATATATTACCTTTTATTTAATATCGAATAGTAATAGATTTGTTTTTAGTGTGCTAATCAATTTATCTGTAATAGATTTACTAAGCATCTCTTCAAATTGTAGACTGGTCCCATAGTTGATTACAAACAATAAGTTCACATAATTGTTTTAAGAGTTTAGGAGAAAATAATTTTTTATTCAGTCCTAGTACATCCCGGTTACAAATTTCCAAAAAATCAATGCCAACACCAAAACATGCAACAAAAATTTTAAGGGCATTCTTTTTTTCTTCAGCAAAATTCAACCTTTATTTTAGTTGATCCCTCTCCATTTTAATTTCTTTTAGAAATCCTTTCAAGTGATCTTTTCGCCCTTCGGCTTCAATGAGCATTGACGTTAGAAGATCCCTATTTTCTGTGGATTCTCGAAGCTTTTAGAGGACTTCAAACTTTATAACTCCTTACAAATTACATGTAGAAGGGTTGCTCGCCGGTGAATTCTCTTTAAGCCACTCGAAAAAAGAGAATCCGCCATTATACTAGACAAAATTACAAGAATTAGATTGCACTAATAAAACAAAATAATTATAAATCACATCAATAAAACCACCCACCTTCCCAACCACACAGTTAAAGAACAGTCGACCTGAATTTGAGTCGGTGCGTGACTTTCTCAAGACAACTGGATTACTGCAATAACAAAAAAAATATGTGTTAGTTACATTGGATGTTTGAGAGGATTGACACATGGTAGATGACTACAAATTGAATAAGAAAGAAGAATTAATAAATCCAAGAAAATGAGGTGAGTTAACTACATTATTTTTTTACAAAATAAAAATCAACTTCATATTTTGGAACAATGGAAAAGTTGGCAATGTTGACAGCCTGGTTACACTGACCAATTGCCTCAGTATGCAATCAACACTCTACCCCATGTCATGAGTGATTGTAATAGAAAATCAGCAGGATTTAATAGCTTTCTTTTTTATGTATGCACATTAATTTTATGTGAATATTGACCGAAGCATGCCACATCTCACAACATTGTGTGTTTACAGAGCTTAAACCAACCAATACTCCCTCCGATCTAAAATAATTAATTTATGAATTTTTTATTTTTGTATAATGTTCAAAATAATTACTAATTAAATTGTTCATTATTTAAGATGGAATACATGTTGGTATTTTTTTCAACTTTACCCTTCATATTACATTCTCTAGGTTGAGTTGCATGAGACTTAATTTTCTTGAAAGTTTCTTACATTATATTAATGTGGCTTAAATTTTCATTGACTATGTCAGACTTTATATCTTCCCATCTTTTCTCAATCATCTTCATATCAAATATAGAAAACACAATTTAAAAAAGAGTTAAGACATTTTACGTGCATATAATTTATAATTGGTTTGATTTTATTTAACATTGCACTTGGTTTTAATGAGATTTAGATCAATGCGATGAAAAATTAAGCAATGCAACATATAGACTGATTCACCTAAAAAGGCATTGACTAGTTGGTCACTATTCAATTTGATTACTCTTAATAAACTAGCTAGTGATGGCCCGTGCTAGCACGGACCCAACGTTGGAACATTTTCTTAGCTCAATGACATATTATTTACATGTAGATATGGTATGATTGGTGTCATTCCACCAACAAAGAGTAAGAATCTACGCACTTTCCTGTAAGTCTATATAGCAATAGAACCATAGGTGGTACCAAAGGACTTAAAAAGATTAACCAAAAATATCAAGTTAGTATACTTCCCTCCTTGTGGGTATACAACATTAAACTACAGCAACACAAATGTCTTCTTTTTAAAGAATTTTAAATTGTGCTTTTTCTGATAAAAGATCATTTTGCTCAATGTTAATAACATAAGTAAACCAATCCACTCCATTGGTAATATTAAAAATCATGTCTATGTTCAATAGTAACACAACCATCAACATTCTTGTTCCACTAATAGTCTTGTAAGTAATGCAGCTTTGTATGGTCATAATAAAGAAAACAAATTGATTCAGTTAATGAACAATATCATGTGATAATTGTGTACATAATCTATAATGTCATGAGATTTGATTCTCCATAAGGAAGATAACCAGTCACAAATACAAAAAGGATTGCATCATATGATCACATGTCACCCTTATATCTAACATAACTTTTAACATTAATCACCTACAGTAGCAAGAAGCAAAAACTGGAATGAAAAAGATGTTAATCCTAGGATATGAAATAAAATAAGTCAGGGACAAACTAATGATCACCTTTGAGACACATAATTTGGTGTTCCACATGTTGTTAGTACTCCATAGTAGTTCATCTCCCTAAAAAGACACATCAGTGAATTTATATACAATTATATTCAATTATGAAGTTAATATTGTCAAACTTATATAGCAATATTGATGTTTGATTTTCAGATAAAGAGTAAAGCATGAATTACAAGTGGCACACTCCCATACACGAACTTGTTGAAGCGGAGTGCTCAGTTTTGGGTATGTTTAGTGCATCTCACTGATAGTCCACTAAGTCTATACGGCTCTGAACAAGAAATTGAAATTTAATTTTTGTTATTTTAATAAATATGAAGTGATAACTCACTACTTTTTAAGATACTGACCCATCCAATCATCCATATTTGTACATCCTGGCTTTATTTTTAAACTTTTTGCAGAGAGCTTATTGCTCTGACATATAACTATAGGCACAAACTCTTCCATTGACAATTTCATCATCTACATACAAATCAAAAGACAATAACAATTAACTAAATTCAATTTTTAAGTGAGAAGAAAGATTTTAGAGCTGGGTTGTTGAAGCAGACAGATTAAACATTACTATATGTTCTTCTAAAATTATAGTATGCAAGCTACACATCTTGAAAATTAAAAGACATAGCATGGTAGCCTCTCCGCATAAAAAAATTCATACATTTTTTTACAAGAAGCACTAACCAAATGTGTGATTCCCATTGTCCAGTGTAGCAGTAGGATGTGTCACAATGTACTAAGAACTCCAAGACTTGATTTCTATTCTTTTCCATAGCATTTACTGGATAATTTCAAGATAAGTAAAATGGAACATAGAGAGTATTACTGCTACTGTTATCAATATTATAATAATGGCAACATATTATTATTATCGTTATTGTTGTTGTTGTTGTGTGATTTCCATTGTCCAGTGCAGTAGTAGGATGTGTCACAATGTACTGAGAACTCCAAGACCTAATTGTTATTCTTTTCCATAGCATTTATTGGACAGTTTCATGATAAGTTAAATGGAACATAAAGAGTATTACTGCTACTGTTATCAATATTATAATAATGGTAACATATTATTATTATTGTTGTTGTTGTTGTTGTATCCCTAAAGCATAGTCTTACAGAAACTAAGTGTAGAGATTCACCATCTTATCAGAGTATGTTTACCATTCATGCTTTTGGATATTTCAGTTTTTAGTTTATTCCAACCTATTGGTGAGTCTACTTATGCTTAGCATGCATGTTTTAAGATCTCGTATGAAATTAGTTTTACTCATTGTGTTTACCCTCGTATTACTATATTCCATGCTCAGATTTTCTTTACAAATTTGGTATCAATTACTGTTGCTCATCATCCTCATGACAGTCATGCATTTATAAATTAGTTCAGTCATGTAATCATGCTTCAGTTATGCATGTTCAGTATGAAAACTCAGTATATCAGTAGTTTTGGTCATGAAATCATGCTTTAGTTATGAATTTTTAGTATGTAAACTCGGTCTATCAGTATCCTCAGCTTAATCAGTCTCATTCGAGGAAGAATATTCTCAAGGGGGAGATATTGTAAGACCCCACAAAATCTTAAGCTTAACTCAATCCTTTAGAGCATAAAAAGAGGTCCCAGACTTAGAAATTTCAACTAAGTATTTATACTTAGAATTATTTTAGCCTTCATAATTTGGAGATCTTATTTTATGACCCTTATGACCATAAAATATCTATCCTTGGATTGAATCATGATCAGGTGTGTCAATAGGTCACTTCGTGAGAGTTTTGAATATTTTGGACCTCGTTTAAATCATGTTTGAGTGACCAAAATAGTGGGTCGACGCAATCTCAATGTGTCGCGTCGCCATTACGTCGACGGATATTTTTTCCCAGCTTTTAGTGCAACTTCCAGTGAACCAATGCAAACTCGACGCGGTGTGTTGGTCATCGCATCGATACCATTGACGTGGCACGTCGGTTTGA